>CM057381.1:46645000-47895000 GCA_030015415.1 Cynopterus sphinx
TTTCTCTTCCTTCTGAATCCTGTAGTCAAAAATCATCTCACCTAGTACTTCATGTTCTCACAATGGCCTAAGGAACCTGTCATTTCTGAGAAGGAATACCAAAAAGGCTACGGTCCTCCAACTTGAGGGGAAAGGGGTATAACTCCTTAAGTTTGCGGCTTCCAGACAAGTAAGGGGGTTGGTATTTATTCAGCCTCTCCTCCCCACTGCAGAAAGAAAGGAAACCATCAAGCAGTAGCCTCACACTACCCATGAAGTTGACCAGAAGTGTGGAAATGAAAAAGAGAAGGAAAAGAAAGCAGTCACTGTGGAAACTAGGAGCAAGAGGAGACCTAGGCCTAGGGCCTTCTGCTCTGGCTGGGTGTCATCCTGCCACCTGAGTGGAGGATGGGCAGCTTCTATAGTAGGGGATGTAGCTCATACCTGGAGGGATCACAGGACCAAAACCCTGTTGGGGTGGAGGGAGATTTTCATGGAAGAAACACCTTGACTCATGACGGCAGCTGCCACCGATCTCAGCAAAACCCATCTTGAAGGGCATTGAGAACTTCATGAACCAGACAACCCTGAGACCAGGACAGTGGCTGGGGTGAGGGCCCTTGCTGTGTGGGGTTCAAGCACAAAATGGGCTCTGCAAAAGCAGAATAATAGTATGTATTAATATTTATCTCCAGTCATGTGTCACCTGAGATCATGGTGTGGCTTACCTCTGTAGAGTGAAGTTTGGGAAGGGCTGTCAGAGTGAAAGACAACGCTTTGGGCTCCTGCAGTGGCAGCAGGAGTCCAGGCAGGCCCTTTAGTAAATGCTGTCTCATGGACTCAACAATCCTGAGAGGTAAGCCCTTTTCAGCTGAGAAAATTGGGAATGTTACCGAACCAGGTCACACCAGACTGCAGGCTGGTTGGCTTATTGTTCAAAGGACTCGCTGCCTCTTCATGGCCTGCCTGATGTCAGGTTTGGCTGCATGACCTGCTTTAGTCAGTAAAATGTGAGTCACAAATGAGCAGATGCTATGAGAACCACTGGGTGGCCCCATCACAGTGGTTCCCTCCTTCTTGGCCAGGGGACCTCCATTTTTCAGTTCAAGGTTTCAGAATGGAGCAGACATAGAGCAGAGCCACAGCTGACTAACCACCTGCATGCAGCATGATCGAGAAACATGTCTCTGTTGTTGGAAACCCCTGGGATGTTGGAGTTGCTGTTGAGGACAACCCAGCTTGAGCTGATTGATGACAAAGCCAGGGTTCAAGTCCAAGTGTGCCCAGCTCCAGACTGGCCCCCTCAAACCCCACAATTCTGCCCTCTGTGCAGGAGGAAAAGTGACTGCCTACATCTGACAGAAAAGAAGCTGTGTCTTGGGGAGACCAAGCCAGAAAGTAACAGAGATGGGAATCACACCAGTTCTCTGATTCCAAGCCCTACGACAGCACCCACAAGGAACCCCAGGCCACTGTGCTGAATAGCCTTTGGGACACCTTCCTTCTGCAGTCATTGAGATCCCCAGGGATCTGGTGATACACTCTTTGGAGGCTTCATGTATTGGGCATTTTCGTGAGCTACTCCACTGTCACTTTTTTTTTTTTCCTGGTTTTGGAAGTCCCTTTCCTGGCGAGAAGCCCTTTCTTATTGTTCAAGCAGAATTGATTACTCTCTTCCATTGTCTGCCACATAAGTGAGCACATGACCCAGGGCTACCAATCAAAGAGTCCCACTCATCTGTCCACAGTGATTGGTTGAGAGGTATTCGTGTGAGCAAGCTGGGCCAATCAGACCCTTCTCGGGGACTTTTGCTGGATTACTGAGAAAGAAACTCTCTGCTTAGGTCGACATTGCTTGCTTTAAGCATGATGCGAATCACCTTCCACCTCATGAGACATTTTCCTGAGAATGAAACCAATCCAAAAAAAAAAAAAAAAAAAGTGGCCAGAGATGAGTAGAGTGAACAAGAGATAGTCAAAATGACTTCTTTGATCCAGCCATGCCTGAGCCAGTAAGATCTACTCTTATACTTTATATGATACATTTTTTTTTTCTGATTGTTGTTTAAGGTAGTTTGGGCTGGGTCTCTGTCACTTGTACTGAAAAAAGTCCTGACATTCTTTGAAATAGCCCTGCTGAAACATTTGTGGTATTTACAGGCATGTTGGATACCTCCCACCATTCATTCATTTTCATTATGTATACAACCTAACCAGACACCATGCTGGCCTCATCTCACTGCAACAGTGTGGAACAGTTGGAGATAGCACTTCCATGGTGGCTTTGAAGGTAGAATGTATTTACTGGTATTGAATATCGTCCTGATGGTAGAGATATCACAGCACAGTTCATGTACATGTCCAGACATACATACATGTACACATGCGCACACACCCATGCACACATCTACATAATGAAATTGTTGTACTACTGTTGGGTCATCTCTTTCATCATTAACCACTCCCCACCCTCAGCAGGAGAGCAGAGGGAACATTGCCCTGTGACTGGTCACAGAGGACCCCAACAGTGGCTGCTGGATGCAGCTATTTCTACCCAAGCTTCTCTGTTGGGAAATATTGATCCACTCCTAAAGCCTGGCTCTAGAGGAGGCCAAGCTGGTTCAGTAGCTGCTACAATCAGAACCAGTGGTAATAAGAAGCAACTCACAAGAACAGTGGGATTAACAGAACTGTCCTGCTTGATAGAAGCTCCGCAGAAATCCAGCCTGGCAGGGATGTCTGATTCTTGGCAGAGGGGCTGGAACAAGTGCAGATTCTAAACAGCCTTCATGGCACAGCTGTCTGCTGGGGCCTCAGCAGGGGCCATGAGTGTGATGTTGGGCCTCATCACCAGTCGATTGGAAAAGATGGAAAAGAACTTTCCCTAAAGTGTACACCTGGGCACCAGGGCAAAGGCTCTTGCTAGTGGTCACTGGATTTACACTGTGCTGAATCCTCACTTAAACCCTGAGAGCTCCTTTAGGAAGCAAGCACCTTGAGTGTCCCCAAATCCATCATCCCTGTTCCTGGGCTGATCTCCTTCTCTCCTCCTATAGGGTAACCTAGGCCACCTTGGCCAGCATTCCCATTTCCCCCAGACATCACAGCCCACATGACCTACACTGTTTCCGCTCCAGTACAGCCACAGGGCAGCTCTGGCAGTGTTTTAGGAGGTGGTTCCCTGGGGAGATGCTACAGAGCTCTTATCTCACCTCTTTGTGGTCTGGGTGGGCTGGGGAATGTGAATTAACTTCTGGAGCATTGTTATGTGGCAGCTCAGCAGGGTCGTTGAGGGGTCTAACAGAGTGAACGCGTGGAAAATACTTATTTAGCTCCTGGCACATAGCAAGTACTCAATAAATTTCAAAGATCATCTCAAATATTTTTCTATCACTGTTGAGGCTGATTTTTAACAATGCATCTGGTTCCTCTTAGAGCGTCTCCAGTAAATCCGCCCCCTTGGTTTTAAACTCGGGCCTAGAAACCCACCCACTGAGGGTTCTCCTGTAGGGTATAGTGTGAATTGATTCTCCACAGTAATAAGTGGAGGCCTCAGGATCTTCTGGCAGGAGCTACTGGGGCCTGGCCAAGAGCCCCAACCAGCCCCAGTATTAACTCAGAGGATCCTCAAAGATCGGCAGCCCAAAGTGCGGGTAAGCGCCTAGACTGAAGCCACCAGTGAGCTCCGGCATCCAAAACTCTTGATTAAGGTGATCCCTGTGCCAAAAAGCAAGCATGACTATGTTCTCCTGCCAGGAAAATCCATTTTTAAATATAGTGTGTCGCAATATGACTTACTTCTTCTTTATACCCCCACCCCCACCCCATTAGCTTCAAGTAGATAGTCATGGCTCCAGAGGCTTGTTGGAGGCTTGCGTTTTTGTTCATTGTGAAAGTCAACCTTCTTGGCCAGGCCCTATACCCCGTATTCCCTTTGCTTCATCAGCATTCCCAGTTCTTCAGGGTCTGCCTTGCATTGCTGCCTGAGCCCAGCTCCAAAAAGCAAAGTTATCCAGCAACACAGCTTAGGAAAAGGCGATGTCTATTTAAACTTTAAAATGTGGAGGTTTCCTCCTTTATGTTTTACTGCTCTTCTTTAAAAACATTATTTTCCAAATGGAATGTGAGCCCTGCTCCCCTCACCTCCTACTAGAAGCCTGGCCAAGCCCTTCTGCAGCAGCATCTGCCCCGTCTCCTCTGCAGCCCCACCCTGGACAGCCTGCTCTGGACTCCAGTGTTAAAGTTCCTGTGTGGCCGCCTTTGTGTTATTGCCCCCACTCAGGAACGCAGCTTGGCTTGGCCTGCAAATGGAGCTCACAGAGACAGTACGATCTTAGGTGAAAAATCCACTTAAAATTTTGTTGCTGTCTTTATTCTTGGGTGGATGTGGAATTTAATCCAACAGATACTTACTAATTGACCACTAGATCCTAAGAAGGTGTTGGGTTTACCTCTACTGCAAGGGAGGTGATGCAGGTGTGGGGCCCTTGTTAGACAGAGGAAAGAGCAGCGACTGCTGGCTCGAAGCAACTTCCCCTGTCCACCCATGTCCTTCCAGCTGTCCACTCACTGTGCATCCCCTGCCCACCTCCCTGTCCTCGGGGTGTGACCCCATCGAAGAGAGAAGACAGGCAGGGGAAGGGAGCCAGTGGTTAAGAAATGCAGGACTTGTGGGGTCCCATCACGCAGTTCTTATCCTCTCCTCCCTGCCCCTGGAGGATGACACAGTTAAGAGTTCAGTCTTTGCTGCAGAAGGTGAGGTTTTATGGCAATCATTAGGGATGGGTGAGGCTTTAATGAATGGAGACATGAAACTGCCAAGGCAGAGGCCTGGCCTCAGTTGAGGAGTCTGGAGCTGGTCGTGTTTTTCCATACTTGGGGAGTCGGGCAGGCTTTGAGCTACAACTTTGAATTTTTACTCTAGCTAATTCCCTTGTGGTCTGAGCCACAAGTTTCCTCTTCTAAAAAAAATGGAGTTATAGACTAGATCATGTGAAATGTCAGCTGTCACACTTTATAATTTAATAAATAGGATAATTTCATTTATCATTAAAATATTGAAGACACAAAAATTGTTCATTTTTTTATCAGTCTTATATATTTTAAGTTCTTGTTTCTTTCATGTTTAACTATATATATACATACATTGACACAATTTCAAACATTTATACACTATTTAGTATCCTAATTTTTTCATATATTTTGTATCTTTACACGTTTCTATGTTATGCCATAATAAGCCATAAAATAGATATGTCTTGATTTACTCAATTGCCTTATTGTTAGACATTTTGAATTGTTTCTATTTTATAATGAATGCATATACTATTCATCATTTAAATTAATTCCCTATGCGTTTAGTGGGTCAAAAAGGCATAAATTTTCATATTCTATACCTTTTGTCGAATTGCTTTCCTAGAGGTTATACACCGTTTACACTTTGTGCCACAGTTTTCTGGCCCTGAGTTCACGTTTTATAATATGGAAAAAAAAAAATGAGCAGTATCTGATTTAATTTGCATTTCCTTGATTATTAGTGAAACTCTTCTGTTCGCGTTTATTTGCTCTTGTGAGACATATTCATAGAATCTCATTTCTCCCCACTCAGTGAACCCCAGTTTGGGTTTCTTAGTGTTCCAAACCCCTCACACAGCAATTTTGCACATAAGTGTTTCAGTGGATGTGAGGTCTGAAATATAGCTCTCAATCTTTTGTGTCATATTTATTGAAAACGTTTTTTCTGTTCTGCTGATTTCTAGTTTTGCTTTGTGATTTTTGGATGACCCATGTGTTCAGGTTTCCTATAAGATGGTCGTGAAAGCTGCTGCTCATCAGCCCATGCTGCCATAGGAGGTGCTGGCCAGGCTTCCTGGAAGAGGTAAGAGAAGAGGGGCTCACATTCCATTTGGAAAATGATGTGTGTTTTATAAAAAGCAGTAAAAATTAAAAGAGGAAACCTTCCATGTTCACATTTAAAAGTTTAGGTAGACATCGCTTTTTCCTAAGCTGTTTTGCTGGATAATGCTGCTCTTTTGGACCTAGGGGTAGGCAGCTATGCAAGGCAGGCCCTGGAGAACTGGGGATTCTGATGAAGCAGAGGGAATACAGCGGATAGGGCCCAGCCAGGAGGGCTGACTTTCACAATGAACAAAAACACAAACCTCCAATATGTCTGGAGCACATGACTATTTACTTGAAGCTAATGAAAGGGAAAGGGGAAGGAGTAGGGAAAAAAGCATATTGCAACATACTATATTTTAAATGGATTTTCCTAGTACAAGAACATAGCCATTCTTGATTCTTGGCACAGGGATCACATTAATCAAGAGTCTTGGTTGCCCAGGCTCACTGGTGGCTTCAGCATCTCTCTCACCTTCAAGACGCTCTTGCCAGGTGAGGATGAGACTTCCTTTGTAGGTGAGGACACTAGGGCTCAGAGAAGCTAAGCTACTGATAGTGGAACCAGGAGGTTTTGTTTTATTTTTATGACTCATCTGATTACATTTTAATTAAAATAGTTGTATCTGTTAAATACAATCACACTGTAAAATAAAACAGGACCAAAATGCTTGCCTGGAATTGACAATGAGATGTTCCCCTCCTAACCATGTCTCAGTTACCTTTTTGCAACACCAACTACTTTTAACTTTAAGCCATTTCTTCTGGTCACTACTTTTATATTACTAAATCATATGCTTCTATTTTAATTCCTTGATTTATTAGTTTAGGACGATATCTGCTTATTTCTTGCTGCGATAGATGCTTTAGCTCCATCTTCCACACTCCCGTATTCCCACTATAATTAATCTTTATTTTTAGTTAGCTCCATAAATAGTATTCATATTTTAATGGCTATGTAAATATTATTTATTTACTTTGTTTACTGCTGAGCCAAGAAAGCACTATAATTAATTTTTCCTTCTGTAAACACCATTTTCCTGCTTTGTCTACCTTGATAGTTTTAACTTTTTTTCTTATAATGTATTCTCATATTTGTTTATATTCTCTTTCTGTAGCTTATTCCTCTTCTTAATTATGTCAAATAGTCCACTAATTCCTTTCTGTTATCCTCTGAAAGTAAGCCCCTCTTGATACCAGCTATCGTTCTGCTCCAGTTGGGCTGTTTGTTCTGTAAACCTGATGCACAGTTGTCATTTTAGGACTTCCCTTCACAGTTTTTCTGAGTTTGATTCCAGGTCTTCCACATTCTTTAT
Organism: Cynopterus sphinx; assembly: GCA_030015415.1. Lineage (NCBI taxonomy): Eukaryota > Metazoa > Chordata > Mammalia > Chiroptera > Pteropodidae > Cynopterus > Cynopterus sphinx. The sequence continues at coordinate 46,652,194 of CM057381.1, forward strand.
TTTCTCCTTCATTTTGCTGGAGAACATACTCAAGTAACTTTTCAAAAAAGTGTGTGTGGGGGGGAGGTAAATATTCTGAGAACTTGAATGTCAGAAAACGTCTTTGTTCTATCTCTATAGTTGACTCATAATTCTTCTGGAACCAATTGCAAAATTAAAAGTAATTTTTCAGGTGCTAGGAATTGAACCAATCTCTCTGATTCAAATACCAGTTTTTGTTTTTTTGTTTTTGTTTTTTTTTTACTTGATATACTTTCTGACTGAGAAAGCAAGCCCACCATTATTATTGTCCTCAGCAAGTAACTTGAAAGAAATCCTTTGAAAAGCAGTCTTAGATTCAAAATCAGAATAGTATTTTTCTTCTTGTCCTCCTCCTACTACTACTTCTCCTCCTCCTCTTCTACCTCCTCCTCTCCCTTCTTCTTCTTTTAATAAATTACTTACTCTTATGATATTGTAAAATCTCCATTTGTAAAATAAAGATCCTCTCTCAAATGCTTGCTTTTTCTTTGCCATTTTTGGAAAACTACCAGTGAATTTTGTCTGAAAACTGTGTATGATGAAACATTTTACCAAGTATCCTCCATCCAGAGGTCTTAAAGCACTGGTCCTGTCTCTGGGTGTTCTTAATGCATTTGGCTTAATTCGATTTTCTTTGTGCTGGGAAAAGAAATTGCCATGATCCTCTGAGAGCCATGACACCACAAATGTTGACTCTAGGATGAGCAAGTGTCTCAGCCAGCTCCAGGTACCATAATAAAATATCACACACTGGGCAGCTTAAACAACAGAAATTTACTTCTCACAGTGCTGGAGGCTGGGAATTCCAAGATCAAGGTGCTGGCAGATCTGGTTCTTGGTGAGGGCCTTCTTGCTGGCTTACAGATGGCTACCTTCTTCCTGTGTCCTCCCATGGTAGAGAGAGAGGGAACTCTGGTGCCCTTTTCTTCTAATCCCATCATGGAGGCTCCACCCTTTGCCTCATTTAATTATCTCCCAAAGGCCTAATATCCTAATGCCATATTGTGGGTTAGGGTTTCAATATATAAATTTTGAGAGAAAACAATTCAGTTCATAACAGCCAGCTTTTGGAAATGATTGTGTTTTCTTTAATTCATTTCTAGTTAAGTACTAGATCCTTAACTCACAAATGATCTGAGTAAGAGTCTCACCCCAAGCCCACTGTCTTTCATCTATACGAGCATTCACTGTATATCTAAGATGAGCCAGCACATTTCTAGACCTGGGGACAAAGAGTGAAAACAGATGCAAATCTGTGCACTCAAGAAGTTTGCACCTAAACTCTGTAGCCCCAGGCCCTAGAGGGATGCATCTATTGCTTGTTGGAGTTGAGTCATGCTTCCCCTTGGCCTTTGTATATCAATGTTAGTTAGGTCCAGTAAATTTTCTCCTAACAGAGAAAGTTTTAAAATGGGATTAGAGATTTTTCTGAAGATTCTTCACAAAGGAAGTATGTAATTTCAGCCTACGTTCTCCAGTCAGTTCAGAACACCTTATCAAACTTGCTCGGATAATCAGTAACTGGTTTCCCAAAGGCAAGTATGAAAACAAACAAATTTTGAAGACAAAGGGATTCTTTCATGGCCTATGGTGTCTACTCCTTCATGCTGAGAAAGGGCTAATTTCCTAAATGGATGTTGGCAGGATTAACTCACTATTTCCTTCATGAACACTAGATCCCTTGTTAAGGCTGCCACTATTCACCTACCCCTGAATAGCTCGAAGGAGCTCTGTGGTTAGAACCTGCCATTTGTCAAAGTGCATGTTGCCATTCATATTACACAGGTATGCTCTAAGCGTAACTCACACCTGGGGTCAGGATTCAGAGACACGTGACTTGCTGCTCTTCTCCCTGCCTGGGGTGGGAGTGAGGGGGTTAAATAGCTCACCAAAGCTGTTGGTGGCACCCTGTCACCCAGCTACGAAGCAGAAAGATCTGGGGAGCAAATGAAGCAGAGAGTAGGTAGTACATTCAAGGAACGGCAGAAGGGGACAAAGAATTAGTTGAGAATTCATCAGGTGACACCGGTGCCAGTTTTACTTGTACAGACAGAGGACTCCATCTGAGTACAGCAGTCCTACCTCCTGTTAATGTTCCCCAGCTGCCTCGAGTCCTCAGTGGACAGCCTGTCACCAGGAAGCCCACAGCACTGTCATTTTAGAATGCTTCTGGGGTTTTCTTTATCTCTTGTCCTAGGAAAGATGGTATTGTGTTGTGTACTGACTAATTAGCCAAGGGCAAATGAAAGCAGTAAAGGGTTTTGGCAAAACTTTCTGTCCCCGTATCTTCTTTCCTTCAACTGTGCAGGCTTCCACATCATGTCTCACACACTGGCTTCCTCCACACCAATGTTAAAACTGTCCTCGGGAGTCAGTGCAGACCTGCTCACCTTCAGTTCGGGGTTTTTTCTCAGCCTAATACTGTTCTTTACTAAATAAATGATCCCTCTCTTCAGTTTGAAGTGTTTCCACCCCTGGTTCATGGATAATCTGCCCCGCCCTGCCTCCCTCTTATCTTCCTGAAATCTCTTTTCTCTCACTTATATTACTCTTAGAGCCTGGTGAAGATACGTACAGGGCTCTGTCCTTTGCTGTAGTCTCTTCTCTAACACTTTCTCATGACAAACCCCCACTTTGACAAATTCACCTGTCTTGATAGGCTTATAACTACCTTGTCACTGGTCTCACTCCTCCCAGTTTTCTTGCGTGATTTCACATAAACAAATGTTCTCTCACCATGGCCCTTCTCTGAAAAATGCTTCCCAGGGTCTCTACTTCCAGAACAAATGACAAAGCCCTGCCATCAAAGCTTTCCACTCTCTGCCTCCTATAAGCTTTCTGGTTGGTCCCTCACTCCTCCCTTTTCCATGCTCTTTGATTCAACACTGGCCAATATTTGCTAACCTCTAGTCAAGTGTCATTTATTAGACTTCTGGCCTTTGCTTCTATTCCCCTTGCCTGGAATTTAAGGTCAAATTTTTGTGTAAAGCCCAGAAAATGCTTTCAACTAGAAGTTCTTTAAATTTGCAACACCAGTTATCTGTACCTCTTTTACAGCTCTTAGGATGTTATGCCTTACCGTATGGTTACTGGTAGACAGGTCTTCTCTACTCTACTCATCCAAGCAATCAGTTATTCATTTTTGTATTCCTGTATAATACATTGCGGGCAACAACAGATATTGTTATATAAATGAATCAATAATTCATCTCTGATTGCTTAGCGTTGACCACATATATAATCCACTGTGAATTAATTCATTGGGTTGATAAATGTTTTCTGAGAAACATTTGTTAGATAGATCAAAAAGAGTATTATTCTTTCACTTTCAATAATAGACAGAACCTCTAAAAATGATCAAGTAGGAACTAGAGAACTTGAACGATGCTATAAACCAACGAGATCAAACAGCTATGTAAGGAATGCTCCAACTAAAAAAAGCAGACTATACATTCTTTCCTAACTGCACATGAAGTATTCTCCAAGTAGACCACATGTTAGTTTGTAAAACAATTCTGGTGAATTTTTAAAAATTAAAATCATATGCACTATCTTCTCTGACCACAATGGAATGAAACAAGAAATCAATAACAGAAGGAAAACAGGAGTATTTGAGAATATATAGATATTAAATAAAATACTCTTAAATAACCAATGGAGCATTAAAAAAATCACCACAGAAATTAGAAAATACTTAGAGAAGAATAAAATGGAAAACACAAGATAGTAAAACTTATAGGATGCAACAAAAGCAGTGCTCAGAGGGAAATTTATAGCTATAAGTAGCTACATTAAAAAAATAAAGATCTCAAATCAACAACCTAACTGAATACCTTAAGGAACTAGAAAACAAAACAAAAGAGAAACAGCAGAAAGACTGAAACAGTTAAGGTTAGAACAAAAATAAATGAAATAAAGAATACAAAACAATAGAAAACAAAGCCAAAAATTGGTTCTTCAAAAAGATCAGCAAATTGGCAAGCCCTAATAAAGAGTCCAGAAATTAGCTATACTAAGAAAAGAAGAGAGAAGACATGAATAACTATAAACATAAATGAAAGTGGGAACATTATTACCAATCCGAGAAAGTAAAATAATCATCGAAGTATGCTATAGTATGCTCTTATATCAATAGTATCAAATAAATTTGATAATCTTCACAACATGGACAAATTCCTAAAAACATATAAGTTACCAAAATTGACTAAAGAAGAAATTTTAAAAATCTCAACAGATTTATATAAAATAAAGAGATGGAATCAATAATCAAAAACCTTCCAACAAAGAAAAAGTCCAGGACCAGATGGCTCCATGACAAATTCTACCAAATATTTAAAGAAAAATTAACATCAATTCTTCCCAAACTCTTCCAAAAAATAGAAGGGGCAGCACTTCCTAACACATTCTGTGAGGCCAGTATTAATTACTATAGTAACAAAGCCAAACAAAGATACCACAAGAAAACTACAGACCAATATCTCCTACGAATATAAAAGTAAAAACCCTCAAAAAAATACAAGCAAACCATATCTGACTAGACATAAAAAGGATCATATGCCACGACCAAGTGAAATTTATCCCAGAAACACAAGGGTCGTTCAACATAAGAAAGCCAATCAATGTAATATGCTATGCTAGCAGAAAGAAGAGAGAAAAAAACAGTCATCTAGATGCAGAAAAGGCATTTGACAAAATCCAACACTCTTGATAAGAACACCCAAGTTGAGAATAGAAGGCATGATAAAGGATATTTACAAAAAAAAAACCCCACACCTAACACTACGCTGCTCAATGTGTGAAAGACTGAAAGTTTTCTCTCTATTATTGGGAACAGACAAGGATGTTTGCTTCCACCACTGTGTGCAACATTGTATTATAGGTCCATAGTCAGAGGAATTAAACAAGAAAAAGAAATAAAAGATATCAAAATTGTAAAGGAAGAAGTAAAACTATTTCTGTTTTCTGATGACTTGATTCCATATACAGGAAAAATATTTTAAATCCACACACACACACAAAAACTACTAGAGCTAATAAACAAATTCCACAGTTACAGGGTGCATGATCAAGACACAAAAATGAGTTGTGTTTCTATACATAACAATGAACTATCCAAAAAGACAGTTAAGAAAATAATACCATTTATAGTACCATCTAAAAGAATAAAATACCTAAGAATAAATTTAGCTAAGACAGTGAAGATTCATATGCTCAAAACTATGCTATACTGCTGAAAAAAATCAAAGAAGGCATAAATGTTCATGAATTGAAAGATGATATTATTAAGATGGAATACTTTTCAAAGCGATTTACTTTCCAAAGAGATTCAATGCAATCCTACCACACACACACACAGACACACACCGATTAGGAAAATTCCAATGGCCTTTCTTGCAGAAATGAAGAACCAGTCCTCAGATTTACGTGGAATTGTAAATGATCCCGAATAACCTGAACACTATTGATAAAGAATGAAGTTGAAGAATTTATGCTTCTCTATCAAAACTTATTGCAAAGCTACAGTAATCAAAACAGTGCTGTACTAGCATAAAGATAGATATAGAAAGCAATGAAATAGAATCGAGAGTCCAGAAATAACCCAAATATTAGAACCAACTGATGTATAAGAAGGGTGCTATGACCATTCAATGGAGGAAAATAGTTTCTTCAACAGGTGAGGCAACTGTATGATCACATGCTAAAAAATGAATTCAAACCCTACCTAATTTTATATATAAAAATGAGCTCTAAATGGATCAATAGCCTAAATTTTAAAGCTACAACATGTTAGTATTAGAAGAAAATAGGAGTAAAACTTCATAGCCTTGGATTTGCCAATGAATTCTTAGATTTGGCACCAAAAGCCCTGGCAACTAAAGAAAAAAGGAGATACATTGGACTTCATAAAAATTAAAAATTTCATGTGTCAAAAGACATGATCAAGAAAGTGAAAACAACCCTATAGAATGGTGGAAATATTTGCAATCATATATCTAATAAGGATTCAGTATCCAGAATACATAAAGAACCATTTCAACTCAACGACATAAAAACAACTCAATTTTTAAACAGGCAAAGGACTTGAATAGACATTTTTCCCATAGAAGATAAAAATGGCCAATAAGCATATGCAAAGATGTTCAACATTAAGACATTAAGGAAATGCAAATCGAAATCCCAGTAAGATACCACTTCACACTTACAAGAATGACCATAGTTTTTTTTTAATGGAAAAAGATAGAAATGTGGAGAAATAGGAGCTCTCATGTATTACAGGTAAGAATGTAAAATGGTACAGTTTCTGTGGAAAACAGTTTACTTGTTCCTCATAAAATTTATGCATAGAATTAGCATATGAACCAGCAATTCAATTCAAGAGACAAAAATATATATCCACACAATAATTTGTACCTAAATGTTTATAGCAGCATTATTCACAATAGCCAAAAGTCCATTAACAGATAAACAGTTAAATAAACTGTGGTATAACTATAACATGGAATATCAGTCATCTATAAAAAGGAATGAAGTACTGATACTGCTGAAACTTATACAGACCTCAAAAACATTATGCTCAGCGAAAGAAGTTAGACACAGAAGTTCACATATTGCGTGCTTCCTTTTATATGAAATTTCCAGAATACGTAAATCCATAGAGACAGAATCCCAATTGGTTGTTGCCATGGTCTAGGAGAAGGGGAATGAGAAATTGTTGCTTAATGATTATTGGGTGCTTTTTTGCAGTGAATGTTTTGAAAATATTTGAAGATTAGAGAGAGGTGGTGGTTACACAACACTGTGAATGCACTGAATGCCACTGAATTGTACACTTTAAAATAGCTGTTTGTTACATGAATTTTACCTCAATAAAATGTATGGGGGGAAAACGGTTGCATTTATGAGTGAATCTATTTTTACATTTGCAATGGTAAGGTACTGAGATCATTTTAGGTTATAGAGCAAATCACTTTACATTCACTCCCCTGGATACTTCCCATTCTTGTTTCACTGCCATATCCGGGCCTTCAGGGACCAGATCATCCCTAGAGGCAGAGGATTGTTGAAGACACTACCTTTGACTTGCCCCATGAACCCTGAGGAGTATTTGACCATTCCTACCTGTGTCTTCTCTGTGCCTTCATCCTCCAGGTCAAGGTCAGAGCTTGGACCTATAGCCATTGTCACCACTGGCTGTTTGAGGCTTGCAAAGTCCTGTCTAACAAAATTGCCATCCCATTTACCTGTGGAGGAAAACGTTGACCCCATGGGTCTTATTTGATGAGGAGTACATCGATTGCTTGAGTGGAGCCCAGGGATGCAGCTTCTGGCTGTCTGCTATGGAGGCTGGAGATACGGACTCTGGCTGACAAAACCCCTCAGTAAGGGCTCATGGGACAGGCATCATTAAGTATGGGGTAGGCTGCTGCTGGTGCTGGTATTTTCTGGCTGGAGCAGACCACCAAGGACTCTGGGGCAGGAAACAGCAGTCTCCAAAGTTATGCTATCTCCAGACGGTCGAACCTTCCACCCCACCTAGTCAGTCTTCACCTCCTTCCCCTCCCCAGGTCTGAATGTCTTAAGTCTGGGACTTAATATCCGAAGGATAAGTGCTGGATTTCTCTTTCTTTCTTCTCCCCTCTTCCTCCCACCCCTTGAGGGCCTTGAGATGCTTTTTTGTGAAGAGACCCCCACCCCATCCCTCACCACCACAGGCAGCCCTTCTGTGGATAGTCATCCACCCCATGGTGGGGAGCAAATCTCCAGGGCTGGGCACGCATGCACAGCAGTCATTCCTGCTTCAGCAAGACCAAAAGTAATAAGCAATGATGACTAAGTTAGATTTGGTCATGTCTGCATTTGCCAGAGTTTCCAGTTCCTGAAGCCAAGCGAAGCATCATGCACACTGACAGAAGCCAAATAGCCCCCACGGGTGCCCTGGTTTTAGGTGGTTATTTAATGGGGGGTGGTTGCTCCACTGGCCTTGGATGGTCAAACTGCTTTCTATGTCCAACTTTGTCAACATCCCAGGACAATTCTCCCGCAAGTCTGGAAATATGCACACGCGAGCCTGGACTTCTTGAGAAGGACAGCCTACGAGAATCATTTTCATCTCAGGCCCATTTTTCTGATAAAAGAATGTGCATTGACACTGTGCGGTAACCCACAAAAACTCTGTGGAGGTTCTTGGAAGAAAAACCACCGTGTTTCTCCAGATGTTTTGAAACGTTAACTCTAAACGTGGCCCAAAGTAGTTAAAAGGGAAATGGAATTTTTGTTTATCCTTGTAAGTGGGGATTTATCATGTCTTCCCAGCCAGAAGCACACTCAGCACTATTCCAGGACACGTGAAGCAGGAGGGGTCTCTGCCTAGACCGCAGCCGAGACCAGGAATTTGCCTTCAGAGAAGGTGATTGCATTCCTGACCTGGAGGCTGGGGATTTTTGTTTTTAAGAGCTCTTTGGAGGCACTGAACCAGGGAAGAAAGTTTGTGCAGATAGAGTGAGTCATGGGGGTCATTTACCCATCTGTGGAGGAGGATGAGCCTGAGCAGGGCCTGTATGTGGGACGCGGAGCCCAGGCATGGCGGAGCGTGTCTAAGCCCACTGAATCCTTCCTTCACAGACAGGAGCCAGAGCTTCCCTTGAAGCTGACACCGAGGCCAGATGGATGGAGGGAAGGGAGTGTCAGCCTAGAGCAGAGTCTAGGCCTGAAAGGTGAAGAAGGAAACAGAAACAGAAGAGCGAAGCAAGGCTACAAGGAGACAAGCCCCCAGGAGGCCCAGGCAACTGGCTGACTTCTCAGCAGCAGCGGTGAGACCCTGACAGGCTATCGAACGTCTCTCAGCCGCAGTTTCCTCATCTATAAAATGGACACAAGAAGGCTACCCACCTCATAGGCGGTTGTAATCTGATGTGTTTAGCATATGCCTGGCACACAGAAAGTGTTTATAAGGCTCATGATCTGTGTTATCTTGCCTCAAATGAGAAGGCTGAACCCTGCAAGAGCCCTAATGCTCCTGGCTTCCCACGAAAGTCTGTTTCTCATCTTGGTCTTGATGCATTTCTCTCAGTGACCTCTGATGCTGATATTGAACATCTTGTTCCCTGGATCACCGTGCTCCACACTTTGGTCCAGGATAAGAATGGGCTGGACGCAAAAGAGAAGTCCATGTGTATGGTTAGAGAGGCTGGGATTTAGGTCAAGGTCAGAAGAAGCTAAGCCCTGGCCTTTCTAGCCAGGATCGATGGCTTAATTCTGTCTGAGGGTCCCACATAAAGCATGGTAGAGGTCGGCAGCACTAGCAGAATGAAATTACATGACAGAATACAAGCCGAAAAGGACTCCTGGGTGCCAGAGGGTGTTTTCTCGTGGTCTCGTGTCACATTCATTTATGTGGCTTTCCCACCCAACAGCCTGGTCTTGGGCTATGTGCCTTCCACCCTACCGTGGCACTCAGCTGCCTCTTTCTCCCAAGACAATTGATGTTACCTAGAAAGAATCTCACAGTGTGACTAGGGCCCACGGTGTTTCTCTTCCCTGGTTCCATCATGGAGCTTGCATTCCTGACACAGTCCAAGTGCTGCTGCTGGTTCTGGAACCCCACTTTGAGAACTACTGCTCCCAATGATACTGTGTTTATTTACTGGGGTCTTAACTTTGCCTTGTTACTTAATTTCTCTGAACCTCAGTTTCCTCATCTGTAGAGTGGGAGTAATAACGGCACCCAAATCGAAGAAACCTGGGGGACGAAAAGCATGTAAACAAACCCAGCACCTCTCATCTACAGCAACTGTGAGCTCTGCTCCTGCCCGCCAGCCGCCGCCTGCAACACTGTCACCATGGTCCACTGAGCAAAATCCCCTTTCCCTTCCACTGTCTCCCCATTGGCAGGGAAATTTGTCAAGGCTCCAGGTGCAGTGGGCACTGTGGAGCTGCCAAGGAGAGACGGCTGTCGAGCCTTCTCCCAAGGATTCGGCTCTTTGGAACTGAACACGTGGCCACAGAAAGTCCTGGCTTGTTTATCTCTTGGTGATTCTGGGCATGTGGCTTAGCTTTCTCCTGTCACATGAAGGAATGACAGATCCTATTTGACAAATATTTATTGACAAACTGTTTTATTTACTGCAGATGACACAAACAGCCAAGGAGGCATAATTTCTAATCTCTGAGTTTGGTCACTCTCTGACGTCTGCGACGGACCTCTCTGGGTGTTGGATGTGACCACTAGGCCACGCACAGCTCTCTTCATGGTCTCTTCTCTGATGGGTGCCCTTCATTCCAGAGGACTAGGGGTCCTCTGCTCTCCTGAGACTGGGGTCCCAGGGCCACTGAACCTCAATCTACTCTGCAGCCTCCAATCTTGGGATCTGTAGAACCCCACACTGTGACTACGTGCCTCTCTCTAAGGTAAATTCCCCTCTGCTCCTTGCCACCAAGAAAGCCCGAAAACAAGGTCATAGACCAGCTGAGTGCTGCTGAGATGCACTCCAAGTCTGAAGCAATGAAGATGCCAACCCAGCCCTGCCAGGGATGATCCTAGGGAGAGCAGGCATTGAAGGCCAGCCAGTGGCCTGGAGGAGCCCATGGCCAGGTGGACCGATTAGGCCTGGAGGGAGGAGGAGGGCAGGAGAAAGGAGGGAAGTGAGTGGGACATTCATAGCAGGCCTCTAGGGCCAGGCTGGGGACTTGGGACCACTACTGATAGACATGGGCAGGATGATTTGGAGAGTGGGGGGACATTGAATGGTCATTTGGGTGAGTGGGGGTAGATTAAAGACGGAGACCAGTGAGGCAGCTTGTATGTACTTGTTGAGTATTTATTGACCAAACATTTCTGTTGAAATGTAAGGGCTGATCAAGATTCAGGACATCCCAGCAGCCCCAAGGTTTCCTCTCACCCCACGCAGGGGTGGCCCGGTACCAAGTTTATCACACAAGGCTCCTTTCACCTGTCCGGAGCCTTCATACAGAAGGAGTGCTCTTTGGAGTTTGGTTCCTTCCCTTGAACTTACAGCTGTGGGATTCATCTTGTAGTTACTCTGTCTTTACTGGGCTGAATTCCATCGTGCGGGTGTGACACCAGGCCTCCTTTCTCCAGTGTGCAGACTTTGGAATTGTCTACGCAAGAGAAGATGAGGAATGATTAAGGGAGGGGCCGTGGGGACAAAGAGAAACAGCCACTTGGGAGACACTGCCCTCCTGTCGCCGGGAGTCCCTCCGCCCGCACTGTAAAGTGCAGAACATTCCAAAACCAGAAGTTCTGACTGTTCTACTATTATTTCTATGTCACTTCCCAGAAGTAATGTCAAAGTGACTACATGGGCCACTAGCATAATTTGCGTCCACTCCTTGTCTTAAGATTGAATCACACCCACACGGCGCTAAAATTGTGAGATTTTCCCCCAGGGACCCGTCTCCTCTGTTAAAGAATTTTTCATTCTACTGACCTAAATCCTTCTCATTGCAATTGAATGTCATTTGTTGTGGAGGGGTTTTTTTTGTCCATTTTTCGGCTTTATTGAGATATATTTGACATGTAATAAAACGCACATATTTAAGATGTACAGTTTGATGAGGTTTGACATAAGAGATACACCCAAAAAGTTGTTACCAAAATCCAGATGATTATGAGCACATCTGTCACTCCCAAAGCTCCCGCCTGCTCCCACCTTGCCACCTTGCTTCTGCCCAGGCAACACTAACCTGTCACTAGAGATTAATTTTCACGTTCTGGAGTTTTTTCTACATGGAATAATGCAGTGTGAGCGCTTGTATTGCCTGACTTTGTTCACGTTGTGTAATTATTTTCAGATTCACATTTCTTTTTTAATGCTGAGCAGCGTTCCGTTGTGTGGCTATGTTAATTGGTTTACCCGCGCACTTGCTGGTGAACATTTGGGTTGCTTCCAGATTTTAGCTTTTAAAAGTAAAGCCATTGCGAACATTCACGCACCAGTCTTTGTGTGGACATAACTAAAAATGGAATGTCTGGGTCATATGGTCACATGTTTAATATTTTAAGAAGCTGTCAAACCATTTTCCAAGGTGGTTTTATTATTTTACAATCCTGCCAGCAGTCTCTGCGAGTTCCATTTGCTCCACATCCTTCCCAACACTCGGCTGGTCAGTCTTCCAAATTTTAGCCATTCTAGTGGATTTGTAGTGGTATCTTCTTGTGGTTTTAATTTGTGTTTCCCTGATGACTAGTGATGTTCAGAATCTTTTTGTGTGCTTCCTTGCCATCCATATATCTTCTCTGGTGACATGTCCTTTCAAATCTTTTGCCTATTTTTAAAATGAATTGTCTGTCTCTTATTATTGAGTTGTAAGACTTCTTTATATATCCTAGATAAAATCCTTTGTTGGAAATATGTTTTAAAAATATTTTCTTCCACAATGTGGTTTGCATTTTCACTTTCTTTGGTGTCCTTTGAGGGGCAGAAGTTTAAGATTGATGGGATTTAATTTATTGATGTTTTTCACATAGTTCAAACTTTTGTGTCGTATTTAAGAAATATTTCTTAAATTAAAGGTTGCTGGGATTTGTTATTTCTTATAGAAGTTTTATTTAGATGTATGATTCGTTTCGAGCTAATTTTTGTACTTGGTGTGAGGTAAAAGTTTGGAAGATTTTGCTTTGTTTTGTTGCACATGAATGTCCAAATGATCCTTGTTGAAAGATAATTCTTTTCTATTAAATGGTCTTGGCACCTTTGTCCAAAATCAATTGACCCTATCTGAGTTCTATTTTTGGAATCTCTGTTCTGTTCCATCTGTCTATTGTAATGGTGATATCATGGTGACCAGGTGGCCCAGGGTCAGATTCTCTTGGGTATTCTCTGGTTCTCCACTGGTCAGTCCAGGAAGGCCAGCACCCCTCTTGGAGCTGTCCAGTGCAGGGTGTCCTTGAAGTGCAGCAGGTTCTGCCTTCTGATTTCTCCATGGCACCACCTTCCTTCAAAACTCCTCCTGGCTCCCAGCTTGGGCAGAATTTCTCCTTCTTATCTGTCTTTTGAGGCCCTGGGTAGCCTGGTGTTACCCTGACCTTTCAACCTAATCTCTCTCTGCTCCCTGGGTGGCCCCTGCGAACCCAGTGCATCCTCCCTACAGGCCTCGCCAACCTGGTCCTTCTGGCTGTGGGGCCATGTCTGGATCCTACCTTCCTTCTCATCACCTGGGCTCAGCTTTCCACGAGAGCCCAGCCATGGGCTCCCCCGGCTCTGCACAGTGCTCCAGCCTAGGATGACTGGCCAGGCTCCTGGGTCCTGATAGAGTCACACATGAACTAACTCAGAACTAACTAATTGGTATGTGGTGCCACTTGCTAGGTGCCCTGCCTAGAGGTCTCCAGAAACCAGCTGGGAGGAGATGTAATAGGAACAGAGCTTACATCTTAAAATGGGACCTTTCTAGCCACCAGAATGAGGCTTTGGGGAGCTGATCAGGTAACAGGGAAGCATCTTTGAGGCAAGTTCAGCTTTCAGCTCTTCCTTCTACCAACTCAAAGGAGAGAGCACATTCTTCCCTCCTCTGGCCAAACTCTCTTCTTTAGTGCTAACATCACAATTGATCTTAAAACCCTCTTCTCAGCCAAGCCTGAGATCCTGGCTTTGGAGAGACGGACTGTTCTCCTGCCTCCCTGGGGTCTCGCCTCCTGCCTCCCCAGTCGGTGGGGTTCGTCCCAGTGGCGTCAGGCTTCCCGCAATGGCTTAGCCCTGAGGACCTTCAGCTGCTTGAAGGAAAAGTGGAAAACAGCTCTGAAAAGCCTTCTTAGGCCCTGAGCCATTGTTTTCTCCTAGCAAACTTGGCCCCCATGTTCTGTTTAACCAATAAAAGTTTGGCCACTGACCCCCTGCTGTGAAATACTGCCCTGGCTGAGGCCAGGACAAACAGCGCCTTGAGGTGGCTGGCCTTCGGGGCTGTGCAGCCTTCCTGATTCCACTGGCCCTTGCTTTTGTTGGATTTCAAATTGTCCACTTAAATGTCGCTCAGAAAATCAAGCTTCCTCCTCTTTAATGAGGAACAGAGTCAGTAGAATGGGTCTCTGACATCTGTCTCTCAACAGCTAAACTGGTGGCTGTTGGCAACTTGGCTTCCAGCATTCTCATTCCCCATGGTAACCACTGTTTTGGGGTAAACTGTATCCATGCCCTCCAGAGTTCCTGGTTAGGCTGCAAGCTACTGGGAGCTGGGAATATGTGTTCATTTTTATACCTTCTTCCTTCTCTCCGTTTAGAGCTCACCGACCCCCGGCAGCCACGGTGTCCCTCCCTTGCCAGGCTCTGTGGCAAATGTTGGCTAAAAACCAACAACGTCATAGATTGTGATCACAGTCAGAAAAGCCTTGTGCCTTACAAAACATGTGCAAATTGACTATTATCTTAAAATCCAGGAGTGTTGTCTAGCACTGATAAAAGAAGGCAGGATTTCATCAAATTTGGGTTCTTAGCGCCGAGCGGAAAAGCCGTTCACATACATTAGGTTTTCATTACGTTCACAGGTCTTTTCAAAAGCTCAGAATTAGACGAGACAGACACACAACTTAAGAACCCAACAAATGCAGGTCAGTCAGAGACAAGCCCCGCTGGACGCACCTGGCTTCTAAGCAGGAAGCCACCCAGGTGCACAGGTGGAATCACTGGTGCTGGGCTTCAGGACCCCCTGGCAAGCCCTGTGCAGTGGCACAGTGAGCACAGGGAGTGTACCCATGTATCTCAAGGCCACAGTTGGCATCCAGTCCACATCGTGGCCCAAAAGCCTGCCTGTCACACAGTCTCAAGCATGCTGACAGACTATGCAGATGCCACCGTGAGCAAGAACTGCCTTCTGGTCGTGGCACTGAGGCGCGCAGTGAGGATGGGAGCCAGCAAAGGAGGTTAGGTAGACTCAAACACCCGGAGATGTGCTTGCCAGGGCCGGTCTTGCCCATGCCTCCCAAAACCACCTTGGGGGCAGAGCAGGAGCCACAGCTTTGGAGACATGGCGCTTTTAACAAGTCAGCATCTCCTGGTTTCAGCTATGACTAAAAACGGATGTGGAGTGTGTGAAGTGGGGAGGGGGTTGTGAGTAAGTCCAAGGAGGCACTGAAAAAGCAAGGGCAGGGGTTAAGGAAGGAAGGAAAGGAAGACTGAAGGAAGCTCCAGCTAGTCCAGGGCCAGCAGAGCTGTTACTATGGAGACCAAATGCAGAACCACAGCATGGGTCCATCCACGTGCTGGATACACTGGTGTCCATGATTAAGAAGTTTGCCTACCTCTTCCAGCTTTAAGTGCCTGAAACCTCCCCTGTGGTTCTCAGCGTGGGCCCTGCAGGAGGCACCTGGGCACTCACAGTCTCTCCCACCTGAATGAGCTGGTGAATGGGGCGCTCTGGCCTGATGGGCCCCAGCAGCTCCCCGGGGACGTGGATGGTTGCCCTTGGCCTCAATCACCTTATCAATCTTCACTTCACAATGTCTTTTTGACATTTTTTCTTATGATTTTGATTTCCTCTTTGAGCTTTCCCTTTTGAAGAGAGCCCAGGTTTTTGGAGGAGGGGCAGATTTACCTCTTCAGAAGAGCAGGGAAAATATAAGACGAGCCTGGAACATTCTGTGGGAACAGAAAGCCAGGAAATGCTTCCAAATTTAATGAATTAGAAAGTTAAGAGCTTGTCAAAGGATACAGGGTGCAGGCTGCAGGAGCTGCCAGTGGCCACAGATGGGACCAGTATGATCAGCAAAATATGTGATGACAGCTCTGGATTCTAACCCGCAGAATAAAATACATGTGCACGTGTTTGTGCAGATGTACACAACTGACTGGGTAAGCCACTAGAAATGAGGATCGGAGCTCTGTGCTTAGAGGAAGGTATATGTAAAGCCCTGTCACCTAGTGCTGCGGAGGTCTTTTACTCCACAGCTCTGGGCAAGCAGAGGCAGGATTGCTTGTAGGGCTGGGGCGTGTAAGCCTGGAGCACCCACCAGGGCTTAGATGTGGGCTCCTTCCCAGGTGAGTCAGTGGTACATCCTCAAGGGGCTCCAACAAACCCAGAAACCCAGCCCGATGAGGCTTAGGTTACTGCCTCCTTTTGCCACCTGAAAAAAGAGGTCTGGCACCGGAGGTTTTATTCCTGCCTCCCGTAGTCAACGAGTGTCCAGCAGATGCTCCTCAGGAAGCAAAGAGCTCAGCATCTGATAGGTCTAAGTATCTACCTAGGCTGATACATCCAGAGCCAGTAGGCTTAGATAGATTCGAGAAGTAGCTGACGTAGGAGGGAGAGTGTGCAGGGGCCAGGAGCCAGGACTCCAAAAAGACTTACTGAAAAGGCCTGGCATTTCTTGGCCTGCGCAACAGCATGCATGTTGGGCCGGAAGATATTCTGTGCTCCATCACTGGCCGCAGCCCCTCTCGGTTCCTGTCTGATACTCAGGCTTCCACCAGCAAGAGCCTGTAGAGGATGTGTGTGTGTGTGTGTGTGTGTGTGTGTGTGTGTGTGTGTGTGTGTGTGCGCGTGCGCGTGCGTGCGTGTTTGTCTGATGGAACAGGCTGACAGAACAGGTCCCTGGACACAATCAAGCAGATTAGCAGGCAATGGGGGTCTGAGAAACCCAGAAGCATGGCCACTTATTTACTGCAGCCAGTTGTTTTGTCACCTTGTGGGGATCCTGGGTCCCTCTCCTTGCCCAGCAGACTATCTCTTGAGCACCAGCACTCCACCATGCCATCAGCTTGGGGAAGGATAATGGGATACGCAGGGCTGGGGGATATTTTGTGCTTTCCTGGCTCCCTTTCTCCTCCTGTAATTCTGGACTGTCAATGCAGACTGCTCATCCTGCCCTTTCCAGGAATCCATATAAAGTCTTGCTTGGGTTGCTGGAAGCCTCAGAGAGCCAACCAGCCATGGGGCAGGGCTTGGGCTATTCTAGCTCTGGGACCTGGAGACATCTCTTATCATTCTCAAGGGCTGGTATGAAGTTCTCAAAACCTGTCCAAACACACAGTCACAGCTACATTACCATACAACAATTTTAAAGAACCGACTCTTGGATGGATCACACAAACACCACATTGCTGAAAGGACCCAGGCCTCCTGCAAAGCCCCCATACTTGTCTTCAGGAATACACAAAGCCTGCATGGGATGGGGGAATGGGGGTCGGAAGTGTCTGCTTTGAAAAAGGGGTCCAGTGACAGGCCAGAAAGAATCTTCTGGTTGGTGTTCTCAGCATCAAAGAAATGTTTAAGGACAAATTTGACAAAGGGAGTGTGAGACTTGTACACTGAAAGCTCTTTCTCTTCAGCGACACAGCCGAGCAGCCTCCCCAGTGGATGCAGAGGCACAGATCTTGGTGAAGACCCTGACGGGAAAGACCATCACACCAGCTCGAGGTCAAGGCCAGTGACACCATAGAGAATGTCAAGATTAAAATTCAGAACAAGGCGGGGGCATCCCACTTGATCAGCAGCGTCTGATTTTTGCAGAAAAACAGCTGGAGGCTGGCCGTGCTCTCTCAGACTATAATACCTGAAAAGAGTCCACCCTGCACTTGGTGCTTCATCTGTGGGGCAGTGTCATCCAGCCCTCCCTCTGCCAGCTCACCCAGAAGTAGGATCGTGACAAGATGATCTGCTGCAAGTGTTACACCTGCCTGCATCCTCTGTATCCCTGTGCTATCAACTGCTGCAAGGAGAAGTATGGCCACACCAACAACCCACGCCCCAAGAAAAAGGTGGAATAAGACCCCTCCACTGCCTCCTTGGCCTGCAGGGCGGCCTCCTGCCCAAACCTCTTGGCCCTGGGGCTTCTATAAAATTTCCTTTTGTTGACTGGAAAGAAAAAAGGCCCAAGTAAACTGAGGGATGCTGTTGTGGTATCATAAATAGATCTGGTCATTGTCCTAGTTCCTGGCAGTGAGCTCCCCAAACCCTTGGAATTTCCTGAGAGGAGCCCCTTCTGTTATTCATAAGGACCCCCTTTCTGGCATACCTGAGTCTGTGCTAATGAGCTGAGTCTTGGAGGCCCCTAGCACTGGGAACCAACCTTGGGATTCCCAACCTCTGGTCTTTTGGAGGCTAGGGGTTGAGTCAGTCCCCAGTTGACAATGACTGACTCGCTTGTGCCTATGTAATGAAGTCTAGATAAAATCTTTTGGACAATGAGGTTCATAGAGCTTCTGAGTTGGGGAACTGGAAAGGTGAAGCACCCAGGGAGGCTTGGGAGTGCTGCTTTGCGGTTGGCCAGCAGAGCCCCAGTGGCCTGGGGACCCCACTGCGAGCGGTCTGTGCAGCGAGCACAGCTTTGTGGGGCTGAGGCCCTGGCCTGCAGAGTGTGTGCTGACTCCGGGCAGTTAGTGTCCGAGGGGGATGCTGGGCACTGGCTGGGGTCGAAGAATCAGGAAGTGGCGTTGGGACTCCCTTCTCTTGGTTCCTATACAAATGACAGGGGGCTGCGTGAGGGGTGGAGGAAGCTCCATTCTGATCCCCCGAGACCTGCCAGGGCCCAGTCCTTCATGCAGAAGTCAGACCGGAGCGAAGTGCTATGTTGGGCATGAGCCTTCTCCCTTGGTACACTTCCTTCTCCAGGGGTGAGGTGACTTCTGCACACC
Organism: Cynopterus sphinx; assembly: GCA_030015415.1. Lineage (NCBI taxonomy): Eukaryota > Metazoa > Chordata > Mammalia > Chiroptera > Pteropodidae > Cynopterus > Cynopterus sphinx. The sequence goes on from CM057381.1 coordinate 46,670,799, forward strand.
TCCTCATGCATCAGAACTGGTGTGCGCAGGCTGCTCTGCCCTAATCCCCTAGTCACATGTGGGCTGAGGACCCTGCTTGTCCTGCATCCCCATCCTAATCTATTCTCTGACCCCCACCTCAGGTGACACCCACCTTGTCCGTAGCTTCATTTCCACCCCCATACACCTGGCCCTAACTGCCCACTAACCAACCCTTCCCCGGTGTGGGAGCAGGGCTGAGGCACCTCTGACTGAAGCATTTACAGGGGAGGAAGAGGGGCACTTGGCAGCAGAAAGCTTAAGTGGCCCCAACACAATCACATGCCTCTGAGTTGAATGTTGGTTTGCATTTTACAAACAAAACCAGCTGCTGAAACAGACATGTGGGCATCTAAGAAACCAGGGGAATCACATTTATTTCCCAATTATTTATTTAGAAAAACCTTGCCAAAGAGAGGCTGAAGCCCGCACTGTGAGAGAGGAATCTGGGCGCCAAGGGGCAGGTCCCGAGGTCGAGAGGCCGTGTCCCTCAACCCAGAGCTGGATCACAGAACCCAATGGAATGTCACAGTCCCATGTGTGGGCAGAGCAGTCTCCTTCTGACCTTATTCTCCCTCCCCTGCCTCTCTGGGACTTCAGGCCTCTGGACCTATTTCTTGGGATTGGCAATCCCAGTACATTGTGTTGGAAAGTAAACAGCACTGGACATCGTGCAGATTTCCCTGGGTCAGTCCTCAGTGGCGCAAACAAGGGAGGCAGCTCCAAATCAAGCAGGGGAACCAGGAGTCCTGAAGGGCACACGCAATGCATTCCGACTTACCGCTGGGGTTTGAAGCCTCGTTTGGGGACATTTCAAACTGCTCCTCTCCGGGCATTATGTGTGGTTGGAAGAAGCCTGCTCCTTCCTGGGCAATCCCCCAGGATAGATATTTGCAGGGTGGGGGATCTTCCCATAAAGATTACTGCTCTCAGCCTGCCCAAATTCTTGGGGTATTAACTGGAGAACCCCCTTCACAAAGTCGTCAGAAGTTGATGTGCAACCCTATTGGTTTGGGGGACTATGTCAAGGCAAGATCACACACCCCTCCCTTTCTCCCTCTCCCCCTCGCACTGATCACCATGGAAGGTCCCCCCAACATAGGTACTGTGAGAGAGGACCACAGGGCTGTCTCCTGGAGTCAAAAACCTGTCTCCTGACAGAAGGACAGCAGGGAAGTTGCTTCAAAGTAAATAAGACGATGATGACCTGACAAGGCCCCCCTTAGATGGAGGTTTCCTATAGAAGGAATGTGAGGGACAGAGGCAGTTAGCATCCCTCAGTACAGAATGGCTTCTGTGAGAAGAGGCAGAGCCTGCTTGGCATGTCCCAAGATGAACTAGGAAGACAAGTGGGGGCTTCAGCACTTGGGCCCTGTGTTGCCCTCACATACAGTGCATGCAGCTGGGGGAATGAAAAGACTGATTTCCCAGAGGTCCGTGGGTTGTAGGTGGCTGAAGGGGCAGAAGCAGCAGGGATGTTGGAGAAAGGTGGGCATCAGGTATTTTTGAGAGGCTGCACGTGGGGACTGAGAAATGAAGGAATGTGTCTATGTCAGGTCCCCTCTAACCACGATGGTGGACTGGAGGCCAATAAGGGTGGAAGGTCCTGTGACATTGGCCAGGGCTCCCAGCCCCCTTGGTGCAGAATAAGGACTGTGTCCAGGTTTCCCTCAGTATCTGCGCTGCCTGCCTCTGAGGACCTCAGTGTTCTCATCTGTAGAATGGGATCATCTACTCCCTGTCTAAGTCTCAAAGTTTTGTCAGAATGAAATCCATCTAAGCCCTGCTCCTCTGCAGGGTATCATGCCCTCTGCCCCGGACAGAGGACCCTGATTTACACTATCACGTTCGTCAGGACTGGAAATAACCTTGCCCTTAAAGCAGCACACCTTGACACCTTGGCAGGACCTGGACCTGGCTCAGTTCATTGTTTACATGCTTACATGTGGCAAATGTCCTGCCACGTGTACATCACACTTTCCTGAAAACCTGTTGCAGGTCAATGCAGTTAGAGGGAAGACCTAGGGTAGTCTGGCCAGTCCTAATCAGGGTCCTCTCAGCCCGGCCCATATACCCTGTCTTGTTGGCTTTTAAATGCTGGGGAAGTCAGCACCTGGAGGATCTCCCTGTCCCAGCTCAGGGCCTCCTTCTGCTCTCACCCCTCCCACCTCCCTAGACAGGGATCTCTCTCTCTGTTCCTGTCCCCAGGACGCCCCTCCTCCTTTGCTCTTTTTTCCAAGGCACATGGGTGGAATTCCCAGGCAGGCTGCACCAGGGCAGGAAGAGAGACAGTAAGACACAGAGGGTCTTCCCCAATGCCCAGGCCTGGGCTGGTCCCAGACATCTTCAGTTCAAGTTGCCCTTGGAGGCCCATCAGGCCTGGGGAGCCTCTCTCAAGGCCTCAGCAGCCCCCAGACCTTGGTGCATGGGCCAGGCCATCCTTACTTGGCTCCTGTCCTCCTCCAAGGGAGACCCTCAGTGCCTCAGTGTCCCTAGGGGCAGAGGCATTGGTGACACCAAGGCACGCAGGTGTCCTTGAGACATCAGCCGTTTTGAGGGAGTTTGCTTTTGCCTTTTGTTTTGTGGAGTGAGGTGTCTCGGGTCACAGTGGACTATGGGGTGGGTCTCCACACAAGCCCGTATCATCCGGCCTCAGGACCCCTAGATGAGAGGCCCCAGGGGGCTTTGCCTGCCTGCCTGCCTGTCCGTCTTACGGAGCTCATGAGGTCGTGGGTCACAAGGCCACGAGGCCGAGCGAGCCAGCGGCCTGGATGCCGGGCCTCTAAGCCGCAGGTGTTGCTTCTGAGCCCCGAAGCGGCGGGGCCTGGGCCCCCAGTGCTCCCAGGGCCTGGGCCGGGCCCCCCGCCCCGCCCGCCCGCGGGGAGGTACATTCCGGCCTGCCCTTCGGGGACAGGTGAGAGCGCGGGGCCGCGGGGCTGAAGGAGCATCACTCGGCTCAGAGGGCGGAAAAGCAGATGCGGGGGGGGGGGGGGGGAGCGGTGCGTCCGAGCCCCCGCCAGGGGGCGCCGCGGCCCCAGCGCGGCCGCCGGCCCCGACGCGCTCCCCCCGGGGCGGGGCGGGAAGGGCCCCGGGACGCGCCCCCGAGCAGCGGCCGCGAGGCCAGGCGGGCGCTCGCGGCCGGCGCCCTCGGGGCGCAGAGGCCGGGGTCGGGGCGCCCCGGGGCCGCTCGCGCGCCTCCCCCATGCACCTGCGGTGAACACCTCCCCCCGCCCCCCCCGCACCTGCCGTGCTCCCCGCCGCCCCCGCCCGGGCGGCACAGCAGGTGTGGCAGCCCGACCCGCCGTGCCCGTTGCTGTAGCATCAGCTGCCCGGGCCGGTCCCTGGGGCCCGGCACCCAGGTCCAGTGCCCCCGGGGCCTGGTGGCCAGGGCGGCGCCGCTGTCTGGGTTGCCCAGACCTTGTCCTCAGGCCCCCGAGCTGCCTGCTGCTGTCCAAGAGGAGCGGGCACCATGCCCGGCGGGGGGCAGCCGAGAATGTCGCCTTTCAGAGTGATGTCGTGCGTCGTTAAGGACCTGAGGGTGGATACGTCGAGTCCTTGTCTTCCCCCCCCCCCCCGGAACGGAAGCTCCAGGAGGCCAGGCGGCTGTGTCCCTCACTGCTGTGTCCCCGGGACTTAGAACAGGGTCTGGGCTGGGGCTGGAGCTCAATAAGCTTTCATGGATGGGTTGGGAAAATGCTTGTGACAGAATAAAAAATTGTAAAATAAAATAAAATAATAAAATAAAATAAAATAAATAAAATAAAATAAAATAAAATAAAATAAAATAAAATAAAATAAAATAAAATAAAATAAAAAAATAAAATAAAATAAAATAAAATAAAATAAATAAAATAAAATAAAATAAAATAAAATAAAATAAAATAAAATAAAATAAAATAAAAAATAAAATAAAATAAAATAAAATTACACACGGTACCTTATGATACCAATTTTGTAAAAAAGCTGTATTTATCTATCTCCATATAGAGCACTGTCCATATATACACATCGAGAGAGAAAACTTCCGAGGTATGTGAAAACTCTAACAGTGACAATCTAAAGAAAATGAGATGACACGTTACTTTTTATCATTTCCCAATTACCTACAATGAAAATGCACACTGGATTTGGAGGAGAATAATAATATAGGAAAGAATAAGCTGGAGGTATTGCCACGGGGTGTTTGGGGGGTGAGGAAGGGACGTGCATCAAGGTGTAGCTGGTGTTGCTCCATCAGAGGCCTCGGACAGGGAAGTGACCAAGGGCTGCCTGCTGCCTGTCCTGTCCCTGCTCAGGGAGAGGTCTGTCAGCCTCCCTCATTGCCCAGCAGGGACCAAGAAGGAAACTGGGTCAGGCCTAGGGTAACAGGGAGCCACCACCAGGGACCACTGACCAAGCCTGTTTGTGACAGAAAATGCATCAGTTCTCCTGGCGGGGTGCCCCAAGGAGGGGGCAGTTCAGGAGAAAGACGACTCACAGGCAGCCTGGATAACCTGGCTTCGCCCCTCCGTAAGTGTAAATGGCCATCTCATTGCTGGCTGTCACAGCCTGTGCAGGATGTGTCCCATTCTGCTCTCACCCACTGCCAACTCCACTCCACCCTGGCCTAGACTCTGTGCAAGACAGGGCACAGCAGCTCCTGAGGCCACCAGGTGTTCTCAGGGTGGAGGCTCTGGTTTCCCTCTGGATTTGAGACAAATGATTGTGGTGTACTATGTTGCTGGGGATGAATAAATAGTTCTCGCTTCTCTATGGGTGTACAGATTCCTTAGGGTCATTGGCTCTTTCTCAGCTCGGAGACCCACCTCTCTCCTCATCACCCTTGGGACTGGTGCGGTTTCTCTGGCAGGAAGGAGAGATGGATTGAGCAGGGCTGAAGTCACAGGCCTCCGCCTCCAGTAGCTCCGGTTCCGTGGGGGCCCCCAAGACCCCAAGACCAGGGAGCTCACAGAATAAAAGCACAGGACTGTCCCCTCATGTTCCCTCACTCGAAGGTCTGCGGCTTCCAGGGCCTCGATTACCTCTGCATGAGCCACAAGAACTGTGCCTGCAAACCAGGCCCACCTAGGTTCCCAGGGGACCTGCGGACATTCCCAGAACGATAAGGGAGAGCAGAGACAGCACGTGACTTGGAATGTGGCCAGCCACTCCCAGGGGCAAGGGATGGATAATGGACAAATGAATAGATGATGATGACGTGGGGCCAGTCACCCTCCTGGCTGGTGGCTGAGCATCAGTGCAGAGGACTAGAGAGAGGACTCAGGCCAATGCTGCTCTGCAGCAAGGATGCAGGGAGCCGGGAATCAGTGGCCTCTTCCTCCCATACCAGCCAAGGGATAAACCAGCCGTTTCCCCAGAAGCTTCCTGAGTGCCTTTCTAGTTGGCAGCATTTGGCAGTCAGGCGCGGGGACCTGGGCCTCCTGTCTGGGGGCTTGGACACCAGGCTTGACATCTCCTTGTCCAGGGCCATGAGCCTCAGTCCAGACTCTGGGATGTGATGAGCACTTGGCAGAACGGCCTTTTCTGCAATCTGTTCATTGGTCAGTGTGACCACAGCTCCACACCTCCACCCGGAAAAACCAGTTTCTGGGGCTGGATCTCAGCATGCTGGTTCCATCTGGACAGAGGTCACAGTGGGCGAGAACTGAGGTGACTGGCACATCTCACCAGCACAGTGGGTGTTTGAGGGTTTCACCTGTGTCCTCTGAACTCTGGGCCCAGATATTCCTCTGAGCGATGCTGTTGGTCACCCTCCTGCACACTTGTGTGTGCACACATGCTGTGTATGAGTATGATTGTGTGCTCATGTGTGATATGTGCACGTGCACATGTGTGGTGTGCATGCAGGTGTATGCATGTGTGTGCATGTGTGAGTGTATGTGCACATGTTCACATGTGGGAGAGTGAGTATGAGTGCTGGGTGGGGCCTGGTGAGATGTGTCTTACAGGCGAAGGCTGGGCCCACACATTCTGTCTTAGGCTGAACCATATGGAATTGCACATATTCACCCACTTGGCTCATGGCAATTTGCCAATTGAGACTGAGCCAGATGAACAAAAAAACTCCAAAGTCCCTGTCAAGTCTTCCTTTGTGCAGCCCTCTGCTTCTGTCTGTTCGCCTGCAAGCAGCAGCTCCTTGCACCTCGATCTCCTCTGCATGGTGCTCCTGGCTCCCAATCAGGGCCCCTCTGACATGTGGCACGGGAACCTCCTGCACCCAGCTTCACTCCACTCCACTCCCAGCAAAGCTCAGTCTCCTGGGCCTCATGGAACAGTGCCCAACCTCCCTCGGGACTCCTAGAGTTATGTCTTGTTGAGACAGGGCCCCAAGGTGATCTGTGGCCAACCTCGTGAGCTATCTCCAGAATCTGACTTTGCTTCCAGGCATTCTTAGGATCTGAAAGGTCAGGTGACCTGGGAGGCTCTGCCATCCGGCCTTCTCTCCCTGAGTTCACCTCCTGTCCTGAATTTACATTTCATGGAATGAGATGCATGGAAGGAAGGAATGAGAATCTGTTGAGAGGGAGAGCATCTTCTGTTTACTCTTTATTGTCTTTTTAAAAGATGGTATCATCGCTCACCGCGTGGGTCAGTGATTCAAATCCGGGTCATCGGCGCCCCTGAAAAAAGTTTGCGTGGCATTTTTCAAGGTTAGTTATCTTTGTCCCTCATCCCTTCCTGGTCTGGCCAACCCCAGGCGACAGAAATGGAGACCCTGGGATGTTGGCCAGAGGGGCGTGTCTCAAGGGGACTGAGGAAGCTGGGGGTAGGTCAGGCAGGCAACCTAGCCTCCTTCTATTTTACTTTCCATCACCCCAGGCTCCCCCTGCTCCCCTTGGCCTGTCTCCATATGCAAATTACCTTCTCCAGGGCTGCTACACGCTCTCTTTCACCTTCTTTCTCGTGGAGTATGGAATGCAGCACACCCAGCTGGTCCTGGTCCTGGAAGCCAAGAGGAAGGTAGCGGGGTGAGAGAGAGGTGTCCCCGCCTGGCCATGGGGCTGCAGGTGCCTAGAGTGTGGAGCCTGGGCCCTGGGCAGCACCTCTTCACCCCAAACATATGCTACAGGGCCTCCGCTCCAACCTCCTCTATACCCCACTACCTTGAATCTTGGGGCGCCGAGGCCTTGCCTTTCTAGCTTCAGGACTCTGCATGTGAAACCGATTCCAGTGCAGAGTCAGGTCTGCCCTCCCACCAGCTGCCCCTGTTTTTCCAGCCCACTGCCATGTCTCTGTCCTCTGCTCTGGAGCGCTTGAGCCAGAAGGGACCCTTGAACATGAGAGACCTTAAAGACCAGCTGAGCCAAGCTGCTCCCTGAGACCCCAAAGCCAGGGGACACAAAGTGATGGATCCCCAACATCCAGCCTGTTTCCAGAACATCTTGGTCCTATGCTTGCTTCCCTGTGGGGTGGTCATTGGGGTTTCTACTTCCAGCCAAGGCTGCCTTGCGGATGAGGTGGTGCCTCAGTGGGCTCCAATGGGCTGCTAGTGCACGGTAAATGCTTAGGCCTCCGCATGCACCCAGGGGAAGAAGAAAGGACATGGGCCCACTTCTGCCCATTCCACGTGAGGCACAGTGGGCCTTTCAGAAGCTGTGGTAGAGGAAAGTTCCCCCCACCTGCCTGACTGCGAACTTATGAGCATCACTCACTCGTCTTCTGACAAATCCCCCATGTCCACCTGGGACCTCTTCTCTTCTTTCACGGCACATGTGACCACCTGTGGGAAGTGGAAGGAGCAGTTTAGGGGGTGGAGTGGGGGAGGGAGTCAACCACAGGCACCAAGCCTGGACCTGCTGGACCTGCCCAAGGATCAGATGGGGATATGAAGACCGCACTGGCCTTGAGCATCCTCCCATGAGACAGGGCACCAAGTGGCAATTTCCAGTTAGGGGACCCTGACCAAGGAACTGTGCCCTTAATGTGGGCCTCCATGACCTCCAGTCTGTAACAGATCAGGAGACATGGGTCTTTGGTCCCTGCTCTGCTATAGACTGACCCTCCTTGAGGCCACAGAAACTGTGATGCCCCCATGACCTTATCAGAGTTATAACAAGCTCTTTTCACTGCGCAGTACACTCTGAGGACAGAGAAAGAAAAGGTGCAATCTGAGAAAAAATAACCCTTAGGGTGGAGCTGAACTTTGCCAAGAGAGAAGTTTAAAAACTTCTAAAAAGTTGACTTCTTACTACAGCAGAGAATTGGAGAAAGACATTCTAGAATATTTGTGTTAAAAAGACATCCTAGACAGCCACTGGGTCAACCACTTGTTTTAAAAGGAAATGATGATGATGATGTGACAATGATGATAATGGTGATGATGGTGGTGGTGGTGGTGGTGGTGATGCTTAATACTGAGGCTTTCTGGGTACTAGACACTGGGAGCTTTACAAAACAACCCTGGGATATGAATAAGATCATCATTTTATAGTAAGATCCCCATTTCATAGATGAGACAACTTAGGCACAGAGAGGTATGGTGACTTGTTTGAATATTTACTGGCAGAGCCAGATGTGGAGACCAGGTCTCCTAATTCCTAAGCCTGTGCCCTTTCTACCAGCATCATCCCACAGGAGGTTCTCAGGGCCCATGGACACCTTAAGGGTTGACCCAGACGCTAGAGTCTCCGATGGGGGTGCTACAATGAGTGTATGTTGGAGAGAGGGAAGATGAGAAAGAGGAGAGGGTGACCTCTGGCCTCCAGGCCAATCCTCAACACCCTGGAACTTTCCCAATGCTGCTGGTCCTGTCTCTGCCTCATGCTCCAACACACGTGCCTGAGTCGAGCTCCCTGGAAAGCCTCATGGGCCCTGAGCACAAGCATTTCCCAGCAGGTGGTTTGGCTTTGTAATGTGAGGGATTTTTTTACCTCCTCGGCATGGTCTCCAAGATCAATCTCCACAAATACAGATGGTTTCTGTGAATAGAAACCAAAGAGACATGGATAACGTGCTTGGGTGAGCGAGGCAGGAAGTAGACTTTCTGGGAGGAAGAGAGGATTTCCGGCCTTGGGGGTTTGAGCAACTACCCCTGGGAACACCAGACACTGACAGTGCTCAGTGGGGGCACCTGGAAAGCTGCATAGAGGTCTTCTGGCAGTGTGAATGGCAAGGTATCCATGGGTCAGCTCTGGCAGAGGAAGGACAGGGAGGATTATGGCCTTCCCACCTTTCCCTTCTTACCTCCCATCAGAGGGTCTCTCCAACTTTCACTCTTTGAGAACCAGGGCCTCCAGGTAACAATGTGGGGCCAGAGCTAGTGTAGCCCCTTCACATCCACCCCAGGCCTGCACTATTGGGCAGCACCCCAACTCTGCCACCGCCAACCTGGGGCCCCACTTCACTGGGCAGGTAGATTCACACTAAGATGGGAAAGACCCCAGCAGCTCAGTTGTTACAGCCTCAAGGTCACTAATTGGGCACCTTGGCTCAGCCCAGAACATGTCTGCAATAGGAACACTTTATTCAACATTAAGGAATGTATTTGGGGTGGATGGAGGACTCCCCAGAGCCCCTAGAGCCACACCAAGAACCACGTGTTATAAATCTTAGTAAAGCACATGCAGGTACCACATGGACTAGGAGGAAGAATGACAGCTACCTTTCCTCAGAAAGTGCCCTGTGGCGATTCCTACTACAGCTCTGAAATGTCCCTGCCAATGCACCTGGGCCTGGGGGCTTGGGACTGTTTCCCTGGGCAAAGGTCAAGCTGAGTGTTGCCTCCTGTCAGGGACCACGTGCCTTTACAACTGCACTATTTGGGGTTAGGATGCTCCAGCCTTGGACCAAGAGCTCAGAACTATCTGGGGCTCTCCAGGGCATGGAGTGGGGCTTGGTCCAGCCTGTGGTCCCTGTGGAGATGACTTGGGACCACACGCCCACAGCGTGCACATGGTTCATCAGTCCTTTGCCTGGCAGGCCTCCCCATCTGACTTCTGTCATCAAAATAAAAAGCTCTTGCCTCTTTTTCCAGAAGGTCTTCCAGTTTTATGGACTTTGACTCCTGTTCCTGTAAGAAGGCACAAAACAGGCAAATAAAGATGGGACTCTGACCCGAGCGGGCAGCAGTACATAAATATTAAAGGACCAAGGCCTGACCTTGGCCTCCTGGGTGCGTTTCTCTGTGCTCTCTTCTTCCTGCTCCTCCTCACCACTGGCTTCTGAGTCACTCTTCTCAACCTCTGGTTCTACCTTTCCACTCTCAAGGTCCGACTTTCCAAGGGCATCCTGATTCTTTTCCTGTGTGCCGTCTTCCAGGTTTGCCTGACTATAGAAGTGGAAGCAATGGTTTGGAATAGGTGTCATGGAGACACAGCTTCAAGATGACACCTTTCTCTCCCTCTCAGTCATCGGCAGCTCTGGGAGCAGCTCCAGTCTGGACACGTCAGCAAAGAGGAACCTGGGTGTTAGGGGCCTTCCCCTTCCTGAGGGCAGCAGGGTGGGTGGGTGGACAGAGCAGAGCTGGGAGGTGGAGAGGGAAGGCAACGTGCAGAGGCACCGAGGACACGGCAGTGCCACTCAAGCTGCTTCACGTGCAACAGGAGGGGTTGCCTGGGGCAATGGGCACAGGGGCGAGGCAGCTCTGAGACCTGCCTTGACTCATCCTGCCTCAAATCCTCCCCTCTGGGCCCCAGGGGTCCTCTCAGGATACCCTAGGGCTTTTTCAGGGCCTCCAAGTCTCTACCTTGGTGCCAGCCCTACTTTCCGCTCCCGCCGTCTCTCGTCCTGTTCATGTCTACAGAAGACCACCTCTGCCGGACAAAGCTCACTTACCAGATGGTGTCTTCGGCTTCGCCTCTTAGGTCCTTGCCCTGATCTTCAGACTCTGAGGAGGAAGGAGTGGTGTTTGTCATCAGCACTTGCGTCATGTGGTATGGGAGGGCCGCTGGCCTGGGGGTTCACAGCTGAGCCTTGCGAGGGCTGACGGGACCCACCACAGGGCATTGGGCACTGGGCTCTCTGCAGCCCAAGGCACACTGCAGTGCTCAGCGTCCACCTGATGACTGATGATTATGACTAAAGTGAGTCTGGATTTTCACTGGGACAGGTTGTCCCCCTATCCTGTGCCCCAGGACACTGACGACTCTGCCCAAGCTCCCACCCACACGTGGTCACTCTAGGACCTCTGCCCTTTGAGGCAGAACTCGGGGTGAGGCATAAGGCCTTGCCTTTACAATAAAAGTGCAAGACCCAGGGCATCCCTTGAAATCATCCTGGTCTCAGCACACCAGACTGGAGGCTGCAGAAGCAGAGGGTGGAGCTGGGTATGTCCACTGGGCAGGCCTCCTCTGAAAGGCACTGTTGAGGTTTAGTGTAGTCATTTTTTCAAGAAAAGTGCTGACTGATGCCCAGCTAGTGAGGATTTTTTTCTGGGTGTGAGAGAGAGCAGTACACCCAGGAGTTCAGGGTGGCTGCCCAGAGTCCAGGGAGCCATTCTTCCAACCCCAGCCTCATGTAAGTAGTGACTATCAATAGCAATTACAGTAAAACTGCATTTTGGTGACTTTGGCGGAATAGAGCATGAGCCTCATGAACTATTTTCACTGACCACAGAGCAGACTTCTGGCTTCTGGAAGCTCACAGACTGGCAGAGCCTGTAGGAAGGAGCTGTTCAGGAGGAGATTCCCTAACCCCTCTGAAGAAACTCAAGGTCGCTGACATTCCAGGTCCCATTTCTGTGAGGCCACATCGGAGCCGGGAATGGTTGAGATGACTGGTTCCCTATAGTAGCTGCTCCCTCCCCGCCAGTAGCTTGGCCCCAAGCAATACAACACACACCAAGGGTCAGGATGCCAGGGGCCAGGATGCAAACACAGCCCAGGGAAAAGGCCAAAACTCTAAGTGGAGCTTTTGCTAGAAGACCTAGGAAGTACCTCTGAGCAGCCCCTATCCCGGAAGGTTTCCTTATAGAATTTGGCGGTCGGATCATCTACTCCAGCCTTCCCTTCACAGGCCTCAGGGCTGGGGGCAACTGCCAGAAAGAAGAGGTGGTGGCTGGCTCCCGGATGTGCCCTGCACCCTGTTCCTGCTTCTCTAGGGAGTCTGATTCGGTTGGCCCTGGCATTCTCTCACACTGTCCCCCCTCCCTTGGAACATCTCCCCCGACCCCTGCCATCCTCCAACACTATCGTTCATGAGGACCTGGGCTTCCTTGCCCATGTCCTTGTGGCTTTTGGTCACAGCCAGGCCTCCCTGGTGCTCGGCATATGCGGCCTTGGGTTGTGTCATGCAGACCCTCTTCTTTGTCCCTGTTTGGTCCTAGTTCTCTGTGGATAAAAATTAGGCATTCTCCATCCTCTTTATCTGCGGTAGCCACACAGTCTCAGATGTTTATTTATCCCTAGGCAGACAGTAGCCATGCCAGACACAGAGCCTCGAAGGCAAATGTCGGGGGTGTGAGGGAGTGGGTGGGACAAGAATGTCCTGAGAGACTATTTCGGAACTCGGTACAGTAGTGCCCTCTTATCCACAGATTCACTTTTCAAGGCTTTAGTTGCCTGCCGTCAACTGTTCATAGTCCGAACATATTAAATGAAAAATTCCAGAAATATACACACAATCCATAAATATTAAATCGTGTGCTGTTCCGAGTAACGTGATGACATCTCTCGCTGTCTCACTCTGTCCTGCCCAAGATGTGAATCCTCCCTTTGTCCAGCATCTCCACACTGCACGTGCTGTCTGCCTGTTATTCACTTGGCAGCTATCCTGGTTTTCAGACCCACTATCACGGTATCACAAGGAGCCCTTATCTTACTAATAAAGGCCCTGAAGCCCGAGACTAGTGAAGCTGGCAGCTCAGATATGCCAGAGAGAAGCTGTAAAGTTTCCTTTAGGAGAAAAAGTTTGTATTTACAGGGAAAAATGTAGTATAAATAGAGTTCGGTATTAACTGTGGTTTCGGGCATCCATGGGGCACCTGGGAATGAATCCCTGTGGATAAGAGAGAACTTTTGTAGTTCTCAAGACATCCCTCAGGGAGAAGAGGATCAATCAGTTCAGCTTCAACCTTGGATAAGGGGACTGGAACGATTCAGAATCAATAGTTTTCAAACAAGGATCTAAAAATCGAATTCTTTTGGGAAACCTTCAGCAGCCCCTGAGCCCAAGCGTGCATGCATGTGCTTTTATGTGCCTGTTTTAGAAGACACGGCTGTCCCAGGCGGATCTTCAAACCCTGCTACTTCCTATAATATACATCTGGCAAGAAGAAGAAAAGAATCAGTAAAAAAAAAAGAGGTGATTTTTCCTTCCCCATGTGATGATGTGGACAACAAGGCCTGGGCCAGCCTTCCTCGGCATGAGGCTGGTGGGGCCTCCTGCTCCCCATCCTGCAAACTTTTGAGCTCCAAGGGAGGCTGAGTCTCTCCAGTATGGTCCGGGAGCCCTGGTGCCCGTGTGGCAGGACAACATGCCACACAGAAGCTTCCCTGCCAACCATCCAGTTTGGAGGAATCTAGGGGTGCCGGGTGGGATCTGAGCCTTCCCTCTGCATCCTCTCATCATTGCCACCTTGTGGGTGGCCCTCATGTAGAGACATGCCCGCCGTTTTTACTTGCAACATCTCCTAAGTGGACTTAGGTCGATTTCTTCTTTGGGGAACTTTGCTCCACTTGAGCGAGCCTGCAAAGTGTGGCTGCGCCCAGAGTTTTGACAGGAAGGAGGTGGAGGAGCCACACTGCTGCCCCTGCGCTGCCGGCTGGCCCGGCGTCACCTCCTTCTCCTCAAATACCACATCTTTGGGTTTTTACGCGAGGGAAGAACAAATATTTTTTGCACCTTTATCTCTTTAAATGGCCCCTAGAGTTGAACAAGCAATCTGTATTCCTTGCCATGTTTCATTTCTGCGGCTTACTGACACCCCCATAAAAGGCCACTTGCTGGAGTGAAGTTTCCAGGAGAGCCAGACTGCCAAGTGCCCCAGCAAATGACCAAATTTGACACTTCCATCCTTCTACCAACTCATACTGCTCTGAAGAAAGTGTCATGAGATGCCTACAGGTGAGAGAGCCCATGCTAGTTAACACTTAGGGCACATGCCATGTAAGTGAGAGGACACGTCCCCACTTCGGCCACCATATGATTCCTCTTGGAATGTTTAGAAGTACCCTGGAATGGCAAACATGGCCTACCATTCATCCCCACAGCTTCATGGCTGACTCCAGGCCCTGGGAGGTGCAGCAGTTCCGTGAAGCAGAGGGAGGTTAGACTCAAAGGTACAATGTCACCCAAGGCCTCGTTATAAACCCGAGATACTTCTCATCCTGGCCTTCTCCAGGCGACAGTATTTTCCATGTGTCCAATGGCATTGCAGGCCCATGGGAATCCCCAGATTCATCTGTCCTCAGCCCCTTTTTTCTGCTCCAGCAGAACTCTCCGTTGTCCACCCATGATGTGTGCCAGGCCCTCAAGCTGGCCCCATCAGAGCCCTGGGCTGATCCTGTCACCTGAAAACCTCAGTGTGCAACACTCACCACCCTGACCTCTGGGTTTTTAAGCAGGGGCCCTAGGAAGGAGGCTGGTCGTCACCCCGCTGTGGCTCCTACCTAGCTCCTTGCACAGCTTCTGGATGCAGCTCGGAGGGTCCCCCTTCTGGTGTAAGCCGCCCACACTCCTGCTCCTCTGGAGTTCAGCCATCTCGCTGGCCGCCTTGACGTGTCCGGAGGCCACCCCCAAAGGAGGGGCCCCAGGGCCCAGCCGGTGCCTCCTCTGCACGGTGGTGGCATCCTTCTCCATCTTTCCCCTCCCTTCAGGTTGCAGGAAAGAAGAGGGACCCGGCTCTCAGGCACACCCTCAGACAGAGGGCATGGTTTCCAACCTCTCTTGCAACGAGCAGCCTAAGAGTGTACCCGAGGGGCCTCCCGTTGCTAAGTGTCCCCTGTGACATCATTGCAAAGTCAGAGGTCAGAGGTCAGCCCAGCACAGCCCTTCACGCAGGCTTCAGGTTTGGAGAGTGGGCTTTGCTGGGTTCCCTTCTGGTCCGTCACCGGACCCTCCACCAGAGGAGGCAGAAGAGGGGTCAGGCAAACCAAGGGACCCTCTCTGTGGACACCATGTGCACTTCCGGTGCTGTGTCTGCTTTAAGCCTTTAGATAATTTTCCATGCTTGAGAATCTTTTTTTTTTTTTTCCCAAGGACAAAATTGGCACAGACTAAAGTCAGGAATATGGACCAAAGATGCAGAAATGGCTGTGGTGGGTGCTGCAGACATTTCTTTGATGGTGATAAGGTGTCTCTTCTCTGTACCCTGCATAAGAGATTCTCCATGCAACCTTCACTTTCAGAAGGCAGAGCTGTCTGGGGGCAGGCAGGTTTGTACTGTTCTGACAAAAACACCTTTTCTGTATTCTCAGTCTGTACCACGTTGCTGGTGCTGCCACAACAAAGTATCACAGCCTGGGGGGCTTAAACATCAGACATTTACTTTCTAGATCTGGAGTCAGGAAGTCTGAGATCAGGGTGTTGGCAGGGCTGGCTCCTCTTGAGGCCTCAATTCTTGGCATATAGGTGGTTGTCTTCTCCCTGCATCCTCACTTGGTTGACCCTTCGTGTGTTTGTGTACTAATCTCTTCTTATAAGGACACCAGTTACATGGAATTAGGGTTCACCCTAATGACTTCACATAACCTGAAATGCCTCTTTAAAGACCCTATCTTCAAATACAGTCTGAGGTACTGAGGGTCAGGGCTTTACCACATGAGTTCTTGGTGGGACCCAATTCAATCCATAACAGAGCCTAACAAAAAATTCCTGACATCCTATTCCAGCACTTTTTTTTTCTTCCAATCACCCAAGATCATGGGGAACAAATCATAGTAGGTACTTGCCCTGAGCAACCAGCTTATTATACTTGGTGTGTCAGAAATATTCAGGATGAAGCAAAAGTGGCTCCCTAATTCCCCCTGCACTTCTGTTGCCTCAAACAAGCTGATAGCATCTTAGCTCACGGGAGGCCTCAGGTCACCGAGCCAAGTGGCTGATACAGAGAGAGATGTGGTGGTGCCCACGTGCCTGAGACATTGCTCAGAGGCGCCCGCTACAATCCAGAGGGCTCTGATCTTGGAGAGTCTAACTGATTAATGTCATGACAGTGGGACACTTAGGGACAGCTTTTTTTCTTCAGGTAACAGGATGTCTGAAGAAAGAGCAAGTGGATACTGAATGCGGTCTCCGAAAGCCAACTGTGATCTGTCACTAGGGGTCCTGGGACAGGGGCTTCTGGTCCCCATGTCCCAGCATTGGGACCCTGATGGAGTCCTGGAGAGGGGATTCTGGCCCCCATGTTCCCCAAGGTTTTATCTTTTTAGTCCTTCCATATTCTCCCACGGAGGCAGACCTCCGCCCTCCTGATTCTTTCTGCTGGGCCTGGTCCTATTTGTGAATCTGAGTCATCCAGGCTCCCTGGAGCCAACCTGTGGCCCTTCTGTGGATGCTCATGGGCTGACTAGTGTCCATGGCCTCTCAACTCAAGGGCAGGCACTCTCCCCTTGGTACCCCTGCAGCCCCCAATCAGCCCACCGTTGCCTCCCTCCCAGAGAAGACAGTAGGGACCAGAGAGAAGCAGCCTCCCCAGAGGAGGATAACAACTATCGCCTGAAGTCCTGCGGCTGCACCACCACCAAGAAACATATGATTCTTCTCACAACTGATTCAGATTGAAATTTAAAAAAACAACCCAGTGAGAGCCAAATGGAGATAAGAAATAAGGAAATGAGAAGATGTATTCTTGCCCCTGGAGGTGGGTGGGGTCTCTCCCCAGAGCCACCATTGTGCTCTAGCTCCTCCCTCTCCACCCCTCTGGGGGAGACAAGGCTCTGCTCAATGATACTTGAGGTTCATCATCCTCTTGTTCCTCCTCTTTTGAGGGGCGAGCCTGTCTGGTCCTCAGTCTTGTGGCCCACTGCTTCATTCTCAGAGACAGTAGCATCTGATGGAGCCTACCTTTCCACACCCTCTTTGAACTGGGCCCCCATCTCCTCCTACACTGGCAGTTCCCAGCGGGACACCTTCCATGAGTCCAGCCCTGCACATTTCCAACCAAGAGCATCATGGTTCCACCTAACCCAAAGCTCCACAACTGGACCTCACTATTCAGAGGAACCTCACCTGTTGTTCGGAGGTCCTCACCTGTCACTGGAAGGCCCCACCTGTCAGCACGAGTACATCATCCAGCTCCCCACCTTCCTGGCTCCACAACACACACCCATCTCCCATGTGTGCAGTTATCAGTGGGCACTCCTGGGAAACTAAGCCATCCAACAGAAAGAATAAAACGTCTGTTTTAATTGGCCAGTAAAATACATCACAAATCATTAGTATCTTATAAACAGAAACATTAAGTTACAAATCCATGTTAAAAATTGCAGTCTGGCACAGCCTAATAGCTGTGTGTCCCAAAGTTGATTTTTTGCAACATTTTTCTCCACCTTTTTTGTGACAAGTAATGCTACTGTCTGCCATCTAGATTAATAAGAGTCTGAAGGACAACTCTTGCAAACAAGAACAGAGATGGGCACAAGGGCACAGGGTCCTGCGTGTTTCGACGGTGCTTTCCAAAGCCAGTGCCTGCAGCTGTGAGGACTGTGGGAAACTCAGCAAACAGCTCCCCCTGAGTTAGGCGCCCCCACCCCAACAGAAAGTAGCCCAGCCACTGCCCTGATGGCTTCTGAGGGCTTCAGAGAAACACAGCACATGCAAGACTGCTCCTGGGGCCCAGGGGGCGTCTGCGCACAGCTGAGCACCTCCCATTTAGAGCTTGGGACTTCTTCCCTTCCTTCCTTCATCGTCTTTGGAGAACCTGTAACTGGCTTCCATGCAATGCAACCCATTCCCTTTTTTGTCCTACTGTGGCACCCTCCCCTTTAATAAGTCCAAGTTTGAATGTTCTGAGTTACTTTATATCAAAGAGCTAATTAAAAACGTTAAGAAAAACAGCTTGAAAATAATACACATTTCTATTTTTAAAATCTCCAAACTTCCACAAGGGGTGGCAAATGTGGACTCTACTTTTACACCCCACTGGCAGCAAAACCACACAACGTGTGCTTAAAGTGGGGGCTGGGCGGACACCCAGCTCGGCCTGTCACCAGCTCCGGGGGCTTCTGCAGGCTGCGGGTGTGTCTCAGCAGTCAGCAAGGCTGGGAATCTGGACACCACCCCCCTGACAGCAATTCTCTGCAGAAGGACCTCGTACTCCCAAAGTATCAAGAGCATCCTCAAATTGGGATCTCCGTGCAGTTCTGCACATCCTGGCCACAAAACTGACCCTCCAGCCATGAACAACAACAACATCAAAAGCTGAAACCAAGAGGCCACTTGCCCATGGCCACTGGGACAGCAGGCTCGTCGGAAAAGCGTAATGCTCGTAATGTCCCAGCTGTGCGGAAGCAGAATGTTAAGGGTGCCAGACGGCTCCATGGTGCAGGCGTCGAAGAGACCAGCAGAGGCGGCAGCGCACACGAGACAGAAGCGCACGCGCTGCAAAGGACAAGGCCTGGCCAGCACCTCGGGCTGGAAAGGCCAGCTCAGAGCGCCTGCCCTTCAGCGTGACTAAAGTGCATGGCGACCACAAAAACGGCTCCCAGAGAGTCTCAGAAGTTCCATGAGCTCGACGCTTGTCCTCTACGCGAGCGGATGAAGTGTGAATCCTTTGCTTGCTCACTCCGCCTTCTTCCTTCTCTCCCTTCTCTTTCCCAAAGACTGTGGCTTTCCTGGTGCAGCTCAGGGCACCATCCTGGGATGGGACGGGCTGCAGGCTTTAAATGGAATGGGTGGAGACCTCCGACTGCTGCCTGATGTAGCTTTGAAAACTCTTATCTCCAATGGGGTGTTCTCTGAAAAGGGGAAATGGAGAGGAGAAAATGAGGCACAGCCCCCTCCATCACCGGTGCTCATCTGCACTTTTTTTTTGAGACTTTTTTCTATGTATGTATGTAATGCGTATTCTCTGTAATAAATATAAAAAATACAGACAAGCAAAGGAAGAAGGAATTAGCCCAAGGTTGCCGGTGGAAGGACCCGCTGTGACCCTGGTCGGTGTGTTGGTCACGTACGCACAGTGAGTGTGTGTGTAGAGCATCCACCGCACACCCACACACGTGTGGAAACCTTGGGTTCCCGGAGCGCCCCGTGCTGTCTGTTGAATGCCTGGTCCCCGGGGCTGTGCCTGGTGTGTCGCCAGTCCTGTTAGCTCCTGAGCCCTCATACAGCTGCTGCCACAGGAAACAGGATCCAGCTTCACAGGCTGTTTTCAACCCATGGCTTTACCGTGTTTAATGAAAGACAGCATTTTTAGGAGGTCGGTGGGGGCTCTCTTGATAGAGGCTGTCAAAGGGGATCTGCAATGGGCTGTGAATGTTTGGGGAGCCAGGACAGCCTTGTCTAGGGGCAAGGGGGGTCGGTCAGCGTCACTTGATCAAAGTTGGCATCTCTCCCGAAGCCCCTTCATTTCCCTTCTTAGATCAAACCCACATCTTCCCTGGAAGGAAGGGAGGGAGGGAAAAAGGAAGGAGTGAGCAGGGAGGAGGCCTTGCCACCACATCCAAGGTTGTGCGGGTGAATGGGCTCTACCACGGTGGTCCATGGGCTGGACAGGGAAAGTCTGGCAGTGACGCCAATGAGGGCAGCCCTTCAAGACTGTTCTATCCCTTTATATAATTTAACCTGATGTTCCAACAGCTCTTGAGGTGCTCATTACCCTCCATTCTTAGAGCGGCAGGAAGGATGCACCTTGGTTGACTTGTCTGTCAGGAAGTGAAAGGGACACAGGTGGCTTGGCTGAATCTAAAATCTCTGTATTCCCACCCCTCCCTCACAAGAAGCAGATGGGGCCAGTCCAGAGCTGGCTGAGAGTGAGCAAGGGAGGAAAAGGAGAGGAACTTCCTGGGGGAAGAGCCGCTGGCCCAGGAAAGCCTAATTGGGAAGTGAATGGGTTGGAGAGGCAGGAGTGCAGAAGAATAGGAGAGTAAAGAGGCCGAAGGGGAGGAGAAGGGAGAGGTGCTAACCCCGGGACACAGCCCGGAGGACGCTGGAGAGTAAAGCGAGGACCTGCTTGGAAGGGTCCAGGAAGCCTGCCCTGCCCTGAGGCTGCACACAGGTGGCTGTGGTGTAGGCCCAGCACCCTACACCCGCTGGAGCTCCCTGCAGCCTCTTCCCCGGCTTCCCACACCCTTGCAACTGGGGGCCATACTCACTGGCTCCCATACTTGGTCTTCTTGAACTTGTCCCTTTTGTACTGGGCATGCTCCTGCTCCAAGGCCCCAACCCCAGCGATGACCTGCTTCAGTGTTTTGTAGGTCTCCTGGGGGTCATCGATGATGAACGTCGAGTACTCTTCCTGCTCGGGGCCGTCATACACAGATCTGCTCCCGCAGGCCTCTGCAGTATAAAGGACAGGGCTGGAGGTCAGTGCGAGTGGGAGTGCACAGACAGGCTGCCCTTTGGACCTTCTCTGAAGCAGCCTCCTCAAGAAAGGGCTGACCACTCACAAGCAGATGCACCCAGAAATGGAAGCCACTCCCACGAGTCCAGCCAACACTGAGTGCTGGAAAAACCTGTGGGGCTAGGAAGCCAGGGCCCAGAAACTGAGGCTGCTGAGGGTCCAGCCCTGAGTGCCTGGGCCCCAGCCCATCTCTGACCAGCCCTTCTCCCAGGCAACCTGCGCCCGTCCACACCCCAGGGGTTCACAAAGCCACAAACAGCAGACAGACATTGGCTCCTGGACACGAGGCCAGGCTGGGGTCACACATGGTCAGTCTGGGAAGATGAGCTTGAGGATGTCCCCTCTTGGCTAGTCTGTGCTAGCAGTTTCCTGGGACCTCTCTTACCTCTACCTGCTCAGCAGGTTACTCTTATTGGGCCATTTCACTCTTGCTGAAGACCATGCTGTAGCCTTTAGTCATCCACAGGAAGCCCCCAAACACCCGAGCTGGCCCAGGCCCTTGCCACCATCCCCAACACCTGAACTGGGCTCTCTGCTACAGGGCTGCAGAGACCGAGTGGGAAGACGTGCACTTCGCAGGTGAGCCAGCATCAAGGGGGCTCCTTGCCCTCATCCATATTGCTAATTCATTATCACAGAACACGCTGGTGTCCTGTCCACTTTGCTGTTTTACTTCCTAGCCAGGGGAAAACCCTCAGGTCTTATTGAAAAGTTATAAGTCTGTGCAAATGAAAAGTGGGAATATTTAAAATTCAAAGAAAAAGGGAATGTGACATGAGAAAGATAAGGGATCTAAGCATGAGGGATAACAGAGTGAAGAAGAGGAGGAAGAGAAGGGAGACGAGGCCAGGGGCCCCCAGAGTGTGAGCATGAGGTCGGCCTTTTCCTCTTTCAGGTGAAGCACAGGGTTACGGTCTCGGCAGCCAGGTTGCCCGCCATATCCTCCCCAAAGCCACCACCTGTGGCAACTGCTTGGCTTTGGTCTCCAGAGCCTCAGTGAACCTTTCTGGGAAATGGGGGCATCAGCACCCCTGTGAGGCTCCTGGCCTGGGGCCTGCACAAATGTGAGCTGTGGCTGCTACTGTCATAAAGAAGGAGAGAGGGGACACCACAGACAGGTCAAGAGGGCTAAGATCCGAATAAGCAAATGTTTGTGAAACATGTTAAAGGGAACCGAAATAAAAAGATAACTCTCACTGCTGGGACAGTGCAGAGTGGGCAGAGGACAGGCTGGCGTCGTCCCTGACGACAGGGTCTGCAGCTTGGGTGCAGAGCAGGCATCACCGAAGGCCCTGAGAGGACGGATGGATGATGGTGATAGTGATAAGGACGAAGATACAGGCAGCTAGGACCCAGCTCGTCCCAGCTCCAGGCGCTGCGCTCACTGCTTTGTGGGGGTTTATCTTACTCAGTCCTCGGATTAACCCCATGGGGTTGGCGCCACTGCTGCCCCGTTTCACAGATGATGAAATCAGGGCTTGCGTGGTGTGTGACTTGCCCAGTTTATCTCACGGTGGATGCCAAAGCTGGCTCTGTGATTCCCCAAAGCATCCCATCTCAGGGCACCAAAGAGTGTGGTCTGGGCGGGTGAGAGCGGGGAGTGACCTGAGAGAGGCCCAGACGCTGGAGGAGGTCCGAGGGCTCACAGTGCGTGAGAGGCTTTTAGTGTTGAGAACGTGAAGGAGTCCATAAGCCACATATCAGATGCAAAACTTTTGAATGAATTATTAAACAGATTATGAGCTAAGCTCGGGAAGGAGGAAACAAAACTGGCATCAACTAGAACAGATCACAATACGTTCACTGCATTTCTTCCTTAACAGGGTTTGTAAAACCAAGACCTAGGGAAACGCCAGGGTGTGCATGTACTGATTTCAGCGAGGTGACTGGGACACTCTTATAAAACAGCCCAGGAAACAGGATGAAGCACTGCAGACTGACACCTGGACAGCTAGTTAATCAGGTGGTCTGCGCTGACCCTCCATGGTGTCAAGTACTGAATTTCCCCGCGAAGGGATGCCTAACCTACAGAAAGCTTTTCCCCAACAGTGCAAAACGATAACATTGCACATAGGCCATAGAGACTCAGACGGGTTTACAGGCAGATCTCAGAGACACTGGGGGTTTATTTCCAGACTCCACAATAAAGCAAATATTGCAATAAAGCAAGTCATACAAATTGTTTCTCAGTGCACATAAGTTATGTTTCACTATACTACTGCCTATTAGGTGTGCGTTAGCATTATGTCTAAAATAACAAAGTATACACTTTAACTAAAATTTGCTAAAAAATGCTAATCCTCATCTGAGCCTTCAGCAAGTCCTAATCTTGCTGCTGGTGGAGGGTCTCGCCCTGACGCTGTTGAAAATGTAACATCCAGGAATTGCAATAAAGGGAAGCACAACAACATGAGGGACGCCCGTACTTCCCTGAGTTGTTTCTGCAGAGGGCTCCACGTGTCACCAGGACTCCAGCCAGGTGTCCCTAAAGCTGCCTACGACCTTGTGTGACAGAGGCTGGACTACGTCCTGTCCTTCCTTACCTTGCATCTTCTCAAGTTTGCTCATGTACAAGTTGAACAGGGAGTAGATGCGCTCCGTCTCCCGGTCCCCATCG
The DNA here is from genome assembly GCA_030015415.1 of Cynopterus sphinx. NCBI lineage: Eukaryota > Metazoa > Chordata > Mammalia > Chiroptera > Pteropodidae > Cynopterus > Cynopterus sphinx. Next base: position 46,693,874 of record CM057381.1, read on the forward strand.
ATGTCCAGCTGGATGTTTGCTGGGAGGCCGCTGCTCAGACACAGTGAGAAGGAAGGAAAGCATAATGCTGTTATTCGTGATGATTTTTTAAAAGATAACTAAAGACAAGAGAGAGATCTAACATTGAACTTATCCCTGACTGGAACTGGGGCATTTGCGTGTGGCTCACAAGTGTTTAAAAGTGACCGTCCACAGTCTTGGAGGACTTGGAAGTCTCTTAGTACCCACACACCTGCCGAACCAGCAAGCAAACAAGGTGGACTTGTTTTGCTGTGAAAAGAAATAACCTAGAATAAGAACAGCCTGACAGATGCACTTGGGCCATTAGTCCTAAGAGCTGCTTGGGTGCCCCAGGTGGGGATCGGTGGGTCCCCTCTCCTTCCTGAGGCTGCAGTGGGCTCCTGTTCCTGCTTCTGCCCAAGGGTGCGGCTATGGGCCCTCCCCCAACACAGGGCTCAGCCTCTCTGGGGGAACAGGATGGGGCTCAGTCACACAGACTCCTGGTCAGAACCCAGCAGCAATTTATCCTAAGTCAGCTCCTTCATCTGTGAAGCCGCATCTCCTGCTCTCACCTCTGCTCTGGGGGGATTCATTATAGCCACAACCACAACAAACAGCAGCTGTCCCTGTTCTCACAAGTCACAGGAGGCACAAGGACCGGCTGAGCACCCAGCCAGACTTGGGGCACCTCCTTCCAGGACTGGCAAAGGTGAGCCTCTAATAACCCACGGAAAGGCCAGCTAGTGGTGGGACTGGCAAGAGAAAGCCTGCCTCAGTTTGCAAAGAGGGGAGGGTGTGTCAGTTGGAGGTATCAAAGGAGGTGTGGTCAGGAGGGTGGAACACTCCCAGACTCTTCTTATAAGAAACAAGACGGCAAAACCTGCCCCTGGAGGTGTGTGTGTGGGGGGCGGGGGTGGATCTTCCCTCTGCATGGAGCCCCCTCCTCCACCGCCCACCCACTCCTCAAGGATGGCTCCAACTCCCAGCAGGGAGGGGCAGGACTCTTGAAGGCTCGGAGTTCCTGCCAGTCTACACAGAGCCTTCGTGAGGATGAGCCCAGGGGCTCCCTCAGGTGGCGGCTCCTGGATGACTGAGAGAACAGCCTTGGACACTTAGCCTGCAGTATGCAGTCTGTAAAGTAGGCAGGGCTGTGTTTTCACTCCAATTCAACCCCTTGACCAAACTTCCCGATAGAGTGCACAAACTGGACCACTGCTTGGCTGTGCTGGGAGGCTGGGAGGTCAGGAGGCTGGAAAGGCGCAGATTTACCCCGTGCAGGGGGTGCAGCCAGGGGCCGTGTCCGAGGAGGCCCTGCAGCACAGCCAGTGGCCGTTGAGGTAGGCAGAGGGGTGGTAGACGGTGAGGCGCTTCTTGTTGCACTGGCTCACTTTGGTGAGGATGTCGATCCAGGCCTTGGCCTCCACACAGTTGTTGGCCTGGATGTACAACGCTCGCTCAGGCTGGATGACCTGGAACATCTGAGGAGACAGAGAATGAGCTCAGGGGGGCCGCCCAGCAAATGAGAGCTCCTGCCTGAGCCATAGGGTCATTATCTTCGATGATGTAAGCCCAGGGCTGCAGTGGGAGGATCTGGAGTTTTCCAGAGGCTTGGACAAGCTCAGGGGTGTCAGGAGTCTCCCTTTGCAAAGCAAAGGAGTAGCACTGCTTGTCTCCCCCACAGGACCTCCTGGAGCTGACTGTGGCCATTCCACAAATGGGTTGGTTTCTTTGGGTCCCCTTAGTTTTTAAGCTGGGGTAGGCTTCTACGCAAGGTACGTCAGAGCTCGCCCTGCTCACCTCATCTCTAGACCTGCCTCATGGCCTTTGTATCTGCTGTTGTCTCCATCTTAGAGGTCCCTTCCTCTCCCACTGATCACCTTGGGGACTCGTCCTCCTCATTCTAGGCAGGTTTACATCTTCCATGAGGCTTTGAGATGGCACTGCCTTTCCTATTTATTATTCATTCAACAAACGTTCCTGAGTACCAGGTACTATTCTAGGTCCTGAGGACACAGCATGGCCTAAAAAGAGTTTCTGGCTTCATGAGCTTCCAGCCAACCAGAAAGATAAAGTGAAAACGAAGTACATGGGTCTGACTGAGGATGAAGCCTAATGTGGGGGTCAGTATAAAGCCCTCTAAATAAACGATCCTCTGGCTGAGATCACAGAGTGACTAAGAGTTAATTAAGCTGAGCAAAGAAAGCAGGGATAGGAAGTGCCCAAGCGGCAGAGACAGTGGACAGAGGTCCTGGGGCCACAGGGATAGTATATGCAAAGTCTCTAGGGCATCAGGGAGGGTCAGGTGCTCCCCGCAGGAGCAAGCCAGCTGCACCAAAGAGGGGGTGAGCGAGAAGGTGGGCAGGCAGAGTCCTGGCAGGCTCTCGGGCTGGATGTGTCAGAGGCACGAGGGGAGGCCAGCAGTCAGGACGTCAAAGAAAGATGATGGTGGCCTTTTCCAAAGGCACTGAGAGAAGGAAGGAACAGGAGTTGGATTCTGGGAACAGGAGTGGTGAGTCCAATCTCCTGAGTGGATGGCCAGCGTTCATTTCCAGAGATCGAAGTCCGCCTGGGACACACAGGCACAGCTGCACAGGCCTCAGAGGGCACAAATGCATGTATGGCTTCAGTCCCCTATGGAGGGAGAACCCCCAGGACGCAGGATTTTGTCCTGCCTGTCCTCACAGGCTGACCCCTCCAACAGGGCTTGGCACACAGCAAGCCTTCAAAAACATCTCCCAAATGGAACAGCCATTAACCTAGTAGTCAGCGTCCGGGAAGCTGGCTCTGAGAAAGGCAGCAGGAAGAAAAGAGGCCGATGAATAAACAATGCTAAAATTAGGGAATTATTCTAAACCTAAATTAAGGGGCTGACAGAACGAAACAGGTCACAGCTGCTTCCAGGACATATTCCACACTCGCGTCCTTCCGTGGACGTCTGGGAATGCCGCCGGCTGAGGCACAGTGTTTCCAGCCCCCATCCTGGAGAGGATGGGGTGCAGGCATGCTACCGAATACTGCCCGCAAAGGAGGTGGCCTCCTGGAGCAGGCCCGATGGTGTTAACCTCCTCAGGTCCAGGAAAAACCCATCTTCCAGGGGCCATCTGCCTGCCAAAGAAGTGGCCTCAAATAGCCCTGGGGAAGGACGAGGAACTGAGTTAAGACAGGGCAGGATGAGCGGGAGCTGCTGCCTGCTGACCAAGCACCGGATGGAGCCACCTCCCGGTCCAGCAAATACCACCTACTTCAGGCCTCTGGGCGGATCTCAGACCAGGTGGAAAGGGAAACGCCTCGTGACTCTTCACCCCGGCTCAGACCAAACAGAACCACAGCATCCCCCACAGACCTAAAACACCAGACCATCAGGCTGTGCCAGTGAGCAAGGAGAGGACAGACACAGGAGGGGGAAGGGGACAGACTGGAGCCCCTGCCAGCTCCCAGGAGGCAGAGCCTGACTCGGGGTCCCACTCTATAAACCGCAAACTTGACATGTTGCTGAGCCTGCTGACTGAGGAAAGGACGCTTGAAGCAGAGAGTTTGTGTCCATCGGGCCGTACTGCTGTGTGCTGCCGGGCCGTCCTCCCAAGGCAGCCGGACTCCAGCTCCTGAGTAAAACGGGGCCCTGGGAGTCCTTACAGTCCCAACAGACGAATCAGCTTCCATGGGGGAGAAGAGAAAGCTGCGCATGGTAGGAAGCCAAGAAAAGCAGCGAGGGAATAACCGCCAGAAAGGCTTGGGGGAGCATCTGAGGAGGAACAGGATACTGACACAGTTCAGTGCATCTCCTCACAAGTCACTGACTGACTATGAACATGCCTCCTGACACGATGCACCCAGAGGACACAAGGCGCCTCTGGGGTTCCTGACAAAAACGCGTCACCCAAACCCTACCTGGCTGACCGACCACCTGACACACTCAAATTGAGGTATGCCCACAAAAACTGGCCTGTATGCTTCAAAAATGCCAAAGCCACAGAACAGGGGAAAAGGCTGAGGAACATTCCAGATTAAGGAGACAACAGAGAACTAAATTGGCCATGTGACCCTGCATTCTGTGCTGGCCTGGGGTGGGGGGGAGCGTTATAAAGGAGGGTTATTGGGACAACTGGCAAAATGTAAACATGAACAAAATTTAAACATGGATTACTAATAATCATTGTTGCATCAGTGTTGGGTGTCCTACTTTTGGTAACTACACAGGGTTATATAAAAGAATGCCCTGTTTATAGGCAACACACTGAAGTACTCAAATGGTTAGAAAAATATATGTACATTATACTTGGAGAGAGATGAGGAGGGAGAATGAAGGACCATGCCCAGTAAATGGGACAAACCCAGGGATTCTGCATTAGCAAACACGGGAGGTCTTTGTTTTGTTCTTGTAACTTCTCTGCAAGTTCAAAATTATACCAAAGTAAAAGTTTCAAAGAAATTCTGCACGGTCCCAGAGCCTGTCTGTTCCTGCTGTCCTTTACCAGCGGTCCCTGGACCTCTGGAGCAGCCAGAGAAGGCACCTTCCGTCCGGTTCTGCCCGCCCTGGACTACCCTGGGACAGCCAGGCCGCTCTGCGCTGCGGTTCGATGAGAAACCACGCAGTGCCTTGGGAACAGCGGGCGACGCGGGCCCTGAGCGAAGCAGGGGAGGCAGGAAGGTAGCAGGAGCAGAGGGAGCCAGCCCCGCGGAGAGGGCACACTCACGTTCTTCATCTTGAAGGATTCCTCCTCCAGTTTCTCCACTGCCAGAATGTTCTCGATGGGAATGCTGTAGAGAGGCTGGTCTCCTGTGGCAGAGGGGACTTAGTGAGCAGACAGGCTCAAATGCCAGGACGAGAGGAGGTGTTCTGTCTCCTCTCCTTAGGTGAGATGGTTAAGAGAGAGAGACCACAGGCATGAGGGGCCAAGGGGAAACGGTCAGAGAGGTCTGGGGAAGAGGCCTCTGTGTACACAGATCAGCTGAATGTCACACACTCATTTCCAATGACACCCAATACCTGCCTCCGTCACGACACCCAAGCCTCTCACACACTGCCTACAGCGACCATGTTCCCACATTTACATGGGGAGAAATTACATTCTCACCATTGCATGATATGGATCTGAGCCATCTCAGGTCCAGGAGAACACAGCCAAAACAGGAAAAGGCTATTAGTCCGGTGAGACCCTGATTCTTGCACTAGATGGTACGGGACCTGCCTGCCACCCTGCACCTGCCACCCAGGCCACCCTTGTGGATGTCACCCCCGCTCTCCTGTTTGAAGAGACTGCTCACTCCGAGGGACACACCTTCTCTGCCTTGTTCCACCCTAGAAAAGCAGACTGTAACCCCAATGGGGCTTAAATAGGGCTCTGGGCCCTGAGAATACAGGGATGTGAAAACAAAGGAAAAAGTGAACTTGTCTTGTTACCTTTGCTTTTCTGGTAGGTAAATTCATGGTTTGTCAGGCGGAACCATCTTTTCTTAAAATTCTTCATTCCAAAGCGCTTTCGTCCTTGTGCCCTCTTAATCATGAACCTATTGTGAATAGGATATTTGGCGGGTGAATGTCACAAGGCTCAGGGGCTTGTCCCACACCACCCTACCCATCCTGCAGCCTTAAGTCACACCTGCAAATCAGGATAACTCGCCAGGTTTATATTTGTGATACCTGATGCCGACTGTAGATTTTCAATCTTATCATTTTATTTCCAAGCAAAAGGATTACAAAAATCAAAAGCCAGTGTCTCTACTTTAGAAGTGTAGCCCCTGGGCTGGTATTAACTTTAGATCACAGGTTGGTGATGACAGTGGGTTTATCAGACCTCCAACAGGGCAGCCCCATCTCCCACATGGAAAATATCAATAAGAAATGCTCATAGAGCCATGTGGGTGTGTTCTGGAAAGCAGAGACCAGCGATGTGAAAGAAACAACAATTCCTGGTAGGTACTGTGCTTCAGTGTCTCCTGACAGAAGACGTTTCAGAAGTAAGGGGACAATGGAGGGGAAGAGGAGGCCTTGAACTTGGGTGTGAATGAGCCAACTGTACAGAAATGCTTGATAGTAAGGGGTTGTTCAATTTCCTCATCCCCTTTCCTCCCCCTGATAGGCATTTCTCTACTCCACAAATTCAGCAGAGGATAGGCACAGAGCAGCAAAAATAAGCAATGCCATGTTTAGTCACAATCTGGGTCAGTCTTGAGGAGTTTAAAAGTGATGAACAAAGGCCATGCTTCCCCCAGGTCTCTCCAGACCCCAAAGGCTCTGGTCTGCCTCTGACCTAGGAGACCACTGGCGCCCTAGGCAGACTGAGAGTGCCTACCCACTGCGTTTCTCTCCCACCTGCTCAGCAGCACTCGCTGGCCTTACCCTTCCTTGAGCAGGATGGGCTGCTCCACGCTCTTGGGGTCTCTTCTCCCAGAGGATGAGATCAAATCTAAGAACTGAGGTGAGAAAGAAACCAGACTATTAAAAGGGTAAATGGCACACCTGGACACATTCATTCTTACATATAAATGAGGCTACAGGATACTCTGTGTCCCTTTCTGACTCTAGAGAAGAGAGAAGAATCTGGGAAGCAGGTGCCGGGGCAGTGGATCCTAATTTGAGAATTGTAGGGATCCTGCACTGGTTTCCACTGTGGCTGACCTCCCGCTGGCCCCTCCAGGGAAGGTCTCATCGTACCCCAGCTATTACTTGGCCGGAAAGCTTGCCAGGCTTCAGGTTAACACCTGGAGGTCCACTGCATTTTAATGGGTGACCCAGAGAATGCTTCTCTTAAGGAATTAGAAGCAGCACCAGCTCTCCTCCCTGCCTTCCTTATCTCCCAAGAGCCCTCCCCAAGTGGTTTTGCCAGGGGCAGGGAGGGGGCCTTCCTGCTCAATTCAAGTGTCCCATGGCCTGTCTGGATTCCTTCTTTCAATCAATGGCTAACCCCAGCTTCCCTCCCTTCTTTCACTTCTAGTCAGGGTTTTCATGATTTCTAAAACACATGTGACTGATTCTAAACAGAAGAAAAAAGCAGTTTTAGGATCTAGAAGACTTTCTTTCCAAGCACTATGCCTGGGTCTGGGGTTGTAGGGTTCCACGATAGTGAGGCATTCGGGGGCAGGGGGTGGGCTCCAGGAATAGATGGCCAGGAAGGGGCAGGATATGAGCATTTGTGGAACAAATGAGGTGATATTCTATGAAGGTATAATGCAAAGTCACATAGAATGAATTCGGACATAAAAAGTGAAGAATGAGCACCTCCAACTGTCAGGTCTCAGAGAGGAGTGTGGTACAGGAGGAGCTTACAGCAGCTCTGGGGTGAAGGGCGTCCTGGCATATGGTTGCTTGAGGGTGGAGGGGGGAGTTGGGGGAAGGGGTAAGTGTTGTTCGAACAATACTGGGAATGAACCAAATGATCCAAAATGTTTAAAGTGGCTAATGGTCAATTTTATGTTTCATAAAGCTTAACTCATTTTTTTTTTAAATCAACTCTGTTTCTTAGGAACAAAATATAACATGGGACAGTAAGTCTATGTTAATTGATGTCAATACTCACATTTTTTACTGCATCAGCATATTTCTGCTCATTGAAGAATTCATAAAATGCAGCCATGTAGGATTCTTTAAAACTGGCCTAAAACAAAACAGGTCACTTATTGAAGGTCTACAGATCTGGGCCTAAATCTGAAAAATCTAGAGGCCTGGATTACGACAAGCCTCTTTTATGGTCAGATGACAAGTATCGCTCCATAACCGTACAGGTTATAAGTGATGCCCCAGAACTTTAGCCCAGCTACAGTGGACCTCAAATCACAGAAGCATGCTAAAGCGATCAGAGATCAATTCCACTTAGGCTGCGTTTTTAAAAGCTAACTATATTGGGTGTGTCGGGGGAGTCTTCGGTGAGTTATTTTTTACAAGCGACTCAACACCCTTCCCTGTGTGGTCACTAACATCTGGGTTCTGGACCCACGAAGCTTTTAGTGCACCCAGATGTGGTTGCTGGGATGGAGCCTCGTCAGTGAGCTGCGTGGTAGTGACGGGAGGGAACAGGAGTGGGGGCCGAGCACAGGGATTCTGGGAGGGGCCTTCCCACCCCATTTAGCACTGTGTTCATGTTTAGGTCACTTCACTATTTCTGGATGTGAAAACGAAGGGGTTTTGTGCAGACCTCACACCTGGCAAGTGCCTATCTTTCTGAACTTCCAGCCAGCACAAACTGGGGTTGACTAGTGGAGAAAAGTCCTTAGTGCACTTTAGCCTGCCCGTTAGCGACTGCACATCTTTCATTTTACTCTGATCCGAAGAAAGCTAAGCCAACTAACAGCTCCACAAAGAGCAGAACAAGGAGGGCTGGAGTGGGGGCTTCCATGGGTTGCTGCTCAACCCTTTCCAGATAGAAGGGGGGGGCTGTACCCAAGTTGGCCTGTCTACTGTCAGAGCCAGCCTTGAACTCCACCGCCAACAAGCACGCCACCTCAGTCTGCACATCACCATCGGTACATTTTGCCTCCCAACATCCTCAGAACTGCCGGTGATGAGACACTTTCTTGAGGCCTCAGACCCTGGGGCAGACCCTCGGGGTGCACTCAGCACCAACATCCAGTATAAAGTGACAATGAAGGGGACACACAGATTTATCACCAAAAGGAGTGAAATGAATACAGAGCCCCAGGAAGGAAAGGGGTGTGCTGCTGCGTGCATGTGGATGAGCCCTCTGGCCGTCTAGCAGCGACTCAAACTGCTAAGATTCGGATGTCCTCCCATGCTCAAGGTCGCGGCTGCTGCCAGCGCGCGGCAACTGGATTGGGCCACCTGTGGCAGCGAAGCTGAGGCGGCTCAGTCTCTGAATCCGCACATGGGAGTGGATGTGTTAGCTATGCCACAGGTGACAGTGACGTCCCATGTGCCATCCTAACTTTCCTCTAAAAAAGAAAAGTTTCACAGCTCAGAGGGGCCAAGGGGCACTTGGAAAGTGCTGAAATGTTCTATCTCCTAAGCTTGTTGGCGGGGACGACTAGCTGGTTTTACTGTTCTTTTTTTGACTCATTTAAAATTTTTTTCAATTACAGTTGACATTTATATGTTATATGTGTGGCATAGTGGCTAGACATTTATATAACTTACAAGGTGCTCCCTCTCACCAGTCTAGTACCCACCGGCACCATACAGTTATTACAGTGCTATTGACTATATTCCCTAGGCTGTACTTTACATCCCCGCGATTATTTAGTAACTACCAATGTGCACTTCGTAATCCTTTCACCGTTTTCACCCAACCCTCAAACCCCCTCCCATCTGGCAACCATCAGGTTGTTCTCGGTACCTAAGTTTGTTTCTGATTGATCATTCGTTTATTTTGTTTTTTAGATTTCACGTATAAGGGGAATCATATGGTCTTTCTTTTTCTTTGTCTGACTTATTTCACTTAGCACAATACTCTCTTAGGTCCGTCCACGTAGGTGCAAATGGTAAGATTACATTCTTTTTTATGGCTGAGTAATATTCTCTCTCTATATTTCACATCTTTTTTATACAATTATCTATCAATAGACACTTGGGTTGCTTCCGTATCTTGGGTACTGTACATGAAATGTCCTTGTCTCTTGTTATAGCCTTTGTTTTAAAGTCTATTTTGTCTGATGTAAGTATTGCTATCCCAGCTTTTTTTTTCATTTCTATTTGCATGAAATATCTTTTTTCATCCCTTTACTTTCAGTCTGCGTGGCTTTGAATCTGAAGTGAGTCCTTTGTATGCCACACATGTTAGGGTCTTGTTTTCTTCTCCATTCAGCCACCCTATGTCTTTTGACTGGAGCATTTAAAGTAATTATTGATAGGTAAGTAGCTATTGTCATTCTATTATTCAAATTTTTTATCTTTTTTTTCCCTTCTTCTTAAAGAAGTCCCTTTAACATTTCTTATAATACTGGATTGGTGGCAATGAACCTTATTCTTTATTGTTCTTTACCATTAAAATTGCATTAGAAATACACTCTTTTATGTCAAAAAGAGAAGATAATAAAATAAACAACTTACAGACTTTGACTTGGATAAGCTGCCAAGAGTTTGAATAGTCTTTGAGATAAGTGTCAGTGTCCTAGAAGTCTGTGGATCCTGTCAGACGGGAAAGAGAAACATGTTTTGTTTAAGTTTTTTACTGTGTTGTGATTGAGCCAAGAAGTACAGAGCCAACAAAATGAATGACATCACCTAAAAGCTTCACAGCACACGCATGCTGTTTGCTAGTAAACAATAAACATGCGAAACACTGGATATGGAAAAGTCCATTTAGATTCTTCTATTCCATGTGGTCTGGGAGTTGCTAAAAATGCAGGCTCTCAGGTCACTCCAGATCCCAGACTCCAGACCCAGCATCCTCACAAGGTGCCAGAGGCTCCCTGAGTAGCAATGTGTGAGAAGCTGCTGGAAATCGGTGCTCTGGGCCCGACACACAAAAGGAGCGTTTTCAACTTAGCATCCCTGCTTGGTTACCATCCCCAGTTTTGCATCTCCCAGATGACCTGTCCTACCTTCACATGGTTTGGAGCGCTAACTGAAAACCAACAAAAACAGAAACAGGCCCATCGCCCTCGAATCCCCTCACCCTGGGCTTTCCACAAAGCACTGTGCCCACCTCGCCCTTTCCCTGCTTATGTGTCACTAACATTAGCTCCATGAACGCTCTGAGCCTGGTACGAAGTGAGTGTTCAGTAAATATCTGTTGATTAGTTAAATGACTGAATATACGACAGATCATAAATATTTCTATTTTTTCCATGGTGGGAGGGAGAACATAATAGCAGCTAGTAGTTAAAACCATCCAAGTTTTAATGACACAACTTATATGGAAAAGTCGCTAAACCTTCTTGCAGACAAAGTTACAGGCATGTGGCATGTTCACAACCTGATTACCATGCAACAGCTTCTTCTCCCACCTCCACATACCTCGCAAAGAGACCCTGGCCCAAGTTCAGTGTCGCTTGTGGTGCAGGAAGACTGGCTGGTACAGGAGGACTAGTTTGCCAGTTTACAAAGGCTGATGATGCTCACTTACCGTGTGGTGAGGCGTGAGCTGGAAGAGGTTGGGAGACAGGATGGCAGGAGCGAAGAATCTCAGGAAAATGAAGCTACTCACAGCGGTGTATCTCACGTCCAGGTCATCTGCAACCAGGACAAAGAGAGAACCAACTCAACGGGGCTCTCTGGAGAGGACAGCAGTGGACCCGGGGAGGGAGTCTCTAACCCGGAGCCTTGCTCTTCCTGAGGGCCTCCTGGAGGCGGAAATGCTGGCCTGAAGCTCTCTCTTTGGCCCTACTCTCTTTCTCCCTTTCTTTCTCCCTTTCTTTTCTTTTCTTTTTTCTTTTCTTTTCTTTTCTTTTCTTTTCTTTTCTTTTCTTTTCTTTTCTTCTCTTCTCTTCTCTTCTCTTCTCTTCTCTTCTCTTCTCTTCTCTTCTCTTCTCTTTTCCTTCCTTCCTTCCTGCCTTCCTTCCTTCCCTCTTTTTCTCTTTCTCCCTCTCTTTCTTTCTCTCTCTTTCCTTCTTCCTTTCTCTCTCTCTCTCTCTCTCTCTCTCTCTCTCTCTCTCTCTCAATCTCTCCCTCTCTCTCCCTGTCACTGTTGTTTAAAGCTCAGCACCGTCTGACAGTTGGGCTTTAACAGACATAACTCACTCACAAGGCCCTAGTGGCATTACAGAGCGATGGCTCATTACTGGCTGGTTCGTTCAGATCTGGGGTGAGAGGGTATGGTATGTTTATTATATAGTTACTTCCATCTTATTCCAAAGGAGGTCAGGGGCTTCCTGTGATTGGTTAACTGCCCCTCCCAGACACTTGATGCTCTTCAGTCTGGAAGTAGCCTGAGCTCTCTGAAAGGAGGAGGTCCCAGCCGGAAGCACATGGCCCCGGCCCTGTGGTTGGTGGAGACTGAGGTGCCCCGGTAGGTAGCGGGACAGGGCCAGGGCTCACCTCTGGGCCTTCTGTCCAGGCCACAGGGACTGCTCTAGGGACCTGAAGGCCAAGGTTTCACCTGTCCCCCAAGACAGCAGGTCATACCTAGGCTGATGCACAGGCTCCCAGGGACGAATGAAGCAAGTTGGGGACAGTGTCTACTGGACAGTGCCAGGTATCCTGTGGCCCCTTCTTTAGCTCTCTGAGACCTAGTCTAAGCTGGTGTGCCTCCTACACCCAGGTCCTGTTAACCTGACCAGGCCCACTTCCAAGAGGAAGTCCACCCGAGTGGTTCCGGGTGCCTCCCTGAGGAATCAGCATAACTAAAGAGAGGGGGCTCATTCCCAGGACCCCTCCAGTCCCAATTCCCCAAGGGGCTCATCCTGTCTCTCTTAAAGATACAGCAAGGCAGCAGTAGATAACCAAGCACCAAGCAGTACTGTGACTGACCACAGCAGGGAACCGTGGGAGAACTAAGAAGGGCCATTTCTCTGACTGCAGAGGCGCAAACTCAGACAAGTTAATACTCCGTCTTGAATAAACCGCTGGGACAAAGCTTGGCCAGCTGGTCTTGTTGAGGACTAGGGCATTGGTTCACCTAGAATGAGTAGACAGGACCTCGGGAGCATTGCTCAGCAGGACACAGATGGAGGGGGATGCCACGCGGGCCCCCCGCGCTGACATCCGAGTGCTGGCCCAGCCGCTACGTTCTAATTGTCTTTACGGGGACTCTGAAATGTCCCTTCTTTGCTTTAAGGTATCCGGCACAGAGAAAGGGAACCACGCAGTGAGGGCCTGGAGTTATTTTCCATCGCATGAGCACATCCACAGAACACTCACCTTGGAAGCGCTTGGCAGCTGCCTCTCGGAGAGAGAAAAAAATGTCACACATGACAGTTGGGCAGCTCACCCCCGACTTGGTGATGACATTGAAGATGCGGTCAACATATTGCCGCAGGTTCTCCTGCAATGAGATGTGGGACACACCAATGGTGCTCAGTTGGACCAGATTCTCTCCTAACACTACATGGAGCATCATGCCACACCGGGGAGGGAGAGAGTCCAGAGCAGCTGTGGGGAGTCACGGCAGCAGAAGATATATTTCCCATTACAATTTAAACACAGCCTCTCAAAATACATACTGAATAGTTATAATAATTCACATGCCATAAATAACTGGAGTTCCAGGGTGTAGGGAAAAGCCACATTGTGTCCCCCGCCTCCACCCTTACTTAACCTCATTAACTGAATGTAGAGGTCATGTCACTGGTCTGTAAGTCCCCAAAGGTGAGAACCCCATCTCTTTTCTTAAAAGGAATGACAAAGACTTGGCGTGATCTGGATTTTAAAAATTATAAAAAGGACTAAAACATTATTAGGGTGAAGTGTCAAAATCAAGGAGTTCTGCTGTTTTAAAAAACAGGACACAGCTCTGGGAACAGCCTGGGATGGGCAAGGTTTAGGACCTGTTTGCTGAGAGGAAGGGAAAGGTGGGCAGGGAAGACTGGTCAGGCTGGTGAGGCCACCTCCACGGGGGACTCCTGGTATGCCAGGGAGAGGGAAGGAGCAGGAGCGGTGTGTGGCAGGCCACGGAGTGACGCCAGTCAGCAGGAAAGAAGTCAAGAACAAAGAAAGGTGTTGGCAAATAATCAACCAGGACTGGTCACTCGACACAGCGGAAACAGTCAGTCTCTCCACCTCAGCTGGGTCCCCACCCCGACCTGAATCTCAGTGACACAGAGCATCCAAAGTGGTCACGTGCCAAAAATGCTCAAGAGGGGCGACTGGCTCCGGGAAGCACTGGTGGACAAACCAGAACCCCTTACCATGTTGTTTTCAAGGTTTTCACCGTCTTTTAACTTCACAGGGTCAATTTCACAGGATTTGTGGTTCTGGCATATCTGGAAAGAGCATTCACGACAACGAGTGAGTGAGACAAACTCCAGGAGCACAGGTGGGGTGGAGGTCAGCGGCATCGAGCTCAGAGACGGACATCGTGGGCCCCGTTCAGAAAAGGGCTGCCCACAGCGAACCCCTGCTCAGCTGCAGGGAGAAATGCGGGGAAGAGCGCAAGACACCAGGCCGAGTGGGAGGATGAAGTGCTGTGGAGAACAGGCTCTCTGGAGACAGTTCTGCATTAGCTTCCAGGGGATCAGGCGTCATAAAGCTTGACAACGCTTTTCCTTCAAAGTGCTGCCAGGGTTTTGCACTCAGGCCACAACAGAATGCTATTTTAAATTTTCTGACATTGCAAAGGGCCTGCTTTTTATAAAACTGCTCTGGGGAAAACACTGCCTGTCCAGGCGTCACATTAAGTAAGGGGTCGGGTAAGAAACGCTGAGTCATCTGGAAGGAAAGTGTGTGACTCCTTCCAACGTGTCTGACAACAGAAAGGCCTCCACGGCTGCGGGGGGCTCTGGAGATAGCTCTGGGGCTCGCGAATTCGGGGAGACCCAACACCCATGGGGAAAGAGGTGTCCTCTGAAGAAGCAGTTTTTCTCTTGCATGCCCTTCTGTCTTTAGAATGATGGACTTTCTTAAGGGTTTTTTTTTTTTTTAATTTGAAAAACGAGGAAGGTTCTGGAATACATACACGCAGAAGGTCACTGTGGTGAAGCTGGGAGAGAGGCTGACATTAAAGTGATGGCTCTGCGTCAGCTAAGTCTCTGTGCCCTACAGTCTCTGTGCGTCTGCCTGTTCTTCACGTGGGCATGTGGGCTCCGGGGGACACCTTTCACCCACCACCCAGCAATGCTGGGGCCTCGGGGACCCTGACCCACCTCCTCGATGGTGGGCTTCAGGGTGACGTGCAGGTAGTGCATCCCTGCCAGCTTCATCGTCTCATCAATGCACTTGGAGGTCAATGAGTTTCCTCGGAAAATGGTGTTGGGGTCCCTGGAAAACAGCATTGGGTGATTTTTGTCCCCTCAGTACAAGGTGAAAAAGGAAGCAGACCTTGTTCCTGGGCACCCAACCATGGGATGCAGAAACACGCTCGCCCTGAGTCTATTAGGAGTCTTAGGAGAAACACAAGACCAGGCCAGACACTTCACAGCTGGGGGTCCTGAGCCCCCAGACCCTGCCTGCGTAGAGAACCCACTGTACGAAGAGTCAGTGAAATTCCACAAAACGGCGACCTGCCCACAGCCGTCAACCCATCAAGGGGAAAGCGAGCTGACAGTACTGTCCCTTTGCTGCCACTTCGTACCTTGCCCCTCTGCAGATGGACTCTAAGAACAAAGCCTGGGGTCAGCACAGGAGACCTGGCAGGGAAGTGACAGAGTAGGCTGTGCTTTATGACCTCTCCCGACAGGGGTGCATTCTGGGTGTTTCTGCATCAAAGGTGCCAGGGAGCGACTATCGGCAGAACCCATCCCCGTACAGCAAGCACAGATCCCAGGGCGGCAGTGACCCAGTCCTCTTAGGTGGGCTGTACACTGAACTGAGCCCATTCCTGGGGTAACCGGGGCCATGTTCACCCCCTTCATGCACACACACCTCAGGATTTCCAAGAAAAACAGTGTCCCTCTGAAAGAAAACCTGAACCCACACACTTTCTTTTAGCTGCCCATCCCTGTGCTCTGATGTGTTCCGAGGAAGACTTCTGTTGTCTGGGTCCCCTGGACCTCCCCCAGCCCCAGCCCCACCCCGTCACCGGGCCAGACCCCCTCGGGGGAATGTGAGGGGGTCCCGGGCAGCGGCACTCACTGTGTCCTCCGGACCTCGGCGTTGGCGATGGCACTGATGAAGGGCACCACCCGGCCATAGTGCAGGAAGAGTCGGACCAGTGGGATGGCCGCCTCCTGCTTTTCTCTGCAGACCTCGCCCAGGATGTGCGCTGCGGATGCTGAGACGGGCTGCGGAGGAGCACAGCCTGATTGGAGGGCAGCCCTCTGATCCCCCATGACACCCCCACAGCGAAGGGAGATGCAGATGTTTCTGAGCACAAAGCAGGCCTGGAGAGGCCAGGCTGCAGGGGAACGTCATCAGCCAGGAGAAGGCAGCCCAGGTGTTGGGCCCCAGGTGGACAGGCTGGCAGGTATGTGGGGCAGCAAGGGGACATAGAAGATGGGGATTGGTCTGGGGAGGCAAGGAAGAGGAGCTGGGCAGGGGCAGGGTTTAGTCTGGGTCAAAACAGGGATGGGGTGGGTCTGTGGTCTGCAGGTGGACTGGGCCGCAGGTGGGTGCACCTGGCACAAGAGTACCTCCACGTCCGCAGACTTCAGCAGGAGGTCCCGCAGGGGGCTATAGTAGTCAGAAGAGAAGACATGGTCTTCTGTGTAAACCACATTCAACCGCAGAGACCCCAGGTCCCCTGGCTTCAGGCTCTTACTGCCGTTGTCTCGGGGCTGCAGGAAGTACCTGGGCACAGGACACAAGGACAAGGCAGCGTGAGGGCAGCGCCTCCCAGGGGCTAGTCCTCCCATCATGGATTCTGCGTCAGGGGATGAGGCAGGAGGGGGCTCCAGCATGATCCTGCAGGACACCCCTCTGCAGCACCCATATACCTGGGGGGTTCTCCACGGATGTTTATTGTCGGGGCTGATTATCTAGACCCATTGACTTAGAAGTTGTGGTGGGAAAGCGGGAAGGGTAGAAGGAAAGGAGAGGACAGAAGGAAGGGAAACGAGTGCAGAAGCTACAGGAAACTGCAGTAAAATAATTCACCTGTGAAGGTTAACATAGACACTGGCTAGCAATAAGCAGAGCAAAACTGAAATTATTCTAAGAAACGCGTGGCAGAGCTTTCGGCATGAGGGCATGGCGAGCCTGCGCTGGTGAGCCGGGCAGACCACCGGCGCCCGGTCCCTTTGGTGGTGTTTTCTAACAGGCCACTTTTTCTCTTTGGTCCTACCCCGTGTGGCCCTGGGGGAACCTGCTGCCTCTGGATTTATTAGCCAGGCATGCTGAGAGGCTATGTGGGTAGAGCTTGTGTCTGGTAGCGGCACCGAACACGTGGGCCCTCGGGGGGCTCCCGCTGGGTTACCAGGTGAATGTCGCATCCTCGGTTACAAGGGCAGGGGCTGCTCAGCTAAACAATGCCTCTTGGCAGGAACCAGAACCCGGCTGGGGACGGGGCTGGTGCTGTCCTCATGGAATTAGACACAATTCCACAGTTTCCTGGGGACAGGAAACTGCCACTAGGCATAACACAAACGTCTACCCACACAGCAAGTCTGTAGCTATGCGGGGCTCTACATGCAGTGTGTGGCGTGGCGTGTGAGATCCGGTGTGCGACACGTGACGTGTGGTGTGCGACCTGCGCCTTCTCCCCATCCCGTGTGTCTGCTAAAGGAGATGCGTAAAGTGTGTCTCCAGCTTCATCGTTGACGATGTGCACTGTGATACAATGTGCTTTATGGACTGATCATGAAAGAAAACAAAGGCACATTCCTCATGCCAAAATACGAGGCACCCTAGAGAAAACAGGAAACAAGGACATGGAAGGTAGCGAAGGCTTAGTCTTCTGGGGTACGCGAGTGCGGGGCGACTCACTCAGAGCCGGGACCCCCTCAGGGTGCAGATTTAAATGGAGATTTGCTTAAAGCCCGCAGCGCCCTGCACGCCTCTGTCATCAGGTGACACTTGGGACAACAGGCAAAGGTCACGAATGCCTGCCATGAGGCAGAGCCTGGTGCAGTCATGCTCCAGGGTGTGCCAGCTGCCTGCCCTGAGCAATCCGGTCCAAAACACAGTTCATGCCCCTGTCCTTCTCTGTTTTAGGCTCTCGGCCACCACTTCTCATGCTCTCAGTGTGACCACCTGCACCAGTACCTATCCTCCTGCTACGTCTCACCTGAAACCCCATCACCACGCCAGAGATGATGGCTAGGTGGCTAGGTGGCTACGTGGGGTGCTGACTTGTGCCATTTCGTTGTGGCCACTAAGAGGCAGTTTTGTGTCCTTGCAACTTGGTAACTCTGTCCTCCCACGCACCAGCCCGCTGGCGCTAGGCCAGGCGCGCCGTCACCTTACCACGCTTCGTAGGAGCTTGACTGCCGCAGCACTTTCAGGGGAATCCTGAGTTCTCCCAGAAACTCGTCTCCAAATTTCAAGTTACTGGCGTTCCAGAGGTCAACTCTGAAAAACAACATTTGCCATAAGGATCCCTTTAAAGACTGACCGAGGGAGGGGTAGGGACTGTCACCAGGGTTCTTTCTTTCTCCCCTTTGAGCAGGACGGAGCCTTCGGTCCCACCAAGTCGGTTTCCGTGAAGATCTACACTGACTGAGGACATTTATAAACTGTGAGCTCAAAGCAAGACCTGACTTTCAAAAGAAGACATGCATTTCCCCCAGCTGCGGAGAAAGGAAGGAAGTGGAGGCAAAGCCCTTGTGCTGGTGTCGGTGGGAGGGGGGCTCCAGTTTTTGTAACAGGAGAGAACTGCTATGACCTGAAGCCAGCGGCATCCATTCCCGTTACCTAGGAGAGGCCCAAGTAGAGCAGAACCTATTGTCTCTCAAGGCTGCGAAGTCTCAGACATAGAAGGAGAGCCCATCAGGGTGACCTCAGTCTGCGAGGCTCCACTCAGTGGCGTGAATAAATGAAGTTCAGTTCTGCTGAGGCTGCCGCAGAGAGGTACCCACAGGGTACTGATGAGGCTGCCCAATTTACCAAGCAGGATGCCCCCTACCTTCCACCACAGGAAAGGACACCTGGAAAGAAAAACTTTCTGACGCCTCCTTCTCCATCTGCACTCAGAACCCTGCACCCATGATCCCTGGGACCTACCAGTGTGACTCGTGGCCAAGGGGGCCTGACACTCCCAACACAGAAGGGGAGACCGGCTAGCTGACAGCTGCAACTGCAGCACGACGCACCACCATTTCTGTGAAAAAATTCAGCCCACCTTGCTGAAGAGTCTGGTCACTCGCTATCCCTTTTTCCTTGGGTGAAATCCTCACTGTTTTTTCTAATTTGGGGACATGGAGACTGTACATACATGACTGATAGAGGTGGGTGTTTCCCAGTGCTAACAAGCAAACATCATGAACACCCACGGTAAACAACTTAACCAAAGGTTACTTTAGGGGCTGGAAATTTATGATCAGTTCTCACCACACTTGGCAGTCAGAGAAAATCCTAGAGACTGCATGAGCCCTTCTGTCACCCTTGCAAGTCCAAGAGGGAGCAGCGGACAGCACAGAAAG
Source organism: Cynopterus sphinx (assembly GCA_030015415.1). NCBI lineage: Eukaryota > Metazoa > Chordata > Mammalia > Chiroptera > Pteropodidae > Cynopterus > Cynopterus sphinx. The sequence goes on from CM057381.1 coordinate 46,712,936, forward strand.
TGAAGGGTGTAACACGGGAGCACGTGCACGTCGGTATGTGAAGATAAGCACTGTCCCGCAGCACGTCACTTACAGAAGAACAAGCAGGAGAACCTGTAATCTGCCAAGCAACGCTCCAATAATATCAAACAAGCCGCCAGGCGGTCTTCTCTTCTTTTTAGTAAGAGAAGCATTTGAAAACTTTTTTGGTTTGTATGCTCAGGAAAAATAACAAAACAAAACATAACAAAACATGGTACTTCTCTCTTAAATTCAAAGTCTACTCTTCCATAAACATTCTTTCTCCGAACAAGAAAGGGGATCAGTATGTCTGAGGTTTAGCTGTACACCAGCTAACCCTCAAACAAGGCCTTTGAATCTCCAGTGGGGACCTTCTCAGACACTCAACTTGGGGTCACTTTGCTTCCGGTTCAGCACTTTGAAATGGAAAATGTAAACTAACTGGAAACATTTAAAACTGGGTCAAACCAAGACCTGTGTGTAGGCCACTGTCTGGCAAGACTTGAATCCGGGAGATGAGAAAAGAGATGCAGGGTCCACACTTGGGGGAGGGAAGAGTCCTGGTCTGCACCCTGTACCCCGATGGTCAGCCCCCATCCCATCTGGAGCTTTCCGCAACACACACTGTGGCTTGGTTAATGCTTGGAGGCCTGGAAAGCCGCTGCATATTCATGGGTGGGACACCAGAGTGAGCGTCTGCAGTGTTTCTAGTAGAACCTCATGTGCCTCAGAAAACCCTGGCCCTAAGGAAAGTAGATTTTAAACCATGTTGAAAACAGAGACTCATGGACATGTGGTTACCAGAGGGGATGGGGAGGAAGGACGAGGGAGGGGGAAGGTAGATGGGATTAAAGGGGGTCAAATATGTGGTGACAGAAATAAATCTAACTGTGGGAGGTGAACGTACAGTGGAAATATATATGTGCCTTACTGTTAAAGTGCACAGTTGAAACTTGTTAGATTTCGTTAACCAATGTCACCGTAAAAAATTTAATTAAAAAAATAAAAAAAACATATCAAATCAGGAGCATTCCTACGGCTCTCCTGAACAGGGCTAGCCAGACCTAAATGTGATCATCCTAGCCCAGGACAACAGGAGAGTATGCCCTGGCTTATGATTTGTCTCTCCCAGGGTAGCTCACACCCAGGGGAGGTGCTACAGGTTGGCGGGCTTCCTACCAGCGTAGCTGACAGAAGAAGGCCCTGCATGGATCCTAAGACCAGTGCTGGTCTTTGAGGATGACAAGTACAGACTCTGCACACGGAAGGCCGCACCACAGGGATCCCTAAGCAGCCGGGCAAGTGTGCTAGGCTGGGCGATGGCACTCGGTGGACAGAGCCGCACATACACTGAGTAGCACAAAGCTTTTGACCTTCGATTCTTAGAAGATAGTGCAAAATGAACTATAAAACTGCGTTTGCCCCTTGGGTAAGTAAATATCCTTTCAGCCACGACCAGCCAAATATCTGGGATGATTAGGACTCACTTCAACTTCTGACATCCTCGAGTTAAAATCACCAAGAGCACTGAAATTCCTTCTCAGCCATTCCTCTATTTTTAGAAACAAAACAAACAAAATAACGAACAAAAGAGGTGATCTCAGACTGCAGCTGCCAAGAAGAAAACCCGAAACACAGATTTTCGCTCACCGGATTTCAAGTTTGTCCACGTCCTCCTCCTCAAAGTCAAAGTGGGACTTTCGGCTGTAGCTGCAGGGTCTGGTCACCTGGTAGTGCAGACAGAGGGAGAGTGAGTGAGACTGAATGCCTGCCCTGTGGGGAGAGCCCCCAGGCTCTGGAGAGGAGGCCACGTGCCCTGTGGACGAGCAGAGGCTGGATTAGAGCCCAACCTCCTAGGAGCCAGGGGTGTGAGGCTGCACCAGGCACTTTCCGCTAACCTCCATGTGGTCTTCCCAGCACCCGCAAGTGCCCTGGGCCACTCGGTCCCAGAGCTCCAGTCGCCTTTCCCTCTTGACCTCTACTCCCTTGTGCCTTTCCATCTCACTGCCTCCACCTGCTGCATCTGCTGGCAGCCTGTCCATCTGCCACCCAAGCAGGGCTCCCACCAGCCATCGCCCAGTTGGCCCTGGCCTTATCCACTTTGGCAAAAGCCTTCTGAAGGCTTCCTGGGACCTCTACTTGTTCTCCTCACCTAGCACCTGGGGGTCTTTCTACAACCTCCATCCCCTGCCCAGCTCACTACCAGGTCCCTTCCTCACTCAGGCCCATCCATGCTGGGAAGTCCACAAGGGTCTCTGAAATGCCACCTCCTCCAGGAAGCCCCCTGGCGCCTCCTGCCTGGTGCGGCCCACAGTGCTGTGATAAAGTGTCTGGCTTCCAGCAGGATGGCCACAGGAGCTGGTCTGTTTTCTTCTCCCTCTTACTCCTGCCTGTCATTTAACACATCTATTAATTAAACAAAGGAGGCTCTTACAGAATTTAGATAATCTCATTTAGATATTTAAGAGTTTTTAGGTAAGTCTAGCTGTTATCCTGGAAGAAAAAGATCTGCCTCCTGCTGAAACGCCTGTAGGAGGCCCGTGCCAGCCCCACGCGCACAGCCAAGCCGTGTGTGCCCCCTGCCAGGGGCTCAGCCCCAGGCTGCTGGCCAGCTGAGGCTGAAAGGAGATGAGGATAACATGATAGGAGGGGATCAGCTGCTAAGCAGGGCTGAGCCCTTTGAGTCAAAGGACAAACTCCGAACAGAAGCATATTCCACAGCCCCGAGGGAGGCAGGCAGCGCCGAGGTCCCAGGTCAAGGCCTTCCCTAGGTTTCTGCAGGTGTCAGTCCCGACTACGATCATACCTGGGGGGCGAGGGCGAGGGCCACCAAATTAATCTAGTGAGCTGAGTCCCACATTTTTACAGCGTGGACTAACTAGAAGCACACAGAATTGAAAGCAGGCACCACTCCTCATGAGAGTGAGAACCGGGTGGAAGCGAATGCCGCCGTCCGAGGGAAGCCCGTTGCAAACTAAAGCTTATGCCATAATGTGTGCTGTACTAAAAACACAGGTTTGCAAAGTGCTGAGCTAAGCCATTCCAGGCAGCCCAGACATGGAAGGTTGCTGCCACCTTTGATGCACAGTTCATATTAAAAACCCCTACGCTTGCTGTTCCAGACTTCCTCCTTGCCTTTGGAGACCCAGCATGAGTCCCCCTGAGGTGAGGGGGCTGCATCAGCTTCCTGCCTTACCTCAAGTCCCTTCAAAACCATTTTCTTTGCCTGACTATAAAGTAAGAACACCCATCTGGGACAGAGAAGGGCTCAGGATCCCGCCTGGACGCCTCTCCTCACTGCTGTACCAACCAGGTTGGCTGGTAGCCTCCTCCACTGAGGAACCATGTGAGCGTCTGGACACCAGCAGGAAAGGGTCCAGGTTCTCCGCTCATAAGCCTCTTGGTTCTAACTCAACTCTCCAACTTCATTTTCCAAAAGTCTCTGTTTTCACCCCAGCCTCACTCTACATTCTAGGTACAGTTTCCTGCGGCCTCCCAATGCTCCACACACATACGTGCCCTCTTCCCAGACTCTGCTCAGCTGTCACCACGCGGAGAAGCCTTGCTCCACTTCCCAGGAAGGACTGACTGGGGGCTGCCTTCGCTTTCTGTTCCCCGAACCCACTGACCTAACTAACAGTCACTAGACTAAGTGGGATAATGCATTCTCTTCTGCTAAGTGGCTGGCTCATGGAGACAGGAGCGGGGGCCTTAGTCATCCTTACCTACTCATGACGTGGTACGTGTTAAGCCTTCAAGAAACCTTTGCGGACAGAAAGAACACCTGTCTAAATATAGTCCATACGAGCTGTCTCAAAACTGAACCAGGCGTGTTGGCTTGTTGTCCTGTTCTGGTCTTCAGTGCCTCGTGCCTTCCATCTTACTAATTTTGGTTCACATTCTGAGAGGCAGCCAGGGGAATCTCCGTGTCTGAATGCTCTTCCTCTTTTGCTTCAAAACCCTCACTATTTCCAGTGCAACAAGCCTCGCTCACTGCTCTGAGAAGACTGGTTAGAACGGGCAAAAAAATACACAAAAAACCCCAAACCAAACAAACAAACAAAAAACCAAGTCCTGTTAATTTGGAAAGTATGAATTTGTCGGTTTTCAACTCAAAACTGAGTCATTCTGGAAGCAACAGACGACCTTTCTTTCTAGCGAGGAGAGGAAAGTTCTACTCGGAGCTGCAAGGCGGGAGGGGACTCTTGGGCGTGGGGAATCGCTCAAGAGCTTTCAGAAGGAAGCAAGTGACTAAGATCCTTCAGATCCCGACGTTTTGCCAAAGAATCTTGGGTGTAGGGTTTCAGCTCAACATTCATGCCACTGAAATACCAACCTCAAAATAAAACACTTCGTCAAACTGAGGGTTGTTGGTCTTCTTTTTCACTTTCGTCTTCTTTGCTTCCGATCTGCAATCGAGGGAGGAAGAATCAAAATTAAAAATAACACGTTTGATGCCAAATCTCTCAGCCTTGAGACTGAGCTATCAAATGTACAAGTAATTTACTGCCTTTATTTATCTTATAAATATTTCTGTTTGTCTCCAACCCCAGATGGTATGCAAATCAGGAACCTTTACTGAGCCAAAAATACCCAACATGAAGAACATAAAGGCTTTTTTTTTCTTTTTTTACGAAACAATTTTAGAGCAATAAAGGAAACAAAAGGAAGTTAAAGTTATACGTTCTACCTCACACCGCACATCCTGTCTTCCTCTGACTGAGGAATCCTCGCCATCAGTCCAGGTGCCTACCACCCTCCCTCCAGGCCCGGAGGCTGTGGGCAGGTGCAGGCGATGGCTACTTGCCTGTATGGTCCTGCTAGTGTCACAGTGGCGTAAGGGTCACACTGCCCATTCACGATAGGGAGGCCTTGGCACTCGAGGATACTGAGGAGAGAAGTGGGAGGGATGGTCAGGAGCAGGAGATGAAGGGGCCACAGGCTGTCTCTCAAGGCCACTCGGGGGTCCAAGAAGGCAGCTATTTTAACAGTTCAGGGCCAAGAGCCACGAGTCGTGGCATGGCGTTGGCCAGCAACTGCCCAGAAGCTCCCGTCTAATAAAGAGTAATGGATGCACCGATTAACCGTCAGAAAACATCTGTGGGGTGGGAGGAAGCGTGCATTGCATTCAGGGTACCGGAGCCTTGGCTGAGGAGGACATGTTTCTGGTGATTTCCACGAGCAGCGCCACTGCCTCCGCTCCCTAGGAGCCAGGCACTGCTTGAGAGCTTTACGCGACTCCCACGTTGACCTCTCCAACAGTTTTACAAAGTCACACTCCTGTTAAGTTCGTGTTCTAGGTGGGGAAACTGAGGTCCTGGCAACCTGATGGGGATTACAGCTACAGCCCATGCATAATCTCCTTGCTGCATGGGCCTCCCAGCAGCGAAAGACCATTTCTCACCCCTCACCACCCAGCCTGTCTCAAGCTTCACTCATGCCTGACTCCACCGCGGTCCTGGGCCAACTGTCCAGATTCACGGTTTTGTTTAAATTCTGGAACATAGTTATACTAGCTCTTTGTCCTTGTTACTAATTCTACCAGCTCTGTCATTCCTGGGTTTGTTTCTATCGACTGTTCCTTCTCCCAGTTGCAGGTCGCCTTCTCCTGCTTCCGGCCTATCGATTTTGAGGGGATGCTGGACATTGTGAATTTCATGTTGTTGGTGTCCAGATTCTGTTGTCACCTGTAAAGGGCAGAATTGCTGGACTTTGTGCTGGCTGCAGTTAAGGGGCTCTGGCTTTGGGCTGATTGTGGCAATTCTGGTTTGAAGCTTTGTCCAGGGAGGCACCAGCAGCCTTTGTCTAGGGCCAGGTTGGCCCCGCGACACAGGCCTGGCCCTCCTGGAGTCCACGATGAGTGTTCTGAGTGATAACAGGGCTCTGCTGCACTGGTGGGGATTCAAATGACTCCCGGCCCTGCAATGGAAGCCCCTTGGTCTTACAGCCCCCGTGTTTTGCCTGACTCTACGGTGTGCCACCCTGTACACATACTGGTTTGTGGAGAGCTAGGAAGTCCCCTCCTTTCCAGAACATGCCCACAGTGGCCTCAGACCCCTAACTCCAAACTCTGTCTCCTCACCCACCTCTGGGCTCTGCATAAGACACTGCCCTGCCCTGTGTCACCAACACACTTCCAGGACAAAAGCTGGATGCTGCGGTTCCCTCAGCTGTTTCCCTTAGTTGGGGGTCACAGAGCTAAGCTGTCAGCTCCCCCATGTCCAAAATGGTTCGCCTGTGCAGCATCTTTAGTTGTTTGTGGTAGGAGAAGGGATCCTGTTCCCACTATTTCAGTGTGGTCAGAAGTGGAAGTCCTAACCCTCCTATTTGGATGTCAGTTCGGCTACATAAGGACACATAACCGTTTTCCCTCAGGTATCTGAGTGCTTCTTTTTTTCTTTTCCGTTGGGAAGTTGAGGATAACCAGGTTCTCTCCTTCCTTCACTAAGTCAAGTGGCCTGAGATGCTCTGCTCTCCTGAGAAGACTTCTACCAGCATATTTCCTTCTGGGAAAGAGGTTTTGTTTCCTTTTGTTCCACCTTCATGGCTCGTATGGCTCTCAGAGCTGGTGCCACCCCTGTCTTGTGCTGGGGAGTTCTCTATAAATTTCTTCTCTCTCCATTTCTCTCCCATTCTCTTCTGGAACACCTGTTCCATAAGGTTGGGCCTCATGCATTGATCCATTATTTCTATTAGCTTTCTCTAATATTTTTCAACTCTTTTTATTTTTATTACACTTTCTGGAATATGCTTGTGTTTCCCAAATTACTGACCTGGTCTTTCGTTATCTTCCTCCCTTTATTAACTCACCATTAAACAAATATTTATTCATCCATTAACTCATCGCTAAACAAGTACTTGTTGAGCTCTCACACTCATGGCACATTTCCAGGAACTGAGGTGGAGCCGGGAGGGGACAGAAGCCCATGAAGCTCGGGTCTGCTTGGCTGGCACAGCAACAAACAGTATGACAGGAAATTGGTGATTACTATGTACGGTAATGCAAGGGAGGAAATAAACTAGATAGAACAACAAAGAAGTGCACAGTGGCAGTCAACCCCTCCAGCAGTTGGGACCTCTGGGAGAAAGGGGCCCCTCAGGCTGAGGTCTTAAGGACAAGGTCTCACCCATTATACATCAGGGGAGAGAGGGCCCCCAAGGGCAGCAGCTCTGAGACAGGCAGCCAGAGGTGGGGGCAACAGCTTGCTCAAGAGGAATGAGGGGAGGCCCACGCTCCCTCTCTGTGCAAATGGTACACGTTAATGCAAACACATTTCCATCACATTCGGTTGTTGATCAGGAAGAAGGTTTAGATGGTAGGTAGGTACACTCCCCTTTTGTAGCCTCAGACATAACAGGTTTTTACGACCAGCAACCTGGATGGCATTGCTAAACATCCAACAGGAGGCACTTCTCAGTCGTCTGTCTTAAAGAAGGGCTGCCAGATGCAGGGCAGCAGCCACCTAGATAGAACACATGCAGCTACCGTGTGGATGTCACTTTCACTCCTCTTAAAAACCAATTTGAGAAACGCTCTTTTCTCTAACTGAAAACAAAGCTTGGCTCCTGATAGCAGTTGCATGAAGACATCTCTGGAGAAAAAGAAAAATCAATACCCTACCATCTGGCATGCAAAATGCACAAGCCAGGATAAAACTGGTGTTAGCCTCCATCACACCCTCCTCCCTGCTGCGGGCATCACTTCATTAGCACCCTAACAGCTTTAGCAAGATTACAGCTCAGCTGCACAGCCTGGGATGGGGGTGTGGCGCTCTCGCCGGCAGCTTGGAGCACATGAAGCCAAAGCTCCTTTTACTTGAAAAGGTATATTCACACTTGGTGCATCTGCCCAGGCCTATTCTACGCCAAACAAATTTCACAAACGTTTAGGAATGTTAAAGGTAAATAATGGGAGAAAATACAACATTTGCTGCACTGGCCATTCTTATGTCTTGGAAAGGACATTTCGAAACATACCAAGTGACCAAAACAATCGACTAATCTAGAATCTAAAGTACCAGAAATGCAATATTTGTACCTATTTTAACATTTATAGATTTTGATATTCAACCTGACCCTTAAAAAATAGTTATGTCTCACAGAGTAAGAGCTTGCAGCTGTGAAATCTCGTTTCCATTTTTTTTCCTTCCCTGGACAGGGGCACGTGCAGGCACCTCCACTTCCTGCTCCACTGGGAAGAAACACAACATTCCTGCTGAGCTGGGCTGGTGTGAAGGCGTGAGATGGCTGCAGAGACATCCTGGTGTGTGGTGACAAAGCACCATCTGTGGTCACCAGCAGAGGGCCCACCTTCTGGCTGCCCAGCCCTCCACCCTTATGCTTTGCTTTGAAAGCCAGATATCAAAAGGCCGTCAGCTGTTTACTCTTTCTGTAATTCCTTAATAATAGAAAACAAGATCTTGATTGTTTTTGAGATGTTGGAAGCCTGAAAATAGGTAATTTCTCGGTTGGGTGCCCCTCGAGATGGAGCTTGCTAGCAGACTGTGCTGCCTTCTCTGGTGACTGGCATCTCAGAGTCTGGCGGCCGAGCAGGGCCCACTGCTCTGGTCAGGAGGAGCGGCTCGGGGAGCACTAGCAAGGCTGTCAAAAGGACCCCTGCCAGCCCTCACTCTTGTGAAGTAACAAAGCTTGTGAGTGGGAAAGCACAAGAAACCTCACTCTTAGACAAAGCGGACAGGCACAGGATACCCGAGAGGAAGACCATTCACAGGGACAAGAAAGGAAGGGCTGGGAAAGGGGGCAAGCCAAGCTCGATCGCAGCTCCAGCAGAGCCAAGAACAGGCACACCTGTGTTTTCCTTCCCCCTTGGTGTTCTGACACAAATAGCGGCTGCACTAGTGTTCTAAAGGAAGAGACGCAGGGTCCAAAGAAACAGTCACGAACAATCAATTCATTATCGATCCAGAACATGATTTCCACTCACCACGGTGCAGTCACTCATGGCCCCAACACACCTCCAGGCCACACATGTCAAACTAAACCCAACACAGACAGAAGGAAGGAAATAATGAAGAAGAGAGCCGAGATCATGACACAGAGAATAGAAAAACTATCAGTGGAACCCAAAGAGAGGTCTTTGAAAAGATTGACAAATTTGATAAATCTTTAGCTAGACTGACCAAAAAAAGGAGAAGACTCGAATGATTAAAATCAGTAATAAAACAGAGGATATTACTAATTACCTTACACAAACAGCTTTAAAAGAAATTACAGAATATCTAACTCAATGAAAAGACACTGTTCAGCTGTGGGAAGACCTAGTCTTGTTAATTTCTCAAATTGATATACAGATTCAATAACATCCTTATCAAATGACAGTTTCATTCAAATTTGCAGAAATTAAAATGCGGATCCTAAAATTCATATGGAAACTAAAAGAAGCTCAGAATGGCTAAACAATCATGAAAAAGAAGGACCAAATTAGAAGACTCACACTTTCTGATTTCAAAAATTACTACAAATCTATAGTAATCTGTGTGGTACTGGCACAGATATAGGCATATAGTTAGTTCAACGGAACAGAACAGCTTCCACACATAAGCTTCCACATTTATAGCCCAGTGATTTCCAACAAAATGCCCAGACAGTTTGATAGGGAAGAAATGATGCTGGGACAACTGGACATTCAAATGCAAAAAATAATAGCAATACTAACCCCACCTCACGCCGTATATAAATAAAAATTAACTCCAAATGTATAGAAGACCTAAAATTAAGAGCTAAAAATGTTAAAATCTTAGAAGGAAAATATAAGTGTAAATCTCTATGATCTTGGATTAGAAAATGATTTATTGGGTAGGTACCTAAAACACAAGCAACAAAAGAAAAAGTAAATAAATTGGATTTCATCAAAATTTAAAACTTTCATCTTATATAGACCACTATCAAGAAAGTGAGGACAACCAACAGAATAATAGAAAATAGTTGCAAATTATATACTTGACAAGAGTCCTGTATTCAGAATATATGACAAACTTACAACTTAATAATAAAAATGCTAATAACCCAATTTAAAAAACCAGTAAAGGACGTGAATAGACATTTCTTCAGAGAAGACGTAGAAATGGCCAACAACGACAAGGACGGTCAACCTCATCGGTTATTACATTTAGAGAAATGTAAATTAAAACCACTTCACACCCACTAGGATGGTTACAATAAGACAGACAGCCAATAACAACAAGTGTCAGCAAGGATGTGGAGAAACTAGAGCCCTCACACACAGTCGGTGGGTGTAAATGGGGCAGCCACTGTGACAGTCTGGCCGTCTCTCAAAAAGTTAAACATAGTTACACGATGACCCAGCAATTCTACTCCTAGGTATTTACTCAAGAGAAATAGAAACGTGTTTGTAAAAACTAGTACAAGAATATGCATAGCTGTGTTATTCGCGATATCCAAAAAGAGAAAACAGCACAAATGTCTGTGAATGGATGACGCATAAACAAAACGTGGCCTGCCTTCCAAGGGAATATTACTTAGCCTTTAAAGGAATGAAGTTCTGACACGTACTCAAACATGAATGAATTTTGAAAACGTCATGCCAAGTGAAAGAAGCCAGTCACAAAGGACCACGTATCATATCGTTTCATTTATAGGAAACCTCCAGTATAGGCCCATCCACAGACAGAAAGCACATTAGTGGTGCCAGGGGCCGGGGAAGGAGGCTGAAGTGTGATACCTATGGGGCCGAGGCTTGCGATGAAAACGTTCTGGAACTAGATAGCGGCTAGTGGTGATGACTGAACAACCTTGTGAATATACTATAATTACGCACTTTAAAATGTGGAATTTTGTGGTACATAAAGGATTTTTTTTTTTTTTTACTGAAAAAACAGAGGAGGAGGTGAGGTGGGGAGAGAAAAGCCCCAGTTGTTAGACACTTCTGACTCCCCTGGCTGGAGAACATGGCCCTTGTGGGACCCCTACACTTTCTCCCTCACTACCTCTTTATGGGAGACCCTTCTGCCCTGGGACTCTGGACGAAGCATACCAGAGTGTGTATACGCGTCTATACTGTGTACTGGCACGTGTGTGGTGGCATGAACTAGCGTGTGTGTGTATTAGCATGGGTACTAGCGTGTGCTGGTGTTTACCAGTGCATGTGTGAGTGCACACTAGATGTGTACTAGGTGCGCTAGTGCGGGTACTAGCATGTCTACGTGTGTGGGCGAGTGTGTACTGGAGTGTCTACGCGTGTATGTGCTAATGTATTAGTGTGTACAGGTATACAGCGACGTGTATGCTAGCGTGTGTACTATCACGTGTACTATCACGTGCTAGTGTGAGCTTCTAGTGTGTGTGCAATCAGGTGTGCTCGTAGGTGTTAGTGTGCACTCACATGCATATGAACATGTGTACTAGTGTGGTACTGTGTACTAGGTGAGCCCGTGTGAGCTAGCGTGGGTGTTAGCATGGGTGCTAGTGTGTGTTATTGTGTATCAGTGTTTGTACTAGTATATCCTAGTGTGTGCTAGCCTTTTACTAGGTGTACTAACATTTGTGCAAGTGTCCACTCAGAAGAAGCGAGCAGGATTCCATCGCACAGTTACAGGAACCTGGCAAACCTGTGGATTTTTTATCTAAAGAGACATCTGCATGGAAGTGCCTGGGAAGGTGGCTCTGCACACCTGGCTGGGATATTACTACTTAAAAATGCCTCCAAAAAATAAACAAACAAATTAATCAATCAATCAATTAATTAATTAATTTAAAAAATTCCTCCAAAGGCTCCTACCTGCAACCAGGGCTGGGACCACTGCTCATCTGCCCGGGCATAGACAAGGGTCCACTGCCCATTTCCTCCACAATTAAGTGGCATGAGAAGCAAAGCGGGAGAACTGAGTCCCCAGTCATGGCCCTGTCTCCTGTGGGTATGGGATACACGTGGCCACACTTACATATGCTGCCACTTCCCAAAAAGTCATGCCTGGGGTCCAGTGGAGACCTGGGGGCAATCACTGCTCAGTAACAGCTGCAGAGCCCAGTACTGAGGTTGCTCTGTGGAGGCAGGAGGCTGAGCTCCTGACCAGGGGTGGGCAGGGGCCCACAGCCCTCCCGAGACACCTTCCTGCAGGCCACGTCATTTACTGAGAGCCAAATGGACATGTCCCAGCCCCCACAAAGGATGCATTCTAGAGAAGAAGTCAGCGTGAACAAAGAATGAGGAGGTGAGGAGCATCAGTCCGGGGGACCAACTCAGACCCCCAGCCCCAAGTCCAGGAGAGCCAAGAGGCAGTGTGGCAGGATGGGGAGAATGGGAGATGTGGTCAGGGAGGCAGGGGACATGGCAGTGGGATAGGAGCTGTCTCTCCAAGCGGAAATCTCATCAGCTGCTTCTCCGGCCACGCTTCTCTGCTTCCCCTTCTCTTGGTTGATCCTAGCAAGCTGACGCCCCGTGGGGCCTCCCTGGCCTCTGCTTCTCCCCCAGGCCACCTCTTCCTCCAACTGGCCTATCAGTCCTGCCCCTCCCACAGGCCCCAGCTGATGCCTCTGTCTGAGAAGATATCCGGCCCTCCAGAACGACGCCATTATGGTATGTGGCTCGTCTCCGGCACAACTTGTCACATTCTGTGTGAGCTGTTCAAAGCCAGTGTCCCGCGGACTAAAGAGCTGGTGCGTTGCTGCTCAGCACCCACACTGGCCCTTGGCACCAGGCAGTCTCTCAGACGTACAGGTGCATGAAATAGTAAACAGCTAGGCCTCCCTCGGGGCAGCCAGGCCAGGACAAAGCGGCCCTCCTCACCAGTTAGGTGCCACCTGCACACCTCACAATCGCCTCCTGGCCCCCATGAAGTGGCGCAAGACCGGGGTGATGGATCCAATTCCCACATGTAAAAGAGGCCTGAGTCCTGCCAGCATTCACAGAAAAGTCAGCAAGGAGAGGAAGCTTTTGTTTCCTCTCCAGGGCTCCTTCCCGCTCTGCTAGACAGGACAGGCCTTGTAAAATAAGCTGGAACACGTCCAGTACCCGCGTGTTTGCTGAGCACCTACGATGCACTGGGCCTGGTCCCAAGTACTGCGGATGCAGTGATGAATAAAACAGAGCCAGATCTTGTCCTCTGGAATTTACATCCTAGGGGGACTGCATGAAATAACAGCTGTCATCGACCATATGCACGTTGCAGTGCCGAGGGGCGTGGGGTAGGGACGCAGAGGGCTGGCTGTGCCCTCTACAGACGGGGATGCCCCTTTGGGGACCTCTGAGCAGAGATCTGAATTAAGGGGTATCTGGAGGAAGGGCATTCCAGGCGGAGGGACAGAGAAGCAAAGGCCAAGGCAGGGTGGGCTGGACGTGTGTGAGAACCCACGGGAAGGCATGTCTGGGGTAGTGTGGGCAGAGGGACCCTGTGCCCCTCCTGTGCACACATGAAAGGGATCAAACATCCACCCGCAGCACTAACAAAAACAGTTTGCAGCCTATCACTGAGGGACAGAAGCTAGAACTTGGTGAGGCAGGTGGTGAACAACCTCATGACATTCGAACAGACATCTGAACAGAAAAAGTACCGACAAGAGCCACATTGGCACACGGATTTGGGAAAGCACTCTCAGAACAAATGCAGCCCATAAATCTGAACCCAGTTAGAAAAACTGTTGGTGAGGGCCAGGCCTGGCAAGGCATGGTCCAGTTAGCAGCTGTCTGCAAGGACTGACCATCGCCTCCGCAGCCTGAGGCCATCACGGTTCCAGGGTCTGTTGGGACAGCTGGCCTTTCCTCCCGGGAGACACAAGGATGCACAAAAGCTTTCCAGTTTCCACCCTTACATCTTCTCTAATCCAAAACTCCTCAAAAAAGCAAAACCAAAAACACAGGCCATGTATAAAGCACGACCCTGTGTTTTATAACGGAACCCCAAGTCCTCGGCCCAAGGGCCAAGCCAACCGCCTCTGGAGTTTCGTGTGCCAGCAGTGGGAGTCTGGACACGCGCACACCCACGCTCAGTGGCCACTGCCGCCGACAGGCAGTCCTGACTTTAGACACTCGTGTTGCTGGACACCACGATGAAACATGAACCCTAATAAGATGCAGAGACCCGGTGACTGCGGTGTCCTGGTTAGGTCACACACGGACTCAGCGATGGACAGACACTTCTCCCCTCCTTCGCACAGACGTGGGCTGGACAGTGCCCCTCTTGGGACAGGCCTCCTCACGTTTCCTGTGTTTGCCCTCCTGGTTCCGTCCCCTACCCCGCCCGGTCCATTCTATCTCCCCACTACTAACTCACACCTTCTTATTCTATGTGAGGCTTGTGTTAAACAGCCTGAAGTTCCTTCTGAACAACGAATAAATCTATAAGCAAACAAACAGGAAAACAGGCGGATCTCTCCTTGTGGCTCCAGGATCTGAGAGCACAGCAACTATTTTAAGAAGAGCAGGAATAATGAAGGAGTTAAGGACAAAGCTCACTGAACTCAACTCCCTCGAGTTCCCTAGTCTTCAAGTTTCAGATAACGGAGTTCTCACCTCTTACACATCTTACACACGTCCTCCACCGTGTCCTCCTGCACGTTCTACAGTCACAGCCCTGCAGCCTGAACTGACCAGAGGCCACCTTCCAGCCATGGGACGATGGATGCAAATGTGGACCCTCTCAGACAGTGGCCAATGGTGGACACTCCTCACTACCTTCTGGCAGGTTGGAGGGAGTAGGATCCTAAAGCTGAACTTGGAGTCCTTGCCAGCATTTCCTGAGCCCAAGGAAAGGGCACACTCACCAAGCATTTCGGGGTAGAAGGGGTCCCAGCTGGCTTTGGGGTCAGAGGTCTGAGTTCAGGCCCTAGCTCCGCCACCTGGCCTCAGGCAGGCCACCTCACCATTTCCTCACTTGTAACTCCAGGGCGCAACAGTGACCTCGTTCCTAAACGCCCACAGAATAACTGGCTATTTATAAAACTCAACGTAGTCACCTCTAGGATGAGCATTTGCTTTACTGAGGTCATTAAGAATACGCCAGAACCTCTGAAAACGCTATCAGCTTGGGGAATAACCAAGTCTGGGAATTCCAATTAGTCTGTTTGAAAATCAATAACCCGTCCCGGGCCTGGGTCAGAGTCACAATTTCTGGGTGGACTCGGGCCTTACCGCGTGGCTAGTTTATGGCAGACGACACCCGTGTCGGTGATGACTTCGCTCAGCCTCAGCTCCAGGTGGACCTTGCCCTGAAAGGCACAAGGACAGAGGGTCATGGGGGAACAGCCAAGCACAGCGGAGAGCTGCAGTCTCCATTCACAAACACGTGGCCATGCCTGACCCTGCACGGCAGCCACCACACTTCCCCCCACCCCTCCTTCGATTCCAGTGACCAGGATGGGATGTGGCTCCCCGAGACCATGAAAGGTTCCAGCTCAGCCCGCACATTAGGCTCCCCGCTCCGCTGACAGCAAGCTACTATTTAAGAAAAAAAAGAGCTCAAAATGAGTAAGAAAAAGGGATTCGAGAAAGCGCACCCCAGTTTGTTTGCTTTAGGGTGTGTTCTTTTATGTGACTCGGGTGGGTAGCCTGACACCCTGAAGCCTCAGGGGTAGGTTTGGGCAGTTCTCTGCCCAGACTTCTTGGTGCTTCTGCGTCCTTGGTGAGGACTGGACCAGAGGCCAGGGAATCTCAGTCCTGATCTTTAGGCAGGAAGTTAAAGCTCACAGATATTTGTAGAAGGAAGGGGAGCAGAGGTAGCTGGTGTAGCAAGAGCAGAACCGGTGCTGTATTCCTACCCCTGTCTATGCAAAGGGTCATTCCAGCTGGAGTACAAAGGAGGACACAAGCAGGTCATCATCAGGTTATCACGGGGAGGTTATGAGGGGGAAGAGGAGAAAGGGGCCATGAGGAAAAGGAGAAGAAAAACCTGCTCCTAGAAAAAACAAAAACCAAAAACCAAAAAAAAAAAATAAACTCAACAAATGTGTGGCACACTTATGTGAGAGTATAGATTATAAGGTTAAAATTAGAATTGTTTTTCATTAGAAAAGAGAGGCTGAACTAAATAATCTCCAGGGTCCTTTCTGACTGAAATGTCTAGAAAGCCTTTTGAAGGTTGCCTTGTCTCTGAGTATCCAGGACCCTGGGATGGGACAGGATGTCAGATGGGGCAGGTAGGACAAAAGGGGAGAGTGAGAACAGGACAGCTCAGCTGGCTCCCGCCCGCAGTGGCTTGAGCGCTCCTGCCACTTCCGTACTGCTAGTTCTCCTGGGCAGCTCCAGAGACACCTGCTGTCTGCCCTTCCAGGCGTGCACTCGCCCTGTCCCTAACACCAGAGCAGCCGCTCTGCAATCCATACTGCTGGTATCCCAGCACACTGCTGCACGGCTTGTGTCTGCGCCTCCCCAGCGCCCAACCTATGTGAGAACCTTGGATGAGGTGGATCCCTGTCACCCGCAACCAGGACCCTGGGGCATCCGTGTGGTGAACGTGCTGGCCTTTCACCCATAGAAACCCCTAGCTCTGCGCTTGGCCTGTGAGAACGCATCTGGCCAACAACACGAGGTCTTTGGATCCATCTCCCCAAGCCGCTCTTCTGCAACCACCCAGCTCTTCTGCCTAAGGAAAGGCAGTTCCCAGGAGATGAGCAGATTGAAGGAGCACTGCTGTCCTAGTACCTGCGGAGTTCTAAGCTCGAACCCTGAACCATCAGAGCATTTCACCAAAATGCTGGTAGCATGGATTACGAGAAAAGGATGGGCGCCATCTCGCCAGAGGATGAGGGAGAGCATGGTCATCTGAGGGTTCCCCACACTCAGACTTGAACTCCCAGTTAACACCTGACCCCGCGCGGAAGCACCGCCGGTATCTTTTGACAAGAGGCAGCACAACCCTCTTACTCAGAAAATAAATAAGAACCTAGGTTCTGGTGATGAGATAGGTCACGGGAGACACCTCTCGGGTTTGATTCTGGGTTCATTTCCTGCAGCCTAGCCCATCTTGACTCCCCTTTTGTCCCCTCTGTCCTCCATGCACGCATGTGCCCCTGAGAGCCCTTACTGGGCAGGTGCAGTTTTGAAAGTACATGGTGCTATAGACCCCTGTCCACAAGTTCCCCCAAGAAAGCTTTTCTGACCCTAAGCAAACCAGCTCCTCCCTTTGATAGGCTCCAGGAGTGCCAAACCCTGGAACAAGTGGCTGTCCCCAGATGCCACAGTACTGAGCCCTGCTTTGCAGTTTGGTGGGGAGGCTGGCTTCAAGGATTCTCCACAAGACGTGGCAGAAGCAGCTGCCATGCCCACAATGCTGACAAAGAAGGTCTAATGTGGTTGGGGTGCCCCTGGGCTCCCTGACAATACAAACTCAAGAGCCACAGGCCTTCCCTGGGGGAGACGGGCCCTAAGAAACTCAAACCTCGGCCTGGGCACACATGGCAGCAGACTAGCCCACACCACTCACCGGCCAGGGGCAAGGCCAGTTACTGGCCTTTGAGGCCTTTTCCTCACGTGCAGGACAAAGTGGTCACAGGGAAGGTGGACACAATGGACAGGCAGATGCCCAGTGGTCCTGGAAGCAGGACCAGACCACCAGCACCACATCTGTGTGACCCTGTGCAACACCTAGTGTCCCGAGCACAGAATCAGTATCTGCAAAGGGTTTTGACTGGTGCCTGTCACACGTGGGAACTCCAGGAGCACTTGCCAAGAGACGCTGCCTGGGGCAGTTGGCTTCTCAAGGGAACTAATGGCTCAGTTCAAACAGAGCCCTTGAGAGCTTCTTCCACCCTGGAAGCGTCTCTCATCTGACAAGTGCGCCAACGGCAGACACCGGGATGTGGTATTTACCCTCGCACGTGTCTGGGCCTGGTCCTCCTGGCTGACCTCGCTGAGCTCTAAGCAAATCCTCAGGGCCTGTAACTGAGGAAGGTGCCCCCAGAGCCACGCCAGCTTTGTGGGAGTCGTGGGGGTGAGAGATATGCCCAAAGTGACAGCAGTGATGCTGACAACGCCGACTTCCTACGGCTCCCTTTTACTGAGCACCAGCCAGCGTTTAGAGCTTTCTGAATTATCCTGTAATTCTCAGCCCATCCGTGAAGTTGCCCTGTCATCCTCTGCTAAGATGAGAACACTGAGGCTTACGGCAACTGACCACCTGCCCTCTGAAACCGAACTCGGGACGAAAGTTCATGATCAACAGCATTAAGAACAGAACAATCTCCTATAAAGTCTGGTTCTCCCCCTGCCGTCTCATGGGCGTCAGTTCTTTCATGGCTTACTTTTTAACGTTGGCAATGGCCATTCAGACTGATGTTTCACTAATTCATTTTAACAGGCTCCTGAGAAGCAAGAGAACGTAGCCGGGGTTTCACAGAGCCCCACTGCTGATGCCCGGGCTCGCCGTCCTGTTTCCTGTTTTTCCCAGAAGAGGACGACATGTCCACATCAGCAGACCCTGTGACGGCTCATGTTTCCTCTCTTAAGGCAAACACTTCCTTCTACCAAGGTGGCAGATGTTGTCAGCTAATTTGTGTTGGTACCATTTTCTGGTGATTCGGGAGAGGATCATATGAGTTAAAACAAAACCATACATACGCTATACATAAGCGAAAGGACTTTCTCCCCAGAAGCTAACTCAACTGACCTGCAGTTCAGAAGTTCACATCTGTTGTTGTGCAGTGTCACCGACAGCTCAGGTGACGCCTCGCACAGTGTGGGCATCACACCACCTCCAACCCAGCACAAACAACCCAGCCACAAATGCCGACGCCCAGAGAGACTGAGGGCCACACCCTCCGACTCAGGGCAGGCAGGAAATTCAGGTTCTAGGCTCAGCCTCTGCACCGCCGGCATCTGGGCTCACAGAGCACCAGATAGAGACCTGCCGGGCTGAGCTACCACTACCTGCCAGTTACACACAGCGCGGCAAGTGGAGGGGAAGGAAGGAGGCCTGACCTTGCCCTGTCCTTCCCGCAGCCCCTTAAACCCTTCGAAAAACTCAGCTGCTGACATTGATTGTTTGGGAAATTCTTCAAGTAGGGTCGTCTGACACACGTGTCAGATTCCTAGAGATGATGTGGATGTGGCTGCCAGGTTTGCTGTGATGGCTCACTGGCATTCTTTCCTGAATATATATTTCTGAACAAGTTTACTACAACAAAACAAAGCACAAAGCAGAGCTTAGCGGCTGCCAGGCGTCGTTGGAGGAGTTAGGGAAGGATCCCCTGGTGGCTCAGTGAGGGAGGCCTGCTCGGATGATGGCTAGGAGACTGCCTCCCTCCCCATTCAATACCAAGAAGGACCCAAGGCATGAGAAGAAGGAACCCTTTCAAACTCAAGCAAATGTTTTGGCAGCCATGACCGGCTGTGCAGCACAGAGCACATTTCAGGCTCGTTCTTGCAAATCACCTTGTTCTCAGGGAAGGAGCTGAAGCAACTAATCATTTTTACTGAAGTGATTTACCAGAGACTTAAACAACATTAGCTCCAGAAGGAAGCAAGATATTTTTTAAATCGTCTTTTCCCCCCCTTTTCTGTGACTCAGATCTCTCGTTGACCCCAGTTTTGTGACACTTTCTTTTGGACACATGCCTGTTACTGTGAATTGTAGAGCAGATGGATTTAAGAAACCATATGCTGTCCTCTGCCCTTTTAAAAATCATAAATGTGACATTTCAAAATGAAAAGTCGGCTGCAGGGCAAAGTTCCTAATTGAACTTTTAAAAGCCAGTTTTGAATCTGGGAGAGCACTGCTCCCTTGGGTATGACCACTTTTTGAGTGGGCACCCTAAGAACTAACTACACAGCACAGCGCCAGGACTTGGCAGGCAATCAGTGGACAGCATCCTTTCTCTTCTCTTTGTGGTAATAATGATAATATAGTTCCCATTCAAAATTCACAAATTCCTAGGAAACTGGCCCAGCTAGAGTCAGTATCCCATCTCATAGATGATCTAAAGCAGGCTCAGAAGGACAAGGGACTTATCCACAGGCCCCAAAAGTGCATCAGTATGAAATAGTGCAAATATTACACATAACCATACGAGGAAGCCACGCATCCACGTTTGTAAGATCTGTGGTAACAAAGCAGTTCTGGATCTTGATTGTGGTGGCGATTACACAAATTTACACGTGATAAACTGCACGGGATACAAATGTACACACATGTGCACACACATGCAATACGCTGCATAGATACACACGTGCACTTGTGCACAGATACCCATACACACACATGCACAGACACACCAGGACACGTGTACACATAAGACTGGTGAGGTCTGTGTATTGTGAGGCTGTCAGCATCCTGGCTGCGCTCTTGTCTTGCACCAGTTTCACAAGATGCTACCATGGGGGAACGGAATATGCAAGAAACGCTGCCCTTTATTTGATATTTTTAGTCTTTAAGTGTCAATAGGAGAACATACAATTTGCTAATCATTATTCCCTGCCTACTTTCGCGACTTCCTATGAATCTGTAACGGTTTCAAAATTAAAAGTTAAAAAAGGGAAGAGAAAAGAAAAGTTACACTTGTCAATAAAATCCCACTTGAATCTGGAGGTAACACAGTGGGAAGAACAGGTGAGGACACCACTGCAGGATGCTCTCAGAAGCCATCTGATTGTGCTGCCAGAGGCTATGTTATTTCAGAATAAAACTGATGGGAAAAATTGTCAGAATGAGAAGCAGGAATGGTTTCAGTTACAGAGCACCATCTCAGAGCACATCGCTTCCGGAAACTTCTGCCTAAAGATGAAATTTCCAAGTCACCCAAGCAGGTGCTGTTGGTCGTTGTACTCCCGGTGTTAACATTCATCTTTACTGTTAGAACAGATTTTCAGCTTCGGACAGAGTTAGTAATTCTGTAGTAATTATACTATCTTCTCATCTCTGCAGCAAGTGTGGGCCCTTGGTTGGGATTAATTAAATGTGAAGCACCATTACGATGCCTCTCTGGCTCAACTCATCACTTCCCTCTGGCTGCCTCCTTGTCAGTTTGTGGATCCATCCCTGTGGCCACCAGGGCCTGTGCACGCCAGGACTCAGCAGGCAGAATCCCTGAAACCCTGCCTTTACCCTCACCGCCCAGCTGAGGCCAAGGGTCCAGGGGAAAGCATGAGGCACGAGGTCTCCAGATGCCAGACAAGAACCTCTGGAGTGGGGTGTGCCAGGCGGCGCCGGGGAAGTCCTACTGCAATGTGTCAGGCGCTGTCCAGCCATTCACAAAACCCCACTTTACAGAGGAGACCAAAGCTTGGAGAGAACCATCTTTGGCATAGTTCACGAGTAGATGGGGACACTAAGCACTGAGCCAGGCCTGCCTATGCCAGAGACCCTGTGCCCAGCCACATACCCCTGCCAAGCCTTGGTGTCCCACAGGACCCGCCAATGAAAGAGCTCGTGTGTCTCAGTGTCAGGGCCATTGTGTCGTCTGGTCTTGGCTCCCAGTCTTGGAATTCCAGACACTGGCATGAGTTTAAGAACAGGCTTCACTAGAAACCACACAAGCCAGGGTCACAAGAGAAGAGAAAATGCAGCTGCCCCTCCCATGGGTGTTCGGGTGTTTTCTGGGACACTCAGCGTGAGGAGTGACCCCAAGTTTCTGGGAAGTCCAAGAGCAGTCTTGTAGGGAAGGGTTGGGAACCTGGAGCCCTGCAGTCTTGCCTGCTAGAGGGAGAAACCCCCAGTCCTGGGGGGTGCCTCCTGTCACAGGACAGGGGGGGTCAGTCCCAGCTAACACATTGCCCATGCGAGCCAGGGTGAGCCTAGGACACTTCACGCGATGAAAACCTCAGCAGAGTGGTCACTTCTTTTAACTCTAAATCCTTCTTTGCTGAGCGTGGAGAGCTTGAGGACAAATCCAATGACCTCCAGCAAACACAGGGACCTGCAGTATGAAGTTCTGCATGCTATTCTCACCTCCCATCTTTATTTTTTCTTACCCATATTTTCTCTTCTCCTTCAATTATGTTATTGTCCTTTCATAGTTTGTATTTTAAAAAGCTGCTTCAACCTGTATGACGAAGTGTGACAATAACCAATTGAATAAACAAAATTGACAAGCCTGTCCTTACTATAAATAGGAGGACACAATGTGATAACCATCAGTCCCCGTTAAAACCAAAACCCTGTTTATCTTCTATAACCGTAGTCTCTTCCATTCCCAAAGGCCTCCAGTGTTCCATGGGCCCCAGTGGGGGTCTCACCTGTACTTCTGAGTCGGCGTCGACATGCTGCAGCTGGAACCACGTATCCCTGTTGTGGTACTTCTGTAAGTCCTCCTTCTGAATGGCCACCTTCCCTAAAACATACAACACAGGAAAAGCAGGCATGAGAGGGAACAAATCCTCCAGACCTAACAGGTTCATAAGCAGAAATCTCCCATGATTACTTCAAACGATACAATTCAGAACTGATAATCAAGTAAACTGATAACGCCACGCTATCTTCCTTTCAGTTTGGTCAGTATATGTCACGCTTCATCTTGAAGGGGCCCATGTCCCACCCACTAGCAGAATACATCTCACACATGGCTGTCTCGGTGGTTGCCAATCTGCCTGCTCTCAGGATGGACGCACAGCCTGAGTTTAGACAGGGCCCACCTTTATGAGCAGCTTCACTCTCTGTACATCACGTAAGGTGGTTGTAGTGAGGTGGGGACAGTAGTGGGGTATTTTCTACAGACAGGGAAACGGCTCTGCCAGGCTCCTGCACAGTGAACTGCTCAGGACCTGGGAGGAATACAGGATGGAAATGAGGGAGTGAGCCCTGAAGGCAATGGCTAGGCCATTCAGGCAGGGAGACCTGGACATGCCACACCACCTTCACCTCCTGCCTTGACATCTGCATTGCAAAGTGGGGATAGGGCAGTGCTTGCTTGGTAGGGCTTTGATGAGGATTTCATGGAAAGTGTGTGTGTGTGTGTGTGTTCTCGTATGACCTACAGCTGAGAATACACAGGTGTGCATATTTAGGTTACACAGTGTGTGTGCAAACACATACATGTGAGCACACTCAGCTTAAATAACATGTATGCACATGTGTGCATATGCATATCCCGCTTACGCAGTGTGTGCATGCTGTGTGCACAGTCAGCTTATCTACTGTGCATGTGTATATGCGTATATTTAGCTTATACAGCACGTGTGCATATGTGCTCATGTCAGATCCGTGATCACGATGGCACACCTACGTACCCAGGTTACTTCACGGCAACAAAAGAAACTCAGGATGCAGCTAGAATGAACCATCACCTTCCTATTGCCCACCTGGGTCTATGAATCAGGGTCTCTCAAAGTGTGGTCACGAGTCACCTGCATCAAAGCATCTGGAGAGTTTCCTAAAATGCAGGTTCCTGGGCCATATCCCAGTTGGAGGGAAGAGAATCTCTGTTACAGGGTCCTGGAATCTTCATTTCCAAGCCCCCGTGAACTTTTGTGGGCCCCAAAGTTTGAGGTTGTCCACTCTAGATAGTTACAATCTGTACAGAGGCCTGGTACTTTGGAGCTAGAATTTCAGTGAAAATACACATATGTACATTATGTTATATATATGCATATATGTATTTTTATATGCAGCTTTTGTTTCCCTGCTTTTCTTCCATTATTTCCTCTTCCCCAAACATTCCTGCCCCTGGAGGTCCCCCTGCAATGTCGCCTGCTCTTAGGTGCTCCCCTGGGACCTGTTCTGTTCCCAAATGCTTACTGGGGTCTCCGCCCAATCTGTTCCAAGACGAGAGATTTAAGGAAAAGAAGAGGACGCTCTGCTGTTTGGTGCTGTGGGAGTTCAGCACCAAACAGCCACCTCAAAATATGTTACTTTGGCACAAAGATGACTTAAGCTGAAGGTAAACGAGATTCGACAGATGCAGAAAGAAGCCCCGCCAGAGCTCCCCTTATCTGACCATGAGCAGAAACTGCTGAGAAATAAGGGTTGCCCCACATCCCTCTCCCAGGAAGTTTTATGGCCACGAGGAAGATGGAAAGTCAGCACCAGGATGGTCCTAAACAAAAAAGCCTACTCCATTCATTCCCCATATACTTCCTATCCCACCCTCCGAGGCCTAAAACCTTTCTCCTTTGTCTCGTCCCTTCTCTGACATGTACTGTTCCTTTGCTAAGACGACGAACCAGTCCAAAGTCTAACCCTTTGAGTTACTCATCATTGAAGTTTCACCTGAGTGATGGGTGCTGTGGGCGTTAATAAACTGATTCTCCCTTGTTAATCTGCCTTTTGTCAGTCCATTTTACAGGGCCCTGGCCAGGAAACCTCAGTAGGCAGAGAACTGAACTCCTCCCCTACAGTCTTCACACCTCGAACTCGGTCAATGGACTCCAGACCCTGAGAGGCCCACTCCCAGCACAGATGTAGACGTTTGAAAGGTGAAACAAACACGAAAAAGCTGTTCCAAGTGCCAGAGGAAAGGCATCCAGGGAGTCAGGACAATTGACAATTTGCTTCCAACGACACCTGCCTTCAATCCCCACCTAGCCGTCATGGTGCCATTCATTATATAAGCACGTGTACATCATCTCATTGTCTCCGAGGGAAGGTAATGTATTTCACACGCCTCACACTGCAAAGGGGGCTTGGGAAAGACCCTGGAATCATTCAACCCGGGCTCCTCAGTTCAAGGTCAGTTAATTTCACACAGCCAGTTCTTCAGTCTGCCTGTGAAGGGGATGCAGCACACAAGCACTCCCAGGGTCAATAACATTGCCCACGTCAACCTCGCTGGCTCAGCTCTCACCGCGCAGAGCCATCTGAAGCTAAATCCTGCCCAGCCACACACTGCATAACCATTTCAGCCACTGCACACAGTTAAAGTTGGCGTGTGGTGAGAGCTGAGCCAGAGAGACAGATGCAGGGAACGTGCAGTGGACACAGGCTGAGAAAAGAGTATACTCCACGAAATTCAGAGAGACCCAAATTACAGGCCGTGTGAGATTTCCTCCAACCAGCATCAGGTTACAAGGCAGGATGGCCCCCTCGGGACTCATCTCAGGCTCCTCCCCACTTCCCAGTCCTCCCTTCCCACCACTCATTGTCTTGGTTGCATCTCGCTGGGGTCCTGACAGTGGATCCCACTATCTCTGGCCACCCCTCAGCCCACCCCTATGCCAGGAAGAACAGCCGCTGAGGGAATATGCCTTCCTCTCTGTTCGGCTCCTGCAAAACTCTATCCTTTTCTCCCAATGGGAATTTGGTTTTGAGTCTTGCAAGAATAAAGCCACATGAAACAAAAAAATTCTTGGAATTGAATTGAGCAATATATTTCATTGAAAAAGAAAAAAGAAATCCTCAGACTCCGTGATTAGCTCAGCTGGATAAGAGGATTACGTTTGAAGTTTGAAATGTTAAGTAATTGCAATGCTTTTATGAGCTTTAACTGGAATAGGGAGGAGTCACATATTTAATGCTCATATGAATCCTGCAACGTACACATCATCACTCTTTATTTTTGGAAGTACTTAATCTAATATTAAGTTTGTAACACTCAAAACTGTCAAAGAACATAAAATACAGCCAAGAATAAATTTCTCTCTCCCCTGATACACAGGTTCCTAATTCAAGGGTCACCTGTCACCAGCTTTCTCTTTGTCCTTAAAATCCATTACATTCAAGAATATACAAATCTGTGCTTTTAAAACATGTATACTAGTGTTTCTCAATACTGTTCTGAGAGAATACCTGATCCAAAACCCTAATGTCTACTTAAATGTCTTCAATGTGGCATAATTCACAGAGTTGTTCTAATCTATCTGAGTGACATCAAAGTCACTAAATCATTTGGCCTCACTTTCTCATTTGGACAGAGGTGGGGCTGCCTAATTTGTCCCACTAAAAACATATATTATTTCCTCTCATGGGTGATGTACCTGTCAGGGTCTCTTCAGAAGAGCGAGGCACAGCAGGTTTTTCAATAGAGGGCATGTGATTTGGGGAACCAAGTACAGAGGTGTCAGAGGACATGGGGACATGCGGACAACCAGGGTAAATCCTGCAGGGAGGCCGATTAAGGTCAGACTTTAGGGGGGGCAGCCAAACGTTTCCCCAAGGTTGAACTGGTGACAAAGATGTTTAATCTCATCACTCCTTGTCCCATAAAGGCAAGAGAAAGAAACAAGGGCACATAGCCTAGAAAGGAAGAAGTAAAAGTCTTCATTCACAGAACCTATAAGAAAATCTGCAAGAAAACCTAAAAGAATAGGTATGTTTAGCAAGACCACAAAATACAAAGATAATACATAAAAATCAAGTGTATTTGTACGTACAAGCAATGACAATGAAAACTGAAATTAAAAAAAATAACAATAGCATCTTTCACAAAATGATGCTTTTATGACTTGTGCTTTTGAGGTACTATCTTAAAAAGTCTTCATCTACTCCATCAAAAACAAAATATGTAAGGATAAATAAATAAATGTGTGCGTGCATGTGCACACACACACAAGATACGTATGTGTGAAAACTCATCCCAAAATACCAATGAGAGAAATTAAATAATACCCAAGTACATGGAGAGATGTGCCATATTGGAGGGTCTGACGACTCAAATTCGGTAAGATGTTAATTTTCCCCCAAACTAATCTACAGGACAGTGCAATCTCCGGCATTTGGGAAATTAAGAAGCTGATTAAAAAATGTAAATGACAATTCAAAGGGCCCAAGATAGCAAAACAAGTTTAGAAAAAAAAATAAACAAAGTTGGGACACCCTCACTGGATACACCCCTCACTCCTGGACTCGAAAGCACAGCAGGGCACGCGCGCGGAGGCAGCGCCAGGAAAAACGGAAGGTGAGTGTGGGCCCTCCTGGCTCGATGCCAGCGGATCAGACACGGGAGACCGTGAGAAGCCGGTGACACCGTGCTCGTTTCCATGACACAAATTTATACTCTAAATCTTGGCTGCTCATCCCGGTAACAACATAATTACTAGTCATAACTTTAAATTATTCCTGGAGATCCAGACAGCCACTTATTTTTACAGCTGTAAAAAAGATGGTGAAAACATCTAAGCCCAATTACACACTGACACACCATAATTTTAAACCCGCCAAGAATGGCTACACCATGATTTTGCTGGGTATCTTTAAAAATAGCAGATACCTTCAACAGAATGAATAATAACCCTCTGACTTGATTATTTTGAGGGGAAATAACTTCGGAACCAACTTGAGCAGGTTCTCTGATTAAAACACACAAAAACACTTTTAAATTTCTTTTTCCTTGAGATTACCACTCAAAAAGTTCTTATGTACCTCCCAGAATTAATCAAGTTCCTTCAATATAGTACAATCTGAGCCAATTACTAAGACCAAAACTGTATCTCCATATCCACTTTCACCTGCCATACTGGTGTGTCCAATGCAGGCGCAGTGCCACTGCGTAAAATGTCAACTTCTAATTGAACAGCTTAAGATTCTAACTTTCGTACTTCCTTTTCTTGCTTCCTTCCTCCCCTCCTTCCTTAAACAAACCTTGAGCACCCAGTAGGTGTTGTACAGATATAAACCTGGGCCCTCCCTTAAGGAGCTCCAGGCCATGGGAAGCCATCAGTTCAGTGAACACATGACAAGAAGCAAAAGAAATCCTACAGCAGGTGAAGCCATAGGAGAACACCAAGGGGACAGCTTGCTCAGGTGCCACCTCAGGCTAACCAGGGTCTTGGGTGGCAGCAGCCATGCGGACATGGGGATGGGTAGAAAGACCAGAGGTGGGTGCCAGGCCGAGGAGGCAGTGTGAGCCAAGGTCAGGAGGCAGGGGGGTACCAGGAGATGGGTTGGGAAGGGTTAGGAGGGCCTGAGCCCACCTCTGGGGTTGAGGGGGAAAGGAAAGGGGAATCCCTCTGCAAACTTTCCATGAAGGGCTTGAATGCCAAGCTAAAGGTTTGGGCATCATCCTGAAGGCAAAGAGAGCCTCGCAGGACCTGAGCAGCTGAGTGCCATGGTCAGATCTGAATTTCAGGTCCATCATGATAATGAGGGAACAGCTGCCAGCAAGACCTGGCGAGAGTGCACTGTAAACTTACAGACCCTACATCAGTTTCCTTCAGCGTTAAGAATTCAGCTGGGAAGCAATTATGATGGTTCCATCTTAAAATTAAGCCAAATATGAATTATCTGAGTTCCTATGTGATCTATGTCCATGTATCTCCTGAGCAAACTCCAGTTATTTCTATTTAAATCACAGCAGTTTCCAAGAATGTTATCTTTTGGAAATGCAGATTCTCGGGCCCTGCTCCAGCATCCGCATCTTAACAAGTACGTGAAGCTCTGATCCACACGACCGGAAACACCACCAGAAGCATGGATCATTTCGTCATAAGCGCCTCTCTATGCTACCTTGCCAAAAGAGCTGCCTTTAGACGTTTTGAGTTTGAATTTCTCATCATCTGTCAAGTGGCAGCCCACCGCCCAGGCATCTTCGCTGGACTAGGAAAGCAGTTAAGCTGGTGCACTCAAAGTGGCTCCGATCAGAGGAGGAACAAGCTAAAAGGAGCTCTTGGTAGAAGAGGATGAATCCTCTCTTTAGACCAATAAGCTCTGCAGAAGTGGGGCTCCCCCACCCTTAGGCCCACATCTGTCACCCTGTTGTCTTACACCCACACGAAGCTACCTCTTCAGGTGGAAGTAAATCCACTGGTGTTTAGATGTAGAGACCCAATAAGAAAGTGTTCTACAATCACATGTTTCCATTATAATAAAGGAGAAATGTACATCAGGGGCTAGGACAAATATAAATGGGGTTGGGGAGTCCGGGATGACTCCTGGGTTATGGGTTTGCACTAAGTGAATTTTGGGTGGTGGGACACAGATGGGGCTGAAAAATGGTAAACTGTGGTGGTGGAAGACTATGGGTGGTGGAAGAGTAATGGTGGATCAAAGGACAGGATGAAGGTTTGAGGATGGTGGATGATACATAATGAGTGGAGAAGGAGGACAGATGACGTTTGGCTGATGGTAAATGATGGGGCAGAGAGTGGTGTATGGTGATGGTGGATGGTGCATGGTGATAATGGGTGGCAAATGGTGAGTGGTGGTGGTGGTGGTGGTGGTGGTGGTGATGAATGGTGGAGAGTGGGTGGTGGTAGATGGTGATTAGCTGGTGATAGATAGGGGTGGTGGAGGACAAATGATGAATGATTCATGGTGGTGGTGGATAGCACACGATGGGTGAAGGGAGGTGGGTGATGGTGAATGATGGGTGTTAGAAGATGATGGATGGTAGGGGATGAGTTGCAGGTGGTGAAGGACAGACAATGGCTGATGAATGGTGGGTGGTAGATGGTACATAATGGGAGGAGGGCGGTGGATGGTGATAGTAGATTGCAGTTCATGGGAGCGGATGGTGGTGGTGAGTCGTGGAAGATGATTTCTTTTTCTGATATAAATACTTCCTTCTGCCATCACCATCCTCATCCCCCACATACCGTCTACCACTGCTACCATCCATTACTTTCCAGCCCCATCTGTGTATCGCCACCCACAATCCACCTGGTGGTACAAACCTATAAGCAGGAGCCATCTCATACGTCTTCCTCCCCAATCAATTACTCCCTCTAAATACAAGTGATGAAGCATAATCTAAAATGAACTCAGTAGCACAGACCGAGGACCTGGCTGCCGAGGTCTAAACGCCAGCTCCACCACCTAAACACCGTGTGACTTGTCTGAGACCAGCTTCCTCATCTGAAAATGCACCTACCTCACACAGTTATGATGATAAAGTCAATATTTGTAAAGTGCTTAGAACAATACCTTGCACATAGTAAATGCTACGTATTTGTTAAATAAGAAATATGCACCAGGTACTTCAACTGATATCTCTTCTTATTTCCTACAACATGAATTCCTGCTGGATAGTCCCAGAGTAAACAGAAAGCACTTACCATTCTTCCAAAGGGGGAGTATGGAAGATAGGAAAAAACGACAGATGAAAGTGCAGCCCACTGACGCACTGGATGGCTCATTAAAGTTGGGTGGTGGGTTTAATGTTTTAGGATCAAACACTAATCCCTATATACACCCATCCAAAAGTTTTAGCCAGCAACAGAGTTCACTTAAGGCTCAGCACATGCATGCCTCATAAACTTTGATAAAGTTTTATTATTTTTCAGCTAAGCCACCCTAGCCAGAATAAAACAAGAATCAACATGTCCTACCCCTGTATAAAGGCCCGTCACTGCCCCACCTGATGTTTTCATAAGCTCTAGATAGTACTGACTTGGACGCCCATTCACCCAACTTCGATAGAGCAAATAGGAGGCATTGTGATGGCTCACGGAGATGACTCAGGGGTAGGAAGTAAGCCACACGCATGAACTAAAGGCGGAATTCACATGTGGATCAAGATCCTAAAAAGGAAAGTAGGGTGAAGGAGAGAAGGAAATGACAGAGCATGAGATCAGAATGGGAGGAAGGAGAGGGGAGGCTGGGAAGGAGGGGGAGAAGGGAGGGCAGGGGAGGAGCTTCTAAGGCACTGCCCACCATGGAACAACTCAAGCGCAGAGCAGCAGGATGTGTTTTGTCACTTTGTCCACCCTCCATTCCTGCTGTAGGTACTGGTGAGTCTGGTGGAAAAGGTGACTACTGCTCTCCCTTCCTCTAATCGTTCCAAATAGCTTAGGTTTAGCAATGCCTTCACACTCACATGCATAAGGTGACTGGTGCCCAAAGTCCTGGAGAGAGCATAAATCTAAACGCCTGATCAGAATATAAAATGTTCAGACTGGAATTCTGTGAAGCCACCTGTCACACACTGGGGAGGATGAAAAGAAGGTTCAGAGTAAGAATGAGTTCTAGGGTGTTGGGCAGGAAGCCTACTGAAGGATTTTAGGGAGGTGGATGACTTCGTGAGATGATCAAAGCAGGCGTAGGCACACCTTCCCCCTCCCATGTCACTGCTAATGCTGGTACTCACTTCTCTACAAATAGAGCCAGAGACTTGATGTGTCGGCTCCCCACCTGCTAGCTGTGCATCCTCTGTGAGCCTCAGTTTTTTCTTGATATAGCAAGTGGAGGTGTTATATACTCCCTGGGGTTAATACAAAAGATAAATGGCATGGGTTTATGCCCACAAAAGCACCCAGTACAGTGCCTGGCACATATAAGCATTAAGTACACATTAGTTTTTTTCTAACTGTAAGAATCACCTGAGGAACTTAATAAACTATGGAATTCCAGGTTCAACTCTAGGAAAATTTGAGTCCATTGGTATGGATACATTTTAACACACTCCCCATTAGCGAGGGAGAAGCATGCTGCTCAGGGATAGACAGTATGGGACCTCGTCACTGCAGGACTAGTCAGATTTCAGAAAACACCCGTGTGTGTGTGTGTGTGTGTGTGTGTGTGTGTGTGTGTGTGTGTGTGTGTGTGTGAATACACATGAGTTTTTATGTCGAGACAGATAGAAAGGCCATTGTGGACACTGAGAAGTTAGGCCTAGAGAACAATTTGGTCAGATTATGAAAGGTCTCGAATGCATGCTCGGGAAGACAGACTTCCTTCTCCAGGCCAAATCAGGCAGGGTGACCTCAAGCTTGGTACATTAAAAAAATAATAATAACAAATCAGACTCTAAAATGAAAGCATGTGACTCCAAAAAAGAATTTCTGCAGATAGGAGACTACCCATAAAACACACTGAATCTGAAAAACCGAATAAATGCAATGTGTGGAGTTATTCTGGAAAATTGTCCATTCTTTCCACAAATGTTTAGTGATCGCCTCCTACACCAAAGCCAGATGTTGCAGATGGACATGGATGAGTCATTTTGGGGCCTTGACCATGTTTTGAACATCTTTTGTAAGTGCGGTGGGATGCCAGTGGTCAGTTCTAAACTGGGCAGAGAAGCTCATGACCTGCACTCGAAAAGGCAGCTCTGGTCATCCCAGAGTGAAGGGAGGAGTGCGAGGAGCAGGCTCTGAGGCCATGCAGCCTACATTCCAAGACCACTCCGACCTTCCAGAGTGGTCCGGGCAGTGAGTGGGGGATAATCAGAACACCCGAAGGCTGAGCCAGGGGAAAGGCAATGGACAGTCTGTGTGACTCAAGTGCCCTCAGATTCAAAGTGCTCTACCCAACAACTAAACACCCCCAAGGCCTCTCCTCCCGGGAAAGTCCAAGACCGCAATGTAGACGTTTATACAGTGCTTGGAGTCCTGTAACTACAATTGTGCCCACGTTTGTCTTTTCAATTCTATTTTTAATGCCACAGTGAAAGTGAATGGGACAGAGGTGCACTCCTAAACTCCGAAGGTTCTTTGATGTTCTACACCTCTCCTCCACAGTCAGATTGGGCAAGACTCTCCAGGAGTTTACCACTGAAATGCCAGTGCCTTTGCGAGCACTCCACTACCTCTGAGAACACCCTAATACCTCTGAGAACACTCCAATGCCTCGGAGAGCACTGCAGTACTGTTTAGCCACAATGGAGGAGTGTTGGGTGTCAGGAATGGGCACAACCTGAGGATGACAGGACAATGACAGAGGGTCTCCTATGTATACTGGCCCTACAGAGGAGCCCTCAGGAGTCATTTGAAAACAGGTTTGGGGGTGCTATACCCTCATCTTGAAGGACAGTTCCAAAGCCTTTGCTGGCCTGTTCTGGTCTCCCCAAGTGAGCCTATGCTATGAAGGTCCACCTCATGCTGCCAGGGCAGGACTCGGACAGCATGTCTCAGAACTGGGGATGCCACAGCCAGTGGGGCACCCCAGGCCACTTCCTGCCACTGCTCAGCACAGCCAGAAGGGCCAGGCTAAAAATGCTAAATCAACGCTGCCGTGCCTGGAAGAGACACCACACTCATGCCAGAATGAGACCCCATTCAGTAGAGGTGAAGAAAAAAAAGAAAACATCTATTTCAGTACCTACCAATGATCGAATCCCTCCGGAAAACATCTCTATCGAAAATGTAAAATGACAGGTGACGAAAGCTCCGAGGAATTTCACAGTAGAAGTCTTCTCCATAGAAGGGGCTGGACAAATAAACAGAATGAACACCGTTAGACTCTGTGAGGCGATGCCTCGTCATCAGTCGTCATTCACATGGGCATCAAGTAGGGCACTGACCTCGGGCACACACATGTCATCTTATTTTTAAATGCACCACAAACACGCTATTCTGCGTTCCACTCGTGAGATATAAAATTACAGTTTCTTAATTGGGGTAAAAATGAACTCAGGAGTAAACGGGCTGTAAAGATCTTCATAGATGTGGCCTCAGCACCAAAGGCATGTCATGTTAAATGAATGAACTACTACGCTTGTTTGGCAACAGCTCAGGGAAATCAGAAAGCAGATCGTGGTATTAACAAAATTATGTCTGTTGTGGGTGTCTAGGTTTAGCACAAATGCTCCAGAACCACTAACCATTTCGAAGGTCTGGGGTAGCAGGTGGCAGGCCTTATTTAGCATTCCAGTTCCAGACAATGCTCCCCTTTCTCCAGAAGTTACGGTGAAATTCATGCCTTTGGTTGGAAGGAAAGGATCTTCACCCACCACAGAGCCAACCTTCCACACAGACCCTGAGGCTTATTCACCCACAATGAGACTCAAAATAAACTGCAAACTCTAATCAAGGGGCAGGAATCCCCTGACGGTTCTGGCTGGGCATGGGCTTGGGTTGGCAGATGCTAGTTCATGGAAGCTACTGTAAAGGTACAGAGAATACGACACCCACCAGACCTGCATCTGCTGGTTAGGAAATGGAGCCATTACTTCAGCACACACACCTGTGACTCTATTGGAATCTGGCATGATTCTATTTTCATGCACGTGCATGGCTAATGAAACACGTAATAGGTCAAGTAAGAACAAAAACAGTATGTTATATTTCGTTAGGAGAAAGAGGGATGCATATTCCTGACCAACTATAAAAAGAGAGATGGAAAAGAACTGATACCATGAGTGTCTCCTAGCGAAAGTGACACTCATTTGTTGTGAGTGACACAGACATGGCAATAGGAAAGAAAGGGAGGGAGGGAGGGAGAGAGGGACCAGCTGCCAACCAATAGAGCTCCAGACCCATATTTTATCAGTTCTGAGATGACCCTCCCCACCCCAAACTTTAGCATCTCTAAAATGAGAATGAATCCTGCAGTCAATGTCAGAAAGGATTGTCTCATAGATCAATTAGCACTGCTCTTTCTTAGTGGCACACAAAATAACGGTATATATCTCATCACTGACATGTTACAGATTCTATAAAACACAGTATTTTTGGTGGCATGATGTACCATCACTTGCTCTGGTATCATCAGTGTCTGCTTTCCATCATACTGTCCCCATGGTGAAAGAATGAAATCTCTAGAATACCGACTTCCCCTTAAAGACAGGCATGTGATATGTCAGTCAAAATGATGAAGCACCTAAAGCACACGGACCGACTTCCAGCTCATTTTGTAGCTTGAGATCAACTGAGCATGGCCCAGTTAACCTCTAAAAGAAGGAGCAAATGGACCAACCCTGGAACTAGAATGAAACTCACCCAGTGAGATGACCTGGCTGTGGGGAAACCAACCAGGATGAGCAGTGGGAACGATGCTGACCCCCTGAGCAGAAGGTGGATGTACCAGCCCAGGAGGTCAGGCTCCAAGAACCAGGGCGCTCGTTCAGGCCCTCACTCACTCCACCAACCAAGACGGCATTAGACTCAGGGACAAAGGTCACCAGCCAAAAGGGCAGGAAACACAGAAGCCATCGCAGAAGGCAGGCATGATGGGAAAGTGAGAACCTGCTCAGAAGGGAGGGGCGCAGTGTGAAGGAGAGGAAAGCAGGAGGGAGAAGGGAGCTAGACAAGACTAGGGGCCAGAAGCGGCACTGCCCACGTCTGGACCCAACGACAGCTGAGTCTGGGAATGAGGATCATTGAGGAGGAAAGGGCGGAGGAAGGTGTGAAGCCGACAGGTCTGACATCTCAGGTCAGAAACCTAGAAACCCTCCCATGTGCCAATCCTTCCAGCTAGAAAGGGAAAGGACCCCGGATGGCCAGGACACACTTCAGAAAGAAGATGAAAGGTAGAGGGCTCACAGTTTCAAGTTTCAAAATTTGTGACAAAGCAACAGAACTGAGACAGAGTGGTCCTAGACCAAGGACAGAATGAAAGACCCCCTACCTCACACTATACAGAGCAAGTAACTCAGCCACTCACCTGAATGTAAGGGCTAAAATTATAACAGTCCTAGAAAGAAGGTTAGAAATAAATCTTTGTAACCTGGGGTCAGGTAAAGATTTCTTAGATAGGACACCAAAAGCACAATTGCTCAAAGAAAAATATCAGTAATACTAAAATATCAAAAATATCAAAATACCGGACTTTATCAAAATTAAAAAATATTTAAAATGTGGTACTTTAAAAGACATCATTAAAACACATAAAATAAGACTGGGGGAAATATTTACAAATCATATATCTGATTTTAAAAAAGCTTGTATTGAGAATACATAAAAAACACTTAAAGCTCAATAAGAAAAAGACAAGACAGATAGATCACCAAAGAAGACAAACGGCCAACGAGCATATAAAAAAATCTTCAACACCATTTGCCATCAGGAAAATGCAAATTGACGAGATACCACTTCATACCCAGTAGGACGGCAGTAATAAAAGGATGACCAATTTAACAAGTGTTGCCAAGGATGTGGAGAAGCTGGAACCCCCCTACAGGGCTGGTGGGAATGTCACATGGTGCAGCCACTTTAGAAGACAGTTTGGTGGGATCCTAAAAAGTTAAACAAAGAGTGATCACATGACCCAGGAATTCCCCTCCTATGTATAAACCCAAGAGAAACAAAAACGTGCGTCTACAGAAAAACTTATATGCGTCAATGTTCATAGCAGCATTAGTCACAGTAGCCAAAAGATGAAAACAGTCCAAATACCCATTAAGTGACAAATGGAAAAACAAAATCTGGTAAATCCATACAATAGATTCCTAATTGGCAATAAAAGGAATAAAGTACATATTATAACAAGGAACCTCAAAAGCATGCTAAGTGAAAGAATCCAGGTGCATAAAAACCTCACTTTTTAATATTCCTCACTTTTTAATATTTTTAATATTCAGGAAAAGCAAATATGGATACGAAGTAGGTCAGTGAATGTGGGGAGGCTGGAGGTGGAAGGAGGCAACTGATGGGTGTTCTCAATGGATTGTGGCAACAGTGACGCAACTCTGCATATTGACTAAAAAATTCCTCCATCCTCAAGAGGGCTCTTTATAATGCCTTCCCAACTGCTCCCCTCCTCACAGCTCACCCTCAGAAAGGGAGCAGGAAGAATCGTCGCTGGACGCCACCACCCAGGAGCCTGACTCGCTTGGGCATACACGACACCCCAGGCCCTGTTCTGAGCCCCAACATGTAGCAAATTCAGTTGAGCCTGAATAACATGGGTTTTAAAATCTGCAGTCGGGAATCTGTGTTTTGTGGGGGGCCAACTAGTAGTTCTTTGAGGATTTTCGACTGCCCAGGGGGTCAGCAACCCTAACCCCAAGCTATTCAGGAGTCAATGGTATTCAGCCCTCACAACACCCTCACAAGGTGGGGAAACTGAGGCACTGACCCAGGCTGATGGCTGCTAGCCAAGTTTGACATAAGGAAGAGGGGGTGAAAGGTGACAGCCATGCCCCCCAGAGCTGTGGGGCAGGAGGGTGAGGCCAGGCAGCACCTACCTCTTCCTGCTTAGACCTACACTTGATGATGAAACAACTTTTGTTTGGATGTAGCTGATTTCACAATTTTTAAAATTTGCCCAGAGACTGGGTGAAGTTTACTTGGAAAACAATTTCTTTGTAATGAATAACAGAAGGAGATTTAAACTGCTTAAATGATGTTGAGCATTTCAGAGAATTCTCCATCTAAAAACAAGGACTGTCCTTTTATCTTCTGATGAAAGCAGAATGCCTACAGACTTCCATCAAAAGACCATTCCCTAGTTTAACAAACACTCATTAGAAAATCCTATTTAAGCACATTCTCTCCATTGAACTTTTTGCCTTCCTGTGATTCGACTGCACTTTGAGGCTGTGTCTGATGTCCACAGACCACACAGGAGTGTGATGTGCTTGGTTAACCTCAACCCACTCCTCATGTGAGATGCTGACTCTCTCAGTTCCCAATTATTCTGTGACTAAGAGACTAAAACAGTGTGAAGATCATTGACATAATCTACAGGATTATGGGTGTGTTATGTGTGAGCATGTGTGTGCCTGTGCACATGCATTGTGTGTGCATGAGTGTGTGTGTGTGTACGTAAATATTTAAAGACATAATCAAATAGGCACATGCTTCTCACAGCACACTATTTTTGCTAATGAGGCGCAATGTCCACCTGCCTCTCCCAAAGTCTCAAATCGCAGTTGGGCTGGAAGATGAATTAAACTGTAAAACAGGACTGAGCTTTAGAACACCTGTTCGCCCTGATCTGAGCCCACGAACCCTCCCAGGCAGAGCCTAACGCCACGTCACTCTGGAGACAGTTAGATGCTCCACAGCATCATTTCCTTTCCCACAGGAAAAACCACCATTCATCCACAGGCCTAAGAAAGGAAATGGGAGAAGGTGGTTTTCCAACTGGAAGGGGGAGTAGGGACCACCTGGGACAAACACAAGAGCTGCACAGCCTTTGTCAGAGAGTCATCAGAACGAGAGGGTAGAAGGACACATGACCGTTCTCAGAGAATCAACTGCTTCAGTGCTTTCAACGAGACCCCAGAGGCTGAGACATAGCCTGCAATAAGTATAAAGTGCGGCTAACAGGAATTCAAATTAATATTCCTCTATGAGGCCAGTGTGGCCAGCAGCGTGAGACAGCAGGGAGGTGGGAGCTGAGGTCAGGGGTCATGTGCAGCCTAGGTTGGACAGTGGACTGAGGAGAAATGGTCAGGCCTTTGAAATACTAAGAAGACAGAGCAGACAATTCACCCACAGCAGGTGTGTGGGCCCGGTGCAGGCTGACCAACAGGTAGTGGCAGCGGAAAGGTGATGTGATCACCTGTCTCCTCACGTCAGCAACTAAGAGCAAGCACAGACCAGGTGAGAAGGGGTAAGTGGAGAGAGAGGTAAACGTGAGGAGAAAGCAGAAGAGGAGGACCAGCAAGTTCTGGTGGAGCTGCCATAGTGAGGGTGGGTTTCTCTCCAGACACTGTGCTGTGAGGAGGCCTGGGGTGTGCAGGGGTGTGCAGAGTGAACTATCTGGGATAGTCAGGTGAGCCAACAGTGTCCTTTGGGGACCTGAGACAGAAGCCTCAAAGGGCCATGACTGTTGGGGACCCAGAAGGAGCAGAAGGATTCAAGGAAGGCAGGGTGACTGAGAGACGGAAAGACCAGAACACAGTGAAATGACACAGCAACCAAGAAAGCAACAAAAAGTGTAAGTCGTCCTAGTGACTGAGGAACTGCATCATAGGAAAGCGGTGGCCTCAGCACAGGAGCATAAGGGCAATTTTCACCGTTAGAGCTGACGCTAGAAATACCCAAGAGGTATTGCTTATTTTACTAATCAGCTCAAGTCTAAAGCAGGATGGGGGGACCGTGCTGTCCTGAGGTTCAGGGAGTAGCGAGAGGGCTGTGACAGCAGCTGCTACTGCCTCGTGTCCTGGGGGACAGAGCCCCAAAGCCACTGTTACTCAAAAATCAGAACTACTTCCCAAGACCTCAGAGAGAAGTCATCCAGTTGCACTTTTTTTTTCCAGAGGCAAATATTTCTAGGAAATGCCACAGAAATGGGCAGCCACATTTGAGTCTTCCCCCGCCAATTCCCCCAACCCCACTGATTTGTGGGACTCTGGTTGTTTTACATCTACGTGGAACTGTTTTCACTCTTAGATATGGAAGAGAACACAATTGTCCAGGCTCAGGGAGGCAAGGATGAGCATACAGAGGTGTGGTGGCAACCTAGACAGAGCATGGCCACTGACCACAAAGGTCTTGGGGCCATTTACCATGGAAGCTCCATCTGCACACATCATCAACTGTACCTAATCTTTCCCCCCAAATCTAGCATACATATCTCAGAAAAACATTATTTTTATTTTTCACAGTAAGTTGATTCATAATTAGATTTATGTGGAAATTTTTAGAATTTCCCTGTTTTTTACTCCTTTATTACCTGAGTTTTTTTTTTTTTTAACTTTTAGAAAGGACACATTCATGGAAAAGAATGCTTTCTTTTATTTTAACCAAAAACAAGAACTTGCTTTTTCTTTTCAAGGATGACAATCTATTGAGAATTTTACATTGTAAAATCAAAACTGGATCTACAAAGATGGCTAGAATCAAAAAAAACAAATAACACGTTTTGGAGAGGATGTGAAGACATTTGTTTTATTGAACCTTCATACACTGTGTAGAGGAATGTAAAATGGTGTGGCCACTCTGAAAAATAGTGGCAGTTCCTCAAAATGTAAACACAGGGTAACCATAAGTCCCAACACCCCCACTCCTAGGTATCTACCCTAGAAGAATGAAAACACGCATCCCCATAAAAACTTGCACATGCAAGTTAACAGCACCACTCACAATAGCCAATAAGTGGAACAACCCAAATGGCCACCAACAAATGAATGGATGAACCAAGTGTGACCCATCCATACAACGGAATACTATCAGCCACAGGAATGAACGAAGCACTGACACATGCTGCAATGTGGATGAGCTTCGAACACATTATATTAAGTGAAAAAAGTCAGACACAAAAGGCCACGTAGTATATGATTCCATTTACATGAAATGCTCAGAACAGGCAAATCTGCAGAGACAGAAAGCAGATTAGTAGTTGCCAGATGCTGGGTAGCAGGGTGTTGGCGGGAAATGGGGACAGTTAAAGGGAATAGGTTTCTTTTTAGGGAGATGAAAATGTTCTAAAATTGATTGTGGTGAAGGCTACACAACTCTAAATATACTGAAAACCATAGAATTATACATTTTAAGTAGGTAATTATATGGTAACTGGTTTATATCTCAATACAGCTATTTTTAAAAAACCAAAATTTAAAAAATACATAAAGATGTCAGAAAGTAAAAAGCCAGAATTAACATTCTAGGGTATATCCTCCGAGAGATGTTTTTTCTCAAATGATATATGGATACAGACTAGAAATAGGTACAGAAACACACATTTTAAAAATAAAAGTGGGATTACATTATATATCCTAAGGTGTGGTCAGCTTTTTTCCTTTCACATCATGCCATAGACCACTTTCCAAATGATTATATAAAAAGTTAGCGGCCAAACAGCACCTTGGGTCTACATGACCGTAACTTCTGGATCCACCCATTCCAACCCTGATGAACAGCCGAGTCCTTACCAACCTTTATTATTAGAAGCAGGCCGGCATGAGACCTCAGAGTAGGGGGTCTCTGCACAGCTGTCCGGATTGTTCTCTTAGAATAAATTCTGCTTGATGGAAGGGTGTTCACTGCACTAATGCTTTGGTGCCTGATGCTATACAACCCTCCAGAAAGGGGATACAAATTAACCCACACACCCACCAACACTGAGTCTTACCAATATTTACAAAAAAAAAATCTACTGCTTTCATTTGAAAAGTTTAAATTATTAGTGAGGTTGAATATCTATCAGATGTGTATGAGTACTTTCTGTTTCATTTTCTGTTAAAATAGCTTTGGCCCATTTTCTTTTAAATGCCCATCTTTTCATATTATTTTCGTGTTCAGAATGTTAATCCACTGGGAAGTTATAATTAAAAGACAAATAACTATTAATGCACAACATATAAAGAATATCTTTTTAACTAGAAATATCATAAGTTTGCTAACAATATCTGTCATCAATGGGCATATGATCCTGCCATTTCAGCTCCAACAGCATTTTTCAGGGTATCTCAGCCCTCCCAGCTTCAAATAGGATCCACACGGGGGTGTAGTAAGTAAGTGATGCAAGCCACACAGTCAGTCTCCTCTCCTTCTGGCCCTGCAGACAGAGGACAGAGGACGAAGCCTCCCAGGCATGGACCACCCCAACTGGCAACATGGTCATCTGAATGATCGGCCTCCCCGCCCCCACCATTGGTGAACAAGAAAAGTTTGCACGTGTTGGTTCATGTGCAGCAGAGTTAAAAGTGTTATTTTCCAAAATAAAAAGGAAACTATTGGGTGATTGGGAGCGGAATGAGTTCTCTCACATGCACTCTTCTCTGTGTGCCTGGCAAGATAATATCTTCTTTCCGTGGGCTGAAAGGGGCCACATAGCACCCAAGCTTCCCCTCCCCATTAGGGGCTTAACCTGGGGTATCTCTCCCCACAGGTGCAGCTTTGTCCTCAGCCCAAGGTCAACAGCAGCAGGATGCATGGTCAATGTCTCTGCACAGTCAGCCCTCATTTGCAGCCTTAAGGCTCCAGAACCCTCCTTCTAAATAAAGAAAAAAAAAAAGGCTGCCTAAAGGACTTGGATTGCCTTAAATACCGCTTTCTGACAGAAAGAAATTAACGCGTGCCACAGCATCCGCCTCTGAGGCCGGCCAGAGTGACAAGCTCTTTCCCTCAGTAATTACCAGAAGCTCAAATGAAGTTTCACAGAATCAAGCAAACTCTTCTAAGAAAAGAAAAAAAAACCTCCTGCAGAAAACCAACTTGCTTTTAAGGAGCATTCTGACCAGGGAATACTGTCTGCAAACTTCTTCCTCCTAGAGCCCAGATGTGCAGCCGAGAAGTCCAGACAGGTCCCCATTTGGGCCCCACGGAGAAACCTCCGACTTCTCCATGAGTCATTTCCCAGCATCTGCTAGAGGCTGGCACGCCCCATCCCACACCGAGGCTGCCTGCCCCTGCGACAACAAAGTTTGCTCATGAGAAAATAACCATAAGCCTGGTTTTCCCCAGTTTCATGCTATTTCGTAAACATCTGTGTCCATTTCCCAATATCTTGGGTCAGGAAGGAGGGGTGAGGAGCTGCTCCACATTCGGGGTAGACGGGAAGGCTGCATGCTAAAGAATAGGGACCCCACACTCAGTCTCTTTGTGAGAGGCCTGCCCCTAAGATTGGTCTTTGTGCCTCAAGGTCTGAACTACTGACACACCACAGAGAAGGCCACCGCTGAGGGCCGAGCACCCAGAAACAGTAGATCCGTGACTCCAGGAGGAAAACCCAGGGTTCACTTCCCGGCCCAACGTGAACTGGAAGCCAAGCAGGCAGGGCTGGTTTTCCAAAAAAGGGCACCAGCCTATCTCTGAGCAGCTCAGCTCCCAGCTAATAAAATGTGCATATGGCTAAATCATTAACTAACAGCTGGATTAAAATTTCATTAAGCCAAATGCTGTGTTCAAAGGGCCACAGCAGAAGGACTGGGAATGGAAAGGAAGTCGAGTAGCTTGCACCCTCACTCAGACTGATGGTGCTTGAAGGGTCTGAGTCCCCCACATCTGCAGCAGGCAGTGCTATGCCCAGTACTGGGAAGGCCTGCAGATGGATTGTTCCAGAAGGGAGCCTCCCGTTGCCAGTTATTCTACAGGCATGCCAGGGCAGCAGGAAAACCTTTTTGATTTCTTCTAAGTCCATCTCTCACTTCCTTGAAATGTGATTTTAAAACTCCTTTAAAACCCCTGAGCACCATGGCCCTTGACATTTGTGAGCTTTCATTATAAAAGTTTTTTTTTTTTCTTTCCTGAGGTTCCCAATAAGATTACTGCATCTTACTGAGAGACAAGATGCTCAGTGTCTGATACAAACTCTAACCCTCACTTGTATGTCACGGCCTGAACTATTCACAGCAGCTTCCACAGGGACGGGCAGTTCCCAGGAGAGAAAGCCACTCTGTCACCGCAAAGGGCAGAATGAAGAAATACATGTCATGACACACAGCATTCTGAAGATCTGAAATGGAGACTAGGGGAAGTAGTTAACCCTCCCCAGGGAAGGAGAGAATCTGAGGTCAAATCAGTTTTTGCACAAACATGGGGCCGAAGTGCTCTGCCTGGACCCTCCTGTGCATTTTTGTCACCTGGGCCAATCACCACCTGCACTTCAGGAACTCAGCACAAGCACTGGGACTGCGGGACGCTGGCAGTGAAGCACTGAAGGGGTCATAGGAGCTGCTACTAGATCACAGGAACACTGAGGACACCCGGCAGCCTGGCCTTGAAGGTAGGACCAAAGGAAGAGGAAGTCAGCATTGGAGAGGCACGGGACCAGGCCTGGGAAACACACTCAGGGAGCTGCTTATGCCCTTCCAGAAGTGCCCAGACCCAAACTGGACGTCTTTGTGTTGGAACCAGAGCCCACTGGCCACCTCCTCGGTGGGCCACCTGCAGCTTGTTTTCCTGGCCTGACCCAGGTGTATAGCCACATGGCCCAAGCAAGTTAACGCGCTGCTCCAAAACTCGGTTTCCCCATATGCAAAACCCTTACTCACAGGGTTATGGTGGGTTATGGTTCATGGCTCATACCACTGTACGTAGCTCCCCAAATATCAAATCCTATCACCTACAGCAGCTCCTTTCTCTCAACCCACATGACCCCCAAGTAGAAATCACATGTTCTCACAAACAAATTACCATCAGACCTATCTTTACCAAGGCCTGGCCACACTTTTTGAAGTGACTGAAACTATGATTCTTAGGAGAAACCAGAGTCACACACGTGCCAGTTGTGACAACAAAAATGTTTCAAACTCCAAAACCTTCAGAAAGGCCCTGGAAAGAAGGAGAGTGTGAGGGAGGAGCCCAGGGGTAATGAGAGGGGCAGACAGCCTGTGGGGGAAGTTTTTAGAGTCTCCTACAAAGGGCTCTAACTTGCCCAAGGGAAATCCATGAACTCCAGTATCTTGCCAACCCAGAAACTGACACAGCTCCTGAAAGAAGGAGGAAACCACCCGAACCCTAAGCTCAGGGAGGACAGATGGGGCAGAAGTGTGAGGGCAGGTCTGAGCTCTTCCCCACACAGGCACACCCAGCCGTGAGCAGACCCAGTCTCTCCCTGCAGGTGCTTGCCATATTTGGCACTGCTGATAAGCCCCAACTGGGCCTGGGCCTGAGCCTGAGCCTGGGGCAACCCTCCACATGCAGTAGGCACTCAACGCTTGTGCAGGAAAAGCAAACCAGCACTCGCCATCAGCGGAGCTCTCCTGTGAAGTTCTGAGAGATTCTTCACATTGTGATGCAAGGTGGGGTCCCGTGATTTAGGACAAACTGAAGGAGAAATTGAAGCTGGATGTCAGGATGAGGATGCTTGGAACACTGCAGGCCCGCCCTGGACCCAGAGAAGCCCCTCGAGGCTGTCATAAACCCAGGGGACCCACCGCCCACCCCACGGCAAGCCTGGAACTCCCAGGGTCCACCCTACCAAATGTCAATGTAAGGAGTCCCCAAGGCCACAGCAACTGAGACTACCAGGACCTTGACGTTCGTGGTCGTCACCCACCTACCAAGTTGAGAAGAAAGTCCTCACTTAGAAAATCTAAATCATTCCTAGACACGGAAATGACACAGATGGCTCCTTCTATATAGAATCACCCCGTTTGCAAATACCCCTTTTCTCTGGAGAATGGGAGTAAAGAAACGGGGGAGAGGATGACATGGTGGTAAAGAGACATACTTACCAGCCTCACCCAGCCTAGCCCCTCGCTCCTACACTAAGACGAGGTGTTAAGTCTGAGACACTGTGGTCCAGCGTGAAACCCTGTAACTCCACATAAGAGCTATGTTACCCAGCCCTCTGTCAAAAACTAACATGAAGGATAAAAATAAATGCTATTTCAGAA
This sequence comes from Cynopterus sphinx, assembly GCA_030015415.1. Classification (NCBI taxonomy): domain Eukaryota; kingdom Metazoa; phylum Chordata; class Mammalia; order Chiroptera; family Pteropodidae; genus Cynopterus; species Cynopterus sphinx. Next base: position 46,757,597 of record CM057381.1, read on the forward strand.
GACACTCGAGGTCTTCAAAAAATCTGATTTACATAAAGCTACCCAAAAAATCCTTTTCACAAGACACTCATAGAAACAGCATTATGATGACCAAAAATCAGGCCTTTCCATGAATGTCCATCGTGGACCAGGTCTGTTGTTAGTGAACTGGAATCCTGATTCTCCGAGGCATGCAAAGACACATGGAGGGGTCTGTATCCCTGCCTGAAGTACCCTAGGACCATGGTGGGGTGGCTCCCCACCTGGAGCCCCCCAGGATTATGGGGGATGGGTTCACCTACTCCAGCTAGTATGGAACATCTGGACCACAGGCCTGAATTTATGTCAAAAAGACTTTTTTTTTACAGCTTTAACTTGAGTAAATTTTAGAGGAGAAAATGTTACCCATATAATCTCTTAATTTCAAAGTCAGTGTGTTCTAGTCAACAACTTAGGTTTTATTAAAAACCTCAGAAAATGAAATGTCTTCCCAAACCACAGACTTCCTCCTGTCCTTTCAGTTTCTAGCCCCAGATAGCTTCTCCTCCTCCTAAGCAGTGTAGAGCTACTGAGGTCTTTCTTGGTTTAGTCATATCTCCACTTTCTGAGCAATTTTCATCTTTCCATATGAGCAGAAAGACATTCTCATGTCACTGACCTACACGCTCCTTCTAAGTCAGAAGTGCACACCCACCCGTGTGGAAACAGTCTTTTTTTCGGGTAAGTTCTCAGCAAGTATGACAGAATCCGAGATTCTGTAATTATGCCCATGTCAATAAACAAGGCGATGAGTTAGCTCCTCCTCACTTTACTCTAGAAAGCAGTTATTTTACTGTCTAATTGCTAATTTTATGTAAAAAAAAAAATAAGTACATACAGACAAAAGAACAAAAATACTCCCCATAGTCCTACTACTCTGAGAAAATAACCACATTGAAATTTATGTTCATATATTCCAAACCATTTTTGGAGCAATCTCAATTTTTTAAACAAAAAGGAATCTCACCATGAACACAGCTTTGTGACTTGCCTTTATCACTTAGCAGACATGACCCAACGCTGAGAAAGATAAGCAACATTCCAGCTGGAACGTGAGGACCTGTGTGGGCTCTGCCTCTGGGGAAGACAAGAAGGGGCAGAGGGCGCCGTGCCTTGGTGGCTCAGGCCAGGACCGTGTGGTTGGCCCCTTCCCTCCACAGGGCAACACAAATGAAACCAGGTGAGAGGAAGCAGGAGAAAAGGAGCTGCAGGGCTGGATGTGGGGCTTTAGGGTGTGGGCTCAGCTTCAATCAGAGCTGCCACTAGGAAAGGTAAGGGTCAGATCGGGAACCTGAGCACAGCTCCTCACTAAGCCAGAGGCTGGGCTTTTCTGTATACATATCGTGGAGATTTTCTGGGGAAAGGCAGGTGTTATCATCTTCACAGTAATCACTTATACAGATAAAAGGAAATTAAAACACTGATACTTTATGGAATGTTCTTATAAATGACTGGACTAACCCAGCACTTAAGAGCTCTTATTTTTAACTCTTTTGTTCATGTAACATTAAAATGCTCCTTTTACTGGATAAAATGGCAATTTCCTCCTTGATGTAATCTTCTCCTCCCCTGTTTCAGAAGCAAAAGGCAGCCCCTTCCAAGGGGGTCCTAGGTTGCTCTTGACAGATACACTGTGCAGTCCAGGACGGGCAGCTGTGTCTGAACCCCAACCCTAACAGCCCAATTTCATACAGCCCTTTAGTTTAAATAAACAGTAAACAAATAATGAGTTGCCATTTAAATGACTAAAAAATTATAGCTCACACTCAACATCAGGAAGATACTTTTCCTGGTAGGAAGAACACTTGGCCCAAAATCACTTTCCTGGATAAAGAACAAGGCTAAGGGGAAAGGGCTCTTCCAAATGTATCTGATCCAACAAGTTCTTACAAATAAATCTGCAACGGATATTATCAACTTCCACTCTCCATTGTCAAAAATAAAAAAAAAAAAGGAAAGATATGCATGAATGGGAACACTTTTCCTTAGATATCTGTTCAGTAATTAGCAGTGATGCTGTAGACACAAGTTGATGCTGAGGGACACTCATCGAAGCATGGTCAGAGCCTGGTCTGATCCCCAGAGACAACCTCCTGCTGATGAAAAAGAGGGAAGGAAACGTGTATTCTCCCTCTTCTTTCTCATACATTCCATCTGCACTTCACGCTGAGTCAAATGACAGACAATACTGGGCAGGAGAAGCTGGACTCAAGGCTGACCCTCCTCCCCAGAGGGTGTTGGAGGGTTCCTGCTGGGGCACTACATCCTTTGGATGGGGCGCAAGGCCCCGCTGGCTATGACCAGCATCCTGCCAGGCCACCAAGCCCCTTTGGCTCTTTTGAGTTCAGAAATCAGATACAGGCTCTTTGTTTTCTACAGTGACTTTGTCAAATGAATGATCAAATCTTAAAGGTGATGCTGAGCCTGGAAGGAGGCCCACTGGAGAGACGTGACACTTCGTTCCATAAGTCAGTGCCATGACACAAGGAAGAGGGAGCAGCTGCTTCCTTGGAGGCAATGACTGAACTCTGGGGTGTGGTGAGCTGACAAGTGGCCTGGTCCAGTCAGCATTGCCTGACCTTGTCTCTTAGGTTTGTCCACTTCCTTCTAGTCTTCCAGCCACCATCTGAGTCGGGGTCTTCATCTTCTCGTCTCGACTCTGGAAGAGGTCCCAGAGTGGTCTTCTGCCTCTGGGTTCTGCCCCTCCAATCAATGTCGCTCAAGAATATAAGCTAAGTCTTAAAATATCATCTTCTTTCTCCAGGCTTCACATATGGCCTCTCCACCATTCTCTCTCCTCTCACCTTTGGAATTTTCACGAGGCATGTTTAGGCATCATTCTACCTCTGTATCTCTAAACTTCTCTCATATTTTTGTCGCTGCATCTTTTTCAAATTTACCTTCTAGTTGATCAATTTTCCCTTCAACTATGTCTAATCAGCTATTTAATTCATCTGTTGAGTTTTTCATTTAAATTCCTGTGTTCTTCATTTCTGGAAATTCTGTTTGGTTCTTTTCCAAACTGGTTCAGTCAGTCTTTGCTATTTCTTATCGTGCTCATGTTTTTAATCTTGTCTCTTATTACTTTGGATTCATTAAACTTTGTTAGTTGACATTCTGCAAACTCTGCAGGTCTGATTCTGCTGTCTGTTGTTTCTCTTGGCAAGTGCACGTGATGCTTTATCTACTTGCATTACCTGTGTATTTTCTCCTCTGAGTTCATGTTCCTTGGAACTTTTTACAGGAGAATTCTTTAAGACTTGGATTGAAAGAGGTGGTTGAATTTGCTTTTGACTGGCATGTCATTGCCTTGGTGGATGTTACGAACTATTAATTCAGGGCTACATTAATGTACAGGAAAGAACTGAGTATTTTATCTACCAAAGATGTGGTATGAATTCAGTAAGTTTTTGGTTTCAAGTATTTAGCATCAGATGGCAACATCAATTTTCCTTGCTAAATTCTTTTATGAAGTGGGTTTATTTGTCTTTGAGCTTACACTATAGAGCTTTGAGGCTACCAACTTGAAAAGTCCATCACATCAGTGAGAACAGGGTTTTTGCCTCAATACTAAATATTAAATAATCTCTTGGAATTAGGTTGTACAGGTTTGTCTCTTTCTTTGCTGTTCAGTTGTAACTTTCTGTTCACAGCACCCCTTTCCTTATATAAGCACTCAACAAATCTTTCATTGAGCTAATGAATAAATTAATAAACTACAAATGCTCTTATTAAAACTGTAAGAAAAGTGTGGATAATCTGCGAAGGAGTCAGAAGCTCTAAAGAATTAGAATTATTACTTCAGTGCACTGAAGTAATGACAGCATTTGGGGGCTACCCCCTCCCGATTCTGACTACATCACAGATAGCTGATTTCATGGAAAGGGCAGTATTACTACAGCATTGTTTGTATTTAGCTCTCCTCCTCCCTTTCCTGCACATCTTCTAGCACCACCAAAAACAGAAACCATGATTTCTACTTCTAACTTTGTCTGAAAGATTTTGAAGACAATGGTCCCCATTCCTCAACCTCACATAAAACAGAGGTTCCCAAATCAATTCTCTTCCCAGACATCCTCCTTCAGTAGTTCTGGTGAGAGCCCAGCTTTACAGAAACTGATAGTAATTCTCTAAGTTTATGATCCACAGGCCTCTAACATTGACCGTTTAAACAGAAAGGATTTTTCTCACATTAGGTTAATGGAAATAATCCTTAAAGGTTATAATAACATCATCATCCCTGGTGTCATCTTATCATCAACCCAAAGCCAGACTTGCTTTCTGGCAAATCCCTCAGTCTTTTCATTTTTCTTCAGCAAACTATTTCAGAGAATCTGGAGTGTGCATTAATATAACACAATTGTAATAGCTCGGCCTCAGGAGCAGGCTGGCCAGCACGGGCAGCAATGGTGCAGATGGAGAAGAAATGTGTCTCCACATTTTAGGGGCAGGAGATCCTTAACAGTTTTCTAAAAATTAAATTCATTAAGTCGTCAGAACATGTTGTTTGTTCCCACTTAGACGTAGCAACATGCAAGGATGTAATTCATCTGCTAAAAATTTTCTCAAACTCAAAATAGCTATTTGAATAGACCCACAAAACCCATAATTTTAAACCCAAAGGTGGACTCTCTGGCTACACAGGGATTCTTCTTCGCTCCATTAACCACCGCATACAAACAACAGGCTTAGGGCCCTACTACCAGCTTTGGTGTGCTTCCCCCAGCCTACAAACGACTAACCCCCACCCCCATCTGCTAACACGTGTGTAACGAGATGTTATGCTGCCTCACCCTGCGAGTTTCTGGTTTATTTCTTCCCATCCCCTATGTAAACTGCTGTGACTTTTAGGGTGCTGTCACTTCCTATCTCTCAGGGTGTGGTCCAGGGCCTGCAGCAGCAGCATCTTCTGGAAGCTTGTTAGAAATGCAAATCACTGCCCCACCCCATGTGTCCTGGGCAGACATCTGCCCTCCAAATGAGCCTTTGGCAAGCTAAAGTTGAGAAGTACTGATGTTTTTGTTCTATAGCAAACTTCTCAACCTTAAAACCTATTGTTAAATATTTACTCCAAATATTAACCCTCTCAAAATCCTTGATTTATACTCTTTTGTTGCAGTATACATTTTCCAGTTCATCTCTAATTAAAAAGTACTCATACGTGTCTTGTAGGCAAATAAACAGTTATATATGTTCACTTTGTTCCCTTCTGCTGTTCCATCCTAGGCATTACGAGCATTTAGGGAATATTGGTTCACCACCAAGGATGGAAGCTCAGGCTACAACTGCCCTGTAAACCAGAGCCCATGTGAATATTTCCTAATCCTCACTCAAACACAGAAAATGGCAAGATGACGTGCATTCAGGCTATTTTCCATACAGAAGAAAACTTATTAGTATCAAATAAAGCAAAAGCAGACATTACCAGAGTGATTTCTCCACGATTTTGGTCCTGAAAACCTCCTCTTGGTCCAGGTTCACGGTGCAATAGCAATCTCGCATCTTATTTGGCCCCGGGTAAGTGGGAAGATTTTTGGCTTCACCTAAAAAGCAAGTGTGACTTTATTATCAACATAGCATAGAATTATTCCATCCTCTGCTAATCACAGACACATGTCCAAATAATGGGTTTATTTCATAGCAATGCACCTGCTTTCACTTTGTCTTGGTTTTCTTGTTACCACAAGTCAAAATAGTGATGAGAATACTATTTGTACTATTAAGATGCAAGATAGCATACACATTAACCTCTAAAACAAACTGATAAAAGGAGAAGTCCATTGACCTAAAAAGTAGGATTATTTGTTTGGTTTTACTCACACCAGTCCTTTTAATTTTTTAATATTTAAATTATGGTAAGATACACAGAAATTAAAATTAATAATCTTCAAGTGTACAGCTCAATAGTGTTAAATATATGTACATTGTGCAACCAATTTCCAGTAGTTTTTCATCTTGCAAAACAAAACTCTGTCCCCACGAAACAACAACTCCCCATTTCCTCCTCCCCCCAGGCCCTGGCAACCACCCTTCTACTTTCTGTTTCTATGAATTTGACTTCTCTAGAAACCTCAAAGAAGTAGAATTAGATCTATGTGTCCTTCTGTCTCTGGCTTATTTCACTCAGATCAATGTCCTCAAGGTTCATCCATGCTATGTAGCATGTGTCAGAATTTCCTTCCTTTTAAAGACTAAACAATATTCCACTGTATATATGTACCACATTTAGCTTATCCTTTCATCCCCTGGGTCCCTTTTTACTTTGAGTTTAATTTGATAGTAGGAGGTCAAAGTTGGGGCACTAATTAAGGAGTATTCTTTATTAGCGAGAGTAAACTATTAACTACAGCTCTTTAAAATACAGCCTGATTAGCCATTTAGGGAAAAGTCAAGAAAGAAACCTGCTATAGGTTGAGTGTCTTCCCCCACCACACACACACACACACACACACACACACACACACACACACACACACACACAAGCCCCTTCCTCCATACAGAAGCCTGATGAAGCATCGAAGCACATTTGGAGAAAAAGGAGGAAACTTCAAGAAAGCCAGTGTGCTTGGCCAGCCCTGCAAAAATGCCTGTGACATCATAACTCCCTACTTGACCCAGGGTCTGTCTGGAGATCGTTATCAAAACCACAATTGCTAGCATCCTCTGCTAGAAGCTCAGAGCAAACATGAAGCAAACAGCCTTGTCCGCTTGTGAACTGGGCGTGAGCAGGTATGAATGAGAGGGGGCTTTCAATCTGGACAGCTGATGCTCAGGTGAAGTCCACTACATGGAAGAAATGCCTCAAACATGTTGCTCACCTCCCAGGGCCTTCCTTGTCTCTGAGTCATATTGGTTCTAAAGATGTGTGGCCCTTGGTATCCACAGGAGACCCAGTGTTAGGAGGACAGTACTGAGCACCTTCTACCATGCAACACCTGTTAATACCACTCACAGGTCCAACCTACCCCATTCTTGTTAAAACTGGTATTAAAAAAAAAACAAACCCAGAATCCAAACCAAAACCACAGTAGAAGTTGCTCAGAACTACATCTTCAGAGCTTAGTGCCGACTGCTTAGCATCAAAGCCACCCAGTGTGGCCACACCTTTTTCATAACCCCAACAAAAAAAACATGCATTATAACTCACATGGGAAAATTAGCTCATTTGAAAAGATGTCTGTTTACAAACTGGCATGCTGGAACCTCCAAAGGGCAGAGATAAATTTGTTTGAAGCTTTCCTAACTTTCCATTATTATTACTTGAGACAGAGTAGGGCAACAGGTTAACAGAAGTCATTCAATAACTGGGCAGATGTTTCCTATGCCAATATATCTTATTTCTGATACCCCAAAGTGTTTTTTAGGATTTCTATTAGCACCAGTAATAATCTGTGCATGTAGTCATTTCCTGCACATAGCCTCAGTTGCCCCAACTGTAAAAGCAAGAAATTTCTAAGGCTCCATCAGCTCTAAGACTCTTCTAATTCAAAAGATTCCAGAACTTTTTCTTTTGAGAATCATCAAGGAATCATCAATGACTATCAGTTGAAGGAAAAGAGATAACAAATAAATGTTTTCTCATAGCCACTACTATCCTTAAAATGCCTTAACATTGAGATGCTCCCAGAATGTGCCAGTGTTAAATGAATTAAGTAAATGAAAACATGGCCAGTCTGGTAAGAGGCATCTGAATCTGAGCCAAGCTTCAAGTCAGTTGTTAAATGTCATAAGACAGATTCTCTGAAGTCTTCTGGCAGATGTGAAAGGTCATATGTGCACATGCATACCCACGCAGGGTAAGTGATGAACCCACAGGCAGGGAAGGGTAGGGTGCAGCCCAGTGGGCTTCTCCAGAGAGGGAGGGGGAGGTGGGAGGTGCAAAGAGGAGCAGGTGCAGGTTTCCTGGTCACTGAGCTGACACGAAAGGATGGCCACTGCACACTCACCAAGACTGAAATGGGCACTTTCAGTCTCCCAGTTCTGTTTCTGGAACTGATCATTTCTGCAGTATTCACGAATCTTTAACTTCAAAACCAGCCAGCCTGACTTTGTTGACTTTCCAGCTTTCACCTTTGTGATGTGAATTAGGACTTACCATATTTCCCTTTGAAATTTTTTTTGCAACAAATGAGGTATTTAGCTGCAAGTTCATGTGTTTCTTAAAAGAAGGAAAATACTTTATTGAAAGTCTAAAGGAGATGGTCATTGGTAGAAAACACACAACCGGGATTTTGTTTCTGTTTATTCTCCACAGAGCCTCAGAACACAAGCAATAGTAGCTGACACATCTTCAAGGTGGGGACTGTCAGGATAAAAGAGAAAAAAGAGAGTCCTCTGAAAACAGATGCTTAAAAATGTGAAAATGCCGAGTTATCTTGCGCTGGTAGGAATGCAGTCTGATCCATATTCCTCCCACCCCACAGGCCCCCAATCTGGACTGTTATAGAAACATCCTGGTTGCTATGACGATGGCAACACCAGACAGCCATCTGGTCGACCTGCACCAACATGAATAAACCAGTCAGACCACGAGGGCTGGGAGCAGTGGCTAGCCTCTCACCCTGGGCCACATCATCTGCTCAGGGTCCTCACAGTTGGGGTTCCTACCTGGACCAATAAAGGGCCGAGAATAATGAGTTACTCCCAAGTTCCTGCTTGGAACTCCACAGCAGAGTGGGAGTGGATGTCCCACCTCTCAGGGGTTCTTTCATCTCAATCATATTCAAAACAGATTTGTTTCTTCCATGCAGATTATTTACACCAAGCCTAGAGGTTGCTTCCCTTCCTAATTACATATTATGGTGCCTTTTTGTCTCTCTCAGAGAAAAAGCAATTTTTTTCCTAATAAATGGAGACATTTACATGAGAATGTAAAGCTGGTATACAGTAGGGGCTTAATCATTTGATTGAATGGATGAACAAATGACTACAAGGTAAAAGGAAAGTCAACTCTGGTTTCATTCTAAGAACGAAATAAGTAATCATCTTCATTTGACTCCTTCTCCTATTAACCACATCTCTACAATTCACACTATTCACCAATCATTACTGTTCACTGGTAGCTGTGATAAAGACAGCAAATTTGGTAGCTGATACCGTCTCTGAACACCTGATTTGCTAACAGAAGTAAAAGGCAGCACTTAAAAAGCAGTAACATAAACAGCACTGAAACAGGAATCCGTGATTTCTAATTACAGGAATCAGGCAATGGGTGAGGAAAACAAAGGTTAGGATCTGAAAACCATCACCTCCCAAGCCACCACTGCAAATTATTCCTGTGCATGCTCTCAGTGAACACAACCAGAAAAACACAAACCCATGGGTACCCGGGCCTCCAGCTTGAACTTACTGGAGGGTCCATGAGAGGATTCGGTTCCACTTCCAGGTTCAGCCCTGATAAATAAGTCAAGGCCCCCACGATTCCATCTTGAAAGGCCTATTTCTCTCAAAGACTCTCAGGAACAATGCCCTATATGCCCAGAGAGAGGACATCAGGGGTCTTAGATCCCGGGCACCCTGGGAATGACTGCAACAGTTCAAATCCACATCCCCTCTGAGAGGGAATCTGATCCTGTTTGCTGCCCTCCAGCACCTAGCCCTCACCAAACCCACAGAAGAGAAGGATGGAGGAAGGAATGAAGGAGACATTAGGAGGGAAGGGTGAGGGTCAGGTCAAGGGCTGTAACTGACAAACCACTGCTCTCCCAGCTGCGAGCCTAGACCTAAAGCCAAGAGAAATGCCCGGGGGCGTACTTCCCAGATGTGCTTGAATCAACCCCATCTGCACAGCTTTGGACTTTGTTCTTTCTAGTTAAGTATGGTGGTTTTCAATTTGACTATAGGTCAGCCTCGCTAAGTAATTCATAAACAGGTCCATGAGCATTAGTCCCATAAGAGCAATCTGTGCTGCCCCACGCCCACCCCAGCTCAGCCCAGAGGCCTCCACGTATAAAAGCAAAAAAAGTGAAAGAATCACTGCTCCTGACGTTCCCCATCTTTACGCAGTCCTTAGTCATTCTGGTATAGAACACTCCAATGGGTCTACAAATCATGGTGATCAATACAGCTTATCGTGACAACATAAAAGTCTATTTCCCCATAGAGGTCAGTTTTACAATTACAATATTCTATTTCTCTGAATATATTTTTGGCTGTCTTGCTATTTTATATTTTAGCACTTGATATTAAATAGCACAAAACTCCATAAAACCAGATGAGACTGAATCTCTAAATCAGGTTATAAACAGCTTCCTTTACTGCATACTGACTTAGTAATCTGGGAAACTCCATGCTGAGCTTCCTGGAAGCCCGCAGGGCACCACCCCACCATCACCGCAAACACAGAGGACCTCTGCTCCTGGGAGGAGTACAGCGCAGGAAGTTACTTAGATCCATTTGGGATTTCCTCCAATTTCCAAAAAGGATAGGTTACACATTACAGTCTATGAGACAAGTATAAATAAGACTGTTAAAATGGAAATTAAAACCTTAAAATATGGAAAGAAAATTACATCTACCCAACTCTAACATACGTGATTCAGTGATCAATCGAGCTCTGATTTTCCTAGCAGCTAAAGTACAGATGGAAATATGGTGGAACACAAAATTCTCATAATTTATTTTTAAATGAAATATACTAACCCTTCAGGAGGAAACACCATTCTATAGCAACCCCATTGCTGGAAGCCTTACACAGGAGACAATAAATGATGGACTGGGCATGTCTCCTGTGACAATTTTACAAAAGATGCAGAAACATGCTTCATGTGGCTCCTTCTTGTTCTGTCTCTCAGGAGAGGCGAGGGCACAATATGAATTACAAACCCCATGAGAGAGTTCTCAGCAGAGAAGGTGGGTGCTAACCAAGGAGGAGCCACTTTCTGCTGCTCCACTTGATTCAAGACTAGACCTTCACACGTCCAAGACAAATTCCAACTGCCATGTCCACCCCTAACACCTCGTCTTGCAGCCGCATCTCACTCCATCCAACCTGTGCCTCAGCTCTTCGGAGCACTGGTCTATCAGTCCTGAAAGTTCCAATCTTCTCCCACAATCCAAGCAGCATCTGGGGTCACCTTGAATAACAAGAATTTCTGGCTGGATAGCCAGCCCTGTGGCAGGCTGCCAGTGGGGAAGGAGTCATTCGGGGTAAAGATCTGTGGCACCTCTGCAATTACAAAATGCACCCACCTACTCGGTCCCCTGGGACCGTCTGCCCCCCACACTGCACACAACTTTGAAACTATGGTCCCCACCCGAACACCCCAGTCTTCCAAACAGTTTGCACCCCTTGGAGCTTCTCCTCCTCCTCCTCCCCACAAACATTCCTTGAAGAGCCATGTGCCAGGACAGTCATTAAAATTTGGTGGAGCACCTTCACTGTTTCTCTGCTTTCACCAAATAATCAGTATTGCCAGTATAGGACTGGAGCTGGGGAAATGAGACCTCAAAATTCTAAAGAAAAGTGCACTTTAGGCTCACAGAAAAAAAACAAAAGCCTAAGAAACTAAGAATGCCAGATGGAAAAGCATCCATTTCTCCATTTTCTGATTGATTTATAGACAACGGCACATGCCCAAAATTATTTAGATTTTCAAATTTAAACTGAATTAAATCTATTCAGCACCTAAAAACCATGCAAAACATTAGCTAATTTTGCTCTCACTTAAAATCTGGTATTTTCCCACGGGGGGGGGCGGATAAATGCTCTATTCTCTTGAGCTTTTCCAATTAAGCAAGAAATGAAAATAGTGCTCTTGGACAATAACTCAATCCTGAAATAAAAGCTGTGAATTTAAGTCAAAAAAAGGAAAAAAGAAACCACTGGTTTCCTTTTAATTTTTAAAATGTCATGTTGTATGGGTATTTTTGATCTCTTGGAAATTAAAATTTTGTGTCTCTGCTTATAAAATCCTTTCTCCATCTAATGCTGCATTTCCTAACTAATGGCTATTAAGACTATAAAAGAGTAAGCAGGGCATCAACAATGCAGGCATTTATTGCTAAGGTAACCATATTATGGAAATTTCTGGAAGAGTAAGGACCTCTGGAAACTACAAAGATGAGGACACAAGCTCTGCCTGGGCAGGCCCTGGGCCTTCCCCAGAGTGAGACTCACAAGCAGGGAAGCCCCCTCCACATCAATCCCTGTGCAGCTGGACAGTGAATAGGAGGTGTCGACATGTGCAGACCACACAAAACAGAAAATCCAGTCTGGGGATGCCTCCAGGCTACAGGGAACCTCAGAATGAGAATGCTTTTCACTGGTGCTCCCCGCCTCCAGAAGAGCGTAACCAAAGAACCAGAAAATGGGCAGAATGCCTGGGAGAACGTCTGGGTGAACACCTTGGAAATCACCTTGGAGAATCCCTGGGCCAACAGCTGGGAGAACACCTGAGCTAATACCTGGTGAATGCCTGGCAGACCCATATGGCCACAGCCACGGCCTATTGTTTTCTCCTATAGAGTTATTATACATTTGCTTGTGTGTGTGTGTGTGTGTGTGTGTGTGTGTGTGTGTGTGTGTGTGTGTGTGTTTTGATTTCTGCTTTTTTTCCACAGTTTTATTGAGATAGGATCAGCATACCATAAAACTCACTCATTTGAAGTGTACAGTTCAATGGTTTTTTATTCACACAGGGTGGTGCAACTATCACCACAATTGATGCTAGAATATTTTCATTCCCCCCTAAAAGAAACCAGGACCTACTAACTGTCACAACCCCTTCCCCCTCCCCTCTCTGGCAACCACTAATCTACTTTCTATTCTGGATATTCACACCAACAGAATCATAGAATATGAGACCTTTTGAGTCTGACTCCTTTCACTCAGCACAACGTTTTCAAGATTCATCTGCACTGAACCATGTGTCAGGACTCTTCCCCTTTTCATGACTGAATAAAATTCCATCGTATGAATGTAGCTTTGAATCAAAGAAATACCTAGTCTCAATTTTGTTTTTTATGATGGCAAAATGGGGGGAAGTGATTGCGGCAACAGTTTTATTAAGACGGTAAATATTTTTGGCATACACCCAGGCAGATCATTACACTGTCTCTGAAGAGTGCAGATGGACGTTCCTTCTGCACAGTGGCAAGTCTGGGATGCATCACCTTGGGTGCATCCCAGACAAGCAACCTCCCCAGCCCCTAATCTCAGCATGAGTGATTCTGAGTTTATATTGCCCAAGTTAGAGCACTGGCTTTGAAAACACCTCACACAAGAGAGCCAGACTTGACAAGCAGGCACGCATGACTACAAGGGCATCTCTGCTGGAAGCTCAGGTAGTAACCACACAAAAATGAAATCCATCTGTTTCCTCTCGGCTCACTAGAGCTGGCCCTGAGTCGTGGTTAAAAAAAAAAAAAAGCCAGTTCCCTTTTCCAGAGAAAACTAAAGGGGTTCCAGAGGCATGATCGATGCAACTCTGGTTCGGAGTATTAAAATTTTTATCTAATATACATCTTTTTTACTGCTATTGTTCCGTGGTAGTAGTAATGCATGGTAGAAAATTTCCAGCTGCAAGAGTCCAAGAGTAAACAGTAAGAGTCTCTCTATCGCCCCATACACAGCCATAGACCCACTCTCTGGAAATAGCCTTGTTGACTAATGTCTGTTTCTTAGTTCTTTGAGCAAGCAGTATACATTTAGGTAACGGCCTCACTGACAGTTCTCGTTTATCAACTTAAACTTATTTATCGCCTCCCTGCTGTGGAAGACGGAGAATTTAAGGCCATGTCTATCTCCCACCTCACCTCCCACTTTCGGGTGTTAGACTATTTCACACCATCAAGTATTTAACATTTCATTCTGTTCGTTCTTTACTTAAACCTGTTTTTCTTATTCTGTTTTCTTTATAAACAGATTCTAAATCTTTTAACTCCACAAAGTGTCGTTTACAACAATAAGATCATGCATTGCAGTAGTCCCTGACAGAAGGCTCTCTGAGCATGGAGGTTCAGTGGGGCCAATTCTTGTCCCTGAAGCATTCTGGCCTCTCTCGTGTCCTATCCAGACACCTGCTTCTTACACCACGTCACCCTTTGTTTTGTCCCTTTTTCATTTGACTTGATTCACTATTCTGGGGGGCAATGAGGATGGACCTTTGCCTGCCCAAGTGTCCTTACACTTGAAAAAATACAAATTCAGAGATCACATTAACTTACTCTCGTATTTTTAAGGCACCATTCTATTTGTAAGAGCCCTTTAAATATATTAAATGGTCCAAACACCAGTCCCATCCTGCAGCCGCCTTCACGAGCAACAATGCATGAGCTTCTCGTTCCTCCTGATGGTTTTGTGAGCAAACACAAGCTAATATATTATGTAAATGGAAACATGCAGTAGTCTAACCATTCCTTATTAGAATTGGTATTAATAATGCACACCTTGAGGAGATTATCAGTACATTAAGAGCTTCCTACTCTTTTAGGGCTGCACAGGTTTTGATTAAATGAATATACCACAGTTTCTTTAACCCTCCCTAAGGATGGACACTTGGGTTATTTTCAGTCTTTTGCTACGACCAAGAATGCAGCAATATAAAAACTCTTGCAGAGAGATTCTATTTCCGTATGATGAACGATAAGCTCCTAGAATTAGAATTTCTGGTACAAAGGGTAATTTGCAATTTTCATACAAATTTATCATATTGCCAAACAGCTCCAACCACCATGTTTGAAGATGCAGTTTTCCTACATCCTTGCTAGTACTGAGTTACCAAAATTGTGGATTTTTGCTTATCTAAGAGGTGAAAAATGGTGTGTGTGTTAGTGTGTGTTTACACTCCATTTATGACAAAGGATTCTTTTTGAAGGGTCTAATTTTATTCCATTTATTTGGGAGTGAAAGCCATGCCCAGAACACCTGCACGGCTGTTCCCTCCTCTATCCTCCATAAGACAAGGTCCCCACAAATCAGCCTTGAAAGCTGGCTGGGCACAAACCACTGTGATGGAACCCATGGGAACAAAGTTTAGGGGAACTGAAATCATCTTTTCTGTCAAATTCTGATTTTTCCAACTGTGTCTGGATCCATCACTTCTAATTCTAAAATATTCAGGGCCGCACAGACTTAAGAGGCTGAGACCTCGGCTTGGCCAGACGCCCTGGCACCCTGGGCAGCCCAGACACTGCAAGGGTCTCCTGACCCTTCAACCAGAGTCTTCCCTGCCCCATGAAGGTGGCCTTAAACCCTGACCAGCGTAAGGACTGGCTGTCACTGCCACCGTGCAGGTTTTTGGATTCCAGCAGCAAAAAGTCTTCAGTTTGCTTTCAGTATTATTTTGAAGTCAAGGAAGGAAGACAATCTAGAAAATACCAAATGTGGGGAAAGTCATTATGTGTACTGGGCTGTAAGCCCACTGCCTGGTCTTGATACGTAAAATAAGACACCTAACCTGGCCAAAGACAACCAATTTGTGGTGGAAAGAGAATCTTCTCTTTCAAGATCTAGGTTTATCTTTTTAGAAAGAATCAACATACGATTTCACCCTGCTCGTTTCTGCCCTGTGTATTTTGGTACTATTTCGGCTTTACTTCCTTTTCCCCACACCAATCTCCGAAAGAGTCCTGGCTTGAACTCGAGAAATGAAATTTCTTAGATGTTAACAAAAGATTAGGAAAACTGTTCTTTTCCCTACCAAATCAGAGCCTGACATTAATACCTCTGGTGCAAAACACAGGTTCTGGAAAGAATTTTAAATGGATGGCGTTTCTTTGTTCATTCACATCTGACCTGAAAAGGAAACTGCCTAAATACTTTCAGATACACTGTGGAATATTCCAGGTCCATGACTAAAACAAGACCTCACACAGAATTAGCTGCCTTTCCCATGCTATTCCGGGACTAAAGGAACTCTTGAGAGGCCTTCCTGACCAAAGCTTGAAATTTTCATATATAATTTATCGTTTTTGCAGTTGGCTAAATACACAGCAGGCTCAGTTTTACAAGCAGGTCATATTTTGTAGTCAGGGCTATCTCTGACCCTTCCTGCGGGGGGGGGGTCTCCCCAAAAGTGAAGGCAGTTATGACACGGCCAGCTTAACGCAAGGCTGTTTGCTCACATGGGGTCACGTGTAGCAAGTGTACTATCTGTATGGGCAGGTGTGGCCTCTATGAAGATGTATGTGCATAACACACCCGTTATTGCTCCTCTGTAAGCAAGGCTGGCATTTACTGAAACCCTACCAATACTCTAACTTTCATTTGCTCGCTCCCTCATAACAAACCGACGAAACCCCTTCCTTCTCTTCCTTGCTCTCAGCAGCCAGAAGTGAGGTGACTGTCAGAAATGGACAAGCAAGAGGGACCCAATCACCATGACAGTGGCAAAGCCCCAGGGAAGGGGGCACTCTGAGCTAGCAGCAACTTCCTGAGCAAGGTGCCCATGACCTCCAGAACTGAGAACAGTGCCCTCCCCTCAGGCCATGATCACTAAGGCTGGCTAATCCCTTTCTACAATGATCAATAGGAGAAGCACCAGGATATAAACAGAAACAGATGATGACTCTCGAGGTGTGAGAACAAAGATCTGAGGCAAAACAAAGGCTGTATAAGATGTTTGCCAAAAGAAAAGGATGTTTGCAAGCTGCACATCTGCTAAGGGTTTCTATATCCAAAATATATAAAGAGCTCCTATGACTTGACAACACAAAGATAAATAACCCAATCCAAAAGGACTTGATACACGTTTCTCCAAAGATAAACAAACTTCCAACAAGCACATGAAAAATGCTCAACATCATGTGTCATTAGGGAAAGTCAAAACCACAACGAGATACCATTTCCCATCACGAGGACGGCCAGAGTGTTTGTTAAAGGAAGATAACAAGTGTTAGTGAGGACCTAGAGAAAGTGGGATGCTCGTATACATCGCAGCTATGGTAGAAAAGTTTGGCAGTCCCTCAGACAGTTAACATGGAGTTACCACATGACACAGCAATTCCACTTCTAGGTGTACACTCAAAAGAACTGAAAACAGGTGTTCAAACAAAAATGTGTACATGAATATTCATAACAGCAAGCATCTGAAAAATGAAAATTATCATAGGGACAGTTTTAGGAAGAGCCCGGGGCTGAGCAGGTATCTGTGTCCTACACTAGTGACACCCAGGTGTCACTATGGCTGGGGTCTGGGGCTGGAAGGATACTCACAGGAGCCCCAAGCCCCTGCCCCAAGGACCTGAAGGTTAACTATACATGTGCAGGGTGGAAATTGCTGTTGATGACTACAGACTGGGCACAGAAAGGTGTGGCGAGAGCTAGTTCCGACTGGGAAGGCAAAGGCTTCACAGAAGATGTGAGGTTTGGGGTGATCCCACTGCAGGGGATGAAGGAGATTCAGGAAGAGCAAGTGAGGTGGAAGCTGACTGACTTAGATCCAGAGGAGGGATGAAACCCCATGAAACGTGCCAAAATGCAGGCTCCCTTGTAACTGACGCTGGCAGGGAGAGAGAGGCGGCTGGAAAGCATACAGGTGGATGGAGGCAGGACCTTGGAGGGATTTAAAAAATGAAATAATAAAAGACCAAATGATTTCTAATGGGCTATGGGATGTTCTCTTAGCTGTGACTTTGGTGCACAAGAGGAGAAAAGCTCGGCACAGCGTCTCCCACCACGGGGAGGAAACACCGTCGAGATCCCAGATCCACCCACACATTTGGAGGGAGTGTACCCAGCGTGACTCACCCCTCAGACCAGCATCCCGTGCTGAGTGACCCCTCCCTCCCGTTTCAAACCTGGCCCCAGCTGTAATCAGCTCCCCGCTTCCAGCAGCCCTTGGCACTCCAGCGTCTCACGCAGGAAGTGAGAGTTCTCTTTGCTGAGCTCAAGAGCTGCTTAAAACTCCAAACTTATTTTTAACATCACTATCGGTCGAATTAAGCAAGAAAGACTGCCAAGTTTACACGCTGGCTGCATTGAAAGAACGGGGGGCCATTTCAAATGAGGCCGCATTGACACACCTAAGCACCGGATGTTTTTTAAACTTCGCTGAAACAAGGAAGAAACTAAAAAGCGAATAAACAAACTTGCAAGACACTCAGCTCTGATGTTATCTCCCCATTCAGATCACCCTTTAGGAGAGGGTGCACGACCAACATGATCCCTTGTGTGGGACTTCTGTGCCGCCCCGTCTTCCCCACCTCTCCTCTCCATGCCCCCTCCACCCAGTCCCTTTTCCCCTTCTCTCTCTCTCTACTCAGTCCCCCTCCTCCACCTTCCCTCCTCACCCCTACACGAGATGTGTCCAGCCAGTTGATATTTGAGAACAGAAAGCTGAGAAGAATTCCTACTTCCAGCAGGTGCACAAGGAGTGAGGGATCCACCACGGGTCAGATGCACCAACTCATCCACAGCAACTCTGCTGACTCTGAGACCTCACCAGGCACAGGCGCTGCTTTACGCTCCCCCGACAACACCCGCTTCACAGATGGAGAACTGAGATCCAGGGTGCTTGAAAGCTGGCCCAGAGTCACTGGGCAGAAGCAGGATGCGAACCCGGGCGGTCATTTGGGTCCCTCAGCACACTGCAGGTCAGCCTCTTGATCAGAAGTCCTGTGTGTTTATAAGACACAGGCCAATTCTGCTTTCCTGGATGCAGGCCCACTCTAAGGTGAACCTGACTGGTCCTGAGGGCACAAAGGCACTTACTTCCTCACAGAACCGGGCTGAGGTTCCCAGGGGCTGAGGTCCCCAGAGGCGTCCTGCCATGGCATCTACTCCCCACTGGTAAAGGTTCCCCTGAGGCCGAGCCCCAGGGACCCAGGGGCTCAATGCCTGCCCCAAGAACAGAATCAAGAGATCATCCTGAATCCCAACAGGAATGCAGGGCAAGGTATTGCCACTGGCCTGGCAGGGTGCACCATCACACCTGGGTGTCGCCCTCTCAGCTTTGGGCTTCTGATCCGAACCATTCCTGCTGCATAGACTTAATAGGACTGAGGGCTGGACAGACCCCTGTGCTGGCTTGAGGGGGACCGAGCCCAGACGCAGCGTCCTGCTCTGTGGGCCACAGGACTTGTGCTACACTCACCCTCCTGGCCCTCACGCCTGCTGCCTCTGAGCACCAAGGAGGCTCATGACATCTTTCCAGGGTGCTTCCCCAAGGAAGCCACGCGTCATCCTCTCAGGATCTAGAAGTTGTGCAATCCCTTTGAGGGACCGAGCTGAGGTCACTCAAAACAAGCAAAAAAGTAAAACACAAGTCTGTGGACCAATTTCACATGGAAGGTACGTGTTGCTCTGGGTTCTCCAGAGTTAAATAGCAAGGCCCAGAACAGGGACCAGTGTGTCGGGGCCCACTCTCGTTGTCTTACCTGTCAGGGCGAGGGCCACACCAAGTCCTTCTGAGACGAACACACCTAGCACAGGTAGCAAGCAGTAAATCCACCTGTCATCATCGTGGTGGTGGCATTTGGCAAAAAAGAAAGCAGATTAACCAGCTCTCTGACGCAACAAGACTTAAGGGTGTCTCAGGATGCCTCGCGGGACCTGTGCCTGTTTAACTGGTGCCCACTGACTCTGCATCCAAGTGGATGCTCTCTGAATGGCCTTGACTGGTATGGGTGTGTGTCCAGAAAAACCTACTATCCTTCTTTGGGGTGGCTCTTGTCTAACCAAAGCATAACAGTCTGAAAAGTTCAAAGACACCCACAAATGCACTGAGAATCCCAGAAGCACACTGTATCTCTTCCAGAGACTTCCATTACCTGCAGGCTGGCTCACAGCACACAGGACTGAGTCCTGGAGAGAGCTCCAGCCACAGACGCAAGGTCCATAACCTGGGCTAACCGCTGAATGCAGCCACACCTTAAGGTGTCCATAGTCACCCAACAAACGCCAGCAGAGCACCCCTCCCACGAGGTGCTGCTGGGATCGCAAGCCTAGCATAGGCCATGAAACTCGGCAGGAAGGCTTGCACCTCTGGGGTGCTTTCACATGAACTTCAGCCAGAAGAAACGGGCCTCTCTGCCTGACCCTAGTCATCAGGGAGTAAGAGCCAAGGGCACCCACCCCCAGCCCAATTGTGGTGTGAGCATCTGGCCCGACTGCAGTGAACCCAGCCACAGAGATGGTCTTTAATCTGCTGTCCCTGGAGAACCACAAACCAAAAGTCTGCTCTGGCCACTAGATTTGAGTCTTAATGAAAATTTTAGAATACAAGGAAACTACGAAATTAAAACTTTGGTTTTTCTTTCCTTATTTATTACTGTGAAGGACTGCCCGAGAGAGAGATCAGATTCTAAGTGCAGACTGTCGTGTGCTGGTTGGTTCTGTTGCAATGCACCTTCCTCTTTAGCCCTAATGTCATAAGCACTAGTAAACACAGAAACAAACGAGGTCACCAGCATCCTCTCCAACTCAGACGGCACTGTGCTGATGAGCCCTCACCTGGCCCTGATGCCCAAACCTCAAATCCCAAACCCCACCCCATCATCCAGGGTAGGCAGCTCCTGCCCTGCAGGCTGCAAGGGGCCCTCCCAGCCCAGAGATAAAGGAAGACAGTGGAGGTGGAGCAGGCTCTCCTAGGTGGAGGGGATGGGAGACAGATCCCCCACATGAGATCCTAAGGCCCCACTCCATTGGGTTCTCAGCCATCTCCAGTCCCTAGAGGGCCACCAACCATCTGACAGACCTGTACCAGGCGCTGTTGCTCCGCCACTGAGGGTGGGGTGGGGGTGGGAAGGGACTCACCTTTTGAGGCTGTATAATCAGCAAGTGGCAGGTTTATTTATAACAGCAGCTGAGGCTCTCAAAGCACAGGGAACAGGTGCTGGTGAGGTAGCACCTCTGACCTTTGGGAAGGGCACCCAAGGTGAGGGGTTGCGGAGGAAAGAGGATCTGGGGCCCCTCAGACAAGAGCGGAGCAGCCCCAGCAGCCCTCAGCCTCCCACACGGGGACAAGGACTTGCCTCCCACCTCCTCCCAAAAAACACTATCACATCAAGGGGCAAAGGCTGACAAAAGAGCAATTCGCCTTCCACATTTTCACTGACCTGAAGCGTGACAGTATGGCACCTACTTTTTGTCATGAGAGCCACACGTGTACAGGAAAAATGAAAGGAGCACCCACCAGCCTCAAAGTTGCTCTTCTGTCTTCCCCTTATGCCCGGCTATGATTTCCTAAGTGGCCATTTCTCAATCTTTTAAAAATATTTTTTTAAAGACCATGAATAAATCAATATCTCTAGGTCTCCTGAGGAAATAATCCACAAAACAAAGATTTCCGAATGACTAATGTTTTGTAGCAGTATTTATGTTGAAAAAAAAAAACAATTACATGTTCAGCAATGGGAGATTCTGACAGAGAGAGTGCCTTGGGCAACTCTGCGCCAAGTTGGGATCTAAACCATGACACATGCTACAAGATCACCTATGCCATTTCTGGGCAAATACTGGGTACAAAATTCATAGTGACTGAATACTGTTCGGTGTCCTTTTCGAGAAAGCTCTACGTTTAAAATTAAGAGCTTTACAAAGAAACTTTTTTATCCATTTGAAATGTTTTTAATACAAAAAAATAAATATACTCATGGTAACCAGTAACGCTCCGTAAGGACAGTCCACAGAAAAAGCTAATTATCTGTCCCTCCCTTCAGCCGGCGCCTCGCCTGCGAGCTGTCACCAGCGCTGACCACTGGGTGCGGAGACGGCAGGCCTTTCTAAGGTCTCAGCCGGACAAGGAATGGATGCGGTGACACACAGAGGGGGACTTCTGAGCCTGCCTACTAAAACACAATCATGCTGGACAGGACTCTTCAACCAGCTTCTTTCTCTTTACTAGACGATACGTTTGTTCCTCCCTGTGGATTCATCTCCGTCCTGATTAGGTCTGACACAGTGTTCCCAGGATGGCGGCGCCAGCACAGACGGATGCACCCATCCGCCGTCTGAAAACGCAACCAGCTGGCACCAAGTTCGAGCTGCCAGCACCGCCTGGCAGGCCAGCGCCCTCAGACCCCTCCACGTCCCTCCGGTGGGGACCAGAGCAGAGCTCCTCGCAGGGATGAGGGGTGAGGGTACACGCTGCTGGGGGTGTGCACTGCCCTGTCTCATTAGTGGTGCCAGGCCTCTTCTGTCGTTCACAGCCCTTGTGCCTCCCAGTGGTCGCTTTGTCCCAGTGTGTGCGTGCTCCGGTCCACCGAGAGCAGGTCGGTCATGGATGTGTGCCACAGACATTTCCTTCAGGTGTGCCATCCGTCAATTAATACCTTTTGCCACACATAAATTGTTAACTCTTCTATAATCAATTCTGCTGTCTTTTCCTCTTCAGCTTTTTAGTTTACTAATGACTCAGAAAGTTCTCCGATGTTCCAGAGGCTATTCACAATATTCTCCAAAATGTTCCTAATATTTGTTTTTTGGGTTTTTTTTCCCACATTGTAACCTTTAATCTCCATGGAATTTATCATATATGGGGCAAGTTAGGATGTTAATTTTTTTCAAGACAGAGAGTCAATTAAGCCAACTCCATTTAGTAAATACACCATCTTTCCCCTGTGAACTAAAATGCCATCTTTATCATAAATTAGGTTCCCATATACATTTTGATCTGCTTTGTAATCTCTATTATATTTTTGTCTATTAGAAACCTAAGTATATCTTGCTTAATGTTTTAAAATGTTGACTATACACACTAAAAGATGATATCTGTGTAGTAAAGACCTATCAAACCTCTCATTTTCCTTAGTCTCCAAGTTATTATCGTTTTTCCACACACTAACATATAGACAAAGTAGGCACCTAGCTAGCCCTTTTACCTTTTCTCTGGTTTAAAGTCTAGCTACAGCTAATAAGCTAACATTGACAATCCACGTTTATCCTTTAATTTATTGTAATTTAAATTTAAACTATCAACACCCTTCTAAAAGTACACCACTGCTGCTTGATTAGAACATATAACTTTAAAGAAAATTCTCTAGCCAGACTTGGGCTTGCCCTACTTTTCTCTGTCAGCTCTGTCTGGAGATTGTAATCTACCCTTTACTGAAGAAAATCTGCTCACTTGAGTTTCATCTTGAGATTTTATCCTCCATGAAGTTGTTCCTTTTCCCTACCACTTCTATTTTTAGCTTCCAGAATCTGAGCTGTTGGCTGGTCTAGACTGCTTGTTATTCAATCAAGGACCAATTCATAATTTTCCATGAATTAAAATAAATTGAATGCATAGACAATCGCAACCCTAATTTCTACCATTATGTCTAAGAAGTGTAGAGTACTTTGAGCCACCTCTGTCAGTATCTCCCCACCAGAACCCTGACGAAGATGGCAGGCCCTGGATGGCCAGTGCCAGGAGGTCTAGGAGGCAGGGAAATGGAAAGAGTAGGTGTCAGGCAAGGTGGGAAGATGGGGACAAAGGCTGTGTGAGGTCAGAGAGCAAAGGACACAGGGTGGGTCAGGGAAGGTGGAGGCACAAGGGCAGAGGGACCATTCCAAACATTTTGCACAGTGGCCTGAACTAGAAACACAGGGAAACAGCTAACCGTGTGTGTGTGTGTGTGTGTGTGTGTGTGTGTGTGTGTGTGTGTGGTAAAATGACATCTAAAATACAGAATGAATGAATGAATAAATATAAATAAATAAATAAATAAATAAATAAATAAATAAATAAATAAATAGAATGCAGGCAAAAGGGCAAAAGCTCACACATAAGCCTAGGGCCTCATGCCCTGTATGTTTCTCTGATACTTTCTACCACGAGTGATTAGTAAATGTAACACTTTGTATTTTGCCTCCTCATGGCATGATTCCATGCGTTTGACTTTTCACCCTTATAACCTGTTCTTTGAGCATCAACATCTCATTTACGGACAAAGCACGCGAGGCTGTTTCTTTGCACACCCATGTTTTTGCCCCTTGAGGCCCACGCTCCTTTTCCCCACGGGGCTGGAAATCTGCCTACTACCTGGACATCTGCCTGGGCAGCTGGATGAGCATCCTCACAGCTCCTCCAGGAGGTTCTTGCGGCAGCTCTGCTCCCAGCTGAAAGGGCATCTTGTCCCACCACCACCACCCATGTCCCAGTCCTCCCGGGAAGCTCAAAGCCATCAGGATCAGAGTGAGCAGGGCCCTGCAAAGGCAGAATGAACTGAGAGAGGCTCAAACTACCGCTGAGCTTTTCAGAAGGGAGCCAAGCCTGATTCTCTCCGAACCAGAGACGTACACCAATGGCCCAGCACCCAGTCAAACCACCCTTCCTCGCTGTTATCTCAGATCAGAGATCAGTCTCTCACTAAGCCTCAGGTTCTCCATCCGTACAATGGGGTATAATACTGCCTATGAAATGCCATGGTTCCGGCACACTTACAGAGTCAACAACAGTGACCATTCTGAGCCTTTTTACTCCTGCTCGACCCCCACCAACATGAGAGTTTGAACAACAGATGTTATAATCAGGGGCCAGACCACAAAGGGGTGTGTTTTCCCCAATCACAGTAACGGCTATTCCGCTTGAGCTATTCTGAACTGTCTCCAAATGTCCACTTAGTAAATCATAGTCTTTCCATAAAAATCTGGTTCCACTAAGTAATCAGAACGACTATTCAATTTATCACAGAGAGGTATTCCAGAATAACAGAACTGGCAGCAATTCAATTTAGAGCTAAGGAGGAGGAGGATGGCGGGGCTGCAACAGGCGAGGGGTTGTGTGGCGAGAGAGGGCTGAACCCGATTCAGAGCCAGATGCAGCGCCCACCTCCATTTGCCTACAATCTTCAAGAGTCAAAAATCCCAAGAGTTTCCCAAGGGAATCTTTTCTGAGAAACTGTTGGTTCCTGGGGTCAGACAACAGGCAGCACAGAGCCAGGCCTGACAAATGAGTTCTCAGAACCTCATCTCAGTCATGGGACATTCAGCTGGCTTTATTTCAGTCCCAACCTCTGGCACTGTGATCTCTCCTTGAAAAATGTGTAAACAGCACTGAACATCTTTTTCTTCTTTCTCTTTACGTCTCTAACTCAGTCACAGTTTTCTACTCAGTTCTTCCCCCATCAACACCAGAACCCAGTCCAAGCATCTGGAGCCCGGTTCACAGCCTCCTCTCAGCTCCAGTGTCAGTTCTAAAACTCAGCTCCGTCTACACCCCACGCACATTTAGATAATCTCAAAACAACAACAGCTCAACTGACATTTCCATGTTACAAACCATGGCACTTTATTCCAATTCAATCTTCTCTGGAGTAGATTAGCTGTGCAGACACCAGGCTGAGAGGTGAAGCCACTGTTCTCTCAAAGCACATAACTAGTCAATGTCAAAGCTAAAATTGAACATGGGATCAACTGACTTCAAACTTGTCCTCTTGACACTGCACCAAAGCCTTGTACATCTGCGTATGAAGCTGAGGCTTCAAACTAAATGCTGCCCTCAGCACCTTCTGCTCTGGCTTCCAAAGTAGAAACTGTGACAGACTCCATGAACCAGGGGTGCTCTCTGATAAGCTCTAAGCATAGGACTGACAGTTTTGAACCCACATGGGACGTTCACGCTTGGAACGCCCTTGCACCAGGTACACTATAAACATACCCCAGGTCTTAGCCACCCACAGACAAGTGACAGTCCAGTCTCGCCTGCAAAAGGGGAGTTTCTGGGGTTTGCCCATGCAAAAGGCACCTGATACAAAATTATAATTTTTCATATTCTAACTTTATTTTTCTATATTCCCTAAGTCAAAATGTTTACTTTTGCACATGCATGTGCACGCACACACACACACACACACACACATACATGGTATCCAAAAGACTCAAAACCAATAGGTGCTGGCAATTCTCAGGGGACTAAAGGAGCTGAAACATGCAAGGAGATGAGGAGGGTGACACAGCAGGAGACCCTCCACCCCACTCCTCCATCACTGCCTTCCTCCTCCTCCTCCTCCTCCTCCTCCTCCTCCTCCTCCTCCTCCTCCTCCTCTATCTCCTCCTCCTCCTTCTTTTCTCAGCCCTGGCAGAAATGAGATCCCCCAGCCCTAGGTAAGAGGATTTGAAAGTGTGTGGGAGCCCGAGTGCAGACCCATGGAATGAGGTCCTGTCAGTAGACCAGGCACTGATGTTGGTTTTAAGCCCTCCAGGTGCTTGAGATGGACAGCCTGCTTAAGGACCACTGCTTGACTGGCCCCAGGAACTTCTCCGTTGGGTTGAGGTACCCAAACACGTTTTGCTCATGAACATTGCAGAGCACGTCTGAGTGCGAATCGCTCGTACTAACAGTCGGCCAGCCAGGCTGTCAGGACTGGTAGCATTAGTCTGCACCCAGCACAGCACGTGACACATCATTAGTCACTGAGCCCTACTTGCCCCTCAGGGGACCTGGATAGGAACTCACTGCACAGGGACGCACTCCTCTGAAAACCAATAAGTTGACCCCTGGGTGATGCTTGTTTGAGGACTGTGATTCTAACCTAAAATACTGGTCGGCCAGCGGGATTGATGGGAGAGATTCTGGCACTGAGACCCTGAATGTGGGATTTCCACCGTGAGATTTTGCAAAAGATGTTGGGCTGACATGCATCATCATTCAGGGATGCTCAAGGTAAAACAATTAAAACTACAACACAGAACAGCAAATTGTTGATACCACAAACGAGCTGTAGACAAAATTCTAGTGGGCTGGTGTCTTTAGGAGAGAAGCATCACTTCCCACATCCCACACTCCCACGCAGAACCCAGCCTCTCCACAACACCCATAAAAAGGCTCGGTATTTTCAACAACATGTGTGACAATCTTTCTTTCCAAAATAGTCTCTAACCACACAAGCTATTCAAAAAACCTCAAACATAATAACAGACTATGTAAACCTCCATCCAAGGTCAGTAATTAGGGTTCTCCTTGATGCAATTTGAGCAAAGCCGGTACTTCTAGGGGCACATCAAATCCAAAATTGTAGCTGGAGTAATAATGCACAACAGCAGCAATTCCAAAGAGAACATGATCAACTTAAAATATCTTCCATTTATGCTGCTGGAGGAGGTACAGGTTTCACCTTATCCTTTAATTCCAGAGGCTAGAGGGGGGAGTTGGGAGCTTTAGTGGAAGAAATGAATGCAAAAAGCAGACAAGCCCCCTGTATGTGGTTGGGTACGTGGCATTGCCCCACCCTGTCCTGTAAACTCTGGTCCCCCACCCCTACCCACCCTGCACCTGAGACTGGGGCACATCAGGCAATCTGTATGGGAAATGCTGGTGTGTAATCAGATCAATTTGGAGATGGCAAATACTGATAAGGAAACAAAACGCTCCATCTGTTGCTAATGGGTATTGGCATAGCGCCCAGAGGGGGCTCCCCACAAGGGGCTCCCAGAGCTGCTGCCGAGGAGCTGAGCCAGCTCCTCACATCTCGCCCTGAGGGAGCTGGAACCTGGCACTGGAAGGAGGGTTTTCGCCCGGGAAAGTCAGGACCCCTCTCCCTAGAGCCACAGCACAGCATGTGATGAGGAGCACTTTCCACTGATGACAAGGCAGAAAGCGCTGTTGGAGTCGGTAGAAGAGCACACTTCCGACCCCCAGACTTCCGCTGCGTTGGGAACCCCCTGGAAATATACACCGCCAGGCCCTGCCCAGAGTTACTGACTCTGTAGGTCTGGGTTGGAGCCTGAACATCTGTGCAGTTCGCAGATGGTGCTGCTGATGTGGGGACCTCACTCGACAGCCAGAGTTGAGGGGAATTTGAGGAGGGGTTGGTGGGCACGACACCTCTTTCTGCCACAACAGGTCCCCTCCACTCCCCACTTCAGGTGGGCCCTGCAGCCTCCTCCCTGGAGGACAGCAGAGGTGAAGGCACCCCAGGCTCAAGCTCGGTTCTCAGTGCAAAGGGTTTCAAAGAGGAACCTCAGCAGGAAGGAGACCCTGCTCCTCAGAGCAGGAATAGGGGTGGGGGAATCGGGGTGGGGGAATCGGGACATGCAAAGAGACAGGAACTAGGGACTGAGAGGGCACAGGGAAGGGGGGCTGGGAGAGGGACAAGGCAGGGGGCTGGGGGCACAGGGAAGGGGGACTGGGGACACAGTGCAGAGGGGTTGAGAGGGGTAAAGGCAGGGGTGCTAGGGGGCCACAGGGAGGTAGTAAGGCCAGGCTCTACTGGAGGAGGTCGTCCAGGAGCTGAGAGAGGGAGACACTAGGAAGCCGTTCCAGACTAGGGGAGGGGGCTGGGGCGGTCCTGCGACAGCCTGCATGGGCAACACTGGGTCATGAGCCACGGCAACTCCAGGACCCAAAGGCAGCTCCTTTCCCTGCTCCACTATTTGCAGGTAGAGCTCAATCATGAGTCATCTCCCTCCAAGGACAGGCTCACACATAGCACCTGGGGCCTCAGACCCCACCTCCAACCCCCAGGGCCCATCCCTAGCACACCAGACACCCTAACCCAGCAGTTAGCCCAGCAGTTGTGGCTTGGGGTCTTCCCCCCGCATAGCCCCACACATCCTCCAAGCATTCAGCCACAGCAAGCTGTCATGTCACCTAGCGCATTACCTAAGACTAAAGAGCAGTGAGAAGGAGCAAAAGAAACATCAAAGAAAGGGATGTGAAAGGTAATCCAGGTCCCTGCTAAGCCCATCAGAAATAACCAAGTTGCTTCTGACAAACTTCTAAAAAAGAAATATGCTAATGAGAAAACCAGATTGGTAGTCTTTGTTATCCAAATTTCAAGACTGTGAAACAGTTTATAATACAGATTTGTTAGCTTGCACAACATTCATTAATTCAACCCAGAAACCATTACGAAGCGTTTACAATGCTCCAAGCAGACACTATGCCTGGGGCTGGGGCCACCTGAACCACACTCACTGCCCTGGGCGAGCTGACGCTCGTTGCGATATTAGAAAGCCAAACCACAAATTTATCTGCGGAGCTTAAAATGAATTTCCTCTTGTCATGTGCTAACTTTCTATTCTGGATTTCCTGGGGTTTCCTTTATGAGACTTGAGTCCAAAACTCTCTTGGAAAAGACTCTGGGTCATCTTGGCCTTGCACATGTAAGGAAGGTGAGGAGAAAGGGGTGGGAGGATGGGAATAAGACGAAGCAATCAGCAATCGCTCCTGACCAGGAGCCAGAGAAGTGGGCATTTCCTGGCTCTGCCGCAAAACCTAGCTGTCCACTTGCTAAATGGAGCAAAACGGGCCAGGATCCTCATTCTGCCTTTAAGAAAGTAACACCTTATTCTTGGCCGCTCTTTAAACTGCACAAACCAAAATGAGTGGAATGTTATCATGTATTTAATATTACTTAGAAAAGCAACCTGGTTTTCTTCATCTTTCACTAACCTTTGTTTACTCCTACCTGTTAATAATAGTGGGCAAGTTTTTGGTATAAACCTGAAAGTACTTTAAACATACTCCCTCCAAAACATACTTGGTGTTCATTTCTCAGTAGCTCCATCCCCATGTGCAGGGAGAAGGCTGACTCTCTAACTCACCAATGAAATTATCCAGAACTCCCTGTTAATCCTAAGGAGGGGAGAAGAGAGCTGAAGTAGTGCGATTCTCCTGCTTGGCTGGTGTCCTGATGCAGAAAGCACCCTGGGCACACAGCCCAGTCCCAGGGAGAGGTCACTGCTGCAAGGGTCACAGGGCAAAGCACAGCCACTTACAAAACCTCCAGCCCACCAAGGGCTTCCCTTGTTGGGGGGGGGGGGTAATTTGCAACTCAAACTTGCATCCAGTGACCCAATATTTATAGTCTTGTCCCACTGTGAGAGCAGTAAGTTTTCTCTAGTATCTCCCGGGCATAGTTAGCACGTGAACACAGTGCCTCTGTGACCAAGAATGATAGCTAGAGGGTAGAGTAATTACACCCCCACCCAGCCTGTGGAAGGCCGATCCACACACAAAAGCAAGGCTTGTGTTTCAGTGCTAGTGTTGGGGGCGGGGGGCGGGGCTGAGTGCTCTAAGTACAGCCTCATCACAAGATAACTTCCTATAGTTTCTAAAATAGTTAATTGATTCATTAATACCCACTTCCTGTCATGAGAGCCGTGTGCCATAGAGATAAAACCGTAGGGAAAAAAAGTTACAGAATTCAAAACAACATGCGAAATAACTTCAATTACCACTTAAAGTCCATAGTATCTAATGTGGCCCGCTGTTTTTCAGTTTCTTCTGTAACATACACCATCTTATATGAATTTTTTAACCACACGGAATGCTTTGTAACTAGCCCAGAAGTCAGAAAACACCTCCTATGTCCTACTTCTATTGCATTCCAAGGGAAAATAACAGCTTCCTAGTTAGCATGTTGCTATAGACATACCTGTTCCTGCAAAACTGCATTTATATGTATGATTATACTTCTTTGTTAATATTTTACTTTTAAGCCATAACCTTAAGTCATAAGAAGCATGACACTCTCTATGAAGGAAAACGCGTGGTCTCGCAATCAGGAGACAAGCTGTTAAACCAGCGACTGTCCTGGGGTCTTCTTGGAGGGCAACCTGAAGGAACAAGCATTCAGCTGGGTCCCTCTGCACCAGGCCTGCCCATCTAGCCCATGTCCAATAGGCCTTACTTTACATAAAGGTGGTTTGCAACTCTGAAACACACACATGTAAATATAAACATAAAAGACAATGCCCTGACCTGCCATCCTGTTCATCTACAGACTCCATCCGCAGCCCTCTCTGCTTCTGCTTTCCAAGGAAAATGTCACATTTCAAGGAACCTAAGAAGCCTCTGTTGTAAGACAGAGTGTTATTATCTGCGGCTCATAAAGGGGAAACACTGACAATCAGTTGCTTGTCAGAGGCATCCTTTCTTCAGAGTTGTTAAAATGTAGGCAATTGCATTTTAGAACAGAAGAGAATTTGAGATCTTGCTCCTTGGCATATTTCATTGGTTTGGCTCAAATAAATTGTCATAAAATTTCTTAAAAAAAAAAAGAATAGATGAAACTTTAGAATAGGAAAAATACTGAGTTAATGTTTATTTCTAATGACAAAAGTGCTGCTCTTATTCAACAGGAGCCACTTTCATAGCTAAAAATTAATTCTGTATATATATTTTCTTTTATTTCTGAGAATTCTCTGGTTTGGAAAATATGCTATATGCAGTGTGTGTGTGTGTGTGTGTGTGTGTGCACATGCATGTGCATGTATGCACACAGGCACACACACACCTAGGTATCTGTTCCTGGGAGAATAGGAAGAGCAGCTTAGACCCGCCTCAGTCTACCTTGGCGCAGAGGATAGCTCCCTACCCCAAGACCTGAAAACTCCCCATTTATCATTATTCCCATACATACATGCCTATGCCCAAAAGTTTGTCTGATTTATCCCTTAGTCTGTAATGTCTTAGAAGGCAAGGCCTATATTTTCTTTGCATCCTGTGAAATCCCCAGTTTATGGCTCCATAGGCCCATATGCAGCATTTGAAGGTGGCATCCAACTATGTGAAACAGGGAGGTAAACATCAGAGGCTGACTTCAGCTCATTAGCAGCTTGTGTGATTTGGAATCGCCACCTAAGCAACCATGAGCACATTTTAGCAGGAGAACAGCTTTTGAAAACTCACTTTTCCCCAACTAGTATTTGTGATTAACACCTCAAGGCAAACTAAAATTTCTGCCATTGCCCTATGGTGACCGTAAACAGTCATCTGTCTTACACTGACTTCTGAATGCTACCTACTCATCCTGGTCCAACCCCAATCCCAGCACACGAAATCAACTCTTACTTATATGCCCCACAATACTTCCCCAATTAGATGCATATAGAAACTTCCCAAATAGTTCTCTATCTGAAAAATACTGTTACCACTTTTAGGCCATGGCTATACTAAAGTCTGAATTAGCTTCTAGAGCAAAAGGCAGAGCTTTAGAGAGCCACATTCTCAGGTGACCATTCTGTGTTGAATGATGAATTAATGACCCAGCTAGCCTATCACCTGACCATCTGTACTGAAAATTAATATATATCCTACTTTAAAAACACCAACATTCAGATATTCACAAAACTGGTGGGTTCTTACAGATATGAAAACTGACCAGAACCAAGGAGAGAGGGTAGCACATAGAAGGGACGGGGTAGGTAATACCTCTGTTCTGGTGTTCTGGGGAAAAAAAGTAGAGAGACACATAACTAAATTGTTATTGGTTACAATGAATCGTAATCAGGTGAAAAAGAAATAAAAAATCAGTCTAATCCAGGGGACCAGACACTGCCTGCTCCTTCTACTTCCCTCCTGACCACCCACTTCAGCTCCCTGACTAATGGTCTGCTTGTCCAGAAAGGGCACAAGGGAGAGAGAGAAAGCCTGCCCTGTAGAGAACACCGGAATAGACTTTATGGAACAAAATAAATAGACAATCAAGATATTGAGCAAAAAACATAATGACAAGTGGTTTTTCTCTTTCCACACGACCCTTTATTTCCAGTCAGGACATGCATAAACACATTCTTGGGTCCAAATGCTGAGAAACTCTTTCTCCAAATACTTGACGCAGAGCGGAGCGGAGCAGGAAATGATGAACAGAGAAAGGAATGCCGCAGATTCCAGATGGATGGAGCCAGCTGGGGGTGCTCAGGAAGCCGCAAGACATCTTCTGACCATCACCTCCCGTGATTTCTTAGGGAGTCATCACTATGTAACTGCAACTGCAAGGGGACAGTCGAGCCATCTGTAGCCCACCCAGCTGGGTGGGAATCCCACCAGGCAAGGCCTCCCCTCTTTTAAGGGAGGCGTCTGCCCACCAGGTCCAGCAAGCTGGGGGCTCTCACACAAGCAAGCCAGTTAGTTCCCAGGGTTTGCCTGGAATGAAAAAGAGCCTGTATACAAACTCCCTCTGAGCCTGCCCCAAGTTAACAAGTGGAAGGAACTTCTCATCAAAACCTACAGAATGGTCCAAAGATCACCTTCATCTTACTGTCACCAGACCATGTTATCCCGCAAGGAACGGACATCCATAAGGTGAGGTGGGCCACTAGTCACTTCTGACGACAGCTCAAGTACCATCATTTGCAGTGGTTTTCTTTTCATATTTCTCCCCAGAATAATTACCCAGGCTCAGGCCCTTCCACCTGAATTCCAATATTTTCTCCGGAACATCACAACTCAGCCAGGAGTCCTTAGAGCTGGACAAAGACTGAGAACTCCCACAAACTACAGCCAATTGAGAAACAAATAGGGAGAAAAGCTATAAGAAAAAAACCCAGGTGTGGGTCTAAAAAGAGAAATGTTTCTGATAGAAATATAAAATATTAAAAAATCAAAAACGATGGCAGAAAAAATTCTCAAGTCATAGAAAGTAAAAAGGCAGGTATCCCAGCAGCGAGGCCCCAGGATGGGCAGTGGAGTCCTCGCCAAGCAGCCCTCAAGGCTCTCAGACCTGAGGTGTTCCCAAACACACACCCACAGACCCCCTGGGGATCAGGCCCCCAGGTGATGAGTCACATGACTATCTGCAGTGTCTGCAGCCTCCACCACAGCAGGCAGGCAAAAAAGATTAGGGCTTGCTTGAGAAACAGGGACAATTTTTAAACTCTACACATCTTACTCTGGCACCCAAGGCCAGTTCCCTGGTGCCACAGATCTCTCTCAGATACAACAGAACAGCCAGCTGTGAGCCTGCCTCAGCCTCTATTCCACCACCACACTGGGCACACAGCACTGTGTGCACGTGTGCATGTGTGCGTGCACATGCGTGTGCATGTGCCTGTGTTTGTGTGTATATGCATGTGCACATGTGTGTGCACATGTGCCTTTGTGTGGCCATGTGTGCACACATGCATGTTTGTGCGTATGTGTCTATGTGTGCCTGTGTGTATACTGTGTACACATGTGCCTGAGTGTGCTTGCATGATAAGAGGAGATTGACTAAGAAGGTAAAGATGAACAACTGCCTCCATCAACTTAAACCCTCTGCTTCACAGGGTGCAACCTGAGGGAAGACTGAAAACTCCTCCATAAGCCCTGACCAACTCCTGGCCGTACTGCATCTTGGTGGTATGTGTTTCCCATGTGAACATCTGATAGGCAGAGTTCACTGCCCTTGAAACTCACCCCTATTCAGTACATAAAATATCCAGTTGTTCGATCCTAAGTTAAAAACCATTTATGGTGGTTGGCCCCAGGACAGGCCAGCAGGGCTTCCTGAGAAGGCTGGCATGCCAGCCCAGCCCCCAGCGATCTGGAATTCCCCAGCACAGCCCCTGTCCTAAAGGCCATGGGAAAACCAGCCAGTCACAGCATCCCACCCAGATCTCTAAACAAGAAGTTGGTTTGGCCACGTCCCCTGGGGTCTGCACATTGACAAAGTTCCTGGAACTAGTTCATATTCCTGAATCTCTGCTAATAGCTCTGTACCACAGTGTCACTCCAGCCTTAAAGCCCCAATTTAGATGGGCCGACATAAGCAGATGCCCAGCGACTTGGAGGCCTGGAGCTGAAACATTCTCCTGCCCCACACCACCCACCTCCCTCCTGCCCTGCCGCAGAGAGCCTCCGTTTGAAGCAGGGTCTCAGGTGAACTTGCTCAGGCCTTCCAGGTAGCTCAAGACACTCAGCTGGGAAGTGGATCAGCAGGCTCTAAGCCCCCAGCTGTCCTGGTCTCTCGAGGACCACAGGTCCACGTAAGTGTCGTGCTGCTAAGTCCCTTACATATTCATTTCAAGATTCACTAAGAAGAAGGCCTCGGTGGGAAACCAGCTATCTCCTGTTTGAGGAAGTGATTTGATACACACCCAAGCAAGCTGTTCCCCACTAACCACAGGAGCGCCTGAGCCTGGGTTATTATAAGTTCATCACAGGACATCTTAGGCACTCACAAACTCTCCTGCTGTGTGACCTTGAGAGGTGCCCCGCACAGAAGAGGTGCTAGATTCTGACATGACACTATCCTACAGGAGCCATCTCTGTTGCACTCAGTGTGTCCACAGCTCCCTAAGCAATGCCTGATCTGGCGGAGTGAGAATGAACAGAGCACACAAAATCAAACAAACTGGCTGCTCTGGTACCGCCCAAGAGTGAGCTTAGAACCGAAAGGAGAAACCACAAGAGCTAAAGAAGGAAAATGAATTTTTTTTCTTCAAAAAAAAAAAATCACAAAACTAAGCTAAAGAGATTTCAGGGTGCACGCAGAATCCTCAACTATCTGACAGGCTTGACTGTGTGGGGATCACTGGGAGTTACTCTGTGTGGCTTCTTATAATGGACACGACAAGAAAGGAGAAACTGGCCCTGACTCTAGTGGCCTGCACACAGTCACACCTCATTGGACCCACCCAGTAACTTATGAAACTGTGTGTCCACAAACAAGTCTCCAGAAAGAGAAACACTTATAATTAGCGCCCTCAACTCTGTTGAATGCCCTGAAAAATCCAGAAGCCTGAACACAATCCCAGAATCCTGTCAGCCCCACACACTGGCAAAGGAGGAAGAAGCTTCTCCGGCAAGGCCTGGAGACTCGGTCCTGGTGCTGAGAGTCAC
Organism: Cynopterus sphinx; assembly: GCA_030015415.1. Taxonomy (NCBI): domain Eukaryota; kingdom Metazoa; phylum Chordata; class Mammalia; order Chiroptera; family Pteropodidae; genus Cynopterus; species Cynopterus sphinx. Next base: position 46,793,026 of record CM057381.1, read on the forward strand.
CAGCTGGCACTTGTGGCTGCTGCCTCCAGTGCACAGGGAGACGCAGTCACCTAGCTAGGGGAGCACCGCCGCTGGCACGAGTCTCCAGGCTCTGAATCACCCTGGGTCTAAGAAAGACGTGGCGACTTCGTTTACCTCTGGATTTTATCCCGTTGGCAACTGGGGGCCAAGAAAGAATGATTCTTTACATTTTAGAAATTATTCAGAGAACAAGAACAGAAACGACGGGAACAGGAAAACACAGACATGAGAATCGCTCCTCGACCTAAGAGTGAGGGCAGTGTTCTGCTTCCAAAAACGGTTCTGATTGACCCGGTAACCCTGAGTGCGGCTTTCAGCCTCCTCTCGACCCTCCTAGGAGCGCGCTGACCCACACAGCGTGTTTCAGATGTTTGAGATGCAGCATTGACCAACCGTGCTCATACCGGGACGCTGACTGTTCCCAACGCGGAGCTCAGGCTTACTCAAAAACTGAAACCAACAATACCAAATTTCAGGACAGATAGAGCTGCGGCCCGGGGGAATGCAGCCCTGCGTGCAGAAACTCGCCCAGTACTCTCAGACACGCACAGAACAAGGAATCACTATCTCTGATCCCACGGGCATCTTGATAACCATCATTTCTAGCAAAGTTTTAAAAAAAGAAAAAAACACTCAGACCAAAGCTCCCCAGACACGCTGATCTCCGGGTGGGCCTTAAGTCAACAACCCTCGTGTGAGAACCGCTTCCTGGGTTCCAGCCCGAGTGATCTGGAAAGCCAAGAAGTGAGAGACACTCATCTCCTTATTTCTAAGGATGCTCATGGGACTTGCATTTATAACAAAGTTTGGACGTGCTGGCTGTTAATTTTGAAAGCTGCCTCACACTTAAAGAAAAGCATCAGGTCATCTGCTGTGTATGACAGGGTTTAAGTTCCCTTTCGCCCGTGATAGAGATTCCTGAACACAGCAGATGAGCGCCAACCCCACTTGGCATATCTGAGCGGGTCCAAGGACCCTCTCATGAGCCAGCCCAGTGCCCTCCGCGACAACAGCCTCCTCTGTGCTCCAGCTTGTTACTCATCTCTGTACTCCAAGGGTAGCCTCGCTCTCATCTCTCCCACGTCTTCCCTGCACGAGCGAGAGAGCCTTCTGCGATCCAAGTAAATCGTTTCATCTTTCTGGGCCTTGGCTCCTCTACAGAACTGTTGCTCGTCCCATCTTTAAAGTTGTGTTTGTAAACTCTTCATTCACCTATCTATCTCTATACAAATTGCACACACATGCACAACAGTAATGTCCTAGCTTTTTCAAAACAGACCTTTTCTCTCTTATTTCCCTATTCCTGCAGCCGTTCCACATCCCCACCACAGAACTCTGACTGATGGACTTACGTAGGTCTTCATTTCCACATCTGCACATTATCTGGGTTTTATTCTTCTTTAACAGAATAATCTTAGATAGACTTTCTGCCTTTTGCTTTTCTTTCCAGTCGTACCCCATGGAACTTCCTGGATGTCACGTGGCCTGGCCTGGCTCTAATTCATTCCCCTGAAAGCTGCATAATATTCCACGCTATGGAGGCACCATAATATAATCACCTTTTCAACCGGCATTTACTTTGTTTTCACTTTTGCTATTTTGTATTCACTTTTGACTGCAGTGGTTCTGCAATGAATATCCCCGAACATCTCTAATCACTGGTCAAAGTTAGTACATTCAGTCGTGCTGCCAACTCCTCCTTTTCTGTGCTGAGTACAGACCCCACCCTGACATTAGGGTGAAAAGAGTGGACAACCAGTGAGGACCCCATGCTCAAATGCTGTGATCTTATATCTCCTCTCTCACCTTGGACCCTCCAGGGGTGACCAGCACCTTCAGGACGCGATGCCCAAGTCCTCATAAGGCCCATCCACGTGCCCCATTCTTCCCACCCAGCTCTGCATCACACAATCACTCCTCCCTTCTCCGAACTCTTCACAGCAGGCTCAGGGCTACTGTTCCCTGAAGCTTGACCTCCTCGCCTACCTGCGAGCACACAAGTGTGGCTGTCTCTTACTGATGTATTTGTTCAGTGGGAACTCTAATTTGTTACAAGTTTAACATAACAAATAGCTTCAAAATTACATTAGCAGAACACCTATCAATAAAGATTGGAGCAGTGGAAGTACCTGTGTTCACACAAGTCATTAAGCTCCACAAAAAAGATCAAAGAAACTGAGAGGCAGAGAGAACTTGGATTTGTCTGAAGTTGAAGAATTAGTGAGAAACATAGCTGTGACTTAGTCTTGGGTCTCCAGTTCCAAGTACAGTTAGTGACATTCTCCTCTCCTCAGCTGGCTCCCAGGGCCTCTTGTCCCCACGACGGCCTGATGGCTCCAGCTGTGACCACAGCAGCCTGACCAATTTCAAGGGCACCTGGAAGCATCAAATCTGACTGGCAAACCTCACTTCTCAGGCGTTAGCAGCTATCACTTCTGGTTGCCCCAGTGAACATACCCACCACCTTTCTAAACATCTACATGTCTTATGACTATGACATGATGCACCAATGTTCTCATCCCCCAAGCACCTTCAGGAAGGGGTGAGTGTTCACAGAGGCAAATCTAAACGTTTTCTACCAAATGTTATATTCCAACCAAGCGATTCTATCTACAGGGCCATCTCAAGAGCACACGTTGGGCTCACCTGCACAACACCTACTCTAACGTCCCTGGGGGGCTGTATGGGTTGCCGGTAGCCCTGCTCAAAGAATCATCTCTGAACTTCTGCATTCAGTTCAAGGTCACATCTTCACAATTTCTTTCCTCTCCAGCTCCTACTCCAGCGCCCCATGGTCAGTGACTGCCAAGGCCAGCACTCCCCGATGTTAGCCCACAAGAGCCAGCAGCCCTGGTGCCTCCCTCATGAGTGCAGACCACTCCCTGTCCCCAAAGGTGGCCACTTCTCTCTTTCCCAGCCCTTCACTAGCCCCCATCCCTCAACCACCACCACCACCACCGCCATTCAAATCCAAGATCATGGAGAAAGGAAAGACAGACAGTATTAAGTGGTGAGAACAAGAATGTTGGCATCGAGCAAACGTGGGTTCATATCCCAGTTCCACTCTTCCAGGCTGGGTGACTTTGGACAGGCTATTTGGTAAGTTCAACAAGTCCCCTTCCTCAATGTCAATGTCATGGAGTTGTGAGAATTTAAATTATAATGAGATAATACCCACAGACTATCTACTTAAAGTCGGTATCCCCCTCTACCCCCACGCGCATACACAGCAAACCCACCCCATTCCCAGGCAAAACCTGGAGCCATGGGCTGAAATCACCCCTGGCCTGGAGCCCGGCTGCTCCCCAGGCACAAGCCCAGTTTTGCACATTAGTCCTTAGAGGTTAAAAATAGCACAGGCAGCTAGCTGAGCTCGGTTAATAAAATTTCCAGGTTAATTTTAGCATCAAAAAGCTCAAGAGAATATAAAATCCCTGATGCCAAGAACCACGTGTGGCCCCCACGGCCCCTCCCTTACACTGTCAAACACGCACACACACACAAAAGTTAATGTCACCTATATGGTTCCCTTAAATTCACAAAACATTTTCTCTAACTGAGAAAACAATTTATTCTTAGCCCTGTGAAGACACTACTAGTAACTATTTTAACTTTTTTAACAGGAGGACCACCACCTCATCTGATCCTTACAAGACCCTGTGGCAAGCACACTACTGTTTCCCATGAAGGAAATCAGGTTGAACACAACACTTTTAGCAGAGTGGACCTAGAACCCCGAGCTCCCAACCCCTGGGTCTGGGCATTTTCACCATGCCCCCTCCTCACCAGCAGAATGGCCAAGGAAGGCACAGACTCAGCCACGGTTCCCTGTCCTCTTCTCACTAGGCACCCTGTCTGAGGGACCTCCTGCTTCTGGAGGGATTATGTTTATAACGAGTTGGAGAGAGGGTAACCAACCGCTGGGGCAGGCCCCCACACAGGGTCACATTGTGCTGAATGGGGGCAACTATCAGTTCAGATGTGCTAGTGCTGAACCCAGACTGTCATCACCCTTCTTGGTAGACAAGCTCTGCTCTTACAGAGAATGACCAGGAGAGCTTGCTCCGTGTGCAGTGAGCACAGGAGGAGCAGCTGCACTGGATCCACGGAGAAGGGAGAGACCGGTCAGAGGGAGGCCTGTAGCAAGGAACCAGGTGGAGCTTGGCATTACATGGACACACACACCAATACACCAAAAAAATCCAAACAGCACCCTCAGACCCATGATGAAAACCAATAACAGAGCAAGAGGGCTTTTCTCCCGCTGAATTGCAAGGCCAGGATATTTTTTAGCTTGAGAGAAATACCTTTGTAGGTTGCTCTAACGTGGACATATTTACTGAGATATGAGATGACACTTAAAAAAGAGTACTAACTATTATGGAAAAAAGAAAAATAATCACTGGGAAGTAAAGCTATCTCACAATGCCCAAAGGAGTGCTGGGTCCAAAATAACACTGCCTGGCAGATGTGCTCTCATTATGGGTTCTTCCCCCAATCAGTGCCTACAAATCTTCAAGTTGCTTCCCTTTCAGCGCTGAAGTCCTGACTCATGGAAAGTCAGAAGAACACACTTCCTCAAAGTAGCCATCTCATAGGAAGTGCGGTCAGTCTAACACGACATGAGATGTTGGTGTAAAAACAGTAATAACTGGTACCAAAGACAGACAATTTTTAAGATTTTTAAGTGTCCAGTGGAACTATCCAAAATAACTGAAAGATTTAAGTGGGGAAAACAACAGGTTCTTCAAGACAAAGATTCAAAATAGTTACAATAAAAATACCTCACTTTTATTTGGCACTTTCTTATATATTGGCTCGTGTGCAAAAGGTAGAAGAAAAAAGAAAGGGGAAGGAGAAAAAGGAAGAGAGTCCTCCTATTTTCCCCAACTTCTGTCTCTCATGCACCATTACATTTTCCAAAACTGCTTAAGAACTAAAAGGCCAAGGCTCTCATACCTAAAAATCTCTTCATCCCCCCAAAAATGTTCTGCCTTTTTTCTTAGCAACAGTAGTGATATTGCTTACTAGTATAACTTTAGGGAGAATTTTTCCTTTTGTCTTTTTCTAGGAGTGAGGGGGCGGGCATTAATGTAAGCCTGAACAACACTGTCTTGTAATCTCCCACCGGATGCAGTAGACAATAATAGCCTGCATTTTGCAAATGGAAAAAAGAGGCTATGAAAGGGGAGGACACTTGCCCTGGGTCATCCAGCAGGCCAACAGCAGACACGGGGCATGCAGCCAGCTAGCCTGGAGAGAAGGCTCAGAGATGAATGGATGGCCCTGCCAGTGTCTCCGAACAAGGAGAGGTGAGTGTGCATGTGACTGTGTGTGCAGTGACTCATGCATGTCTGCCCCTCCTCTGTATCAACTGCTGTGTCCCTCATCATCACGTCTTCAAGATCAGGTCATTCAGGCAAGTCAGAGCCACAACTGGCCACAAACGGAGGACTAAAGAAAGAAATGAGCATACCACTTACCATGCTCAGGAACAAGTGTTCCTGCAAGGTAACAGAAACTAAGCCCCAAACCAGCCCACCCACAGTACACCTTTGGGGTTTCCAGCCCAGGCTCTAACCCGACAGCACAGCCTTGACCATTTCTGCACTCAGATGCAGGAGGTGCCCTGCCTGTGCCTTCTGTAGGCCCTGGCTCTCTGAATGCCTCCAGCTACAAAGGCCAGTCACAAATGTCTCCCTCTTGCAGCCCGGCACTGTAGGTGAAGAGCTTCAGACAGGAGAGAAAACAGGGGCTCTGAGAAGCCTGTTTTCTCTCCAATATGTTGGACGGCTGATGCACTGGTGTTTCTGCCTCTCTGCTGTAGCCCCTAAACATGGGAGGGAGGTGAGGAGGCTCCAAAGATTCTAACAATACCCAGTCCCCACAGGGGGTTAGAGACAGCAGGTGTTCCAGTCACTGCACTAATCCTCAGCTGAACCCAGTGTTTCTCTCACTTGTTTAAAGTGGAGCACACAAGAGAAAACGCCTAACCCGGCAGTGTCTTCTAACCCTGTTCCTTCCACACTAGGACCTCGCCACCACCCCCGCCCATGTTGAGGTCCAGAACCCTCCTACAAGCATGCACTGACTAGCAGAGCTGCTCTCCTGGACCTTCAGGTGTCTCTCCTCACCCTTCTGCTTCACATACTATGCCATCCTGGATAGAAATCCATCCTCTCTGCTTAACAAATCATAATTCCAGAATCCTCCTTGAGTAGAGTCTGAGGTGGGCTGGCCATGCTGGGCCTGGACCACACCATCCCCAGCCCCATTCCAGCCTGCTGCTCCCAGAAACCTGGCATATTTCCCCCACAGCCACACCCTCACTCTAATGCTCCCCTCTTGCTCCCCTGGAATCCTCCAGGGTGACATCCTCCACATAATTCGCTGGACCCAGGCATTGGGTGAGGGCTCCTGATTGAGGGCACCCCAAGAGAGACACTTTCCCCTACTCCCCCTTCAGGTGGTGAGCAGCAGATTTCAACCAAGTAAACAAGAGAAACCCTCTCTCTCCAGGCAGACTCCTCAGGGCTGAAGTGCTGCCACATCCTATCTGCAGTGCTTCTGAGCCAAATAACAGCGTCTCAGCAATGATCCATAAACCAAAATAAAGCAGACAGGAAACAACACGCTGAATTGGGGTAGCTGGAATTCCTCAGGCAGCATCAAATGTCATCAACAACTGACATTGCAACAGTTACCGGGTGCCTGGCCCTGTTCCCTGTGGCCCTTTTTACATGGGAATAGATGGGAATGTAGAGCACTCCTAGGGACAGGGAGTTCAGGAGGTGTGAAGGACCCTGAGGATGGTGACACTCTGGGTCCTCAGAAGCCCTCTCCAACATGATCTGTCCTCTCACTCAGCATATTTGTGGCATTAGTGTGCAACAGTAATTCTAGGCACCGCTCTTGTTTGAGGAGGGGGAGGGGTGAGCAACTTGCACATCACCCTCCTAAGATAAAACAGAACTGGGAAAAAGCAAATGTCTCCAGATAAACCCAGGAAGTCCAGATATAGCAGCCCACTCCAAAGTCTGCATTTCATTTACCTCCCCCAGCTCTTCAGTCCACTGAGAAGGGCAGAATCCTCCCGGGTGACATGGCCTGAATGGCAGGGCCTGGTGGCCAAAAGCTCCCTCCGCCAGTTCTCAATGGAAGGTGGGGGAGGGGTGGCCCCAGAGTCTTCCTGCTCTAAAGAAGCCCTGGGCCAGAGTGCGCGCCACACATTCACACCCAAACATATGCACACACAAACACACATTCACCTACACACGTGTGCACACAGAGAGACACATGCATACACGAAAACACACACATCCACCCCCACAGACCTGTGCACACACAGACACCAGTCAGCAGCCGGACCCGGCCCCATGCCCTTGAGGAAACCTGTGGAAGAGCTTACACGCTCCAAGAAAAGGAAGTTTCTTGGTGCAGCAGCTGAGAGATGCCCGAGCCCTGAGGTCGGTGAATGTGGCACCCGGAGGGCACCAGGCGCACTCACGCATGTGTGCACACACTCATGCACACACAGACGGGCACGCACGCGGGCACACAGTCCTGGCGGGGACGGGACCTGCGTCCGGCCCCGCACCTCCCCCTCCGTGCGGGCGACCCCACCCCCCGCAATGCGCCGCCAGGGACTGGGGCCGCCGGCGACGCAGGCAAGGCGGGGGGCCTGCGTCCCCCGGAGCCGCGGGGCCCGGCCTGGCCCAGCCGGTCCCTCTGGGGAAGGCGAGGGGGGCTGGGCTGGCGGCCCGACCGTCCGCAGGAGCTGGGATGGGGGCCTCGACCCGGGGCGCGCATCTCCAAGAGCGAGTCGGGGACCCGCCGAGACCCCGCCGCCTCCGCCAGCTCCCGGGCGCTCACCGATCTTGATCTTCACGCTCTGGAAGACCCGGAGCCCCTCTTCCTCCACCGCCATGCTGGGCGGAATCCGCGCGCCGAGCCCCGCCGAGCAGCCGGAGCCGGAGCCCGAGCGAGCGACCGGCCGCGCAGTCCCCGCGCCCAGCGCCCTGCCCTGCGCTCGGCGGGTCCGGGGCGCCCCAGCCGCCGGGCCCCGCCCACTGGCCCTGCCCGGCTCCCCATTGGCCGAGACCCGCGGAGGGGCGGGCCGTGTCGGCCCCGCCCACAGCACGACCTCCACGCCCATTGGCCAAGCCCCGAAGAGGGGCGGGTCTGCCTCGGACGAAGCATCCGAAGGGACCCTCAGAGGGGGCGTTGGGGGGGACCAGGGATGAAAGGACTTGGGGGGATGCGGAGCTATCGAGGGGTTAAGCGGGGGGCGGCAGGAGCTGGTGAGGCAGGGCGGAGGGGACCGGACGGGGGCCGAGCGCGGAGGAAACTTGGCTGGTTTGGGGAGGGAACCAGGCGGGGCGGCAAGAGGGGGCGGGGGCGGGGACTGAGCCAAGTGCAGTGCTGTCTGCCCTCGCTGACCCCCAGGCATCTGCAGGGTCCCTTCCTCACCTCATTTGCTTGTCTATCTCAAAGTGTCCTCCTGACTTCCTCTCCGCTTCCCTCCCTCCTCCCCTTTATCTTCATAGATACACAACAAAACAACAACAAGCAAACACACTCTGCCTGTACCAGAATACAAGTTTAATAAAGACAGAGCCTGTTCTTTTTACTGCTGTATCCTCACTTCCTTAAAAAAAAAAAAAATGCTTAAGTGTGTGTTGAAAGATTTAAGGACCATTCTTTACCCTAACTCCTCGAGCCTTCTTCCAGTTCCTCAATCACCTGCTTGAGTTTCTCCTCCCAAGATCTTAACGTGTAATGTTTACTGGTAGTTTAACATAGAATTTTAGAAAGCAGCTTCTTGGTTCAAACCCCAGTGTTGCCGCCTCTAACTCCAGGACTTGGGAAGGTTTCTGCAGTGCCTGCTGTTGTGCGCCATCCAGACTTCCCTCAAGACCAAGGCTTTGCCTCCATCAGGATAACTGAATAGCACCCCTAGCTCCTGAGCTTCTCAGAGGATTGGCTGAGGCTTCCTTAGCAACTGCACTGTGGTTAAGCTGCTGCTTCTCTATGCAATCCTTTTCCCTCAAATGCTCACAGGACTTTTTTTTTCTTTCTGAGAATAATACTGATAAACTCCTGCATATAGATCTCTGCCTCAAGAGTCTGTTTCTAGGGGAATCCAGCATAAGACAGTTGGGGCCAGGAGTGTAAAGGAGCAGCCTCTATGGTGGGATTTGAAAGCTGGATACCCACTGGCACATCACTGGTGGCACAGCAGTGCTGCCGTATTATAACAGTGGTGAGCTGGAATCGAAATCTGTGGAAGGAAACACATTGGCAAGTGCAGTATCTCAGACGTTGGAGAGGTTAAGAAAAGCAATAATTATCTGAATCAGGTGGTTCTTGCTGAGGGCAAGTGAATGAAAAGATCACAATTTAAAGAAAACTGTGAGAGCTTCCTTGGTACCACGTAAACAGGATTTCCTTGGTACCATGTAAAGACTACCTCATCTCCTGCAACTAGAGAACCAAAAGAAAAAAAGAAAAAAAAATGCTGTGGATCAGAGCCAGGACATAATCATTAAGATAGCAGCACTCAAGAAAAAATTGAATGCTCAAACCAAGATCAGTACCCTGGTAGTAAAGAAGACAGACCCTGAGACTTGGGGGAAGGTCGTCTGGATTAATGCACTCAGAAATCTTGAATCCCAGATTTTCCTAAATTTCCTGGATTTGAAGAGGTGTACCACTTCTCCCTGTTAAAAGCAAGTACTATTTATGCTTGAAGATGATGCGAAGACCTCTGCAAGACAATGCAAACACCTCAGTGGTCTACCTCTAGCTCACTCCTCCACAACACTTGCATCACCCAGCTAGGGAAGCGCTGGGCCTGACAAAGGAGGAAGTTCCTAACTGCAAAGAAGCTTTAGGATGAGGAAACCCATGCCAGTGGGAACTGGGAAAATAAATGCAGAACCAGATTCAGAGAATGTTGGATTCAGGGAGGGAGAACATAAAGGTAGATCAAAGTTAGAGTTTACTAATATGGGATCATTCAACCATGATGCAGGATTTGGCACCTTGTTAAGTACTGCATGCTGCCAGTATGGCCTTTGGAAGCTTGTAGAAAGCAATGTCCCACACTAAATGAGGTGGAAATGCCAAATGGGCATGGCAGACAGCAGAGGAAAGCATCCAAATGCTCTGAAAAGTGGCACAGGAGAGTAAATATACTCCATAAAACCAGGAAACCTAAACTAGGAAAGCCCAGAGGACACCCCATTTACAAAGGTGATGAGGAATGTGCTGGTGAGTGGCTGGCCACTGTAGGACTGGGCTGAGGGTAGAGATGCTGTTACAGGGAGCATTGGGCTCCCTGATAGCAATGAGGGTGATTGGATGGTGACACAATAGAGGCAAGGTGGTGATATTTAACCATCAGAAGCAAGGTAGGTGCAATTATTGTAGTGAGCATCGAAACTGGAGTGACACCCTGAACTGCAAAGAGCTATAGAGATGGCCAGCCGAACATGGTGTGAGGAGCAGGACAAATAGCTAGCCAGCAAGTGTATTGCTCAATTTATACAAAAGAAATCAAAGATAAGTACCAGGAGGCTGAAGAAACATTAAAACATTAGAATAAACATTAAAACATTAGAATAAAACATTAGAATCTCTTGCCCAGTTTCCAGACATGAACCACTTCTCATTCTCAGAACCCACTGACTGGTGGAGAGGATCTTGCTATAAGTATATATGGTAAGGATTCTCCTAGGACTTCCTGCCTGCCCCCCCCCAGGGGACTGTGGCCATTTACTCAGGTAATTGTACACCTGAAAAAGGGAAACACTTAGATATTTTGAGAACTGTTGGTCTCAGGGACTGAGTTAACATTTGTACCCAGGCACCCGAAGAGTCATCATGTCCCTGTTAGAGTGGGACTGGTGAGGACCAGGCAATAAAGGGAGTCTTGGTCCAGGAATGGCTCACAGTGGGTCCATTGACCAACCAAGTGATCATTTCCCCTGGCATTGAAGGTAAAGTTGGTATGGACACATGTGACAGTTGTCAGAACACCCACATTGGCTCCCCGGTTATATGGGTTAAGAGTTATCCCAGCAGAGAAGGCCAAGTAGGGTGCCAGGATGGAAAACCAAAAACAATAATACATCCTGGGCAAAAGATCAATGCTATCCTTAAAGACCTAAAGGGTCATTTTATTCACCAGTCCCATTGCCTATACCAAATAGGTACTAGAGGATGACAATGGACCACTGCAAACCCAATGACACAGTTGCCCCAACTGCAGGTGCAATGCCAGCTGTGGTGCCACTGCCAGACCACATCAGAGCAGTCTCTGGTCCATGGAGTATGGCCATACAGCTGGCAAAAGCACTCTTCTCCATCCCGAATAAGGAATGTCACCCCATCAAGCTTTCCCACCCTCTGATATGATATAGTCCAAAGAGATCTAGACCATCTGGACAGTCTGCAGAACAACAGTTTGGTTTGCTATATTGATGACATCATTTTAATCAGCCAGTTGAGCAAGAAGTTGGCAGTCATTGGAGATTTTGATAAGATGTGTGTGCTCTGAAATATATGTGCTCCAAAGGGTAAGAAATAGATTTATGAAGATTCAGGGACTCCCCACATCAGTGAGGCAAGATGTTTCTGAGCATCGGCCTCTCTCTCTAAGAAGCATGGGGACCTATGCAGCATACTTCCAGGATTACTTTCTGGACAAAATTCAACCACCACAGAACTGTGCAAGCACCATGTTTTCTCAAATTTATGTTCTTCACAAAGGAATTTGTCTAGAAATGCAAAGGAAGTGACATTATATCTGTTTTAAAGCTGAGAAAAGCCACTGTGGTATTCTCCAGTCTCTCTCTTTTTGCTGTAGCAATTGAGAGGCCTCATTTTGAAACTCAGAGATAAGATAAAAGCAGCCTAGAGCCTTGAGTCACCACATGGAGGGCAGCCACCTTTGTAAAAGTGAGAAATGAACTTCTGTTGTGTAAAGCCAATAAATTTGGAAACCATTGGCATAGCCCAAGGCTATCCTATCCTCACTAACAAAATACCTTAAAAGAGTTTGTATGGGATGTCATTTGATGAATATCAATGCACCTGCTAATTTGAGTTAATAGTAAAATATAAGCTCAGATACCTAACGGATTTACCTGTTAAATAGATTGTGTAATGGTTTGATTACTTATTACAAAGACCATTTGTTCAAAATGACTATTTGTTTTTATCATAATAAAGTCTGACTTGTTATTTTTGACCCTAATTAGCCAAATGTCAAGGTGATTTCTGAAAACACCTCTGAAATCAGCAATTAACTAGACTCCAAATCTTGTCTTCTTAGCTATGATAGGAAGGTATGTATTTTTTGTTCTCCTAAAATCTCTATCAAATTATCGCAGAAGAAATTAAAAGAAGAGAGGTACCTGATCCACATTATTTGAGGGAGGATTTGCTCTCAAGACTATCCTGACACTTGATTCTCACAGCAGAATCACAACACAGGCCCTAGAAAACCTATATCTGGCTCACAGCTGCCTCCTGTTCTAGGCACCAGACACTGGAGACCCAGCAATAAATGAAGCAAGTCCCAAAATGGTCTTCAGCATTGTCATGACCAGGCCAAACAAATCTTATCAGTAGCCAGTAAGAGGTGCCCCTTGTGTAAAATATTAGATGGAGAGACCCACATTATAGTAAATTTCAAAAGGGCAAAAAATGTACTTGTGAGCCCATTATTTTAAGAAAAATATTTTTATTTTCTGGTTTCCTTCAAGTTTCATTAATACTGATATACAATTTTACACAGTGGCCATATAAGTTATTTGAATGACTATTTACTCTATGTAGGGATTCATTTACTTAGCAAATCTTTACTAAACACCTAGCATGTATTCAGAACCTGCACACTCTGTAGGAATACCAAAGAAATACAAAAAAGTAGAACGTACACACTAACCTCAGAATACTGACAAGAGCTGTGTAGGTGCCACTAAATCACTAGAGAACTTACCTTCTCCACAGTGTTCCCTCTGCATGCAGTCTGCTCAGTTTGGGATGATCCTGCAAAAAAAAGATAAACAGAAAAGAAAATCCTAGAAGTAGACATGGTCTCTAAGCTATGGATTCAAAGCCAGGACCGTATGAAAACTCAAAAGCCCATTTCTGAGGATGTGGTGGCTCTGGGAAACTGAAGAGCTGCTTAGGATGGCCCCACCAGGAGATCGTCCTCACCCCTTCATGTAGCTTCGTTGCCGTCACTCCCAGCTTTGGGGGTGTGGGTGGCACAGAAGAGAGTAAATGGTGGCAACTGGCTGAGGAGGAAATCTGCCAACCTGTGCATCATAGGGAGGCCCGGTGACCACAGAGCAGCCGAAAGACGCAGCTGGACCTCAGGAGCAAACTCAGCATCTGCCTGTGCATGTTAATAAATTTTATTTAACTTTGAGTATAATAAATGATTGACTGGCACTGTTTTTATTGTATTTATGGTCTATGACAAACCACTTAAATTCTTTTCTATTTCCCCGATTATGTGGAAGTGTCCTCATCTGTGAAACAGGGTAACAGTAGTACCTATGTACAGGGCTGCTGTTGGGACAGCGAGTTGGTATATGGAACAGCAACTAGGCCAGTCAGTACTGGGCAAATAAGAAAGTCAGTTCTCAGTGGTTTTCTCATCAATCACTTCCTTTGGGCAAGGGAGGGGCTTTCCTCTCTTACCCTCCTGACCCAGAAAACTGAAATGAATACCTGGTAGATGATGGCTCTCCTGTGACGTATGCAGGGCGCCTGGAGAAGTCATTGAAGCACAGACAACAGCTCTGGCTCCGGGATCTCCGGATGTGAGTCTGCGAAGGTTCCCTCACCAGGAAGTCGGTTGTTTCCAGGCCCCCACATGCTCCCAAGCACAGTGACCTCTGGAGTTAGGTGGAGGGAGGCCTCTGGTGATTGAAGGTGACAGTGAGCCCATGTTCACACTGAGATCCTTGCTCACCTCTGTGGGAAGAAAATATCCTTCAGAAGACATTAAGCACACAAAATCACCAATGTTCACTGATAACCAAAACCCAGAAACCTGCCCTCTGACAGCTAAATGGCTAAACTACTCAGCAACAGAAGGAGACAAACTACTACTGATCCACAACAACTTTCTTGAAATGACAAACTGTACAGAAAGAGAACAGATAGTGGTCATCAGGGGTCAGGGGAGGAGGAGGAGGTGGCTGTGGCTATAACAAGGCAGCGGGAGGGACCCTGAGGGACAGAAATGTTGTGTCTTGACAGTTGTGGTGGCTGTACAAACCTACACATGATAGAACTGTACATTTCTAGACACACAGACAAATATATGTAAAATTGGCGCACTCTGAACAAGGTTGGTGGATCATATCAATGCACCCTCCTGGATGTGACCTTGTACTACAGTCACCACAGTCATGCAAGATGTCACCACTGGAGAAAACTGGGAGAAGGGTACCTAGGATCTCTGTATTACTCCTTATATTTGCATGTGAATGTACAATTACCTCAAAATTAAAAAAATAATTTTAAAGAACAATATGGTGGTGGATACCAACATCTGCCTTTCTTGCTACAGCCCCACCTGGGCCCACATCCTCTCCTTAGGGAGGCTCAAATCTGACTACCCACAGGAAGGGTGTGACCTCGTGTTTACTCACCTTGCCCTGCAAGGAAACCATCCCCTTGTTGTTATGAGAGGAAGGCTGAGGCTAGGGGAAACCTCAGAGTTCTCACTTGCAAACACCCTGACATCCCCGTTTGACCCCAGGAGACCCAGCCACATCTGAAGACTGCGATTTGCACCTGCAGCTTCACGGAGTCCAGGGGCAAAGCCGGCTCCTGCTGCATTTTTTTCTTTTAAGGGTCTTTTTCCCCACAATCGTCTCAACCTCTCTGGGCCTCATCTCCTTTTCCCTTGGGAGCAAGCAAGCTTTCGGGAACCCAGTCGCTCTCTTAACTTTAAGATCTGGGGCTACATTAATAGATGGTGAAGTTCTCTTGACAGTCACTCTCAAACTGAAATTGGATAGAGAAGCCTCCCAATTCCAGAACTGCTCAGACTTCTTCTTAAAAGACCCACACAAGCATATACATTTTAAGTCATGACCTGACACACTCACACCAATTTTATGAAACAATACTTATCCTGATTAATACAATGTGCTCTATAATTTTATATATTCTATTCTAGCTTTGCATAAACTAATCCAGTTTATTTCATTTAAAAGTCCATTCAGGTGCTCGCTTTGGCAGCACATATACTAAAATTGGAATGATACAGAGAAGATTTGCATGGCCCCTATGCAAGGATGACACATAAATTCATGAAGCATTCTATATTTAAAAAAAAAAATTCCATTCAGGACCCTCAATTAGATAGCAAGCCACTGGCATACTGGAGGTATTGGCTCATGAGCGCCAATGATTAAATTTTCAGAAATTTTGCCCGCTGATTTTTAAATGTAACCACTATTAAAAATTAAATTCTATAGGCTTACAAATTATATAATTTATAAAATTATATAAACCCAACTCTTGAGTGATCAATGTTTATCATATAGTGGAAATACTATATAATGACCTGCCCTTTGCATTTCTTCCCTATTTGAAATAATAACATCATAGAGATCAGAAAATTTACACTCCCCCCTTTTCCCCAGTCGGTTGTTAAGCATTTACCGACACATCACTGGCTGTGCCCCACAGTTTGAAATGCCCTGTTCTAGTTAAGTCCCCTCAGCCATCCCACCTTTGTGTTTAATGTGGAGAGACTGATGGATGGTTATGGGAGAGCCCAGGACACAAGGGTTCAAGCTGGGAGAGGTACCCTTTCTTCTGATTCTGGCCCAGTGCTGACACCCCCACAAGTTCTGCCTCTTGACTCACCCCACCCTGGAAGTAAGGATTGCCTGCACACAGCCAGGCCACGAGGCTCTGGAGCTAGAAGCAGAACCCCTTCCCTCTCTAGGGCTGATCATGCCCTTCTGAGACGTGGACATGGGATGGTGGGAAGCTGGTCTCTGCTCCAGGCATATCTGCTCTGTCCACGTGTGTCCCAGGCCCCACGACCAGCTGGATGCTGGTCTTCTTGGTCAGGCCGCCCATATGCATGCAGCACAGGGCAGGGTGCTGGGAGAGGGAAGGCAGTTGTTGAGACTCAGTATTCAGCTCTGGGCAAGTGTGAGACTGTTGCTCTCCATCTCGCTGATACAGCCCTCTCCTCCAGTGTGCTTCTTCATTTGCCCCTTCCAAACTTGTTTGTGACACATTATTTAGGAAGTAGGGGAAGAGAACTGAGAGTGACTAAGAACATTAGCCCTTAGAACTGTTCCTCCAAGGCTGCCCCTAAATTAGAAAGAGTGTCTGACAGGGAAACTGTATGTAGTTACGTGTTGCTGGACATGATGGGCCTCTAATGACCTTACAAAATGTTTAATTACAATATTCCAAAGTGGTTTCCCCCCCACAAAGTGTTTTTCTCCCATCTCCAATTTTTTTTACTATGAAAGTAACAATTAGGGAAATTTAAAAGAATGTACTCGCAGTCCCACCTCTCTTACATGAAAGCTATTTTTGTGTTTCTATTCTCGACTTTGGCAGTCTTGTCCCTGACATTTGATTTTCACATGGTTATAATCAAGATCCTAGACAGCTAAAGCCCCAAACCATCCATTTGGAAGCTATTGCATATCCCTTTCTACATTTTAACTGAATGGGCACTGAGGCTCTGAGGGTTTACTCTGGACAGATCCGTTATCCTGGGCTCTGCTAGTCCCCTTTGCATATGTGAAGGGGATGAGGTGAGGGAAGCCACAATTTCAGTCTTCAATTACAGCTCTGTACCCGAATAGGTTTAAATAAAAACAGACAGAATTAGCGGGGCCTCTTTTCCTCCAGAGGAACAACAGCTGCAAGCTACAGTGTTCCTCTAATGAGGTAATGGCCCCATACAAGAGCATTGATGAGCCCCAGTACCCTAAAGTTCTCCAGTCTTTATTGTTGCCATTCCCACTCCGACCACCCTAGACACAGCAGCTTCATGAAGCCTCGGAAGAAGGAAGCAAAGGCAACTGGAGGACCCACAGGACAGATGGGGCCTCCCAGGCTGAAACACCATGTTTGGGAATCGCGAGTAGCAGGAAGCCATGAGGCTCCCAGCTGGATTATCTTGTGTAATTCTAGCTAAACTCTGGCTCACGCAGTCAGAGACTCAGAATGTAAATTTGTGGTGATGGATTAACTAACTCCTGGGATGTTACCTGACCCTGTGACCAAGTTACCTTTAAAATAAATATGTAGACTCTTAGGAGATGTCTCAGTCTTGCTGAGGTAGATGTTTAAAACATAAATTTGTATATTATCCAGGCTAGAACTTTGGGATGGACTAGAGCACAGTCACTGCAAACCACTCGGCATAGGAATAAACATCTATTCTTTAGTCCTCAGTAAGAGGAACCCTCTGGAAACTTGATTCAGGCCATGTCACTCCTCTGCTCAAACCCTGGACTGGCCTCCCTTCTAAAATCTCAAACCCTTACCGTGCAAACAAGACCTGATGTGATCCAGCTGTGCTGTCCTCCGCCTTGACCTCCCACTGCTCTTTTTCTCACGGCTCCAGGCCACTGGCCCCCTTGCTGTTCCTTCAAGCTTTCTCCTGACTCAGGATCTTTCACTTGCTGTTCTCTCTGCTGGAAGGCTCTGTCTCTAGATAGCTAAATGTTGCTCTCTCTACTTCCTTTGGAACTTTGCTCAAATGTTACCTGTTAAGAGAGATTTCATATAACTGACCTCCCACCCGCATTGATTCTCTATCTCTTCACTCTGCTTTATTTTTCTTCATAACATTGACCACTGCCTGACCTATCATATGTGTAATTGACTGCTTATTGTCTGTCTCTCCCAGACTCAATGGGGCGAAAATATCTAATTTATAGCTCACTTTACAATAATAAACAAAACACTAATCTACATTCAGACTGATGATGCTTTTGTAGGTTTTCTTTTCCCCCAAATCTTTGAGAATCTTCTTCATGGATGAATTGGCACATTCAAGTAGTAATAAGAATAATAGTGCCGATGGTGTTGGAAGCTGCCACCTGCCATCTGCGTGAGCCATGCCATGCTAGAGCGTCACACTCTCGACCTCAATGGACTCTCACAACAAGTGGTTTAGGTCCTTATGACCCCCACATTATATAAGTACAGAACAGAGGTTCGGCAACTTTCTCAAAGCCACACAGGTAGTCTATGAACTTTTAAATAGGCAGTTCTTCATTAGAAGAAGAAGAAAAAAAAAAAGTCCAGTCTTTACTGGGCACACTTTCTGCTCACTCTGAGAATCAAAAGTCGGGCTTTTTGAACTTCATACGCTGTAGTTTTAAACCCTGGTGAATGCAAACCTGAAAACAGAAAGAACTGTAACTCGGATAATTGGGTACTGGCCCAGCTTCTGGAGCTAACCAATGTTCTCGATGTTTTTTATGCCATCCCCGAAGGGGTTCTCAGCCTGAGCTGAATGACTCACCACAGCTCAGCCAGTCACTTCCTTCCTGCTCTCTGGAGGAGGGCTTCCCACAGAGGAGACAAGAATTGCCACTCCAACCTCCTCAATACAGCTCCAAAAGCCAGCGAGCCGTCTTCGGTTTGTGTGTGTGGCCTGTATTCTCTGATCTGACCTTCCTTTACACACTCACACACACACAGGTTACTTTCACATCCATTTAAATGAGTAACTTAGAAAGAAACTAAAAAAAAAAGAAAGAAAGAAAAGAAAAGTTATTAGACTCAAATGGAAATTAAAAGGTGGGTCAAAATGAGAGTTAAGATCTGTGGCATCATAATTGTTGTTGTTGTAATTGAGGATTTTTTCTAATTTAGCAGCTGTTCTGAACCTGATGACTGATACCTATTTTAAGTGGTGAGTCAAGGATTCCAGAGTTAAAGTTTGATGGTTTTTGTCGGGTGTTGAGGAGATGAGAAGCCACCAGCACACTTTCTGAACCATTGACCCAAAGGCAACGCCTCGTTGGTAGATTTCCCCAATTCCTTTCCTGCCCTCAATGCTAAATTTTAAAAAAGACCCAGGACAGGAAATACATACAGATTTATTTTGTTTTACTTTTAAGTGGATTTAAGGAAGAGATTTGGAAAAAGCAAGCAGAAAGAACTGCTCCGGCTTGAAATGAGAATCTAAGATTGACATTTCATCTCAGGCTCTTTTCTTGCCTGTTCAGTGTATATTTGAATCGTGTGTCTTAATTGCCCAACGAAATAATCAAAAATACAAAAAAAAAAAGTTTGTATAGTATTTTGAAATTTCTACTCAAAAGAACAGAATTTGGTTCTTTTTCAAGAAGATCTTATACATTTATTTCATCTGTTTTCATATTTTTTTGTTCTCTAAACTAAATGCCAGTATTTCAACTATATATAGACAGGCACAATTATGTGATTATCAGCATGAGATTCTCTTAAGATAGATTCAGACATTCAAAGGCCTCTGCACTAACAGAATTTTAAAAACTCCCAACCATATCCATAATGCCCTTGGAAGTCTGACTTTTCTTTGAGACTTTCAGAGCTAATTGGCAAAACCCAGCTCGACCCAGAGCACTGGCGAGAATCACCAGCTATATTTAACTTCCCGGAGCTATACTGAAATGCTTAATTCCTGGCAAAGTTACTGGGATGAGTTACAAGACTGTTCAAGACTCTGAGAGGCCCGTGTTACCACTAATCCCAACGCTAACTTTTCTCCCAGAATACAGGAAGCAATGAGAACAGCCAAGGTTTCTGATGTGCAGTGTGCAGCAGACACCGTGCTAAGGACATTAAGTGCACAGACTCACTGCATTGCTCAGTGAGGCTGGTTGTGAGGTGGGACTTACACGATTTCCATCATGGACCCAACAGGCTGCTGTGACACACCAAATTCCATTCACTGGCCCATGGCAAACTTAGGGGCTCAGGGCCCACGTTGCATCTGCTCTGTTTTCTGCAGCTCATGGTCATGCTCACAACAGCCCATGATCATTGTTCTCTGCTGTTTTGGCAAAAGATACCAATATCCAGACTATAGATAATCACATGTAGAAGTCACCAGAAGTCAATAACTCATGGGGCGATTTCTCAGGTAGCAGAAAATAGCCTATACTCTGTGCTTTTTATATCTTAAGTCATCTGCAAAATAACATGGATATAGCGAAAATTTATAGCGCCACTGTTTTCACTTTGCCTCAAATTTTCTCCTTCAAAAATGAAGAAGAGATTGCATTTTCATTCACACACCCACTTCAGTAAATCGTCTTATTTTTTTTTTCTCTGTCCCAGTAAAGGTATTTCACATATTTTTACCAGGACTGGGCAACATTGACATATCACCAACTAAGCATAATAAATTTAAAAATGTACTCGAGTAAACAGGTACTGATTTCAGAATATCACCCTTAATTCTCTTTCCTCAAAAAAAGTCTGTGCTTACCAGTCTCAGTGTTACTGGAGCAAAGCAGGTATTCTTTTTGATGACACACCTATTGCAATTATGCCAATTACAAGTTTCTCTTCATCACTACTGATGGCATAATTTGACTGCAAGTACTTTGCATATATACACACCCGGTGCGTCAGTAACTCAATCAACTGTTAGGTTTATTCAGATGTCTAAAGGAGATGATGAGCATGTGCCACCTGCTGGAAATCATGACGATGTCCTCAAATGAAAAGAGAAGCCCAGAAGGTGGCCCCAGAGCAACCCTGGCAAACTTAGGCTCCTGAGTCGGCAAATCTCCGGCTGAGTCAGGACCCCTCCATTTGGTCAGACCACAGCTCCTCCTGCCAACTGGAGTTATTCCAGATCTTGCCCAGTCACTGGGTTATAGGGGTGCTTCAGTTGAGACTCCCCTGGGCCTTCATCAGAATGGTCTGGACCCCAACACCTTCCAGAGCAGGTTCTCAACTCTCACTTATTCTCAGACAAGCAAACCAGCCTTGTTCACCCTGTGGCAAAAGGGTTCCCCACAGCAAGAGTGGCAAACCCCAAGATTAGTGCAATTTTCAAGAGTCTGCTTGTGTCCCATTGATCAAACCGAGTCATATGACAGAGCCCAGGATCAGGCAAATGGCCACTGAGCAGTCCATCAGTCTCATTGTTTCTTTTAACAAAAAATTTTGCTGTTTCTAAATACCTTAGATTCTAGGGGGCCAAGAATCTAGCTGGGCTGCCCCAAACTGTCCCTGTTCTAGTATCCAAGGAAACCCTTAGCCTTGGGTGAGCTGAAACACTGGGTTACCCCACAATTACCCTGATGAGATTCAAACTATTGTCACCCCATTTCACAGATGAGGCAATTGTGGCTTGGAGACATGAAGCGATTATCAAAGATGCTCTTGCAAGTGAGCAGTAGAGCTGAGGTCTGAGCTTGGGCAGTCCAAAACCAGAGGCATGTTTAACATTTAGGTAAGTGCTATCACCCTATTTTAATCACTCACTTCATTTAAAATAATGACTGCCAATTACTTTGATCTGTGTTAAAAAATAAAATCCAAATTTATCTTCCAAGACAAAAGGTTTGCCATATTTAAGAATAGTCCAAAGAATGCCACTGTTTCTGAAGAAGTGTAAAAACGCTTTGAACGATATCATTATTGCATCAGCAGGTAGTCTTCTCATGAACTATTGTTGTCCTTCATTAAGGTCCTTGTCCAGTGCTGTACTTTGTGTGATAATTGCTGACTAAACATGCAGGCACTGTTTTAAGTACTTACCATATAGTAGTAATTCACTCAATTCTTCTATAATCCACAAAACAGAGGCTATTGTTAGCATTTTCTTTTCTTTTCTTGTTTTTTTTTACAAAGTTTAAGTGTCTTGCCAAAGATGACATAACAAGTAAGTAGTAGAACCATGATTTGAACTTGTCCCTTGTCCCAAGTACATGCTTAATCACCACACACAGGGGCCCCTCTGCTTAGGCACAAAGGTCCGAGATAGGTCCCAGGCGACAGTGCACATGCTCTTTCCACCAAGCTGCAGTGTATCCCATGCTTGAAAGAACCTCCCTCATTTGGCTGAATAAGTTCTCATTGGTCGATTGAAAACCAAGTGACCTAACACTTCCCACCAGGTATTCTTTGGGTGGAGGTAGGACAGTTTAATGGCCAGCCTGGTCCCTGCCCAAGGAAAGGGTGAAGGAGGCAAACACATGATCTGAAAGACTAACCCTAGAAATAGGACGCATCTCTTCCACTCCCATTTCCCTGGCAGGGAGTTAACCAATGACCACTGGCAGCTGCGAGTGGGAGATGCAGACACGTTTAACCATATGCCCCAGAAGAAAGAATGGGTTTGGTGGACGACTTGCAGGCTTCACCACAGAGCTTGTCGTGACATGAATTTGCGTTTCTGGTGTCATGCATCCTTTCATAGTATTAAAGCCAGTGTATTTTTTTTTTTACTGTGAAAAGTCTATTGATCTTTAGGGTTCATGTTTCTACCGAGTCCTTGGTCTTTTGTACTGGTTTGTTGGTACTCCTTATTTGTTAAAGAAATTAAATTTTTATCTATGATTATAGTTTGCAAATGCTTACCCCAGTTTGCTTATTTTGTCTTTGGACTGTTTTTACATTGTTTTTGTTGTTGTTGTTGATGATATATCCTATTTTTATGTTATCAAATTTATTAACCTTTTATCTTTATTTTATTTGTGTTTATTTTATTTTAAGATTGTATTTATTAATCTTTTCTGGAGTTTTGTATCATATTTAGAAAGACCCTTCTCTCTCATCTTATTTTTAAAAGCTCTCATATTTTCATTTACTACTTTCATGCTTTAACTTTTCTCTAGTTAAATTTTGGTTAATTTATTTTATTTTAATATAAGATATGAGGTATGGATTGAAGTTAATTTTTAAGATGGCTATTTAGTTGTCCCAAGATCACATGTGAATTAATCCTTTCCCTAATGATTTGAAATGTCATTTTTATCAGTAGTTTCCCGTATAAACTTGAGTGTATGTCTGGGCTTTCTCATTTGCTTATTGATCTGTTTCTCTACCAGCACTACCCCCACCACCAGAAGTCCTTTTTCTCAGACATTTTTGTAATTATTTTTGATTCTATATCTTGTCTAGTTAAAAAATAACTCACGTTGATGTTTTTATCAGGATCACTTGCCCAGCTGGCATGGCTTTGCTCATCATTTCATTGTAAACCTTCTGAACCCCTGTTTTAGGCATGTTCTTGCACAAAGCATAAAGCTGGGATTTCCTCTGTGATTCAGCCTGGTTTTTAATAGGTGAGTTGTGCTTATTTATGGGTATTCATTAATAGGAAGGACACAGCTGGCCTTAATTTTATCCTCATATTTCATGTTATAGTTCTATTTATAATTGTCTCCTTAAAAAAAAATTCACGGCGTCCTTTCGTTTGTTGTGTGTTTCTTAGTTTGGAAGGGTGACATTTTTGTTCAGAGAGATATTTGGTCACAGTTTTTAACCCCTTCATGTCACAGTCTTCTATTTTTTCATGTATGTATTTTACTTGTTTCTTTCCCTTTATTTTATACTATGTATTCTTTATCTTCGTATAGATCCTATGCTGGTTTCTTTCTGATTATGACTCATCTTGGAGTGCGGTGAGTCCTCCCAGATCAGGTATTTATAGGAGGTTCCATCAGGGAGCCCAGGACCCTGCCCTGCTGGCACGACTCCTCTCAAGACCAGGGTGGGCATTAGAGATTGCTCCCCTCCACCCACACGTGTGTGGGGGGCATTCACTGTGCTTCCTGCAGGTGCATCTTATCCAGTGGCTCTATCCCTACTTTCATGCCAAGTGTCTTCTGAAATGCTGCTCACAGGTCTGTAGCGGGTGTGCTTTAGATCCTCGCAGGTGGTCCTAGTCTTTTCTTCCTGGAACTTTCAGACAGTTCCTCATTCATACACTTGAGAGTCCCTCTGGCTGGGTCTCCGTATGCTCACTACATTCTGACACCCTCAGCCCTGGGTGGGATCGTCTCACGAGTCACATCTTCTTTGCATTCTGGGAAATTTTCCTCTACTATGTCTTAGTAATTTCTCACCCTTCTTTTTTTTTTTTCCTTTACTCTGAACTCCTAGTGGTCAGACATTTTGCTCCCCTTCTGATCACCTATGCCTCTCCTCTCTCCTCATGTATTTCTCCATTTCTCCATTTTTTGAAGATCTGTTCTGAAGATTCACTTGGCTCCAGCTTCCATCTATTCTGTGGGATTTTAAGTTCAACAATCATATTTTTAATTTCTTTCCTGTTCTCTGCTTGTTCATAAATAGCCTCCTGTTCTTACCTCATGGATATGCAATATTTCTTAAATCTTTCTGAGGACAATAATTAAACTTTAATTGAATTTTTTGTTGTTTTCCAACTTAGCTATTTCCTCCAAGGTCAGATGTCTTTGTGTATCACATTACTCTCCTCTATGTTGCTGATTTTCTTCTGAGAGTCTGAGGATATTTGGATGTTCATGTAGGTTAAGAACCCGTTGCTCATTCTGGTGAGCTGCTGTGGGTTTTCCACATACTTCTCTGAATGAAAAAGGGAAGCTGTGAGCTCTGTGTTCACAGATGGGGTTTGTCAGCTGAGCTTTATTTAGGATAGATGGATGAGAAGCTGGCAGAAGGCTGACAATTTCCCTTCCTCTCCACCCCTGGATATAACCCAACCCAAGACAGAACAAGGAAGATTTAATTCTGGGGCCCTAGACCCGTTCTAAAAGTTGTAGCCCAACCCAGGCTGACTCAAGGTCTTTAAAAAGCACTCTCTGGTGTCTGGTTGCTGGGAACCCACCCCCTGTGAGTGAGGAGAGAGGTAGAAGGAGGCAAAAGGATAGGTGCTAGAAGCTTGGTCACAGACAATTACACCCCAGTTACACCCCAATCACACCCACATCTCAATGCCTCTCTAGGGTTCCTTCAGCAGTGTAACACCAGCCTCCACTGTCACCTTTTTCTGCCCTTCCCACTCTCCAACACCTTCCACCCTCTTTCCACCTTCAGAAATTATTTGTCATCCTATTTCCTATTCTCTTTGCCATTATAGGTTTATTCTCCTTGCACCTGTTTTCTTCCAATCCAGTGGAGCCTAAGGAGGAAGGAAGCTGTGCATGCACTCAGTGCACTCAGCAGCCCACTACATCACACTCGCTTGAGTTTAGGACAGATGCCTTAGTCCACACTGCCCAAAGCTTTGTGAGTATTCTGCCACTTCAAGAAACCTCTTAGTTTATAGTCTTCCCAGAGGGCTTCTTAAAATACAAAATGAAAATTAGACTTACCACTCTTCTAAGAGTTTGAGTCATGCTGAGATTAGAGAGTAAGTTACTGTCTTTAGTCATGTTTTTGTAAATGATACCCTGTAGTAGGTTATCTTCTTAAAAAAACAAACAAAAAATTTTTAATTACAAGAAGAAAATGACTAGGATCTTTTCAAACAAAAACTTGTGGGTCCTCTGAACTTAAGCTTCTTTAGCTTCAGGGTAAAATCTGCATTTTACCTGCAGGGGAGCCAATGGTGCAGGAGCAGGTGAGAGAGCCTGGGAAGCAACAAGGGGAGGTCGGGGTGGGATGGGCATAATAGGAAACTTTGGGTTTGGCAGTGAGCAAGCAAGATTTGGAAATCTTTATTAGTGTGGTCTCCATAAAGACCTGAGGCCAAGAACTTGATTTGAAAGTGACCAGTGAGTGCTGGTTATGGGGAAGCTCACACAGTAGAAGGAACAGCTTGTGGCAGCAGATGAACTAGAGGAAGAAATGGGGGACCTAGCAGCCTTCAGTCAGTCAGTCATGTTCCTCCCTCATCTCCCCAGATCCAAGGTATTAGTGACACTCAGAAATGAAAACCCTTCCCCTGTAATCTTATTACCTCAAGGAAAGCGACTGCTTGTCTTCAACTAAAGACCTGGTGAAACTTTTACGCCCTTGAAACCAAGGTATCTATTATGTCATCTACAGAAGAAGGTGAATCACCACCATTGAAACACTTCAGGTCTGTTTCACTAAGACATCTCAAACGCAAAGGTCTAAGCAGAGGGAAATGTCATTGAACCAAGAATCAGAACACCTGGTTCCAGCTCTGTCTCCACCCTAGCCGGGACTATCTTGTAAGGCTGAAATGATTATTTTTACTGCTTACTGGATCTGAGTGCCGTTTTGGCAATAATAATTTCTATTTTTCAAAATTAAGTAGCTCAAGAGTGTTTCTGGTCCAAGAATAAGATAACTACAGAACATTTTTCTGACATTTAAAATTCAACTTTGTCCTGTGAGGAATAGCTTTAAAAAGTCATCAACTTATTATTAATGAAGTAATGATTAGTAGGGGAGAGTGTAAAAAGCCTTTGGGAGACTAGAGTCTTATTTTTAAAACAAATATAACTATTTTAACCAATATAACTATATAACTATTAACCAACATAACTAGATTTCTATCTGAGGAACAATGTATTTTCCATATTTTAGCTTAGCGATGACTGTCCATTATTGAGGCTTAAGAGAGCACTCGTATTCCAGAAAGTTTGAATCACTTTAAAAATCCTTCAAGTGGCAACATGAACCCAAACATCTTGCAAATAGTTCTTAGTTTTTCTAGGAGTGAAATAAAAATAAAGAAGGTCAGTTAACTAGAAATCCACAGATTTTTCTATTGAAGAAGCTAAGTTACCTCTCTATATTTTCCTGGGAGGACAGCTATCACCAATGTCTAACACTAGGTAGAAACAGAAATTACTTTATCATGTGGTTTTAGATTCTTCAGGTTAGCCTGCCCACTCTAAACAGCTCAAGACAGAAGAGGAATGTACCCGAAGATTCTGGAGTCTGTCATAAACCTCAAAAAAACTAGGCTTGCAGATCTAAACTTGTGCCTTGTCTCTCAGGGTTTTATGGGTGTTTCAGTGTCAGCACATGCTGAGACAGACTAGCCATATTGAAATATCAATTCCAATTTCTAAAGAGATCATTTTATTGATCCAACCAACTGGGGTCCTGGTCAAGGGGAGGGATGGGGGCATCACATGCTAAGAACATGGCAGCTAGGGGCAGGCCCAGGGAGCTGGAGGGTCATGGGAGCTGGGAAGACACCCCATATGGTGTATGCAACACCCATTTATAATAAGAATATAATTGGAAGAGAGCAGAGATGATGAGATCTCTCCACAGATTTAGGGAAGGCATACAAACAGAAGTTAAGAAGCCCATATCTAACACCTCCAGGACTGAGGAACCCTATTTCTTCAAGCAGTTTCTGTTAACCTCCCTGAGAAAGAGTTTTCTAATAAAAATATGAGACCTAACTAGAAATAACAATCTATCCATGCTTCTTGAGCATTTTTTTCTTGCTTCCACATTGGTGTCAACCTCTTCCACTGATAGAAGTTCTCCTTCCATACTGTCAGGGGTGAACTCCAAATGGCTATGTTGGGGAAGCAGGATGGAGGATGGCACTTAGAGGGAATCACCAGGACTAAGAAATTTCATTGGCATCTTCTGGGAAGAGGGTTGGGTACACTGTTTGAATTCTACCCACCAGATTCTAATTCACATGGGGTCCTCTTTCCCTTACCTACCACTCCTTCTTGAGAGTCACTGTTCTAAGAGATGCTTATTCATCATTTAAGGAATAATTAAATAAATTTAAAAATCTTAGCTTAATGAAGGTGTAAATAAGGGAAGGGGATACACATTACAGCCACTTCAAATACTGAAAGGGCTGTCATGTACAGAAGGACATACATTTCTTCCATGTGATTGCAATAGGCAGAATTAGATTCAAAAGGTAAAGGTTATGAAAAGGCAAATTTCAGATCACTCCAATTATTTTCTCTGAATTTACATTGTTCTAGATTGAATGTGCTTCTTCTAGCATGAATTTACCATCCATGTGATTATTCATGTATCAAAAATCTATAAATCAAGGAAGATCAAAGTAGAGAGCACCAAGTTCCTCCATCGTTCAATCCTGAGATTTGGGGAGCATTTTTGTTTCAAAGTGTTTCTACATGTGGTCTTATTCACCTCTTGCAGCAAGTCAGAGGTAGCCTGTCGCTGCGCCTCACTTATAGAGCCTTGAGGTCCAGAAGGTGAGTGGCATGCCCCAAAACAGCATCAAGATGGTAGAGCTGGGATTCGACTCTACATCTTGAACTCCTAGCCCCGGACCTCTGCCACTTGTCCTTCTTCTAGAACAAGAGTTCTTAATTGCCATCAGAGGTGCACTCCTTAGCACACACTTTGTTTTCATACATACCTTCTGATAGAAGAGGTGCTGAATGTCAATAAGAAAATAATTGATTATTTGGATCCTTAATCTATCTGTCTCACCAGTTTTGGTAAACTTATCCCAAACTTCCAAAAACACAGCTTGAGCAAGTTATAACCCTCTCCATAATTTTCTGTGATTTTCCAGTCTTCCTAACTCTAGGGCCTTGTCTCTGCTGCTATGTCCATAAATCCTTCCTCAGTTTGGTCTCGAACTAGCAGGCACACATTACAATTTCCCACAAGAAAACCCACCTGCAATTTAGCTTTGAGAGCTTAGCAGTTTTACTGAGGACTTGATACATATGAGGAGGAATTACACTCCATACCACACAACTGTCTGCCAGCTTCCTGGCTTGCTCCTCATGTCCTCCATCTTCCTTAACCCAACCCATCCTCGTGGCTTCTTCACATGCATGGACCCTAGAAAGGTAGAGACAGCTTTTCACTCTGCCTTCCTCATAGGTACAGACTGTTCGGTACAGTCTGCCCTCTCTGCCTGTCTGGAATTAATGATAATAATAATTAATAATAATCTTCATTTCACCACAACTCTCTGTTCTCATTCCACAAATCTCCCTCAAAATTAACCTAGTTACCATGCCTGAAGTTTCACAATTAGACAAATCAGTAGTTCTCAACAGAGGGCCATGTAGCCTCAGCTCTCCCCAGGGGACAGTTGGCAGCATCTGGAGACATTTTTGGTTGTCAGTTTGAGACAGAGTGGTTACTACTAGCATCGAGTGGGTAGAGGCCAGAAGTGCTGCTTGACATCCTACATTGACAGGACAGAGAATCGTTAAGCCACAAAGACCCGTTCAGCCCAAAATGTCAATAGTGCTGAGGTTAAGAATCCCTGAATTAAACCATTTTTCTAGTTGTCTTGCTTGAAGTTTTTCCAATTAGGCAATAAGCAATCTTATTAAAGTGTGGAAAGGGGTGGGGAGCATAATTCTAATCAGATTGCTCTCCACCCAGAACACCAAGTGGAAGTCACTGTTTCTTAAATAAAGGGAATTGAATTAGGCAAATCTGGGGGAAGGAAGAGATGGAGAAGGAGTGGAGGGGGTTGTGGTGGGCATGAACATTTTAAGATGGGACAGACCAAGGCACTACAGTGACTAGTTTTGCCATAGAGAAGACTCCCCACTCATCAAGCAGGATCGAAATGAAGCCGCCTATTTATAGCCTCCTCGGGTCACTTGAATATGTGCCAGGAGAGCAGCACCCCCCACAGTGATGAGCAACACGTGAGACATGAAACCATGGCAGTGATTCCTGTCCGGAATTGCTATCCCACTAGAAGGCTGTCCAGGTGAATTACACTCTTCTCACATTTCATTTTCCTTCCACTTTGGAAGAGAGAGTGTAGTTTGTTTTTCAGTTTCATTTTCTTCTTTTTCTTGAAGGGAAGGACATGTTGCCAAAAATACTCATGAACTGCTTCCTTGTTTTTAAGATGGAGAAAATGGTTTATTTATTTTACAGTTACATCCGCATTAAAATGGCAGCAAAGGATAGTGGGGTGGAGAGCCTGGGGCCCTGTTCCTCCCTGGGCTCCTGAAGTGTTCATGGGCATCTGGAGGGTCTCCCGGACATGGCTCCCCCAGGGATCAGAATACACACACATCCTGTTTAGTTTGTGCCCCCTGAAGAGTCCAAACTTCAAGGGCTATTGAGACAGTGTCGACAGCCACACCAGTGTCCAATCAAAGGCGGCTCTCAGCAGCCTTCCTGGCAGGCAGTGACTGTTGGTTCTTCTCCAGGGACTGGCTGCTTTGCCAGTTCCAGCCAGCACCCGCATCTCTGCTCCCTCACCCCCAGGGAGCAACCCTCCCATGCAGAGACATGAGCTTTGTCAAAGGCTAGACTTGAGGACCAATAACTAGTGCCAAAAACCAACTGCTTTAAAATAGCTCTGAAGGTCTCAGTGCCTCCTCTAGCCAGATTAAAAAGGTAATTGGGGTAGAGACCCTGGCAGGAGAAAGTGCTGTAGCAAATATGAGAGGCTTCCAGTGAGGGAAAGAGCTCCCCAGCTCTGCATCCATTCTGACCGTGGTGGGTCCTGCATGCTTGCCTTCTCTCCACAGTGGGAGCTGGGAGCTCTTGGCACCACTGCCTTTGGGGTCAGCTTTACCAAGGCTTTCTAGTGAAAACAGACTGAAAATTCAATCAGCTCTCCATTCAGCCTGGCTTGGAAGAGGGAGAAAGGCAAAAGAAGAAATAGCACCCATTGGATCCTTTCCAACTTTCTTGCCAGTGGTCCTGAACCTTTCACAGTATTTAGTGCTTTCTCAATACATGGTCTCCCCCCTGCAGATGCCCTAAGACAGTCAGACACCATGAAAATGTGTGGGACTGATTAAGCAAAGACTCAATCACTGGCCACATAGCCAGAAAATGTGAGGACCCAGGAATGTACTGCTCAGACATCTGATGCCAAGGAGATTCTTGTTTGCTTTACGAGAGAATCTGTCTTATGAAGAGGGTGGAGAGGTGAGGGGTGTGGTGTTATGTGTTAGTTGAATTCTCTAAGCTCAGTGGAAGAGAAGTGGTATCAGGGAGAAGGGGATGGGTTATAAATCATGTGATGGAGGCCTAATTTGCACATCAAATAGATTTTTAAAAAATTAACCACACAGATATGATACAATCTATTTTCAGAATTAAAAAATCTTTTCATCTCACCTATATCAAATTAACTTTTCTAGGATGTCTTCTAGGCTCTGTGAAGACTCCTGATTCTTACATATTGTAAGAGGATCAATTTTACATTTGTTTTATTGGGTTTATAATCTTCTCAATCATAATAGTATTGGCTGCACTATATCCTGTCGTGTTAATCTACACAGGGACCTTCTACCACAGAGGATAATGTAGGCCCAGCTCTCCACTAACAGTAACTAAGTAACATGGAAATTCATTGTTTGTGTATATAGCTTTTTTTTTTCATGGATTAATTCCCTACAACTATTCACAGAGTAGGATTACTAGACCTCAATGAATCTTTTCAGGGCTGGCTACCATTCTTGAGAAGTGATTGCATAACTAAGGCTACAGTTAACACCATCATTACTAATTACTGGCAGCTTACGCTCAAACATTCAACAAACATATCCAATTTATACTTAAAAGCGCCTCTTGAAGGTCACAGAAACATCCCTGTCTTGTTCCTGACCTTAGAACCACATTACTTCATTTCCAAATATATGCGATTCCAAGTTATCGTTTGTTGTTAATTCCTAGCTTGGTCCCACTGCCAGCACTATCTGTGTAATTGCAGTTCTTTGAAACTTAAAAGGCTTTTTTATAGCTCAGCATATGGTCAAATTTTGCAAATTTTATAAATGTTCCTCCTGTATTGAAAATGTTTGTGGTTTCCTGTACCCTGTAGATATTTTCAATTTTGTCTTCCCCCCGCCCCTTAAAACACAGTAAGTGTACTGAGTCGTCCTATAATCTGTGTCCTGTGATTTCAGTGTCTGTTGTGTCTGGGAGTTTGTTCTGAGGTTTCTGCTGTTTCTAGACATGGTCGACCAGAAACAGCAAAAACCTTTGCAAGACACTCATGCCTTGGAGACATTGGGAAAGTGTGAGGCCTTTGAAGAGAGACATAATTTTTTCTGGGCATCTTGAGACATTGTCAACTAGAGCTACTTTCGCCAATTTCTCTATCTGAGAGTCTTTTGGCTGCCTAGGCAATATGGGTATGGGCCATGGGAACTCTTCCCCATTTTGCCCCTGCTCTGCAGTAACCTGGCAGTTGCTTTTTGAGGAAAAGGATCATTTCTGATTCACTTTTTCTTGCGCATGCAGCCTTTGTCTCTTATTAGTCTCCTCACCTGTTTCTCTCACTGCAAAGACCCTAACTTTTCAGGATGAGTGCCCCCAGGAAGAGCTCCCTGTGTGCTGGCTCAGGACTCTAATTTTGTTTGACCATAGCCTGAAAATTCCTGACACTTCTGTCAGCTCATTGATGCATTTAAAACAATGACCAGGATTTGCAGCGGTTTTCAGGGGAAGGACACTAGGCTGGCCCACCCTCACTGGAAGCAGGCATCTGGATTCTTTTGTTAAGGTTCTTGATTGACCCACACTCAACAGAGGGCACTGGAGGCACAATCATTTGTCCTGTCACTCAGTATTTATGAGCACATTTGCCCTCCCAAAGCTGAATGAAGCAGTTTGAGTTTATTTTTAAACTACTCTGTCCTGTAGAATAAGAATGAAGTCCATTGCTTTGTTTCCAACTCATTGCTCTTGTGGGAGGGCAGAGGAACATGAAAAAGATTATGAATATTAGGATTTAATTAATATATATTATATCACAAAGGTTTTAAACCACATATTATATACAATATAATAATAAATTCTATGTAATAGCCTTCAAATATTCAGGGTACTTATCACTTGGTAACATTACAAGGCATTTCTAACAAATTCAATATTCAAGTCAATATTAGACCAAAACACTGGTTAAGACTGAAGCTGAACATACAGTTATTGGCTGAATAATCAAATCAAAAATAGACTTTGGTGTTTATTTTCTGCAGGGGATGAGTAGACACAGTGTACAATTAAACATTCAAACCTAGTTCAATATGTGTGTGTGTGTGTGTGTGTGTGTGTGTGTGTGTGTGTGTGTAAATTCTCTACTTAACAATTCACAAATGTAAAGTGGTATCATCAATTGGATCTTAGAACAAGAAAAAGAACATTAGTGGGAACTGACATTGATACTTAACGTTAATTAAACTCTAGACTTTTCAATTTTCCATTTTTATGAGTAATTCTTTGATATGTACAAATCATTGTCACTGTTTCAGATTATTTCTTCAGTATACAGTCCAAAAAATGACTGATTAACTGACTTTTTTGTTCTGATCTTGTTAAGAACATGGTAAGAAACCAAAACCTAGTTTGAGCTTGGGTGAGTGAGTGCACTGAAATCCAGGCCATGTAGTTAGTTGATGATGATCTTTCCGGTTCATGGAGGGGCATGTCTGATTTTTCCAGATCCTTTGTGTGGGGCCCTAATACCAAGTCAAATCAAACAGCAAATACTAATTGAGTGATTAGTCAGTGAAGAATAAACAGAGCTAAGTGAGTGGTAGGTATATAACTAAGATTCTTCCTTGAGGTCACTTATGGACAGGGGGCATCGATAATAATGTGTAAATCAAAAATCCCATTTTTTTAAATTTTTAAACATCATTTATTCTGTCCAGTTTCTACTTTGCTCTCAATCCATGAACTATGCACATGAGTGTAAGCAAACTAAACAGAATGCTGCCTCGACCCCTCAGTTGACTGGCAGCAACTCTGAGCATTGGCAGAAATTTCTCAGCATGTGTAGCAGAGAGGCTTCAGGAAAAGGGAAAGACAAGAATCATCTGGAAAATGATTCTTAACACAGTCTGAAAAAAATATATCAGCATATCTGTTGGGGGGTCATTCCTTAACATCAATACCATTGTTTCCATCATCATTCATAGCAGATATTTATTGAGCACCTACTAAATATTGGGCTTAATCAATGACCAAGTAAATGAATTAATTATTTAAGAAATTAATTAATTCAAAATTCCTCTGAATACAAAGTATAGATTTTACAGACTAAGGAATCTTCATGAAACCTTGTGTCTTAAAATGCTGGCTGTGTTTTTAATGTAGTAATTCTTACATCTATCTTCTATAGTATATGAATAGTTTTCTAAAGCTAATACTTGCAAACAATTCTGGACTAAAATAAATCCATTCTTTGAAAAACCCAGATAACTTTTTAACTGTCAGTACATCAACAATTTTACTCGCCTGCAAAGTTTTCTGCCAAACTTTTGAAGATCATTTGAATCAGCTAAGTACAGTATAATTCAGATGCCTAAAGCAGGACAGGGAAGAATCTTATTTTGATTTTATTCACATCTTATTTTTCCCAAGTTTGACTCAATTTAAGCTTGACTAATTCTATTGCAGACTGACAGCCACTGAATTATGCAAATAGGCAGAACACGATTCCTCATAAAATGCCCCTTTTCTATTCTTTATTTACACATAGCTGAACAACAAGTTCCCATTTACAAATTCTGTGCTATAACATTTTCTGTAATGGATATTATAAAGTAATGAAGACTAGAATTCGGAAATGAAAACAATATTGCTATTTTGTCATTAACCAATTCCTCAAATCACATCATCTCCAGAGGTATGCATATGACTTTGACAAAGATGTGTGTCTAAACAGATATCTTAGCATCACTTTTACTTCACTTGTCCCACAGAAAACCCATCCGAACCTGACGAAAGCTACTGAGTGAAGAACGGCTTAAAATGGCTAAAACCTTCTGTAACTAATTCTTATCAATTGAAAAAGAAAATTAATGAAGATTTGCCACCTAAACTGCAAAAAAAAAATATTTGGAGTTGTCCAAATTATTAGATTATTCAAATATAGAAGAAAAGGAAACAAGGAAGGGAGGAAAGAATGGAGGGAGAGGAAAAAATGAGAAAGGAGAGAATGAAAAGACAGAGAGAGGAAAGGAAGAAAGCAAGGAAAAGAAGAAAGGAAGAGGAAAAAAAGTTAGTTGGCGATGGAATTTTTTGACCTTATTTGTGAGTATGAGGGGGGTAAGGAGTAGTCATCAAAATGGCATCACTAAGCTATTCAAGATGTCTTGAGAAGATACTCATTGGAGTGGAAAAATATTCAATTATTCTTTGTTAAGCACGCACAGGCAATTCTCTCACCCTCTTTCATTTCCCCTTAGCTTGGATGCCATGACAACTGTCATGTGATCCAGCAAACACAGCCCTTGGCAGGGTTGCAGGGAGGCCTGAACTGGCCCCTCTCTGAAGGGAGAAGGTTAGTTTTGTTGTTTGAGATGCACAGGGCACCCCAGCTGACTCTTGCCTGTGGCAGTGAGTCCCTGCAGAGCACCTGGGAGAAAGCCTACCAGAATCACAGGAAAAAGGTAGGAAATGTGGGTGCCAGGCCCGATAGTTCAGGGTAAGGTCCCCAGAGCAGAACTCACAAAATGCCAGGGCTTTCCCTGGAAATCAAAAGCTAATTTTCTTTTCAGAGATGAAATGGTTGAAATCACATTTCCTTAAAAGTTTGGTCATATAGATTGCCATACACTAAAAATTCTATTAACTAGATTATGGTTTTTATGTGCCATGTTTTAGAACCATCCTTTCTCAGTTAAGGCATATGTTTATAAAATACTTATTTTCATAAATAACTTGAAAGTATAACAAGACAAAAAGATCTGAGGGACCCTTTACCCTATCAAAACAGCATACTCCAGTAGGGACAAAAAGCCAACATTTATCTCTATTAGGAGATACATTATTATTTTCATTTTAATTTGATGCAAATGTGGACATCTTTTGAGAAGATAGCCAAGTGGTTCCAAAATAGCCTGCTGTGATCCTCTGCCTGTGAGACCTCACTGGAACCATCCAGCTGCTTGGTGCTCTGTAGGCCATGTCGCTCTACATCTGTGTTCACTGAGTTGAGAAATGCACTTAAGAAGGAGATCTTCTGGAACGGGCATTGCTTTGTGTTAATTTAAGGTGATCCTCCAGGGCAGTGGACTCAGGGTTTTTTCAGGACAAAGAGGCCAAGGCAAACCTTTCTGCTCCTGCAGGATTTTACCTGCTTGGGTTGCAATCACAGGGTGTAGCCTTAGGGAAGTTTGGGTCACACTTACAGCAAAGCTGGCCCAGTGCCTGTCACTCACACCTGGGCCCTGAGCCCACTATCCCTTTGACAGTCCCACTGGGCACTCCTCCTGGCTTTTCCAGGGCTCACCCTCACTTTCTTAGACCTGGTATTCTTAGAATTCTTGTCTGTGCCCTCTCTGTGAAGCACCCCTCCCCCAGAAGCATCCCTCTGTAGTCCCTTGTTCTGCTGGCTCATGTCACTGTACAACTGATGTAACAGATTTGTTTTATCTTGTTTGTTTCCTCCAGTCTGTGAGGGTGGTGGCTGTGTCCTATCACCATATTCTCAATACCTAGAGCACACAATGTACACTTAGTAAATAGTTGCTGCCAGGGAAAGATTGAAAAGGATGGAAAAAAAAAGAAAAAGAATGGGCATGACAGCAATAAGTATAACTCAATCACTTTGAGTAAAAAACAGTGTAAACACCATGGTGTTTTGTTGTTCATTTGTGTATCCCAGGGACTACACTCATCCCTGGTAAGAGATAGATGGTCAGTAAACACCCCTAGCTTAAGTTAAGTAAGCAAGTTCTGCGCCTACAACACTGTAAGATAAGGAGGATTTGACAAAGTCATTGTGCAAAGTAGAGAAATGATTAAATGGAGAGAGTCAGCGTGTTGATAGTTGGCACAGGCCCCAGGTATGGTTGGGAGCATAAATTCAAGTATCACTGACTCATGCAGTTCTGTAGTGTCCCAGAAACACATTAGTGCTGGGTCTGACAATGGTTCGTTGGCATATCCTAATGTGGCTTGTGGCCAGCAGCAGGGCATGGGGTCAGGGAACCTATGATCCTGGTATGAGGTGTTAAAGGTAGGGCCTTACCTGGAGGGGAATAATGTGAAGATGGGGAGCCAGTCAAAGAGAGACTCTGAGAGCCACATGAAGTCAAGAAGTCAGTCTTGAGTACAGTCAACTAAGAAAGCTGAAAATAAAGGGCCTGTGGGTGAGAAATGAGATAACTGAAGCACAGTTTTCCAAAAGGGTGGTTTCAGGTGAGGACAATGCCTGGAGTCCTGGCACGGGTTTCCTGGAGAGGAGAAGTCAGTTCATGGGAATGTCAGAGAGAGAATGGAGGGAGCTGGAAAGGCTGTCCCTATGGTGTAGAACTCATTCTGGGAAGACAAGTCTGTGGTTCAGATGCTATAGGCCCAGGTGAATGAGGGGACACATGTGCTGCAGCAGAAGGAAAAGTGAGAAGGAGCAGGAACAGTGAGTGTGAGGGACACCCAGCTCTGCCTGGAAGCAACAGTAAAGAACCAGAGAGAATCCATTTACTACTCCAAACCTCGCCATGTGGCATTAAAACTTGGCTTAGGACAAATTCTTTTTTCATATTGGCTGGTAGGGGCGTGGTCAACTCTTTAGACAAATTTCACTTCTTATTTCTTGGCTGAGAACCTGGGATATAGGGGACTTTGATGCAATAAAGGAGATAAAACAGGCTTGAAGGAGAGTGCTGTGCCATCTCTAGAAATCAAGCACCTTATCCTCAGCCTGGCATCTCAACAGAGCCTTCTACCTTACACCTGAACACATATGTATGCTAAAATAAAATAACTTTAATAAAATACAAATTTCTATTGATATTTTACTAACACAATAAAATATAAATATCTCATCCCTAAGCCAGTATCTTAATTACTAGGGAAATGCTGAAGGTGTTCCCTATAAAGCAAGAAATAAGACAAGGATGCCTACTATTTCTTACACTCTTTTAAATTGTATTAGAGATATTAGCCAACGCAAGTAGACAAGACAAATCCATTAGGCAAGAATATAGGTACTTTTTTTTCTGTTTTTAGGTAAAATGAAAGAAAATGTGGAGAACCAAAAATAATCAATGGAAAAACAAATATAAATAGGGAAAAATAATTGCAACTTTTATCATAGAGAGGTAATATCCTTATGTATAAAGAACTGCTAAAAATAAGAAAATAAATTCAAACAATCCCATGTGAAAATAGACAAATAATATGAACAAAAAGTTCACAGAAAAAGAATTGCAAATAGTTCTTAACCTATAAAAAGGTTATCAACTTTTCTTATAATATAAAAATTCAAATTAAACTTGCACTTTAATACCGTTTCTCAACTATTGGGCTGGCAAAAAATTTTTCAAATTTGTTGGCAGTACTCTAATGGGCAAAAGGGCACAGCTCTGTAGGGGTCAGGGAAGGGGAGATGATTTAGCAATGTCTAATAAAATTATACACCCATTTTCCCTTAATCCAGTAGTCCCATTTCTGAGTACCTATTCCAAAGCCGTATTTGCAAAGATAAAAAAGAAATTACATAAGATTCTAATTGCATTATCTGTAATAGCAAAATTGGAACTAATTCAAATGTCCATCAGAAGTGAGCTGGGTGACAGAAATTGCGCTTCTGAGTATTTAGCCAAAGAAAACCAAAACAATAACTTGTAAAGATTTATGCACCCCCATGTTCACGGCAGCACAATTTACAACAGCTACAAGAGTTATAAAAGCAACCTAAATGCCTATCAACAGATGATTGGATAAAGAAGTTATGGTTCATATGTACAATGGAGTGATACTCATCCATTAAAAAAAATAAAATCCTATCATTTACAACGACGTTGATGAACCTAGAGGTTATTATGTTGAGTGAAATAAGTCAGACAGAGGAAGATAAATACCATATGTTTTCACTCATATGCAGAATCTAAGGAACAAAAAGAACAAACTAATCAAAAACAGATTCACAAATTAGAGTACAATTTGGTGATGGCCAGAGGGGAGGAGGGTTGGGAGAATGAAAGAATGGGGTGAAGGATTAAAGAAGTACAAATTAGTACTTGAGAGATGGTCACAGGGATGGGGAACACGGCATAAAGAATGCAGTTAGCATTAATGTAATGGCTAAGTGGAGAGCCAGAGGAGAGAAAAAGCAATTAGGGTAATTGTTTTATAAACTATATAAATGTCTAACCAATGTACTGTATGCTTGAAACTAATAATAAAAAAAATGAGTTGCATGAATAAATTAGGATGTTTTCACACAATGAAGTACTATGAAGCTATAAAAAGGAATGAGAAACATCTATATATGTTACCATAAAGTTACCTCAAGAATATACTGTGAAATGAAAAAAATGGGGTGAAAAATGTATAAAATATGCTGTTTATCTAAAAAAAGGGGGGATGAAAATGTATATAAATATATATATATACACATAAATATGTTTACACATGCACACATAATACCTATATCCTTATATTTTCAAAAATAGAAGAAATAACTGTAAAGTTAAAAGATTTGTTAACTGGGAATAGGGAGAAGATGAAAGGTATAGGACCCAGACCACTTAGAAAAAGAAATTGTTTGGATTTGACTTAGAAGTAACGCAACTATTTTACATATTATAAAACAAAATTAAATTTAAAAGCATTCCAAAATGAGTGTTCTTCAAACCCTCTCACCTTCTAGTCCTTTTGCCATCTCCTGTCTCCCCCCACATGTACTCTGTTCCATCACTGCACACTCCACGGGTTTGATTCCCAGACTGCATGATCCTCAAGCATTAATTTTAGACAAACTCAGCTGGTGGAGCTTCTCCATGCTATCACTTCCAGATTATCAGCTAATAGGTCCCAGTAGTTAATGATCTATGAGCAAGTATCTCTACTTGGGAGGATGGATGCCTTTTAATTGCAAATAGTAATACATATTTGTATATGAACTCATGCATTAAGTTCATAACATTTTAAAATATAAATTTCTTCTCTTGTTTGTACATTTTATAATAGGAAACGCTACAGGAATCATTTTGCATTTAATCAATGTTTAAGGCACTCATCTTGAAAGTATTGCTGGAGGCTCAGAGATTAGAGTGAGGTGGAAACAGGGACATAATTCACTGTCTTAAAGGCCTTTGGCAACAGAGTGCATAATAGAGATGTCAGTTGGTGGTTACGGGTAATGAATCCTTACTCCCTGCCTACTTAATTCTCCACTTGGAAATAACAATGTAGGCTCATTTTTGAGGGCTGCCTGGTTCCTCCAGGTGATATTTAGATTCTGAATCAAGTCCTGAGCCTCAATCAGAATTTTCTACCACAGGCTGACTTGAAATCTTCGATGCCATGAATAAAGATCTGTATGGCAAACCAGAAACTGAGTAACTAAGCTCACATTAATTATTTACTAAAAGTGTGCCTGAGATCACATCTCCCACTCTATGCCATAGGTCCGGAGCGCCCAGCCAATCGTGGACACCCGTGCCCCACTGTCCCTCAGCCACGTCCACCTGAACCTCAAGAAGCTGAAGGTAACTTTCAGTTCTACCTTTCAGTTACTGTCACAGCTAACTAGAAAATGTTAGCTTAAAAACCTAGGAAAACAGAAAAGGTAAGCTCAATAATAAATAAACAAGTCACCATCAAAGATAGAATGCCATCTATGCAGCCAATTCACCTCATCCCACCCCAAATGGAGCTGGTACAGAACTGCACCAGAAATCTTTCTCTAGTCTTCCTGTTGATCTGTCTTGTCTTGAAGAAAAGGGGGAGGGGGAAGGGAAAGAGAGGAAATTTTTAGTGTCATTTATTTAGCGTGGTTCTAGAGTAATTAGCATCATTTCTTTAAACCAGACAGTTTCAAGACCACCTCAGAATATTTATTTCTTGAAGCTTAAGCCATCTAGTAGGGGTAAGAATCACATGGTTATGGTAATAGTAATGATGCCAAAAGCAAAATGCTATATACTCTTTGTGTGCCTGTTAAGTAATAATCTCCTAAATGGGTAGAGCAAAAGCTGAGTAACCAGTTTTGAACAAATCAGTAGATCATTCAATTTAAAAACTAAAATAAGAGG
Source organism: Cynopterus sphinx (assembly GCA_030015415.1). Classification (NCBI taxonomy): domain Eukaryota; kingdom Metazoa; phylum Chordata; class Mammalia; order Chiroptera; family Pteropodidae; genus Cynopterus; species Cynopterus sphinx. The sequence goes on from CM057381.1 coordinate 46,833,915, forward strand.
ATGGTTGTTTCCTCTGGGCTTATTTTTCTTTTTCTTATTCTGAATAGTATAAAATATCTCTCTTAAAATATAAAATTATTTTCTCATTAGCATCACTGTTGCAGGTCAGAATTTCAGAGGTTGACCTAATTTCACAAAGAATTTTATCATCTTCGCTGTTACTTTCACCCCAAACATATGAAATTTGGCTCCATCTTTATGTCTTTCAATTCATAGACAAAGGAGCCTGCATACGTCACACTTGTAGCTGAAGGCTGCCATAGCAGTGCTTGCTGATATTTGAGGAGGCAATGTGAAACCCGTAGGGTGCTCAAGTTAAAGAAAGGGTGGGGTTGAAGGAATCCTTTGAATAAATCTGTGCACATTATCAGCACAGACACAGCTGGTGCTTCTAAAGGCTCCTTGTGTGTCTGCTTGCAGCTAGAAGAGGAGCGGCTTTCTGTCATTGACAGGGACAATTGTCTGCTGCTGGAAAAGGTGTCCTGCATTATGAGGACCAGGGGACAGACCAACAACAGAAATGACTACACACACAGGAGGTAACTGGGGCCCCCGGCACTGGTTAGTACCAAACTGAGAAGGGCTCCGAGCGCTTGGCCCCAGTACCTGAGCAGAAGAGTTGCCCAGGAGCCAGAGTGAGGCATTTCTGTCCTTACTCTAAAGGGTCATATGCCAGAGAAACGCCTTTTCCCCTGTGGTCTATGAATCAAAGTTTTACCCAAGACAACTTCACTCGGGAGGGTTTGGAGTGAATAGAGCAAGCCTGGGTGTCGGGAATGCTTTGTGCTTCCTGGCTTACTCTCTGGTCAAGCCCCTCTCACTAAAAGCTAGAGCTATGGGTCAACCACCATTTTCTTAAAACAGTTTACATTAGATCTAGAATCACTCTCTGTGATTCAAAAGGCATCCAAAATGGGAAGGAAGAAGTAAAATTGTCTCTATTTATAGATCATATGATCCTGCATATGGAAAATCCTAAGGAAACCACTAAAAAAGTTATCAGAACTAATACACAAATCCAGCAAGGTAGCAGTATAACAAGATGAATACACAAAAGTCAGTTATATACAATTACCTATAGCAATGAACATTCAAAAATGAAATTCAGAAAATGAACAAAATACCTAGGGATGAATTTAACAAAACTTATATTCTGAAATGGTAAAACATTAAAACATTTTGAGAGAAATTAAAGAAGAGCCAAATAAATGGGGGAAAAAAATCCCTTGTTTGTGGATAGAAAGACTTAATGTTGTTAAAATGGCAATATTCCCCCAAGCTGATCTACAGATTAAATGCAATCTCTATCAGAATCCCAGATGACTTCTTTGTAAAAATTGATAAGCTGGTTCTAAAAGTCATATGTAATTGCAAGGGACACCAAATAGTCAAAACAATACTGAAAAAGAAGCACGAAATAGGAGGACTCATGTGTCCTGATTTCAAAACTTACTACAAAGCAATGATAATCAAGACAATGTGGCACTGTCATAAGGGCAGACATGTATATCTGGACTTTCAATGGATATACACATGTGTCTACAGTAAATTTTGTTCAACAACATTGCCAAGACCATTCAATAAGGAAAGAATAGTCTTTTCAACAAATGGTGCTGGGACAACTCTATATTTATATGCAAAAAATGAAGTTGGACTCTTACCTCACACTATATTCAAGAATTAACTCAAAATGGATGCAAGCCCTATATAACTGAATCTGTAAAACTCTCAGAAGAAAACATAGTGGCTTTAGCTATGATACTAAAAGCATGAACAACAAAAGAAAAAATAGATAGATTGGAGTTACTCAAAATTAAGAACTTTTGTGCTTCAAAAAACACTGTCAAGAAAACAAAAAGACAACCCACACAATGAGAGAAAATATTTGCAAATCATATATCACATAAGGAAACTGCATCCAGAAAAATGAAGAACTCTTACAGACCAATGATAAAAAGACAGATAACCCAATTAAAAGATAGATAAGGGATCTGAATAGATAGTTCTCCAAGGAAGATATACAAAAGACTAATAAGTACATGGGGAAAAAAAAGCTCAACATCATTAGTCATCCGGAAAATGCAAGTCAAAATCACAATATGATACCACTTGACACCCACTAGGTTGGCTAGAATCAAAAAGGCAGATAATAGCAATGATGGTGAGAATATAAAAAATTGGATCCCTTGTCTACTGTTGGTGGAAATAGAAAATGGTGTAGCTTCTTTGGAAAACAGTCTGGCAGTTCTACAAATGGTTAAACATAGAGTTGCTGTATGGTTCAGCAATTCCACTCCTGTTACATACACGAGAGAAATGAAAACATGTCTACAAGTAAAACTTGTACATAAATGTTCACAGAAGCATAATTCATAATTCAACTGAAGAATGTATAACCAAAATTTGGCATACCCATACAATAGAATATTATTCAGCCATTATAATGAATGAAGTACTATAATATAAAGCATGGATGAACCTTGAAAACATTATGCTAAGTGAAAGAAGCCAGTTTACAAAAGACAAAGTATTATATGATTCCATTTATATGAAAGGTCCATAATAGGGAAATCTATAGAAATAGAAAATAGATTAGCTATTGCTTGGGACTAAGGGGTTGGAGGTATAGTGAATCAATAGTTAAAGGGTACATGGTTTCTTTTGGAGGGTGATGAAAATGTTCTCATTGATTGTGCTAATGGTTGCAATGAAAATGTTCTTGTTGACTGCGCTGATGGTTACACATATCTGAGGCACTTGTATGGGGTCAGAAAGAGTTTTCATCTTAAAAGAGCAGGCCTTAAAATGCTAAATAAGTCTCAATGCTGGAAAGATGGTGGAATAGGACGCACCAGGAATCTGACTCCCCTCCTAGACTACAACTGATATCTATGTTGGAACTCTGGAGTCTGTTGAAGGCTTGCAACTTCCAGGGGAAAGGCTTCCGTGGTAAATGTGGTTAATTTCAGTCAATATCAGGTTTGTGTATTGATCATTGATTGCTGCTTCTAATCACAGATGTGCAGATGAGGAGGTGGTAGCCATTCTTGTTGTACCTATCCCCATTGGTGCAGGACCATCCTAACTTCTGCTGAAGTGACTTCCAAGGAACTTAAAGGATCAATGCTTTTTCTCTAGCCCTCCCTTTTTTCCTCTTTTCTCCTTTTAGAAGTCAGACATTAAAGACTAGGACATAAAGAAAAGCAACTGCGTATACAGGGAAAATTGAAAAGCAAGAGTGCATGCCTAAGAAAAAGCTCAGAAAAAAAATAAGACATTGAGTTTGATCTTTGGCATAGAGACAGCCTAAAACAATAATAAAAAAAAGTTTTAAGAAACAGCAAACCCTGAGAAAGGGGAGAATATGATTTCCAGAGTTATGACATTATTAGATTCAAATGTCCAGTTTTCAACCAAAAATTACAAAACATGCAAAAAAAAAAAAAAAAAAAAAGGAAAGAAAGAAAGAAAGTAAGCCTCATTCAAAGGAACAAAAAGTGAATCAACACAAACTGCCTGAAAATGACCTGATGTGAGTTATACTAGACAAAAACTTTAAAGCAACTCTCTTAAAGATGTTTAAAGAACTAAAGGAAGATGTGAAGAAAGTCAAGAAAACAATGTGTGGACAAAATGAAAACATCAATAAAGATACAGAAAACCAAAAAAGAAACCAAAAAGAAATTCTGTACTCGAAAGGTATAATAACAGAAATGAAAAGTTTACTAGAGATATTTGAAGTCAGATTTTAACAGGCAGAAGAAAGAAACAGTAAATTTGAAGACAGATCAATGGAAATTATCAAGGCTGAGGAACAGAATGAAAAATACTGAAGAAAAAACAGAAGGACTTAAAGGACCTGTGGGACATCTCTAAGAAGATTAACATATGTGTGGGAGTTGCAGAAGAAAGAGAAAGACAAAGGGGCAGAGAGAATATTTAAAAAAATAATGGTTATAAATTTCCCAAATTTGATTTAAGAAGCATAACAAACGTCAAGAAAGATGAACTCAAAGATATCTATGTGAAGACATATTATAATCATACATTGGAAAGAACAAAGAATCTTGAAAGCAACAAGAAAGAAACAAATTATCACATACAGTAATCATCAATATGATTATCAGTAGATTTCTCCTAAGAAACTTTGGAGGCCAGAGGCAGTGGGTTGATATATTCGGAGTACTAAAAGAAAATAATTTTCAACTAAGAATCCTATATCTGGCAAATCTGTCCTTCAAAAACAAAGGAGAGATTAAGACATTTCCATATATACAGAAGTTGGGGGAGCTCCTGGCCACTAGAACTGTCCTGCAGGAAATGGTCAAGGGAGGCCCACAGGGTGAAATTAAAGGACACTGAACAGAAACTTGAAGCCATATGAAGAAATAAAGATTTCAACAAAGGTGAATACATAGACAAATATCAAATATCATTGTATTATTGGAACGTTGGTTTGCAACTCCAAATCTTGTTTTCTACATAATTTCAGGGACTAACTCATCAAAAAAATTATTATTTTATATGACCAATTTCCATGGCAAGCACAAATCAAATAACCACACACACACAAAAAATAGAATATACACAAAAGGAAATTAGAAAAGAATTTAAATCTTTCACTACAAAAAAATCAAGTAAATACAGAAGAAAACATTAATGCAGGAAATGAGAGACCAAAAACCTATATGGCATATAAAAAACAAATAGAAAATGACAGAATTTCTTCCTTATCTGTCATTACTTTAAATATAAACAGATAAACTCTCCAATCAAAAGATGAAGATTAAAAGAATGGATACAAACAACAACATATTGTCTATAAAATAATCACTAAGATCCAAACACACAAAAAGATTAAAAATTAAAGAATGGAAAAATATATCCCATACAAATAGTAACCAAGAGAACAGAGGTATATGTTAAATTTAAAATCTACTTTAAATTTTAAAAGTTTACAAGAGACAAAGGATATTACATATTAATAAAATGTTATTACAGAAAGAAAATATAAAAATTATAAACATTTATACACCCAATGACACATCATCAAAATATATGAAGCAAAAACTGACAGAATTGAGTTGAGAAACAGACAGTTCTATAATAATTGTTGGAGATTTCAATACCCCACTCACAATTATAGATAGAACAATCTGACAGAAAATAAATAAATAAGGAAATAGAGGATTTAAATAACGCACTTGATGTAACAGACATATACAGACCACTTTACTGATTGACAGTGTACACATTCTTCTCAAGTGCACATGGGATATCTTCCAGGGTAGACCATCTTTTGTCACAAATTAAATCGCAGTGGATTTAAAAAGATACAAAGTATTTTCTCCGACCACATTGAGATGAAGTTAGAAATTAATAACAGAAGAAAAACAAAAATTCACAAAATTGTGGAAATTAAACAACACACTCTTAAACGATTGATAAAAGAAATCATAAGAGAAAATAGAAAAACTTATAGATGAATGAAAATAAAAACATAACATGAAAATGTATTGGCTGGAAAAAAAGTGGTGTTAAGGAGGGAATTTATAGCTATAAACTCACTAAAAAATAAAAAAGATCTCAAACCAACCACCTTACTTTCTAACTTAAGGAACTAGAAAAAGCTTCACGACCATAGGGAGTCTGTCTATTTTGTTCATCAGTGTAGACACAATGCCTGGCACACAACAGGTCCTCCATAAATATTTGCTGAATAACTGAACAATCAGATGAGCTCATCAATGACTGTCCAGTCACCAAATTCATTGAACTGTGTCCTTTTAAAGTTTTTAAAATAATATTTATATTTTCTTAATCAGAAAGTAATACACATTCTTATTAGAGACTATAAGAAAATTTGATTACCTATAATTCCATTGCTTGAGGATAATAATTATTGTATACTTGTCTGCATTTTCTTATAATTATATTTTTGTGCACATATATATGTATTATGTACAATTAAAATTGCACCTCATATATAATCTTACATTCTGACTTTTTTCACCTAACATTAAATCAAGAGAATTTTTATACCTCATTAAAATGTTTCCTTGAACATTAATTATGGGTTCATCCCATGTTCTGAGATGACAGCACCATAGCGTTTAACATCAGTGTCCATTCCCTTCTAGTTTTAACTCTTTCTCAACTTTCTCTTACATTTTCTTTCTGTAATCATATTTTCTTCTGCCTGTTTGGCCCCCTGCTCTCTCCCTAAATTCCCTTCAGTGCTGGTGCCCTTTCCGATCCCTGCCTTCACTTCAACATCACTCCAATGTTGCAGATTCCTTCACATATCCATGTCTTTTGCATTATCGTCAACCCAAGCATCAGCCAAACAGGTGATTCTACCTAAATGTTCCACCATAATCCAAACCCAGTTAGATCACACGCTCAAGTTCCAGCTCCACCACCAGTTCACTCTGTGACTTTAGGCAAGTTTTTAACCTCAGAAAGACTAAATAATAGTGCCTACCTCTAAAGGCTAAATTAGATAATCATATTTCATAGATTTTAAGATATACCCTCCTACTTTCCCCTATCTATCCCCCACTCCACATTTTACTGGCTCTGAAGTGGGAGTGCATCTTACAGTGCATAGTATGGCATGGTTTTGCTGGCAACAATTTTTCTTTCTTGGTGGCATATAAAATAATGGATGGCCATCTGTTATCAATGAAGTGCATAAAGTATATAGAAGAGTGAACAATAAATGTTCTGATAGTGGATGATGCTCCACTAACATTTCCTATTTCAACAACTCTCCCCGTATTCACTCAGTCCCTTGATCCTAAGACCTGTGCTTCATTCGTCTCTCCTTGCTCTGCTCCCTCACAGCTGATCAGGAGCCAGCTGCTCTTGGTTCTTCCTCTCCAACAGCTACCTTCCTTACCTGGATGCAGTCACCTGACTCAGGCCTTTTCCACCCTCACCTGAACCACGGCAGTGGGCTCCCAGTCTCATTCCTTCCAATCTGTTCTCTCTACCCTTTCTCCACAGTGATCTTTCTAAAACGCACGTTTTAACATGGTTGAAAGCCATTCGGTAGCTCCTCATTGCCTTCAAGATGAGTCAGAACTCCCTGGGCTGCATGCAAGCCCTCCAAAGTCCAGCCTCTGCCAACCTCCCACTGTACTTCTCTAGGTGTGTTATGTCCTGGGATTTCCTTCCTCTTCTTACTTGCCTGGTGACACCAACCATTCTTTCAGGGCTCTGTCCCAGTATCACTTCTCCTGATTGCCACCTCTTCCTACTGTCGTCCTCAGGAAGCCCTGAGCATTCCTACCTCAGTGTCTCCAATGCATCTACAGTGCTGTGTTTCATTTTCTCCTTTACCTTTAACTTCCCTTAACTGGGCCATAAGTTCCCTGAGCTCAGGACTGTGTTTGTGCTTCTCTGAAGCCTAGCACCTCCCAGTCTGGGCACCTGTAGAAGAATGAGCTACTAAGTGTTTGTAAAACAAGTGAAGGAGAGTAAACACTCCCTCTCCAGGGGTCCTTTCTACCCTGTTGGCACTCAAGCTCATCCTCTTTAATGCAAAATGAGGACTCTGTTACAGGCTTTAACTTTCAGTATTTCAAGAAATATGTTCGCTGTTTTTTCCGAGTCTAAACAGGAAGAAAAGAGAACAGAAACTTCAAACAGTGCAAAGAGAAAATAAAATCATTCTGGGGAAGATGACAAACTCAGAGCCGTTGTATCGAGCTCAAAGATGGCAAGAAGACTGGGCAAGAACTGAGAAGTACAGGAAGGCCCTTGCTGAATATTGCGGGAGACAGCAGACATGCCAAGGGAAAAGGTACTTGAGGTTTCTTTTTCCCTTTAAATCAATAGCTATCTAAAATTTCCATTTACTTCCTCAGATTCATCAAACACATGGGCTCACGGATTCCTTTGCTGTTTTAGGGCATTTTATTCTATTGTCAAAAAGTGTATGCCATATGGTCATATCCTAATAATAGAAGACACAGAACAATGACTCAACTGATGAATTCATCCACTATTTCCTCACACATAAAAAAATTATTAGAGATAAAAATGAGCTCAGTTGATTGACTATAGGTTGTGCAAAGAAGATTTGGTGAAAAATAATAACTTAGCAGGATAGTATGCACAAAACTTCATTAGGAAATCATGTGACAATGCTGAGTTAGCTGTCATACACTGTATCCGGAAAAGCAAAGAAACGTAGTAATTTGAAAGAGTTTGCCAGATAATTTAAACTCTCCATCCCACCGTTGTTGCTGGCAAAACCATAATTCTAGATGAAGAAAAACTAATTTTAATTTTGTCATTAATTATCCTGCTCATGAATTTTCCATGAGTGAAATTCAAGTGTTGCAAGAGCTTCACTCCCTCCCCTCACCTGGATATATAGCCATTATGTTGTGAAGCATTTTGTCAGATTGCTTTCTCTTGAAATCTGGTTCATAAGGAAAAATGCATGATATCAAATCTTCAGTAAACACTGCTAGTCTTAAGCCCCACCCCTGAGCATACTCCAGGCCCTGTAGGCTCCTGTCCCATTCTCATCCCCAAAGGGTTCTGTTTCTTTAGGTCCTTGCTGGCCCCTCAGGCATTAGAGTTAGTGTTGGCTCTACCAGTGCTTTTTTCCTTGACTAGTAGGGACTTGGGAAGTCCCCGCTTTCTTCCCTGCTTGAACATTTCTGACAGACTCTTGAGGCATGGAGAGAAAAAGTATCTTTTGCAATGATGCATAACATATAAGCAATTAGTAATTACTGAAGCATTCAGAGAATTTAGTTTATTTTCTAATTTACATTGAAAACTTGAACATTTTGTTTCAAATCTTTATTTTTAATTATAAAATGAATATTTCTTTATTGTGGAAAACAAAATTTCAAACAGTACAGAGTATCTAAGTGAAAGGTAGGACTTCTCTTGGACTGAACATCATAAAAGTAATCACTATTAACTACATGTTTGTGAACATTGACTTTATTCATTGTTTTTTAAAACAAAAATAGGGTTATACTCTATGTAGTTGTCTCTAAGTTGCTCATTTCATTCAATAACATCTCATGGAAATAGTTTCCTGTAAGTACATAAAGATATTTTCTATTCTTTGTTAGCAGTTAGAAAGTATTTTTGCTCAGATGTGCCATAATTTATTTAATCAATTCCCTAACTGTAGAAATTTAGATTGTTTCCAGCTTTTCATGATTTCAAATGAAACTATGACAATAATCCTAGCTCATACATATCTTTACACATATTCTTTCTGTAATTTATATTCCTAGAAGGAAAGTCGTTAAATCAAAAGGTATGCACATTTAATTTTTGATACAGTCAAATTGCTCTAGCAATTTGTACCTCTAATTACAGTGGCATCCAATGTCTGTTTCTCACACTCTTGCCAACACTGGGTATTACACATATTTTAGAAGCTAACTCCATCTGATTTCTTCTTCTATGAACTAATTGTTCAAACACTTTGATCAATTTCCTACTAGGTGTGTCTATTTTAGTTATAAATATGTAGTAACCATTTATATATTCTCGATATTTACTTTTTTTCTATTTTTGATGTCACAAATATTTTCCCTTATTACTTACCATTTCACTTAAATTTATTTTTAGGTCATCAAATCTGTGACTGTTTTTCTTTACGGCATCTGGTTCTTCTGCCATGCACAGAAAGGGCTGTTTCAAACTGTGATTGGAAAAATATTCTTTTATATTTTCTCCTAATGCTTTTATAGGTTTCTTAATTAACTTTAAATATTTAATTAATGTAGACTTTAATAAACATGGCATTTTTAAGTTAGAGAGCAAAGTTCATTTTTCCCCAAATACACTGCAAGTTAACAAAATCAGTTTGTAATATCATAAAATTTTCAGTTTTCATACTTTATACAGAGATTTACAGCAGTTTACACTCCTCCCAGACACAGCCTCACACAAATACATCTCCTATGTCTTCACCAGCACAGAAGGAGGAATTAATATAGGAAGGAGGCAAGAGAACTAAAATGTTGAATCAAGCTATATTCAGACTGTAATATGCTGATCAGTCCTGCAGGCCAAACCTCAGGAAACCTGCAGAACAACCAAAGATTTCTGCTGGGATTTCTAACAACCCATTTGTCTATACCCTGAAGGGGAAACAGGAAAAACAGAATCTTTAAGTGGCCCCTGCACAAAATAAAATTAGTTCATTCTCTAGTGGCTAAAACCGTGAGAAACCTATGCACTAACGGCTGGGAACTGCCAGCAGGCCTTTCAAGCTACAAATTCTTAACTTTTCATGCTACATATACTCCTATCCTTCCTTACTGTATGTCCATATCTAAGGAAAATGGGTAGACAAAGTATTTAAACTGTAACACACAGGAACTAAAGAGTATATATAAACTGAATTCTCTGAACACTCAGAGTTCCTCTCAGTGTCCTTACTACTGTGTCCCTCTCACTGTCCTGTCTATTGTCTATGTCCCCTTGAGGGTCTCACTGTCTCTCTCACTCTCTGCCCTCTGAGAGGAGACCACACTCTGTCTCTGGAGTGTCACCCCTTCTCTAATAAACTTTCCTTTTGACTCTAACTTGGGAATGTGTCTAAATGCTTTTGACGCTCCGCCCAGAACCCTCTTTTCTCTCCGTGCAAGACTTGAGTCTCTTCCGACTCGGGGAATTTGCCCTGTCCTGCATCAGAATCACCACCTCGATTGCTAGTAAAGTTGTGTCTCTCCAAGTGAGTTCTCTGTGTCTTGGGGTCCTTTTCCACTGGGATCCCATGTTATTCATATTGTTACCTCAGCTTCCAGCCTTCAGTTTATACTTATCTAATTTGTACCCCCCAAACACACACACACTTCCACCCCTGACCTATGGATGTTGCTGTCTCCCCTTAAGAACCGGATATCTGAAAGTGGGGCGTCTCCTCCCACGTGCTCATGGCGCATATCCAAGGGTGGGGGTGTGGGGCCTGGCACACCTGGTGTATGGTCCGTGGCTCCTCTGGGGCTTGAACCCAGGACCTTCTGCATGTAAAGCAGACATGCTAACCACCACTCTATGGAACCACCACTCTAATTTGTTTTTTGACATCATTTTATTTTTAATATTTCTATGTCGTTTTATTTCAGGTTTGTGTCTTCTATACAGAATACTGTAATTTTGCTTTTCATTTAGTCTCCCTCAGCTTTATCCATTTATGTTTATTGACATAAGTATTGTGCTTGCTTTCATTTCTGTTTGTTTTTTTTTTTTTGTGGTCTGTGTTTCTTTACTTCCCCCCCCCCGCCCCCCTCCCCACGTGCCCCAAATTGTTTTCTTTAGCAAATGTCAAGAAAATGTTTGGAACCTAGGTTTCAAATCCATCCTTCATTCATTTACTTTGACTCTCTTAAAAGTCCCCTTTTACATAACAGGAAACAGATAAAGCCCAAGAGATGTTAAGATAAAGCAAAACAAAGAAAAGGAAAACAGAAGCCTCTAGAATTAGGGTTTCCTGCAGCGGCAGCCCAGAGACTGCACTTTATTAGAAGTGTCACCAGCTTTGCTAAGTGTTTCAAGCTTGGCCTCTGTGATGCAGCCTTGAGGAATGGTGCCTTGGCTGGAAGCATTCAGTTCTGACAAAGACCAGACGGCAGGGAGCCAGGCTGGCTGGCTTCCCAGCTCTGGGTCTCCTGGTGAGATTATCACTGCTCTGTGCTTTCCCTTCTCATGAAAAGACAAGCATAGAAATGCACACAGAAACAAAAGCCAACTCATTGCCTCCGGATCCCAAGTCAGAATTGTGATCTGAATGTCCCAAACCAAAAGATAGCTCTGACACGAGCTGCGGTCACACTGGGGCCTTCTGCTTCTGTGTGTCTGTGAGGGAGGAAGGTAGCCACCGCACAGGGGTAGAAGGATGGGCTATGGAATTCCTCAGTCGAAAATTTTCTTCCCTCCCTCATTGTAGCCCCCATGCACTATGGAAGGTTAGAGCAACTGGACATTCTCCAGTGAGGGAGATGACAGTAACCCTTAATTCTCCCCTTTTCCAAGTCCAAATATTTCCCTAGCAGAAAAAGAAACCCTATTCTGTTTTTTGTTTTGTTTTGTTTTGTTTTTCCTGAGAGACCTGCACAACTAGGTCACCCTACCATAGACTTTGTCCACAGATGATTCCCATACAGCCTTCAGGGAGGTATAAGGGAAATAAAAGAAAGAAAAAAAGAAAACAAAACTGGGGTTTGGGTGGCATCCTGAAGGCACTGCTCATCCAACACCAACAAGTAGGCAAGCTTTGAAGTGCAAATGTAGAGAAGTATTGCTTTAGTATAAAAGTACTTTGATGCATTTTGGAAAATTTTCGACATCAAAATTGTAATAATAAAAGATTATCTGATTTAAAAGACATTTCTCGAAAGCAAATGTATAAATGGCCAATAAGCCCATGAGAAAATGTCCAACATAAATAGGGAAATGTAACTCAAAAACACAAGACTTTACTTCACACTCACTAGGTGACAAGAAACAAAAGACAAGCGTTGAAGGATATGGAGGAACTGGAACTCTCATCCTCTGCTGAGAGGCATGTGAATGGTGCAGCCACTTTGTAAAACTGTCTGGCTGTTCCTCAAAATATTAACCATAAAGTTACCATATAACCTAACAATTCCACTCCTACCCAAGATAGTTGAAAATGTATGCCCACGCAAAAATGTGTACAAGAATGTTCAGAGTAGCATTATTATAATAACCAAATGTCAGAGACAACCCAAATGTCCATCAACTGGTGAACAGATAAACAAAATGTGATGTAACTATACAATAGAATATTATACAATTATAGAAAGGAATAAAGTTCTGATGCATATTCCATCGTATAAGGTAAACTTTGAAAACCTTATGCTTAGTGAAAGAAGCCAGATATACGAGGCCACATATTGTATAACTCCACTTATATGAAATGTCCAGAATAGGCAAGCCCATAGAGACACAAAGTAATTAGTGATTGACAGGGATTGTGGGGAGGAGAATCAGGAGATGGTAGCTAAGGAGGATGGGTTTTTGAGGGTGCGGTGATGAAATTCTTCTAAAATTGGATTTGCTGATGATTCACAACACTGAATATAATACCAAAACCACTGAAATGTGCACCTTAAAAGGTGAATTTTATAGTATAGAATTATGTCTCAATGAAGCTGTTATTTAAAAAAAAAAGATTCTGTGATTAATTCTAAATAAAGTAGAATTGTCAATAAATTGAAGTGCTCCATGTTCCTATGCATTCTAGTAAATCAATATTTTACTGTCCTAGCCTAAGGAAGGTATTTGTTTACAATATGTGTTTTTGATCCAGCAGGAACCAAAATTTAACTTTAGTAAGGCCGCACCAAGCCTGGACCCAAAAAGTGAAGTGGGAAGGGAGGACTCAGAACGTAAATTGCAAAAAGAAGACAAGTCTGAGAAGCAACAATGGGGAAATGACAAGGCTGCCATGGACTCCCCAATGCCCAAGCCACCACTGGTTGTCAGGGTTGCTGGCCAGGTCCTCTCCACCGTTATCACATTGAGGACAGCTGTAAATGTGCATGAGGCAGCACTCTAAAATGGTGTGTGTTTACACAATGTACTTGACCAGATGATGCAGCAAAACTATTTTTTGTGCTTCTTAGGCTGATAGCTGGAAACAAATTATGCAGAGTAATACTGAGAGTTCGAGGATTTCAAAGTAGACTCTTTTTCTCTAGCTATTAATACTTACTCTGTTGCCATATTTTGCACTGTTGCGGATTTGTTTATAATTCCCAGGTGGATTTGTATAAATTACCTTAAAACCCTGTAATTTTTTTCTTTAACAAATATCTAAATAAATCAGATGAAAACTCAGCGTGATGAAACCTGACTCCTCTACAACCTGATTCCAGAACACATAATCTAAGATGTGAAAGGAAATCAGTGGGTCTTTGTTAGAGTACTTAAGTGTAGCTGAGAATGTCTCAGAAACTACTTATTTTCTCTGTCATGCCCAGGTATGATCATGCTTAAACTATTCCACAATAATGAATATCTACCTTATAGTTAACATCTCAAAAAAAAAAAAGGTTAAAAGAGACATAGTTCGATAGTGTAGTGGTTAGTACATCTGCTTTACATGCAGAAAGTCCTGGGTTTGTGCCTGGGTGGAGCCATGGTCCATGGTCTATGGCCATGCTACCCTGAACAAGCCCCATCCTGTCTAATCTTGGAAGCTAAGCAGGGTTGGGCCTGGTTAGTACTTGGATGGGAAACCACCTAGGAAAACCAGATGCTGTAGGCATAAATTAATAATAATAATAATAATAATAATAATAATAATAATAATAAATGATTAAAAGACTCATACACACCTTCATTCATTTATTCAACAAACTCTGTGTATGTGCCAGGCACTAGGGCAGCCTGGGATTCAAAATGAGGGAGACAGACATGGTCTCCACCTTACTGTGAACCCCTCATAAGGTCACATGCTATAGATTAAGGTTGAATTCTCTAATAAAAATACATTAAATCCATAAAGGAGAAGAACAAGTAGCTACTTTCATTCCTTTATGCACAAAGCCTTTAAAACATACTCGAAGATCAATAGCCAGTCTGGTTTTAGCTTTCCATATCTAAACAGAACCATCCCAGATACTTCACTGCTCCTTGCAGGCAGGCCTGTTAGTCAGTGGTGTTTAAAATCATGGGCCTGGAGTCAGACAGACCTGGATGTGAATTATGACTCTTCACCTGATTCACTGAGTGACTCTCAGCAAATTGCTCAACCTTTCTGAAACTGTCATCTGCAGAGCAAGGTAGTGTTAGAACCTGGCTTGCAAGTGGGCGCTTGGCCTTGGTGCATTGTAGGGGTGCTTTTCAAAACTTCTCCAGGTCGTCCACATCTATTTCCTGCTGTGAAGCCTCAAAATGGGCACAATAGTGCAGAGTCTAGATCAGCACTAAATTTGTTAGAAAAATATTATTTTCGTAGCACCTGTATACTTGGTTTTCAGCCCTCATGTGTGCACCTCCTTTGAACAGTGGCAATTTAGGGCTGACATCAGCACTTTCTGACTGTACAATGAGTGTCTTTGTGCCTTGATCCTCACCCCAATGACCACATTACTCCCAGAGCTGTGTTTTAGACTGGTCTCTGCAGCCTTGTCCTGAAAAACCCCGATGTAATGAAATTTAAACAATCTATCACAGAAATGGCAATGTTGCTGTTTGGTCATGAGAACATTATTCTCTTTTTCCACCTACCACTTCCCAGAGAGCCAATAGTTTCTGAAGACTGCCACATTATTCCACAGAGTCAAGAGGTGTGCTCGCTGTTGAAAAACAGACTTTTTTTTTTTTTACAGGTCTTCCTGTACAAGGTGATTTCAGCCCTTTCTTCTTTATACTTGGCTCAGAGAATATTTCATCAGCAAATAGGTCTTATTCCATTATACCCCTTAGGGTGAAAGTGGCCATCCAGGAGCTCTGATTTTGAAGATAACTTGAAAAAGCAAGTATATACCAGGTATATTTTCAGGTGAAAAGATGTTTTTGTCCCATATTACACTGTTCATCAAATTAGTTTGAATGTGTAGAGCTTTGAAATACTGTTAAATAAAATGAACGGGAACAGTAGGGCAGGGGCAGAGAAGGAGGAGTGGTAAGGGAGAAGATGGAAGAGCAGGAGGTGGGAGAGGAGAAGGGAGAGCTATGCTGTGCCATGCTGAACTGGGTGCTTTGGCCCAGGGCAGCATTGGGTGAGGCAAGGAGATGCCTCTTGCAAAATGGAGGTGCTCCCCTCAGGGCACGTGGGGCCTGACTCTGCACTTAGGGGCCTGAGAGTGAACACCCCCTTGCATCTCCACCCCTGGGACCCTCCTCTGTACCATCCAGCCCCCAGCAAGAGCTCTACAATGTAGTGGCCACTCTCCCTTTTCTCAAGGTCAATGAAATACGGGCCTGCCAGAAACTCCAAAGTTTATTTTGGGCCAATTCTGTCAGCTTTTACATTACTTGCTCTCTTGCTTGCTGCGAAATCGGCCAAAGGTGCCTGAAAGGACTATATAAGGCTGCCCTTGGGAATCCTGTATCCCCTGTATCCCAAATGGAGAAGGTCATTATAAAGGGTCGTCTCCTTTCTATCAGCCTCAGAGTACATGTAGGTCCCTCTGGTTGCCAAGAGTCCTGAACGTGAGGGAATATTCCAGATATGCAAGTGTGGGCAGTTGGATAGAGTATCCAGGCCCTCCCAGTGCTGAAGGTCTATAACTTCTTACCTTCAGAAATGGCTCTCTGGCTGGAGGTTTAACTTGCCTAGCAGAGAAAGCAAAATCTTGTGAGCTAAAGTCAGGTTCCACAAACTGGGTTGTACAGAACACCAAGGGGGCACAGTGAAACAGATTTAAAACTGAAAACTGTGGCATGGGCTTTAACCACCAGGAAACAAGAGCAGCTGATATTGAAGATAACTTTTAAATAGCAAATTGTAGTGTTTTCAGGTCTATAGATGAGCCTATCCCCAAAAACTGCCATAGCTTCTGGTATTTATCAACAAGGACTGTTGTGTGTAGGGTTTGTCTTCTCCTCTCAACATTAACTATAATGTCCTAAAATACTGGGGAAACATCATAATACTTCTTTAAGGACCACATTAATTTTCATATTTGTAATCCATAGTTGAGGGAAAACCCGCACATAGGAGAGACCCTCAAAACAAAAGCTAAAACAGAAAGAACCTGATGTGTCTGCTGAGTCAGCTCCAACCCCTGGTGACTCTGAATGAGTGACATCCACACTGTCCTGTCCTTAGCAGCCCAACTCAGCTTCTGTAGACACATACCTATAGTTTCTTTTATGGAGTCAATCTATTTCATATCTGATCTTCCTCTTTTCCTGCTGCTTTCTATTTCCCCAGCATTATTGTCTTCCAAAGAACTCTGCCTTCTCATGTTGTGCCTGAAGTAGGACTGTTTGTTTTCTCATTTTCTCCTCCAGCAATGTTTCAGGTTTAATTTGCCCTAGGATACACTTGTTCATTTTTCTAGTGTTCTGGGGTATCCCCAGAACTCTCCTCCAACACCATATTTCATACATATCAATTATTTTCCTTTTGGCCCTCGCTGTCCAGTTTCCACGGCTATATGTAGTAACTGAGAGAATACAAGGGTGCAGATGATCTTACACTTGGTCTCTAATGACACATCTTTGCTCTCGGTGATCTTTCCTAACTCATCCAATGCTGCCCTTCTGAGTCTCAGCCTTTTCTTGACATTTTGGCTGCAGACTCCATTTGAATTGATGATTGAACCAAAGCAAGCAAAATCTTTAACAATTTTAATTGAAACTCAGGACTCTAGCAGTTCTTAAACTGGGGCCCTCATTGGTTCTCAGGCTCTATGACCTGAACCTCATGACCACCTTCTGATGTCCCTAACCTGACCTTTACTGTCAGGGACTTCCACAAAAATGAACTGTCTGAAGCCAGCAATAGTCCCCTACACGCCTTAAAAGAAAAACTATTGGATGTGCAGATAAGTGGTGTCCACTAGTGGTGTTCACTGGAACTGCAGCTACAACTCCAGGGGCAAAGAAGCCAGGAAGGCCAGAGCGCACATTACAGAGCAGAGCACTTCCAACTTACTCAAGGACACTCGGGACACTAAGTTAAGAACTTCTCTCTTTCTTCAAGTTTGATGAGAAATTTTAAGGAGCCCACAACTCCAGCTTGAATTAGCACTCTTTTTCTCATGCTTTTCTTTTCCTCCAATAACTTCATCAAATTGTAAATTGTAGCAAAATTGACTGTTTTTAATCGATACATAATAAGCAACCGAGAATACTGAGACCTGATCAAGGAGAATGTATCCAATCAGTGCTATATTCACTGAAAGCAACAATTCTTCAGTACTGTTTTATGGGCTGCTGTTTCTTAATACAATTCTCCAAATTATAAAATTAAATTTGGAAAAATATTAAATTTCCCCAGAATTTTAATAGAATTATATTTAAAAAACAGTAGGAGTAAAAGCTGTAGGGGAGGAAAAAATTTCCTTTTATCCTTCTATGTTCTATAGTTGGCTTAAGAATTGAACTGACATGAATAAGACAGATAACCAGGAGAAAAGTATATAAATTTATTTAATATCTTTATGCGTACATGGGAATCTTCAAAGGAAAAATGAAAACCCGAAGAAACTATTAAACCCCAAAGCTTATAAACATTTTAAAACAAAGAATGACAAATTGTGGGGATGAGACAAGACAAAGGGGCTTGGGGAGCGGGGCAGTAAATTATGGGACAGTGACTAGGAAATTTATAGAAAAAAATAATGGATGATAAGGGTTATTTTAGTAGGTTTGTTTGTAGAGATCCATCTAGCCTTGACTCCCTTCTCTGATAAGAATGTTCTCTGCTTCTTGGGAGGGCACCTTTCTCATGGGAATTTATTCCCCCACCTCCTTCACTCTTCCACTCAAACCTTTCCTCCAGGCTTACCAGAGGGAAAGACCCCATTCCTAAGGTCTTTTATGGTGTTTAACACTCTGTAAGGTGCTTCTTTCACTGCCTCTCCCCTGCTGGATTGCAGGTTTTGCAGCTCCATCTTCCCTTTGTCATCTCAGCTCCTGGCACAACAGTGGACACAGGAGACTTAAAAATACGTGCAAATGAGTCAGTGAGAAGAAGATGCCTGGTGCAGACCCTTACTAGCTTGCCTGCAGTAAACACAGCAGGACATGGAGAAACTAACAGTAAATAGAGATGAGATATTTCCATTGAGGTTATTTTCAAATTTGTAGAATTGTCATTGTAAAATGACAAGGGAGATGTTTACAAATCATTGACTTCTTAATAATTATTTATGTCTTTCAAAGCCTCAATAGTTTTCCAATTTCAGCCAACAGGAGTCTACCAATTCTTAAATTACTCTCCTGTGGTGACAATATCACATTACTTCTCAATCTAATGAACAAGATTATTGTTCCCTCTTTATTTCAGAGTAATTTAAATTCTTGAGAAATTACTTGAGATATTTAACTTTCTGGTCATAGTGAAAACCCATGTCTTGTTTTCCTGACTATATTTCATGGACTAGTTTGAGGAAAAAATCATAAACAAACAAACAAACAGACAAAAAATAAAAACAACAAAACAGAGATTTATATATATGCAATTTCACAAAATTTAGCATTGCATAAAAATACAAATTTGAAGCTGTTCCCCACTATTTGGCTGACTTCAGACTAGTTAACAAACCAGCAAACCAGAAAAATGTGGGTTAAGGCTTTAGAACCCCTTGGATGAAAATTTGTTATTGTCTAATATAACGCATGACTTGATTGGTGATAGCAATGTCCTCTTCTTTTTCTATACATGATTCTTCATTTTGAAGGCAGTGGAAATTACTTCTGCAGAAAAATAGACAATTTGAGGAGCATAAGGTAGGTCACCCTGCCCACTACCCCTTGTCATTCTGTTGGCCCTTGCAAGTGGTCTCTGGTTATAATTTAAGCTAAATTCATGATTTTATGCTTTTAAAAATCAGTTTGATGAAAAGAAAATTTTAGACAATATTTGTCATTTTACTAATTATTCGTCTCAAATATGACTTTAACTAGGACATATAGCTTAATAAAAAAGTTCAGTAAAGACTCTAAACGTGAAATTACGTATGACAAATTACCTGGCCAGTCTTACTGCAATAGAAAACGCCAGCCCTATCTGAAGTTCCAGGAACTTTGGCAGCGTGGTCACCACATTTTAACCATTCCATAGTCGAGCAGGCCAGAAGGTAAAAAAGAACTGTCTTGGCACAGAGGCCTCAAATAGAACTGGAATAAACTGTCTAATTCTGAGACAGACCCTGAGCAATGGCTCTGACAGATTTTGCTAGTTTATGTCTCTCAGACTTGTTAGCAAGACTTCTACTAGTATCGCTACTAATAAATTCTATTAATAATGTAACATAATGCAATGCAATATAGATATGCCTGTTTAATTATAATTACGAGAATATGTTCAGCATTAGCTAAGTACTTCATACGAATTATTTCATTGAATCCTTACATGCATCAGTTCTATGAAGCATGAGCTATTATCATTCACATTTTAAAGATGAAAAAAATGATAAACAAAGAGGTTGAAGAACTTGACCAAAATCTGAATCAAAGCAGTCTAACTCCAGTGTCCCCTTTCTTATCAAACAGCACACTTGCTGCCTTCTCCATGATGTGGCCCTGCAAGATGGCTCTGAGTTTTTTCACAGGGCTTCCTCAGCCTTTGCTTTATTACTCTTCTGCCTCTGGCTGCATTTTAGAAGTCTGCCCTTCCTGCTCCATGGCTACCCTACAGTGAGGAGTGGATAAATCACTTGGCTATGGTGTTGGAAAGAAGAGATGATCCTGGGAAAGGTGGTCCATGTACTTTGAATTGGTTTCCAGGAGGGTGGAAGGAAGGGTGAATTTTATCTGATCCATCTGTATTTTCCTACCTTGTTATAATAAAGGCATCCTTTTGGGTGGGTGGATGACTTGGTTAGGTAGTGTGATGGGCTTTTTAAAAAAGCCCCCAAGATGTCTATACCTAATTCCTGAACTTGTGAATATGTTACCTCAAATGTCAAAAAGGACTGCACAGAACTGATTAAATCAAGGATTTTAAATAAGGTTTCTGGGTTATCTGGGTGAGTGCAGTGTAATTACAAGGGTCCTCATAAGTGAAAAAGAGAGGCAGGAGAGAAGGTCAGAGTCAGAGAGAGATTTGAAGATGCTACTTGGCTGGCTTTGAAGATGAAGGAAGCCATAAGCCAAGGAAGGAAGGTGGATTCTAGAAGTTGGAAAAGACAAGGCATTGGATTCTCCCCCAAAGCCTCTAGAAGGAAAACAAACCTTCCAACACCTTGACATTAGCCTGGTAAGACTCTTTTCAGGTAATGATTGGAGAACAGCAAATAAGAACTCTGCCAAATATTTATACACTCAAGGGTAGTTTGCCTAATAGAGGAAATTCTATTTATTTTCTTATCCTCACGTTCTCTCCCAGCATTTGCCCTCAGATTCTATCCAAACTGACCCAACAAGATTCTTGCTGAAGTCTGACCAGGGTGATCAGACGTCAAAAGGGTATGGTGGGGGTTGAGGAATTCAGTCCTATATATCAGGAGTGATCAGATATCAAGAACGGGGAATTCTGGCTAAACTGACTTGTCATAATTCTTGCTAAAATTGGTGGACAATGCATAAAGGATCAGGGAAGTCCAAAAGTCAGGCAGAGTCGAAAAAGAGGTCAGCATGTTTTCTGATGAGGCAGCCTGAGTAGGGTGCGGTGGATGAGAGGGAATATGTGTCAATGGAATCACAACATGTGGTCACTTGTGACTGTCTTCTTTCACTAAGCATAAGGTCCATTCACGTGGCAGCATGTTGAAAATCCATTTTTGTCACCAAATAGTATTCCATGGTATGGACTCAAAGTGTTACTCTATCAGATTTTCACTTTTTTCTTTTTCATCACAACTTCCCCTACCCGCTGTGGAGGAATGAGCCTTTCGGTTTTGACAAAAGACAATAAAAGGGACACCTGAGTGTGGACAGTAAAGACTAATCATCGTGGGCCAGGACTAGGTTCGAGGGCTCCTCTAACCCTCACAGCCAGCCCCTGAGGTGTCATCATTTTTACACGTGACCAAAAAAAGAGGGGCCTTTGGAACCAAGGCCCTCACCCAACACCCTGCCCGCGGGAAGTGAGTGGGGCTGCACTCAAACCCGGACCAGACGTTGGACGCGGAAGCCTCACCGAGAACAAGTTACTGAATGAACGACACAGCGACACGTAAACGGCCGCGTGTCCCGCGAGACTCCAGTCGCAGGAGAAAGGCTTCCAGGGCCCCGCCAGGTCCCAGCCACCCAAGGGCCGAGAAAGCGCACCGGAACCAACGGCGCGACCCCCGGCCCAGGCGCCGGCGAGACGCGTTCGCGGAGGACTTCCGGGCGGGGCTGGCGGGAGCGGAAGGGCCCGGGCGCCGGCTGCACCGCCGCGAGCGAGGTCCGGCCGGGTGGCAGGGCAGTCGCGGCTGCAGGGTGGGGTCTGGGGGTACCCAGCGGGCCGCAGGGAGGAAGACGCGCGCTGGGACGGCGGAGGGCGCTCGGCCGGAACCCCCGGCCGCGCGGCCATGAACCTGGAGCGGCTGCGGAGGCGCGTGAGGCAGTACCTGGACCAGGTGGGCCCCCCGACCCGGGGAGCGCGGGCCGCAGGAGTCGCGAGGCGCCCCTTTTCCCGTAAGGGTAGCTGTCGTCAGGGCCTCGGGGGCACATGGCCCGTCCGCGCCTGGGCTTTCGTCCCAGAGTGAAGGCCCCGCAGGGCGGGATCCAGTCCCCCAGCCCTGCCTGCGGCCGGCCGGGGGGAGCACTGAAAGCGGAAGCCGCTGCCAGGACAGTGTCAGCCTTAGACGTGCTGATGTCCAGCCCTGCCGCCAGCCTGACTCCTCGACACCCAGCAGGTGCGCAGTGCAGACTCAGTGCGAAGTGAAGAGGGCGCAGGATGGTTTTAGGAGGAAAGGTGCAGGGCGGGCTTTCAATTTAGCCGGCCAATAGAAAAATTTCGAGAAGTTGTCATTCTGCTCTGGCAGAATTTAGGTGAGGAAAGGTACAAGCAAGCCTGTTGCCTCAAATCAGTACTTAAAAAAAAAAAAATCGTATTAACTACATCTGCGTTCCCTGCAGGGCCCCTTCAGCAAACAGTTTAAGGAAGGAAGTGTCTACAGAATCAGATCAGTTTAATTTATGATGTCACTTAATTTTAGTAAAATATATGCTCTCCCAGCAAATAGAAAACCAAGAAAGGGAGTTAAAAGTAGGCTCAGTGGTCAAAGTTTGATGTGAAATCATGCCGCCAAATATTTGCAGGGCATTGGTTTACCGTGAGTGAGTTGAATTGAGCAAATGCTTCTTGAGCGCTTTTTTCTTGGGCACTGGGAAGTGAAGACTGAAGTGAAGACTGAAGCCTGGTTTCCACCCTTAAGGCACTTAACACTGAGCAGATTTGTCCATCCCATGAGCATTCCTCCTCCAGACTGAGTAGCCGCTGAGTTCCTTGTCGCATTCAGGAGGACTGAGGCCAAGATAGAAAAACTGAGAACCATTGCTAATGATTAGATATTACAAAGTAATCTTTTAGATTATCTACTGTTTTAAGTACCTGCCAATACATTTTGTTTTCTCTTTTTAAAACTTTATATTTCTCATCCCTTATCCCACTCCCCTTTAGCAACCATCATCTTGTTCTCTGTGGGTCTGTTTCTGTTTTGTTCATTCATTTGCTTTCTTAGATTTCATTTATAAGTGAAATCATACAATATTTGTCTTTCTCTGACTTACTTCACTTAGCATCATATCCTCTAGGTCCATCCATATCTTTATGCATTTATATATTGACAGACACCTAGGTTGCTTCTGTATCTTGGCTATTGTAAGTAATGCTGCAATGAACATAGGAGTGCATGTATTTTTTCAATTTAGTGTTGTGTTTTGTTTTGTTTTAGTAAATACCCCAAAGTGGAATTGCTGAGTTGAATGACCGTTCTGTTTTTAATTTTTTTGAGGACTCTGCATACTGTTTTCTGTAGTGGCTACATCTGTTTACAATCCCAACAGTGTATGAGGGGTCCCTTCTCTACATCCTCACCTGCACTTGTTGTTTATTGATTTTTTTTTTGATGGTAGACGTATGACAGATGTGAGATGATATCTCATTGTTGTTTTAATTTGCGTTTCCCTGATGATTAATGGTATTGAGCATCTTTTCATATGTCTATTGGGCATCTGTATTGTCCTCTTGGGAGGAATGTCTATCCAGGTCCTCTGCCCATTTTTTAATTGAATTGTTTGTGTAAGTTCTATGAGTTCCTTACATATTTTAAATATTAACTCTTATTGGATGTATCATTTGTGACTGTCTTCTCCCATTCAGTAAGTCATCTTTTCATTTTGTTAATAGTTTCTGTTGATATACAAAAACTTTTTAGTTTGATATACTCTCATTTATTTTTCCATTTGTTGCTGTAGCCTGAGATATACCCAAAAAGATATTGCTAAGAGTGATGTTGCAGGAATGTCAGCTATTCAACATGGAGGAGGAGGTCAATGTGCTGGAATTGATGTTCCAGAAAGCTGACTGATCTGGATTACATTCAGTACAGGCTGGAATATGAAATCAAGGCTAATGATCTTGATTTAGCAGGAGAGGAAAATCCAGTTACACTCTTAAAGGAATTGTCAACAATAAAGTCTCAATATTAAACTTTGCATGCACATTTTAAACCAATTGCTGTCGAGCAGAAAGAGACTAAGCCACATTTATGCTACTTTCGATTAAGTCTACGACCATGATACAAGGAACTACAAAAGTAAACCACTGACTGAAGAAGAGAAAACTGCGGCACAGCAATTAAAAACTCACGTGTCAGACTTATGAAGTAATGGACTTGCAAAAGGGATCTCTAATGGAGAAGAGATCAATTTCAGAGAGATTTAGGAGGATGTCTTGTTAGCACTTGATAACTAGAGGTGTGGGGTGTAGTGAAGGAGGAAATTTGGCCTGGGTTACTAGTGATGCATTTTATAAGCAAAGGGAATATAAGAAGAAGGGCAGATAAATGAATACATTTTACTCAAAAGAATGGAATGGGAGTAAAAGGATTTAAAATATATGTGCAAACACACTTAGTCTTGTAATTTGAGCCAAGGAAATCTCAACACTTTTTATCAATGGGGATAACATAGATGTCCTGGCCTGTTGTAAAGAATGTTCATGTACTATGTCAGTGAAATGTGAGTAAGCATGGTTTGGAATTAAAGGATAAAAAAAAGGTTATGTCAAAGAGTTTTCTTCTAGGAGTTTTAAGGTTTCAGTTCTTACATTTAAGTCTTTAATCCATTTTGATTTTATTTTTGTATGTGGTGTAAGAAAGTGGTCCAATTTTGTTTTTTTTTTTGCATGTATCTGTTCAGTTTTCTTAGCATCACTTACTGAAGAGACCATCTTTACCCTATTGTATATCCTTATCTCCTTTGTTATTGATTAATTGACCATTTAAGCAAGGATTTATTTTGGGGCTCTCTATTCTGTTCCATTGATCTGTGTATCTGTTTTTATGCCTGCTGGTACACTTTGCAGTGTTTAAGTTTTTTAAAAAAATAACTACCTTCTTGAACTATTAAAGATCTTAAAATAGTGTCTTATATTGTACCATTGAACTGAAACTCACCTAGCTAGATATGAGATCTTGTATTGAGATGTTGACTTACTACATAGCATTCTAATAATTAGATATCTGTTTAAAATTTGAAATAACAGAGCAGTTACAACCTTTTTTTTTTTTTTCTTTTTAATACAGCAACAATATCAGAGTGCTCTATTTTGGGCAGATAAAGTAGCTTCGCTTTCTCATGGTAAGTGACAAATTTTTTTTTTTTTCTGATTTCTACTTTCTATTTTACCTTGTACCTCTGAACATTTATGTAATTTTTCCCTCCAGAGGAACCCCAGGACATTTATTGGTTAGCTCAGTGTCTTTACCTGACAGCACAATATCATAGAGCAGCTCATGCACTTCGGTCACGAAAACTGGACAAAGTAAGTGATTGTATGAACTTTAAAACATTTCAGAGCTTGTTCAAAATGTCATTACATTAGTTTTTTAGGTGTGTGTTTTATTTATGTCAAAATTATTTAAAAGAATTAAATTTTTCTTATTGAATGTAAAGAGACAAATTTTTATTCCTAATCTCAGCCTCGTTGCCCCCTGTCCCCAGTCATTTAGTTTGGAAAGTTTTGTTTTCTAAATAGCTCTTAAATTACAGATATTTCTTTTCATCGCGTTACTTCTAATACATGTCAAGCCATTAATTTGTTTTGTTTTTACCTCTCTTATTGTCTCTCCATAACATCCTTCCCACCTTTCCTGGTTCCAGTTCATCTTTGAAACTATCACAGGGGAGGTCTTTCTAAAACACAGATTTGATTATATCACTCACAGTATCACCAGTAATTTTCCATTACCTACAGGGTAGAATCAGATGCATTAACAGACACCTAGAGTCCTTTATGATTTCTCACCAGACTACTTATAATCTCCTGCCATGAATACATGTAACATGTACTCCAGTTAGGCTGACTACTTGTAGTCATTCGACGTTTGGTGATTATTCTGATTCAGTCAGTGCCAGGAGGTCTGACCAACTCCTCACTCATCCTTTCCCCTGCAGATATTTTCTTCCAAGTGGCTAGTACTTTTTTTTTCAAGTAGAGTCAGCATTCAAAAATTTTTAATATAAGTTTTAGGTGTATAGCATAGTAGTTAGACAGTTATATAATTTACAAAGCGATCTCCTTGATTAGTTTATTACCCACCTGGCACTGTACATCGATACCACAATATTATTGACTATATTTCTTATGCTGTACTTCACATCCCCATGACTCTTTCGCAACTACCAATTTGTACTTCTTAATCTCTTTACCTTTTTCACACAGTCCCCCAAGCCCTCTCCCACCTGACAGTCATCAGTTTAGTGTCTCGTACTTTTTATGCCCTTCGTTCATAGTCTGTGAAAGAAACTAGGTGCTGTGTTTGTCTCCCCTGCTATAACCTCCTAGAGGGCATGTCTTTACTCCTTTTTGAATCCTTGGTGCCTCGTATATAATGGCAAATATGGGTTGAAAAGACTGGATTGCTTTTCTCTGAAAGAGTAAAAGGAGATCTTATAACAATCACTTTCTTCATTTTGTCCTTATAGTTTTCTTTCAGAGTGAAGATGCATATTGTCTTGACCACTTTTTTAATAGATTTATTTCTTTTCTAGTTGTATGAATCATGTCGCTACCTTGCAGCTAGATGCCATGTAAGTATGCTCTGTTTCATTTTTATTTGGTAAAAGTTTCATATGAATGTTATACATCCCTCACATATATTTGAGAATTCTAATGATGGAGCTTGGCAAATTAGTATTTTATGAGAAAAAAATATTTTTTGCTATTATTTGCTATAAAATATTGATCCTTCATTTGCTAAAAGCTGACATGCATGAAGAAAATTCTACTTTAGACATTTTAAATTTCAGTAATGAGTAGGCATAATATTCATCATCCTTTTAAAATCTACAGTATTTCTGTGTATGTCTAGTGTAAGAGGTAATGGCTAATGGATGGTATTTCTGTTTTCTACATAGTATGCTGCAAAAGAGCATCAGCAGGCTCTTGATATTCTTGATATGGAGGAGCCAATCAACAAAAGATTATTTGAGAAATACTCGAAGGATGAAAGTGGCTTGAAAGACCCCTCCAATGACTGGGAAATGTCACAGTCCTCAGTAAGTAATAATATAGTAAGCCTGCTTCAATAAAATCAGTAAGAATTAGCCACTTGACATGGCAAACATAAATCATTTTGTTTTACTTGAGTATAATCATGTTAAAACAGTTTGGTTGCTACCTTATTTAATTTGCCACCAAAACCAAAATGATTCTGAGACCATTCTGAGCCATCAATCAGAAGCTGTAATTATGTCCTTAGGTGCTTGAATCTGAAGTAGGCTAGCTTGAGATCTTTCTTCTCATATTTGATTCCTTTATCTGCTCCCCACAGGTAGAATCATCTTTACCCTTCTTACTGTGTTTCAACAGTGTTTGTACCTACTCCTAAGAAACCTTGATTCCCTTGGATTATTTCTTTCCAGGGAGTGGTTTGGTGTTACTATTTGTGATATTTTGTACATTTCAGTTTGTATACTTCATGTCTGCATCGAATTGCAAATTTCTTACAGAGATTACATAATAAATGACATCCATAATCGGGTTACTTATCTGGACTGTTACTCCTTTTTTTTAAACAGGTTTCTTGAGCTATCATTCACATGCCATGCAATTCATTTAAAGTGTACTGTGGTTGGTTTAGTATATTCACTGAGCCATACAATCCTCACCACAATCAATTTCAGAACATTGTTGTTATTTTAGAAAGAAACCCTGTACTATGTAGCTTTTACCCATCAATTCCCCCATTTTCCCAGTTTTTCTATTTAACATTTCTAAAGGAACTTGGTTAATATATTTTTCACTTCAAAAAAGTAGAAATCCTATACATTTTAAGTATTTTGATGTTTTTGTTTTTTGGACTGTTGGTTAATTTATGTGCTAAGAAGTGCACATTCATTTTTCTGCTAAGAAATTTTTTTGTGATGAATAATGGTATTATTATTTTTGGACTTCTTATCCATTAAGTTATCTGTTAAGAAATACATGATTTATTTGTGGTTAGCGATTATTTTATGAATTTTTTTTATAACTCATAGGATAATACATAGGTCTAAGATTCTCTCATAATGTCCTCCAATATTTTTTAAGTTGTGATTTTTTAATAAATTTTCTTTATCCCTTTCCCATTTTATCTACCCATCTCCAATCATCTTTAAGCTCGGTTATGCGTTTCTTGAGGTTCAGAGTCTGATCAGACAAATTTTTGCATCTTTTTGTTAAAGATAGTGGTGAGGTGCCCACTGTGTGAACATTTTACCATGTGTTAGCTTGTAGAGAGTATCACCTCAACTTCTCACAGAGCCCTGTAACTTAGATGAGGAAGAAAAGAGGCCAAGTGAGGTTACATCACTTTATCTAAAGTCAATATAAGTGTCAGAGCTAGGATTGAATTCAGATCTGTCCAATTCCAGAAAGCCATGCTTGTAACCATTATTCTATATTGCTGCCAATTTTCTGATCTTTACTAAGATCCTTTCATTGCGATCTACCTATTGAACTGTATTAAAGTTTGATTTAATATATGAATGCTGTTTGTTGTTGCTAAATCCTTACATTATTTGAGACAGAATGAGTAATGAACAAAGTAATGACATGTACACCAGTTATAAAGATTTATTGAAGTGAGGAGAACCTAGGGAAGATAGAGAAGTTTTATTTGCTTTCATGTTTCTATTAGTTTATACTATGTCTGACAGTTGGGATGGAACAAATCCTTTTGGATGTAAAAAATAGCTTCTGGGTAATATATAATTTTTGCTCAAAAATTAACTTTAAAAGTATTGACTTAGTATACGGCTTGTGTTTTTCCAACAGATAAAGAGTTCTATTTGTCTTTTACGTGGGAAAATCTATGATGCTCTAGATAACCGAACCCTAGCTACCTACAGCTATAAAGAAGCTTTGAAGCTCGATGTCTACTGTTTTGAAGCATTTGACCTTTTGACATCACACCACATGTTGACAGCCCAAGAAGGTTTGGATGCTCAGGTGTTTTTATGTTTAACACAATTGATGTTGTTTGGGTTGTTTTTTTTTTTTTTCTCTAAAGTCTATAGAATCAACAGCAGGCCATGTACAGGTTTAAATAGACCTATTCATTTCCTTAATGTCTTCAAACATGAAACACATTGCAGAATACAATATTGTGCAGTGCCTCTTATAGTTAGAATCTTTATGGATTGTGATGTGATGAGGCCATATTTTTGAGAAATAATTTGAGGTAGTATAAATTTCTAATTCAGTGATTCTCATCCTGGCTGCTCTTGAAATCCCCGAGGAACTTTAAAAACATTAGTGTGCAGGTCCCAACTCCAGGCCAGTTGAATCAGAATCTCTGGTGGGGAGGTCCTGGCATCAGAGGATTTAAAGTTCCCAGATGATTCTAAGGTACAACAGGGGCTGAGAACCATTGACAGTGCGTTGGCAGCAATGTGAGATGGATAAACAAGAGAAACAAAAAATGGGGATGTTACACTAATAGGATTCAAACATTTTCGCCTAGTGCCTCTTAGGGGACATTAGGCAATATCTGGAGACATTTTTGATTGTTACAACTTGGGCATGGTGAGGCAGAGTGGGAGGTTGCTACTTGTTGCTAGTGGGTAGAGGCCAGAGATCCTGCCAAACACCTTGCAGTGCATAGGGCAGCCAACACAACAGAATAATCTACACAAAGTGTCAGTATTGCCAGGACTGGGAAACTGGCCTTGTGGTCCATCAGTTTGGTGATGACCAAAATTCGCCTGGAAGGTTTCATGGCACAGCCCTCCAATTCTCATCACCTGGGTCTGGAAGCACTAAGTTTTCTCTAGCACATTTTGATCTTGTTATTTTCTCTTTGAGTTTGATTTACTTAGACCAAGAACTATACGTAGAAGAATATTTTTCATTGCTGACTTTTTTCCCCCTATAAATATTATGAGGACATTTTTTTCCCTCAATGTTTTTAAGAAAAAGAACTTCTTGAATCACTACCTCTTAGCAAGCTCTGTACTGAAGAACAGGAATTGCTACATTTTCTATTTGAGAACAAATTAAAAAAGGTAAGTAAAAGCACAAAGTTAGTATTTGCTTTCTGTAAATATGTCATTCATTTTGGCCTTCATTCTTTTACTAGTTAAATTTTTAAAAATTAATTTTTATTAATTTAGTGTATTTGCAAGAGTAGACTTAGATTATTTAAAATATATGGTGTGGTTCCTTAAAAAATTTCTAAAAATACCTGTCTTCCTTCCAGGGAATCTTTTTATTGAAAGATTGAACTATTAGATAAATGTAATGATGTTACATGAAAATGAGGATTTTCTTATGCTTTCTGAACTTCTCCTTTGTAAAATAATTCTCATCATGGAATTCTGTGATAAAACTGCAAAGAGAGTTAAATTTCTTGAGAGGAGAATGGATGAGTCTTGAAATTAAAAAAGTTTCCAGTGACTCACACACATCTTTGTGTGAATTCTTTAAACATTTGGGTCAAATTGAGTCTGCCTTTTGATTTGGTATTGCTCATTGAATTCATGTTTACCTTTCTGTTTCAGTATAATAAACCTAGTGAAACTGTCATACCGGAGTCTGTAGATGGTTTACAAGAAAATCTGGATGTAGTAGTGTCTTTAGCTGAAAGGCATTATTATAACTGTGATTTTAAAATGTGCTACAAGCTTACATCTGTGTAAGTATGCTCAGTCATTTTTGTGTAGGAACATAGAGTTCAGTCCATTTCACCTAAGAAATTCATGGGATGTGCTTTCTGATTAATTTTGAACTAATTGATTATAATTTAAGTTGCTTTTACCATTTTGCAGAGTACCAAAGGGGCGCTATCTTAAAAGACCACATACAGACACAGATTTATGCACATTTGTAGGGTTATTCCATTAACTTGAGAGTATACACGTTCCTCATTTCAATCTTTGATAATTTGCAAGTTTGAAAATACTACTCTGGCACATGGTTTTATAAAATCTCTTTGTTGTTAAAGTAGAGTCTAATAAAATCCTGTAGGTGTTGGGTACTTAGGCTCACTAGCCATGCCATCTTCCCCTCTACCAAGTTTTCTAGTGTATGTAGCTCCAACTTGTCCTTTAGCTAAATTACATGTACTATTTTTAACAGATCTTTGGGGTTGCTTAAATCCTTGAATTTACAAAAATTTTAATTGACAAATACTTGTGATCTATTTTATATTTTACGTTATTTTTGATCCTTCTAAACAATTGGACTACTTATATGTGACAGTTCTGTTGCTAAAAAGTAAATGTGTGTGTTGTTTATTTTTATTCCGAATAAATCAGAATTTTCCCTTTCATTTATAACCTAATCATTACCTTAATTGAACCAACCTGAAGATAATGGAATTAAAGTATTATAAGCCACAATGTTGTATGTAATGACTACTTAAACATAATTAATTATAATGAGCTCTATTATATACTGTTTCTGGGGTAGTAATTTGTTGCTTGAACTTTCAGAGTAATGGAAAAAGATCCGTTTCATGCAAATTGTTTACCTGTACATATAGGGACACTTGTGGAGCTTAATAAAGCAAATGGTAAGAATTTTTTTAAATTAAAACTATAATTTCTAAGACCAATTTTTTTGTAACTCTTGAAATTTTGTCACACAAATCCTGGATAATTGGTATTGCAAGTAATGGCATAATAGTAAAAACTGTGGGAAGAAGTACTTATCAAAGTGGCCAATGGTCTATCCTGTTACCCCAACAGAATACTATTTCTGTATCCCTACTTCCTGCTTCCCTTTCTCCAATGCAATTTGTGGTTTATGATGGGTGGCAGTTTTGCTTTCTCTCTCTCTCTCTCTCTCTCTCTCTCTCTCTCTCTCTCTCTCTCTCTTGTAAAATTAATAAGCAGACTGATATGGTAAGAGTCAGAATTATTTAGAAGTTGGAAGATGGTAGATTTTTTTGCTTATACTTCCCATATTTTAACATTTTGGAAATACCTAATTGTGTTTGGACTGTAATTGCCCTTAAATCTTTTAAACCAGCTAATGAAATCTGCCAAAAGGAAAAAATGCCAGTCACTCCAACTCCAAACCCCAGCTACTCAAAGTATGGTCTGTGACCAACAGCATCATGTCTCCTGGCAGCTTGTTCGCAATACAGGCACTCAGGTTGCCCTGGTCTAATGAATTTAAATTTGCATGTAGGAAAAGTCATTGTGACGTGCTAGGACTCACACGTTACTCAAGAGAAAATCATCTTGCTGATATGATAAACTTGAGAGTCTGGTTAACCAAACTGGTTTTAGGGGGTTAAGATGGTCCAGGCTAGGCCCACAGAGTAAGAGACATGGGTTTTTTAAGATAGGTGAGGTGCTTTGAAATAATCTCTTAAGCACCATAAAGTGCTTTATCATATATTATTCATCCAATTCTCCAGTCAGTCAGTGGGTGTTCATTGCCCACTTATGGGTCTGGCATCTGGTAAGGAGTTGAGAGCGTGAGGTTTAAATGAAACAGCCATAGTATCTGCCCCCTGGAGTTTCTGTATTTCATTTGGTAAATGAATTTTGTATCGAGAAAGAAAGAAAAGTATGAAATAATTGTCATCAAAACAAAATTTATGCGATTGCAAAGAGTTGTAAATATGGGGAAATCATATCTTAAAATTCATTTGCAATGTATAATTTTATTCTTTTTTTCTTTCCCCCTAATGTAGAACTTTTCTATCTTTCTCATAAATTGGTGGATTTATATCCTGGTAATCCTGTAAGTAAATATAAACTTTATTATAGTGTTTTTTCTTACTTGAACTGAAAATGCTTTACTAGTTTATAGACAGCAGCTTATATTTAAGTTTAAGCAAATATGTTTATTTAAAGTCTTGGAACAGAATTTCCTAGTGCATATGATAAGTAGAAGCAACATTAACTTTCTCAATCTATGAAGGTATTTTTTTAGTCTAATATAACTTAAAACAAAAATCATCATTTTTTTCTGATTATAGAAATTACATATGCTTATTATTAAAAACACAACATAAAGATAAATAAAATATTGAAAGTAAAAGTCACACTTTCAACTCTGATAAGCAATGCTAATAATTACTTGGTAGCTTTCTCACTTTGCATATATAAGGTAACATTAAATTGCACACTGATTGAGTCATTGTGTCTTCCAAACTGCCACAG
Organism: Cynopterus sphinx; assembly: GCA_030015415.1. Classification (NCBI taxonomy): domain Eukaryota; kingdom Metazoa; phylum Chordata; class Mammalia; order Chiroptera; family Pteropodidae; genus Cynopterus; species Cynopterus sphinx. Next base: position 46,867,362 of record CM057381.1, read on the forward strand.
ATCAGAATTAAGACCTAGAAATAGAAAATGGAATCAGGAACTGTGTCCTTAAAGACTAAAGTCAAGAATCAGGGTTTACGTCTCAAGAGAGAATCTGCATCCTAGACCAATGTGAAAATATAGAGGCGAAACCAATGCAAAAGAAGTCAGCTAGTGATGCAGAACCTGGTAGAAACAGGGTAGAGCCAGGGAAGACACATGTTACAGGCAGGAGGCCAGGACTCTGGCTGGATTTGCAATAGGAAGTGTTCAGGAGCCTCGTCTTGTATTGAATGATGCAGGGACATGATTGAAGGCATCTTCAGGAATAGCTGTGGAGAATCTGTCCTGTTTTCATCCAGGAACCTTAGTAGATAGCCTGTCTCAGAGAAGTTTTTAACTTGAACTAGAATATGGGGTGGAACATTTAGTCCATCTTCTGACCTAATTTGTTAGAGATTTCAAATTCAGAGTTCAGCATCTTTGGTCATGTAAATTTTGAACTTTGTAGGTATCTTGGTTTGCAGTGGGATGCTATTATCTCATGGTTGGTCATAAGAATGAACATGCCAGAAGATATCTCAGGTATGAGTTTATTTTCTTCCCTTTATGGTGAATCTATATGAAGAGATTTCTTGCTCATCTGCTTTAATACAACAAATAGTACTTTAAAGGCAGTGTAAAACCATAAATATTTTCTTTTACAGATTCAGTTCAGCTGCCTCAATTGGGTACCTTGCTCTTTATAAGGTGTCGTGAGAGGAGACAGAAGTAATTGGTGGTGTAGATCTTGTCTTGAGGACCTTATAATGTATTTAAATTTTTATTTATAAATGAGAAGTATGAAACCGTAGAGAAAAGGAGAAAGTAGTTTGAAAGGTTCTGTTTTTCATTTATGGAGATACTATTAACCTTTTACTTTTAGGACTTTTGTTAATAGTAAAATTAAATAAAACTTTACATGACATTGGGGATCATTAATTATGACTTTAAAACAGAATTCTTGATATAGTAAACTGCTATGGTTTTAGTTTAAAGAATTCCATGCAGCCCAATCAAACTACTTAACCAGTATTATTCAGTTCAAGTGCAGGAAAATATTTACTATATGAAGAATTAATTACTAAAGATTTAAAATTTAATGATACTTCTGAATGATACTTAGAAATGGATCTAAGGGAAAGCACATGAACTTTGGGCACAGACTTGAAGCCTAATCCAAGTTCTGTCACATACTAGTGGTAATTCCTTGGGAAAGTTAATGTTTCCATTTAATTTTCTCTAAAAATGGGATGTAATACTTGGGTCCCGGGATTTTTAGTAAAATTAAAAAGTTGACACAAAAGAATCCTATACTGGGAAGAAAATAGAGAGAGTGCTCTGGTGTTAAGCACTTTGGAAACCTTGCAAGTGCTTTCTTCCTGGAGTAAAAAGATAATTTCTGTTGGAGTAGTGCTTTGAGTTATGCTGCTTTGATTTAGAATGCTTTTTCAGTGATGGACTCCACATGAAACAGGGAACATTTGGGTGAAAAACCTAGAAAATAAAATGCTAGGAAGTATGGATTTCACCCTTTATATTTTCCATGTTTTGTAATATGTTTCTTTATTCCTTATTGTGGGTCATCAGTGGGCCACTGATTGAAGACTGTGACTATTTAAATAAACCATGTAGTCCAGTTCATGGAACCAGGGTGAATATCTTAGCACCATCTCTAGGATCTCAATCTTTTGAGCCTTAATATACCTATATTTAAAATTTAACTAACTTATCTTTCAAGTTATTAGGATTAGATATAATATATAAGGCATCTAACATGGTGTCTGGCACAAAACAGGCCCTCATTAAATGACAAAGTTATGAAATAAACCTCCTGGATTAAGTAATATTTGTAAATTCTTTGCAGAATAATAATGGGTTCAATAATAGTGCCTATAAGATTGTGGACCACTCCTAATATTTCTTAATATTTTGATCATACTATTAAACATTCATTTCAAATAAATTAACACAGATGTCACATTAATGTTTAATATGTTAACCATTCAGCTTATTGATTGATTTAATTTCAACATCCGTGAAGTCATCAGCTTACATAAAATAATTAGCTTAAGAATAAATATTATATTAATTGAAGGAAATCTCTTGTTTAGTAAAGCTACAACGCTTGAGAAGACCTATGGGCCTGCATGGATAGCATATGGGCATTCGTTTGCAGTTGAGAGTGAACATGACCAAGCAATGGCTGCCTACTTCACAGCAGCACAACTGATGAAAGGGTATGAGAGAGCAAATTTCTGGTTTTCTGGGCAAGTGACCTGGGGAGAGGGAGCTGGGAATAGGACACATTAAAACATCACAAAGTTTGCTGTTCTTACTGAGACTCAGTTGTTTTTCTAGAATAAGCACTCCTTAGATGGTTGTAAACTTTGGTTAACTTCCAAAGTTCTGAAAACATTTATTTTGATAATTTTTGGCAGTGTTCTTGTTGCTTTTAAGGAGGAATGGATTATGGGAGGTCCTTACTCTGCCATTTCGAAAGTACTTCCTCCAGGTAAATACTTTTAAAGGGTTCTTTGTGACCCTTCTGTAGAAGGCAGAATCTTGAATCATGATTCTAGATTAGAACCAAAGCACATACCAACCAGTCAGTCAGTACTTACTGATGTTCTTACATCCATCTTCGAAGAAAGATTATCTTACTGTGTTTAATCACTAGTCTGACAGTGTGAATTAAAAAGTGATTAGTACTTTGTCCATAGAACTGACTCAGAGTATATGAAAATAGAGTATACATCACGTAATTCAGAGCTCTGGTGTAGAACTGGTAATAACTGATATATGGGAATCCACACAAGGACTTAGTTTAGAAAGTCAGAAGCAGCTTCATAAAGGAAGTGAAACTTGAACACAGTTAAGATAAATGGTTCTGAATCAATAAAACACAGTTAAGGATCAATGGTTCTGAATCAATAAAAGGAGGAGGAAGACAGTCTAGGCTAGAAGCATGACGTTAGTGTGCATAGACCTGCCTGCCTTTCTGCTTTAGAGGATTTTTATTTTTGTTTTTTATTGTTTAAAAATGAAAAATAAATGTTAATGGGTTGCTGATAAATTTTAGAAGGGGTAATGATGAGTCTAAAAGCCCATTCAACATTAAGTGAAGTATTAGAAAAAAAGTAAATGCTCTGTTTTTGGCCATGTTTATATTATTTTGCAGGCAGGATTTGAAGTTAATAAATTAATTTCTGCTGAATTATAAAGTTTTGGGTATTGAATATGTGAAATTTTCAATATTTTTAGGTGTCATTTACCAATGCTGTATATCGGATTAGAATATGGGTTGACAAATAACTCAAAATTGGCTGAAAGATTCTTTGGCCAAGCTCTAAGCATTGCACCAGAAGATCCTTTTGTAATGCATGAGGTTGGCGTGGTTGCATTTCAGAATGGAGAGTAAGTACTGAAAGGCCAAAAGCCCTTTTGGCTTTCTTTAAAAATAAAAAACCCTGAGTTTTGATCCTTTTGATGTGGGCTATCACAAGTCTTGTGTTCCAAGACTGGACAGTTGTTGCCAACTCTGTAAATTCACTGAACTCCATGAAATAGCTGGAGGCATTGCAGAATCCTCAGTCATCTGTCTCCTTGTTGATTAGGAGTTGGATTTATACATTTGAGAAAGATTTTCCACAATTTTGAAACAAAACTGTTTTCTGTTTAGTTACCAGTTAATTTGAAAATTAAACTAATAAGAATGGCTTAATCTGAGTTTCCTGGTCTATTGAGGTGTTACTATAGCCTGAGATACTTATAGAATAAGTAATTCAGTGTCATACTCAAACAGAAAAATATCTACAGCCCTTTGCCTGAAATTATACATAAATTTAAAATAGTAAATTAGTACTGCTATAATACTTACGTTGTGGCATGTGTGTGTATTCTAAAAATTGGATTATTATTTATAAAAGAAAGTTTGGAGCTTTTTAAAAAATAATGTAATGATTTAATATACAGTTAATTTGTTTTTAACCCCAGTGTCAGTTACAGACAAAATACATCATCCCAGCTAAGGTCAAACAAGTGATATACTGCCTTATTTCTCCTCTTCTACTGTAAACAAGTGTTCTTTTTACAGTCTATTTTGTGCCACATTTTTGTGCTTCTAGTTGATGATTTCATTATTTAAAATGATCCCCAAATGTAGTGTTAAAATGCTGTCTAGTGTTCTTAAGCACAGGAAGGCTGTGTTGTGCCTTAGAGAAAATACATTTGTTAGATAAGCTTTGTTAAGGCATGAGATACAGTGCCATGAATTCAATGCTAATGAATCAACAATGTGTGTTAAATTAGACATCATTATACAGAAGCATATATAAAACAGATTATATGTTGAACAGTTGATGAAAAACATGACCAGATGTTTTTAGGAATTTAGCCCTGTATTTCCATGGAGAGCAGTAGTTCAGTACTTAGAAAGCAATGTTCTCAGTGACTTTAGAATATACTTACTGATAATGAGAATAATGACAATTGACTGTATCTGCTAAAATCTTAAACTCCTGTGATGTTAATGACATAAAATTAATCATTTATCATCTAACTTAAAGTTGATTGTAATAAACTATAGAAATTTACCTCATTTTATTTTAGTATTACTAGAAAGATTTAAATTTTTCTTTATATTTTCTAATTTAGAATAACCTACAACCTTTTTTCTTCTATTTTAGATGGAAAACGGCAGAAAAATGGTTTCTTGATGCTTTGGAAAAAATTAAAGCAATTGGGAATGAGGTATTTTATGTAATATCTGTAAATACACAACATTATAATCCTAAGTGTATTTACTATTGAAAGAGGAAAATAATATAGACCAAAAAAAATCTGTCTTGCCTAGAAGATAATAACCTAATATTTATTATATAATAACTTAATGTCATAACAAATGGCTTGTTAATGTTTGAATTGTTGGGCAATTAACTTTTATGGTATATAAGGAGTTAGTTTCTAATTGAGAGGACAGATGTTGGCTGCTTCTTAAGAGGCTCTTGTTTTAATATGTGGGAGTAATTAGAATATATTTGATGATAATTTAATAGAGAGAATATGTGATGGTTAGTGGAAACTGGTAGGTACTGTAGCATCTAACAGAGTAAGTCCTTCTCTAAAACCCGAAAGAAACTTCTTTGATTAATGGATAAATATAGCAGCAGATCCCACTTTTGCAGAATTAGGGCTAGTTGTTGTTGAAATTTAGACTTATTATTCCTCTTCCATACCTATACTTAGTATACAGTTAGACCTTACAGTATTTGAGTATTTAACAAAGCTCTTAGATGAAAGATGTACCCCCTGACTTTGTGCTCATGAGTTAATTGTCCAGCTAGCATGGATATGTATATACTGGTATTATTTTAAAATAACAGATATTGTAAACTTTTGTAGGTAAGGGATTTGCATGTTTCTACTCTTCTGGTTCCTGATTCTTTTTATAAATACCTGTTTTGTTTTAATTTGTTCTGATTGTCGCTTCCCAGTTTCATTCTGTTCTTGTTTGGGCCTTTCTGCCCACAGCTCACATCTTCTTTGGCTGTTAGTTCCTTTTTACTGAGAAGACATAGCTCCCTTGGGCTCCCTGCCAGGTGGCAGTCCACCTGTCCCCATAGAGTTTTATTTACTTTCTGCCTCTTCTTTTTTGTTATGAACTTAAAAACACTGTATTTCTGTGTGTTTGCACAGAAATACACACACACACACGCACGCATGCACGCACAAACATACACACAGAGGTTCTTCCACAGCTTAGTCTTGGATAGTCTGGATAATACATGTGTTTTTGTTAATATAGGGTTGCCGCTTATCTATCTCTTTGCCAGTTTCAAAGAATTGAATACCTTAGGACAGCCATCCCCAACTTTTTTGCCCCAGGGACCAGTGTTCCTATGAAAATCTAATACCCGATGATCTGAGGTGGAGCTGAGGCGGTGATGCTAGCGCTGGGGAGTGGCTGCAAATACAGATGAAGCTTTGTTATATTTGCCCACCACTCACCTCCTGCTGTGCATGGCCCGGTTCCTAATAGGCCACAGACCAGTACCAGTCTGTGGCCCAGGGGTTGGGGACCTCTGCCTTAGACCTTGCTACTCAAACTAGACTAGTATCATCAGCTTGTTAGAAGTGTGGAATCTCAGATCTACTGAATTGAAATCTGTAGTTTTAGCAAGATGCCCAGGTGATTCTCATACACAGAAAAGTTTGAGATGCACTGTCACAAATGACACTTAAAGTTGAAATTGTATTCTTTGATCATCTGAGCACTTTGGGAGTCTTACAGAAATGTAATGATTTTAAGTTCAAAAGCACAATAACATGAAACCATCGAAATGCCCATTAAAAAGTTATGTGAAGAGGGAAAAATATCATTTGACTTTAGTTATCAACTGCAGTAAATGTCAAAATAGTCACAGGAAAAGTCATGCCTCAGAGTCATAAAGGAGTTGTTCTTAATCACGTGGCCTGTACCTCCTAGAGCCCAGCTCAGGAGACTTACAGTGTGGCTCAGGTCTGTTTATTCATTTAGTTGAGACTTATTTAATGCATGTTGACTGTGTCAAAATTTCTGAGTTAGGCATTGGGAAACAATAGGGAATTGGTTTGATATTTCCTGCCCTCAAATTGGGGAATGCAGATAAGTAAATTGGCAGTAATAATACAGTGCACACAAAGAGCTGTGATGGAGGAAAAAGGGAATCCACATAGAGGGGCAGTTAACCCATACTTGAGGTGGGTCAAGAAACCCTTTTGGATACAATGTTATACATCTCAGTCCTAAGGGATGATCAGTGTTAACCAGGCAAAAGTGAGGGAAAGGGCATTTTAGGTATAGAGAACAGTATGTGCAAAGTTGGAGCTAATTCAGTATGGCTTGAATTTCAAGTTCATAGAAAATATTAAGAAATGGGACAGGAAGGTTAAATGTGGATCATTAAGGGTATTGAAGATGATGTTAGAGTTTGCAGGACAACAAAAAATTTAAGAGCAGCATGGTCTGAATTGTCTGATTGGACAAGTCAAGCCTAGTTAATGGGGGGCTGGAGTTATGCTGAGGAGGCTGATACACAAGCCTTGGTGATTCCTGGAGGGGCAGAGATGACATGGATGCCATGTACAGAGTGGCAATGAGAATGAAGTGAGATTAGGGAGCTGGGATGGCAGGAGAGAGAGGATAAGAGTTTAGCACATGGCACATTGAATTTGAAGTGCTTGTGAGATTTCTAAGTAGAAATATTTAGTAGGTAGATGGAAAGCTCTGGGACAGAGAAAATTTAACTTCAGCATAGATGGGCTCTTTGAGAAATGGCACAGATAAAATAATAGCATCCTCAGGAAGTATCTAGTAGGAAAGAAAAATGAAAAAACCAACAAATGAAAAAAACATCTTGCTTACTGCTGTGCAAGCACCAGGAGAAAGCCTGACTTGCTTCATAGATGTGTGAAAAATTGCAGTGCTAGCAGGCTAAGCTGAAAAGTGATGTAGGTAAATCAAGGGTTTGATGTTGCTATGTTTCAGGTAACTGTTGACAAATGGGAACCTCTGTTGAACAACTTGGGACATGTCTGCAGAAAACTTAAGTAAGTGAAGTAGAGCATTTTCAGAAATATTCTCTGTAACAAGTTTACTTGATTTTGTATAGCCTTTTCCATATTTTTATTTTATGAGAGCCTCCATCTTTCTTGCACTTGGCTGCTCAGGTATAACAAGCATAAAAATAATTGTTTTATTATCTTGATATAATTTTATTTTAGTAACATATTGATAATTATAACTTATTTATATTAAAATTTAATATTAAAAATTAATTTAGAAGTATTAGGATAGTAGGATCTAATTAAAACCACGTCTATATTCTAACTCACTGTTTTCCTCTAGATACCAGTTTTATGGTGTGATAAATAGATGACAGTTGAAAAATATATTCTTTGGTTAAATACATTTGGGAAACTTTAAGTTACTCAAAATGTAAAAGCTTTTTCTATTTCAGAATTTCTTGGAGACTTTACTGTGTATTATGAGCTATAGAATTTTCCAAACTTTATTGAGAACAAAACCTTTTCTTCATACAAGATTTTACAGGGAAAGTATTCCAGAGAACTTTGGGAAATGCTGTTTCAAGTAACTCCTTTGGACCTTAAAGCAAAACTCTTGCTTTTATCCACCCATGGTGTAGGTGGTTTGACTTCTCATAAAGAGGCCTTTGCCATGTGATAGGGCACAGGCCCAAGAGTTCAGTTTTAGGTTCTAGTTCTAGTCTCCTGCCAAACATCAAAAGGAATACAGCTAATACTGCTGCAGGAGTACCCTCTGCTGGCTGAGTGAGCAAAGCAGGAAAATAAATTTCAAGGAGGTGTTGCAATATACAAAAGTGGATATGAAGGACCATTATTAGTCTCAGTTGTTTTGATAGGGAAATGTTAATGTTTTTACATAGATGAGTATTCATCTTAAACTCAGGAATTTAATATTTTTACTGTACCCACTAATTGTTTTCTCTTTCTTCCCATTCTCTTCTCCACCCATTTCCTCTCATTTTCTCACAGAAAGTATGCTGAGGCATTGGATTATCACCGTCAGGCATTGGTGTTAATTCCTCAAAATGCATCCACCTATTCTGCCATAGGGTATATACATAGTCTGATGGGCAACTTTGAAAATGCTGTGGACTATTTCCACACAGTACGTCTTTTGTTTTCTGTAACTTTAAATCTGGTTGACATTTAACATTTCTTTTTTAAAAAAGATCTTTTCTAGGCAATGTTTTGTTACTTTACCATTTTAAAATTCTATTTTATTATTTTCTGTGCAAATAAAAGCATTTCAATGTTGTGAATTAGAAACCAGTGTGAGACTTGTATGTGTGTAGTGATGTCTGTCAGCCCAGTCTTTACATCTAGGTGGGGAATAAAGAAATTTATGTGGCACAGTGAATTGCCTTTTGGGAATTCCAGTCTTTCTATTTATGACGTAGAATTAATTTACTTAAGTTACTTTAATAGATGAACAAAACAATCTGCATTCATTACAAGAAAAGTCTCTTTTTAATTCATACTCTGTATTTTGTCAAATCTAAGCCACCATTAATAAGCAAGATGACCACGGGGGGGGGACACTTTTTTTCCCTATCACTTAGCTTTTTAAAAATTTTATTTTATTATTACTTTCAAGTATCCAGTACATTGGTCAGATATTTATATAGTTTATGAAACGATCCCTCTGATTATCTTCCCTCTGATAACTGCATTCCCTATGCCATGTTCCCCATTCCTGTGACCATCTATCAACTACTAATTAGTACTTTTTTAACCCTTCACCTCTTTCTCCCAGCCCTCCCCATCTCCCTCTCCTCCGGCCATCACTAGATTGTCCTCTATATTTGCTATCATTTAGTTCTGTTGTCCTTAAAAACGTGTTTTAGACATATTAGGATTAGATTTTTATCATGGATCACTCTAGTACCTACCTGAACATGAAAATGTAAGTTAAATAAATAGTTAAGGTATTCAATTCTTCACATTCAGAGTTTGTTTCTTCTAAATCACTTTTTTACCAGGTGGTCCATATTCCTGTTTTACCAAAGATAAATTCATGAGTGATAGATTCATAACTGATTTTCAAGGGATGTCTAGAGATTTTTAGACAAGATGATATCTTGCGGGTCCCACTGATAACCAGAATACTGAGCTAGGCAGAAGTGTGGACTAAGCAAGTTTTCTTCTTTGTGTGATCTTTCAAATATGTATATTTGAATACTGTATAATTTATTTTCTATGATTTAATACAGAAGTGTAGAGGGCTCTAAGTGGAGATACAGTTTTTAAAATCTTTTCGGAGAAGGGGGATTTTAAACAAAAAATAAAATAGTGTAATGACCCTCTATGTACCCATTGCCCACCTTAAACAATAGTTAACTCATGGCCACTCTTGTTTTAGCTGTATCCCCATTAATCACCTCCCTCTACCTCCACCCTGGATTCCCTGGAGTATATTGAATTGAGTTTTGCAGGAAGATTTTTAAACAAAAGAGAAAAAAATACATTTTATTATAATAACCATGCTGAATCTTTTCTGACAGGCTCTTGGTCTTAGACGAGATGATACATTCTCTGTTACAATGCTTGGTCATTGCATTGAAATGTACATTGGTGATTCTGAAGCTTATATTGGTAAGATTATAATTATTCTTACATTATGTTTCATTTTTTAGATTGCTATATATCTGTTCAGGTTTCTCAAATTTTTTATGCAAAGTTCTGAGTTTATATTTTTAACCATTGTAACTACATTAATATAAGAAGTTCTGTTTATTTTGTTGGGACAATGCTGTGGGAATTAATGACTCATTAAATATTCATTCAGCTTATAGTTGAGTACTTGCTTTATGCAAAATACTCTGTTAGGATATGTGAATAGCACTGTGATATACAAGAGTCATCTAACTGCATAGTGGAAAAATCCTTAATAATGGGCCTTAATAATGTAGCTTATTAATCTTTACATTTCAGTAGAATATTAAGTTGGCTTCCATTCACAGTGTGGTGCTCTAATTCTTTGAATTTTTTTAAATGATAAGCAAGTCTTAAGACAAGTTTGGATGGAATTGCTATATTTGAACACTCATTTATTTATAAATATTGTAAGATAAAGAGGGTGCAGTGAGGTTAAATCTTGAGATCTGGACTTTGGAGTTGTCAGAATTCTGTAATAGGACATAACACCACAGGGGCAAAAATGTTATATTAGGTTTCAATAAAATTAACTATTCATCAAAAAAGCAAGTTGTAGTTACTGACAACCCATAGACTTGTCAAAGAACCTCTGTCTATAATACAAAAAATCCTACAAATCAATAAGAAAAATTTCAGTTAAAAAATCGACAAAATACTTAAACAGGAGTTTCATCAAGGAGGATATCCAGATAGTTACAAAGAGCAAATTAAGGTGCTTAATATTACTTATTAGGGATATGAATTTAAAACCATGAGATATCACTACATTTTGTCAGGATGGCTAAAAATTAAAAGCACTGAGAGTGCCTAGTGTTTACAGTGATACGGAGCAACTGGAACTTTCATGTATTATTATTGGTGAGGTTATAAAACTTCTTTGAAAAACTGTTCAATATATCTACAAAAGTTAAACAGGCATATCAGTTATCTGTTGCTGCCTAACAAACCAACCCACAAAGATGTATTATTTCTCATAGTTCTGCGACTGTTGGCTCATTTGCTGGTCTCATTTACATATGTGGCTGTGGTTAGCAAATACTTGGTGGGCCTGATGGTCTAAAATGTCCTCTTACACAAGTGGAGACCTCAGCTGACACAGCTAGGCCTCTCCATGGGTATTTTATCTCAGGATTCTTCATAGTGTGGTGGTTGCAGAGCTCTGAAGGACAAGAACTAAAGCTTTAAGACCTCTTGAAAGCTGGAAGTTGCATAAAATCATTTCTATCACATTCTGTTCATCAAAACAAGTCATGTGATTATGTACAAAGTCAACATGGGAAGGAGTTATTCAAGGGCATTGTGCTGGGAGGTATGATTCATTGGGACTATTAGGGTAGTGATCTAAACCGAGTTTATGATATAGCAATTCTTCCAGGTATATGCCCAACAGAAACAAATGCCTCAGTAATCAGAGTTCACACACAAGATTATTCATAGCAGCTTTATTCATAATAGCACCTAACTGTAAATAACTGAATGTCCACTAATAGTAGAATGGAGAAATAAATTGTGGTATACTCATACAGTAGAATTCTACACAAGTAAAAGGACTAATTACTGAATTACATTATTACATAGATGAAATGTCACAAATTTTGACCAAAAAAATGTATTGATTAATTCCATCTATACAAAGATTAATAAAAAGGAAAACTAATCAGTAGTGATAGAAAAATCAGAGATTAGTTCTGGCTTGGAAAAGGGAAGTATTCACTAGAATGGGCATGGGGTGGCTTTTTAATTATTTGTTTATTTTATTTTACTGTACACTTTAACAGTAATATGTGTGTGTGTGTGTATAATGTTTGCACTCTGTTCACCTCTCATAGTTAGATTTCTTTATGTCACCACATATTTGACCCCCTTTACCCAGTCTACCTCCCCCCTCCCCCGACTTTGTGGTAACCACTAGTCTATAGTCCATGTCCATGAGTCTCTCTTTGTTTGTCCTGTTCATTTGTTGCTTTTAGGTTTATATCCCACATATAAGTGATATCATGTGATTTTCAACTTTTTCTGTCTGGCTTGTTTCACTTAGCATGATTTTTTTGAGGTCCATCCATGTTGTCGCAAATGGCAATCTTTCACCTCTTATGGCTGAGTGGGGTGGCTTGTTAGGAGCTGAAAATGTTCTCTTTTGGTCTGGTGGTAGTTACGTGAAAGTATATGTATGTGAGAATTCAAGCAAGCTTGTGTACACTTTATAATTTGTAGGTCGTGGCTCAATTTTTAAAAGGTAAGAAACAAAAAAAGAAGCTTGAGCTCTGGCATCCTGAAGACCCTTGGTTGAAATCTCACCTCTGCCACTCAGCTATGTGGCTTTGGGGCAGTTCTAGCCTCAGTTTCCTCATTTATTCACAGAGAAGTTGTGAAAATTAAATGCAGAATTTTTCTATACAGTTTATTAAAGTTTAGAGATATAATACTGAGTAAGAAAGACATTTTGCTTGTTCTCACAAAGGTAATAGTCTTACACGGGAGATTTCCAGGTGTGTCATTCATTACATACTACTTTTTATTTTACTGAGGTGTACTTGACATATAACATTAGTTTCAGGTATACAACATAATGATTTGATATTTGTGTGTATTCAGAATGAACAACACAATAAGTCTAGCTAACATTCATCACCATACATAGAAAATATTTTCTTGTGATGAGAACTCTTAAGGTCTACTCTCTTACCACCTTTCAAATATGCAATATAATATTATTAACTACAGTCACCATGCTGTACTATTTTTATTTTTAGAAGGCTTATATGTCATTCTGTCAAAACATTATTCCTGAATGCTTTTAGTTCGAATTGTGTAAAATTGTCATTTTGTTCACGTCAGAAATTATTGAACCTAATATATCTGTTGAAAGTCTTTTATTCCTAAGATTTTAATATGTGGAAAATATATTTTCCTTTATTGTGAATTTATGTGCATGAGACTTGTGACTATACCAATCCCAAATGCCAATAAGTAGTTCTTGTCTGTAACAGCCGAGAAAGTTACCTACAGGTTTCTATCAGCACTTAAGGGGCTTTGGAATGGGGTGGCTATTGAGCCACACTGGAGCTGAAACTCCATGTGCTTCTAGAGGTCTTCCCAGCAATCTCCCTTGGTAGTAAAAAGAAAATGAGAAAAATGATTGGAACATTTTTTCCTTCAGAGGTATACTTGTGCTCCTAAAAGTACCATTTGCTTTAATAATAGAGGCAGTGTTATATAACAATGAAAATGACAGATAAGTGATGAAATTTCTTATTTTATTCTTATTATGGTGTTTCTTTTTAGGAGCAGACATAAAAGACAAATTAAAATGTTATGACTTTGATGTGCATACAATGAAGACACTAAAAAACATTATTTCACCTCCGTGGGATTTCAGGGAATTTGAAGTAGAAAAACAGACTACGGAAGAAACGGGGCTTGCACCACTGGAAACCTCAAGGAAAACTCCAGATTCCAGACCTTCCTTGGAAGAAACCTTTGAAATTGAAATGAATGAAAGTGACATGATGTTAGAGACATCTATGTCGGACCACAGTACGTGATTTCAGACAGGTCCTGATTTCGTTTTGTCCTAGAGTAGAGTATGTCAGTGTTCTTTCTTCACATCCATGTCATGTCTTAAGAATATTCCATTTCTTAAAATGAATCCAGACCAAACCTCTACATTTAGGAACAGAGACCTGCCTTAAGAGACTGGGTAGCACTCCTTTGTAACAGATATTTTCTGATCCTGCAAAAAAATTATGCATAGTGGAATAAAGAAGGTAAACCATTTGTGATGTCTTTTTTTCTTTTTCAGTAAACATTTATTTTGGACTAATTTTAGATTTGTGGAAAAGCTACAAGGATAGTACAGAGAGCTTCCATGTGACCCTCAACCAGTTTCCTCCCATTGTTAACATCATACATCACCATGGAACCTTTGTCGTAACTAAGGAACCTACTTGGGACATTACTAATAACTAAACTCCAGACTTTATTAGGATTTCGCCAGTTTTTCCATTAATGTCTTCTTTCTGCCGCAGCATCCCATCCAGTGTCATACTGCACTTAGTTGTCACATATCCCTGGGCAATTCTTGACTGTGACGATATCTCAAAATCTGCTCTAAGAAATAAATTGTATGTCTGGATATAGATATAGATAGGTAGCCATTTTAAGCATTTTCAAGTGTGCAGTTCAGTGGCATTTATTTCCAAAATTTTTTATCACCACAAACAAACTTTATACCCATTAAGCAGTAACTCCCCACTGTCCCTCCCCCTAACCCCTGGTAACCTCTATTCTACTTTCTCTCTGAGTTTTCCCATTCTAGATAATTGCATGAAGTGGAATCATGCAATATTTGTCCTTATGTGTCTGGTTTATTTAGTATAATATTTTTAAGGTTTATTCATGTCGTGGCTTTCATCAGAACTTCATTCCTTTTTATGGCTGAATGATATTATGTGTGTATATGTACACACATTTATCTGTTGATGGTTGCTTGGTCTGTTTCAACCTTTTGATTGTGAATAATATTGCTCTGAACATGGGTGTATAAATATCTGAGTCTGTGTTTTGAGTTCCTTTGGATATATACCTAGGAGTGGAATTGCTGGGTCATATTCTCTGCTTAATTTTTTGAGGAACCAGCAAATTTTGCATGTGATTGAACCATTTTACATTCCTACCACCAAAGCATAAGGGTTCCAATTTCTCCACATTGTCACCAATGCCTTTTACTGTTTATTTTTTATTATAGCTATCCTAGTAGGTGGAAAGTAGTATCTCATTTTGGGTTAATTTGCATTTCCTTAATGACTAATGATGTTGAGCATATTATCCTGTGCATATTGGTCATTTGTAAATCTTTAGAGAAATGTCTATTCAAGTCCTATGCCCATTTTGAAATTAGATTATCTTTTCGTTGTTGAGTTGTAAGAGTTCATAGATTTCAGGTAATAAACCCTTACCAGATACGTGATTTGCACATATTTTTATTTCTTTTCCTTGCATAACTGCTCTGGCTAGAATTCCAGGATTATGTTGGCTAGAGGTGGCCAAAGTGGGTATCCTTCTTTTATTCCTGATCTTATAGGGAAAGCTTTCAGTTTCACCATTGAGTATGATGTTAGCTGTAAGTTTTTCAGATGCCCTTTATGGTGTTGGAGAAGTTCCCTTCTATTCCTAATTTATTGAGTGCTTTTTTTTTTTTTAATTGAGAAAGGGTACAAATTTTGTTAAATCTTTTTTTTTAATCAGTTGAGATGGTCAGGCGTAATGAGTTCTAGGATTTCAGGGCTATTCAAGGAAAAGACATGACCATGAGGTGACAGTAGCACATTTTATTTGAGGTGGCTCTATTTGAGCTGGGCTTTGACAAGAGAAGGTAGCCCCTTCCAAAGACAGCAGCACAGGGCCACCACCCAGAAGGGGAAGAGAGCAAGGGAACTCCTAGAGAACAGGGGAATTAAAGAGGGGGATCATATGTCTTGGTGATGTAGTAGCAACATGGCAGGGAGTCTCTGGGTTAGAGAAATCCAAAGTGCAGTAGTAACGTGGAGACTATTATAGCCCTGGGATTTTTCTTATTTATGCTTGCAGATGCTGGGTATAGTTTTGCAAGGTGCACAGAACAAGAAGTCTTTAAGTGGCTAAAGATATACTTGTTTGGGCTATATTTCAAATAATTACAAGCATAAAAATTTAATTTGGTGCTGGTGGGCTGGAGCTAACCATTCCAGCCTACTGTG
The DNA here is from genome assembly GCA_030015415.1 of Cynopterus sphinx. Classification (NCBI taxonomy): domain Eukaryota; kingdom Metazoa; phylum Chordata; class Mammalia; order Chiroptera; family Pteropodidae; genus Cynopterus; species Cynopterus sphinx. The sequence continues at coordinate 46,883,360 of CM057381.1, forward strand.
AAAAAGTAAACAGCATAGGGACTAATAGGGGCCATCTCTGGCTCACCTATATAACATCTTGCAGTTTTTTCCCCTTCACTTTATTAATGTTCTATATTACATTGGTTAATTTTTGTATATTGAACTTCCCTTACAATTCTGGGATAAATTCTGCATGGTTATGGTGTATGATCTTTTTAGTGTAATGCTGAATTTAATTTGCCAAACTTTTGTTGAGGTGTTTATATCTGTATTCATAAGAGATACTAGTCTCTAGTTTTTTTGTAGTGTCTTTGGCTTTGGTATCAGGGTAATACTGGCCTCATAGAATGAATTAAGAAGTATTCCCTCTTCAATTGTTGCATGTGTTTGAGAAGAATTGGTGTTAATTCTTTAAATGTTTGGTAGACTTTACCAATGAGGCCATCTAGTTCTGGGCCTTTCTGTGTTGGGAGGTTTTTGATTACTAATTTAGTTTCCTTACTTGTGATAGCTGTTTCTTCTTGAATCTTGTATGTTTCTAGGTATTTGTCCATTTTATCTAGGTTATTTGTCGGTGTGTAGTTCTTCATACTATCCTGTTGTAATCCTTTTTATTTTCTGAAGTCAGTAACAATTTTCTTAATATTTCATGATTTTAGTCATTGAGTCACCTCTTAGTCTGGCTAAAGATTTATCAATTTTGTATATCTTTTCAAAGAATCAACTTAATTTTGTTGACTTTCTTTGTTTTTTTAGTCTCTATTGCATTTCCACCCTAATCTTTATTCTTTCCTCCCTTCTCCTACCTTTGGGTTTAGTTTGCTATTCTTTTTCTAATTCTTAGGTGTACAGCAGGGTTATTAAGATTTTTATTAAACAGAAACATTTGCAGTAATAAATTTTCTACTGAGCACTATTTTTGCTGTATCCTATAAGTTTTGCTATGTTGTGTTTTCATTTTCATTTGTTGTTTTTTCTAATTTTCCTTGTGATTTCTTTTTTAAACTCGGTTGAGTGTTATGTTTAATTTCCACATATTTATGAGTTTTCCAGTTTTCCTTCTATTACTGATTTCTAGTTTCATTTCATTGCGGTTGAAAAGGATACTTTGTATGATTTCAGTCTTTCTAAGGGAATTAAGACTTCTTGTGGCCAGATATATGCTCCGTCCTGGAGAATGCCCTATTCACTTGAGAAGTATGTTCTTTTGAGTGGTGTCTGTATATATGTTAGGTCTAATTGGTTTATGGTATTGTTCAAGTCTTCTATTTCCTTGTTAATCTGCTTACTTATTCTGTCATTAAAAATGGGTGTCGAAGTCTTCTACTACAATTGTAGAACTATCTATTTCTCTCTTTAGTTCTATTTTTTGCTTTATATATTTTGGGGCTCTCTTATTAGATGCATATGTTTATACACCTATTATAGCTTCTTGATTGAATCAACCCTTTTATCAATATATAATGTTCTTTTTTGCCTCTCATAACAGTTTTGACTTGTTTTATATGATTACTGGAATGCTCAGTTACTGTCTACATGGAATATTGCTTTCCATCTTTTTTCTTTCAACAGATTGTGTCTTTGTATCTAAAGCTGGTCTCTCCTAGACAGCATACAAGTGGATCATATTTTTCTTATCCCTTTTGCCTTTTAATTGGAAAATTTAATGCATTTACCTTTGAAGTAATTACTGATGAGGAAGGACCTGCTTTTGCATTTTAGCTATTTGTTTTCTATAGGTATTGCATATTTTTGTTCCTCAGTTCCTTTTTTACTGCATTATTTTGTATTGTATGTTGGGGGGGGTACCATTTTAATCCTTTTTTCTGTATATTTTTTTGTGTTTTTCCTATATGATTACCTTAGGGATTTCAACTTACATTTTAAGCTTGTAACAATCTAGTTTGAGTAATTCCAGTTTAGTTTTAATAGCATAAAAACACTGCTGCTATATATTTCCATCACTCTCTCTTTGATATTGTTATTGTCACAGATTACATATTAACATTCATATTAACATTGATTTATAATTATTATTTTATTTACTTGAATTTTAAATCATATAGGAAAAGAAGAGTTACAAACCAAAAGTATATTAATACTGGCTTTTATATTTGCCTATATACTTATCTTTACTATTGCTCTTTATTTCTTCATATGATTTCAAGTTACTGTTCAACATCCTTCATTTCAGCTTGAAGGGCTGAAATTTGACATTTCTTGAAGGGCATGTCTACCAGTAACAAACGCCCTTAGAATTTATTGGGACTGTCTTAATTTTTCTTTTACTGTTGAAGGCTAGTTTTGCCAAATATATAGTTGGTTAACCGTGTTTTCTTTTGGAGTTAAAATATGTCATCCCACTCTCTTCTAATATGTATGATTTCTGATTAAAAATCAACTCTTAATCATGCTGAGGGTGACTTACATCTGTTAACTTGCTTTTCTTGCTGCTTTCAAGCATCTGTTTTTGTCTTTTGACAATTTAAATTTCAATGTACCTCTATGTGAATCTTTTTGAAGTTATCCTGCTTGAAGTTTGAGATTTCTGGACCTGTAGCTTCCTGTCTTTCATCAAGTTTGGGAAATTTCAAACATTTCTTCAAATATTTTTTTTTTGCCACTTTCTCTTAAGATTACTATAATGTGTGTTTTGGTATGTTTAAAGGTTTTTCACAGGTCTCTTTGGTTCTGTTCATGTTTCTTTTATTTGTTTTGCTCTTCACACTGGGTAATTTAAACTGCCTTATTTTCAGGTTCACTTACTTATTATTCTCCTTCCCCAAATCTGTATTGAACCCCTCTAGTTCAATAACTAAAATTTCCATTTTAGTTATTATACTTTTTATTTCTAGAATTTCTATTTGGTTCCTTTTTTGTAATTTTCATCTCTTTATTGACATTTCCTATTTCTTCATTATTCTCATAATTCCTTTAGTTCTTTGCCCATTGATCCTTTAGCCTTGTGAGCAATTTAATATAATTACTATCTTTGATTCATAATTTTAATATCTAGTCTTCCTCTGAGATACTTTCTGTCAATTTGTTTTTTACAGTGAAAGCCATATTTTCTCGTTTATTTGTGTGCTTTTTAGTTTTTATTGAGTACAAGACATTTTGAGTATCACAATATGATAACTCTGGAAATCATTCTTCCTTCTTTAAGGATTGATTTTGTTACTTGTTGAGAGCTGCAGTTGTCCATTTGTATAGTGACTTTTCCAAAGTATGTATTCTTTGTGTGTAATCACTGAAGTTCCTGTTCTGTTGCGTCTTCAGTAGCCTGTGACCTGACAGAGATTTCTTTAAATGTCAGGGTCTTTTTTGAAAAGTGTGTATGTCTCTAAATCTTCTGATGGATGCTGCCAGGGAAATCGCTGCTGGGGGGTCAAAGAAAGTTGATTCAAGGCAAACATCTATGCTAGTCCCTCAGAACCACCAGACAGCTAGATGCACAACCCCAAATTCTTGGAGGACAAGCTTCTCTCTGTCAGTCTTAGAACTAGCTAGTCAGTCCAGGAATGCAAGCCATGGCAGACACGGAATAAGTCGGTGGTTCACCTGCATGGAGCACCACCCTTTACCAAATAGATACAGTTTTTTCCATGTCAAGAGCTCCTCTACATGAACTTGATCAGCTTCCAGAGTTCCATAAGTTGATTCTGATAGTTTTTTCATCTTAAAAAACTGACCCCTGGAGCTATCTTCTCTGCCATTTTATGTGATGTCATTTCTATATATTAAAACTATAGCTAGATCTTTTGCTATTATTGTGATAAATGTTGAGAGTCATATAAAATTGTCTACAATACTTATCAAAATTAATTAAAACATTCAAAAGTCATAATTGTATTTATGCTAACAAACTCAACTGACCAGTAAGTACTTTTTGTGACATTTTTAAAAAGCCAAAAGAACTGATGTTGCCACTAATTATAATTTTGTTCTATAAAATAAATGTGGTCCACTGTGTTCTATCATGTATACATCCTTGTGTGTAGAGGATGAGTTTGAATTTTACCTACTTTCTCACATACTAACTTGATGACATATAACTTTAACTGTTGGTAAATGTTATACACTGTCTTAGACTGACTTTTTATTCCATCATTTTAGCATTATTTGTACTTTTCTTATATAGGAATAAGATTGAAAACTGAATCCATGTGAAATAAATGTAATAATCAGTAATTATTTGTAATTTTTAATATGCCATAGCTAGATAACTATTTAGACTTAAATGATATGCCACATTATTTGGGGTCAAGAAATAAAGTTCTCACACAGTTTTGCACAGTGGCAAGTGACTAATTTTGTGAAAGACATATTAAACCTTTTTACTTAAACTTACATTTTTCAAAGTTTATACAAAAATTTTACCAAATCTCTATAATCTTGAAACTTTTTTTTTACTTCACTGAAATTAGCAAAAGAAAATCTGTGATTCATAGGTGATAACTGCATAAAGAGAACTTCTCTTTCCTTAGTCATTCTAATAAAGATATAGGAGTATATGCTTCATTTTTTTTTTTTGAAACTCACACTTTCATCCTGACTTGAGCAGGCACATTATCCTACTTTTTCATAGAAAATGTTGTATTCCAATACATTTATTCACAGCTTCATTAAGAAATAAGATATAGACATGAGTTTTCCAGCCAGGCACATGAAATATTCCTTTAAACTCAAAAACTTTTTGTATTAACCTAAAATGTATCCCATCTATTTCTGCCTCCTCAACGTAAAGATACAATAGCTAAGGTGAAAAGAAGTTATATATAATATACAAGGCAGAAAAATATTAGCTCTCATTTCAACAGGCCCCCACTAGCAAGGCTTTTTTACAGGTGAGAAATCTGAGCACAGCTAGTGAGGCTTCCAGGCCCCATTCTCTGTCTCAGTTCATCACAGTGAATGTCAGTTTAATTCAATAATGTACATAAAAGACCACGAGTTGCCTCCTACTATTTAGACTCAAATAGTGAGTTTTGATTTTTTTAATAGCTCTTCTATCTCTTACTCGCAGGTATCACATGTACCTATGTTTGTTTTCATTCTCTTTAGCTGAGGCTGCAAATCAAATGACAATGTAAAATAATCATTTTTAAATGAAAATGAAGGTATTCTATTAATGCTTTTTTACATTTATTTTGACCACTAGATCAAAATATTACTTAGCGTCTTCATTGATCAGGTGGTATGACTTAAGTTTTCTGGAAAAGTGAACTAGTAAGTCAACCATTACCATTTTGACAGTGCTTTGAGACACAAAAGGTAAAAACTTCAAGACATTTGACTTGGCTGCTTTTCAGCTCACCAGCAGATTAATACCGATGTTTAGACGTCAGAGGGTATCAAAAACAGGAATGTGTAATTGTACTGCCAAGTATCTTTTGTTGTTGTTAATACCTAATTTGCTAGATCTAATGATGCCTAGTTTCCTAAAAATTCATCCTTATTGCCAGTTTTAAAGTGACCGTGCTGTCATCTTCAAAGGAAAACAGGAATGATATGGTCACCATCTACCTTAAGTCGCTGTCATCCACCAGTCAGGCCTGTGTTTCCAAGCAAGCATTTCTTATAACCGGCATTTACACAAGAACCACGTTCATACATGGAGTGAAGTTATCCTCTATATTCACTCTGACATTGGAGATAACTTATTATTGCTTTGTTTCTGCAAATATGTAAAACAAAACATTTAACAGGTTGGATAATGTGTAGGAAGTCAGATTTTTTTAATGAAAAATCTATTTTTTATGTAAATCATAAGCTATTTTAAAAGTTTATTTCACTTACTATATCTTCAAACTTGTATTACAAGATTTTCTTAAAGGATAATTTCATCAGACAAACCTAAATTCTAAAATTGTCACTTTTTGGAGACCATTTCTGAGAACTTTATAACAGGAAGTACCAAATCAGGAGTCTTTAAAAACTGGTGCTTGTTACTCATAGGGGAACAAAAACCACATTTGGGCCTTTTGCTGGCTGGATAACAAATATACATCCCCCAATCGTGCGTGTGTTTATGTGAGATACAGGCTGGGACTGGGCATACAGAGTTGAATAAAAACAGTTCCTGCTTAAGAGACATCACAGTTTTGGGTTGTAGGGAGCATACTTCAAATGTTGAGTGTAATGTAACTAGGAACTGGAGGTGTGCTCAGGATTCTGAGATCTCAAATGAAGACCCTTTGGCTGCAAGGGTGTTGGATTGGACTGGTAGGGCTTTATGCATATGGCATGGCTTCATAGGGGTAGGATGGACATAAGAAATATCACAAGGCATTGTGCATTAAGGGCATTTAGGGAAGCTGAGGACATCTTTTCTCCTTTTGATAATCTTAGTGTGTTTGGCTGAGTAATAAAACAATTCCCTTGGAACAAGAGTGTTTCAATAGAATAGATGTGAGGTGTGAGATTTAGAATCCTTTTTATTACCACATTGGGAAACATCACTAAAGAGCTAAAGTTAGATATTGAGTCAGGTGATTGTTTAATCTGAATGATATTTAGAAGATAGAGAAGACCTGCAAATAGATTGAGACCAGCCATTTTTAAAGATATTCCAAATATATGTTCTAAATTAAAACATGAAACATTCGAAAATTTCAAGTAAATGGTTTCTACATTTTTCACCATCAACCCCCTCTGCCCTAACCTCCCACTCTCACTATAAAAGATTTTTATCTAGCAACCACATTTTCCTTATTTTTTATCACGAATAAGTCCATCAGCATAATTAAGCTTTCTATACTGACTTCGTTTAAGACAAAAAAGGACACTGGATCTAGTTTGTGCAACTTTATCGTGTTTCTAATAGGGATTCCTTTTGGCTTTATGACATATTGAGAACAGCTCCTGGCTCCCTTTGTGGGGTTTTAGAGAACTAAGTTTTTAAACGACCTTTTGAGTCTTCCCACATTAATATGTCATGTTTCCAGTGTGTTACACAGGTATTTCATGTTTCAAGAATTAAGTACTGGACTGAGTCAAACCTGGATTTCCTTCCAGTACCTGCCCGCAGCTCCTATCATCTCTTGCCTCAGTTACACCATTCTCTGGTTTCTGTTTCTACTTGAAGGTGCTATGAATGAAAAGTATAGCTAACGTGCATTAAGAACAATTATGAGAAATTATTTTTAAAATGTGGCATTAAAAAATGAAGAACTTCCATATTTAAATTATTCTAACCATAAGTGTTACTGCCTGTATGCTAGTAAAAAAAAAAAAAGTATATATGCACACACACATATACAAATGTGAACTTGACTTGGTTGCTGCCTCATTAAGAGCCCTCAAAAGTTGAGTAAAACTTACATTTGAAAACCTTACGCCATTTTGTGGGTGCTATGAGTCTAAGCCAACCTGTTCTAGTAGCCAGCCTTGACGCCTGAACACCTAAGGACCGCTGAAGTGACCCTCCTACGCAGACCCGTTTCTGCTCCCCCCTCTAGTGCCTTTATTCTATTCCGTCTGGTTTGGGCCGTGTCGTTAATCGGTTGGTATTTCTCAGAAACAACTGCTGTTCTGTTGAAACTTTCAGATTCCCTCGGAGAAGAGTAAATGCCTTAAACAGTCTGTTAAGCACGTGGGGCTAATTCTCAGGCATGTTTAGCTTAAGAGCCCGGTCTTCTCAGTGGGAAACAAAAATCCCGCCCTTCAGAACCTTTTCTAAAGGCTCGCGTGGAGCCAGGCGTCGTCTGGAGCCCGCTGACGGCTGATCCGCTACCGAGAAGGGCTTTCCACGCGTCCGCGGACCCCAGGGGCCCGAGTCCGGGCTGCCGCCCCGCCCGGCCCGCCCGGCCCCGGCTTCGCGATGGCCACAGGCGAACAGGGCGCGAGGCCAAGGTGCCGGGGCCAAGGCTCAGCCCAACGGCCGGTGCCCCGGACGCCAGGCCAGGCCGCCCGTCCCCAGCCCCCCGGGGTGTCCCCCACCCGGTGTGGGGGGCGGCATCGCAGCTCGCGAGCAGGAGCGGGGCAGCGGGCCTCCGGGGACCGGGCGGGGGCGGGGTGTGGGGAAGAGGCGGGCGGCGCCGGGACCCGGGGTGGGGGCGGGGGCAGCCGCGCCCAGTTCTCGCGACGTTCGGGGCCGGCGGGAAGCGGCGGCGGCGGCGGGATGCGCTCGGGGAGGGAGGGCGGCGCCGGCGCCCGGGCGGCCGTTGGGGCGCGGGGCCAGCGCCCGCCGGCGTCGCTGCGGGGACCCTTCCGCCGGGAGTCGCCGCGGCCAGAGCCTGGGGCGCGGCCGGCTTCATGCCCCGGCGGCGGGGGCGGCGCGGGCAAACCCCGCGAGGAGCAGAGGCCGGTGCTGAGCAAGGTGGGGACGAGGCCGGGGCGGGGCGAGGCGGGTCCGCGCCGTGAGAGGAGGAGGAGGGTGCTGCCCGGGCCGGGCGCGGCGGGGGCCGAGTCCTCGGCGCGGCCCGGGGTGGGGGGGGAGGGCGGGCCGCGGGGTGGGGGAGTGGCGCCGGTCGGCCTCGCCGGGGAGAGGGGCCCCCGCCAGCGAGCCGGGAGCGGGGGGCGGGGCGCCGTCGGGGCCCGGCCGGGCGGCCGGTTCAGCACCGCGGACAGCGGACGGGCCGCGCCGCCCTGGACACGCGCCGCCCGAGTCCTCGGCGCCCCGCGCGGCAGGCAGACGCCGTCTTCTGGTTCCGGAGGAGGAAGTCTTCACCTGTCCAGGTGCCCCGTCGGGGCTGCGGCGCGGGGCCGCCTACCCGCGGGCAGGGGCCGCTCAGGCCCGGGGGACAGGCGGGATGGAGCGAGCCTGGGGAGCCCCCGGCGTGGGGGACAGGGCGGGGCCGGGCCGCGTGCGGACACGGGCGCCGGGGGCGGCGGCGTCCCCCGCAGGCGGAGTCCCCGGGGCCCCTTCCTCCCGCGGGGACAGGGCCCTGACGTGCGTGCGTTCCCGGCGGGGCCTCACCCTCCAGCGTGGCTACCGCGCCCGGAGGGGCAGGAGGTGGTGCTGTTCGTCAGCCGGCCCTGTCGTGCCAACCGGTGTCTGGTGGTGAGAACTGGTCGCGTGGAAAAGAACCGCCAGGCGCAGGCTGTCCTGGACTCACAGGTCCCTTTCAAGTCATTCAACCGCTATTATCCCTTTTTTTTTTTTTTTTTTGACGGTCACATTCTCCACACTTGTGTTTCTTAACCTTTTCTTACATGTATGATTCCGATGGACGCCTGGTTTAGATGACCTTCTGGGCACAAGCATAGATCACCAAGCACTTAAATAACCGAAGCCGGATACGGTAAGAGTGAAACCAAAGTGCCAGAGTTCCTTCCCCAGGTGGTGATCCGGCGCCTTCCTCCCAGCCTCACCAAGGAGCAGCTGGAAGAGCAGCTACACCCACTACCTGAGCACGATTACTTTGAGTTCTTTACTGCAGATCTCAGGTGAGAAGCCGTTCAACAGCTTAAGAAGCTGAGATGCATTGTCACGTGCTGGCAAATCGTAGATAATAGAAGCCATCTTCATTTCCATCTTCTTTCCCACATGGCCCCAGAAATCAGTACAGACCTTTATTTCTGCAAGTATTTCTAGGTAGATCATTAAATTTCTCTAAAATATATTTGAACTATGCCTGTACTAGCATCACCACATCTAAAAATAAAAACAGACCAACTAACAACACATTACTGCATTTTTATATTTTGGGTGTCAGTAAACCTTATTCATACAGCGTTTAAAAAGTAAACTGTATTAAGATGTAACAAAGAAAAGTGAATAAGTAATAGATGTATATAACCTGATGAATTTTCGCAAGTGAACACATCCATGTGGCTGGCACCAGATAAAGGAACAGAATATTTCACACCCTAGAAGCTCCCTTGTGCTCCCTTCCATCATTAACACCCGGACCCTACCCTGCCCCTCTCGAGTTGTATCATTTTCAGTTTCCTTTTACAACTTTGTAGTTAGATGACTCTGACAAAAATTCTCATCTCCAAATCTGCCTTCCATGAACAAAGAGACACCTGAACTCAGGTTAGACCATTAACAAGTGACAGGTCAGCTGTGATTTAAGTGATCTTTAGTATGTTTTTTATTAAATATTCCTTTTGAATAAATACATTTAAGTTAAAAATATCAGTTTATTCAATGAAACTACCACTAACAGGTAAATAAAGATATGGTTAAAAAAAATTAAGATCATTTCCAGATGACTAAGGTTTAGGAAAACTAGTACAGTTAAAGGGGACAGATGCGGGACTCAGAGGGACTCAGACTGGAATCCCAGTCCTACCTTTTAACTAACTGCTCCCTCGGCAAGTACCTAATTTCTCTGAGCCTCAGTGTTCTCATCTGTGAATAGGGTTGAAGTTCCTGCCAGTGGAGGAAATTGGAAGTTGTGAGATAACAGAGAAAGATTTAGTTCTTCTGTAGACGCTGTAAAATGTGCTACAGTAAATCATCTTAAAATATCTAAAAATGTTCTCTAAATCTCTAGTAAATAGTATTTTACAATATAACATTTTCTTCTATGAATGAATCATAACTAGCTTGCATTGCAGCCACGACGCATAATTAGGCATGACCTTTGAATAACCTTGCCTTTGGTTTTTCAATCCTGAGACCAGTTATTTTAGCTCTGGCTCTGTGCAGTAGAGAAAGTGACCTAAAATATCTTTCCCCAGACATTAAAATCATCTCAGTTAATGTTTTATTTGTTTTTGTTTTTGCTAAAGAACATCCTGATTGTTTTAATTTACTGAGAGATGGTTCTTTGGCATACAGGTTTTATCTGAAGTAAGTTATATCCAGATTTTTTTAAATGGCAGAATTAAAGATGTCATTTTTTATTAACCATTTTTACTGTTCTGTCTATTTCAGCCTTTATCCTCATCTCTACTCAAGAGCCTACATTAATTTTAGAAATCCTGATGACATCCTTCTTTTTAGAGATCGTTTTGATGGATATATCTTCGTTGACAATAAAGGTTGGGTCATTGGTTTTTTAAACTCTTCGTTACAGTTTATTAAGGACAATACATTTTTCTGGAATGTTTGTGAGGTTTAATTTAGAAATTCTCAGATACTAATCTAAAATAATCGTGTAAATTTAGATTATTTTATTGTAATTGTTTCTTATGTTAAAAATTAAAATTATATACAAACCAAAGAATTCCAGCAATTGTGCAATAATGATAACCTATTTATGTATTATCATCAGAGAATGAAGTTGTTCATATAAATAAGCTTTCTAGATAAGTGAAGTTTACTTTACATCCCCAAACTAAGTTATTTTACACGACTTTTTAGAAATTTTCTAAAATGTATTATTCACTTACATTAAACAGAATATTCTCTATAACTATACTATTTCTGGATGATGTCATGTGAGGAGGAAGTTTTAATAATGAACATTAGTGTTTGACCCTGAGACAACGTAATTAACCTCAACACTAAATAGTTTCAATTTTCTGTACTTTTTGTGGGTTCAGCTTTTGATTTTTTTCTTTTCCTCCTTTACTGTCAGACAGAATGTCAGCTGTTGAGTTCACTTCTGTCAAGTCTGTACACTTTTAACTGCATATTGTTCTGTGTACACCCCTCACCAAACAACCTCTTCCCACTTCTCTGCACTGAAGGGCTTCTCCTCCACTGAGTGTTTTCTTCTCCTCCACTGAGGGTCATAAACTAGAAAAGATGGTTAAGGAGTGACTAGACTCAGGCCAAGAGATTTTTCCTTTGTGTAAAAGCAAGTTTAATGCTTGAACTATTTGACATTGGTGTCAAATGCTTTTTCATTAATTCCATCAAGTGCTTTATTTCCTTCCCTTTTAAAAATTGTAGTAAAATACACGTAAAATAAATTTACCATCTTATTCATTTTTAGTTGTAGAGTTCAGTAATGTTAAGTATATTCACATTGTTGTGCAACCGAAATTCAGAACTCTTCTTACAAAACTGAAACTCTATACTCATTATACAACCTTTTATTTCTCCCTCTCTCCAGCCCCTGGCAACCACTCTTTTACTTTCTGTTTGTGTCTTTGACTGCTCTAGATAGCTTACAGAAGTGGATAGCTTACAGTATATGTCTTTTTGTGACTGGCTTATTTTGGTTAACATAATGTCCTCAAGGATCACTGATGTTGTAGCATGTGTCTTCCAGATAAATGAGTTACAATGTCATAGCCCCCTGCTCATTCCTGACAAGTCTAAAAATGATTACTCAGTGGGTTTAGTACCGAGGTAGAGTGTTCCATTTGTTGATTAAGCAAATAGCAGATTCTTTTAGTGATCATTTCTCTGTGTATGTTCCCCTTCCCCCACCACATAACAACAAAACAAGTTTCTACTAACTTTTATTCTAAATTTTTCTACTTGAAGCAAATCTTAGCTTAATATTATTTACAGTATTTGAAGACTCCTCTTTTTGCTAACTGTCTCTTCTAAGCAGAGTAATATCCTTGAACTCATATAACAGTTTGATAATTGAATTAACTTTTTAAAATTAAAAAATATTAAATGTACTAAGAAACCTATTTAAAGATATTCCATGATGCACTCTTTGGTTTGGAGAGATCTGGTTTATGAAGGTATAAATTGTATATGGTAAAATTCAACATTTTAACATGTATGGTTTGATGAATTTTGAATGCATTCAGACATGTAACCACCACTACAACATGATTTTGTTTAATACATAATTTCCCTTCCTTTGTTTAAATGTGGGGTTTGACATGCTAAGGTTGCAGTTTTTTGACAGTATAATTAAATTATAGTTTAAACAGTAACATTATTATTGTTATACTCGATCTTTAAGTTATATCATTTTTTCCTCACAAAGATATACTAGAGTTTCATACTGGTTTTTGGAACTTTTTTCCTGTTAAAGGCCTTGAGTATCCTGCAGTGGTAGAGTTTGCTCCATTCCAGAAGATAGCCAAAAAGAGGCTAAAGAAAAAAGATGCCAAAACTGGAAGCATTGAAGGTGGTGAGTCCTTTCTATAAGGTTGGATTACGAAACTACCAAATTAAGTACACTGATCCAATACAATTTCTCTCCTATATATGCGGGGAGTATGTTTATTTCTTTTTTCTTTTTCCTTTTTAAATTTACAGATCTGGAATATAAGAAGTTTTTAGAAGCTTACTCTGTGGAGGAAGAGAAAACTAGTACCAATCCCGAAACTCTTCTGGGAGACATAGAAGCAAAGACAAGAGAATTTTTTGGTCTGTTTCATCTGTTTTTTATTTGCTTGAGCCATGTTGTTATAAAGTGTGTATTTTTTTTCAAGATTATCTTTAAAAATAGACATTTGTGACAGGATTGGCAGAAATGTAGATATAAGTTTTGAGACAAGGATAGCAAGATGGTAGCCATCTTGCCAGAAAATATTTTGATCATCTGTTGCTGGAGATCCCCTGACTTATCAGCTACAGTTAGTTTGTTTCAAAGCTATGGTAAACGAACAGGAGAGAAGCCATTTGAATGCTCTGTGCCTGGCTCAGAGTTGAAGTCAGTCATATTTGCAAAGCAGTCACAGAAATGAGATGCTTGGCTTAAGTGAGATCACTTGCTGCTCTTTAAGAAAAATATCAAGCCCCCTGAACAAGCCAGGCAAGCAAATGGATAAACCCAGCCAGAGCACAGAATCTGGTTTGAATCAGGCCTTCAGCTTTAGAAATGGTTATCTCTGAGTAGCAGTCTCAAAAAACTCAAAAGTGCGTGAAACACCTTTTTCTGTCATCACCACTCTGATTGGAGCTCCCAAACTGCCTGTAGTATCTCCCTTCTTGTCAGTCTCCACTCTGTATCAGACCTCCTCTCAAGGCCCAATTCTCCAAGCTCACATCTTCTACACTCCCCCTCCGCATGTCTACCTCCTGCTCACCAATTAAGAATTATAGTCTAGGACATTACACTGTTTATAATTTATCTTATTTGTCCATCTCCCTCTGCATGAACTTTCTTCTCTTTTTGTCTCTCCCCCTCCCTAGCAGAACTTTAATTTTGTCCTTGTAGTCCCAGTACATAGTGCATTGCTGGACAAGTTTTGGTATTCAGTCAATGTTTCTTGAGTAAATTGATAAGAAAGGTTAATATTATTGAAATATTCTTCATTGGTCAATGAAGTTTTATATTTTATTTTTTAAAACTTTCAAAATTCAGTTTTTTTGTATGCGCCATGTTTTTCCCTCTATGAGAATTCAAAGCAATTTATCTTACAAAACAAAACCTCTCAAACTGCTAGGGGAAATAACTTTTTTATTTTTATTTTTTAATTTTTTTTATGGTGTCATTAGTTAACAAAATCCAGTAGGTTTCAGGTGCCTCTAACCTGAAACAGTATGGCATATACATGTTGCATTGTGTGTTCACCACTCACAGTTAGATTTCTTTCTGTCACCACATATTTGACCCCTTTTACCCCATCTACCTCCCCCATCCTCCTACCCCCTCTATGGTAAGTTTTATGTTTTATAATAGTTGATTTAACATGTGGCTCAAAGGATTTTCAATCACTAAAGTAAATATTTATTAAGATGTGCTTAGGATTCATTTGCTCATTTTTATTCAGCACATTAGCTGGATACGAGTTCTGAGTCTGGGCATGGGGATGGAACATGAACAAGACATATGAGACCTCTGCCCTCATGTACCTGCTCTTCCAGTGGGGATGACCATGCAGAAATCATCGAGCCTTCAAGCCAGAGCATTTCCTTATGTGCCACAGAGTAACGAAATAGGATTAATGGGATAGAGAGAAAGGCCCCTCTGAGCCTGTATATGAGCTGAAAGCAGCCATGCTAAGGGATGGAAGAAGAGGGAACTTCAACTGCAAGGGCTAGAAGCCAGCATTTTGGGCCTGTAGGGTCAGGCTACATACCTATGTGGTGGGCACATGGTGGACAAGGAGCAGGCAGATGGAGAGGCATGTAGGCACATCACATTAGGCTAGTAGGTAAGAGGTTTGGATACCTGGAAACCATTGAAAGAGTGCCATGGTCTGATTTATTTTCTCAATTCCGGTTGCTCCTTACATGATAGATTATGCATCCCAAGAGGAAAAGCTGGTCTTCTGCCTATGAGGCTGTGGCTATAGTCCAGGGAAGATTACTTGAACAAGGCTACAGAGTCAGCATGTATTCTAGAGATAGAACTGATAGGATTGAATGACAAATTGGATGTGGGAGGTAAGAAAACAGAATCAAGGCCTCTAGGAGTTTGACTTGAGCAGATCAGTGGATCATGACACCATTACTGACCTGGAGAAGACTGGGGGATAAAAAATATTCGAGGCAAATGGGTATTTCACTATAGAGGATGTTAAATTCAGGAAGAGCTAAAAGAAGGAGCAAGCTATAAATTATTTACAGAACTTGCCTTCTTCTCCCCTCCCAGTCATTCCCATCTTGTTTTAAATGTCCTCATACAGGACAGCTCAGGCAAGTGGGAGACTCATTCATTTTGGGCAGTCTTGAGACATCCTTTGGTGGTCAGACACACACCTTCCAGTACATTCCAGCCACCCTCCTACAAATAAGTCCTGTCCTCTTCCATTCTTAGCCCCTGGTGCACAGTAGATGAATCATAGTTATTTACTGAATGAATAAATGTGACTGCGTCATTAGCCCAGGACAAGGCTACAGAGCTTTGTTTTTCTGATTCCTGTTTCTGCCTATTTATGTTTGCTTAATCAGGCGATCTATGGCAAATTGCCTTTTCTTAGGTTCGGCCTTCAATGGATTCTTATTGTCAAGGGTAAGCAATCAAGGGTTAAATGGAAATATTAATTCACTGAAGTTCTAGGTTAGTGCAGTGGCATATCAGCATCTTTAGAGCAGACAGACCTGGGCTCAGGTCTCATCTCTAAGACCTATCAACTGTGCAGCCTCATCCTGAGCCTCAAGTTCCCTGTTTCCTCGTACATTGTTGTGACAGTGACTAGTGTGCAGTGGCTCTCTATAAGTAGTAACAGCTTTACTGTTGCCTAAATTAGTATTATATTACATGACCATGTATCTTCTATTTAATCATGATACACTTTTCTGGTTTGTAAGGCTCTTATACAGAGTCTTTTTTTCTCTTTGCATTGACCTTTTGGGAGTAACAAGGCAGGTGTTTTTTGGGAAAGGAGGGAAGACAGGCAAGGTTTCAGCATCAACTCCTTTACCCACCAAGGTAGGTCTCAGCCCTCTCCTTGGCAGAACTTCCATGGCGCAGAGCAGAGTCCTCACTAATTTGGGATGATTTGCCAGTTAAAAAAGGGCATCAGCTATAATACTAAGCCAGAGTTTGTAGTTAACACAGGAGCCACTCAGGGAGGGAGTGGGCTCTCCTTGGCCACTATGCCTGTTATGAAACTTGGGTGTCTGCACCACGTCAGCTCTTCACCTAAGCTGGGAACCTGGGGCAGAGCTCTCATGGCAGATGCCATTTGATATGTGACGTCAAGGTGTTCAGCAGTTCTCAATTCCAAGTTAGAAACCCCTGGCCAGGGCTCTCATAATTTCTGATTTATTCTCAATCCTCGGAATTCCTGAAGTGATGTGTAGGTGTTGAAGTGCATCCTAGGATTCTTCTTTCTTCTGTTTAATCTGAAGTCTTAATGACCTGTAGAACAGACCCAAACCATCTTCCACCTTCCCACCTACATCTTCAAACACTGCTTTGGGGAACACATACTTCTCAGAGCAAGTCCCTCAGAGAGGCAGCACCTAGAGGCGCCACATGTTGGGCACCCCACATCCAGGTCAGGTCAGACAGGTCAGAGGCACCAAAGTTGAGGATCCAGTTAAGAGTTTGTGGAGACCTTCATTCCTCCTCGGTAGTTGGTGCTTTTTAGATCAACAGTGTCATATGGAATCATTTTCTAAACTTACATCTGGTCATTCTGATTCATGGAGTGTATATTATAAGAAAGTACAAGAATCCACATTGCTTAAAACTATTGTCTGGAGAGAAGAGAAGGAAGAAATTCACAGGGTATGTATTGCGTCAAAGTGAATTTATAAATATGTAATGATTTAAGATATCTGCAAAAGTATGAAGGAATTCATAACATTTGGGAAGTTTAATGCATTGTACTCATTTTACTTTTACCTTTATACTATCTTTGTAATATTTAAGACTCCCTTCAGAATCAGGAATTAAATGCCTGCAATGTATAAAATTATCAGTACCTCTAAATTACTTAACTTTATAGTGATGGAATAAGAGCCCCCTCGAATACAATGCTCAGGTATGCTCGTATAAATTTAAAAATGGTAATGCTTCCCCCTAATCATTTTAATGATTACATTGAAAACAAGCATTTAAAATAAAGGAAAAATCTTATTTTCAAGTTAAATACTCCCTTATAATTTTTGTGTTTTAGCTAGAAGAACCACACCTCTTTTGGAATACATCAAAAATAGAAAATTAGAAAAGCAAGTAAGTATGGCTTTTTATATGATGAATATTCTTTCTGTTTCTGCCACATCCATGCAAACAATTTACACATGTACTTTTCTCTCTCTTTAGAGAATTCGAGAAGAGAAGAGAGAAGAGCGGAGGAGGAGGGAATTGGAAAAGAAACGTTTACGGGAAGAAGAAAAAAGAAAGAGAAGAGAGGAGGAAAGATGTAAGAGAAAAGAAGCAGACAAACAAAAGAAAACTGCTGAGAAAGAAGTAAGGATTAAGGTAATTTGGAGGAGACCTTTCATTTCTTTTTTCCCAGAAATAGTTCTACTCCGCTAATCATACCTTTTAGGTATTTTAGCTTTTTAGAATTTTAAGAACCATTTTCAATTCAGCTATTCATTTATTGTTATGACTCCTTTTCTCTATTCTACAACATCTCAAACTGTATTCCCTGAGCCCTGGCTTGCTTGGGGTTTCCAGCACATGCTGTGTTTTGGGTGGACCGAGGGGGTGGAAGGGTGGAAGAGGACTGACTTCCTGGGTGTGATGGGAGTACTTCCCCCAGAGGACCCCACATCTAAATGTCATAGATTGGGTTTCTGCTCACATTTTCCTCTGAAGAAAACTTTTCCTGACCAAAAAAAAAAATACACATTTGAAAACCACTGGCTCAGTGCACACTGGCCTTTCTGTATGAAGGCTGACTCGTAGAACTGAGTTTTATCATTTCTTTTGTGGTAGCAGCAATGGTTTCTATTTCTTTTGCCCATTTTCTCCTTTGACTGATGCATTCATTTAGGAGGGTAATTTAACATATAGAGGGAATTTTTCTCTGTATAAAATGCATTGCCCTAAATTGGGGTCAGCCCTTACTCTTACAGTTTGGAGTATGGAATTAGAATACAGAATAAGCCAAAGAAATAAAACAAATTTAAGTCAGTTAAAGTAAATGTAGGGTCCTTTATGTAGAAAAAAAGAAATAAAAACTTAAACATAGCAAGAAAAAGGGTTAGTCTGGTCCAAATCTGATAGAACAAAATCCCAGTGGCAGAACAGATCCAATGACATGAGTAAGCCACAGTTTCTGTCCTTAGGAGTGTCTGGTGTTCTGTCCTAAGCGTACACATCCAACCCAAGTTTATCCTTTAATAAGTATCTCTGCTCAATTTGGGGGTGTTTGACTTATGAATGATTTGGAGAATTTAAATTAAAAAAAAAAAACATGCAAACACAAAATCTGTGAAGAAATGCCAAAAGAATTTGTATTTATAGCCTAAAAAGAGAAAGGCAGGGAGATATCCTCATGGCTACTTTTAACAATAGAGAAATGTGACACAAGGAGAGAAACCCAGCAGTTTATTATTTTCCTCTGAGGACTCTAAAACTTAGCTGTGAGCTTACATTGAAATAGGAAGATAGGTTACCAAAGTTACAAATAAAATCTCTGAATATATAAATTTGTAGGGTATATGTTACATTACATAAAAGAAGTTGTGATTTTTTTTTTTTTTTTCGCAAAGCTCTCTTTAAAAACAAACGTGTGTGAGAGACCTGGCTATAGGCATGTAGAAAGAGTGTAGATGAAGGCCGGATAGAAGCACACCATACCTGGCACCTGCTTCCACCTCCTAATGTGTCGTTTGGCCCTGGCCTGCCCTTCCTCCCTCACTCCCTCCTTCTTTCCCTCCCTTCCTTTCTTCCTTTCTTCCTCCTTTCTTCCTTCCTCCCTCTGCCAGGCTAATTTTGCCCGAGGGTTCTGCTTGCTTTTCTCCACAGTGAGCTCTTCTCCCAGACTTAGGCTTTCTCATAAGTGGCTTATTTTCATCATCTGGTCTCTGTTCACTTCTTATTTTCACAGAGAGGCCTTCCTTAACCCCCTTGAGAAACCATTCCTCCTCTCCCTCTTGCCCCATGTCTTTTCTGTCTTTTTATTCTGTTCATAGCATTTCATACCACCTGAGGTTATCTTGTTTACTTTTTCTATTTTTGTCACTGTACACACCATTCTTCTACCCCTAGGGATGTCACTGCTGCACCTAGAATATCAAGTGTAAGTTCCTTAATTGTGGGCACTTGTCTCTTGTTCACAACTATATTCCTGGCACTTAGCACAGGGCCTTTCTCCCTGGTTCCTGGCACACAGCCCTTAAAACCCTTGTAACCTTTGGAGTGATAAGACATCTTCTGTATAATAATGAGATGATGGGAGCTGATGCTCTGGATAGCTTCAGGATGGAGTCTGGGCACCAGAAAGACCAAGGCATGATTAGAGGGTTGGAACTTTCAGCTCCACCCCCTGAACCCTGAAAGGAAAGAGGGTTGGAAATTGATTTCACTTATCAATAGCCAGTGATTTAACCAATCTTGTGTAACAAAGCCTCTATAAAAGTCCCTGAAGTATGAAGTCAGGGGGGTTGGTGGGGCTTGGAGCACTTCCAAGCTAGTGAACACATCAAGCCAGGAAGGTGATGTCTCTCCACAGAGGAAGCTCCAAACCGTTCCCTGTACCTTGCCCTGTGAGCCTCTCTCATTTGGCTGTTCCTGAGTTGTATCCTTTTTAATAAACAAGCCATAGTAAGTGAAACACTTTCCTGAGTCCTACAAGTCATTCTCATTCAAGAACCCCATGAATTTATAGCCATTAGGTCAGAAGTACTGGTGACAGCCTTAGAGTTAGGACTGGCATCTGAAGTGGGGACGGTTCTGTGATATTTGGTGTTAATTCTGATAGATAATGTCAGAGCTTAATTGAATTGTAGGTCACCAGCCTGTGTTACAGAGCTGGGGAAGTGGTGTTGGAGGAGACACCACACATTTGGTTTCAGAAGTATTATGAGTAAAAACAGTTCATAGGTGCACAAGTTACTTGTTGGTTGGATGGATGGATGCAGATATATACTACTGCACTTCCCTATGGTTTGGATTTATTACAAACCTATGTTACTTTTGTAATTTAAAAAGTAGGTAGTTATCTGAAATGAAATGCTTAAATTCAAAGATCCCACAAAGGCAGAATAAGAACATATACACTGGAAACATAACGCATACCTTTGCTGAGAAGCAACTTTTATTATTTTGCATTATATTATATCTGTTTCTTTCTTAAATGAATTCATTTAGTCCAAACATATCTATTTACAATCTTGCTATACTACAATTTAAAATAGGTTTACTTTTGTTAGAACAAAATTCTCAGACGTAGATCTTCCATTTCTGTTCTACAAACTGACTCTCTACCTGTGATACTTAGATTTCAAAGGGCAAGCTGTACAGGGAACTGGGAGGAAGGCCCAGTAAAAGGCATACCAAACTAAATGCATCATAACGAACTGCTAAGTCTATTTCAAGAAATAATAAGTGTTTCAAAAACCTGAAACTGTTCTAAAAGTCATCAGTATAAAGCAACCTTTAAAAAATGTTTTTCTTTATTACAAAAGTAATACTTATTCATTTTAGAAAAACTAGGACCTGTAGATGAAGGGAAAGAAAATCATTTCAGTTCTGCCACCTAAAAATAATCACTGTTAACACAGTGTTGCAAGCCAAGCCTTCTAGACATTTTTCTATGTGTGTGTATCAACAAAGAAATAGGGATCAGATAGATCATTCTGTTTTGTAGGATTCCTTTATTCAGTAAGCAGGCATCAATTCGTCACACTAACTATCCCAAATCATTTTTCAGAAGTTCGGAGTATTTCAGTGACTGGATGTTGTCCTAGGTATTTAACCAAAAACCTGTTCACTGGACCTTTAACTTACATCTTTTGCTATTCAAACATTTGGGCTCAATAACTTTAAACAACCTCTTTTATATACTGTTAAAGGTATATTTACTAACATCATACTTTCTCAGCTTCTTAAGAAACCAGAAAAGGGAGGGGAGCAGCTACTGAGAAAACGAAAGAACGAGGAGAGGAAATTGATGCTGGAGATGGACACCGGGAAGCTTGCCCTAGCTGTGCTGTTGTGAAGGCCAAGCCCTGGAAGAGCACGCAGGACAGGCGCAGGGAAAAGTGACTTTTGTTTCTGCACTTTTGTTTCTTTGACCACATTAAGCATCACTGCACTGTCATCAAGTCATAGACATTTATCCTTTCTCATTACACATGCTTATATTTCATAATATTCTTGGAATTCTTGAAAGCTTGTCCATGTTTTTGTTTCTCTGTGGTCATGCTAGGAACTTGGTAAACCATTTAGTCTGCAGCCTCAAGTCTGTCTTTGAACCAGGGAAAGGTCCTCTAATTTCCTTCACTATGGCCTTTCCTTATCTCTTCCTTTGGATTCCTGTTATTGCAGTTTAGGTCTTCAGGATCTTCTTCCCAGTCACTTTTCCTTCATGGTCTTTATTAGTTCATAATTGTCCTCTGTGTTTTGAGATATCTTGCCCATTTGATCTTGCATACTTCCTTTGTCTACAGAGCTGTAAATTTGAGAACCCAGTCTATTAGGTACTGACAGTCTTTTGTGCTACAGAGATAGAATTCCAAGTGCTATAATTCCTTTGTTGGAGTTGTTGTCCCTCTGTTCCCACTGTGGAATCTGACCTGCAGCTGTGGATCTGCTGTTCGTCAGTCCTGCTTCTCTCTGGTGATGTGTCCTTAGGCACATAGGTCTTTGTCTGCTCAGGACACAACTTCATGAAAGGAGCTGGGCAGGGCTTCTGTGGGAACAGGACACACACAGCAATCTCTGCGCAAGGGCCAGAGAGAGACCAGCCTCTCCCTGCTGCCCTTGATTTTGTGCCCAAAGTGTTTCGACACCTCCCTACAACCAGTGGGGCCACATACAGCTGGGCCTCTTGACCCAGGGCTCCTTCCTATGTGCTTTATCTGGACACACACAGCTTCCTGGAGCCCAGGATTGCTCTGCTCACTGGGAGGCCTGGAAGTGGATTTGATGTAGGAGGGGAGATGGCAAGGTCATGGGATCAGGCTGCTGTTTGCCTAGGATCACATGCATCTGAATGACTTCTTACTGCCTTTATTGCACACAGTCGTACTAAAGTTTTTCTCTCTTTTTGGTAGTTCCGATTTATTGGTTTGTTTATAAAATTAAGTTATACATGATTATCAAGTCTATGATCTGTTAGCACTCTGGTTTATGTTACAGGTATTTGTATTATTATTGCTTATGATACAGCAGTGCTTTTGTCATGTTTCTGGCACCAGTTCATGCTTTCCTTATAGATCTTTTTGTTTCCACCAGTCCTGCTGCTTCTGTATGTGGGGGAGCCACAGATGGCGTGTGAGGACTTTTGTCTGTGGTTCATGCAAGGACTTTAAGAACCAAATGAGCTAACCCTCCACTTATTTATGTACTATTCATTTGCATAAATATTAAATTTCAGTTGATTTTAGCTATGCTTGTTGCAAAAGCTAAGCTGTCACTATCAGCTCTGTGTCATGATGAACGTGCATCTGGGCTACTGGGAAAGTCACTTGACCACTTGTAATCTCATTTACTTTCTCTTTCAAAAGGGGTGATTATATTTACTTCAGAGGGTTATTGAGAATATATATGTTGTACCTTAGCAGAGCACCTGTTACATAAGTCACAGAAGTATAATGGTAATATTGTTATTACTATTCATCTTTTCAGGTTTTTTCCTGAATGCCTAAGGCATGCCCATCTTGTGCAAACTTGGAATTCAGTGGTAGGCAGACTTCCATATTTTATGCCTTTTTTGTCGCTTATGGTCTGGAAGGGATGACAGGTAATCGACAAGCAGGTTACATAGATTACTGATAATATGTGTTGAATCACAGGTCACAAAATGACAGTGGTAAAAAGCAAAGGCATATGAAGAGAAAATTGGGAGAAAAAGAACTTGAAACACAAAAACATCACTTGCGTGAGAGCAGAAAGCTTAAAGCTCTCTATGAGTTTGCCAAGTTTTCAAGAAGAAATGAAGAGCCAGAATGAGAGAAAGGATTCAGCCCAGACAGAGGGAGGACAGGGAGCCAGGACAGTGGCATCCTTATGGAAGCAGCAGAGAGACCAGAGAAAGAAGAGTGAGGGGGTCCTGGCACCCAAAAAGGAAAGTGTGGGAAACAAGGTTCCTTTATTCATTTAGGATAACCTGTCAGTCATCTGTCTGTACTAAAAGTATAAGCTGTACTTCGGCAGGCTCATGGCTGCTTTTTCAAACAGAAATTCTTTTATTTAACAAGTGAAAGAAAATCTACACAGGTTATCTAAGGTGCAGGATCACATACTCTTGACACTGAGAAGCCTGCCCTCACTGGATCCTGCATTGTCTTAGGGAGTGTGCTGCCCTGAGCGTCTTTGTTTGCTAGAGGAGTTATTATTGTCCACTTAGTGGGTACCAAGTGCTGAATGTCAATTCCAAAAACAGAACCAGCCATCATATTTCCTCAGTTAATCAAGTGTTTTTAACCAGAAAAAAAAAAGCTTTTGTTTATTATAAAACTAGCACATTCGTACCATTTGCTAGAGAATAAATAATGGGATGTTATCGGATTTACCCCTAAGACAGTAACAAAAAGATTAATGACATTTCATGGAGCTTTCTTTTCCATTATTAACAATGTCTGATTATTAATGGACAATCAGATGGCTCCGAAAAACTCATAAGTTAGATCTGCACAATCAGCACAAGATTGAGATTGCCCACTTGGCCCAACAAACAGCTTTTCTTTCAGAAGTTTGAGGTTACTTCATATTCAGATCACATTGTCATAGAGACGCACTATAAATGGCCAGGGCCAGGCCCCATGATGCTGTCAGTCCCCGACAGCCTGGCTTCTAGGTGAACCAAGGGGACTGACTGCTGCCCCGGCTACAGGTCACACCCACGACCCACCCTGTCCCTGACCCTGGCAGCCACTCTCTGTTCTCTGTCTTTATGACTTGGTCATTTCAGGAATGCTATATAAATGGAAACAGAGTATGTATCCTTTTGAGATTGGCTTTTTCACTCAGCATGATTCCCTTCAGATCCATCCAAGTTCCTGCGGTATCAGTAATGTTGATTTTCTAAATGTTTCCAGTAAAGGCGAGGGAGAACTCCAGAAAAGCCAGAACCTTCTGTCTTCACCCTTGACTAATCATGTCTACATCACAAAAGGTTTCTGTAGCTGCTTTAACCTCAGGTACATCAAGTACAGCCATGGGTCTCACTGATGAGTGTTGTTCCTCTGAACACTTGTTTTTCAGCTGCCATTTTATTTAGCAGGAGTGAGTGACTTTGGTATTTGCACAGCTTCAGGTGTGGGAACTCATGATAATGCCTTCTGTCAATTAAATCTGCAATGCTGTAGAGGTGATAAAGTGCTTTGTGGGTAATAGCTCCTTTCTTACCAGACCTGGCAGATTACATTGTGCTTTTAGGATCAGTTTATAACTCCGTCTGTACATACAGATGTTACACTAGTGAAAAGCAGAGCCGTGCTTGTTGGCCCAGCAGAAGGTGGCCTGTGAAGCCTGCATCTCTGCCTACACACAGGTTCAGATCTATAGGGCCGAACAAGGCCTTTCCAACTCTTTTCATTAGCCCAGCTTATATTAAGGAAAAGAATATTCTGATTATTTCAGGCGGTGACCCTGGGGCCTCCACACAAAGCCCAGGAGCGGGTAAAAGTGAGACATCAGTGGGACATGCCCACCCACGTCACACTGTCCTTGTGTTGCAGGTGGCCAAGGAAAGGCTAAGTGTGCTGTTGCTATGTCACATTCACAGAGGGAGAAGGAATTTTGAGGCGGAGCCTTCCTCCCTGAGCTGTAAACTCCACTGAGTTGGGATGGGTTGGTTGCTCCCTCTCTCTTCTCAAGCCCTGTCTTCCCTGGGAGGAATGGTTCCTGCTGGGATTACAAGTCTCAGCCTTCAGAATCTCTCTGCCCTTCCCTGGCTTCAACGTCCTCATTCCCAGAAGCTATTTAATTGCATTTCATATACTTTATTCTGTTTTTATTCCACCACATCTAAGAGTTAAAGACAATGGGTGAGTATTTTCTATAAAGGATCAGAAATAATCTGTGGAAATTGCTTATGACAAATGTTAATAACAGTTTAGTTTAGCACTCTAAAAGCCACCACGCTGAGGGGCCATGCCTCATTTTGTTTCATACCTCAGGTTCACTGCATAGCGAGTTTGAGGGACTGAGATGTGTGTAACTTATCGTCTCTCAAACTGGGGTAAGAATGCCATGACTGTACTATTTCCAGAGAGTGTTCTAAGTTTGAGCAATAACATATTGTCTTTATTTTCATGGTGTTTTTTTTTTTTTTTTTGCTTTACTGCAAAATGCTTTGTTTCTGAGATAGTGCTGTGAAAAAGGGTGATTTTTAGCTGCAAGATCGAATCTTCAGATAATTAGGATCTTTAGGCCCTAGAAATAGAGGCGTTGCTCTCTCCTGTGCTGCAAGCTCTTGGGAGTATAACCCACCCTTCTGTCCTGGCAGGACTGGCCGGCCTTGCAGCTGTACCAGCCAGGAGCTTGCGTGAGAATACAAGGATGTGGTGGAAGATATTCTGAAGAGGGCCATGATGGAAGGAGGGCTGAGCCAGAAGATTCAACAGGGGCTGGTTCCAAGAAGAGCAAAGAGGTGGAGTGAACCAGTGTGCATGATGCGGCTGTGGCATGGGTGAGCTCCCATTCCAAATTCCAGGGATTAGAAAGGGCATTCCAGAAATGTATAAGTTAGCCCGGAATGTAACCTGCAAGGTGAATTTACTCCTTATAAAAAAATTAGAAACTATAAACACGAAGGTGGCATAAAAGTTTTTTTTAAAAATTGAAGTTTTCTAAGATTTTACATCTCTAGTATAAATTAGTATAGATCATTTAGCCAAAACAGAAAAGACAATCTCCTTTGGAAAGTAGAAAAGTATGTCCGAAACAGGGAAGAACATTAGTATCGTGTCAGTATGAATTCTGAAGCACTTTAAAGGTGATGCAGGAATAACCTGGGCGTTGCATTTTACACATTCTATTGGGATTGTAGCTCATTGTGCTTCTTGTTGGTTTTCTCTGTGAGCCATGGTTCCCAGGGAGTGAGCAGCTCTCCTTCCATTATAACCTTTGTAGTTCAGCCACTTACGTGCCTTCTATCATAACATTCTAGGAAGTCTGTTGTGTTGTAATCTCTCTGATAGGAACCTTAACACTATGTAAAGCTCAACAGTTTTAATCATTGCCCTTTTAACAACTTGGCCATTGACTTGATGAAAATAGTTTCTCAGTCTTTTGATGGATGTGCTCATGGTTTATAACCACTGTTTTAAGGATTACTGTGATACATTACCTTGGGACACAGATAACTTAGGTACAGCATCTAGGGTTTTTCTTTTTTGCAGTCTGAACTAGTTTTAAAGTGACTTTATGGAGCTTTCTGTAGCTGTGTATTCTACAGTATTTTTTCCTTTTAGTGAAATTTTAAAATGTTCATTTACTTTTGGCACTGTGCTTTGAACCCCTTATTAAATAAAAATTCTAGTAGCAATGAATTTGAAGTCCAGTTTTGGTATTTTTCCTGTATAGAAAATTACATAAGAACTTGCTTTTTAAAATGTAGTTTTTAATTGCCTGAATACTTTATTGATTATATCTATTTCTTATTAAAAATGAAATGTTTGTCAAAATAAGAATTACTTATTTATCCTTAAAAACATGTGCTTGTTGGACACATAGTTTTATGGCATTTCTGTGCCCTTGCTCCTGACTCCTAAACTCCAAGAATTTGGTGGG
The DNA here is from genome assembly GCA_030015415.1 of Cynopterus sphinx. Lineage (NCBI taxonomy): Eukaryota > Metazoa > Chordata > Mammalia > Chiroptera > Pteropodidae > Cynopterus > Cynopterus sphinx. The sequence goes on from CM057381.1 coordinate 46,910,383, forward strand.
AGAGGGGAGAGAAAGATTTGCTATGGATTCAGAGAGGTCCATGTGATCTAGCAGAACCAACCCTGGCTGAAAAGGAATAGACAGTAAATATTTTACACTTTGCAGGCTATATTATCTCTGTCACATCTACTAAAATGCTGCTGTTTTGAGAAAGCAGCTTTAGACAATACAGGCAGGGCTGTATTCCAATAAAACTTTATTTATAAAAACAGGCAGCAGGCCATATTTAGCCTATGGACCATAGTTTGCTGGTCCCTGGTCAGAGTATGGATCAGACTGAATCAGACAGTGAGTTGCTGTGGTCCTTGCTGCTCATTTTGGCTTTGATCTGGAGATTTCCAGACCTGGAAGTCCAGGAAGTAGTAAATCTCATTTGTAAGTCCCCCATTTTGGTTCTGTTGGTTTGTTAGATTATTTGTTTTTGGTGATCAAACCTGCAGGTCTTTAGTGCTCATTTTCAAAGTTTGTGGTTTAAAACAATGGTTCTCATACTTTTTGGTCTTAGGAATTCTTTATAATCTTAAATATAATTGGCAACTCCAAAGAACTTTTAGCAACTAGGTTATATCAACTATTGATATTTACTGTATTCAAAATTAAAATAAATGTTTAAAGCACAAGAATACATAAATACATGTTCCATTTACTGTCAGTAACATCAGTGCACATTGTGTAGCCTCTGGAAAACTCCACTATACACTCATGAGAGGATTGGAGTGTAAAGCTGAATAAATTCTTAGTCTTACTATAAAAGTAGTTATACCATGGGAGGGACCAAGATGGTGACAGGTAGACAAGTCTGAGACACACTCTCAATATATACCCCGATTCCAGCAAGGCACAATACAATCAGGAAGGAACCCCAATTCCTAGCTTGTCCTTGAGAAGAACCTAGAGTCCCCACATTTAGTACTCAACTTTTAAGGCTCCCACCTAAGGGACCGGCCCCCAAGACACCTAGCTCTGTAAGCCGTAGGATGTGCATCAATGAGACCCACAAGACTACAGCAAACAAAGCAGCAGTTCTTTACAGGTATGCTGGAGAGCTCTCTCTGCGGCTATCCCCCCAGGGCTCAGTACAGACCAGAGCAGGCAAAGTGACCTAACTCAGTTCCTCCCTGCAAGGGATTTGACTGCATACTCTCACAGCTGCTACCTCAGGCTCCAGCTTCTAATCAGTTTACATGTGGAAACTGACTGGGATTGAAATCTAATCCAGCAGTCCCGAAACTATTTGGCACTAGGGACTGGTGCTCCTATGAGAATCTAATGCCTAATGATAGGAGGTGGAGCAGAGGCAATGATGTAGCTTCTCTCACTAGTTCACCCGCCGCTCACCTCCTGCTGTGCAGCCTGGTTCCTAACAGACCATGGACCTGTAGTAGTCTACAGCTTGAGGGGTTGGGGACCTCTGATCTAACATAGAGCCTAGCATAGACTAACTTATTTAGAATTTATAACTTTGCTTAGATTAACCTGTAGATCCACTTAGATAATCCTAGATTTTATAAGGTTTGTGTAACCATATCCCATACTTTTTGAGTTTAACAGAAAGGCTGAAACTTAATTAAACTTCCTTCCATACCTATAAGATCTCTGACATTGATGATCACTAGTCATTTTTTAGAACAAGCCCAGGATGTTTTGCAGAACCAGTGGGTTGATCTGGCTGAAACTGCCTAAAGCTTGGAGGATCCTCTAGTTAACTCTACATGAACTTTTTGTATCGTACCCTCGTTATAATACTAAAATCTCCTCCCAGGAGCAGATACTTTTCACCATTCTTGAACATGCGATGTATGTATAGCCATGTTTTCTAACTGTGCACAGTTCAGTAAGGTCCTTACCTATACATGTGATGACACAATTCACCTGGATGTTTATGCATGATTTCCCTGAATAAAGGCAAATCTGATCCTTTTTGGGGGAATGCACCACTTTGGGACTAATCCCAGTGTGCTCTTGCTTGCAGGCTTGCAATAAAATTCTTTCTCATAAAATCATCTCAGAGTTGTCTGTTGGCTGGCAGCTACTAAGTCTGGGAACAGGATCCTCCTCTTTGGGACACTGTTAGATTTTGACATAACCCCAACTAGTGGGAGCCACTAAGAACATAGATGGTGGCTTGGACAATCACAGAGGTTAAAGAGGCAACCAGTTGTTTGGGCCGGGCTGATTAACCAGGTTCATCTCCTGTATGAGAACAGTCTTTCAAGACTGGGAGAGATGGCTGTTTAATGCACAGAAACCAACAGAGAGTCATGGAAAATGAAGAAATAAAGGAATATGTTCCAAATGAACAAGGTAAATTTCCAGAAATAGATCTGGATAATGAAAAGGAGATAAGTGATTTACCCTCCCCATCAGAGAGTTCAAAGCGATCATAAGGTCACCAAGGTCAGGAAAGCAATGCATGAACAAAGAATTTCAACAAAGAGACTGAAAATATTAATAAGTACGAAACAGAAATCATAGAGTTGAACAATACAATAACAACAGAAAAATTTTATATTTATAGAGAAAACATCACTGAAAAAGACCCAGAGCTAGTGCCACATCACAATCTAGATTTGGGGTTCCAAGAGTTGCCCTGTACTAGAGGTTTGCTCCAAGTTCAGTTGGGATAATCAACTTAGTTCTTGAGGAAAAAAAACAAAGTAAAGCAGCCTTACAAATGCCTGCAGCCACAATGAACTTTGTTTCTAAAAGTGGATTTCACAACAGAATTTAAAAGGTTCCAAAGAAGAAACCTAGAACTCCAGGGCTCCAGAGGCTCCCCACACTCCAGAACCACTTCTAGACCCAAGAGGCTCCCTTCTTCAGATGAGAAAACACCAAAGGAACAAGTATGCATCTACAAATTGATAATCATTGTCAAATCACCCAGGATAGCTCATCTTCATACTGTCACCAACTGCAGAAATAATAAATTGACATATTGCAACCAGTTCCGGGGCTCTAACCAGTTCATTAACTGGAAATTGTATGATATGAATGAGAGATTAAACTACCTTCCTAGAGGTAAGGTAATAATAAAGGTTTGCAAGTTACTTTGGTAATGCTGATATAGCAACACTTAAAATTATTACAAGATGTTTTTACCATATAGACAAAATAAGAAAACAGCACTCTGTATATGCCCTTACTGAATTTCACAACCTAACTTCATATTGAAGGTAACAATCGCAAAGGTTAACATGTAAAACTTGGTAAGCATTTAAAGATCCTCTCATTTTTGCATTTGAAATATTGTTTAAAAAGTGCATTTATTTGCAATTTTATTAAGACGGAATTTTTTTTTTTACTGTTTATTGGACATTTGCCTCTACTTTTGTAAATAAGCTGTGTCTTTTGCCTGTACCTCTAGTGGGGTGTTCAACTATTTTTTTTTTATAAACAACTTTTTGATATTAGAGTTCGTTTAAAAATTGGGTCTTGGAGGACGAGAAGGGTTTGTCTAGGTAACTATGCAGTGTTCATTTATATGTAGTCCCCCTTATCACCTCTCCATCCCAGCAGTGAGTCGTGTCCCTGGATGGGTAAGTGCACTCTTCAAGCCCAGGCAGGTGCTTCAACCCAGGAGGAGTCCATGGAGCACAAGTGGAAAAAAAAAAGTTTTAAAACCTTTAGTTATGGGAAAAGTTTTCTTTTAAAGCTATTAAATCTAATCGAAATTAATGGGTCACTTTGCTACAAAAAAAATACCTGAAAATTTCCTAAAATGCACTCGTCACTCTATAAACGTCATGAGTCGGATTGTTTCCAGAAACTAAAGAACGCAAGATGTTAAATTCGGCGTGAAAAGGAGGCTGCAGCAAAGAACACTAGAAGAGACTGGAGATGCCGGCAACTGAGTTCGAGGGAAAGCCGTCTGTCTGCTCGCACAGGGGAATCCGGCGGCGATGCCGTAGGCTCCCCAAGGGGAACCTGGCGGGATGCCGCCGGCTCACGCAGGTACCCCTGGAGGCACGACCGCCGCTCACGCAGGGGCCCCTGCTCGGACGGGCGGGCACGCCGGGCGGGCACCTGCGTGCTTCCCCACAGCAGGCTCTGCCCCCGCCTGCGGGCAACCAATCTGAAAGCCGAGGGCTCTTCGTCGCGCGGCATCAACTCGGGTCGGCGCAGTCGGGCCGCTCTCCCGCCCCGCGCCCACGCGCCCACGCGCGGGCACGGGCCCAGGAGCGGCCCCGGGGACCGCGGGGGCACTTCCGGGAGCGGGCGGAGACACGTCACTTCCGGGGGCAGGGGCGCCGCTCTACGTGCCGACGCGTTCCCGGCAAAGACGCTCCCGGCGATCCGCGACCCGATTGGCCCGGGCGGAAGGGCGCGCGGCGCCGAACCCGTTTCCCGTCAGGCCCCGCGCGCCCGCCCCGCGGCCGCGCGCGCGCCCGCCCGCCCGCGCGCCCGGAGCCCGCGCCTGCGCCTCGCCGCCATTCGGGAGGCCGCCGCTCTGCAGGGCCCTGCCAGGCGGCTGGGCACGCGAGCCCGGCTCCCCGCAGTCTTCGCGCACCCGGACGCCGCCGCAGCCGCAGCCCGGCGGTGAGGAGCGGGGCGGGCAGGGAGGGGCGTCGCCCGGGCCCGCAGGTCCCGAGGCCCGTGCCCCGAGGGAGCCTGGGGCGCCCCCGGCGGGGCCTGCGCGCCGTGGGCTCACGCCCCGTCCGGCGGAAGGACCCCTGCCCAGCGGGCGGGGCGGACGCTTGCGGGCTGCGGGGTCGGGGAGGTTTCGGGGAAGACCCCGCTGGGGCGCCGGTTCCGGCTCTCGGGGAGTGCCCTCTTTCCGTGTCCATCCTGCCCCTCGACTGCGTGGGCTTTTGTCGTCGTCGCTGTGTAAAAATCAGCTCGACGGCCCGCAGGGTGGGAGAGGCGTAGGCATGTGGCCGAGGAGGGGTCGGTGTCCCGAAAACCTAACGAAGTCTTAGCTCTCAGCAGCGAAAGGCAGGCCGGGTCGGCAGTGGGCAGCGGACTTGCGTAGACATTTTCCCAACGATCTGCATCCGAGAGGCCCATGGCCACCAAGGATGTGAAAACGAAAACCAGCATGATGCCCCGTATCACAAGTGGGATGGCTGTTTTAAAAAAAATCACGAGTGAGAACACTTGTGCGTGGGTCTCGGGGTTGTAAATGGTGCAGCCAGCAGCTGTAGAGAACGGGTTGATGATGGTTCCTCAAAAGTTTAAGCAGCGTTTTGTGATCCCGCAGTTTCACCTCTAGGTCTAAACTCCTAACGACTGAAAGTAGCCACTCAAACAGGCGTCATACATCAGTGTTCATCGCAGCTTTGTTCAGAATCGCCAAAAGGAGGAAACAGCTGAAACGTCTGTCAATCGATGGATGGCAAATAAGTTGTGGGGTATCCAGTGGAATGTCCTTCATTCTTAAAAAGGACAAAAATTCTGGGAACATGCTGTAGTGTAGACGTGCTAAGTGAAACAAACCAACCAAAAGGACCAATGTATGATTCCGGTCATAGAGACAAAATCCAGTAAAGATGATCAGGCTGGTGGTGGGTGGGGTGAGGATGGGAAGTTATTTAGTGAGTACAGAGTTTCTGTGATGATGAAGAGTTCTGGAAATGGGTGATGGTGATAGTTTTACAATCTTGTGGATGTACTTAAAGTACTGAAAATTGTACTTTTAAAACGGTTATTTAAAAATGGAATCTGAAATTTTATGTTATCTTTTGCACAGTTTAAAAAATGTATAGGGAAAGAAAACTACAGAGATAGTAAAAAATTCAGTGGTTAGGAGCACAGGGAATTGTTGTGGCAATTAAAGTATTTATGGTTCTGTAATGTTGGATACATGACACTATACTTTAGGAAACCACAGAGAACTGTACAACATGTAAAGTGACCCCTAATATAAACTGGACTTTAGTTAATAATATATCAGTATTTATTTGTCACTTGTAACAAATGCAGCACACTAGTACAGGATGTTAATAATAGAAATTGTGTGCAGCCAGGTATGTGAAAACAAAACTTTCTGTTATTTGAACATAAAACTGCTCTAAAAAATAAAGTTTACTAATTTTTTAAAAATCGGCTGGGGTAAAGAGCAGTGCGTGTGTGTGTGTCCCAGTTAGCTTTAAATATGCTTTACATACTGAGTTTTAATATTAAAAGCTTTACATCAAAATGTTTTTTTAAATGACCAGTGGTGATAGACTAAGGAAGAAAATGGATGGGAATGGGAATAGGTATTATGCCATGTGGCATAGAACCTCATTGAAAAATACAGGACAATGGACTTGCAAAACACTAATGATTAGAACTTACGTATTTTAGAGACAACATGTAATCTGTAGAGACAAAAAACAGAAGGAGATAATTTTTATTACTTGGACAATTGAGAGTACTTTCATCGTTAGGCTTAGGAGCTCTGAAAATTAGAAAAAAAATGAGCTAGAATCTTAAAGTTGGAAGGATTCTCATTATCTAGCCTCTACCCAGCTGCTGAATTTTGGACTCAACTCTGCAACATACCTGTGGGAAAGCTCGTATTGTATCACCACAGAGATCCAGAATCAAGAAACTAGGGTTTTCTGTTGTTTTTTCTGACTTAATTCGTGTGATCTTTGACAAGTCACTTCTCTCCCTCAGCATCAATTTTCTCAATTGTTAAATGTAGTTAGGCTTGAGTTCTTTGAGGATTCTTCCAGTTTTGTCTTGATCATTTGCTTCCAGTTATGGTGGGCTCCTGCTTGACAAGGCAACTTATTCTAGTCTATGATTGAGTCGTTCACAAAACTTTATATATTGAGCTGAAATCTGTTTTTCTGCCAGCTTCCATTTGTTGCCTCTAGGATAGCTTACATGTTATCCGTAACTCCTTCCCTTTTGAAGTTAAGTTCCTGTACTCACAAATGACATGTTTTTAAAAGCTGCCCACCATCCTGTTTGCTTTCTTTTGCAAATTCTGTAGTGTTAGGGACTCAGTTAAGTGTCCTTCCTGCCCAGAGCTAGAGACTGTGATGATCTGAGACACTCTGCCCAGTGCAGAATATGGAATACAGTTCTCTGTAGTGCTGTATTCTTCAATTATTTGGATTCTGAATGTTTGATAAATTTCATCTTGTTGATTTGGCTTATACTGCCTTTTCAAGATCTTACTAAATTCCACTGTGTTAGGTTGGTCAAGATATACTAGAAAGAACTTGAATAGATAGCAGAATTTTATTCAGGTCTTCTCTCAGATGCTAAATATTTTTCTGATCTTGAGCAAGTTACTTAATGTCTAGTTTTCTCAAATATAAATTGAAGTTTTAAAGGAGATGGCCCCTGAGGTTTTCTCCTGTCCTAAAATCCAATGACTTCAAGACTACATGGTAGCTCAGGTCTTTTCTAGTTTTAAAATTCTGTAATCTAGGATCATGTTGCCAGTCTTCATGAGAGAATGTTTTAATTAAACAGGTGCTTTCTGAGCACATACTATGTACTAAGGTTATGCAAGGGTCACAGAGGTGAATGGGTAGTCCCTTAGTCCAACAGCCCTTGGCCTTCTGTAAAATCAGGCCTCTATAGTGCCAGAAGATGACTACTGCAGTGAAGTTTTGTATATAGCAGGGAATCCAAGGAAAATTAGGGAGGTGCTGGGGAATGGACTAGCATTTAAGAAGCAATCCTTCCTGAAGGACAGAGGAACTTGCCTCATGACTGGGTGGCAAGATGTGGAGTGTAAAGGTCCAGAAGCTTGAATTGTCAGGGAATTACAGATGGGTCAGGTCAGTACTTTGAGAATGCAGTAGTTGGGCCAGATTATGAAGAGCTTTATATTCCATGTTCAGTTTTTGTACTGTAGTTGAGGTTATCTTGAGGAATTGTGAGCAGGCAAGTCACATTAGGTTTTTATGTTTGGGAGATGACTGATAGCAAGCAGTTTGATAAGTGGGTTGAAAGGAAGTGAGACTAGTGGCAAAGAGATAAGGTATAAAAATTAAAGCAGTTAATAAGGTGTAGGGAGTAGAGGGAAGGGCAGGTAAACATTGTGGAACTTAACCAGAAGAGTACGTGATCCATCTAGCTGATTCATAGCCAGTTTATCCCATTCCACTCAAGTTGATACCTTACCACCACCCCAGACTCTTAGCCTTCTCACTGTTGGAGGGGGCAAGATAGTGAGAGAAACAGGAGGCACTGATTATCACAGATATAATTTTGATTACACTTTATTTTTTTTTTTAGGTTCAACTCATCTTTGTTCTTCATGTACTACAGGCTATTTTCTGTGGTTTAGTCAAAAAGCCATGTAAGACTTGCCCTTTGACGACCACTTTTAAAACTTCTAGTAAGACATCTGGTAAGTCTAGGGAAAAGCATGCTGGTCTTTATTTCTTCCCCACTTTAAAAGTACTTGTCCTGGATTTATAAAGCGTTATTTTACCAGCATTTTTTTGCATATATTTTTGTTTACCTTTAACGTTCCCTCTCTCTTTAAGCAAAAAGTTAAGAATAGTTTATGAGAACACTTTTGAAAAGTGCTTGGAGTTCTTAACGAGAAACTATTGAAGCGTACATACCCATACATAAAATAATATCTGAATGTATACTGATATGCATATATGACAGAATTTGGGGTTTGAGAAGTAAATTCTATAACATTTTTTTTAAATAAGGTGTTATTAGAGAATGATGATGAGGTTTAGTAGTTGGCAGGTATGGGCAGTATAAACTTTGAGATTGGCCAGAAGAGTTTTTGATAAACAGAAGAAAGCAGGAGGGCCAGTTGGGCGAAAAAGGGAATGATACGAAAGTCAGAGGAGCCATTGGGGTTTGATGCAGACTGAAGGGGATTTGGAATGGATGATGTATTTACTGAGTGGCCCTAGATGAAGGATAGGAGAGCTGGTGAATGGATAGACTGAGCAGGCAACAATCAAGGACAAAAGGATTCAGTCCACTCAGAGAAGCCAAGGTGGCTGTCCGCTGATTGAAGCAAGAACAGTGGGAATTCTGCTAAGTGGTATTCATTAAAATAAATCCATTTTTACAGCCAAGGAAACTGAAACATGGAAAGGTTTAGGAACTTGATAAAAGCCACATAATGAAGCCAGGACTCAAACTCAGCAAACCTGAGCTCAACATCTGTCAAAATATATATGACACATGACATAATATGATATAATGATAAATAATATGTAATATACCTCACCTCTTTAAAATGAGCATTCTTAACTTTTCATTATTTCTATGTATGTATGGCCAGATGGAGTTGTTAAGATAACCTATTCTTTCTACATGTTTTCTTCATTATGTTTTTAATTTTTAAGTTAAAGTTCTTTTTAGAGATTTTTCTTTAATACCACGTGATTTTATATTTGTGTGTGTAGTTCTTCTAGCCTTAGTTTTTTTAAAAGACAGGATACTTGTAGGGTAACTCAAAAGGAGCTAATACTTTCTGAAGTACCAGTTTGTTTTCTCAATTATTACCTCTTTAACTTTAGACCCCTCAAAAATACAAATGATACAGGTGATAGAAAACAAAATTGTAAGTAAGAACATCTTTAAAAAGAAATTACCAGAATTAGAAATTATATTACATTTTTTAAATTTATAGAAATCCTGTGATTATGAGTATTTCTAATCTCTGCCGTTTTTTTGAGGAGCAGTAATATGGAAAGAGTGTATTGACCATTATTACCATTAGCACAGAGCACATTTTATCCTCTTAGTAGTACTTTTGGTAAACAGTGGGGCATAATTTAATGAGAAAAGATTTTGTAGTCTACTTGGTGAACAAACTCCTTGTGTATGTTCATCACAGTTCATTTGAACAGTATTGGATTCCTGTGCTGAGGAGCCTACCAGATGGAACTGGTAGAATAGAGTTGAGTCCAGGATAGAATTATGTACACAAAATTAAATGCTAAATGGAACATTCCACATAAGTGGGGGAAAGGGTTATATACTTTATGTTGAGAAAACAAGTAGTTATTTGGGGTGAAAAAAATAGGCTGGAACCCTAGCTTACCTCCTTATACCAGATGGATTAATGATACAGATGTAAAAATATTAAAATCATAGGAAAATATTGAGTGATTAAAAAAAATAATGAAGTGGGAATACAATTTAAAATAGTCATGAGGAAAATATTTTTTTAAGTTTTTAATTCTTAGGTAAACAAATTGGTTTAAAAAATATGTCATAAAGTCAAGAAACAAATGAAACAAAATATTTTTAGTTTTAAAAAGAGCTGATACCTTTTATATACAAAGACCTTATAAATAAGAAAAATGGATAAAGCATATTTTAGAAAAAGAAATAAACATGGCTAATAAACAAGGAAAAGTATTCAGTGTTTCTCACTAAAGAAAAGCACATTTAAACAATAGGGAGATACTAGTTTTCACCTAAGAAATAGCAAGAATTTAAAGTTTAATGATCGTGTTGAAGAGGAAGTTGGGGAACTGTTCCTGTATATACAAGGTTGGTATGTAATAGTGCTGTACTGCTTGAGAGTTTGGTAAAGTGTATCAGTTTTAATTGGAAATAGCCTTTGAAGCAGGTAGTCCACTCCTGAGGAAGGTTTTTTTCAGAAATACCCTCACAAAGATATGAAAATTCAGCAAGAAAATTCATTGCTTACTCTGCAAAAGTGACCTAGAAAATGCCCTCTAATTCAGCACAACTCCTGAAACCTACACCCACCCTTTCCATAGAAACTCAGAAATTGCCCAGTTTTGTTTCCAGAATCACCAAAACATACTCCTTCTCTAGAACCTTGGAAGTCTGGCTCTGTTGTTTCTCTTGAGCCACAGACACCTTCTATTCTTAAATGAAAGCAGGTTGTAGAACAAAATGTTTAATATCCCATTTGTGTAGAATGTGTTTATGCATTTGTTTATACATAGAACAGTTTTTCAGTGATACACAAGTACAGTGGGGAGTGATAATATGTGAGTATCTTGTACTGCATGAATGAGTATGTTTTTAACTGAGTTTTTGTTACTTTTACCACTTAAGACTCACTTAAAGTTTTAAAAAGTCATATTTTCTGGCAAGCAAGTGCCTGCCTCAAGTCCTTTGAGTTCCCTTTGCTTGGCAAACTCCTTCACATCATTCAAGGTCTCTGCTCAAGTATCTCCTTGACAGCTTCCTTTACATTGCCCTCCATACTCTTATCTCCCTACTAATGTAAGCACCACATTGCAAGACACCTCTTTAAACCGGCTTGCCTAGAAAAGCATGAGACACAAAGTAATTTATTACATAAAGTATTTTATATTGAGATGAATAAAACATTTTAAGATGTTTTTATTTTTTATTTATTTACTTTTTATTTATTTATTTTATGCAGCGGAAAAGAAAATCTTTATTAGAAGGAAAAGTACACTTCCAGACATGGAAGTGGACCTGAGCAAGAGAAGTATGGCTCAAAACCAATACGTTGATATTTTTAAAAAGCTATCTTTTCATAGTGAGACTTAGTTTAATAAGTGCTTTCTGAAATGGATTTAAAATTTCTTGCTCAGCCTTAAATAACAGCATGAATTTTGATATTTCCTAACTTTGTATGCTGATATTCAGGATTTTAGATTCAAGATGTAAGGCACATGCAGTAGATCATTCTGGGGTCAGGCTGTGTCACTGATAGTCATATAATCCGGATAAGTCATTTTTTGGAACCTCCGTTTCTTCATCTGTAAATTTTTAAAAAATAATACCTCAGTCCTATTATTAGGAGGATTAAATGAGATAATGTATATAAACCCAGCAGAATTCCTGGAACTCAGTTAAAAATTAGTTCTATTTCTTCTTATCTTCAAAGTCTTTATAGAGATATTAAATAAATGCATATGCCATCCTAGGCTTGAAATTATGCAGTTTTAGAATGGACTAGAACAGCATTTCATTCGATAATGCTTCCTGAAAATAATTTATTTCTATTTTATTGCAGCACTGTTGAAAGTTTTTAAAGAATATAATTGTGTGTATTATAACAGAAAAATGGAAGTGTTCCAGGAACTTCGTAAACCATCAGTACGTTTGGAGTGTGACCACTGCAGTTTCAGAGGCACAGATTATGAAAACGTACAAATCCACATGGGTACCATCCATCCAGAATTTTGTGATGAGATGGATGCTGGTGGGTTAGGTAAAATGATATTTTACCAGAAAAGTGCAAAGTTATTTCACTGCCATAAATGCTTCTTCACCAGCAAGATGTACTCTAATGTATACTATCACATCACATCCAAACATGCAGCTCCAGAGAAATGGAATGAGAAACCAAAAAATCAGTTAAACAAAGAAACAGATTCTGCGAAAAGCCCTTCTCTTCCTGAACACCAGAAAATGCCCTCTAATTCAACAGAACTCCTGAAACCTCTACCTGCTCTTTCCATAGAAGCACAAAAACTTGTCCCAATTTTGTCTCCAGAATCACCAAAACCTACTCCTCCTCTTTCCCTGGAGCCTCAGAAACTTAGCCCTGTTTCTCCTGAGTCACAAACACCTCTTCCTTCTCCTGAGCCTCTAAAACCTACCCCTATTTCTTCTCCTGAACTTCCAAAACCAGTCTCTGTTGTTTCTGAATCTCAGAAACCAGTCCCTATTCCTTCTCCAGAACCACAGAAACTTGCTCCTGTTTCTCCCGAGCCAGTAAAGGCTACTCTTATTAATCCCAAACCTCAGAAACACTCCCATTTCCCAGAAACATTGGGGCTACCTGCCGCCTCGTCTCCAGAGTCACCAGTTCTAGCTGCTTCTCCTGAACCTTGGGGGCCGTCCCCAACTGCATCTCCAGAGTCTCGGAAACCAGCCCGGACAATCTCACCTGAGCCAAGGAAGCCATCCCCATCACAGTCTCCTGAACCTTGGAAGCCATTCTCTGCTGTTTCTCCAGAGCCTAGGAGACCAGCCCCAGCTGTGTCACCAGGTTCTTGGAAGCCAGGGCCACCTGGGTCCCCCAGGTCTTGGAAATCCAGTCCAGCATCATCAGGACCTTGGAAACCAGCTAAACCTGCTCCATCTGTGTCGCCTGGACCTTGGAAACCAATTCCTTCTATATCACCTGGACCTTGGAAACCAACTTCATCTGTCTCCCCTGCATCCTGGAAATCTTCATCAGTCTCACCCAGTTCCTGGAAATCTCCCCCTGCATCTCCTGAGTCATGGAAGTCTGGCCCACCAGAACTCCGAAAGACAGCGCCCACCTTGTCGCCTGAACACTGGAAGACAGTTCCCCCAGTATCACCTGAACTCCGTAAAGCAGGACCTCCCTTGTCCCCTGAGCTTCGCAAACCGGGCCCACCGTTGTCCCCAGACATCCGTAGTCCAGCAGGATCTCCAGAGCTCAGAAAACCCTCAGGGTCTCCAGAGCTTTGGAAGCTTTCTCCTGATCAGCGGAAGACTTCTCCTGCTTCACTTGATTTTCCAGAGTCCCAGAAAGGTTCCCGTGGTGGTTCCCCTGATCTCTGGAAGTCGTCTTTTTTTATTGAACCTCAGAAACCTGTCTTCTCTGAGACCCGGAAAACTTCTGGGCCATCTGAGCCCCCTAAAGTGGCCTCTGATATCTGGAAGCCTGTTCTTTCCATTGATACTGAGCCTAGAAAACCTGCCCTGTTTTCTGAGCCCACCAAAACAGCCCCTCCTGCTTCTCCTGAACCACGAAAACGCACTCTTTTTCCTGAGTCCCGGAAACATGCCCTTTTCCCTGAACTTCCCAAATCTGCCATTTTCTCAGAATCTCAAAAGACAGTTGAGCTTGGTGATGAACTGCCAGCAGATGCCATAGATGATCAAAAGTGTGATATTTTAGTTCAGGAAGAACTACTAGCTACACCTAAGAAACTCTTAGAAGACACTTTATTTCCTTCCTCAAAGAAACTCAAGAAAGACAACCAAGAAAACTCTGATGCTGAGCTTAGTAGTAGTGAGTATATAAAAACAGATTTGGATGTGATAGATAGTAAGGGCCAGGAATCAAGCAGTGATCAAGAGCAAGTTGATGTGGAATCTATTGATTTTAGTAAAGAGAACAAAATGGACATGACCAGTCCAGAGCAGTCCAAAAATGTACTACAATTTACCGAAGAAAAAGAAGCTTTTATCTCTGAGGAAGAGATTGCAAAATATATGAAGCGCGGAAAAGGAAAATATTATTGCAAAATTTGTTGCTGTCGTGCTATGAAGAAAGGTGCTGTTTTGCATCATTTGGTTAATAAGCATAATGTCCATAGCCCTTACAAATGCACAATTTGTGGAAAGGCTTTTCTTTTGGAATCTCTCCTCAAAAATCATGTAGCAGCCCATGGGCAAAGTTTACTTAAATGTCCACGTTGTAATTTTGAATCAAATTTCCCAAGAGGCTTTAAGAAACATTTAACTCATTGTCAAAGCCGGCATAATGAAGAGGCAAATAAAAAGCTAATGGAAGCTCTTGAACCACCACTGGAGGAGCAGCAAATTTGATTTTTAAACTATGTGGACATATGCTCTACAAAGTTGTTTGTTGAAACCATTTGTTGAAAGTATAGTAAAATAGCCTAGTTGGGTTAGTAGTTGTTGTTGTGTATGATATGCTGTGTTTAATTGTCTCAATAGGATTACAGAGCATAAGCATTTGGTTATTTTTTCATGGTTTCTGTCTGTGTGTCTTGTAAGTCAAATTCATACTGTATATCCTAGATGGGTAAAATTTCTCTAATTTCTTTTAAGTACATTTGAATAATATGAAGATGTAGGCGTTCCATTTAATAGTCATGAGCAAGTTGTACTCAATTTCAAACATCTAGTTAAAGTATCTTTTTTTGTGAAACTAATTACAATGGAAATTATTGATTGGAATGTTTAAGAATTAGACATGAAAAATTGGAGGAATTTTGTTCTCTTAAACGTATTTTCAGATCATAAACGTTATTTTGAAGTTTCTATTTGCTCATAAATTTAGTTTTTTAAAGAATAAATCTTGAATGGTTTCTAAATGTTAACTTTTATGTCATGGAAAATTGGAGTCTCAGGGTTGCTGATTTTCTGCTAAAGGGGGGAAATTGAGTAAGTTTAAGAAATTGTTTGTGGCTTTCACCTATAGGAAAATGAGAAAGGTGAGTTTGATTTTAGGTCTTGTGTTAGTTGTTCCCTTTGGAGTCTTCCATTCTGTATTTCATCCCGAGATCTGGCCCTTCACTTCCCTGGGAGCTCACACCAATAGATGATCCTTAACTGCCAAATGTGTTAGAAATGTATCTCCTACTCCTGGGCCTTACCTTCCACCTATTGGGGCTTCATATCAGGGTAATGAGTAGGAACTGAAAGTCTTCCAGATTCACAATAGAAAATTTTATAAATAAATGTTTCTGTTTGAGGATGTGTCAATTTTATGTTTTTAAAGTTGTTACTGTAAATAAATACCTTGAGCCCATTCATGGATTATTTTATTCTAAAATATTTTGTCATATGTGTATCAACCAAATTAAAAACAAAGGCTTTCATGTCACCAGCTTCTTCATGTGTTTGTTTTCTTATTCATTGTATGATATCCGGGTTCTATTTTCTCCTATTTTCACTTGTTTTCAAGCATACTAATTTTTTTTCATATCTGGAGCAGCATTTTCTCACTTGTTTTCTCAGAATTCTGTGGTCAGGTAAGTTAAGGAATCACTGTACTGGGTGCTCCTTTTGGAAAATCTCATCAGTGCAAGTTACTTTTTAGGTTGTTTAATCTCAGTAATTGTCAATCCGAGCTGCCTCATTTAAACAATGTGAAGCATATAGTGCCATAAGGATTCTTGATGTGTGGCTAGGATTGAGATACTGGCTTTAATCTGTTCCCAGACATTGTTGATCCAGGGGTGCATTTTTTCATGACATCCAAATTAATATACCAATTGAGAAGATAATATTTAGGTAATAGTGGGAAGGTCTTACGGGCTTCAGGTGTAACACTTTGTTGAGCACAGTCAGGGAAAGTACTATAAGTAGTTGATGCTATCACCGTTATTTACACTGCACTTTGAGAATAAGCTTCCAGTTCTTCCAGTTTTTAGTCATGATGCCAGCAAGTAGGACAGGTAAGGCATCTTGGATCTACAGTTGTTGTTTTCTCCTCTGTACTAACTTGATTAAAATTGTGAATAGAAAACGGGTTTGCACTTCCCAGAAACCCTTTTGAAGCCTGCAGTCTCAAACCAACAATATGAATGCAACGTTCTTTTTTTTTAGGACTAAACACTTTTTGGTCACAGAATCCTTCCTAGACCTTTGCTAAATGTGAAGCCAACTAGATCTGACTTCCTATCCGATGTGGGTTCTTTTCATAGTATTGTCCTAGGATAGAAGATACTATGCTAGGGTAAATGGTGACTACATGTAGTTTAGTCCTTAATGCATTAACCCTGTTGGTTAAACCAGCATGTTCTTGGCTTACCTCACTGGTCTGGTGGCTTTCCACTTTCTTTTACCTCTAAGGTCAGGATAAGCTGTGCCATTACTTTAGAATCTATTAATTTTTTTTTTAACCTTGATAATTTTACCTCCTGTACAATATCATCCCTCTAATCAGTATGGCCTCCTCATAGTACATTTCCATTTTCTTATTTTCCTATGTGATTACAACTATTTTTAGTGAATCTTAAACCAGTGATTATACTTAATCTGCAAGGGAATTGTATCTTTTACTCAACATTCATGGACTTGATGCCATTATGTTTTAGTTGACTAGTTTTTGTTAGTTTGAAACTACATGAATTGTGATGTGACTATAGTGGATTTTTTTTTTCTTTTTAATATTGTGGATTCTATAGCTTTGTCTTGGATGAAGACAAAAATGCTTATCAGATCTGTAAGCATCATAAAATGAAGTGGGGTGCCTTTTTAAGTTGAATTATACCCACAGGTCTAAAAACCCCTGAAATTGTACCCCTTTCACATCCTGTCTGTTTCTGTTCACATGTAATTTTGATCACCTGGTGCATTTCTTACTGTTTTAACAAATTAATGAAACAGTGGCTTAAGATACAAATTTGTCCTCTGACAGTTCTCTTCACTGGGCTAAAGTCAAGGTGTCATCAGGGCTGCATTCTTTACTGGAGTCTCTAGGAGAGACTCCATTCCCTTTTTCCAGCTTCTAGAAGCTGCCTGCACTCTTGTTTCAGGGTTCCTTCCCTGCATCTTAGTATCATAGCCTCTCTGGCCCTGCTTCCATCGTCACATCTCTCTGACTGTTCCGCTATCCTTTTCCACGTAAGAACTCTTGTGATTACATTGGGCCACCCAGATAATCTAGGATGATCTCCCTATTTTAAAGTCAGCTGATTAGGTAACCTTAAATCTTTGCTGTACAAACTACCATATTCACAGGGTCTGGCAGTTGAGACTTGGATATATGTAGAGGCTGTTCTGCCTACCACACTGGGTTTGGGAATTGAGGTTTTTGATGCCTCTGCTTGGCCTAAGCAAGCCTGGTTGCCTTTCAGCAGTATATCTGTTGCCAGACTCATGTTCTGGGACCTCTAGTGTCAACCCCAACCCACCCTTTACATATCAAAATAATGCCTCCACAATACAGATTTTATATTGCATTCTCAATACAAAATGACCCCTTAAGTTCCGGTTACTTAAGGCATTGGCAAATGACACTCAAGAAACCCACCTCATCTTGTTCATTGTTTTTACTTCCCAATCTAATGCTCTTTTTCCTATTAAAGTCCTGCCTTCACTAAACCTGGCACAGTTCACCTGCAAGACTACTCTTGCCAAACTGCTTTTTATTTTATGAGTTGGAAAAAGATCCTATAAGACTGAACTGGACCTCATTTAATGTGAATTCAGTACAGAAATGCTTTGTTTTCCCTTACCAGTTCCCCAAACTGGGCACTACACTCAATTCTAAAACTGAAAATACTGCCCAAATCAAATCTGATATTTCAACACATTTTACCCTGATCAGTTAGCGGCTTGAGCATATTTTTTGCTTCCAACACAAGCCAATCTCATGCAAATGTTTGCCTTTGGCCTCAGGGAGGATTAGATGAAATCGATGGGAAGCCTACTAAATTTTTACTTATGTTGTATAAATGCAAGAGTTCTAGGTCAAGTGAACAAAAATCTAACCTGAATCAAAAACAGTCATGGCTCTGCAATCAGTTCCCAGGCTTGAGCCAGTTTAAAGACCCAGAGCCTCTTGAATGAAAGGGAGGCCAAGTCTCCTTGATCAAGGACCCCAGTGCACTGCCAAAAAAATGTATACACTGTTAATCCCCTCTCACAGCCTTACCAAAAGGGAACTATGTTTATTTATTTGATATCACATCCTTCAGAAACATGTAGATAATGCTCTGAACTGATTCCAGGAGATCCCAAGCATCACTGTAGTCCTCCAATCAGAGCAGGTATTTAGGGAGGTCAGATAATGGAGTTACAGCTCAAGTCCATCTCACAGTGGGTCCCCCAAAACTGCTATTATTTCCCCAGTTCTGAAATGCATAACTAAGAGTAGACATACTCAGGAACTGGTGATATCCCCACATTGGTTCCCTGACCTGTGAGGTGAGGGCTGTTGGAAAGGCCAGTTGGGAGCCACTAGAATTGCTTCTACCATTGGCAAGTAGTAAACCAAAAGCAATCAGGCAGAGAGGATTCTGAGATGATGGAGTAGGAAGCACCAGGAATATGTCTCTACCTAGTTAGCAATTGCACTGGCAGAATTTGCCTGATATAACTATTTTGGAACTCTAGAGCCTGTTAAGGCTTGCGCTTTCAGGAGAAGGCTTTGGTAGAATATTGTAGTTCATTTTGGTCCATTTCTGCTCTTCACACAGTAGCAGCCACCCATTCCCCACCTCCAGCCATGTGAGCATCTGCATACAACTTGTTAGAACTTAGATGGGTAAAAGACCCCTTCCCCCAAATATTGGGGATATGTGCTCAAATTGCTAATTGCTGCTTTTGATAACAGGCACAAAGAGGTGGACAGTCATTCTTACTGCACTCCCCTCAATTGTTGCAAACCCCTATCCCTCCAGCTGAAGTGACGTAGGAGAGTTAAATCAATGATCAATGGAAATTATTGAGGCTGAGGAATAGGATGGGAAAAAATAAAACTGAAAAGTGAGCAGAGCCTAAGGGACCTGTGGGACACCACAAGCAGACAAAAATGTGCATTGTGGGAGTCTCAGCAAAAGAAAGGGGCAGAGCATATATTTGAATGACATAATTAAAGAAATAATGGCTGAAAACTCCCCAAATTTGATGAAAAACATCAATATAAACATTCAAGAAGCTAAGCAAATTCCAGGATCAACTCAAAGAGACCTACACTGTGACATGTTATAATCAAACTTTCAGAAGATAACGAGCAAATCCTGAAAGCAGTAAAAGAAGACAGTGATTACATACAATGGATCCTCGATGAGAATATTTACAGAT
The DNA here is from genome assembly GCA_030015415.1 of Cynopterus sphinx. NCBI lineage: Eukaryota > Metazoa > Chordata > Mammalia > Chiroptera > Pteropodidae > Cynopterus > Cynopterus sphinx. The sequence continues at coordinate 46,929,748 of CM057381.1, forward strand.
TTCTTACCAGGAACTTCAGAGGCTAGAAGACACCAGATTGATATATTTAAAGTGCTAAAACAACAACAACAACAAAACCAAGAATCCTGTATCTGGCAAGTCAAGACATTCCCAGATAAACAAAAGATGAGGGAGCACCTAACCACTAGACATGCTCTACAAGAAATGATCAAGTGAATTCTGCCAGGTGAGATGAAAGTACACTAGACAGTACCTTGTAACAATAGTTTGGAACTACTTTTTGTTTTCTACATGATTTAAGAGGCTAATACATTTAAAGAAAAAAATATTAATGTAAAACTAACATCACTGTGACTTTGCTTTATAACTCCAAACATTTTCTACATAATAGAAGAAACTAATGCTGGTTTATATTTTGGGGGCACAAAATCCATAAAGATGTAATTTTGTGATATCAACAACCTAAAAGCTGTAAAGGAGCAGAATTTTTGTATGTTATTCAAGTTAAGGTGCTATAAATTCAAATTAGAATGTTAAAACTTTAGGATATTAATATCTGTGGTAACCACAAGGAAAATTACTATAGAATATACTCAAAAGGAAATTAAGAAGAAATTGAAACATTTCACTACAAAAAAAATCAACTAAATGCAAAATAAGACAAATGTAAGAAATGAGGGAGAAAAAATATAGACAAACATTCTATATGCTTTATATGCTATAAGGCATATAGAAAACAATACAATATTTTATCTAGTAGATGAGCAAAAACTCAACCTCAGCAAGATAACTGGCTGACCAACTATGGCCTGAGGACCATCCATGAGCCCACCTTATAGGAGGGAGCAAGAGGAGGAGCTGGGTCCCCAGAAGCTTTTGCTGGTGGGAGTGGAGCTCTTTCTCTTCTGCCAGGCAGGGCTGACTCTGCTGAATGACCATCTAAGGTTCACACAGCCAACCAGGGTGAAGCAGGGTGTAGCAGTGCCTGGTACATTGTAGGCACTCAACAAACACTAGTTGAATACACAAGTGAATGAGCTTTTCACATACATGCAAGTGAAAGGCTACCAGGAACCCTATGCTGGCCAGATGAGTTCTTATGTGCATGGCCAATGTATTGTGATGGAGCAAAGCCAGGCCTCTTCCAAACAGTCTTATTTGCTCCTGTGTAAGGGGTGGCAGAAGGCACTTTGCTTTGAGCAGGCTGCCCCAAGAATGAAGGTCACCTGCTCTTGCTGGTGAAAAAAAGGAGTGGTGAGCATAGAAACTAACCTGGCCTTGGATACTGTTTATGGTTGCTGGATACTGGAGCTGCAGGACGAGCTCATGACTTCTTTCCTGCCCAACATTCTGTGTGAGTTTGGAAGCCAGGCTCCCTCTCCAAGCAAAGATTTTCACCGCCTAGTCATCACCAAAACTGAGGTAAGGCACTGACAAAGCTAAGGAATCATTTTCTTGGATGTTACAGCTTTAAGGCTTGACAAGCACACACTTCACATACTGAGAATAACAAGCATAGTGGTTGAGAGCTTGAACTGTGAAGTCAGACTAACCCGTTGAAATAAGTTTCATATACTTAATAAATGTTAGATACTATGCTCTGATAGAATAATACCAAGAACTTTGACCACTGGTATGAAAACTAAGTTTCATATTTCAAGGTTTTATGTCTTATCTCTTCTTGGCAATGAGTTAGGGTCTTTGGGAATCTCATATTATCAAATATCTGAGTTATCAATAGCCACCTTGTAACCACCCTGAAAATATCCATGTTGGACTCCCACCCTGGGGTTGGAGCTCCAGTGGGCAAGAAGTTGTATCTGATTTTTCCATGCACCCTTCCTGCTTTCACTACAGAAATGAGGCTTCAGGTCCTGGTTAAAATGGCCTAGTCTCCACTTCCTCATCCAGAGGACTTTCCTGCCTCCCAGGCTGGGAAAGGACTCAGACACCTAGCACTCTATTGTTACTGACTTTTATTGGAGTATCTTTCCCTCCTTGAAGACAGACCTGCATGCCATGATCCTGGATATAGGACTTTCTCAAATATTTCATGAGTGAGGAGTGGATGAGGCATTCTTTGCTACCCAGCATTTCCCCACATATACAATGTTACCTATTGGTAGTTTTCAACCTTGGTTACACATTAGAATCACCTGGAGAGCTTTAAAAACTACTGGTTCCTGGGCCCCACCCAAGACCAGTGAAATAGTTTAGGTGTGAGGCATAGGTCTGGGTGTTTTCTAATATCACATGCTTCCAAACACAGCCAAGGTTGAGAATGACAGTTATAGACCATGACCGTTAGATCCTCAGTCTTACCCACAGCCCACATGTGCTGTGGTAAGAGAAACCATGTGGGAAAGAGACCTACCTTCAAGTAAGGGTGCACCTTAACCTCTTTCCACCTCTTTTTTTTTTTTTTAATCTTTAAAAAGGTAATATGACATCTGCTTCATGGAGCTATTAGGGAAAAGTGATTAAGAGAAAGTGGCTGTGCACCTTGTGTATCACATTTGTGACTGAAGCAGGAAAGTCTAATTACTGTATTTTTAGTTATAAAATTCAAAATCTAAATGAGCAAAGGCTAAATTAGTTCAGTTTTTAAATTGTGATCTCTCTACACTCAGGGAGGGAAGAAGGTTGAAATGAAGCCAGACTCAGCCACGTAGGTGCCCACTCTGGTTGATAGGTTGGCTCCCCTTCAAGCTGATATTCTAAATATTTGCTCAATATTTAGAAGAGGCTGAGTGCCAGGTGGGGGAGGACACAGGCACTCCCTGCTGTCCTGAGCAATTCAACTCTAAGAACAAACTTTCTGAAGGCATTTTATTGACCAACCATGGTTCCTGCAGGAAACCCCATGGGAAACTTCACCTCCACCATGCATTTCTTCCAAATTGTCCCTTCTACCACATGGAGTTCTCATTTTGAGTGGAGTTCTGGTGAATAGAATTTTCACTATCTTGGTGCATCTCAAGTGCAGCTCTGTCTCCATCCAGCTCTGCAAAGTGGGGGCCTGGTGGGCTCAGGGCCTCTGGGCTCTCTAAGTGGTCTTGCTGGAGGTTACTTGTCAAAAGTTCACATGATTGTTCCCAGTGGAAACCTACTGCCCAAGTGTTACTTGTGGAGTTTCCTATCATTTGTGAGGCCATATACCTTTGGTGGAAGAAAAACACAGGTGGGAACTGGTCTGCCCAGGGATCCTGGCTCGGTGGGGAGATGGCAGCCTCTGCTCTCCTTGCCCAGCCTGTTCCCTTCAAACCATGAGTGGTGGGATTCACTCTGGACAGAATTCAAGGCATGCAGAAAGTATCATGAGACAGTATATCCAAATGATTAGAGTTTTCTTGTTTTTAAGGATTCTACATTTTCTAACATTATTCCTTTAAATAGTAAGCTGGAGGAGGGATGGCATTTAAGTCTTGGAGGTAAGTGAACAAATGGCGGAAAGAACCAGTGATTTGGAATAACAAGACTTTGGTAAGACCTTGTTCACTTATAGTTCTGCTGGTCTTTGGCACATTAATTCATTTGTCTCTAACCAATTAATACCTGCTTCATGAAATGAATTCAAAGACATAATAGGAAAAGATTTGTGAGGTGGCTTAGGAAAATAGTTAAGGGCATGGACTTGAGGTCAAAGTATAATTTCCAGAAGGCTAAACTCTGAAAATGTTTTAGAGTTATCAGCTTGTGAGTGCAGAATGAGCAAATAAGCTAGTTCAGACGGGGAATTTGGGGAACAGCAGTTTGTATAGTTGGTAAAGACAGGCTGAAATAACTTTGTTAAGTTACAGAAAACTGGTTAATGGGACTACATAACAACATTTCAATGAACAATGGACACCTATACGATGGTGGTCCCATAAGATTATAATGGAGCTGAAAAATTCTTATTACCCAGCGACACTGTAGCCATGACAATATCATAGCACAACACATTACTCACATATTTGTCATGATACTGGTGTAAACAAACCCGATCCACTACCAGTCATATAAAAGCATAGCACATATAATTATGTACAGTACATAATACTTGATAATGATAATAAACAACTATGTCACTGGTTTATATATTAACTATGCTTTTTATTTTAAAGTGTTCTGTTTCTACTTATAAAAATGTTTGCTATAAAATAGTATGTCATGTTACACAGGCAGCAGCCTCACATATCTCCTTGTGTCTCTTGATTACATCATTTTCTCTTGCGCTTAATTTAATCTCATGTCGCTTTTTAAATTTAGTGTAGCCTGAGTGTACTGTGTTTATAAAGTCTACAGTAGTATACAATAATGACCTTGGCCTTCACATTCACTCACTGACTCACCCAGAGCAATTTTCATTCTTGCAGGCTCCTTTCATGGTAAGTGCTCTATGAAGATGTACTGTTTTTAATCCTTTATATCATATTTTTACTGTACCTTTTGTATATTTAGATATGTTTAGATACAAAAATACTTACTGGACAGTATTGAGTACGGTAACATGCTATACAGCTCTATAGACTAGAAGCACCATAGGCTGCACCATATAGCCAAGAGGTGGAGTAGACTATACCATCTAGGTTATTGTAAGTGCACTCTATGATGTTCACACAATGACAGGATCACCTAACTGTGTTTCTCAGAACATATCCCCCATCATTCAGCGGCACACGATTGTATTTCTAAAATACATTCTATAAAACCTATAGGTAAAATGTTATTTCTTTCTGATAAGGTGTGCTGTTATCTTTAAGATAGTTGAAAAATATTTTTAGAAAGCATATTTCCCAGTTAGTCATTCACCTAATTAAATATATTTTATTATTTCTGCCTCCCATCAATTAAAAAATACTTACATGCTAGTTGCCAGACAAAAGTTTTTAGCAGTATATATTTTTTACTGTCTTATAAATACATATAAAATGTTTAGTAGTGGTATAAAACAAAATTAAAGGGTTTATTTGTTTTAAAATCTTAATTATTCCCAAAAGCCCAATGTTAGCATTTGACATATTCATATGCACATATTTACTGAAGAAATGTAACTCAAATCACATTTTTTGCTTCATCAACAACTCATAATTTTAGTTCTATATTATATTACATTGTTTTACTTTAGGTAATAGGAAACAGACTTGGATCTATATATTTTAATTTTGACTGTACTGCCTTTAGTAACGTCTTGCAAGGTGTATTCCTAGGTTTTTTAATAAATAGGTCCTCAGTTTGAGACAAATGTCAAATACATTTGAATTGAAAAATGAAGTTATACTTTTCTAGGAAAATAAACCTGAATTTGCTGACTGGTTTGAATATAAGGACTAATTGGCAAAGGTTACCTGGTGACCGTTTTTCATAAATTTGATTAAATATGCTATCCAAGGCGTTAGCAAACTCTATAAAAATATTGGGCAAAATGTATTGAAATTATTGCCTTGTTTTTTATTTTCCCAAGCCTTTCAATTATATCAGATTAAACTGCCTCTAGGAATGAGAGTAGCTGGTATCACATAACTATAATAGTTATTTGATAAGTTTTGAAAAAGCCTTTTATGTCTACTTTCTAGAAACTGAGAAACTAAATGACTCTATTGATTAAATAACAAATCCTTTTAGAAGTCAGGTGGTTTTTAATTCTTTGCTTTCAATAAAATTGAAAGAATTATCAGATGGTAGGCCATTAGAAGTAATTTTTAACTATAGATACATTGGCATATAACTTGAAAAAATTTAAAGAATTGAATGTTATTACTATAATCAAACTCCTTTCTGTTTCAACAAGGTTTCTCAGCAATTAGATTAATAAGAATGAAAAACAAATAGAATTGTTTAATATCATCTTATTCTATTAGTGAAAAGTATTCAGTTTATCTGTTAACATATGAACCAATTGGAAAAATCTCCATCTGAGATAAATTTTCTTTTAATATTTTATTATTGAAAAATTTAAACATCCACAGAAGTAGAATAGTAAAATGCACCCTCTTTAGCTTCAACAGTTGTTAATATCCTGCTGTTTTGAATTCAAGGAGGAGTATTTCTATAGTTTTTATGTTTATATCTTACTATCATAGACTAGGTGGCTTATAAACTACAGAAGTTTATTTCTCACAATTCTTGAGGCTAGGAAGTCCAACATCAAAAAGCAGGCAGATTTAGTGTCTGGTGAGAGCTCTTTTCCTGGATCATAGATGCTCATCTTCTCTGTGTTTTCACATGGTGGAAGGGGTGAGGAAATTCTCCAAGGTCACTTCCATAAGGGCACTAAATCTCATTCATGAGGGCTCCACTCTCACCACCTAAGCACCTCTCAAAGGCTTCATCTCCAAATATCATATTAAGTATTAGGTTTCAACATATGCAGGGGACATAAACATTCAGACAATAGTGGTTAATATATTGACTATTTTAGGATTTGTCTTGATTATACACTTATTATAATAGATATTTTTAATACTTAGGACCTTGTAGGAAATCCAAAGTTTTAATTCATGTGCATATTTTTATTGCAGGGAATTTCATCCTCATCAGGATAAAATAATGTAACATTAAAATATGAAAATTCTTTTAGGAGATACAGGAGCAAAAGTTCTGAGGACCACTTGGTAAGGGAACAACAGTTGGCTAAATGTAAAACTTTACCAGTTTCAGTCTGGGACCAGTCCCTAATTCCCCAGCCACATTTTGTGCTTTTCTGGTGCATGCAAACTCTACACGGTTGTTTATCAGCTAGTCCTGTAAGGGAAAGTCGGACATAGCTTATAAAGTATCACTTGGGTGTTTGATAATTGTGGACAATTATCATTGATTCAGTGATTCAGTGGGCCTGGGTAGGCCCCCTAAACTTTACTAATTTGTAAATCCCAATGAAAAGATGCCAATGCAGATGACAGATCTTTGGATAAGCTTTCTCCAGGCTGGAGCCTCAAGACTATGTCACATCAACACTCATGGACTTTTAAATAAAGACAACATCTGGCCAATTTCTTTGCCATGGTGGGTAACACCTATGATGCACCGCGTGTGTTTGCTTCTGTGGGCAGGTTATCTGGAAGTCATGGATGGTTTCCCTCCGCCTGGAACAAGAAACAGCCCTCCCAAGAGAGGTGAGGAAACTCCACGCAGACTTCCTGCTGAACAAGCGGCTGCACGGCAAGTATCAGGCTGCAGCACAGGGGGCGCTCAGACGGGGCGTGGCAGTTTAAAGTAGCCCTGGGCACCTGTGGCTGCTAGTGCCTCTCTGTTTAAAGAAAGCCCTTTGTTTCTAGTGCTAGCAGGCTGGCTGGGAGCAGCGAGGGAGCCCAGGGGCTGCCTTGGCATGGCTGAACTATAGGCATCAGCAGCCCGGGGCAGAGCTGCAGTACAGCCCATGGAGCCCCTTGTCTGGTGGGGGCCAGGGGTCCTTCACAGGCCTCATGGCCTTCTACTCTTTTTGTTCTATCTAGGGAGTGTCACATGAGTAGAACCAATCAAGGTGCATTGATTTCTTCAGTAGGCATTTTTAAGTGCCTACAATGTGTCAGGAACAACTTTAGGCTCTGGAATATGAAATAAATGAAACAGCCAACTTTTTTAGTGCTCAGAGGCAGAGGGGCATGGTACTGGAATAACCAAGTGCTATGAGGGACACTGACCTGAGCTGTGTCTAGAATGGAGTAAATTTTCCAAGAAGGCCCTGGCACTTGGGGCAGTGAGAAGATTGTGGTCCAGAGCCACCTGTTCATACCCTCAGGTAGCTCCTGGAAGCCTGGTTGGGGCAGGAGGTCTGGATGAGGCCCAACATGCTACATGTGATCAAGCTCCTGTGTGAGGAGACAAGGGAGAGGCATCTCCGTAGCTACAGGGATGGCCAGATCAGTAGGAGAGATAGGTTGTGGAGGTGGCAGTGGAGGTAGAGGTGGAGGCAGCATCCATGTGTAGGACACAGATAGGAATGGGAGAAAACGTCAAATGTATGCAAAGCACAGATCATCCCAGATTCTCCAGGTTCACAGTAGGGCCATTCGTAAATTCACCCCTCCTGGTGACTCCCATGCTGGTCCCTCATGTCCTCTACTTGAGACAGTCCACTCCATAGTTGCTCACGACATGTCAGAGAGCTGAGGTCCTAGCCAACATACTTGCCTCCACGTCTCTCCAACAGAGACCCAGAGCCTTGCCCACAGCAGTGTCAAGCTTGTGTATTTTTCCTAATCTGAGATAAATACCTAAAGGTGGAAAAGTTACAGAACAAAATTCAAAGTTCTTACAAGATTCTTTAAGTGTAGCTATCTTTCTCAATAATTGAGGGTCTCTGGGTCTGTGAATATATTCTAGTCTAGAAATTGGTATCAGGGTTATGTCTCTTCCTGGTTTCTCAAGTCAGATCTACATTTACACGATCTAAAATAGGTTTTAGCTATGCAAATCAGCCACCAGGCACATGGTTGGGGCCTGCACTGATCAGACCTGGCCTGAGCCACATGGGTTTGTTGAGGGAGGGAGAAAGCTGTAGGGAAGGGGTGGGGCTGTAGAGTAGGGATGGTCTGGGAAGTGGGGCGGGCTGTAGGTGGGGTAGGTTCTTTTTGGAAGAAGGAAGACAGTGATGGCTCACCCACTCTTCAATGGAGAGAAAATATTAAGTGCTACTTTAGGCAATAATTTATACCTGTAATATCGAATTGCTTCACTGTATAAAAAAATTTAACTTTTTAGAAGTTTCTCCATTGAGGATCTGATGAAAGCCAGTATAGACTGTATGATATACTTATTCATAATATCATGATACTAATTTAGGGAACCCATGGATGAGCAGAACAGCAATGTCACCACATCCCTAACATGGATTTCTGGTTAAGAACTCCTGATGGAGAGGACCTGGTTCTGCCATTTATGACTCAGAGGGTTTGAGGAAGACTGTGACCTTTTAGGGGTTTCTGTTGCTTTTATGTGAGAGGAAGAGTGTGAGCCCAGTGAAGTCAAGGACAGGTCTGCTTTTCTCATACTATCTGTTTGATCCTTAGAAAAGTGCCTGCCACAGAGGCATTCAGGGAAATTTTGAATGAATGGATGTATAAAGGTAACAATGTCTCTTCACAGAACCGATTGTCAGGCAAAATGTAAAAAATTTCATAAATTTGTCTTATTTAACTTAAACAAGTTAGGATTTCTTAATGGTGAGCATCTTTTCAGTGGGAATATGGATTTATTATAATGACAGGTATATTATTTGTGAAGCAGCATAGGTGTTTGTAAAATCAAGTGACTTTTTTAGAGAGCAAGACTGTCATAACCAAGTCTGTCTCTTTGTCTCTGTCCTTGTCTCACTCTCTTGCTGATATTTAGGGCAGATGCAGAAAGTGTTTGGGAAAGAAGTATTGGATTATTCTTTGAATCTGTGTCAGGGAAAATTTGACTTGTTAGTTCGTATGCCTGACAACATAATCCTACAGATCTTTTCTTTCCTTGATTTGGATGACATTGAGCAGCTATCAAAAACTTGCAAAAAGTTCCAAAAGGTAAGACCTTAAAATATTTTTTATATGTAAATATTACACAGCATTTCAAAAAAAAAAAAAAAAGGAGTGATCTAGAAAATCTTAACTTCAGGTGATGACAAATGTTGGAATGGGGCAAAAATAATTAAAATAAAAGTAATTAAATAAAGAATTAAAATAAAAAATAATTTTAAAAAACCATTTTTTACTTATGACCTAAGAAACTAATTAAACTACTGCTTAAGAGGAAAGCAGCGCACATGGAGAATAATTAAGTAGTCATTTGTAAAACAAAACTGTCATAGGCAAAGTGATTATGCCAAGGGGAAATCCACCAAGCTATATTTCAAGGTAAATGACTTTTAATAAAAAGGCTCATATTAAAGAGAATGTTAAAATAGTACTAACATAGTTTCTACTCATACATGAATTTAAGCAAATATCAAGAACAGAAAGATTAATTGTATATGAACTCCTAAATACAGATTTTCACCAGTGTGCTTCAATGGCAGCAGATTAATAGAGAGAGAGATCCCTGGGAAAAAATTAGTTTTCAAATTTCTCACTTTAGACTTATTGTTAAGGCATTTGCACATATGTGCTAATAATAGGTTTTGAATTTATTTGGAATGAGTAGTAATAAAAATCTTTTTTTTAACATGATCATTGCTTAAAAATTAGAAAAAACTAAGCATCATAGTAATCCTACCTATGATTGCTATTAAATTATGATATATTTCCTGTCAGTATTGCTAAAAGCCCGAGTATTTTTAAAGATATTTCATTATGAGGTTTAGGTGGCTTCTAGACCAAAATACATAACTGAAAATATTCAGCTAGTCAGAAATTATAGCCATAAAACAATTTGTTATTTGTAAGATAAATATTGGCTTAAAGATAAATTTTCTTATTTAAGAACCAGTAAGTTACAGTGTTAGGTACTGTGTCTTTTCATCCATTTCAGCATTGATTCAACAAATATTTACTGAGTCCACTGATTGCTGCATATAAACAGTAGTACACAACCCCGTCCTTGCCTTCATGAAATTACTGGCCGGTGGGTGGGTCAGGGAGAGAAATCTAAAGTCCCCATAAAAATAAACAAGTACAGCTGTTATGTGGGCACTCTATTTAAACTGGGACAAAGGAAGGCCTCTCTGTGGAAGTGACACGTAAACTCAAGAACTAAGAAGCTCTCTGCAAAAGCACAGGCTGCAACTGGTCTGGTGAGCAGAGAGCTTTCCTGTATCTAAATGGCTAGTGTGACCAGAACACAGACTGGGGGTCAGAAGGTATGAGAGGTGGCTGGAGACTTAGAGAGGATGGGTCGCATATGTTTTTCAAAGGCCGTGGTAAACGTCAACATTGTGTGGTTGAATCAGGCAGGACTGGATGCAGGGAGAGGAAGGATGTGAAGAGATGCACAGGTGGACAATGATGGCAAGAGGGGACATGCCTGTGCTTCTGTGGTCAGGAGCTGGTGGCATTAGTGTGGGGCACACAAGGGTTCCGAACTTTAGATGCCTGTGAGATATCCAGGTAATGGTGATTGAATGGACAGGTGGGCATATAGATCCAGAAGTCAAAAGATAAATTGGTGCTAATTTGAGGGATGTCGGTACAGCATGATATTTAAAGCCATGGGAATGTATAAAATCACCAGAGGAGTGAGTGTGGGTGAGATTGAGGGACGTCCGTGTAGGTGCTGGTGAGAGGTCAGAGAGCCACATGGACGTGAAGACCATGGAGACTCGGAAAGGCAGTCTCAGTGGATGGGATGGGAGCAGTGGAGGAGTGAATGGGGCTGTGTGAAAAGTCCACTTCAAGGAGCACAAGGGAAGTAGAAGGTGCAATAACTAGAGGAGTATGCGGGGCTAAGGAGGTTTTAAAAAATAAGTTTAAAAATGTTCAACAAAACGTGGAAGCTCTGCTGCCGCAATGTAATCTCTATAATTAGCCACTGTAAACAGTAATTGGTGCATATCTTTCCAGACACTTTCCATGCATGTACAAACACTCTTTGTGTCTATAAACTATTTAAAGCATATTCTGTGCTTCTAACTTTTACTACATCGTGGATATTTTAATGTCAGTGTTCCATATAGAGTAACTATCACTTAGCTATCCCCATCGATGAACATTTCAGTTGTTTCCATTTTCCTTCTATAGCAGGTCATCATAGCAGTTTGGTGTGGTTATTTTTTGTACTCCTGCAGGTTTATCTGTTAGGATGTAGTGTTAGGAGTTCATATACTGGGTGCATAGGTATTTCCATTTTATGTTTTGATACATACAGTAGTTTTCCCGGAGGAATTTTCTTTATAACATAGGAACTACCAAATCTTGTTTCTGCTGACAGAAATGATCTAAGAGAAGAGGAGGTTGAAGATCCAGGAGAGAGGGACCATTGCCATAGGCCATCAATTGGGCTCCTTCCTGACATTTCATTCCTTCTCAATCCTCAGTTCTCCTAGACAGACCTATCTCAGTCTACCCAGGCTGCCATAAAAAAATACCACAGACTAGGTGGCTTAGCAACATTTGTTTCTGGAGGCTGAACATCCAAGATCTAGGTGCTGGCCCTTCTCAGCTTGCAGATGGCCACCTTCTGACAGTGCCCTCATGTAGCAGAGGGAGAGAGTGAGCTCTCTAGTATCTTCTAAGGACACCAATACTATCAAATCAGAGCCCCATCCTTATGACCTCATCTAATTGTAATTATTTCTTTACTCCAAATACAGCCACTCTGGGGGGTAGGGCCTCAATACGTGAGTTCTGAGGAGTACTGTTTAGTCCATAGCAAGGCCCATCTCCAAATATCACGTTCTCTGTCATCTGTTAGGGTCTCCTAGGAGCGCCAGCAGTTTGGTATCCAAACAGCATCGCCTGCACTGGCTCTCACACCTCAAAGTGGAACAAGAATCCTCTGTTATATCAATCATTTCATTTTTTTTCTTTTGTTCAGAAAATGGCTAATCCATGAGTGTGTAACGGGTAAACACAGGTAGGCACACTGTATGTAACATGTAGACACAATGCTCTCAATTTGGCACATTGTTTCTACTGTGATCATAATTTAAAATTATTATACTAAGAATGCTGTTATTATTGAAAAAGAAATGTCATTCCTTTTATGGGGTAGACTGCTTGTGTTTAAATTGACCAAAACCTCTTTTATCCCTTTTATGATTCAAAAGGTTACTTATGTAATTACTTTTTTTTTTTTTTTAGATGTGTAGCAATGAAGAATTCTGGGAGAAATTTGGAACTTTACAGGATAAACATACTTTTGATGCAAAGAAGATAGGGATAACCATTTATAAGAAGCTGCTAGCTTTCCACCAAAATGCAGCCCAACAGAAGCTCACACAGAGAAGACAAACAGCATTTTTCTAAACTAAAGTGACAAAATAAAAAAATAAAGATTTAAATTGAATTTTTATATAACTTACTACCATTAGTAATGGGTTAATGCAATTATCTGGTAGATTTAAATAAGAATTTTTTTAAAACCCTCTTTACTTTGAATATTGTTCTGAAAATGAACTTTTTTCCCTTTTCAATTTTCTTTTTCACTATTAATCTATTAAAACAGATCAAATAGACAAATACCTACTTAAATCTCCACTTTAATTCTGACATTTTCTTCATTGTAAAGATAGGAAGAATTCAACAGAAAGCAAATCTGCTTAAAGTATAGATGATTATATCTCTCTTCATCAGAGTTAAGAAGACGGACCCAGAAATGAGATTCAATTACAGAGATAAAAATTTAAAAATCTTTTCTCATAGTGTAATTTGAAGAAATTCATGACCTTCTCCATCTAGGGTTCTCTATGTCTGCAGAATTCACTCACCACAGAGAAATGTGGTTGGAGCGTAACCAGTGAGCTGCTAGGAAGGGAATAACCAGTGCTTGCCTTACCTTGTGTAACTGAAGGGGCTTTTGGACAACAATTGTGTCTCTAGTTTATTTAATTCTGCTCTGACTTTTGTTATTCCATCCCTTCTATTAACTTTGGGCTTAGTTTGTTCTTCTTTTTCTAGTTCCTTGAGATATAAAGTCAGATTGTTTATTTGAAATCTTTTATTTTTCCTTATTATAGATATCACTGTAAGCTTCCTTAGAACTGGTTTTGCTGTATTACATAAATTTTGGTATGCCGTGTTTCCATTTTTATTTGTCACATTATTTTTTGATTTCCCTTTGGATTCATTGACATAGTAATTGTTCAGAATCTTAATAGCCACATATTTGTGATTGGTCTAGTTTTCTTCTAATTGTTTCTAGTTTTATACCACAGTGGTTGGGAAAAATGCTTGCTATGACTTCACTCTTATTAAATTTATTAAGATGTTTTGTGGCCTAATGCATGATCTCTTGAAGAATGTTCCATGTGCACTTGAGAATGTGTATTCTGTTGCTTTTGGATGGCATGTTCTGTATTGTCTGTTAAGTCAATCTGCTCTAATATGAACTTTAAGACCAATGTTTTCTTATTGCTTTTTTGTCTGGATGATTAATTTATTGTTGAGCGTGGATACTGAAATCCCCTACTATTATTTCATTGCTGTCTATTTCTCCCTTTGTGTCTGTTAATATTTGTTTTGTATATTTAGGTACTCTGATTTTGGGTGCATAAAGATTTACATTTGTTAAGTCCTCTTAATAAATCAACCCCTTTACATTATATAATGACATTCTTTATCTCTTGTTACAGTTTTGACTTAAAGTCTACTTTGACTGATATAAATATCACTACCCCTTTTTTTGTTGTTGTTTTCATTTGCATGGAATATCTTTTCTGCTCCTTCACTTTCAGTCTGTATGTGCCCTTAAAGTTGAAGTGAGTCTCTTTAGAGCATCAACAAGTTGGGTCTTGTTTTTTATCCATTCAGCCTTTATGCCTTATGCTTGGAGAATGTAGTTCATTTACATTTGAAGTGATTATAATAGATATGGACTTATAGTTGCCATTTTTTAATTGTTTTTTGGCTCTTTTGAAGTTTCTTCCTCTCTTGCCCTCTTCCTTTGTGATTTGATGATTTTTCTATAATGATATGTTTTGATTCTTTTTATGTTTTGTGTATCTACTACAGGTTTTTGCTTTGTGGTTACCATGCAGCTTAACTAAAACACCTTATAGTTATAACAGTTTATTTTAAACTGATAACTACCTTCCAATACACACAAAAGCTCTACATTTTTATAATTTCTCCTCACACATTTTATTCTTGATTTCACAATTTACATGTTTATATTGTATACCCATCAACAAATTATTAGATAGTTATTTTAATGCTTTCATCTTTTAGCCTTTATACTAGAGTTGTAAGTAATTTACCCATTCCCACTACAATATTAAAGTATTCTGAATTTAACTATATATTTACCTTTACCAGTGAGTTTTTTTACTTTCATATGTTTTCCTGTTACTAATTAGTGGTCATTTATCTCAGCTTGAAGAATTCTCAATAACATTTCTTATAGTTAGCCTAGTGGTCATGAACTCCTTCAGCTTTAATTTGGAAAATGCTTTATCTCTCCTTTAATTCTATGCCAGATAGAGTATTCTTGGATGATAGTTTTTCCTTCTCCAGCATGTTGAATATATCATCCCTTCTGGCCTGCAAAGATTCTGCAGAAAAGTCTGCTGAAAAATCTACTGACAGTCTTATGGGGGTTCCCTTGTATATAACAACTTGGATTTCTCTTGTTGCTTTTAAGATTCTGTCTTTAACTTTTGTGAATTTAATTACAATATGTCTCAATGTGGGTCTTTTTGGGTTCATCCTCTTTGGTACTCATAGGCTTCATGGATCTGGGTATCTGTTTCTTTCTATAGGTGGACAAGTGTTTAGTATTATTTTTTTGAATAAGCTTTCTGTCCCTTTACCTCTTGCTTCTCCTTCTGGTACCACTATAATGAATATATTGGTCTACTCGACGGTGTCCTATAAGTTCCTTAAGCTATCTTTACTTTTTTTCATTCTTTTTTCTTCTTGCTCCTGATTGGATGAATTCGATTGCCATGTTTTGAGCTTGCTGAACCTTCCTTCAACTTGATTTAGACTTTATCATAAAAAGCCACTGAAGGCCAAAATCTAAGAAAAGAGGCAATTTGCCATGAATTGCCTGATTAAGATGCATATTTAAATGGGCAGAAAAGAAAAGAATCACAGAAAGTTCTAGAGCCTAATCCTGAACTAGTGGAAACTCAGTCAAATTTATGCATTCAATAAATAATTATAATGCTTCTACTGTGCACAGGATCCTGAGAATGGGCGAAAAAGAGACTCTTCCCTACTTCTTAGGAGAGCGGCTGAAATCTGCTAGAAGGTGTGTGTCTGACCGCCAAGAATATGTCTCAAAAATGCCCAAAGTGAACAATGCTGACACTTTCCTGAGCTATCCTGCTTGAGGGCATTTAAAACAAAATGGGGAAGTAATCAGAGAAGGTGAAAGGCAGTTCTGTTAATAATTTCTAATTTGCTTCTTCTTTTAGCTCTTTTTAAATTTAATGTGTTCTACAGTGAAATCTCCATTTACTGTTGATACTGTTTATCCCTCAGTCTTCTCCAGGTCAGTGACGGTGCTACAATTCACTGATCTGCTCACGTCAAACCTCTGGGGGCCTTGATTCTTTTTGTATCCTTATCTCTCACATCCAATTCATCACTCACTCCTGTCAATTCTACTGCTAAAATATATGCTGACTCTGCAGCCTTGTTTAAGCAGCTTTCCCTGGACTACAGCCACAGCCTCCTAAATAGAAAGAAGTTCAGCTTTTCCTCTTAACATCTATAATCCATCATCTATGGAGCAACCGGAATGATAGGGGAAATAAATCAGAAAATGGTACTCTCTCAATGGTTTCTAGGTGTCCCACTAATTAAAATTCAAACCTCTTACCCACTAGCCCAATGTGATGAACCCACCTGCCACTCCACCTTCCTGCTCCTTGTCAAACATGTGCCAACCACACAGGTGTGCATCTTGCTCCTACAAGCTCTAAGTGTCAGCTTCCAGCCCTTGCAGTTGGAGTTCCCTAAACTTCCATCCCTTAGCACTGTTGTTCTTGGCTCAAATATTGGCTCAGAGGGGTCTTCCTCTCTATCCCATTAATCCTATTTCAGTACATTTGGCACTTATTACATACAGAAATGCTCTGGCTTGAAGTTCGATGATTTCTGCATGTGTTTACCACAGTCATTATTACTAGAAGGTTCACAGGTACACTCATGCATCCTGTTCATGTTCTGTCTCCATGCCCAGGCTCAGAGTTGGTACCTAGTCAATATGTGCTGGATAAAATTGAGAAAATTCATCCTAAGCACATCTTAATAAATATTTAGTGATTAAAAATCTTTTGAACCACATGTTAAATCAGCTATTACAAAATATAAAACTTCATTATTAGACTAATGAAGAATGTTTCAATAATGTTAACCTCTTTTATTAATTTACTCAAGAAACATTTACTGAATACTAAAACTTGTCCAAGCAATGCACTATGTGCTGGGACTACAAGGACAAAAATACAGTTCTGCTGAGAGGGTGTGGAGACAAAAGGAGAAGAGAGTTTATGTAGAGGGAGATGGACAAATAAAAAAATAAGATAAATTATAAACCGTATAATGTCCAATAATTCTTAACTGGTGAGCAAGAGGTAAACATGGGGAGGAGGGGTGTAGAAGGGGTGAGCAAGGAGAACTGGGTCTTGAGGGGAGGCCTGGTACAGACAGGAAGGGAGACACTACATGTACATCTGGGAGCTCCAAGCAGAGTGGTGATGACAGAGAAAGGTGTTTCACATCTAGTCTTGAGTTTTTTGGGACTGCTACTCAGACACAACCAGCTTTAAAATATACCATAACTACAGGTGCAGGGTTGAAGACCTGACTCAAACCAGATCCTGTGCTCTGGCTAGGTTTATCCGTTCACTTGCTTAGTTTGCTCAGTGGTTTGATATTTTTTGAACAGCAGCAAGATGACTTCACTTAAGCCAAGCAAGCATCTCATTTCTGTGACTGTTTTGCAAAGATGACTGACTTCAAATTTGAGATATAATGTTTCCCTGTTGCAGCCAAACAAAGAGCACTCAAATGTCTTTTCCACTATTCATTCATCTTAGCTTTGAAACAAACTAGTTGTAACTGATAATGTAGGGGATTTCCAGCAACAGATGCTCAGAATATTTTCTCAACCTGCCATCATGCCATCCTTTTTCTCAAAACTAAGAAATATTCTACATTTCTGCCAAGCTTGTCATAAGTGTCAATTTTTGTGATAATCATAAAAAGAAGATATAAATACATACTCTATAAGTACATGTCTCAATAAAATAAAGAGTAGAAGTGAGAAAAAACAAACCAATACGTTATCTTGTCTTTGCCTCTATGTCTTCCAGCAGAGTTTTGGGATTGGCGGAAGTATTTTCTTCCTCTACACAGTAAGTTTCTAAAAACTTCTTATATTCTAGATCTGTAAATTTAAATATAAATAAATAAAATAAATACACTCCTCCCCAAATATAGGAGGAAAAAAATTTTGATCACTGTATTTAATTTGGTAGTTTTGTAATCCAACCTTTGAAAGGGGGCTCATCATTTTCAATGCTTCCAGTTTCAGCATCTTTTTCTTTAGCTTCTTTGTGGGACAGAGCAAATTCTGCCACTGCAGGATACTGTAGGCTTTTAACAGTAAACAAATTTTGAAAAATTATGAAATTCTACTATATCTCTTTTAAAAAAAATAATGTAGCTTAGTTAAGGAGTGAGCATAACAATGATAATGTTACTGTTAAATTATAATTTAATTATACTGTCAAGGAATTGCAACCTTAGCATGTCAAACTCCATATTTAAACAAAGGAAGGGCAATTATGTATTAAACAAAATGATTTATCATGTTGCAGTGGTGGTTACATGTCTGAATGCATTCAAAATTCATCAAACCATACATGTTAAAATGTTGAATTTTACCATATACAATTTATACCTTCATAAACCAGATCTCTTCAAACCAAAGAGTGTTCCATGGAATATCTTTAAATAGGTTTCTTAGTACATTTAATATTTTTTAATTTTAAAAGGTTAATTCAATTATCAAACTGTTATATGAGTTCAAAAAAATTACTTTGCTTAGAAGAGACAGTTAGCAAAAAGAGGAGTCTTCAAATACTGTAAATAATATTAAGCTAAGATTTGCTTCAAGTAGAAAAATTTAGAATAAAAGTTAGTAGAAACTTGTTTTGTTGTTATGTGGTGGGGGAAGGGGAACATACACAGAGAAATGATCATTCGAGAATCTGCTATTTGCTTAATCAACAAATGGAACACTCTACCTCGGTACTAAACCCACTGAGTAATCATTTTTAGACTTGTCAGGAATGAGCAGGGGGCTATGACATTGTAACTCATTTATCTGGAAGACACATGCTACAACATCGGTGATCCTTGAGGACATTATGTTAACCAAAATGAGCCAGTCACAAAAAGACACATACTGTATGATTCCACTTCTGTAAGCTATCTAGAGCAGTCAAAGACGCAAACAGAAAGTAAAAGAGTGGTTGCCAGGGACTGGAGAGAGGGAGAAATAAAAGGTTGTATAATGAGTATAGAGTTTCAGTTTTGTAAGAAGAGTTCTGAATATTGGCTGCACAACAATGTGAATATACTTAACATTATTGAACTCTACACCTAAGAATGAATAAGATGCTAAATTTATCTTACATGTATTTTACTACAATTTTTAAAAAGGAAAGAAACAAGACACTATATTGAATTAATGAAAAAGCAAGCATTTGACACCAATGTCAAATAGTTCAAGCATTAAACTTGCTTTTACACATAGGAAAAATCTCTTGGCCTGAGCCTAGTCACTCCTTAACCATCTTTTCTAGTTTGTGACCCTCAGTGGAGGAGAAGAAGACATTAGTATTGGGGAATGGGTGGAGAGTAATAGGAAGAGGTTGTTTGGTAAGGGGTATATCCAAAACAATATGCAGTTAAAAGTGTACAGACTTGATAGAAGTGAACTCAACAGCTGACATCCAGTCTAACAGTAAAGGAAGAAAAAAAAAAATCAAAAGCAGAACCTCCAAAATACAGAGAATTGGAAGTATTTAGTGTAGAGGTAAGTAATATTGTTAGCAGACAATGAGTTTAACAGGATCAAAAATTGATGTTTGTTATTACAATCCCCTCCCAATGGCATCATCCAGAAATGACATAATTATGAAGCATACTCTGTTTAGGAAGACAGAGATAAGTGAATAACATACTTCATAAAATTTCTATCACACATTGGTAAAATAATTTAGTTTTCTGACATAAAGTTCACTTATCCAGAAAACGCATTTATATGAAAAACTTCACTCTCCAATGATAATACATATAGGTTATTATTACATAGAATTGCTAGAACTCTTTGATTTATATATAATATAATTTTTTACATAAGTACACAATCACAGTAATAGAATCAAAATTTACAAAATTACTTTTATATTAGTATTGTAAAACTTCTAAATAAAAAATTGCATTCTAGCAAAACTTAATTAATGTACTTAGAGAGTGTAATGAAAAGTTTAAAAAGCCAGTGACCCATCCTTTACTGTCAATGAAGATCTATCATATCTATCATATGATCTCTAAAAAAAAGGATGTCACCAGGATTTCTAAAATTACTGTATGCTCTTGAGTAGAGATGAGGATAAAGACTGAAATAAGAGTAACAATAAAAATGGTTACTAAAATGTATGACTTCTTTAATTTTGCCAATTTCTTTCCTTGTCTGGAAACTACTTCAGATAAAACCTTTATGCCAAAGAATAATTTCTCAGTAAATCACAACATTCTGGATATTCTTTAGCAAAAGAGAGCAAATAAGCACACAAACAAAACATTAACTGAGATGTATTTAGTAATGTGGTAAAAACACTTAAGATCACTTTCTCTGCTGCACAGAGCCAGAGCTAAAATAACTGGTCTCAGGATTGAAAACCAAAGGCAAGGTTATTCAAAGGTCATGCCTAATCATGTGTCGTGGCTGCAATGCAAGCTAGTTATGATTCATCCATAGAAGAAAATGTTATATTGGAAAATACTATTTACTAGAGATTTAGAGAATATTTTTAGATATTTTAAGATGATTTACTGTAGCACATTTTACAGTGTCTACAGAAGAACTAAATCTTTTCTGTTATCTCACAACTACCAATTTCCTCCACTGGCAGGAACTTCAACCCTATTCACAGATGAGAACACTGAGGCTCAGAGAAATTAGGTACTTGCCGAGGGAGCAGATAGTTAAAAGGTAGGACTGGGATTCCAGTCTGAGTCCCTCTGAGTCCCGCATCTGTCCCCTTTAACTGTACTAGTTTTCCTAAACCTTAGTCAACTGGAAATGATCTTAATTTTTCTTTAACCATATCTTTATTTACCTGGTATTTTGATTGATTAGACTGACATTTTTAAACGTATTTATTCAAAAGGAATATTTTATGGATACCATAAATGAGAACTCATTATACTGAATACAATAGTAATCATAATAATCATAATCATAATCATAATCAAAACATACTAAAGATCACTAAATCACAGCTGACCTGTCACTTGTTAATGGTCTAACCTGAGTTCAGGTGTCTCTTTGTTCATGAAAGGCAGATTTGGAGATGAGAATTTTTGTCAGAGTCATCTAACTACAAAGTTGTAAAAGGAAATTGAAAATGATACAACTTGAGAGGGGCAGGATAGGGTCCGGGTGTTAATGATGGAAGGGAGCAGAAGGGGGCTTCTAGGGTGTGAAATATTCTGTTCCTTTATCTGGTGCCAGCCACATGGATGTGTTCACTTGCGAAAATTCATCAGGTTATATACATCTATTACTTATTCACTTTTCTTTGTTACATCTTAATACAGTTTACTTTTTAAACGCTGTATGAAATAAGGTTTACTGACACCCAAAATATAAAAATGTAGTAATGTGTTGTTAGTTGGTCTGTTTTTATTTTTAGATGTGGTGATGCTAGTACAGGCATAGTTCAAATATATTTTAGAGAAATTTAATGATCTGCCTACCTAGAAATACTTGCAGAAATAAAGGTCTGTACTGATTTCTGGGTACATGTGGGAAAGAAGATGGAAATGAAGATGGCTTCTATTATCTACCATTTGCCAGCACGTGGCAACGCATCTCAGCTTCTTAAGCTGGTGAACGGCTTCTCACCTGAGATCTGCAGTAAAGAACTCAAAGTAATCGTGCGCAGGTAGTGGGTGCAGCTGCTCTTCCAGCTGTTCCTTGGTGAGGCTGGGAGGAAGGCGCCGGATCACCACCTGGGGAAGGAACTCTGGCACTTTGGTGTCACTCTTACCGTATCCGGCTTCGGTTATTAAATGCTTGGTGATCTATGCTTGTGCCCAGAAGGTCATCTAAACCAGGCGTCCATCGGAATCATGCATTTGAGAAAAGATAAGAAACACAAGTGTGGAGAATGTGACCGTCAAAAAAAAAAAAAAAAAAAAAAGGATAATAGCGGTTGAATGACTTGAAAGGGACCTGTGAGTCCAGGACAGCCTGCGCCTGGCGGTTCTTTTCCACGCGACCAGTTCTCACCACCAGACACCGGTTGGCACGACAGGGCCGGCTGAGAACAGCACCACCTCCTGCCCCTCCGGGCGCGGTAGCCACGCTGGAGGGTGAGGCCCCGCCGGGAACGCACGCACGTCGGGGCCTCGTCCCCGCGGGAGGAAGGAGCCCGGGGACTCCGCCTGCGGGGGACGCCGCCGCCCCCGGCGCCCGTGTCCGCACGCGGCCCGGCCCCGCCCTGTCCCCCACGCCGGGGGCTCCCCAGGCTCGCTCCATCCCGCCTGTCCCCGGGCCTGAGCGGTCCCTGCCCGCGGGTAGGCGGCCCCGCGCCGCAGCCCCGACGGGGCACCTGGACAGGTGAAGCCTCTTCCTCCTCCCCAAGGGGAGCCAGAAAGGACCGCTTAGACGGCGCCGAGAACGGCCTCGGACGGCACCTGTCGGGTGTCGCGGTCCTGATGCGGCGCCGCCCGGGCCCCGCCCCCGCCCAGGATGCCACCTCCCCGGCCCCCGTCACCACCCCCCCTTCGCACAGTCCCGCTCGCCCCTCCTCCTGTCCCGTCTCCGCCCGGCGCAGGACCGTCGTCTGCTCCCATTTTGTCCTCGCCGCCTCCCCCCGCCAAGGGTGACGGTACCGCTGCACCCACCTGCCCAGGACAGTCCCCTTCCCCTGCCGCCGTTGCCTGCGCTGCTCCCAAAGCCTGGGGACGGGGCCTGGGGCGCCTGGGTCCTCGGCCGCGGTGCCTCCCTCCGGGTGGGAGTGGACGTCCACGGCCCGGCCCCCTTCCCTCTCAGGTGCTGTGCCGCGGGGCCACCCCGGGCCTCCCGCCACCCCGTCCTCAGGGTCGCCCCTTACCTGCACCCCCACGGCCTCGGCTCAGTCGCGGCCCCCCCTCCCCCAGCCCCTGTAGCTCCTCCTCGTCCCGCCACCCCCTCTTTCACTGTGCGGGGAAACGCTGGGGGCCGAGGGCGTGCGTCGGGGCCGCGATCCCACGTCCAGAGTTTGGGGGACCAGCCACCCGATATCGGCCCTAGACCCGTATGGCCGATCTGCGCCCTGCTGTGTGGTCAGCGGGAAGCAGCGGTCAGCTTGGGGGCGCGACGTCCAGGCTGCCTTCACTCTCCTGGGCTCTGGGGTCGGTCGAGGAGGGGCCCAAGGCCTGGCGTGTCAGCGCATCAGCCAGCAGCGGGAAATTCCGCACTAGAGGACGATTCGCTCGAGCCTTTAGTAGGGTTCTGCAGGGCTGGATTTGTTTCCCCACAGAGAAGGGCCGGCCCTTTAGCTAAACGTGCCTGAGAATTGGACTCACGTGCTTAATAAACCATTTACAGCTATTCATTCTTTTCCAAGGAAATCTTTAAGTTTCAACGGAGAATGGCAACGGTACTTAAGAAATATCAACTGATTGACAAACAGCACAAATCGGTACACGGCTTTCCCTATACGGAATAGAATAAATTGCACCAGAGTTGAGAACAGAAACGCCTGCAGAGAAGGTTCACTTTGGCTGTCTTTCAGCACTCAGGTGTCAGTGCTGACTACTGGTGGCTGGATTAGAGTAATAAACCAGACCTACGACACCCACAAAAGGGCATAAGGTTTTCAGGTGGAATTTTTATTCAACCTTTTGAGGCTCTCAGCAACCAAGCCAGGTTCATGTTTGTGTATACAGGCATTAACACTTTTGATCAGAATAATTTATACATAAAAGTTCTTCCTTTCTAAATGACATATTTTTTATAATTTCTCATAATTTTTCTTCATGCATGGTGGCTGTACTTTTTATAATACCTTTCCCCCCAAGAACTTCAAGTACAAATGAAAGAAGAAATAAGAGAATGGAGAAACTCAGGCATTAAGAGATCAAGGGAGTCATTGACAGATAACTAGAAGTAAATCTAGACTTAATCCAGTACTTTATCCTTGAACCACTAAATACTTGTGTACACACTGGAAATGTGTCATTAATGAGCCAAATGATTCAAAAAGCAGTTTTCAAACTCATTTCTCTATAACCCCTCAAGGAGGCCAAGAGCTGTTTTCAATATGTCAAAAGATATTTTGTGTTTAAAGGAGCATTTCAATTGCCTATAAAATTTGTTTCTTTACAATACCTTATTTGTTATTGATGCTGTGGATAATGTCTTGGAATACAACATTTTTCTATAAAAAGGTAAGAATATATGCCTGCTGATTGGTGGGTGACAGTGACTTAAGGTAGATGGTGACCATAACATTCCTGTTTTCCTTGAAGATGACAGCACGGTCACTTTAAAGTTGGCCATAAGGATGCCTTTTGAGGGAACTATGCATCATTAGGAGATACTGGAGAACTGGGTAGTAACAGAAAAATATTTGGCAGTACAATTACACATTACCTTTTTTGATACTCTCTGATGTCTAAACATTGGTATTAATCTGTTGCTGAGCTGAAAAGCAACTTAGTCAAATGTATTGAAGCTTTCACCTTTTGTGTCTTCAAGCATTGTCACTATGGTAATGGCTGACTCATCAAGAGTTTGTTTGCTTTTCCAGAAAACTAAAAAAATCATACCACATGATCTATGAAGACACTAAATGAAGAAATATTTTGGTCTGGTGGACAAAATAAATGTAAAAAAAAAAATGTTAATAAGATAACTTTATTTTTATTTATTTAAAAAATGATTATTTTAAGTTGAGTCATTTGATTTTCTAGCCCCAGCTAAAGAGAAAGGAAACAAAAACAGGCACATGTGATGCCTGGCAGAGAAAAAATAGAAAAGCCATTTAAAAAGTGAAAACTCAGAAACATACTATTTGAGTCTAAAGAGCAGGAAGCAACTCATGATCTCTTAAGTGCATAATTGAATTAGACAGATACTCACTGTGATGCATTGAGATAGAGAATGGGGGCTGGATGCCTCACTAGCTGTGCTCAGATTCCTTATCTGTAGACTGCCTTACTGGTGGGAGCCTCATGAAATAAAAACTATTTTTCTGCCTTAATATTACATTTATATATATGTTTTTTGCCAAGGTAGAAATACATGGGATACATTTTTGGTTTAAGATAAAAATTTTTTATGTGTGTTTAAAAGAGCATTTCAGTTGCCTATAAAATTTGTTTCTTTATAACACCTTATTTGTGAATGATGCTGTGGAAAATGTCTTGGAATACAACATTTTTTCTATAAAAATGTAGGAATATGTGCCTGCTGAAGTCAGGATGAGAGACTGAAAAAAAAAAGATTTGAACAAATGAAGCATATGCTCCAATATCCTCATTGGGATGACTAAGGAAAGTGAAGTTCTCTGTGTTTGAAAGTCTATGAATCACAGCAAGATTTTGCTTGTGCCAATTTTAGTGAAAAGGTTAACAATGTTTAAAGATCAGATATTTAGTACATTTTTGTATAAACTTTGAAAAATGTTTTCTTAAGAAAAAAATTTAACATGTCTTTTACAAAATTAGTCACTTGCCACTGTACAAAACTGTATGAGAACTTTATTTCTTGACCCCAACAAATGCAGCATATCATTTCAGTCAGCTCTGCCATGCCTGAATCCATATGCTTTTACCAGATAGTTATCTAGCTATGGCATATTAAAAATTATGTATCATTACTGATCATCTCGTACTTATTTTACATGGATTCAGTTTTCAATCTTATCCCTATGTGAGAAAAGTGCAAATGACGCTAAAATGATGGAACAAAAACAGTCCTAGAGAGCTTATAACACTTACCAACATTTCAGGGTGTATGTCATCAAGTTAGTATGTGAGGAAGTAGGTGAAGCTCATGCTCATCTCCTGCACACAAGGATGTAGGCATTATAGAGAATAGTGTATCACATTTATTTTATAAGATCAAAAATAAGTTAGGACCAAAATCTGTTCAGTTCTTTTAGCTTTTTTGAAGTGTCACAAACGTGTTTATTAGTTGAGCTTGTTAGCTTAAATACTATTATGACCTTCAAATGTTTTAATTAATTTTGATAAATGTTGATACTGTAGACAATTTTATATGATTCAATGCTTGTCATAGTACTCTTAGAAGGTCTAGCTATAGTTTTAAGACATAGGAGTAATGTCAGAGAAAATGGCAGAGGAGGCAGCTTCAGGGGACAAATTTCAGAACACAATTAAAACGTTTCTCAAAAACTACTTGAAACATATATTTGAAATGGTGTTGTTTTAATGAATGGAAGTGATACCTACTCTTTAATACATGAAGTAATGTGTTGAACAGGCATTTAATAAAGATGTTTTTAAAAATATATTTGTGAGATAAATTCAGGACAGTGTTATTTCAGTGAATGGAACAGATACCCACTCTGTAATGCAGATAGTGAACTGCTTAAGGACACATTTAATGTAGACGTTTCTAAAAGCTAATGGCAAGTAGCTTTCAGCATAGTGTTATTTCAGGAAGTGGAAGTATTATGTGTAGTAAGGTTGTTTAATAACACATCTTAAAAGATGTTTCTAACAATCTACTTGGACGATGGGTTCAGCACATAGCTATTTCAGTGAATGAAAGTGATACCCATCTGTAATGCATGTAGTGAATTAAAAAAAAAACACATTTAGTATGCTTCTAACAATCTACCTTACAATGCATTCAGCGCAATTATTTTAATGACTTGGTATAATAGACATTCTGTAATGGATGTAATGAAGTGTTTAAGAATACTTTTATAAAAAATGTTTTTATCAGGCTACTTGTCGTATGCATACAAGACAGAAATTTTTAGCAAATTAATGAAGTTAGTGGAGTGATTCAAATAGTTATAATGATGCTCCTACAAATGACTTGCAAGATGCATTCAGCAGTATTATTTTAGTGCATGAAGTGACACCCACTCTGTAATGTATGTAGTGAAGTTTTTAAGAATTTATTTAATAAAGATGTAATAAGCTAATTGAAAGAGGTGTTAAGTACAGTGTTGCTTTTTTCACTGGAAGTTATACTTATTCTTTAATGTATCTAGTGATATGTTGAAGAACACATTTATAAAGACATTTCTAACAAGGTAACTGGCAATTGTATTTAGAAGAGTATTACTTGGAGAATGAAAGTGATGCCGGATCTGTAATGCATGCAGTGTTTTTAATACTTGTTATAAAGATGTGTCTACCAAGTTGCTTGGACATGCATTCAGCACAGTTTTATTTCAGTGCTATAATGTGTGACATGGCATGTTTAAGAACAATTCTTATAAACAAGCAGCTTATGAGATGACATCAAGTGTTATTTCAGTGAGTGGAAGTGACACCCATTTTTAATGCACGCCGTGAAGTTTTTAAGAAACATTTAATAAAGACATTTAACAAGCTACTTGCAAGATGTGTTCAGCAGCGTCATTTCTGCGAATGGAAGTGGCACTCTGTAACGCATGTAGTGAATTGTTTAAGAACCCTTTTTTTAGAGTCGTTTCTAAGAGCGACTTGCAGGATTCATTCTTTACATGTTATTTCCGTAATTTAAAGTAACATCACTCTGTAAAGTGTGATATTAGTAAAGTGTTTGGAAACACATTTATAGAAAAGTTTTTAACCAGCTACTTGCAAGATGTGTTCAGTGTCACTTCAGTGAATGAACATGATACCCACTCTGTAATGCAGTGGAGTTTTCTTCACCCTCTCTTCTCCTTCTGGAACCTCAATTAATTCCAGTATTTGTCTTCTGGTCCAATCTAAGAGCTCTCATAGTCCTTCTTTGCTTTTTAAAAACCTTTGTTCTCACTCTTTCTTGTAAATGTATTACTTATATATCGCTACCCTCCAAGTTATTCTGTCTTCCATCTGGTCTTCCCTGATACAGATGCTCTCTATTGCACTCTTTTCATTTACTGAATCCTCCAGCTCCAGAATATCTGTTTGTTTCTTTTTTTTATAATTTTATTCTTTTTAGTAAAGAACTCCTTCTGTTCATCAATTTTATTTCTGAGTTCATTAAATGTTCTTCCTGACTTTTTTGTTGTTGTTTTTGTAGCTTATTGAATTCCTTCATAACAAATGTTTTGACTTCTTCACCATTTTGATCACAATATTCTGTGACTTTGAGTTTGGTTGCTGAAGAATCATCATTTTTTAGGCCATATTTCTGTGTTTTCAGCAGAGTGCTTCTGCTTTCACATTTAGTAGCATCTACCTCCTTATAAGCTTTTATGTCTTCTTTGGTTCTTAGAATTTAGCAAGCTGAAAGCTTAGCAACTTCCGCTTGTGGTCCAGGAGGTGGCACTACAGCCCCAGCTCGTGGGTTTTCCTTTGCCCACTGACCTTGCACTTGTCCTAGCACGCCCCGTGTCTGCTGGCTGGCGCTTGTGCTTATTCATGCGGCACACACAGTGCCCTCACACGCGGCGGGAGGTCAGGGGCAGCACATGGGGTTCCCCTGGGTGGAGTGGGGGCATCCTAGAGTGGGGCACTCCAGAGGCTTGTGGACATCAGGAACCACGTTCTTCACCATATATCGTCTCTGCTTGCGTCTCGTTCTCCTCTCTGTCCCCAGCCGTAAAGGTCCCTCTTCATCAGTCCAGGTGCTGCGAGGAGGAAACAGGTTTCTCCGGCGGCCCCTGGCAGCGGGGCCGTCATCACCACTCGCACTTCCCACCTCCTCTGCGGCCACCAGCTCAGCGCCCGACAAGCATTCCCTGGGGTGCATGTGGCTCTGCCGCGTTCCCCCCTTAGCTCCGTTCCCAACCTTCTGAATCTCCCCCAAATATCCCGCTGGGATGCTGCAGTCTCCCCTCAGGCAGGCTGGACGTGTACCCATTTCCTCTCGCCCGTGGGTATCTGCTCGGGTTTGCACGAGCCGGGGACCTGCCTTCCCGCCTCGGCCCCTACGGCCCGCCGCAGCAGGTGCGCGTGGGGCCGGCACGGGTCCCCGCAATCCTCAGCCCATCGCGAAGCCTTGTTCATTTTCTGATGGACAAGTGTGTACGAATCCTCGCAGGTCCCCTGGTGTGGGGCGGGGCAGGCACTTCTACTTGGTTATTGATAGCTCATGAGTTGTTTTTTAAAAAGGAGAGGAAAGGGGAAGAGCTTCTGCCTCCAGATTCTGACTTGACTTGGGCCTTTTTTCGTTATGTTGGCATTTGTAGCTATACTCTTCCATCTTTGAACCGCATTTGCTGCATTTCATAAGTTTTGGCTAGTGGCGTTTCTACGTTCTTTTTGTAAAGATTTTTATTTTGCTTTGGCTTCACTTTTTGACACATTGGTTGTTTGGGAATATGTTGTGTAATTTTCACGTGTTTGTGCATTTTCCAGCTTTCCTTCTGTAACTGATTTCTAGTTTTACACAGTTGTGGTAAGAAAAGACGCTTGATAAATTTGTTGAGACTTGTTTTGTGGCCCAATATGTGATCTATCATGGAGAATGATGTGTGTACACATGAGAAGAACGTGTGTTCTGCTGCTTTTGGATGGAATGGTATGTGTATCTTTTTTAGGCCCATTTAATCTACAGTGTTATATAAGACGTCTGTTTCCATATTGATTTAGTGTGAATAATCTATTGTTCAAAGTGGGGTAATAAAGTCCCCTACTGTTTTTATATTGCTGTCTATTTTTCCTTTGGTTTTGTTAATATTTGCTTTTTATATTTAGGTGCTCCAATATAGTAATGATTACTTGCCTTTGCAGGATCACTAGAATACAACAAATAGTAGCCACCCTCATCCCTCCTACATGTACACAAAAATGAAGTGCAAAAAAGAAGATAGGATGATCGATCGTACTCTTAAATAAGTCAGTCCCAAATGGCATCATCTAATTCAGTTCCCTGATGCCCAAGACAAGAATTTATGAAAATCCAGCACTTCAGCCACTGTTCCTGTCTGTTCTAAATTATAGATGCAATGAGAGCTAAAATAGAAAATACTCTGTTCACCTTACTAATTGCAGGAGAACAAATGGAAATATTTCTGTTCCATAATTTTTTAAGAACCAGGAATCCAGTTTGTGTTCCCTGATTTTGGATGAAGTGGTTTTTTCCTGTTTGTTTATTTCAAAATGCTACTCCAACTGTGCTGAGCCATATTTCCTTTTGTAAAACCAAGTAGTTCTTGTGTTCTAGCTAAGAATGTTCTCCATAAATCTTATCTCTTTCTGACCTGGCCCTTTTGCTTTGCATTAATCTTCCTATATGAAATCCTTATCAACACTACCATTACTTTGCTTTGGGTCCACCTGTTCAAACAGCTCAGCATCCCAGGTTTCTTTCAAGGTCTTGGTGGTGTGTAGGAAGACCACCTGAGTCTCACTATAGCACTATAGAAGTGATTCGTCCCACTTCTGAACACTAAACCATTTATTGTCTATATTATTCATTGGGGAGTTTCATTTTCAGCCTCTTATTACTATATGCCTGTGTCTGTTTCAACTAGATTAAAAGTTCCTAAGAGCAAGAATCAGAGCTTATATTTATTTCTCTGTATCTTCCACAGCAGATGTTGATTATAGAATCATTATCAATACATGCTATTTACTGTCTAATTGCACAGCCTGTGTAACTTACAGCCTCATGGGAACTCTCTTCCTAACTTTAAGGCCCTTAAATGTCCACAAAGAAATGCCTTGATTAATACTACAAATTAGATTTGCTTAGGGCCTTGGAAGATGCGGCATTGCTAAATTGGCAAAGAGAAAACCATAGTCTCAGCCTTTACCAATTTTGGGATTGCGTTGCTCACCCCCTTATTCCCTGTGCCACTGGACTTGGAATGGCAAAGTCTATAATTAACCCCTTCCAGGAAAAATACCATAGATGTCTGATTTAAATTGTAAAGTTCCCTTGGTTACTCAACTCCTCAGTCCAAATTAGATCATGTACATGAAAAAAATGCAAATTATAAAGGAACATGTGAGTAAATCTCAGTGTTTTTAATCTTTTGCTTTACAATCATCAGTTCAAAAAAGTCCTCACCCAGTCTCCTGAAACATCTTGATTCTTAATTAAGATTTCAAAGGAAATATTAACTGTTATTCAGTTAATCTCATTAACATTTACAGAGTCTGCCCCTTGCTTTTGACCTGGATCTGAGTAGTAGAAAACGAGAGAAAGAAAAATATAGTGAAAACCTTAATTTTATTTAGAACTCTGAAGTATCAAATCTAGAAGGATTGGGCAATTTTCCATGTGGTGTTTTAGCTTCTGTTAACATTCAAAAAATTGAATCTGGCTAGGAAAAAAAGAATCTCAGAGCATAGATGTAGAGATAACAAAAGCCTGAGTATCAGATTAAAAAAAAATGTAAAACACATTGCTACCCCTCGGGCTGATATACACTTGCCAGTGATATTTCAGGGCTCCACTAATTGCTTTCTCTGGGTACTGCACAACATGCCAACCAATCGTTCCTAGGTTATCTTGCCTCAAGACTATTTGTGGTGAGTCATGTCATGCTGCGGAAAGTGAGGTGTGGAGTCAAGAGCACTGTGTGATTCTCAGCTTGTTGTCTTGTTCTTTTAACTATGGGGCTCATTTCATCCAACAGTGCCATTTTATAGGCAAGAGCCAGAGTCTGGAAGAAACTTGACATAGGTCAAAAGTAGGTTAGAAGCACAGAAAATCTTGTACTAGGTCTTCTTTTGATACTTAGTTCAGAAGTAATTGCTTCACTTCAATTCAGTACAAATCAATGTTTTAAAGTCTATAGTGTGCAAAGTTTAGAACTAAATACTAGAGGATTCAAGGATGAGAGAGACTTTGTCGCTCATATATTCACATACTATATCTGTTGTCCATCCATATTCTTGAGCCTAATTTACAAAGATCTCACCCCCAAATCTGGTCATATCTGCTCCCATCCATCTCCACTATTCCCTTTTCTCTCTGCAGCCAAAGTCCAGCTGCATATAATGTTCTTTCATCTTCTTCACTTAATTTTGACTCATTCTTCAAGCCTTGTTTCCATTTTCATCTCTTTGAAACCTTCTCATCCCATCCCTGTTATTTCTGAGCTCCCAATTATTTAGTCTGCATGAGGCTCACAGCCGGCATCATTTCTATGTCACTTAAAATGCATAGTTTTGGCCAACTTTTCCTTTATATTATACCTCACTTAGTACTCTTACAGTGGCCGCAGCATGATGGATATTGCCAAGGGTTGACTCAAAGATGCAATACTAAATGCAGAATCTCTGAATGGGCAATTCTGATACTCCAATGGGTAGCCAGAGATAGTGCTTCTTTCATTGTTAATCTTCTGTTGATTTCCTGTGGATGTCTTTCTAAAATGAGGACTAAAGATGTAAAAGTTAGATTTTCTTTGATCAGCAAAAGAAGGAAAGGTATAAAGGAAGGATGGTGATATTAGCTTTATTTTGGTCATATTTGGTCAACATTTTCAGTTTAATGAGCGTTAACTTCTCTGATTATAAGTGATATTACACAATAACTTCTCAACTCATTCCAAGAACAGAAATTTCTCTTTTAAAACAAACCCATCTAATTTGAAGAAAAGGGGCCCAAATAATTGCTTCTTCTTTTAATGAGATTAGACTTAGAGGAAACACAGAAATATATTTTCATGTGTGAGAGATGTGTAGGCCAGAGAGTAGACTGTCATAAGTAGCCTTCTAAGATGTCCTTCAGTGACCCCAGCTCTTGACATTCATGCTCTTGTATAATCCTCTCCCTTTAAGTGTGGACTGGACCTAGTGTATTGCTTCTAATCAACAGAATACAAACAAAAGTGATGGGATGTCCCTTCCATAATAGATTATAAAAGACTGTGACCCTCTTGCTTTCCCCTTGCCTTTTTGCTTGTTCACACGAATGAAGCCAGCTGCCATGCTGTGAACTTCCCTATGCAAAGGTCTACATGGCAAGAAATTGAGTGTTGCCTCCAGGCAAAGGCAGCGATGAATTGAGGCTCTCAGTCTAACAACCTGCGAGGACCTTGGTATTGACAGCAGCCATATGAGGAGCCAGGGAGTGAGTCCTTCCCCAGCTGAACCTTGTGATGACTACAGTGACAGCTGATTCTTAGATTGCAGACTATGAGAAACCCTGCAGCAGAAAATCCAGCTAAGCTGCATTTGAATTCCCAATATACAGAAATTGCAAGATAATACATTGTTTTATTAATAAGTCACTAAGTGTGGGGGTAATTTGTTATTCAACAAATGATATCTAAAACCGTCATGAAAGATATGTTTGTTATGCACATGAATTTAATGAGAAGACTCCACTTTTCCACAATCTAATATTTTTACATTGATAGTGAACAAACTTATAAGCATAAAACACAATTTAGACATGTTTTTAGCATCTGTGTGAAGCCCCTCTGCCCGAGCAGCCACAAACTGCATCCAGGACCACAGCTTTCTTCCCCCTGGATTTTCTGACTGTTGGTACCTATAGCTTGACTTCAAAAGATGACCTCGATTTCTTATATTTTTATCGTGGAACTTTAGAATTGGTAAACGAAAATGCATGAGAAAAAAGATCAATTAACTGTAGACACTAAAGTGAAAAGATTATGATGTGTGTGCTCACATGAGAGAGGAGAGAGGGAGAGAGTCTGGCAATACACATCTATATGCATTTCAGTGTAGTGACAGTAAAATTTAAGGGTAAGCAAAAAAAAAAAAAAAACCCAAAAAAACCCAAAAAACAAAAAAACAACAAAAAAAAAAAACCCAGCTGGTACATAGAGAGAAGAATCAGCAGATTAGCAAAGAGAAACATATTGTCCATGAGAGATGAAGAGATGAAATGATAAACTGCTTTGGTTTCTCATGGCTATTAATTGGATCAGTTGTACAATTTTTCTATTATCAACAGGCTTACCGTTGACATTGCAGTAGTCTGTCTCTGTTACTTGCAACCAGAAGAAAGTGATTATTGTGATGAGTAAAGTAGCTTCCCACATACAAAAATTCTTATCCTCCTTTGAGATTTTAAATCTCTATTAAGATGTATAAACTTAAATAAGTAAATTTAAATCTTCATTAAAATGCACAGATAGCTAGTGAGTTGAGTATCCAGAATTCAAACTTAAGTTAGGCCTAAAATAATAGGGACTTAATGTGAAGTACTGTGTTAATAAAAGGATCCTGCTTTAGGGCCAATGGATGCCTACATTCTTCTATGCCATTCAGCAAGCTTTTTAATTAAGTTCCAAAGAAGCTCTATGTAAAGAATGATAGCTGAGTGGGAACCAGAGTATCTCTCTATTAATAATTGAACAAGGTCTGGCAAAAAAAATGTCTGGCAAAAATTGGATTAAAACACATAGTTTATGTTCAAGTCCTAATAGATAAATTTTTCTCCCAAAGATAAATTATGGAATCAGCACAGACTGTTGGAAAGGAAGAAGAGAGAGAGATAAATGGCCAGACTCTCACTGAGTCCTTGAGTTACTTATCCACCAAACTGCTTAGAGTGGAGAAGGAAGAAATGGCCTGCCTGTCCAAGGAGCAGGTCTGCCCTAGACTTGCTTACCCTATGGGAGCAGGTAGTGAAAAAGCGGAGGTGGGGAGTGAGGTCAGCATCATCATGGAATAAAACATCTCTCTTTTGCGCCCCTATTTAAAAACTAAAGTCTGACATTCATCAGTCAACAAAAATGCCTCTGTGGAAGTTGTGGAACCCACAGAACACTGAACTCCTAGGGACCCAGGAGGAATCCTGCTCACCTGTGCAACAGGCAATAGGCAGACAGATCTTGGATCCTGCCGTGGAAATGGCAGGAGCCTGTGAGCCAGCCTCAGTCCCTGCTACCTGCAGCCTGGAACACCTGGAGAGTGCTGGCTTGGGCAGACACCCACAGACAAGCGAGCCTCTGCAGAAGTCCAGGTTTCCTGAGGAGAGATTTCAACACTCTTTTGGAGAAAAAACAAAACAAAACAAAACAAAAACAAGTTCGGATGATTGGAGAGGGTAAGAGGAACTTTGCCAGTGCCACATCTCTGTCAAGGCAGCAAAATGTGGGTCTGAACTAGCCGATGGCGACTTCTCAGTGTGTGGCTTCTTTCTTATACAGAGGCTGGTGGAGAAACCCATCTCTCTCCTGCAGCAGCCAGTGTTGAGGCTGGACCTCCATGGCTTGCTTGGGGAGAGACAGAGTTTGTAGAAGTTCGGTTAGCCGGAGGGGAGATTCCAGTAGCCCCTGGAGCAGGAAAGAGATGAGTTTGAGCGCTGGAGAGAAGAATGAACTCTACCTGGCCTACCCCACCTCCCCTCAAGGCAACACTAGACAGGGCTAAGGTGTCCAGCAGCAATGACCTCTCCCAAGAAGGAAGTGGAAAGTGGTGACCTCTCTTGTGGGGGAGGTAGAAGAGCACTGAGTGAGTGCCTGCCCAGCTACTCCAGTTGTACCAGTCATGGCCGGAGAGACCCCTTCCTACACAGCATCATACTGAGTGGTGAGGTGGGGCCTCCACGGCTGGGGGAGGGAGGAGGAAGTGAAGGAAGCGGATAAGAACATCCAATGGCATCAGAGGAATATGGGTCCTGCTGCCTGCTCCAGGACGTAGCCTCTGGGACTATTCCACTGGAGGATGTCCCCAGTGGGTCCTTGGTTCCCTCAATACCTGAACGCTAAACTCACACCTTCCCCACTCTGCAGCCAGCTCCTTGTGCACACTCACGGGTATGGCCGCAGGAGGAGGTCAGGTAATGGGAGTGTTCACATAAAACGGAGTTTCATAAAAACTAGGTCTTTTTGCCAGAAAGACACCACAAACTGGAGCTACGGCGCCGCCTTCTGGAAAACAAAAGTGGGGTTCCCAGCAGCCGGCCTAGCGAGTTCTGAGAACGGGAACACACAAAGGCTTAAAAGCTCAGCCACATGAGGGCGCGAGAAGAGAGAAGCCGGCCCATCTGCGACAAACGTGAAAAACACCAAGTGGCAGTAAGTACCCCTGTCAAGATAACCAGCAAAGATACTTCTAATGTGAAAATAGCAACACAAAAATACAAGCAACTTAAAAAATCAAGGAAATATGCCACTGCTAAAAGCTATCAGTCACTCTCCAAACGACTGGATCAAAGCTATAAAATGGCAATCCAGCTGATAAATAACTCAAAAGAGCTGTATTGAAGAAACTCAATGAGTTAAAGGAAAACTCAGAAAGACAGTTAAATAATATTAGGAAAAAATACATGATAAAATAAACTCTTAACAAAAGACTAAACCATAATAAAGAACCAAATTCCAAAATGAAGAATAGAATAAATGACGTAGAGAATAACAATTTTGAAATAACACAGTTAGAAAGGAACAAAGAAAAAATAAAAATGAGCAAAGAAAGCCTGCATGATCCGTGGGACTCGACCAAAAGGGCAAATATTGGCATAATCTTGGACTTTAGGAGAAGATGAGAAGGAGGCAGAAAATTTAAAGATATACTGGCTGAAAATTCCCAAGCCTGGGAAAGGCTCGGACATTCATATTCAAGAAGCTAATATATCACCCTATTATTTCAATGTCAAAAGGCCTTCTTCAAGACGTGCTATAATAAAACTATCAAAACTCAAAATAAAGAAAA
The DNA here is from genome assembly GCA_030015415.1 of Cynopterus sphinx. Lineage (NCBI taxonomy): Eukaryota > Metazoa > Chordata > Mammalia > Chiroptera > Pteropodidae > Cynopterus > Cynopterus sphinx. The sequence goes on from CM057381.1 coordinate 46,966,260, forward strand.
ATACTAAAGAAAGCCAGGGGGAAAAAATAAGTGAAAACTACAAAGGAACCCCCATTAGGCTCCTAGCAAATTTCTTAGCAGAAACTATACAGGTGAAAAGAGAGTAAAATGACATATCCAAGTGCTGAAAGATAAAAATTGCCCTCAAAATACTCGATTTGGCAAAATTATCCTTCAGATATGAAGGAAAAGTAGCGACTTCCAGACAAACAAAAGCTGAGGAATGTCATCACCACTAGACCTGTCTCGCAAGGAATGCTGAGAGGTTCGAACCATCGGTGCATCTGAAAGTGGGTGGATGAGACTTCAGTGGGAGCTGCAAATCCAAGGGCATCTGTGAGCCTGACCCACCTTGCTAGGCAACTCAGAAACAGTGGTGGAGGTGGGGGGTGGTATCTAGCTAACAGGCCCCTGCTTGAAGCCCTGTTATTTACTGTACTTAATTCAAATTAATTCAAATTAGGCTAACAGGAACCTTGAAGCAGGTTTTTCTATCTGTATCTTTTGGATAGGAAAGGGCAGGGGTCAAAGTTTCATTTCAAGTCTTATTTCTTAATAAACAGCTTAAAATCAAAATCCCCAAAAGCAGCATCAGAGTGGGAAAACTTTAGTTCTGTTCAAGGGCATTAATAAGCTAAGTGAGGTATGTTGGACAGAGATGGTCAAGTAAATACTATATGATCTCACTTATGTGTCAAATCTCAAAAAGCTGAACTCATAGAAACGGAGAGTAGAATGGTAGTCACCAGAGACTGGCAGAGGGATGGATTAGGGAGATGCTGGTCAACGAGTATATGCCTGCAGTTAGAAGATGAGTAAGCTCTGGAGATCTGATGAATAGCACTGTGATTATAGTCAACACGAGTATGCTATATCACATACTCAAAAGTTGCTAAAAAAGTTTTTAAATGTTCTCACCACACACACGAAAAGGATAATTATGTGACGTGATAGAGGTGAAAACTTTGCTATGATGGTGATCATATTGCAATATATATATGTATCAGATCAACACATTGTACCCCTTAAACTTACATAATTATATGTCAGTTATATATCAATTTTGCAAAAGTTGGTGGGTTAGTAGAATACTATAGCATAGCACAGGATAGTGGTAACCTGCGAAGTCTCTAGAGCTAGACTGCCTTGGTTCCAATTTCACCTCTGCCCCTAAACAGATTTCAAACAAGTTACTCAACTCTCTGAGCTTTCTTCTTCTGGTTAAGAAGGAGCAAATAATAACATCTCATTAGGGATGCTATGGGGCTTAACTGAGTTAACACATGTAAAGTTCTTAAAGCGGTAAGTAAGCACATAGCGAGTACTCATTGCTGTTTAGAGAAGAGCATCCGAGAGTTGACTGGTACCTTTTGGTACAAAGTAACCTCATTCACTTATTAAAATTTTACCAATCTGACTGATCATAAAGAAAGTTTTTCCTAAGGAGAAAGTTAGAAAAAAAGTAGACAGATGTGGGTGCCATGACCTGCATAGGCTGACATAGTGTGATGTCCTACTCTCTGAAAGCACTGAATGGTTGGTGGCATAAAGGGGAAGGAGAAGAAAACTCATGATGCGAGACCCAAAGGGAGTTTTAAAATGCAGGATAACACTGTCTGGAAATAGCTATCCTCGGTAAGTCACCCAAAGGACCATAGTCCCTTTCTCATAAGTGAACAGAAAAAGAGACTGCTGAGAAACTCAGAGAAATGTTCTAAAGCAAAAGTAACATTTGTGAATTTTAGATGAATCTTGCCTCTAAGGAGAACCTTCTTTATAAATAACAATTGTCCTTTTCCAAAGCATCATTTACATTGAAATAGCATGCACATTAAAGAGAACATAATCTTCTGGGTAAAAATATATCTCCCCACCCCCACCATCTCTCTTCTTTAAGAGTGAGTGGGAAGCTCTGTTCTGAAAGAAAAACCAAAAAGAAAAACATACCCACTACCCTTCTCAAACACACAAATCTACCAAAACAAGCAAAATTACAGTAGCCCCTATTTTACTACATTCTCATGACTTGGTAGAAGTGTTAAGCAAGAATTAGAAAGGAAGAAAAAAGGAAACCAAACCCTACATCCTACTATATAAAATTTGACGTGGCTGACATCAGCTATGATAAAATTTCTAAGTGAAGGAATCAACAGCTTACTCTGACATTCATCTTTTAAATTGTCGTATCCCTTAGTTACGTGTTTTGCTAAACACATTTCCAACCATGAAGGAGGTGTGTGTGTGTGTGTGTGTGTGTGTGTGTGTGTGTGTTCTTTGGGCTGGATCTACCTTTTCCTTTGAGAATCACAGCCAGAAATGCCACAGAGCTATCTGCTATTGATTGTTTACAAGAATGTTGAGGGTGAGATATGACTCAGACCAGTCTTTTCTAATAAATTGACATTGTAGGGTGTTTGCTTTTGTTTGATTTCTTGGCCACTGGTTATTGAATTGAGTTGGTTAAGGGTCAGGCCAGTCTCCTAAAACCCTATTCTAAACTATGATATCCTTTTAAAAATCACTAGAAATACGTTAAAAATGAAGAAAATGGCATTTACTCAAACTCTTCATGAGGTGAGGAATATAAAATTGGAAGGGATAATCTGAAAATCGAGAAAGAGGAAAGGAGTTGTGGGTGAATGATGAAAACCTCAAAGAGGAAACCCCATCCAAGATGGTGGCTTGGGTAATTCAAGGGCTTTTTGTTGTGCTCGATGGGATATGGGTAGGAGGCCAGAACTGCATTCCTGCTCTGTAGAGCCAGCTGTCTAGGGCAGAGACCGAGCCATCTCCTGGCTTCCCCTTCCATCCTTCCCCCAGGTCTGTCTTCTAATACACAGCAAATAAACGCTTGAAGGAGTCCCAGATTATTAACCTGCCCAGACACCTATGCCTCAACCTGTCCTGAAGCATCACCATCAATTTCATGGGGTGTAGTAAAATGCCCAAAAGTTCCAAAATAATTCAGGTTAAATTTACTATATAAAACAAAAGTGTGTATTTTTTTCACAGAACTTTTGGGAGAAGGGAGAAAATTATGAAATTTGACAAGCCCTGTCAATCCCCAGGGAAGTGGGCTGCGTAAAAATACAAGCTGATCTCTTAAACTTTAACAATAAGAAAACATCTTTGCTTCTCATACTTCTGCTTTCTAAAGCATTTGGATGTCTCTTCGATCAACACCATAGAATGCCAGACTTCCAGGCAGGCCCTCTTCAGAGAACTCAACCACAAATTAATGTTGAGCCAGCTCCTGCCAAAGGCTTTCTTGACACATCCGATATTTTAGAAGGGTGGCTGCATTTGCATTAACTACCCATTCTTTAATGTTAACCTTTTCCTTTGTAGTAAAATATCAGGAAAAAACACAATAAAGTCAATTGACTTCATTTAGAATTTGATTATGAGAAGCTGGTCAAAAATATCAAAAGGTTTTTAAAACATTTGGGTCAAATAGGATCACAGGTCACTGTGAAATAATGCTTAGTTATCCACTCTACCCTGTTGACAAAGACTTTACAGGCAAATTCAGAAAGTTAAATAGTTGTTAGTACAACTTAGCTCTTTTAATAGTAGAAGACTCAATTTTAAGCAATTAAAGAACTGATAAAGACAGTGCGAAGTACAGTTGGTAAAACATAAAATCTTTGCTTTCTAGGGAGATTACTCTAAAAGGTAAAGAAAAACCTTTTACAATATATTATCAAAAGCAGACCAAAGTCTAAGAAAAGTGTTACTTTAGCAGATAAGAGAAAAATGAGTTTCAGTTTTACATACGTACACCATTGGTATTAAAGCTTGTTTTTTTTTTAACACATAATAAATCCATTCAATTTTATCTAGTTTGATCACACATAAAATTTCTTTCTCACAATTCCTTTTTCACCTGAGACCTAAGATGCATTTTTTTGAAATATTAACATCAAGAAAGATAGCACCTTTTCTTCCCAGTGTTGTTGGGGAAGTAGGGATCTCACTTTTGTAGATGACTTACATCAAGTTGCAAAACTACTTCCTGTCATAAAGATATGAGGAATTTGTTTTCCCTCTGGATAAAGCCAATTAGCTAACAGAGATGGTCACCCCAATTACTAGGTGAATCTGAAATGAACTATGCGTGACAAATGGTGTTGTCAGAGTCCTCTTACTTGAGGACTAGCTATTGTTTATCTCGAAAGCATGAGTGTAATGAGTTGAATCTTCTCGGCTATATATAAAAGGGTAAAATTCCTTTCTGCTTTACAATCTCTTAGCAGATTACCTGTGATGTAACCAACTGTGTCTCCTTTCTCCAACACTCAGAAACAGAACATCCAATATTACATCTTTTTCAATCAAAACTTACACATTCTAATCTCAGAAAGTACCTGCTATACTCATGGCACTCGGATGAACTAGTTCTCAGCCTGATGTTAGACAGTTAAGTTTGATGCAATAGCGTGAAGAGCTGTGTAGCACTAAAGTCATGATTTGAAAGTTACTGTGTTGATCTAAGCTCTCCAGAGAAACTGAACCAAATGGGAGATACACATATAAATCTCAAGAAATTTGTTATATGGAATTGACTAGAATGATTACAGAGGCTGAGAAGTCTCAAGTTCCATAGTCAGAAAACCAGAGATCCAGGAGAGCTGTTGGTTTGTTCTAGTCCAAGTGCCTGAGAACCGGGATAGCCAATGGTGTAAATTCAAGTCCACATCCAAAAAGAGAAGAGTGAAGTTCCAACTCAAAGAAGAGAGAAAATTCTTTCACTCTGCTGCTTTGTTTTCCGGCCTTCGATGGATTATTAATCTCATCCTGAAACACACTCACAGACACATTTAGTGCCGGAGCCTGCCGGCCCAGGTCACACAGTCTCTGAGAGGGGGAGTGAGGATTAAGAAAAAGACAGAGACAAGAGATAGATTCGGGAGGGCTAACCATGAATACTGCAGCCTCGAGTTTATTTCATATAGCATATTTATACCCTTTAGGGTGCATGGGAAGCCAAACCACAAGTATGTAGAAACAGTGGTTAACATTTACAGAGGAAAGTAGGCGCTATCTTAAGATTCCAACATCCTCCCTTCACAGGTCATGAAATGCTCAGTTTTCAGCCTTGAGTCTCAAGTGCACTTCCTCTTGTGCTCTCAGTACCTCAGCAGATTAAGAAATCTGCCAACTATGCAAGACATCCCGCTTGGCAAACTATGTCCCAGCTTGGAGACCAGCCAGCAAATGGCTCCCAATAATCTAGAATGATGTTTAACCAAATATCTGGGCAATCTATGATCTAGTCAAATTGACACACCCCTTGCCAACTAGGCAGCCATACGTTTCTCTTCAAAACATACTTAATCCCAAATCATGACAATAACAAAGTCATAATTCCACCTGACGTAATAAAACCATCCTGCATGCCAAAGAAAATGCACTAACACCTTCCCCAGAAAAGAAGGTAAAGTCCTTGAGTGATGTTTACTCTTCTCCTTAATATCCTATAACTTAAATACTATGGTATAAAATTAACTATACTTAAATACCATGCTACAAAGTCAATATATCTTATGAACATGATAAGGGAATATAAAACAGAAGAAAATACACATATTCATAACAAGATAAGAAGGACTATTTCTGACAATTCTTATTGCTACGACTGGTCACATGGTCGCAATGGCTATTTATAACTACCTTTTTTCTCAATCCACTCTGTAGTCTCTTTGCCCTAAGCAAGCATCTCAGCTGGTCAAGGTCTTTACCTGTGGAGTGACCAAACCTTCATTCCTGAAGGGTCTGTGCCAATAGCAGTCCTGCTCAGTTTGGGTTATTGTAATTTCCCACTGACCTTTGTCAGAGAGCATGGTAATCTACTGAGGTCACTCTTTGATGAGGATTCACATGGGACACAAGTATATTTGTTTGCTGGCTTTTCAGAAAGGCCTGTAGACATACCTCTTCTCCGGACCTTTTCATGACCAATTTTTCAATTATGTTTCTTCTAATACCCTGAGCATCCAGGAAGGCCATTGATCACAGCCTGTAATCCTGTATCTAATTGCAAATTGAGCCATTTCTTCTTCCAAGCAAGAAAATGACCTGGTGCACTGCTTGAAGTTCTGCCCCCTGGGCAAATTTCCCTTTACGCTGTCCTTTGGGGATGTCACAGAAAAGGGTAGTAGTGCTGTGGCTGTCCTCTTTTGAGTTGTCATCTGACAACCAGGAGGAGTATCCTCTTCCTCTGTCAATTGGTCATAGGGAACTCTCCATAAGGCCATCAGTGCAGTCTGGGACATTTCTTCATGTAACTTACTTGTCACTTCAGGGCTTGTTGAGGCCCAATCTCGTATATGTCACTTCCATTGAATGATGGACAGCACCTGCTGCTGTACTACACTCTAAATTTTATGGCATAGTAGGTCAGATAACACCCAGTTTATGATAAATAGCTCAGGTTATATGATAACTTGGTCATCCTTGATTAAGTTTTTAGTCACCCGTAAGGCCCAGTGGCAGGCCAAGAGATGGTTCTCAGAAGCTGAATAGTTATCTCCAGAAAATGGCAAGGCTCTGTTCCAAAATCCTAAGGGCCTGTGCTATGATTCACCTATAGGGGCCAGCCAAATACTACAAGAAAATCCTATTTGCCTCTGACACTCAGAGTACCATTGGATTTACCAGTGCATATGGTCCAGGTGACAGAGCAGTTTGCATGGCAGCCTGGACCTATTGCAGAGACTTTTCTTGTTCTGGGTATTACTCAAAACCAGCAACTTTTCAGATCACTCAGTAAATGGGTCGAAGTAGCATATCCAAATGAGAAAATTTAATGAAGCCCACTAGGTGTTGTGCCTTTTTGGTAATATTAAGGGGCAGATGCAACAATCTATTCTTCATCTTAGAAAGGATATCTCAACACGGCTCATATCACTCAGCCCCTAGAAATTTCACTGAGATCACAGGTCCCTACATTTTTGTCAGATTTATTTCAAATTTTCTTACATGCAAATATCTTACCAATATGTCTAGAGTAGTTGCTCCTTCTCGCTCACAAAGTCTAATCAACAAAATGTCATCAGTTCAGTGGAGCAGAAAGGAGATGAAGGGAAGGAAAAGGAGATGAAGATTCCTGCAAACTGAACTATGACATAGAGCTGGAGAGTTGATATATTCCTAAGGTAGAATAGCTCACGTATATTTCTGGCCTTGCCACATTAAATAAAACTGCTTCTCATGGTAAGAATCAATTTAGAAAACTCATTTTTAAAGTTCTGTTTCTTTAAAACAACTCCTGGTACCAAAATTTGTATTAGTCTAGGTTCTCCATAGAAACAATATCTATCTATCTATCTATCTATCTATCTATCTATCTATCTATCTATCATCTATCTATCTATCTATCTATCTATCTATCATCTATCATGTATCTATCTATTAATCTCAAATTGGCTTATGCAATTATGGAGGATGAAAAGTCCTGAGATCTGCAGTTGGCAAGCTGGCCATCTAAGAGAGCCAATGGTATAATTCTAGTCCAAGTCCAAACGCCTGAGAATCAGGAGAGTTGATGGTGTAAGTTCAATATCCCAGCTCAGACAGTTAGACAAAGAGAGACAATATCTTACTCTTCACTTTATTTGTTCTATGCAGGCTTACAATGGATTGGATGAGACCCACATTGGGAAAACAATTTATTTTTCTCAGTCTACTAATTCAAATGTTTATCTCATTTTAGAAACACCCTCACAAAAACACCTAGAATAATGTTTAACTAAATATTTGGATATCCTATGACCCAGTCAAGTTGGGACATAAAATTAACCATCACAGTCACCAAGAAATTGGCCTGATCAAGTCTTCTCCCTGACCTAGACACTTGGCACTATCAGCTCCTGTGTCATGTCCTAGAATTCCCATCACTAGAATAATCCTTTTTGGTTAACAATAGATAATAGATAAACAATCTTGTATCTTGATGAAAACAACATGATTAATTAATTTAATAATTTAGTAATTTTCTAGGACTGCTGTAAAAAAGTACCATAAACTGGGTGGCTTAAACAAATGAAAACATTGTCTCACAGTTCTGAAGGCTAACTCTAAAATCAAGGCGGCATGAGGATTGGCTTTTTCTGCGGGCTCTGAGAAAGAATCTGTTTCATGACTCTCTCTTGGTTTTTGGTGGTTGGCGGGCAATCTTTGGTGTTTCTTGAATTAAAGAAGGATCGCCCTGATCTGTTCCTTTATCTTCACATGGCATTCTCCCTGTATGTGTCTGTCGCTAAAATTCCTATTTTTATAAGGACATATAAAATTACCTCTTTAAAGACTCTATCTCCAAATAAGGTCACATTCTGAGGTCCTAGGGGTTCGGACTTCAACACATATATAGGGATAGGGCACAATGCAATCTATAACAGTCTCATACATTTTTGAGTATTTTATGGTGTGTGTGTGTGTGTGTGTGTGTGTGTGTGTGTGTGTGTGTGTGTTTCAGATCTCTCAGAGTTAAAGAAATCTGGTGAAGAACAGAGATCAATTAGTTTAACATCCTGGCCAGAGAATCTAGAGGAAAAATTTGAAACAAAATTGAAACAGGTCCAGGAAACTAGTCAGATTAGCCTGAAAATATCCTTGGCAGCAGCTGACCATGGTTAAGAGATTTTCCTTCTTTTGCCTGTAGGGAAGCTCAGGACTACTCCGCCTGGACAACACCACTTATGTTAATGGCCTGTCACTCACTTTAACAGGAATGCCTTTATGTTGCAGTACAGATTGCCAGGGATGAATTAAGCAGGTCACAGTGAGATTTCAAATCTCGAAGGATCAATAGTTGCTCATCACACAAGCGTAACACCAACAGTGGCCTTAGTCAGATGATAAGAATGGAGAATGAGGGAGGTATGTTTTTTTTTTTTTTTAATGCGGTCTCAACTGAGTAGACATTGAATCTTGACATGTGTACATTTAACTGGTACTACATTTAAGATGATGTCTGTCCAATTGCCAGTTCTCACTCAGAGGAAGGCTAATGAAAGGCTTGCAATCAAGGAGACGTGGGCAAAATCTTGAGAGACCTTATGCATATTATTTTTCCTTGTTGTATTTGGTAGGTTGAGTTCTACCAAATATATTCTACCCCAAATAATCTTATAAACATATTTTTCTTTAGGAAGAAAGAGAGCTTGATCAAGAAAGATTTTTCACAAATTACTTGATTTTATTCCAAGATCCGCAAATACTAGAATCCTGAAGGATTAAAAGTATTTAAGTAGCTTTCTTTCCATTACTGTAAAGTAGTATTTCTCACACCTGGTTTAGGATATTTTTATTATCGTTATTTTCCAGTAAAGATGTTGTGAGACAGTTTGCAGGCTTTGAAATCACAGAAACAACCATTCAGGATATTTTGCTGCATTTAATATTGGCTAAGCATTTTTTATTATGAAATTCTATTTTTCATCCTTAAAAAAAAAAAAGAAGCTTAGGTCTCTTTCCCATCTGCTTCTACAGAAGGAGACAGAGTTTTTATGAGTATTGTGGTTGACTGCAACTCAAGTGGAAGAAATTAAGTGCTCCGAACTTCATTTGCTTTTGCAGAGTTAAACTTTGCATAACAACCTGTCTTCAGGCCTGTGCTTTCCCTCTTTGCTCCAGGATTCTCACATAAAAGAACAGAATTGCAGCAATGATTTAGTGCTTCTGAAAGTCAGAGGTGCTGACAATCCCGATTAGATAAGGCTAACTCTCCTACCTCTGGCCAATCCCAGGCTGCTACATTACACAAAGAAAAGAAGTCTAACAAGACTTTGTAAAATCGTAAAATCAAATAAGGAGAATTTGGATTCATTAGGCAAAAGCACTGGATTGTGATGTGAGGGTCCCTGGAATGATTCCCAGTTGAGACCCTGTTATTTTCTATATCTAAATTTCCTTTGTGAGTAGACAGGAAGAATGTTGATTCCTAAACATCACTTGAAGATTAACTGCTTTCAGAATCATTTATCTTGATCGTTCTAGGAAATATTTCTCAAATTGTCTTCCATGGACCACCTGCATCGAATCTCCTGGGGATGCTAATTAAAAATGCAGATTTTGGGAGCCCCACTCCTACACCTGAATCAGAATCTCTTCTGAGATGGGGCTTGGGTATTTGGGATGTTAACAGAACCCCAGTGGTTCTTACACACACTGAAGTTTACAAGCCACTAATTCAGGGTCTCTTTCTTCATTGGCCAGGTCCTAGGAAAAGACCTGATGCTAAAGCACTTAGGCAAAGCTCAGGAAGAGGACACTGCTGCTGTCAACCCTGGACCTTGGGCACCCCAACACCACTACTACGACTTTCCCTGGAGCCACAGTGTCACTGCTGCATCATACCCACAAGAGGAGACAACGCCTTTGTTTCTGCTTCTGGCCTCACTACTCTAGGGAAGGGATAGCTGACTGGCTGGCCCTAGCCCAGGGGCCACATACCCAGGGAAAGAAAAGTACAATGTTTTCAGCTTCTTATGGTGAAAAGGAGAGTTTGCTTCCCAACAAGATTCACACAATTAAGGATTTCCCAACAGGAGGCAGAGGATTGTCGGATATACATTTTTAGTGATAACAAGAGAAGGGAGAGCCATAAGTGGGAATTCAGCCACACATACTACAATCATTGTGGCAGTAAACAACTGGGAATTGGAGCTCTGAGACCAGTGAATCCTTCTTGGTGAACCCCGAGGGCTCATTTAGAAAATCCCTATAAAAGGGCCCTTTCTATAGAGCTCTTTCTTGTTGATCTCTCTCAAAAGGCCTCTACTAAAATCATCTCTGCTCTTACTATTAAGTTCAAATCATTGACGCTTTACATGTTTTTTTAGCGCTTTAATTTTTCATTCTAGGAGGAGGTTTAGGACTCTGAGGTATCTTATCTCATTCTCCTCTGGGTCCTTTCTTTAAATTTCTGTGATTCTTTTACAATTTTATATAACCATTCTAATTTTATCAGTGAAGAGAGGCTCAGAAATGGTGCTTTAAAATCAAAGTCATGTAGCTAACGGCAGCACAGTTGAATTTTGGCTACTTAGCCTTCTATAAGCCCAGGAAGACAGCTCCCTTCCCTAGGCTTTTGGCATCCTTGGTCATTTTTATATACCATCTCCACATATCTGGTATTTCTTATGTCTCATCATACTCAGCTAGATTACAGTCTTCCTAGAAGGTTTAAAATTTTTTATATTGAATGAACTCTATCATTTCCTCTAGGTAGATTCAAGATGGACTTGTTTTCCTAATAACTTATATTGAGTGCCTTGTTCTAGGTATTTTATCAACATGATATCACTTAGTCTTATAAAGAAAAAATTGAGATTCAGAAAAGTGAGGTTATTATCTAAAGCTACATATTTAATAAACAGCAGAACTGAAATTCTACCTGAGTCTATCAAAGTCTAACGTCTGTAGTTTTCTATATTATCAACTGCTTCTTATACTATGTTGAAATAAAAATGTAACAATTTATCAATGAAATTTCAGGTAAAGATGAAATAACAGATAAAGATGGAAGTATTATAGGCATTGTGTAAGAACCACAGTGGTTACCTACTCTTCATCTAGGTAATACTGCCTTTAACACACAGACACACATGTACATGGACACACACAGGCACATACCCCATTCCTCCATTCCATGAGTCTCGGTGACTCCTCTGACCTCTGAACTGCAATAGTAATTAAGTACTATTGTTTACTGAGAACGAGGCTAGGCAGTTACAAATATTATCTCTAATCCTTACAATACCTCTATAATTTATCTTATCCCTACATAAAATTAGAGAAGTACGGTTACCCAGGTAGAAAGTGGCAGGACTAACGGTCTACCTGGTCTGATTTCCATGACTCATGCCTTCAGACCATATTGTTTTCACGTAAACAATTCATTGACACCACTCATGGAGAAAGTTTTAATTTGCTTTATAGCAGGAAACTCCTTTAAAATCAAACTTACAAATCCCAATCATCAGCGGTTCCTATTTTTTGGTTCTGATCACATCTAGCCATACATGATAGGACCGTAAAGCCCAATTTGCCCTCAGGCTTCGGCTTAAAGACCACTTTCTCCAAAAGCTATCGCTGTCTGTTCACTCCTACCTCCTGGCCAGGGTTAGGCAATTGTGGCCACCATCAAGTTGCCACCCAAGTCTTCTTTAAGAGAGAATACACGAAATGTGTTAGCAGAGAGCCTGCAGCTGCCACCCTTCCAGGATGCACCACAAGCTCCATGCCCAGCCACTTCCAGCCAATAATTGAACAACACAGAGTTACTAGAATTTGGCATTTTCTGCTTCACCCATGACTCTTCTAACAGATGATCTTTGATCTGTGGATTCCCTGTGGCCTGGCTGAAATGTTCTCAAAGCTACACTAAAATCTAAGATTCTTCCTATTCAATCTCCCTTTTTCCCCTCTTCTTTCATAGGTATGAGACCTGAATCATAAAATGAAGGCTCTCCCTGCTTTATCCTTCCCTCTCCTCTTTTCACAGACATTTTCCCCAGTAAATATCTTACACCTCTAATCCCATTTTAGATTTGGCTTCTGGAAGAACTAAACTGACAGAGAAACTTTCCTCTGTGCTTCCACAGCATAACTCTAAAATGGCAGGTTTCAAAATTGTTGTTTTTTAAAAAAGTATTTTTTTTTTTTACTTTGTAATTGCCCTTGGAAAAAGGATTCTCAATGAAACAAATCCATTGAGATGTAGTTCACATACTATATAATTCACCAATGTAAACTTTACAATGCAATGGTTTTTAGGATACTCACAGGTATGTTCAACCATCACCAGTCAGTTTTAGACATCACATCAGAAAGAAATGCCATATTCTTTAGCTATCATCTCTGTATTAGGGGTGGGTTGCAGAGCTCCTCATGCTATCATGCCAGAAATCTTTTCTCCTATAATTGTCTCTTGCCTCAACTAAATCATAAGCAGTATAAAGACAGGACCTTATTTGTATTTCCATAATAGCATTTATTAGAACTGGTGAAGATTTATTTGCTTATTTGCCAGTTTTTTTTTTTCTGTCAACCCCTAGACTAGTGAGGACTTTGTCATATTCACCATTATAATATTGTGCCTAGCACAGTACTTGGCACATGTAAGAAACCAATAAACCCTAATGAATAAATAGGTTGGTTATTGTCCCGGGTCTATATACTTTGTGTTACATGAGACAGGCTACTTTGATTGGCTACACAAACACGATGCTCAAGCCCCTCTCCCTTTGACTTCTCTCACTATAGAAGCTTAAATGTTAAATGCTCACTTCCCAACTTCCTTAGCAGCTAGGGGTGACTGCACAACCAAGTTCTGATGCATCTGAACTAAACAGAAATCTGCTAAGATGGTGAGTGGGGGATTTCTAAAAAATGTACTGTTTTCTTGATAAAAAGGGACACAAAGTATGTGGTCCTTCCACTCTGCCTTAAAAATAGATTATTTCATGGCTGTACCTGTGGCAGCTACCATGTGACTCTGAAGAAAGGTCATGAGAATAGCAGAGATACTTACCTGTTGAGTTACCGGACCGGTGCCAGAAACTGCCTACCTCCGACGTCTGATGATGTGAAAAAGATAAACTTTGCTTGTTTAAGCCACTGTTGGTGGTATTCTGCTAACTAAAGGCTGAACCTAATTCTAACTAATGTACCACAGCATGGTTCTTTTAGATTAGGTGGTAGGGGAAGCATTTCTGAGATAGTCAAATTTGAGCAAAGACATGGATGTAGCATTGGAGTAAGTAGGGTAAGGAATATCCACGGGAAGAGCATTCCAGGCAGAGGAAACAGAGATCGTGTGATGAGAAAGTGCTTGTGCCCAAAGAAAATCAAGGAGGCCAGTGCATAGGAGCCATGGGCAAGGGGGAGATTAGTAAAAAATGTAGCCAAAAAGGAGACAGAGTATCAGTTTATATATGGACTTACAGCTCACATTGAGGACCTTAAATTTCCATCGAAACATAATGAGAAGCCAATGAAAAATTTGAATGGACGAGTGATATAAGTGGAGATGTTGAGTATAGATTCTAGGGAGCAAGAGTTGAAGCAATGAAATGAGGAAAGACATAACCCAGATGAATGGCTATGGAACTATTAACTAACCTGTGAGGTGATAAAACTATTAATTAACCTGATTTCACAATATATACATATGTCAAAATATCATGTCATACATTTAAAATATATACAACATTATTTCTCAGATATACACCAATAAAGCTGGGGTGAAAAGTTAAATTAATGATTTTTAAATTCTAAACATTTATGTTCATTTAATTTGATTATTAAGTACTTATTTTTTAATTTTATACTGGAACAATAGTGGTTTGTGAAATACATAGTTTTTTTTTTGTTTGTTTTTGTAAGCTGTTTTGAAGTTGTATGTATACCATAATTTAGTTTTATTCATGCCAGGATTCTGGGGGATTTTCACCCCTAAAATGGCATATAAATTTGGCCTCAGCCTGCTATTTCCAGAAAGTAATGAATTAGCTGATAGTCTAATGTAATCTTCATTATTTGAAGGTTATGAACTTGACATGAACTAATTAGTCTATTTTTTTCCTTTTTGCCATATCAAACTTTTAAAAATATAACTTACAAATTATGAAGGTGATGGTGTTCATTCATTATATAAAACTGGGAAAATTCAGAAACATAGATGAAAATCATAATCTTTTATCTATTACAGGCAACTAATGTTAACATTATGGGTATATCCAGTGGTACGCTCATAAATGTTTAACAACTGTATTGTGATTCAATGTAAATTACAATAGGTAACATAAATATCGGTTGATATTTTTGTTTATATTAATAAGAGAAAATTGAAACAACCAAAACATACGTCAGAATTTTCACTCATTTGTCAATGACACAGGCAATTTCTTTGCTGATTTGGGTAATAGTTTTCAAATACTGGAAGAATACTTAGTTTTTTGTGCTACTCATAATGTAACAGCTTCAAGCACAACATGCTTTTAAGTTGAATCTGCATAATTAACATATTTTCTCTATCTCTTTCTTAAGTTGAAACAATCAATAAAACGATAATTTTTAAAAAGAGACATAACTCAGATGAGACAAGACCAGGGTGGGGAAGCAGGAAAGTGTTAAAAAGTCTGGATTTATTTTGAAGGTAAAGCCCACATACTTTGCTGATGACTATAAGTGAAATGTGAGAAAAAGAGAGAAGTAAAAATGATCCCCAGTTTTTTGGCACAAGCAGTTAAGTGTGTGGCAATAGTAAGATTGGAAATATTGGAAAATGAGCAAGCTTAAGGGAGGTAAACAAAGTGTGCTGCTTTTAGAATTCTTAGTTGAAATTTCCAAGTCAAGATGACCATCAGGCCATTGAATGTCTGCAGTTCACAGAGAGGGTAGAACTGGAGATATAACTTTGGGAGTAATCATATCTAGATGGTACTGTGAGGCATGAGATGAGATGAGATCAATGAGAGAGTGAACATAAGTAGAAAAGAGAAGTAATCCTAGGTCTGAGATAGGAGAGATGGAGACAAATCAGCAAAGGAGACCAAGATGTGGGAAAAAGACCTAAAGAGTGAGTTATCTGAGCAGCCAACTACAGAGAGAGTGATTGGAGCAGACACTGCTGGTGCCTACCCACTTTCCCACAGTTCTCATAAGAAACCACAAAAATAAACAGACATTTAAAAATAGCACAGAACTACTGGCATGTCAAAGTGTATAGAGATATTATGAAAAGGTAGTGAAAAATAATGCCAGTAAATTAAAAACTGCTTAATAAAATAGATTAAGTTCTGAAAATATAAATTAACAAAATTAAGGCAAAAAAAAAAAAAGCCTGAAAATCCTTATAACCATATAATTGTAATCAATAGTTGAAATCTTCCTTTACATATAAAGCAAACAAAAAAACCCAGATGGTTTAACATACTAGGACTACTAAACTTTCAACTACCAAATAATTTCAGTCTTAAAATAGTTTTCCAGAGGAAAAAAAAAGAGCTATTCCACATTCTATAAAGCCAGTAGCTCTTTGTTCCCCAAAATCAAATGAACAGAGCATAAGAAAAAAAAAATTACATGAGAAGAATCAGTCCTGTCAGAGGATTAAGTATGAAAGCATTATTGCCCTGGAAGACATTTATGAAAGCCCAAAACACTTGTAGTTGGTCCCCTCACACCTGTTAGAAAGGCAATCATCAAAAATACTAGAGATAAGTGTTTGTGAAGATTTGGAGAAAAGGGAACCCTGGTGCACTGTTTGTGAAAATGTAAATTGGTACAGCCACCATAGAAAGCAATGCGGAGAGTCTTCAAAAAATTAAAAATAAAACTATCATTTGATCCAGCAATATCACTTCTGGGTATATATTCAAAGGAAATTAAAAACAGGAGTTTGAAGAAGTATCTGCACTCCCACGCCCATTGCAGCATTATTTGCAGTAGCCAAGAGATATAAATAACCTATGTGTCTGTTAAGGGATAAATAAAGAAGCTGTGGTATAGATATACACTGGAGTATTATTCAGCCCTAAGAAAGAATAACGTTTTGCTATTCGTGATAGCATGGATGGATATCTTGAGGATACTATGCTAAGTGAAATAAGTCAGACAAAGCAAGACAAATACAGTGTGGTATTGTCTTGTAACATTTAAAAAAGTTGAACTCATAAAAATAGAGTAGAGTAGTGGTTACCAGGGTCTGGTGGGGGTGGAGGGTGAGAAAAATGGGGAGATGTCAGTC
Organism: Cynopterus sphinx; assembly: GCA_030015415.1. Classification (NCBI taxonomy): domain Eukaryota; kingdom Metazoa; phylum Chordata; class Mammalia; order Chiroptera; family Pteropodidae; genus Cynopterus; species Cynopterus sphinx. The sequence continues at coordinate 46,983,016 of CM057381.1, forward strand.
AGAGGGTATCCTTTTTCAGTTTGAAGATGAATAAGTTCTAGGCATCTAAAACATATAATTGTGAATATAGTTAACAATACTCTTGAAAGTTGCTAAGAATGTAGATCTTAAATGCTCTTACCACAGAAAAGGTACTTTTGTGACGTGATGGAGGTGTCAGCTAATGCTAAGGTGGTAATCATATTACAACATATGCGTCAAATCAACACCGTGTATACTTTACACTTAGACAATGGCATATATCAACTATATCTCAATAAAGGAAGAAATAAAAACTCAATAAACTGCCATAATGAAGTCTTAACAAATTATGAAAACTAGGAAACCTCCAAATTACAAATAGTAACTACCAGAAACTTATTGCTATTATCAATCTTATTGGTGTAATTTTAGAAATTTCCTTTAAAATTACATATAAGACAATAATGCTTGCTTCTACTGTTTCTACCTACCATTGTTCCAGAGATTGTGTCAATGCAAAGAGAAATATTTAAAAACTGAAAAAAATTTGAAGTGAGTAAATATAAATTGTCATTATTTTTAGCAGAATGTTTGCCTAAAGATTATCTTCACCAAAAAAAAATGTATAGACAAATTGGACAATAAAATTGTATAAAGAAATTATCATATAAGTTATTATAAGAGAATTGTAATAGAATTTATCAAGGCAAATGAATATAGAATTGACATACCCCCAAATGCATTTTTTATACCAGAAAAAAGAAAATATTTTTACAATAAATGATACCATTTTCTAATAGTAATACAAAATATAAAGTGCCCAGAAATAAACCAAAGACACTATTTGCAAAGCCTGTACAAAAGAAATTATCAAGCTTCACTGAAAGATATTAAAGACTACCTGAATAAATGAAAAACTGTATCATGTTAAGAAAACACAACATTCTAAAGATGTCAGTTTACCATAAGTTGATCTATTAATTTAACGCGATGCCAATAAAAATTTCAACAGATGTCCTAAAGAACTTAGCAAACTAATTGTTAAATGTCTAAGGAGAGGCAAAGGGCTAAGAAAGCTCAAGGTGTTCCCAAAGAAGGAGGTGGATGTACTCCCCTCGACCCTTATTGTCACACATTACAAAGTAAAGAAGATGTGGTTTCACCCACAGTTAATCAAATCGATCAGTGGAAAATAATTTAGAGCTCTCTATTTATCTCGTAGACATATGGAAATAAGATATAAGACAGAAGTGACATGGTAAGGTTTTATTTTCCTCAATCATTGCCTACAAAGCACCTTTGGACTTTAAATTGTATGTATCTCCTGTTTGGTACTTTCTTGTAATTTTTTTAATTTTCATGAATTTTATTTATAATTCTTCCACCTTTTCACCTGAAATTTACCTTTCTGTTTAGCACAAACTCTTCCTACAGAAATCATTTATCATTGTAACTTTTAAAATGCTTTGCCTTTCTCTTTATCTCCTAAAGAAGTTATTGGCAATTTTTATAGAAATTAAATTGGGAGGATGTGATACTTAGGAGGTTTTTTCATTTTATCTATTAAATTAGAGATTTTTGTATGACCCTGTGTCCATAGGAGGAAGAATACAAGAGTCTGTGAACCAACAGTGGAAGCATGAGTTGCCCTGCTTATTGCCACACTCAATGGCCCATTGGATAGTTTTGTGCTTCCCATCTCCATAAACTCTGGGCTCTGAAGGATCTATATTTGTGCCAAGACCACACTTCTTGTGAGCTGTTCTCAATCAATGTCTATGGCATCCTTGGTCCTGGGAGACACAGGATTCCACATATGGGTGACTTGTTGCCCTTAACACTCACCTTAGATAGCATGTGGTCTAGAGTACTTTCACCAAACCTTCCCAACTTCCCTCCTTCACTTGGGATCAAACATGCTTCATGATCTCATGGCTCTCCCAGTCTTCCCCAGATTTCTCACTCATCGCCTCACAGGTATTTCCTCTAATAGAATCCCTGTATATTTTATCATGTCTTGGCATCTGCTTCTCAGAAGACCCAGATTAATGTATCAAGGGTTTCATCTGAGGGAACATCAACAACAACAACAACAACAACAACAACAACAACAACAACAACAATGACAACCAAGAATCAGCTCTGGTTATCCTAAGCAGAAAAATAATTGATTTTAAAGCTAACAGGAAAGTTAGAGAATCAGTCTCAGAAAATGGCAGGGACAAGAGAAGCTTGTCCCAAGCTACTGCCCCATGGTGGACCTGGGGGTGCCTGCTAACACAAGATACTGCACAACCTCCACCACCACCTCCACCACCACCACCACCGTTTCTACACTTACCATGATTTTTGTGTTTCTAACTCCTAATTTAAGTTCTTGGGCTGGATCATTCAATAGGGCCAGATGCAGGTAAGATTGCAGCATCGTTTCCCCAGAAAGCAGCTCTGCAGTGGAGAGCGGTGTGCAGGAGGTTTATTAGGCAGTGCCTTGGGAACCGACGCCTGTGAAAGGAAAGCAGAGAAACCAGGATTGGGCAGAGGGAGAGCTGAGCGGAGATGCAGTTTCAACAGAAGAATTAGCTTCACCTGTGAGGAGTTCTGACCCTGGGGCAACCCTACAGAGTAGTCCCAAGTCAGGATGAGAAGACCCGGTCTTTATACCCATGTCTTGGTTATTCGCTGGCTGCATAGCCTCCCCCAGTAAGGGTGTATGACCATGGTTAAAGCAGTTCTGTTCAGTTGAGAAAATTTTTGAGGGAGACTGACAGCCAAGGGCTGTAGGCAGCAGTCTCAGTAGCTAGGATAATAAGTTTTTAGTCCTGAAGGGGTGGGGTATGAATTATGTATCACAACATTCACCACAGGTAAAGTGTCCCTTGCCTTAGCTGCCATGATTGGGGGAACAAATACCTAACCTTTTTAATTTTGAGGAAGAGGCCAGACCCTACTCCTGCCATGACTCACACAAAGTTAAATTCCCAAAACAGGAAGAGAGTTCAAATTCCAGACATGTAAAAATGTCCATTGCACCCGTGGATACAGTGGCAAGGAAGGTTTACCCGCCTACAGAGCACTCTTCTGATTTTGAGCTGCAGTGGTGAGGTGGTAGGAGCCAGGATCACCTTATACCACACCAATACCTGCATTCTAGCACCACCACCAGCAGCAGCAGACATAAATGAAGAATATCTTTCATTCTTAAGAGCTTTCAATGCCCCTGACTTTGGTGCTAAGCTTAATGGAGATACAATTGAAGAACTTTGAGGAATAAACCAGTTACGGGGATGGGGAAGGAATCTTGGTTTCGGCTGCACGAGCAAGATGTGGGTGACCAGAACGGATCTGTATATGTGTTACTACCTGGTGATTTGGAGTTCTTAGAATTATCAAGGGAAAGGTGATCCCCAGAAGGAATGAATATGCTTGTAAGATCCCTAGAATGGATGAATATGTTTGAATCAAGTTTTAATTTGAGTAAATTGAAAAAGTGACTTTGCATCACAAGTGGTCATTTAAATTGCAAGTATATTTTTATACACACCGCGATACCCAAGCATTGACTGGAGAGTGGAACTCAGTATACGGTAATAATCCATGTTGACCTCCAGGTAAGAGAATGCATCTAAACTTCTAAAATTCTATTATAGAGCTATTTTATCTGTAGTAGGCTTCTGTGACATGCATATGCAGTCATCCTTCAAGTTCTAAGTGTAACTCCCTGATACAATCTTCTCTATTGCTCTTTCCCCTTTGTTCACAGAAACCACTGTGCCTCATTGTGTTTCTATAGCACTTTTTTACAGTTGACAACCTCTGTATCCCTTCTAATGCCTTATTTCATGCCTCTCACTTCTGCTGGAATGAGCCTCCTTGAGAGACAGTCCTATTCGTATTTGCTTCCCATGAATCCTGGAATAAAATAGACGAGTTCCTATAAACTCAGAAATCTGAGCACAGCATTATAGTGCAATGATCACTCCAACCATTAATGTCTTTCCAGTTTACTTCCCACAATAACTAAGCTGATAGTTTGGACACAGTTTGGTATGATGGGGACTAGAGCTTGGTTAGCTTAGGTCATCTTTATAGATGTTCCTGACAGTGAGCCTGAGACTGGCTAATAGTCAGGAGTCCCTTGAGGGAGGCTATAGACAGTTATCGTAGGTGGTATGGGAGTGTAGATGACCAGTCATGGTCAGGACTAAGGCAAAGGGGCACTGGAAGCAAGGCTGGGATCTGAGCCAAATTGGGCTTGCTTCCATAGAATCTGGCTGGCCATTCAAAGCCTGTCTTTCCCAAAAGATCACCCTCATCCTAGAGCACAGCCTGGCCCATCAGTGGTGGGAGGCTCTGTGCCTTGTCTAATTATTGTAGCAATGTTTAATAAGATGGTGGGTTTAGCCAGCCACATTATACAGGATTCCCATGAGTTTTAGAAAATTTTGACATCATTTATTGACTCATCTGTTCATTCATTCATTCATTCAAAAATCTTTGCCATAACTTAGATCTAAACATTTTCCAACTGGACAGTAAGTAAACCAAAATCTATAAATACCCACCCCTCACTTCACACAACCTCTTTCTCCTTTTATCTCTGTATTCCCTTCACCTGGAAGGACATTCATCACTGTCATGCTCTACATGGTCTTCTTTGCTGCATGTGTACAAAAGGCCTGCCTCAATGGGGGACAACCAGTGACTAGCTGAGTCAGCTTTCTAATGATGGGGTTTGGTATTAGAAAGATGGCTTACTGCAAGTATAAATCACAATTTTTTTTAATCAGCTTACCCTTTGTAAACTCATAATTTGGTCTCCTCTAAGCCTAACTCCATTGTTTTGTTTTTCAATTGGTTTCTGCAGTTGGATGGGAACATTGATGCTATCCATTGAGTCTTATCAACCACCTAATAATAATAATCGCTGTATTATCCTTTCACCCCATGTTTACTTGGACTTTTAATCTTCTCTTTTTACTCTCTTTATCAACAACTACCAGACCAGAGGTCATACTTGATTTAAACTTTTTCCTTAACAATCTGAAAGGTACAAGTAATATTTCTTTGTGGAAAAGTTGGAAAGTAGTTTCTTCTCATAGCACATCATGTATAAACCAAAGTCTTCTTGTCATACTTCTAAAGTTAGTGAATCTGGAAAACTTATCAACAGATACCTAGAGACACTTTAAACCTCAGAAAAGCATGTAAGTTTTATTCATTCACACTGGTATTTGAAAGCATTTGAACAGACTATGCTGAACTTTATTTTTTTCCTTTGGATATCAAAACTTTATAGATAGTTTAAGTAAATACTATAAGAATAATTTTTAAAGAAAATAATTTATACCTTTGAGGAACCTTAATTATGTTTCAGTATCCTTAATCAATTTAGACATACACATTTACATTAAGCCATGCTTATTTTTCTATTAAAGTAGATTAAGTTTTCTGAAGATAATTTAATCAACTATATTATCAGCTAAACTTCATATCGTACTGTCAATTTGAGTGAACTTCTTCTTGATTAATTAGTCTGAATTAAGAAAGTTTAATATAGCATTTCAGTTCAGAAAAATCTGATGTTCCAGAAAGGTCATAATATAGGCAATTCAAATTCTACTTAAATGCTTGCTATAAGCCAAGAATTATATTTGGCATTCTCTCATATTTACTCTGCAGACCCAAATCTAGTTATTATTTTTTAATGTATAATTTTAATAATTAAACCTGACTGGTGCCTTTAAAACATAATTCACTCTACCAGTATAAAAAGAGCCACTTATTCTGGGTTTCTGAGAATAACGTATCTCTGTTAGAAGTAGTAGAAAGAGCTTCAGAAAATAAAAAGAATCTGGAATGTTGATCTACAGACTCATTTAACAAAATGAGAAAAAATTAAGAAAAATGTTGACAAACAATTAAAATAAAAATAAATCTTTCTTAGTATCATAGAGCACTAGTTGGCAAACCCAGCTCAGGGACCAAATATGACCTGCCACCTGTTTCTGTACAACCTGCAAGCTAACAATGGTTTTTACATTTTTAGACAATTGAAAAAAATAAGATGAATAATATTTCATGGTACTTGAAAATTATAGAAAATACAACTTACAATGTTCTAAAGTTTTATTGGAAAACAGCCATGCTCACTCATCTAGGTATTGCCTTTGACTGCTTTGGCAGAGTTAAGTTTTTGCAATAGGGGCCATGGATCTAAAACTATTTACTATGGAGCTCCTTACAGAAAGGTTTGCTGACCCCTGTCAGAGAACATAATAGGAAAGAAATCTCTACCATTATATAATCCACCCCTAGTACAATGGCAGCTAGGTAATTTAAAACTTCATGATTCTAACGTGACATATCCTTTAACAGTTTCTGATCATCTAAAGTTAATGAGAATTCTCTATGACACTGAGGGAGAGAAAGACACACAAACCCCAAAATAAAATGTTAGAGAAAATGCCGTGACAATATGTTTGCTGTTGTATATTTCTTTATTATAAATTTAAAAATGAGAATGCAGATGTGTAATCAATACCTCAAGGGGAAGGAGAAAAATAAATTCTAGCTTTAAGAAGACCACTGGCAGAATTCTTTGTGCATTCTGGAATTAAACAGAAACTTCAGACGCTCCAAAATTATTCTCATTTTCCTTGTTTAAAAAATAACAACCTATTTACCTGTATCTTTGTATTTTTTAACTTCTTTTCTATGTTTATACTTTTCTTCATATAATTGTCATAATTTTGTTCTTTATCACATTCTTATAACTTTCTCTGGAAAGGGAGATGGGATGCTGTTTTTCTTACTATATAGAAGCAACTTCCACATTTTTGTTTTTCTTGTTCTTTTTTAGCCTACTTAAGTACCATCAACCACTTACATACTCCCTGATGAATTTCACTCCTCACATTTAGACTTTCTGCTTTTCTGACTTTCTATCATTTCTCTTGTACCCCTTCCCAATCCCATTCCACCTCCACACATTTTCATTTACTTGTGGATTTCCTTCTCTGTGACTCAGTCCAATTTCTCTTCTTTTCCTTTAGCTTTGAACCTCACCAGCACCTGCTCATTTAATCTCTGGTTTCCACCCTCAGATCTAGGATCCTATCCAAATGCAAATTCTTCTCCCACATCCAAACACACCTGCCAACTGCTCTTCATCACTTCACACAATCATAACGCCTCTCCACTGTCCCTGCTCCAATTAAGCCACCATCGCTTCTGTGAGCATATGGTCCTACACTGTGCCCTATTCCCTGTATCCGGGAAGATGTGTCCTGCCAAGGACACATGATTATGAGACCTGGAAATGCTTACTTCTACTCTATTTAATTTTATGTGAAACTACAATGCAGTAGAAGGCATATTCAAAGAGATTCTTTTGCTTATTATTAGATTTGAATCTGTTCTAGAGCAGATAAATTGCCAAAGAAATCAGATTAGTAATTGAGGCTGAAAGGCAATAAAGAAAAAAGAGAATAGAAGGAAAAGCATACATACATATCATACTCACATGCAAACAAACACGCACAATCTGTTTATTAATATAAATATTCATACTTTATTTATCATAATATATTTGGCAGAACCACCCTTTTCTAATTACCAAAATCTTATTATTTCTACTAATCTGGGCCTCAAAAAAATTCAGCTAAAAATGTGGTTGGTCTGTACTTCAAATAGATCAATGTTATTCTATGCACATGTGATTATCAATTTATACTTTTCAAGTTTCTTTCATAAAAAAGTCTCATTTAGTTATTAGTTACAAGCAGTCTGGGACCTACCTTATTTAGTGTTTATGGCTCATTTGAAGTTGTTGACAGAACATGCTTTAAAGTCAAAGACAAATCTAACTTGCAAGATATTAAGCAACTTCATTGCCCTTGTTATTATAGGAGAATGCAGTGTGATATCAGAGCCCAATTCAAGGTTATCAACCACCTCAAAAGGTTATAGTGGTCAAATATCATATATAAAAATCAATTTAAAATGGATCAAAGACCTAAATCTAAGGCATGATACTATAAAACTATTTTAAAAAAACATAGAGGAAAAGCTTCATGACATTGGATTTGGCAATTACATTTTTGGTATGGTATGACACCAAAAGCACAGGTAACAAAAGTAAAAATTGATAAATTGGACCACATCAAAATTAAAAACTGTGCATCAAAGGCCACAGTCAATGGACTGGAAAGGCAACCTAGGGAATGGGAGAAAATATCTGCATATATTATATCTAATAATTAAAATCTAGAACTTAAAAGATTTTCTACAACATAACAATAAAAATAAATAGCACAATTAAAAGATGAACAAAAATTTGAATAAATGCTCACTGATCATTAGGAAAGTCAAAATCAGAACTTCAAGAATATTATCATCTCATACCCATTAGGATGGCTACTATCAAAAAAAAAAAAAAAGCCGAAACAAGGGAGAAGAGGAAGATGGCAGACTAGGTAAAAGCAGGGTTTATCTCCTCCCAAGTGTGCATTAAAATTATAACCAAATTATAAAATAATCAATGTGGAGAATCACCTGAAGTCCAGCTGATCATATACATATATCTGATAATATAAAGAAGGAGCCACATCAAAGCTGGGAGGAGGGGCAAAGTCACCAATCAGGCAGGACCAGCACCTGTGGGTGGTGGAGGAACACTGGGAGGGAGAGTGAGGCTGCAAAGACTCCCCTAAAGGATAGAGGGACCCTAGCCTCATTTAGAGACTCCCCAGTCCAGGGTCCCAACCCAAGGAAGAGGAGCTCCAAAACACTTTGACTGTAAAATTCAGTAGAGATTCTGGCCATCTGGATGAGACAGAAAAAGACTGAAACCTTAGATGCCCCTTTGAAGGGACCATGCATAGGCTCTCTCACCTGTGGACACTCACCCGGTGGTGGGTCAGAGGCTCATGCAAGATTCATATGGGGAAAGACTGCATTAGAACCGGGGCTAGACAGGCAGCTACCATTGGGTCTTAGTCGAGCCCCCTATGTGGCAATCTACAGATGGATCCAGCTTGCCCATGCAGACCCCTCCCACATGGCCAATTCAGAAGTTATGCTAGCCTCAGGAGATGAGCCCACCTCACCCAACCTGCAGATTGCCCTGGGGCCTTTGTTGCTGGGTAGCTGCCATGCCCTGTACCAGGGCCATACATTCCCAGCTGGCAGCCAGCACTGTGAGCACACATTTTGAAGACAGTGTCAGGCAGATCACTGCTGCCAACACTAATTTGGGCAGATCTTGGGGATCTGTGGGCCAGTCCAAGACAACAGCTGGTCTTGCTGTAATCTGTGACTTTTGTGGAACATGACAATGGTTGAAGTTGCAGCAAGACTGAGGCTATATCGATCTGATGCCTATCGTTTCCCTGAGACCCTATATCACCCAACCCACAAATTACTCCAGGCAGCCCATTGGCAGTCAACTGCCACTACCCTGCCCTGCCCCTCCTGTGGGTCTTACAATCCATACTGGCAACAAACTTTGGCTAGCACAGTGCAGGCATTGTGGGAAAATCAGTTGCAGGCAGACATCCGCTGCCTGCAAAAGCTGTAATATTGTGTGGGGGCATCACAGGGGTCTGTGGGGCTTCTCCAGATGGCAGCTGTCTCAGTATGATCTGTGACTACAGTGGGAACACTTGAGCATAGAAGTTGCAACAAAACTCAGGCTGTATTGGCCTGATGGCTCTTGTCTCCCTGAGATCCTGCTTTGCTCAAGCCACAAAGGGCCTGCAGCCCATTGACAGGCAGCCTCCTCTGCCCTGCTATGCTGTGTGGTTACGTATTCTGTGCAGGCAACAGACCTTGGCTAGTGCAATGAGCACATTTCACGAAAAATAGTTGTGGGTAGATCACAGCTGTCTGTATGAGCTGTAATATTTCTTGAGGGGGTGGGAAATTGCAGGAGTCTGTGGGACCACCCCAGATAGCAGCTTGTCTCTCTGTGACTCCCTGTGATCTGTGACTACTATGAGAATGTGCTGATGCTGAAATTGCAGAAAACTGAGGCCATTGGCCTGCCAGTCCTTGACGCCCTGAGTTCCTGCCCCATCCTGAGGCATGTTGATAGGCACCTTCCCCTGCCCTGGGGGTGACACATTCTGCACAGTCATCAAATCTCAGCCAGTGAAGTGAGCAAAGTTCAAGAATGCAGCGATGGGAAGTTCACTGCTGCCGGTACAAGACACAGCATTGCTTGGGCAGATCTCAGGGGTTTTGTAGGCTCATCACAGATAAAGTAGGTTATTCAGTGATATCTAACTTTGGTGGGAGCCCACAGTCTCAGGGCTTGCAGCAAATCTGGTGCTGTGTAGGCCTGACGGCCCCGTGCTTCACTGAGACAACACCCCACCTAACTCACAAATTACTGGTGGCAAGCTTGCTCCCAGGAAACCCAGTTTCATCCTGTACTTTCCTTGGGTCATGAATTCAACAGCAAACAACAGCACTCAATTTGTGCAGCCCATGCAAAGTCCGTTCATCCTAGAGAAGCATTAGGGGGTGGGCCACAGACTCACACCCATGAGTTTCAGTAATTCTTAAACAGTGCTCAGGTGTGGGGCAGGCCCGAGGTGAACAGCAGCTGGCCTTGCTATGATTGGAAACTTGTACAGGGAGCTACAGAAACAGCACTGACATGTAAACTGACACTGCAGTTGCAGGGGAAAATTTGCTCAATAGACCCAGAAGACTCCTGGGTTCCCTGCCCCACCAAACATGCATAAAACTCAGAGGCTCATCCAGTTTCAGAGACTTATGGGCAACTGACAGACAGTGTCCGGCCTTGGGGAGCACTAGTTCTTCTGCTAAACTGCCCTAGGTCAGGGATAGGGGATAACTGGACCACTGCCTATAGCATTGTCTCTTCCACTTACCAATAGATCCAGCATATGCAACACCCATCTGCGGATTCCTTTGTAGCTCCCTGCAGATAGCCCTGAACAATCAAAGGCAGCAGCTGACCTTGGCCTACTGGGGAGCCCCTCACAAGGGGCCACAAAAGCAATGCGCACTGAGGCTGGCACTAGACCACAAAACAGCAACTTCTGACTAGTCCCATAAGAGGTACAAAGGGTGGTCTCAACAAGTACAAAGTCCTACTAGGGCACATCCTACTTGGTAGGGTAGGCCTCCACATAGCAACTCATACCTAGTGGGCACAGCCAATTCCCAGTTAGTTAGCCTGAGAGTTAATCCCATCCACTGATGTTCTAAAACAAACAAACAAAAAAAAACAAAAAAACAAACAAACAAACAAAAAAAGCTTAGCTACAACAGAAGATCACACACAACCCATACAGAGATCCCATCCAGAGCCCCCAGCACAGGGGATCAGAGAGAGTACACCACTGGGTCACACAGGACACCTTCCACATAAGGCCATTTGGCCAAAGCTGAGAGACAAAACAAACATTCCTAACACATAGAAATGAACACAGAGAGGCTAATAAAATGAGAAAACGAAGAAGCATGTCATAAATGAAACAACAGGAGAAAACTCCAGAAAATAAGCTAAATGAAATGGAAGCAAGAAACTTACCAGAGACAGAGTTTAAAATAGTGGTTATAAGGATGCTCAACGAATTGCTTTAAGTGTACATGGATTAAATGCTCCAATCAAAAGACATAGGATATGGATGGATAAGAAAACAAGACCCATGCTTATGCTGTCTACGAGACCCACTCAGATCAAATGACATTCAGACTGAAAGTAAAGAGATGTAAAAAAATATTTTATACAAATGGAAATGAAGAAAAAGCCAGGGCAGCAGTACTTATATCAGATGAAATAGACTTTAATATAAAGGCTATAATAAGAGACACAGAAGGGCATTACACAATGATAAAGGGACACATAAATCGAGGGGACATAATCCTAGGTAACATATATGCACTCAATATAGGAGCAGTTATTGATTGACATAAAAGGAGAGATGAATGGTAACACACTCATAGTAGGAGACTTTAACAACCCATGACACTAATGGACAGATCATCCAGACAAAAAATCAACAAGGAAACAATGGACCTAAAAGACACACTAGACCAGATGGATTTTCATAGATATTTTCAGAGCATTTCACCCCAAAGCAGCAAAATATACATTCTTCTCAAGTGTACATGACACATTTTCCAGGATAGACCACATGTTAGGCTGCAAATCAGATCTCAATAAATTTAAGAAGATTGAAATCATATTAACCATCTTCTCCAATCAAAATGGTATGAAACTAAAAATCAGCTACTAAAAAGAAAACTGGAAAATACATGAATGCATAGAGGACAAATAACATGCTACTAAACAGTGAATGGGTTAACAATGAGACTAAAGAAGAAATCAAAAGATACCTAGAGACAAATGAAAATGAAAACACACTGACTCAAATTTATGGGACACATAGAAAGCAGTCCTTAGAGGGAAATTCAAAACAATACAGGCCTACCTCAAGAAATAAGAAAAAGCTCAAATAAACAATCTAACCTTACACTTAAAAGAACTAGAAAAAGAACAGCAAACAAAGCCTAAAGTAAATAGAAGGAAATAATAAATATCATAGCAGAAATAAATAAAAGATCATGAAAAACAATACAAGAGATTTATAAAGCCAAGAGCTGGTTCTTTGAAAGGATAAACAAAATCGACACATCTTTAACCAGTTCCATCAAGGAAAAACAAAGTGAGGATTTGAATAAATAAAATCAGAAATAAAAAAATGAGAAATAACGATAGACTCCACAGAAATATAAAAAATCATAAGAAAATACTTTGAGCAATTATATGCCAACAAATTGAACAATCTAGAAAAAATAGATACAGTCTTAGAAACATACAATCTCCCAAGACTGAACCAAAAAGAAACAGAAAATCTGAACCAATCAATTACTACCAATGAAATCAAATCAGTAATCTAAAACCTCCCCCAAAACAAAAGTTCTGGACCAGATGGCTTCATAGGTGAATTTTACCAAACATTCAAAAAAGAATTTTCACCTGTTCTTCTCAAATTATTCCAAAAAATTCAAGAAGAGAAAAGGCTCTCTAACTCCTTTTATGAGGCCACCATTACCTTAATTCCAAAACCAAAGACATTACAAAAAAAGAAAACTGTAGGCTGATATCTCTTATAAATATTGATGCAAAAATTCTCAACAAAATATTAGCAAACTGAATACAGCAATACATTAAAAATGTCATATACCATGATCAAGTTGGATTTATTCCTGAATGCAAGGTGAATTAATGTGATACACCACATTAACAAATAGAAAAATAAAAACCATATGATTATATCAATAGATGCAGAAAAAGCATTTGACAAAATCCAGCATGCATTTCTGATAAAAACTCTCAGCAAAGTGGGAATAGAGGGAACATAACATAATAAAGTCCATGTATGACAAACCTACAGCTAACATTGAACTCAATGGGAAAAGGCTAAAAGTGGTTTCCTTAATATCAAGAACAAGACAAGGATGCCAACTTTAACAACTCTTCTTCAACATTGTATTGGATGTCTTAGCCACAGCAATAAAATAAGAAAGAGAAGTAAAGGGTATCTGAATTGGAAGGGAAGAAGTAAAACTCATTATTTCCTGATGACATGATACTATATATAAAGAATGCTAAAGATTCTACCAAAAAAACTGTTAGAACTGATCAATGAATTCAGTAAAGTAGCGGGATACAAAATTAATATTCAGAAGTCAGTGGCATTTCTATATACCAATGATAAGCTTTTGAAAAGAGAAATTAAGAAAACAATCCCATTTACAATTCATCAAAAACAATAAAATGCCTGGGAATAAAATTAACCAAAAAGGTAAAAGACCTGTTTTTGGAAAATTATGTCATTAAAAAAGGAAATTAAAGAAGATACAAATAAATGGAAGCATATACCGTGCTCATGGGGAGGAAGAATTAACATCACTAAAATGGCCATACTACCAAAGCAATTGATAGATTAAATGCAAAATCTCTATCAAAATACCAATGGCATCTTTCAGAGAGCTAGAACAAATAATCCTAAAATTTATATGAAACCATTAAAGACCCCAAATAGCTATTGCAATTTTGAGAAAGAAGAACGAAGTTGGAGGTGTCACACTACTTGATATCAAACTATACTACAAGGCTACATTAATCAAAACAGCAGGATACTGGCATAAAAACAGATACATCAATCAATGGAACAGAATAGAGAGTCCAGAAATAAATCCATGCCTATGTGCTCACTTAATATATGACAAAGGAGGCAAGACTATATAATGGGGTAATGACAGTCTCTTCAATAAATAGTGCTGGGAAAACTGGACAGATACATGCAAAAATAAGAAAAGAAACTGGACCACCTTCTGGAACTGTTTATAAGAATAGGCTCAAAATGGATTAAAGTCTTAATTGTAAGACTCAAAACCATACAACTTCTAGGAGAAAACATAGGCAGTAGACTCTCTGATAATGCTAACATGCTAACAGTAATTTCTTTTCTGATATATCTCTTTGGGCAAGGGAAACAAAAGAAAAAATAAACAAATGGGACTACATCAAATTAAAAAGTTTTTGTACAGCAAAGGAAACCATCAAACAAAACAAAAAAACTACCGACTAAATGGGAAAAGATATTTGCTCATGATACATCTGATAAGAGGTTAATATCTAAAATATATAAACTCATACAACTCAACAACAACAAAAAAACAAACAATCCAATTAAAAAATGGGCAGAAGATCTGAATAGATATTTTTCCAAAGAGGAAATACAAATGTTCAATAGACATATAAAAAGATGCTCAGTGTCACTAATCATCAGAGAAATGCAAATTAAAACCACAATAAGATAACACCTTATATTTGTCAGAATGGCTATCATCAATAAATCAAAGAGCAACAAGTGCTGGTGAGGATGTGGAGAAAAGAGAACTCTCATACATTGTTAGTGAGATTGCAAATTGGTACAGCCACTATAGAAAACAGTCTGGAGGTTTTCTCAAAAATTAAAAATGGGTCTACCTTTAGACCCAGCAATTGCACTTCTGGGTGTTTATCTAAAGAAAATGAAAACAATAATTCTTAAAGATCTATGCCCCCCTATGTCCATGGCAGCACCATTTACAATAGCTAAGCTGTGGAAGCAACCTAAATGTCCATCAACAGATGAGGGGATAAAGGAGTTATGGCTCATATGTACAATGAAATATTACTCAGCCGTTAAAAATGAAATCTTACCATTTGCAAAGATATGGGTGGACCTAGAGGTTATTATGCTTAGTGATGTAAGTCAGACAGAGGAAGATTTCACTTATATGTGGACTCTAAGGAACAAAAAAAAAACCAAGCTAATCAAAAACAGATTCACACATATAGAGGAAAATCTGATAACAGCCAGAGAGGAGGAGGGTTGGGGAACTGCAAGAAAGGTGTGAAGGGTTAAAGAAGTACAAATTAGTAGTTAATAAATGATCAGGGGGATGGAGGACCGTGGCATAGGGAATGCAGTTAGCACCAGTGTAATGGTAGAGAATCATACAAAAGTTCAATCAGAATGCAGGCTGACATCTCGTGGAGTATTACCGCCCTTCAAAACACTTCACATCAGTGGGAAAGACTTATAGCAGCAGAAGGGAAATTGAATAAACTCCATGTCCACTGCAAAGACCTTTGCTCCATAGAACCCAATTCTGTGAGTATACCCACTCCCCACCCCATCTCCTTTTAGTACCTCCAATACTTGGCCTGTTGTACTGCCTGAGCAAACAGCCATAAAGTCCAAGGTCAACTAGTTACTGACAAGCCAGGATTTTCCTGACTTACGAAAGGTAAAATATATCATTCTAGAGGGCCTTACATAATTTCCTTCCAATTACTGTCGCCTGGAAGGTATATGTAGTAAATTCCCTGACATTGGAAACTGCTTAAGGGAATGTGCTATAACTGCCCTCATTGGAAAGCCTAGGCAGACATGAGAATTGATGTCTTGGATAAGAAAACCATGCAGAGTTGACACCCACTTTGAGGAACTAGTTTCTGATTATGAGAACTAGAGCAGCTGCTACAGTAAAAATTCCAGAAACTAAAACCACACATGGAGAAATCTCAATCACCAGAAACTGTGAATGGGGCAGAAGAAGTAGGTAGGTAAACACGATTGGAATCATATGTTCTAAAGCCTCTATGTCTAATATTCCTACTCAGGAATAACTAGTTATCCCGGTATTTTGGGAGACAGTTTGATGCTGGCTTTTTTAATTTGTGGGGGTTTAGGGTTGTTTGTGTTTTGTTTTCTGCACATGCCAAAGTCTAAGTTGAATGATAATGTTGAAATCAAGAAACTTGGCATGGTGTCTTGAACATATTTGAGGCCTTAAAACATAGAACTGGGCCTGAGCTGCCTCTGACCTACTTAATAAGTGAGCCAACCTAGGTATTAGGCATTGTGGCAAATCGAGAATTTTTTTTTTTGTCAAACACACTGTTCAGACATGATCAGGAAGGTCTGTAAGAAAACTACCCCAGGGCACATTGACCGTGAGAAGTTCAACAAAAGAGAAAACTAGAAGCGAACAAGTAGGATAGTGAAGACAAACAAACAAAAAACCACAGGCAACAGATTTAATGAATAAAGTGATGGGATACTCCCAATAAGCCAAAATACGAGTAAGAGTCAAACTACCAGCAGCAACAATATCCACATAGTACGAATAACTGCTCGGGAGGAAAAGGTAAAGGAAATTCAGATGGCCCTGAGAACTTGGAAAACAAGAAATTGCTAATAAGCAATTACTCTAAAAGTAGGGTCCCAAATCAGATAGAAGGTTGGCAGGCCAATCTAAAACAACAGCTAAATTTTGGAGGGAAACTACCAGGCTTAAATTGTGGGATAAGTACAAGGGCTGCAGGAAGGTTGGGTGACATGAGTTGAGCCATAAGAGTTCTCAAAACACCATTTTCTGGGAGATCAGCCCAGAAAATGTTGACAGACTGACCACGCAGCACTATTACCTTCAGAACAGGTGCACTATTTTGTTCTCACTGAAATAGACACTTGTACTGAATACAGATTTTCCTTCTGTATCTGCAAAGTTTCTGCTAAGACTACTATCCACTGACTACCTTATTCATCTTTATGTTATTCTATAAAGACTTACTCCTTATCAAGAAACTCATTTTATACCAAATGAAGTGCCCTTATTGGCTCATGGTCATAGAACCTACTGGTCTTACTATGTTCTCTTACTGTGAAGTATATGACCTGATGGGTTTGTAGACTAGACCTTTAAAGATAAAGTACCAACTGAGGGAATCACCTTGTGATGCTGGAGTAATATCTTCTATGCTGTGGTATATTCTCTAAATTAATAACCAATATATTGTGCTACTTCTACCACCAGGATTCATGAATCCCAGAACCAAGAAAGAGGCTCCTCTCACCACTACCATGAGCATTTTTCTCAACTCCATGGCCTTGGGCTATGCAGGTCTACAAATCTTAGTTCTCAAGGGAGAAATGTTTTCAACAGGGCACAGAGCAATGGTAGTTGAGACTACTACCTGAAGCTCCAGGGTTTGAAACAGAGAACAAAAAATTACAAACATGAGGGTTATAAAAAGGATAGTATTGAGTATTTAATGAATTCTATATCTGACTGAGGTTAGGATCCTAAAGGAGGAGAAGTATAATGGAGAGTGATGAACTATCCCTCCCTATGGGGCAGACTCTAGGAGGCACATGTACAGGAGGTGGGAGCACCCTGGGACCAGGCAGATTTAAGGAATCTATTACTGGAAACGCGACAAAATAGAGAAAGTGAAAACTAGAACTCCTCAAGAGAGTTGAAAGGAATCACTTGATAAACTTAGGATGGGTACCCGGATGGAAATCTCCACAGGGAATACTAAGAAATGACGTCCTCTTTAAATGCTCAAAAGTACTATTTAAGGAGAGTGACCCTGGTGAATAGCAGAAGTCTCATTTTTCTGAATAGGTTTTCATGTTTGGGGCAAGAGTGGAACAGATGGATGATAGAGGAGAGGCTTATGGGGTGTATGTATACCACACATACGTGCACTTAGGCACGCTGTAAAGCACCTGGAGTGATTGGTCTGGTCTGGGTGTGAACTTGTCCCAGTCTGATCCTGTTTAGAAGAGAAGAACATCAAAAGAGAAAAGACATGGATAAGAGACTGAGACAGGTCAATAACTTCAATGACTTATAGTACCCCAAATTATTGCACAAAACAGTTACTTGTCAGTGGCATTTTCAGTGGAACCAAGAATCTCCCTGACCAGTAATTGTATGGAAATCCCTATGGGATTAAATTTGGAGATAACATCTCAGCAAACATATAAATGACAAAGCAGTGGGAAGATCCCCGTTGGAGAAACACAAATGCTAATTAATGAAAATGTTATAAATTTCAGGAAATTATTCCATACGAGCAAAGAAAACTTAAAGAAAGTTTATAGAAAATTGTAAAGTGCAGTCAGGGGCACATAGGAGGATACAAAACGTATTCTAAGCAACTTATATTGTCTGGTAATTACTCAATATAAAGAAATTATAAGTTCTCTTAGCTGTATGGTCTTGGGCAAGCGACTCAATCTCTGCAGGCCTCCATTGCATAAATCAAATGAAGATTTGACTTCTGAAGTCTACCTTGGCTGTGAAATCTGTGGAGCTGTGACTGTTCCATTAGGTAAAGGTCAATTTTAAATTCATGATCACATTCTTTTTTCTCTTTGATGGTGTCTAGGCTGTCTTCTGTCGTAGGTCATTTCCACGAGAAATAAAAACTTTTTGCCCTCTTCATAGAGACTTTTTCTTCTCCTACACATTCAAGACAGTCCCGGGGCTCCAGAGCAGGCTTGCTCCTGTCCCTGGGGCCCCATCTCAGCCTCCCACTCTCAGAGAGTTCGGGTCATCCTTGACTTCCCTCCCCTCCTAGTCACCCAAGTAAGAAATTTTGCAGATGTTTTCAAAATAGCTCTCTATACCAACAGCCACCACCACATACAAAACATGATTATCATCAAATAAAAATTATTAAAAAATTTGGAAAAAATTTTACTTGTGTTGCACAGGACCCAGACCTTCAGAAAAAGTGGCTTCCTAAATAGAGAAAAGAAGAAACATTTGCAGCTCAATTCCTGTGTGTAGTCTATAGTTCTGTTTGCATAATGATCATGTGAGTTTTAATAAAATTTACGTTGGGATGCAGAACTTCTAAGCTATAACACATTGTGTTCATTACCCAAAACGGTGAGTGAGGTTAGTCTAAGGGCAAGATGTCAGTTTTCTTTTTATGATTATTTTTCCCTTGAGCCATTATAGCAGTTTCCTAACTGATCTCCCAGCATCCTTTTGGCCCCTTCCAATCTGCCCTCCCTTCTACAGGCAGAATATGCTGCATGAAATTATGCATCAAGCCATAAAATGGCCCTAGAATTCTCTCTCTGGAATACTCCATCCTCACCCCATCTGTTTAAATCCCATTCATTCTTCATGCTGCAGCTTTGTCATTTCTCCCCTGGGAAACCATCCTTGACCACCAACCCCCTCCCCCACCCATCCCACACACTTAGATCCTCCTTCTGAGCTTCACTCACATCTTCTTATTTAGTCCTTTTGTAGTTCATACTTGTTTACTTGAATGTGACTTATCTTCTTGTCTTCCTCACTAATGTGTGATTGATTCCCACAGGAACAAAGATTGAGCCTATCTCATTCATCGCTGTGTTCTCAGCAACTAGCACAGCACTCAGTCCACAGTGAGCCCTCAATAAACATGTATGTGTGTGTACACACACACACACACACACACACACACACACACACACACACACATACTGGTTAATGAAATCCAGTAAGCTTCAAGTATAGAATTCAAGAATAAGTCATACATACATTGCATTGTGTGCTCACCGTCCATAATTAGATTTCTTTCTGTCTCCATATATTTGACCCCTTTAACCCTGTCTACCTTCTCCCGCCCCCTTCTCCTTCCCCTCTGGTAACCAATAGTCCATGTCCCTGAGTCTCTGTTTGTCATGTTTGTTTGTTGCTTTTAGGTTAATAGCCTCACGCACAAGTGATATCATGTGATTTTCAACTTCTGTCTGGCTTATTTCACTTAGCATGATTATCTCAAGGTCCATCCATGTTGCTGCAAAAGGCATTATTTCATCTCTTCTTATAGCTGAGTAATACTCCATTGTATAAATGTGCCACATCTTCTTTACCTTATCCTCTATTGTAGGACACTTCGGTTGCTTCATGTCCTGTCCACTGTGAATAATGCTGCTATGAACATCAGTGTGCAAAAATCTTTTTGGATATATGTTTTCAAGTCTTTGGGGTAAATATCCAGTAGAAGGATTGCTAGATCATATGATCGATCAATTCTCAGTTTTTTGAGGAACTCCATACTGTTTTTTACAGTGGCTGTACCAATTTGTAGTCCCACAACACACACCAAAATTAACTCAAAATGGATTAAGGACCTGAATATAAGACCTGAATCAATTTGGGGGTGCCTCTGTCTTAGGCTTCCTTCTGGCAGGGGCCCCATTGTTCTCTCCTATAATGATGCTTATGCTGAGAGTGATGAATGGAGGTATGATGCTTAGAGCTGTCCCCACAGTCCTCAGTTCCCATTCTTTCCACCTCCAAGATGTTCAGGTTCTTTCTGTCTCTCATCCCACAAGGTGCGTTTAGGTGTGATGGCATTAATATTAAGATATTGATCATTCTTTCCTTGACAAAGACTGCCCTTTCTCTGATACCAACACAGCAATTTGAATCATTCCTCCAGGCTACTTTCTCTCTATAGCAGGATGTCTCCATCTTCCAGTATTGGCTTCACTGCCTTCCTACAAAACAATCAGGGGCAGCTAAGCACTGCCAGGGGAGCTTGGATTTCAATGAAATGTACCCTCTCTTTTCACATGTTGCTGTTTCTGTTTTTTCATTATTAATAGAGTAATTTCTACTCATCAATATTTCAGAGATTTTATTTACCTAGTGCCTGGAGACACAGATGAGGCAGGGGACCTGCCTGCAGGACAATTATATATCTATTGCAGGAAGCCTCTTTTATATCTATGGCTAAACTTCAGACCCCAGAATTGAGGTGTGAGGGCAGAATTCAGGGGCATCAGGAAATACGCAACCCATTCCTACCATTACCAGCATCAACAACCGGATTTAGGATAGGCTTAAAATCTAGATAGAAAATTTATAAAACCACTTCTCACAAAAATTGGGGGCCCAGTCATCCATACAGCATGGAAAGAACCCAGGTAAAAAAAAATTACCTACCTCCACATTATCTTTATGCCTTAAAACTCCTTTAAACAGACTTCTATCTCTTTATCAAATATATTTGGCACTTACTTTTGCTCAGTTAAGAATTTTTCATGTCCCTCCTGTCAATGGAAAACCAGTGGTGGACAGTATTAAAACAGTAAAAACAGATTTTATTCAGGACTGTTGCAGTGAGAAAAGAGACCTCAGTAAAGAACCAGTCTCAGTTCTGAATACAGAATGGGCAAGTAGAAATTTATACCCAAAGAGCAGGGTGGGGTTAGAAAATAAGAAAATTAATAAGAAGAAACATTAAGAATAAGAGAGATTCTGGCTAAGTTGGTCTAATAGGACCTCTGCAAAATACAGGCCAGGTGACCAAACTTCACCTGGGAAGTGGTGAAGGATGAAGAACCCAGATAAATGTTGATGGTGATCAGATATGGAAGATGGGTGACTGGCTAAACTAACTTAGCAGGGTTCTTGCTGAAACTGAATTTTACAAGGAAGCACACAGATGGGCCAGGGAGAAGCTTTAGAAGCCTGACTAAAGTTTTCTCAAGTCAATGATCTTCGTAACTTTCTATCCCCTACTACTCATTCCAGGAAAGATCTGACTCACACTGATTTTTGCACTGGCTCCCAGGAGGGTTAGTGCCTGATGGCACTACTTCTGACAGCGGCCTACTTCTCCCAAATACACTAGAGCTCGTTATGCATTGTGTACTGACATAACACCTGACCTTCTCCTCTCTTTTCTACTCTCATTTTTCTTTTGTCTTCTTTCCTTATCCACTCATTGTTAATTTTTAAAAATTTTATGTGTTTTTATATAAGACAAACAAAAACTTTCCTGGAAAAAAGATATATTATAAGTAAATAAGTAGCAAAAAAAGATATATGTATAAGTAAATAAATAGCAAAAAGAAAATCACATATATTCATCAAATGTTGAAAGCAGCTGTCTTGAAAGTTCGATAATTGGTGATTTTTATTTTATATCCTTTTTTCTATATTTTCTAAAACAAGAAGAATGTTACTTTTATACTTTTAAAAATAAACTTTAAACCAATTTAGTAAGGAATTTAGACAATCCCTAAACATTATATATAAATGAGATCAGCAGGGATGACATCAGCATCATGGCAGAATAAGATGTCCCTTGCTTTTGTCTTCCCCTCAATACCAATAAATTTGGCATCCTACCACAGACAAAGTGCCTTTGTGGAAACTATATGCCAAGGGACCGAGAAAGCATCTCACCCACCAATATTTAAGGTATTATGCATACAGACCTGGGTCCCAGCTGTGGACCGGGCGGTGGCCTGGGACCTAGTTCCAGTACCTCTTGGCTGCAGTCAGAGTCCTGGAAAATACTGCTTTGGACAATCACTCCAAGCCTTTGTGGCAGTCCAGGTTTCCAGAGACGTTTCAGCACAGCATTGGAGAAAAAAATGTGAGTGGTAAAAAGAACAGCTTGACTTTACCCACATCTTCCCTCCCTCAAAGCAGCACAGCTTATGGTCAGGAAACTATGGTCATCACATTTTAGGAATATCGGCAACTATGCATGGTAAGAAAAAAACATGGCACACTAAATGTTTTATTGGTGTTTGAGAATATTAAAAGTGATTTTTTAAAATCTCCCCCCCACACACACACGCTCGTGGTGAGCACTTGGGGCCTGGCACACCCAAGTGGCTTGGCGCATTTGGGGCCTGGCACAGCCAGGGAGCCTGGAGCACCTGGGCTATACCCCAGGACCTTCTGCGTGTAAAACGAATGTGCTAACCACTACTCTGTGGAGCCATCCCTAAAAGTGATTTCTTCAAAATTACGTACTATAAGAGAACGAATTGTGAAATGATGTAGTTTAAGTCCTGATTCTGGAGGTCTTCCACTGGAAATGTTGTAATTTATCCCAGGCTATCACAGAATGGACGTCATAACCTGGTATCATGACAGATTCTCTAAGTATTGCATGTATTGTGATAGGGTAACTCTGTGTTGCTCACATGCTAGATAGAATGCCCATTCTCTTTCCTCTCCCTGTTTCTCATCTGTCTGGAAGGTTTACACAGACACCTTGCAGATAGAAATGCAAGACCAACTTCCTACCTCAGACAGTAAAGAGAGCTGTTACTGACTGCTGTCTTCTTCTAGACTACACTGCAGCCAAACTCCTCCAGGGGAGACCCAGGGGGCCTCAATCATCTCTAAGACCAGGCACTCATAAAACTCCTATGTGAAATTAAATAGCTTATCTTCTAAATAACTGAAATATTTGGAAATAAAATGCGTATTTTTTGTTTGTGTGCATATATTTTAAACTTATAAAAAGGATCTCATTCTGTTTCATACTTTTTCCCTTAACACAATAGTGTTTGAATTCTAATCTGTGTGACTTTGTGTACTTCTGCTCCATTACTGTAACTCTACGGTATGCGAGCATTGATTTTATCTACCGACTCTCCTTGGTTGCTTCCATTTCTCTGTCACTGCAAAAATTACTGTAAGTGAATGTCTTCATGATTCTTTATGGACCCGGTGAGAATTTGTTTGTATTATCTCTCAGAAGTAGAATGTGCCATCTATTATAGATTATATATTAATGCTCAGAAATTTTACTTCTGAAATATATTATAAATGAATTCTCACCCAGGTCCATAAGTGTGTGTGTGTGTGCGTGTGTGTGTGTGTATACACACATAAATATATCTGATCAGTACCTATTTCACTCTCCAAAATGGCTGTCCCAGTCTCGCTTCCCACATTTAAAGATAAATAGATGAGGACTCCCGTGGCCTTATTCAACTTAAACATTTTTTTTTATTTATTTAAATTAGTTTCAAGTATAAAGTACATTGGTTAGACATCTATATAGTTCATAAAACTATCTCCCCAATTGCTCCCTCCCTTCCCTGGCCATCCACCCAGCCATCACGTTAATGCTAACTGCATTCTCTCTGCTGTGCTCCCCATCCTTGTGTCCATCCATCAGCTACTAATTTGTACTTCTTTAATCCTTCACTCCATTTTCTAACCCCTCAATTCCCCTTCCCTGT
The DNA here is from genome assembly GCA_030015415.1 of Cynopterus sphinx. Lineage (NCBI taxonomy): Eukaryota > Metazoa > Chordata > Mammalia > Chiroptera > Pteropodidae > Cynopterus > Cynopterus sphinx. Next base: position 47,007,366 of record CM057381.1, read on the forward strand.
CTGTCACCAGATTGTCCACTATATTTGTGAGTCTGTTTTTGGATCCAACTCTTTAATACCTTGGCACTCACCTAATTGCCATTTTAATTAGCAATTTGCCGGTTACTAATGAATTAGAGGATCTCTTCGTATGCTTGTAGCCATTTAGAGTTTTTCTTCTGTAAATGATCTGCTCATATTCTTGCCTTTTTCTACAGATTCATGTCTTATTTTTGGTTACATGAAGGAGTATCTTACATATTATGCAAAAGAGTCCTTTATCAATTTTGGAAATTATAGATATTATCTCCTAAGTCAATTATTTCTCTTTTTTCAGAGATGGTGTCCTTCATTAAGTAGATAACTAGATATTTTTAATTTTGAAGGAACCAAATTCTTCTAGAGTGAGCACACCATGGGATTAGATTTGGAGACAGATAATTTTAAGAAGATGTTACTCATTGGTCTTATCTTCACTGAAAGCTGAAAGGGCCTGCTCAAGATCACACAACTGTCAAAGCCAGTCTCCATCTCTTATGGCTCAATGAAGAAAGAGAAAGAAGGTGGGGTAGGAGCAGATAAATACTATCAAAGGCAATCTAAGATAGCACTCTCCTGAAGATGTCTCATGAATTTGAGGGGAGGAATTCCCACTATTAACAAGGGTATTTGTCTGAGAGCAGTTGAAATCCATAATTCTATAGTTCTTATTCTCTTTTGTTCTGTGACTTAATTCTCTCCACCCCCACCCCAACCCCATGTTTTCTTGTTTCAGATACTTCATTGCTTCCTCTTTTTTTTTTTTTTTTATTCCTTCAACATTATTCTGGAAGTTCTGGCTAATGCAAAAACCTGGAGAAAAGAAAAATAAATGCAGAGATATAAACATCACAATCCTCCTCTAAGAAAAGATACATTTATATAGATGCAGCTGTAGACAAAAAGGGGGCACTATAATAGGTCTAAATGAAAGTAACTTCACAGGGTGATTTGATCATAAATTCCTACCCAGGTAGGTCATGATGGGTAATCACACCTCGAGCATATAACATGTTCAATAAAAAGTTTAATCTTTGCCTTAAGCAAGCTCTGTTCATTGTTTCTGCGATTCTAGGTTAACAGGCCTTTGAAATGCCTCTTTTTCAGACTTCTCAGAAATGAAAATATCCTCAAGAGAACACATAATCTTGTTAAATATCCTGTAATCCAATCTGCCCCCTTGCTTTCTCACAGGTCCATGTAATCTTCCTTACCTTCCCTCCTTCATCCTGCATTCATAAAAGAAGCTGCAAACTGCCATTCTGAGGAACAGTTTCTCAGTCTGTTGATATCTTGCTTCCAGGCATATCCTCTGGTGACTCAAATAAATTTTTATAAAAACTCTCTCTGGGTTTGGATGTTCTTATGTAGACAGAATGGAGTTGATTTTTATTATGCATCTTCTACAGGGAGTTTTAAAGGCATTTTATATAATAAACATCCTATGGAAAACTTTCCAAATATCTATTTTAGATGTTTCCTCTCCTCAGTGTTCCACACTCAGGGTAGGTAATAAAAACGTCCTCTGCATTGTCATCTACGGAAGTTCTATCCCAGCTCTCTGTTTTCCTCATTCAGGTCCTACTTCTCTCTCTACCTCCTCTGACCCTTGCTGCAACCACACCTTCTGACTTCCATTCTTGTCTACTGGATGCACCAAATCGCCTGAAATGGTGGAAGGCCACATGCCTCCTTCTCAAACTTCTGGAAAGAGTAGTTCTTTTCTCACCCTGAAATCACTTATACAACGAAACTTTCAGTGAAGGTACATTTCTCACATCTGTTAAAAATAACTTTTAGAACCAAATTTGGCATCTAACACTATATCTCTTGGTATTTTAACAGGGTGTTTAGACAAATGCACATGCGAGCTATTTCACAAAACGACCCACACACCTTTTACAGTGATTGCCAGTGTCTCTTGCTATTTGGTGTGGCTGTGTGATAGCTGTTATGCAGATACTCAGTAACAAGACTGTAGATGACACTCAGCTATCCAAATCTGGCAGAAGAGGCTTATGAATCATTTAACCCAAAATATTTAACTATCAATGCTCTGAAATTTAGGGAGAAAAAGAATCTGAAATGATACAATCATCCCTGGAGGCTGTGTGTGTGTGTGTTACGTTTTGAGACATCAGTGTTCTATGTCCTCTTCCTGACTGAAACACAATGATGAGAGCTGACTACTCAAGTTGCACGTTATTTTACTATACCCCAAAGTGTCTCCTTTTGTCTCACAGTTTCTTTCCCTTTGAAATATCTTTTAAATGTTAGTGAAAGATATTAATTTTGAGACCCCACTCACTGTATGACATTGTGCTAGGTGCTTTAGCTTTGTATATTTCAGGACACAGTAGAAGGCCATGCAATGAGGCAAAACTCTAAAGTGTAATACAATATGGCTTATATAATATTTAGGACTGAATTCTATGACCTTTAATTCTATCCAAACTCAAACTGAGAAAAAATAGACGACTTTGTTTGACTTCCTATGTAAAACTGAGAGGCACCAAATATTTGAAAAACAAAAGAACTATTTGAGAATCCATATATCCATTCTCTTTAGGACTGAAAGCTCCGCTTATCAAATATCTAGATGGATCTCAAATATGGATCAATAAAAAGGAAGACCTTCATTTTATAAAACAGATTAATGTAAACTAGAATGCAGAAACATTTATTTTTACCAGGTTTGAATAGTACATAAAATCATTCTTTTCCTTCAAATGACATATACTGTCTATGTGTCACATGGGTTTCTTAAAATTTTTTTCCTTGAAATTTTTATTATTTTCAGAATACCTTCAATCGGTCCTTCACAGACATTGACGTTTTTTAGTGGGTTTGCTACATCAATTTCTTTTATAATTAAAATTTAAAGACATGAATTCTTAAAGAATAAATCATTGATTAAAGAATAAGAGACACAATTGTTGGCAAACTAAAAAAATTACTTTTGAAAAGTGGATTTGGAAAATAATCTGGAGGTCTTTTTCAACTTGATCCACTAGCCAGCCCATCAATGACCTTTGCTCCTCATCATTTTCATCTCACTCTTATCTTTTGTTAACTCTGAGCTACTAATCCAGACCCAAGAGTTTAAGTAAACTGTACAGAGGAGGACTAAAGGTATATTCTTCAGTTTAAGTGAAAATATAATTTTTCACAAGGATGAATTTCCTATTCTATTTGCTAAAATCAGAGCATGAATAAAAGGGTAACATCAGCCAAAAACTCATCAGCAAGGGAAATGCAGCCTGGCTGTGATGACAAGCCTCACAATATGCTAGCACTTTGTCTCCCTGGAGGACATCTGCCTTCTCCTCCTGTTTACGAGGCAATGTTTGTGTAAGACAGGATGTGGGATGTGTTTGAGATAATGTATGTGTAAATAGAATTCCCTTTCACCCTATGGGAGAAACACCTTTCTCAATTTAAAAATTTAAAAGGTGGCATTTTCCATTACCTAATTCTTCCAAACCAGCAAGCTCCAGTCTACTCCATATTTTAAAAGCAGTTCCCACGTACACGCGTTTGCCCTCGGAATGATTTAAAGCAATTTATTATAGTAGTTCTGATAATTCCCAAGTGATCCACAGGTTATCAGTCTAAGCAAAAATAATCATTCTAATTAAGATTATTACTACTACTAGAAATACTCGTAAATATGTCTCCTATCTGTCTAGTTCAATAGAATGAGTTCATTGGCCTCCCATTGGGAACCTGGTATATTCAATGGTAAACATTTGTTGAGCACCTATTAAAAGATTAAAAAAACAGGCAAGATCATTCCTGATGTCTAAGAGTTCTGACTGGGTGAGGAAAAGAAGGGTCTCGGTCTCTGTTTCTCTCTGTCTCTCTCTGTCTCTGTCTCTCTCTCTCTCTCTCTCACACACACACACACACACACACACACACACACACACACACACCAGCATGATACATGCTATGATAGAGATCATGATACAATTTAAATGTCATTGTTCTGGAGTTTTAAGCATGTAAGAACCCTAATTTCCATATTAACCTTCATTTATTATGGGTCCTAACCTCCTAGAATAAATGCATCTATGTTTATCAGGGATATTAGTCTGTAATTTTCTTTTTTTGTAGCGTCTTTGTCTGGTTTTGGTATTAGGGTAATGCTGGCTTCGTAAAACAAGTCTGAGAGCATTCTCTTCTGTTTGTTGGAATAACTGAGAAGGATCACTATTAATTCTTCTTTGTTTGATAGAATGCACTTGTGAAGCCATCTAGTCTAGCACTTTTGATTATTGGTTTTTTTTAAATTACTGATTTGATTTTGTTGCTAGTAATTATTCTGTTCAGATTTTCTGTTTCTTCCTGATTCAGTCTGGGAAGAGTGTATGTCTTTTAATTAGCTTATTTGTACCATTTGCATTTAAGTGATTATTTATATAGTAGGGTGAATATCTACCATATTTTTAACTGTCTTGTTTGTTTCACTGTTTATCATTTTTTTCTGCCTTCTCTAGTTTTAAAAAAAAACATCTCATATGATTCTATGTCTCTCCTCTCTTAGCATATCAATTGTATTTACTTAAAATTTTTTTTACTAGTTGCCTGAGGGGTTTCAGCATGCATTCACGACTAATCTATGTTCACTTTCAAATAACAATGTATTGCTTTATAGGTAATGCAGGTACTTTGCAACGTAGTGTTCCAAATACTCCATTACATATCTTGTCACCTTTCTGCCATTCATTTCACTTATCCATAAGCCATAATCACATACTATATTGTTGCTATTATTATTTTGAAAAAACTGTTATCTATTAGACAAATTAAGAATAAGAAAAATAAAAGCCTTTTTAACCTTCCTTTGCTTTTTTATAATGTCCTTCCTTTCTTTATGTACATTTAAATTTCTGACTTACATCATCCTTCTCCCTGAAGAACTTCTTTTAACATTTCTTGCAAGGCAGGTCTACTGGTGACAAACACCCTTGATTTTTGTTTGTCTGGAAATATCTTTATTTCTCTTTCACTTTTGAAGGATAATTTTGCTGGATATAAAATTCTAGATTGGTGGGCTAATTTTTTCAGCATTTTAAATATTTCATTTCTTGTTTGCATGGCATCTGAGAAGTTTAATACAATTCTTGTTGTTCTTCTAAACAAAATTGTATTTTTTTCTCTAGCTTCTTTTTGGATTTTCACTTTGATTTTGCTTTTCTGCAGTCTTAATATAATATTCCAAGGTGTTGATTTTTAGATATTTATTATGTGCAGTGTTTTCTGAGATTCCTGCATCTGTGGTTTACTGTCTATCATTGCTTTTGAGAAATAAATATTCAGCCTTTATTTTTTCAAATATTTCTTCTGCTTCTTCCTTTCCTTTCCTTTCCTTTCCTTTCCTTTCCTTTCCTTTCCTTTCCTTTCCTTTCCTTTCCTTTCCCTTCCCTTCCCTTCCCTTCCCTTCCCTTCCCTTCCCTTCCCTTCCCTTCCCTTTCCTTCCTTTCCTTTCCTTTCCTTTTTTTCTTTTCTTTTCTTTTCTTCTCTCTCTCTCTCTCTCTCTCTCTCTCTCTCTCTCTCTCTCTCTCTCCTTTCTTTCTTCTCCTTTTCATATTCTCATTACATCAATGTTACACCATTCAATTGTTCCAAAGTTCATGATTATTCTTTTGTTTTGTTTTGTTTTCTCTTCACGTTTCCATTTGGGAAGTCTCTATTGACGTTCCTTCAAACCCACTGAATCTTTCCTTAGCCATAATCAGTCCACTGGTGATCTGTCAAAGGCTTTCTTTATTTCTGTTTCCGTTTTGTTTTTCTTTCTAGTATTCCTTTTTGATTCTTTCTTGAAGTTTTAATCCCTATGCTTATACTACCCATCTATTCTTACATGTTTCCCACATTTCTATAAGAGACCTTAAAATATTAATCATGGTTATTTTAAATTTCTGGTCTAGTAACTCAAAAATCTTTGCCATACCTGAATCTTAGTCTGATGCTCTCTTTGTTTCTTCAGACTGTGTGTGTGTGTGTGTGTGTGTGTGTGTGTGTGTGTGTGTGTGTGTTTTAATATGTTAGCATGCCTTGTAATTATTATGTTGGAAGTTAGATATGATGATGTGGGTAGTCATAACCGAGACATGTAGGCCATTAGTGGGAGGGCTTATGTTTATTTGGTTAGGTGCTATGCTGTGTTTAATGCTTTCCGTAGTTATAGATGCCCCAGGTTTCAATTCCCTTTAGTGTCTTTGTTTTTGTCTCCCCTCTTATCTCTGAGGTTGCCTACACATTCATTCTTCACTAAATACAGTCAGAAACTAAAAGTTTTTCAGCTGTAATTCTCTGTTATATACAGCAGACCTATAGATGTGGTTATAAGGCGTGGTAAGGAGAAAAGTATTGTGCAGTCCTCTTTGATAGTCTCAAACTTTAAGTAAGCCTAGCCTGTGCACCAAGGTGTAGCCTTCAAAAGTACTTCTCAACTTTTTCCCACTCAGAGGAGAAAGAAATGCTAGAGAAGGTTGTAGCTGGGTATTTTCCTTGCCTCAATTTAACTACTTAAATTCTCCCTTTCATGGATTCCATCATCAAAAGGGAGAGTTTTACTTCAGTGTTTCTATCTTTGCAAAAACAAAGATTTCTCTCTTTTTAAAAAAAAATTTAAAGAAATAAAAAATAATCACATATGCTTTAATATTTAAAATAAAAAGATTTAACACATATTAGAATTGTTATAATTTATTAAGTAAATCTACTACTTTATGTTTATTTTTTTAAAAAGCAGTATGCTTACAACTTTGACAACCTCCATATAGTGGAACTGAAGTTGCTTATTTTCATGTTATCATTATCAAGACTTCTAGCCCAATTCTGTATCTCTGTTTCTTCTATGGTGAGAAGAGTGCTCAGTGACAGTTCAAGAATTTCCCAGTTCTGCTCTCCTTCTACACAAAATATTAGAAAGTAGTCAGATTTTGGCTTGAACATTTGGATAGATGGTCTGCGAGAGGCTGGAAGCTCTCACACCCACTGAAACCCACACTCAGGTGTTACTGCCATCAGATACCAGGATCTATGACTCAAGCCTGACTCTCCCTCACCCTCAAGCCTTGTGATCTCAGATTCCTGTGACAGTTCTTGCTGGAGGTCCTCAAGGGCCTCCATTACTTTAGCTGAAACGGTAGAAGTACTCTGAAAATTATGAATTTGCCATATGGACTTTAATTCCAAATGTCATATTTCCATGAATCAAGAGGACAATAGCCTTATTCTATTGAACAATTCCTCTACCATATTTCATGGCATAATAGTCCAAACCCAAAGCTGCATTCTGGGATTATATCCTTTCTCTGCAACGTTTTTTTTTTTTTTTTTGGCAAGATCTGCTCTGCAATCCATCCTTCATTTCTGCCGTGTCCTGGTAACTCTGGCAGAGGAGTACTTGCCCAGTACCTTGTCATTTAGTTAACAAACAAGAAAATGGAAGGGTCAATAGGAATGTGAGGAGCTGCTGAAAATCGTTAATAGTCAAAAGAAATGTAAATTAAAACAACACAGAGCTATCACCTTAGACCCATATGATCAGCAAACATTTGAAGTTGCTAACAGAAAGTGTCCATCAGATATGAGGAAAATGGGAATCTTTCCACACACACATGAAACAATGCTCAATGAATTTAAATACAGATATGCTCTGTCCCACAGCATATCCCATTTCTAATGTATATCAATGTAAAATTCTTGTGTCCATCCTCAGGGCACATCAACCAAAGTATTCATCACAGTGGCACTTGTAGTAACCAGGAGTTGCATGTCACCAAAGGGTCCTTCACAGTGGTATAGTCTTAGGTTGGTTTCCTCTAAAAGGAGGCCCTGAGATGAGGATTTGCATTCAAGTAGCTAATTTGGGAGGTAATTTAAGAAAGTGCCAGTATGAGAGTGAAAAGGGCAGAGGCAGGGGCAGTTTGAGAGTCAATAAAGGGTACAGTCGTGGCAGGTTACTTCTGCAGACAATGAGAGTTTAATCCCACTGGAGAATATGGGGGCAGTGTTTTCCATGCCTCAGAGTAGTTTCAACTGAAAGTGTAGAACACGGGGGTATTTATCTTTCGGCTCCTATCTTATTGGACTCAGTGATGGTCCCTGAGGCATTAAGTTGCATGTGCATTTAGTCTGTCCAAGCACAGGCCAAGAGGAAGCCTTCCCCAGTTCATGCAGCAGGAGACCAGAAGTATGAACTAGCACTATTAATACTAAAGGGAGGGCACAAGGCAGCAACTGTGTTATGTAGACAGGTTTTAAAATGTAAAGTAGAGGGAAATACATAAGAAACAGCATAAGGTATAGATCAATAACAGTAATGTCAACAAAAAACACAAGCAGAAACAAAACACCATTTATATTACCATTTACATGTTACATTCATACCATATATGAGGACACATTTCAGGCACATTTACACAGGGCCTTTGGGTGGTGAATCAGACTGAAGATGGGGGATGAAAAGAAAAAAAAATAGAAACTGAGAGGCCTCATGGAAGTTGCTGAAGAAAGGATGTCATAACCAAGGAGAGTGATTTAAAAAATCTATCTTCTTTTCCCTATTCTAGGTTAATGGATCTGCTTTTCCTGGACCCCCTCACACCCCTACCTCTGCATTATACATAGGACATTTGGCTTCAGGCTCCCTAAGGCAGGAACTGTGTCCAATGCAAGGTCATACCCCATGCAGCCTGTGGCTGGGGCCCATCAGATAATATGGCTTTCTACTCTTCTTCAATGAACAGATTTGAATAAGAGGTGCACGAGGACAACTGAAGGTCTCAAAACTACATTTCCCAGAGGTGTCTGGGTGATTCTAACCAGATACCAGGGGAGGAGTCATTTGGAAAGCTGTTGCCCGAAATCCTTGTACTGGTTGTTGAAGTGTGAAGAGTGAAGTCAGCCTGGTTCCTGGTGTGAACCTTAGTAGAAATCAGTAAGTGACTTTTTTTTATGCTTTGAAATGGGAGCTTAATCTAACCTCAGATGTGATTTCGGGAGACTAGAAACTACTCTGTGCCTGAATTTTATACCCAAAGCAGTTCAGAAAGTGTGGCTGACACATACTTTGACTCCTTATGCTGTAAGGACTACTACACAGCATAATGATGAAGATAATAGACCTTAGATTCAGTCTGTCTTAGAGTCACAGCCTCACCACATCTTAGCTGTGTGGGCTTGGGCAAGTCACTTAGGATATCTAAAAGGCAGTTTATCTGTCAGTAAAATGGAGCTAATAAGAGAGTTTACTTAAAGGGTTGTTGTGAGGATTAAAGAAGTGTATAAAAGATAGTTAATATGTTAATGTGTGTTTCAGAGAACTGGACAGTCGAAACAGTATGTCCACCTCCTCTGTCCACAGCTGGGTATATCCCAAAGGGCCCAGTTCATCCTGCCAGCAGCAGGTTCATAACTGCTTCTTCTGCATTAGGTGATCACATCTCTAATAGTCCCGAATGGCCAGGGAGACTGGGGTGCGTTGTCTGCAATGTTTGAAGGAATTCCTGGGGGAAGTTTCATCTTGTTGGTGGGAGGCTTAGTGCGGTAGGTCTCCAGGACATCTTGCCCAGAGACTTATTTTGTTTGCCCCTTCTGAGCTTAAAAAGTTCTGAGCTAACTTTAAAAATAGGCAGATATCACCTTCTCGTCTGCATTTCTGCTTCTTCTGAGGAGGGGGAAAATTACAGACAGACAAACAAACAAACAAACAAACAAACTCCTTTTTAGTGATAGTAGCTGATTTCCATGCACACTGTTGATGTATCATCTGTGGGTGAGCTTTCTTTGACAACTTCTTGCTCATCCAGAAAAATCACTGGGCGGACCACTTGCCCTGGGAGTAGGTTGGGTTGTAGTCTCCTTGCAGTGGGCCTCAGAGCTAAAATAAAAGGAAAGGATTGGGAAGCGGGGGAGGGAAGGTAAGGAAGGGAAAGGAGAAGAAAATAGAAGCACACGGAAAGAAAATCCACTCAGAAACATTACTTAAAATTCATCTATTCAACTTGGCAATTCTGTTCCTAGGTATAGACCTAAAACAACTGAAAACAGATTCTGAAAAATGTATTTGAAGACAGACATTTGCAGCAGCAGTATTCACAACAGCCAAAGGCAAAAACAGCCCAGATGCCCATCAAGAAAGATAGAGATAAACAAAAATAATGTATCCATACCATGGAATATTATTCAGTCATAAAAAGGAATTAAGATTAACACATGTTTCAATCTATGTAAACCCTGAAAACATCCCAAATGAAAGGAGCCAAGCACAAAAGGCCCCATATTATCTGATTACATTTATAGAAAATATCGGCAGAGTTAAATCAATAGACAGAAAGAAGCACGGTGGTTGCCAGAGGCTAGAGGATCTGCTTAATGGGTGTGGGGTTTTATTTTGCAGCAGAGCCCTTTTGGAACTAGACAGAAGTGATTGCACAAAATTGTGAATGTACTAAATGGTACTGACTTGGGAGCTTTAAAATGCTTAATTTTATGTCACACAAATTTCACATCAATTAAAAAAAAAATCTATTTAGTAATGCCAGACATTCTAGTGGTAGTGGTTAAAGGTTCTGTCTCAGTCCCAAAGTGTTCTTGTGCTGCTTGTGGCTTTGATGTGACAGCAGCATTTCGTTTCTTCCCCAGGGGCCTTTTTCTGGTTTCTCAAGCACAAAACAGGGAACTCTACTCCTTTCCTTTAAAATGAAGATTTAGCTGTCAAATTTTTAGTTGTCCCTAAGATGTATTTTGTTTGTCCTTTACCATGTTCAGCTGAGCAGCTGTTTCCGTGTAGATTGCCTCTCCCAGCCTGCTCTGTGGACACGTGGTACCTGCCTGATCTCTGCAGGCATTGATTTGGAACTGGGGCTCATGTGCAGACCTTTGAGCAGGGCTAGCCTAGAAACTTCCTTTCCATCCAGAAAGTCAAACAGCTGGCCATTTGCCTCTTGGAGTGGGTCTGGGTTGTAGAGTCAACCCAGTGGAATGCCATGGATTTCACTGGGACAGAAAAAGAGAAGAAAAGCAACAGATAAAAGAAAAAACAAAACAAAACAAAACAAACAAACAAACAAACAAAACCCAAAGAGATAGCCACTCACTATCACTCCTCAAAATTCTTTTATTCTACAACGTCAGAAATCTGGGCCAGAGGTATAACAGATTCCTTTTCAGTTCATGATTGTGCTTGTGCTGCTTAGTAGCTTTGAGTGTGATGACAGTATCTCATGGGCGGATGGAATAGTTCTGGATCCATCTGTTTTTAAATCTTGTGTTTTAATTCTTCTATTTAATTCTTGCAACTTCATTTGGGGAAAGAATAAGAGTTTCTTTAGCCAAAAAAAAAAAAAAGTTTTGAAAACCACTGTTGTACATGCAAGATGTAGAGGCCCCAGAGACTGGGAACTGATCGACGAGTTCACATACACAGCAAGCTGTTTTCCCTGGAAATTACATCTTCACTGGCCAATGAGGAGGTAACGCTTCATCAGTGTAGCTCATTGCTGCATTCCTCAAATTCTTTCCTGTTTAAGATTATCTTTATGTCCATGATGCCTTTGTGATTAAATGAATTACAGCTGAGAATAATCTTTAGGGATCAGAGTTTCCTCTCTATTTTGTAGACATGTTCCTGTGAAGTATTCTGACGCTGGCTTGATATTTTTTTCTCTCTTATAAAATGTTTGCTCTTCTTCCAGACACCTGAGCAGATTTCTTTGATGTTGAATTGTAATAATTTAATGAGAATATATTCAGTGTCGATTATGGTGAATCAAACTTTTCTAAAATCTTGCTGTTTCTCAGATTCAGTTTTTGCTTCATTTTGGGGAAATGTTTTTGTTATTTTTTATACGCATTTTCCATTGTGCTTTTTGACTTTTCTTCTTCAGAAGCACCAGTTGTTTTTATATTTGATTGTCTTTGCTGTCTATGTCTATTAGCTTCTCTATAACTATTTAATTGCTTTACTTTTTGTTAATTTCTATAATGAGTATCAAATTTTTCTTCTACATATGCATTTGATATTACATTGTATCTAGGTTGCCCCTTTCTGTTTATAATTATGTATATGCCTGGTTTTTGTTCTTAGTTTCCCAAGTTCTGAAATCCTTCCCATAATGCTGTATTATTTTATCACCTTGTTGGCTTTTTTTGGGGGGGGGGCAGGGTGTCTTTGTTTTAAGTCCATTTTAAATGTTCTTTTGCTCCAAGTACCTGTGAAGAATTTCTTTCCATTGCTCAGTCTATTTTTCTTCTCGAGTTGGTTGTCTTTTTTTTCTGTTTTCAGCACATTATGTCCTTTTCTTCTAATTCTAGTCTCACACACAGTACGTTTGCTTCTGAGCCCTCTCCTGGTCACTTCCGCACCTCCAGGATTAGAGCCTCCATTAGTGTTCACTCCATCCCCTGTGGTTGTGCTTTGTACACTCTCCCTTATGCAACTCAGATGTTCATGTTACTCTTCAGTCCTAACCCTTCTGTTTGTGAATTTTAGGAATTTTTCATAATTTATGATCCACCCAACTACCTTTTTGTTTCCAAGTGAAGTGATATTATGTGTTTTACTATCTTTTCTATTATTTTTAAAGTTTGGGACAGAAAAAACATTTTCTAAGTCCTCTGAATTAAAACTAAAAATCAATCTACTTCCAATTTACTTAGAAAGATATTAAGTGCATTTCTGAGAATTTTTAGTTGATTCTCTAAGTTTGTTCACTCTGTCTCCCTTGAGTCTTATATTTATTATCAAGCTGAAAGGAAAGGGTATATTATGCAAGGAGATGCTACAAATCAATATATAAAGCAAATAGTGCTTCAGTCATCTATTTCCCTGGCAACCACTTTCTAAGGCCTCCCAGCATTTCACCTTGAATTACAGCTTTAATAATACACAGTTGCTTTTTTTTAAATGTTTACTCACAGAATACTCAAGTATTATTTGGTTACAATGTGTTGCTTGCCTCCAGGGCTGTAACAGAAACTGGCTTCTTTTGAATGGACAAGGAGTTACTATATTCTAACTCAATATTATAATTTAAAAAAAAAAAAAGAAAGGAGAAAGAAAAAGAAGAGGAAAACAAACTATAACATTTAACAAGAAATATTTAAAAAATTCCAAGTAGAAAGAATAATGGTCTAACCAAGAATCAGATTGCCAGGTTATAAACCACATCGTTCCTTTTCAATCAACCTTCACTACTTTTCCTTACATACTCATTATAGATTCTGGATTAGGGGCTGCAGCGGGTGTGGGGCAGTCTGGCTAAACAGTAGTTGTTTCTGTACACCTAGGTGGTAGAGAATTAGAGCTTGTCTACATGTTGAGGAAGATTCTGGTGAAATGAGAAATGCAATGAAATTAATAAATTTAAGAAAAATAATATTACAGATATCGAGAAAAAATGGAAACACCGACAAAATGGGAATGATAGCTGTGTCAGAAAAAAAAGAGCAATAGAAGAATCTAAAAGAAATGGTATGAGGAGAGGAAGGAGAGATGCTTAGCTTATAACCATTAACTTAGGGTCAGGGCCCTTTGTACTATGTCACCTTAGGCTGTGCCACCCTACGAGGAGTCCGTCTTGATATCTGTGTACCACTGTTGCAATCAAAGTCTAAAGAGATTAAGATTGGTTGTAGGTGAAGAACACTTTTTTTGAAAATGTCAGGCCTATCTAAACCATATTCCTTTTGCTGCATATCACCTGCCCTCCTTCCTTACTCAATATCTCTTTGTAGAAGCAGGAGACAGTTTGGGATGGTCTGTTAAATTGCAATTGTTAAATTGCAGTTGTTCTCTCTGTGTCCAAGTGTTAGAGTTTTAGAGCTTGTGCAGATGTTGAGAAAGAATACCAGTGCCAGTTAAGAGAAGAAATGAAACAGATTTTATAAATTTGGGGAAAATAAGGTTGTAGACATCCAGAATAGAGAAAATTGAAACACCAGCCGAATTGGAAGAATAGCTAATCAAAAAAGACAAAAAGGGGAACCCAAAAGAAACGACAGTAAGAAGGGCAATGGAAACACTTAGCTTATCATATTAACTTACGGGGAGGGCCCATTGTACCATGTCAGCTCAGACCATCTCACGTTACCAGTGGTAACGCACCACTGTTACAAGTCATGTTTGGATTAAGATACTACTTTAGTAGCAGAGGACAGAAACCTTTTCAAGATGGGATTTAACAATACAAGGCTTTTTTTTTTTCTTTTTCTTGCTTTTCATTCCTCAACTCAATTAATGCTTTGTTGATATTATTCTTCAGCAAGTTTTTGCAGTACCTTTAAGGAAATATCCTACCAGCTTCCAGCCCTGCAGTAGAAAGTATCTACTTAGGTTTCAGCAAAAGTCCGTCATAGGGTCTCATTGACATGACTTAGTTCACATGCCATCCATGACTAAAGCACTGGTCCTGGCGCATATGTGCTTTGAATTGGTCCTGTCTGGGTAACATGTCTATTCATTCAGCTCAGAAAGAATGAGGAGTACAGCTTATTTTCCATACAATAACCAGAAATACCAATTTGATTATTGCATACTTTATACCCAAACTTCAACCTTCTCACAATGATTTCTCATCTCTGAGTAAAAGCCAACTGGTTTTAAGGCCACTGTTATCTCGATCCATGCACCCTTCCATTCTCTCTGCTCCAATCATCTTGCCTTCCTAGACAGGCTCCACTTTAAAGCTCTTTAACTTTCTATTCCTGTTTCCTGAACGATCTTCCCCACATATATGGACATGCCTAATTCTCTCACTTCTTTAAGGTCATAGTGAGGCTTTCTTAAAGTCCATCTTATCTGAAATTAAATTTCTCTGTGTGCATATCTTCTTTCTTTGCTTTATTTTCCCCCAGAGTACTTATCAAAATCTAAGAAATTGCATGTTTTATTTATTTATTTGATTCACTATTTGTGTCATTTCAGCCCCCACCAATATGTAAGATTTCTGAGGGCAAGTAAGTACTAGATGATTAGCAAATACATTGTAGGTTTTCAAAAACTTTATATTGAATGCATCAATAAATCATTGTGAGAATGAATATAAATCTTTGATTGTGGAACTTTGACTAGATTCAGCCAAAGGAGAAATTGAGTGGGTCAGGAACGAAGACTACAATGTGCTCTATTCTCCTGTTTATGTTGGAATTATTTGTAAACACTATTTTAACTAATAACAGTTTGAACCCCTTTTTATTCATCACCAAGAAAACCACGTTTACCATTTCACTTATCATTTAATCTGGATTCCCAACTTCTCATGCTTAAAACTTGAAAAAAGTGATAATACTTTTCTTTACAGAGTTACTGAGACTACTAAGGGAACTTAAGCATATGAAAGCAATTAATACAAGAGTACTAAACACAAGACTTATGATTACAGCTATTTTTAACTATGGTTTATATTTACATATTTAAGGTACATTAGTTATAATTTGGCTAATCAAGAAAATTTGAGTACAAAAGTAACATTCTTAATTTTTGTTTTCCTTGCCTCAGGGATCATGGACATTGGATCATATTTTGAAAGAATTGGTTATAAGAACTCTAGGAACAAACTGGACTTGGAAACACTAACTGACATTTTTCAGCACCAGATCCGAACCGTTCCTTTCGAGAACCTTAACATCCATTGTGGGAAACCCATGGAATTGGGCTTGGAGGCCACTTTTGATCAAGTTGTGAGGAAGAAGCGGGGTGGGTGGTGTCTCCAGGTCAATCATCTTCTGTACTGGGCTCTGACCACAATTGGTTTTGAGACAGCAATGCTGGGAGGCTATGTTTACAATACTCCAGCCAACAAATACAGCAGTGCTATGATTCACCTTTTGCTGATGGTGGCTATTGATGGCAAGGACTACATAGTTGATGCTGGGTTTGGATGCTCTCGCCAGATGTGGCAACCTCTGGAATTAATTTCTGGTAAGGATCAGCCTCAGGTGCCTTCCATCTTCTGCTTGACAGAAGAGGGGGAATATTGGTACCTGGACCAAATCAGAAGAGAAGAAGACATTGTAAACCAAGAATTTTTTCCTTCTGACCTCCTGAGAAAGAATAAATATCGAAAACTTTACTCCTTCACTCTTAAACCTCGAACAATTGAAGACTTTAAATTTGCTAATGAATTCCTTCAGACGTCTAAAACATCTGTGTTTACAAGCAAGTCATTATGTTCCTTGCAGACCACAGATGGGGTTTACTGTTTAGTGGGCTTCACCCTCACCTATAAGAAATTCAAGTATAAAGACAACACGGATTTGGTGGAGTTTAAGACGCTGAATGAGGAAGAAATAGAAAAGGAGCTGAAAAATATATTTGGGATCTCCTTAGAAGAAAAGCTTGTGCCCAA
Source organism: Cynopterus sphinx (assembly GCA_030015415.1). NCBI lineage: Eukaryota > Metazoa > Chordata > Mammalia > Chiroptera > Pteropodidae > Cynopterus > Cynopterus sphinx. The sequence goes on from CM057381.1 coordinate 47,023,748, forward strand.
ACATGGTGATAAAATTTTTCTCATTTAGAGTAAGGAGTAAAAAGGATCAGTATCATTTCAGGTACTGAAACTTTTTATTGTAAGAAGTTTGAACATATGTAAAGAGAATAAAATAGTAAACCTCTATTTATTTATTATCCAGTTTACTATCAACTGGTAGCTTACCATTTATAGTTCCTCAGTGATCTCACATGATATTAAAGAAAATCCTAGACATTAAGTCATTTTATTCTTTAAAATGTTGGCATTTGTATTTAGATAACATTTAAAAAAATATAACCACATGCCTTTTCAAAATTAATAATAGTAAAGGTATTTTAAGGATGGCCTATGGTTTTGTGGGAGAAAACAATGATTTCTGCTAGTTGAAAATTGAATTCATAGAAAATGTTTACCATGGTTCATTCAGTAAAGAGACTGTTGCGAAAATTGTTTTTATTAAATTCAACCAGCATATATCTAATGTCCAATTTTTACAAAAGATCTGCATGTATAATTTAGAATTAAAATTCAGCAGAGAAGAATGGAACATGACAGTGCTTCCAAATAACCTAGTAGTCCTCCAGACAAGGCTTAAACCTTAAGCAGTGACATGTGACTGAGTACCGAGGGAGTGATGTGGCTACTGATTTCTTACACTTTTTTTTGCAACTACAGTTCTTCATGTGGCATCTTTCTTAATATAGGAACACTGGTATTTTGAATTTTCCCATTCCAGAATTGTCGTTTATGTCTAAAAGTAATAATTATTGGGATATAGAAATACTTAGGTTCTGTAAAAACGTGATGTCTAAAAATTATGTTAAAACATTGTTAGCTAATACAATATCAATCACGAAGTATTTGTTTGGCAGAGTTAGAAAATTATGGGGCCAGGTTATTTTTCTATGCAGTGTAGTCTTCCTCACATCCTCCTTATTTTGAGTTATATTTTTTTAACTTCCTCTATACTTTGTCATAAGAGGTTGAGTATAAACTTCAAAGTACATAGTGTGAGTTAAAATCCTTTGGACACTGGGTGAATTACATGATAATATGTGGCTCTGATTCCCCCGATGTAAAATTTGGATAATACTTACATAATTAGATGCCAGACCTAGAGTTAACTCTCAATACATATTTGTTATATAAATAAATGAATAATGTCAGTAATGTTTTTGATACTGAGTCAGCATTTGATGAAAGTCTTTCCATCTTGGCTTATTTCCCTACCTTGAAATCCTGGTCCTGAATCTGCCTGCTTCTTTCTTGATTAAATATTAATATGACTCAGTCCTTTAAAAAATGAAATCCTACTATTCGCAACAACATTGATAGACCTAGAGAGTATTATGTTGAGCGAAATAAGTCAGAGAAAGATAAATACCATATGATTTTACTTATATGCAGAATTTAAGGAACAAAAAGAACAAACTAATCAAAATAAGACTCACAAATATAGTGGACACTATGGTGTCAGACAGAGGAAAGGGGCGTTGGGGGGCTGAGAGAATGGGGTGAAGGGTTAAAGAAGTACATACTAGTAGTTGATAGTTGGTCACAGGGATGGAGAGAATGGCATAGGGAATGTAGTTAAAATTCATATATTGGCTAGATGGAAAACCAGAGGAGAGAAGGAGCAATTGGGGGGATTGTTTCATAAACTACATAAATGGCTAACCAATGTACTATGTACTTGAAACTAATTAAAATAAATTTTAAAAATATTAATATGATATCAGATGGCTCAAATCTGACTGTGTGACTTTGTGCTTCAGAATTGAAATTTATCCTTTTCTATAACTCACATTTTCTGTTCATGAATTCCAGAATCAGAGTTTTATAATTTAAACCGCAGACTTGTTCCTACATTATTCTTCCTCTTCAACTTGGCAATTATCATAATTATAAGGAAAAAGTAAAATAAAACGGAATAAGCATTGCTACAACAGTCACTTAAAGCAGAGTCAGGAGGCTAGAAAGGCAATGAGGCCTGTGCAGCTGATGCTCATCTTGTGCCTTAGTTCTCAGAGCTGCTATGAAGTTGTTAACCTGTTGCTAAACTTAGCTCCAGCCTGAGCCATAAACATTCTGGAGCAACAACAGCTGCATGGACACCCATGGACTTTACTACCTCTTTGTAATTTTTGCCTTTCCCATTTGCTTATTGGAACTAACCAATTCCTGTTAACCTAGGCAGCAGAACTTCATTTGCAGGAAAGAATTACACTTTGTGGGTTTTGGCTTTATAAACCTTGCCTTCCTTTGTTCTCTCTAAAGCGCAGTTTGGTTTGCTATCCAAATCTGCATCTCTTGAATTATAATCAGACAGATATCTGCAGTCTTTTGCAGCATTATTCACAACAGCCAAGACATGAAAACAACCTAAGTGTCTATCAATAGATGAATGGATAAAGAAAGTGGGGTGTATATCTATACAGTGGAATATTATTCAGTCATAAAAAAGAAGGAATCCTAACTTTTGCAATAACATGAATGGACCTTTAGGGCATTATGATAAGTGAAATAAGTCAGACAGAGAAAGACAAATAAATACTCTGTGATCTCAGTGACACGATATCTAAAAGCATTGAAATCATAGAAATAGAGAATAGGACTGGTGGTTGCCAGTGGCTGAAAGTTGGGGGACATTGGTCAAAGAGTACAAACTCAGTTATAAGGTGAGTAAGTTCTGCGGATCTTACAGCATGATGACTATAGTTAACAGCGTAATGAATTGTAAGCTGTTATGAGACTACAGGTAATGTTTGCACCATAACAGCACCATAACACTACCACCAAGAACAAAATGGTAATTATCTGAGGTAAAGGATATGTTAACTACCTTATTATGGTAAATATTTCACAATGTTTATGTATTTCAGGTCATCACATTGTACACCTGAAACTTTCACAATATTGTACTGTTGAGTATGTCACAACAAATCTGGAAAAAAAGATACAAATTGGTTACTAGATCTTCACTCACTAGGTTTGTACTCTAGGAAAGGCAAATCAAACTGAAAAGGCTTGAAGAAATGACTACATTGCATTTGGCGGCAGCAGTGGGGCATAACAAAAGGGAACGTGAAAGAGATTAAGGAGGTGAAGACCCTATTGGATGTAGTGGATAAGGGCACAGAAGCATGCAACAGCTGTGGAGTTTGTACTGTATCACCACCTTGCAATGGGGGCCCGTGCGGTAGGAAAACTGAGCTTGGGAATGTGGACGAACGACACCCTGCCAGGAAAGCGGCTGCATTTAATTGTGGACAGGGAGGAAAAAAGACAGTAGAACAAATGCAAAGGTAATCCAAACTCAGGATAATCAGCCCCAATCCTTGAGAGCTGGCTTTCAGGCCATAAGAAGGCAGACCTAGCACACTTGTTCAGAGGACAGGGGCATTCAAAAGATGAAATCCACTGAAAAGGAGCTGGTAGAAGTGGCTGTCATTGAAGCATGTGGCCTTTGGGCAGTGCTGTGCATATACCTTTCCAGCCCATCTACCCACTCCCTCATTAAATCTGTCCCACCTGCCAAGTCAGAGACAGTGGCCCCATTAGATCCTTGAGCTCTCAATATAATAGCCTCTAGCCCCTGCTGCTCTCACCCATGCACCTGCTACCAACAGACTGAGCAGGAAAGGGACACATGCATTTGGTGATGGATGAATGAAAATTTGGGAGAAGCAACTTGTGATAACAATGGCTTTGAAAGCACCCGTCATAAAGCAATTGTTTGCCCGAATCCAGCCCCTTAACAACAAAATTGATTTGCCTCTGAAAACAGCCCTGCTCTAGGAAGAGGTTAACAATGAATTCTCTTATTTCCCCAGCATACTTTCATTGTTGTTGTATTCATAGAATCATAGAATGTGATTCTCTATTAGGGTGGGAAGGAATTGTAGCCATAGTTGGGCATGATTCCCTCAGTTTTCAAATTAAGAAACATCCCTTTGCCCAGGGATCCCCAAGTCACACATGAGTTAGTGATGGTTTGGGACCTTTGTCACTCTTCCCAATCTTTCTGCCAGTCTATTTCGGAGCCAAGAAAGGATATTGTCTCTAAGTAGGTGGAGGGGGTCGATAGACTCTGAGCTAAAGTCAACATGGGAGCTTGGAAATGAACCACACTTTTGACTTAGATAGATATGACAGACATACAAAGAACATTTCATCCAACACAGCAGAGTACACATTATTTTCAAGTTCAAACAGATTATTCTCCAGGACAGATCAGATCATAGGACACGAAACAAATCATAAAACAGTGAATAAAATGGTGGTTACCAGGATGTAGGAGCTGGGAGGATAGGACAGATGTTGTTTAAGGGTATAAATTTAGTAAATAAGTCCTAGAGACCTAAGCACAATACAGTAAATATAGACAATAATGTTATATTATATATTATAGTTATCAAACTTACTAAGAGACTAGAACTTAATTATGCTAACCACTAAAAAAGTGGTATATTTATGTGGCATGAGAGACATAATAATTATTCATACAATGGCAATCACATTACAATATATAAATGTATCAAATTAATATGTTGTACACCTTCAATTTACACAATGTTGTATGTCAAGATATTTCTATTTAAAAAATTAAATCATACCTCCAGGTCATGCTATCATGCAGGGAGTGGCAGGCAGGCTCTTGGCTCATGGAAGTTGTGAAAAAATGACAACCAGGGAAGAACTGTGGTTCTGCTGATGTTCCCTGTTGACTGGCCTTCAGAGGCCCTTATATGAGAAATAAAGCGCTTTTCTATCACTTCCTTAGATGGCACCCCTACCCTCTCTAGTCATCCCAGCTCTCTCTCTTCTCCTGATCCTAATTTGTGCTTTTTATAACCTAAGAAAGGAAACCAAGGCCTAGAGAAATATAAAACATTCCTATTCATTTTTACATTCTTGTTAAAATGTTCCTTTTTTTTAATGGAATCATTTTTTGGTCTCCCAGGCAGAAATAATGGCTCTTTTCTTCGTGTTCCAACAGTAGCTAGTATGCATGGCCATTTCATAATCTATCATGAGGTGTTATTTATTTGCTTGCCTCACTTAATCTCTAATTGATGAATACATTCAGTTGATCATTTATTGGGTGCTAACCATGAATCTAGCATTCTGCTTGATAAATACAAAAATGAATATATTTTTGTTAAATTAATACACAGTAAATGTGCTGAAGCTAGAGAAACAACACTGTACTTGCACATGCAGATTATAACAATTACGAAGGGCTCAGGAAATGGTTACTTTGCTGTCGTAGTGCATTAAATTATGAAGAAAGATAAAGCTGGAAAGAAAGTCAGCAAATGGAACATATATTATCTTGAATACCAGTGGTTAAACTTTAATCTATTTTAAATTTGATTTTTTTTTAATTTAGGAGAGCCTATTAAACATTTACCAGCCCATCATTAAGAATGATTAGTTAGCATTTGAAGTTCCCTTGTCAACGATAGTCAAGTTGTCCGAGGTTGCTTTACAAATGTTTTACATATCATCATCAAAGTCTATACAAGAGTGTTTGGTGATTAGCACAATAGATGTGAAAAATATCTTATCATTGGTAAAATGTGTGGTGTTCAGGTATGTTGTTAAAAAGAAATATTGTACACTAGCTACCACCATTCTTTGATGGACAAGTTATGGGCTTCTGCAGGCCCAGCAGTCTAACATCTTTAGATAAGTACTGGAGGCCTAGAGTCCTGTGTGGCTTATGTCCCTTGTCATCATAGGGTGGGTTCTGCTTCCTTGTCCAATGAGGAGGTGCCTGGTCCTGCCACGAGAATTTTTCTACTTTCTCCTAAAAATGAACCTTTCATTCAAGGTACTTATTGGAGATTCCTTAAATTTATAACAAGTTGCATAACTATTTTTGTGCTCGATAATAAATATTTTAAAATTTGACAGAATTTGATTTAAGACTTGTTTTCACTGTCACATACCACCAGTTAGGGGAGAGGACAACTTCTGTCTTTCTAATCATGGGGTGCAACCTATATTTACCAAAAGGCTACAACTTCACACCCAAAAGAATAACTATAATCAAAAAGACATAATAACAAGTGTTAGTGAGGATGTGGAGAAACTGAACCTTCATATACTGCTGGTGGGATTGTAAAATGATGCAGCTGCTTTAGAAAATAGTTTGGAAATTTCTTTAAAAATTAAATATAAATTTACCATATAACCTAGTGGTTTTACTCCTCAGCATCTTCCCAAGAGGAATGAAAACATATATTCACACAAAAACTAACATACTGGTTCATAGCAGTATGTTTCAGATATAAAACCACAAGTCTGATTTTATTTACATGAATGTCTGGGAAAGCTAAATCTATGGAGATCTTAAGTAGATTAGTGGTTACGTGTGGCTGGCAATGGGGAGTATCTCTTGGGCACATGGAAACTGAATTGTGGTAATGGTTGCACAACTCTGTAAATAATTTTCTAAAACTTGAATTTTACACTTAAAACAAGTGATAAGTTATATGTCTATATAAGCTATTTTTAAATTTTCAAAAAATATGTGTGCAGATGATAGATACATTAGATGATTGGTAGATAGATGATAGGCTAGATTAGGTCACTTTGTAACATCTGGTAACGGATGACCTGTGAAGGGTTTATACATAAACCAATTCTTACCAAAGTGTATCACCACAAACATGAGAGCAATTGACCTACAACATTAGGACATCACTAGGTGGTAGGAATTTTTCAGCTCCATTATTATCTTAAGGGACCACCATTGTATATGCGCTCCATCATTGACTGAAACGTCCTTATGCAGTGATGATAATAATGTTTTCAAACAGTTGGCCTAAAGTGAGTGCAAATTCCACAGTCATAGAGCTGAGCAAACTTAATGTGATGATGGGAAATCAGTATTTGTTTCATTAAATTATCACCATCTCATGTGATGGTAAGATAACGTGTCCATAACTAGAATTCCACCATCAATAATAGGATCAAATCTCTGGGTCAGACTATAACCTCCAATCAAGAGAAAGGATTTTATGGCATAACACAAATTAGAACATTTTATCTCTCTCTTTTTTTTATCTAATTTCCACATCCTGGTACTGTTTCAACCCCCCCCCCCCATGCTTATGACATTCTCTTCTTCCAATACAAGAAAATAATTTCATAAATGTGATTCACACTGGGTGATTCATTTAATCGTATAAGATCTTCCTATTCCTTGTTTTGAATAAAGGCTGGAGAAGGTGACAGGGATCTCCAGAGTTTTTTTTATATAATGACATGTCTTATATGAATTACATCACTTAAATCATTCAGTAATCAAAATTTTATCCCTTATATCCTTGAAATTTTCTCTTAAGAAAGCAATTATTCTAGAACTAAAATAATTTTAAAAAATAAAAGAAATAAAAGATAAAAAGGAATACATCAGAGATAAGTCAATATTGTTTTAATTTCAAAACACCCTCAGAAACTTCTAAGAGCAAGGTGAATGGCAAGATAATAGGCTGTGATTCAAATCAAAGGCAATGATATCCCTACACATCAGGAGGCAACCAGAATATACCATCTTTTAACAACCATTCCAGCTGCCCTGATACCCAGCAGTTTCCCAATGTATTTTATACTATTTGCCCCTGATATTGGTGGATAGGTCAAAATGATTTATAGACAACTATTTTTAATTCAATTTTTGACACTCAATATTTTTTTAATCCCATACATTTTTATGAGAGATTATTCCCTGATCTTGAGGATACTGAAGTCCAGGAAGGTTAGACAAGCTCCAGACTTCCCATTTAAATTCTGGTTTCTCCTCTCCCAGTCTATTCTTATTCCACTTCATCATTTTAGGATGACATCATAGAATATCGACATGGCATGATTGGCATTACTAAGAGTTAATCCTCATTCTGTAGTTGGGAGGCGGGGTGGGGATTTAATTTTTTTTTTTTAAGAAAGATACATCACAATTCAAGTTATTATGTTAATGTGATTATATATCTCACGTGATCTGGGTTAAGACATAAAGTTCATCAGAATTTTAAGCAAAGAAGCTTAGACAGGAAAAAAACCCACAGAGCCCAAACTGATGGCCCTCAGCTCCTTTCTTGAGATCTTACAAGCTTCATAAATCTTTACCTGAAATGAATTTCTTGCCATTTCCTTATTTTAGCCAATTTTTGATCCTGCTCATTCATTTTTATAACAAAGCTAAAGGAATGGACAAAAAGGAGATGTTCAAGTTTTGTTTTTGCCTTTATATTCCAAAACTGGGCCTGAATGAAAAACAAAGAAGTATTTTGGTCCAAGAGGTAGTTTCCCACAAAGAAGCAGAGCTGGAAACTCAGAATATTCCATGTATTGGCCTATGTTCATCTCAGTCCAAACTTCAGGTAGAAATGGTACTATTAAAATGGAAATTGTGCAAGTCTGCATGCTCTGGTAACTTGTTTTATGAAATTAAAGATATTTTCAGAAATAGTCAAGCACTGAGGATAAGTAATTATTGTTTAAATTTGAGATAAAAAGACGCCCACCTTCAAAAAAGAAAGAACTATGAACAAACCTTGTGTCTTAAAAGATGAATATGAATCAGCAGAATGAGACAATCTTACCCCTGAGGGGGAGGAAAGGGCTTTCCCTTTCGGGACCGGAGATGAAACATTTAAAAATAAGAATTCAAAGCTTCAATCCTATTGCTGGGTTTTGTGACTCAGAATCTCAGAATTGAATTTATTAGTCTGACAAATTGGTTTCTTACAGATGCCTTGATTTGAAAACCAAATACACTGTTTGGCCGAGGTTACACATCTTTGCTGAAATGCCTGAGAGCGATTTCCAATGTGTTTGTTTATACAGGCAATGAGGACAGAGGGGGCTGCCTCCCAGGTGATAAAATCCCTCCTGAAACAGGATCCTTATCAGTCACAGGGGAGGGCAGGGGATGGAATTAGACTGTCTCTGATGCTCTGTACTGGCAACTTCCTTACTGAACCAGCACCTTCTATGGTCTAACAAAACGCAAGGACACAAAGGAACACTGCAGCAAGGTGTGATGGAGATTGTGTCATGGAACCCAAGCCGGACCTGGAAGCCAGAACTCAAAGTCTGGATTTACTGGCTCTATAATTCTAGAGCTATCACCTCTCCTATGCTTTACTTTCTCACGAGGCAAAAGAGGAAAGTAAACAAGTGTCTAGGCTCTGAAGTCAGACAAATCTGGATTTGAATTTTATTGAGGCTCAGGTTCCCTTATCTGTGAAGTAAGAATAATAACATTACCTCATTGTATTAGTCAGAGTTCTCCAGGGAAATAGAATCAGTAGGGTGTGTAATCAGTAGGGTGTGTGTGTGTGTGTGTGTGTGTGTGTGTGTGTGTGTGTGAGAGAGAGAGAGAGAGAGAGAGAGAGAGAGAGAGAGAGAGAGAGAGATAGAGATACACAATATAAAGAATTAGCTCAGCTCAGGATTATGGAGGCCAACAAATCCAAAATCTATAGCATGGGCTGGTAGGCTGGAGACTCAGGAGTTGGCTGTAGAACTAGGAAGAGCCAATTTTACAGATGAAGTCCAATGAAAATCTGCTGGAGAATTTCTTTTTGTTTAGAGAGAGGGTGTTCTTTTACTCTTTCTTTTTCTTTTTTTAATTCAGGCCTTAAACTGACTGGATGAGACCTACCCACATTGTGGAGAACAATCTATTTTTTTGCAAAGACCATCAATTTAAATCTTAATTTCACCTAAAATGACCTTACAGAAACAGCCAGAATAACGTTTGACCAAATATGGGAGCACCCTGTGACCAGCTACACATACAGTTAAGCATACGGTGAACCACACTCACGTAATCCTCACAACCCTATGAAATGAGTTTTATTTGTGAAGCACACCTCCCAAGCTCAAGTAACAAACAATCATTATTATTCTGTTATCTATCAAAAAGTTCCAAAGTCAGGAGTCACTGGAACTCTCTCTTGCTCTCAAGATGTTTTCAGATGAACTCTTCTCAATATCCCCTACACATATATTTATTCAATGCCTCTTGATGAGAAACCTAAAGATATTCAGTCAAGTGAATTGACAGCGCATGCTGTTTCACTTTCTGACAGTTTCATCCTGGTGCCACTTCCGAGGTGCATGAAATTATAAAAGTGAGCACTAAATCTCTACCCCCCCAAAAAAAAATCTTTCTTCTTTAATGATTATATTCTCCCATCCATTCCCTCCTTTGAAAGATTCCTGTTTTCTAGAGAAAGAAGGAGAAGAAAGGAGAGGGCAAGGTACAATGAAGAGAAGGGAGGAAAGAAGGGGAAAGCTTGAAAACAAAAGAAATATATAATCAAGATGACCATGTCAATAAACCAGGCAGATAAGACCATCAGTTTTCCCTGGCTTAATCCTAAAACCCATAAACCAGGAGTGTGGGCCCTGGGTAGCAATCCTAACAATCTGTTTCGAATAGCCAGGCAAACTGACTACGTGTAGTTGTTGAAAGAACAGAAATCTGGACATTTGAAGAAGACCTAGTAACAATTATATCCTCTGGTCACTGTGGAAACCATAGCAAAGCTTGTCCTCCATGCCAGTACAACTCCCTGCACCTTGGGCTCTGCAGTCCTGCTAACTTGCTGGGTGAGCGTGGTGAATCTTCAATAGGTTTGCTGAGAGCTGGGGACTGTGGGCTACTCTCCAGGGTCCTCAGGGCTGCCATCATGCAATGCTCACGTATTCTTTCCTCAGTCTGAGGCCATCTGAGATCAAATTGCCATCTGTGACCCCACCTCCATATTCCTTCTCATCTGAGGAAGAATCTTTAGTCTTGGTAAAATACTTTTATCATCCAGGTTCAACATACGGCTTTCAATGACTCAATACTAGAAGAGACCTCAAAAGTCTGAGTCCAACTGCTTTCCTAGCTAAAAAACCCTACTACAAATTCCCAGTCAGGTAATCATTAAACACATCTTTTCCACGTACTCTTGATGGTAGTGACTTGATCACCCTTAAAACGAAAAACTACTACAAGGGACTCAAGGGTGTGAACAAAACATTCTGTTCAGGTAAGTGATGATAGTCATTAACGACTCTCGTTTTTCTGTTACTGAAAAAAGAAATAAAAAAATCTTTTCAAACTTTCAAATTTTGACTTATTATGAATTAGAAAAATCTGTCATTTTAAAAAAAATTAATTTCTAGATCTATATAGATTTGTCCTCATTGTGGAAACAATGAGAGTCTCAACACTACTTCATACTGGGATGAGTGGGCATTAAGTAATAGAGATCTAAAGACTGTTTCCTGTCATCTGAGCTGGAGAATTTTGACTAAGTCACAAAAGATAAGATGGAAATAGCTGCTAAGCCAGGATATAGGAGATACAGGGAGGAAGAAACTGAAGGAAACATCCTTCACATAGCTGATACCCGGCCCTTCTCAAACAAGATTTGTTTGCTAAAAACCTAGAATGACTGGTGGGACACATAATAAAGAAATAAAGCTTATTACACAACAAAACGAAAATAAAGGCTGTTTGATCGACTTTATTCAAGAGAAAAAACTTCAATGTGCTTTGATCTCAGGATAAAAAAAAAAAAGAAATAAAAAGCTTCTAACTTTTATGTTACAGATGTCAGTTTTTAATGTTTTTCCCGTGAGATTAGAAACATCATTGTTCCCAAAATGACTGGCATCCTTTTTCATAACACAGATATAGGGAGTCTTAGCACCAACAGCCAGTACTTAGGAGAACTATAATTAGAGATTCTTAGGCAACAGGAGGGGTTGTACGTGCTCCAGGAAGCTCAAACACGAGTTTCAATTTAGCTAATATTTTATAGGCAATATTTTAGATTTGTTTTGATCCAGTGTAAAAATCAATTCCACAAACACTGCATGTTTCAGCTACCAACTTTGTTTTAAAGAGTAAAAGAAATAATCAGGGAAAATGCTGCTTTTAATTCTGGCTAAAAGGGAAGAAGCTTTGGGTTGTATTGAGAAACTGAAGAGAGAGCAGTCACTTTTTTCTAATCTTGTGTTGAATTAGGTCTTTGATCCATTTGAATTAAGTTTTTGTATATAGTGTAAGGTAAGACTCTAAGTTCATTCTTATACATGTGGACATTTAACTGGTTTTTGTTTGTTTGGTTGGTTTGGTTTGTTGCCTGCAGAATGTTATGAACCAGGCTTAATGCCTTAAATAAATTATCTCATTTAAAATTTACAATAAGACTACGGAAAGGTGTTAGAAGATCAAATAAGTCTCAGAGAAAGATAAACTTGCACTAGATAGCAATACTGGGATTTGAACCCATGTTAGTTCAACAGCAAAGTTGACTGATCCTATTTTCATGACTCAGTACCGTCTCTCCAAGACTTTGTGACTGTCATTTAAAGCTTTACACTATTTATCAAAAACCCACTTCCCATACCCCACCTTCTACTATTGCCTCTTCCCTACCTGGGTGCTTATTTCTGAAATGCATATCATTTTCTAAATATGTCAAGAAAATGTCCAGTTTTGAGAATTCTAGAGAATAGAGGTGCAGCATAAGCAAACAATATTTTTAAAATTTATTTTAACCCTACCTATCTCATTAACCTTATTTAAGAAAGAGATCTTCAGGTAGTTTTTCTTGCTATTTCAAATTGCACTAATCTCTTTTCCTCCAAACTTCTAGAGCACTTAGGATACATAGTTATATAGACCAAGTCCTGGTGACAGAGACTTCTATTCCCCAATATCCATTCTTTTCTGTTCTCATACACTTAGAAATTTTATTTCCCAACTTTCTGTTCAGCTCTATAGAATCATCTGACTAAATTGCTGCCAATAAGATATATAAGGAAATAGAGTGTGGGATCTGTAGTAATGTCCCCTCTTTCATTTCTGGTTTTAGTAATTTGGGTTTTTACTCCTTTTTTTTTATTTTTTTTTATTTAGCTTGGCTAGAGGCTTATCAATTTCACTGATCTTTTCAAATAACCATCTTTTGGTTTCATCGATTTTTTTCTCTTGGTTTCCTATTTTTAATTTCATTGATTTATGCTCTATTTTAATTATTTTTCTTTCTGCTTACTTTGGATTTAATTTATTCTTTTTCTGTAGTTTCCTAAGATGAAAGATTCTATAGATTGATTGATTTTAGATCCTTATTTTTTCTAATATATGCATTCACTGCTATAATTTTCCTCTAAGCACTGCTTGACTTTATATATATATATATACACACACACACACACACACACACACACACACACACACACACATACACACACACACATACATATATATATATATATCCTATAAATTTTGAAAAGTTATAATTTTATTTTAGTTCAAAATTTTTTTCTTAGTTCAATGTTTTTTTTTTTGAAATTTTACCTTGGCCCATGTATTATTTAGAAATGTGTTATCTAATCTTCACACATTTGGGGGATTCCAGCTATCTTTCTGTTGTTGATTTCTAGTTTAATTTCATTGTTGTCTGAGAGCAGATGTTGCATGATTTCTACTGTTTCAAGCCTGTTAAGATGTGTCTGATGGCCCAGAAAATGGTCCATCTTGGTGAAAGTTTTATGTAAGCATGAGAAGAATGTGTATTCTGCTGTTATTGGATGAATCAGTCACTAGACATTCATTATATTCAGTTAACTGATGGCGTTGTTGAGTTCAACTATGTTCTTTTTGATTTTCTATCTGCTGGATCTGTCCATTTCTGATAGAGGGGTGTTGAAGTCTTCAGCTACAGGGTGGATTCATCTATTTCGCCTTGCAGTTCTATCAGCTTCTGCTTCCCATATTTTGATGCTCTGTTAGGTGCATTGATGCTAAGGATTACTATCTATTTTTGGAGAACTGACTCCTTTATCATTATGTAGTGCCACTCTTTGTCCCTAATACTTTTCTTTCTGTGAAGACTGCTCTATCTGATTAACATATGCACTTCTTTTTGATTGGTGTTAGCCTGAGATCTCTTTCTTCATCCACTTACTTTTAATATATATGTCTTTATATTTTAAGTGGGTTTCTTATGGACAACATATACTTCTTTTTGATACACTGAAAATCTCTGTCTTTTAATTAGTGTATTTAGAACATTAACATTTAAAATGATTATTGACATAGAAGAATGTAACCATTTAAAATGATTATTGACATAGAACGATTAATATCTATTGGATTGGTTATTGTTTTCTACTTATTGTACTTGTTTTTTGTTTCTATTTTTGTATTCTACTCTTTCTCTGACTTTTATGGTTTTAATTGAGCATTTTATAATTTCATGTTCTCTCTTTTCTTTTTAGCATATCAGCTATGCTTTTTTTTTCACTTTATGTTTAGTGGTTGCCGTACAGTTTGCAATATACATTTACAACTAATCTAAGTCTACTTTCAAATCACACTATATCACTTTATGTGCAATAAAAGTATCAAGTAACAAAATATTTCTAATTCCTTCCTTCTAACCCTTATATAATTGTTCCCATTTATTTTACTAATACATAAATACACATAAACATACATATGTGTGCATATATATGTGCACATATATAAGCATACCTAATTTAATACATTATTGCTATTATTATTTTGAACTAACTTTGTTATCTGTTAGATCAATTAATAGTAAAAAAAAAAGTTTTTATTTTACTTTCATTTATTCCTTCTTTGATGTTGTTCCTTTACGTAAATCTGAATTTCTGACCTATGTCATTTTCCATGTCTCTTCTTTGAAACATGATATTAGTTAGAAATTCAGATTTTAACATTTCTTTAAAATATTTTTAACATTTCTTACAAGGCAAGTTAACCAGCCAAAAACTATCTTAATTTTTGTTTATCTAAAATAGTCTTAATTTCTCCTTCACCTTTGAAGGATAATTTCACAGCACACAGAATTTTACGTTGGTAGTTTTCTTTCAACAATTTAAACACTTCAATGCTTTCTAGCTTACATGGTTTCTGTAAAGCTGAACATAATTCTCATCTATGCTTCTCTATAAGTAGTGTGTTTTTACAAACTCTCAAAAGATGTTTTTTAACATCGTTTTTACTCAGGGTTTAGTTAGACCTCAGAAACCACATCAATAATTTGAACGGAAAATTTTAACATAAAGAATGATTAACTCTCAAGGGGGGCGCGAGAGGGGAGGGGATTAACTACTAAGAAGGCATAAAGGAGAACTCTAATTCTGCTGGAGTCACAACCTGATTTAGCCCTCTCCCCTTTGTGACGTACTTAGACTGTGACCTCAGACAAGTAACTCAGGGTACTGGCGGTGTTATGCACCCAGGATTCCCAGGCACGCACCTGTGGGTGGAGAAGCTGGGCTTATTACTCACCACAAGGAAAACCACGCACATCCTGAAGTTCAGTAAGAGAATGTTCGAATAGACTTGAGAATTTGGGCCTATGTTAGGCGATTTGGTGGGGGGGGAGGGGATTGAAGGAAGTGGGTTTTCCTCTGTTTAGATGCTCTCAGGCTTTGTGGTGATTATATAATTGGGTATGGGCCTGGTGGGGAGGACTAGATTAAGTGAGGCTACAGCTGTAATCTGTGAAGCAGCTGTCAGCACTCAGGTTGGCTGGGAGAGGGATCTTTGATAGGTTTGAGAGGAGTGGACAATGTTCTTGTTTTGTTTGAGCTCAGAATGGATGACAGAGGGGTCTTGTCTTTGTCTTGACCCATGGTGATCACAGAATGGCCTTGTGTGATGTTGATGTCTTGTGAAATTGTTTATGTTCAACAAAAGAGAGAATGCTAGCTGTGAGTGGCAGGTCAGCTCCTGGCTGTCAGGGGCTGTTTTCTCTTTCTCACTATCCTTGCCTTAGTTTCCTCATCTGTAAGGTGAGAAATAATGAAAGTTTCTACCTCTTGGGTTTGGGACTGGGGAAGAGTACCCCGAGAAGAAACAAACATGAAAGGGGATCTCTTTCCCCAAGGATCATTTTCAGATATCCTTGGAGAAGGTGATTCTGGTTCATTGGACAGTGGAGACATTCACTGGGTTGCACTGGGCCAGAGTTGTTCCACAGCTGGCAAGTTAAGGCTAGTGAGTCGGAAACCACAGGCCAGAGTGAAAAGCAAAACCTGGTAATGGATGAGTGCCACTATGCATACTGAGAATCAACAGCTGTGCCAGAACAGCAAGGTTAGAAGGTAACACCTTCCTCCTACAATGTGCCTCCAGTGCTCTCTGTGGAAAAAGCTAAACATTTGCGCCGGGTGGATAAGGAGAAACGTTTATAGGGTTTGGCTCCAAAATCATAAAGAAGGGAAAAGAACGGTAGATTAGAGCTAGAAAACAACAAATTGCTAACTAGCACAACCAGCATCCATCTATTCTTCTTCTGATAGTTGCATCCGAACTTTCCACATCTACTTTATTTGTCCATGTACACCAACCAGAGCATTGCATCTCTCTGACCATAGCAATCAGTGCAGAGTAACAGGTGACCTGGACAGAAATTCTCTCTCCCTCTCCCTCTCCCCCTCTCTCTCTCTCTCTCTCTCTCTCTCTCTCTCTCTCTCTCTCTCTCTCTCTCTCTCGTCTATCATCTATCTATCTATCATCTATCTATCTATCTATCTATCTATCTATCTATCGTCTGTCTGTCTATCTGTCCACCTACCTACCTATCTACCTATCCATTTATCTATCTACATGTCTGTCTAGGCTTATACTGAATCTAAAGACTGAGTCATTAGTTCTTTTAAACTGGTTGAACAAGAGAGGTGTGAGTCTTTTGCTGCTAGGGCAATACGTAGAGCCTTAAAATGAAATCTTTGCAGCAGAAAGCATTACTCAGAGATGCAGAACCATCATGTCCTGATGACCTTGTTTAAATCTTAAAATTGGCCATCCTTGAACTTTTCTGTTATGTAAGTAAATTTTCACTTTTTTTCCCCTTAACTCCAGTTGAATTAGGTTAATATGCTTTCTGTTACTGGCAACAGAAATAGTCTTGAATGACACAGCTCCTCAAATTTCACCCATATTGTGTATTTTTAAAACTCAACATATTTGGTCATAATTTTTCCTAACAATGATTTGACACAGCCTTTTAAATAGGTCTTTGTCATCATAGGGTATAGTTACATTAAATAATTCCTAATTCAATAATACATTAATTCATTTGGAAAATATTAATTGAGTGACTGATAGATGCCGCATACTTTGCTAGGCACTGAGAATTAATATATAAATATGAGAGACATGTTTCTTACTTTTTTGGAGATTATGGTTTATCTAGTGAGGATTATGGAGAAGCAAATAGCCAGTAACAATCCAGGGTAAATGTGTTGTTGAGGGAGTCCTAGTAGTCATGGTAGCACAGAGATGAGGCACCTAACCCACACTGGGAGTAAGGTTAGGTAAGAAGTTGGAAAAAAACTTCCCAGAGAAGATAATCACTACCACATGTGCTTTTCTGATGAGGATGAGAAGTATTTAGGGAGGTGAAGAGAAAAAGAAATAATAGGCACAAAGCCCTCATGAGAAAAGAGATGCTGACATGGCTGAGAAGTTGAAAGAAGAGAGAGACAGGAGAGTTGTGAGAGGTGAAGGCAAATTATACACAGCCTTGTAAGTAATGTTAAAGAATGGGGACTTCAGATAAAGTGAGGCACCATCCAAATAAGTCTCATGGAGGGGAGTGGTATGACACGACTTGTGTTTAAGATCACTCTGACTACTGTGAACAAAAAGGAGGGTGCTCCGTTAGGAGGCAACTATGATGGTCCATGTAAAAGATTCTAGTGGCCTGAAGGAGGGTCATCAGGCAATGGGCATGAGGTGATACGGCCAGATTTGAAACGTATTTAGGAAGTAATACTGACAGAATGTGGGAGTGGTTTGATGCCTTCCTAAGGGAGAAAGAACGAAGGCATCAAGTTGGCTTAGCACCTTTATTCACTAAGAAGGAATAGAGGAGGACGAGTAGTTAATGACGTTTGTTTGGGGCTTGTTTGAGTTTGAGAGTATGTGAAGGAAATTCTAGTAAAGATATAATTATGTGACTCCTGAAGTCGGGAATGATTTTGCTAGAAATAAAGGCATGAGGCCCATAAGCTGAGAGTAACGTTAGTAATGAAAGAGCGAGACGTCTTTTGTGGAATTACCACAGAACAACAAAAAAAGGGCCAAAAGCAAAACTAAAAATGTTTAAGGGGTGGTCAGATAATGAGGAGCTTACAAAAGAGACTGAACAAACAGAGAGAGAGGTAGGAAGAAAGGGTATGAGTGAAAAAGAAATGGGCAACAGTGTCTGTCAAATCACACTGGAAAACACAGAGGTGTTAGGATTGAGGACTGGTAATTAATTTAACAACAAGGTTGTTGGATATCTCAGCAAAGCAGTGTCAGTAAAGGAGAGTTGATGGGATTCATATGACATTCATCGGATGAGTGAATGGGGGTGAGGAAATGTAAATAACAAGTTAAAGTTTTTTCTTTCAAGAAATTCCCTGTGAAATAAAGGAAGGAATAGCAAAAGGAAGGCTTGAGTTCGAAGAGGATGTTTTTGTTTTGTTTTGTTCTTAAGATAAGTGTTGAACCTATTTACCAGTTAATAGGAAGGAGCCCCTAAAAAGGAGAAGGTTGAATATATACGAGAAAAATGGACAATCAGTTGATAAAACCCATGAGGAGGCAGGGCCCAAAGGGATCCAAAGAAGTTAGAAGGGTTAACCGAGAACAGGAGCTAGGACAAGTCGTCTGTTATGAGGAAAAAAGAATGAGTAGGGAAGGAAGGGAGTCTGTGGTTTGGGGGGACAGGAGTTCAAGGACATCTGATTGCTTCTATTTTCTCTGTGAAGATGGAGGTGAGCCCATCTGTTAAGAGTGGTGGACTGAAGGTTTTGAGGCATGTAGAGAATTCATGAAATGGTCCCTGTAGAAAATGAGCAAGAACTGATTAGAGAAAAACACAGAAGGGTCCACACTGAGGACCTGACTGAGGTTACGATCATGATCATAATGGACACAGAGCCTTCAGCTGTGGAATTTTCTGCAGTGGCCTTCTCCAGCATGAGTGCATGTGTGGAGAAAACATACAAAGCCCAGCTGGTGCCTGCTTTAGATTTCCTACTCTTTGGTCCACATGATAATTTGTCTTTTTCTAAAAACTCAATCATCCATTCTTGTGAGATCTAAAAAGTTAATTTGCACAAACTCTCTATAATTATTATTTATGAATCTATAATGCTATCCTTTGCAGAATTTTCATTTATTTCTCTAATTTTCTTTGACTCTCATTCTTGAAAATTAGAGTACCCAGCATCTTAGTTTCCTTTAGCTATTGTAACAAATTACCATAATCTTGGTAGCTTAAAACAACACACATTTATACTCTTACAGCTATGGAGGTCAGAGGTCTGAAATCAGTTCACAGGGCCACACTCAGTCTGGAGTCTCTAGGAAAGAATCTGTTTCCTTGCCTTTTTCAGCTTCTTGGAGCTTCATTCTTTGTGTTCCTTGGCTCATAGTTCCTTCGAAGCCATTTTCTTTGAGTGGTCACATTGCCTTCCTATTCTGTGTAATCAAATTTCCCTCTGCTTCACTTTTAGAAGGATATTTGTGATTATATTTATGGTCCACACATATATTCCAGTATAATCCCCCCATCTCAAAATCCTTAACTTGATTACATCTGCGAAGTCTCTTTTACTGTATAACATAACATACATACATTCTGTGGATTAGGAGCTAGATATCTTTAGGGGCTATTAGTCTGCTACATCCTGTTTTCCGTGTTGGAACTGCCAAGCCTCCAAGGAACAAGAATGGCTGGAAGTGCTATAGGCGTTAGGAAACAGCTACTGATGGCAATGCACCATTCTCTGAAGTCCATATGCAGGGTACAAGAGACAGTGCAGTCAGACTAATAGGTGGACTCTAAGAAGAGAGATTATAAAGCTCATGTAAAGATCATAAAGACGGTATAAAGCTTGAATTCCATGAGGTAGCTATAGAAATTATGGTGCATCATTTTGTAGGTGAGAGAGTGAGCTTGAGAGATGGGGAGACTGAGACACAGAAGAAAATAGTTGCCTACACGCAGTGGAGAAAACGATATCCCAGCTTGGTGCTCTCATGTGCCACTAACACCGTCCCGGTCATCAGTGTGCTCCTTTTCAAGGCTTTGCTCATTATTTTCTTAAATATGCTTAAGAGACTCATTCGCTTTAACAAAAAAAGATTTTTATACTTCTGCATTTCTTTCCCTTTGACTTTCTCTCATGCAAGTAGCAATTTTCTGGAACAAAGAAGGCCTTTGACCAGCATCACCACACAGTGCCTCTAAATCAAATTCAGTTTCTATTTCATGTCACAGTGCCCAGTTCCCTTCCTTGTAAGGATTCATCAAGGGGCATTATGACAGTGCAATGCTAACCCAAAGCATTACCAAAAAGTCTATTCTGAGCCTAAGAAGGGCTGGAATTGAGAATTATTTTGATTTAGGAAGCCTGACATCATTCTTATAAAAGTATCTACTTTTGGTTAAGTGATTTACATAACAGAAAGAACTGGAGAATTACCAGAACTGGTATTTCTTCCTATGGTTCCCATTCTTAGACATAGGAGACCTCAACATCTTGAGTTTATATTCCCAAAATTTAATGGAATAATCAAGGAACATTATAATAAAGAATGTAACCTTCACACCTCAATCAATAGCTCTCCAAAAATTATGAATGACATATGCTTATGTTATATAAATAAATGTATAATCATGTATTTTTAAACATGTAAAAGTCATAGGAGCCAGGACATGGCAATGCACCACTCTCTGAAGTCCTTTTGTGGGATGCAAAAGACAGTTCAGTGAGACTGGAAGACAGGCTCTAAGAAGAGAGATTAGGCATAAAGCTTGAATCCCATGAGGTAGCTACAGAAATTATGGTGCATCATTTTGCAGGTGGGAGAGTGAGCTTGAGAGATGGGGAGGCTGAGACACAGAAGAAAATAGTTGCCTACATGCAGCAGGGAAAACCACACCCCAACTTTCTATTCTCATGTCAAACCAGTCCTGGGTTCTAGCCTGGTTCTAGCCTGGCCGAAGCGCTATACTTTGCCATTTGACAAACATATTTTCCTCATCAGGATTTCACTTTCTGCTGCCGTAAAATGGATGAGTTGTACTAAACTATTTCAGTGATTTATCTCTCGTAGCCCACTATTGTATGATTTTATCTACAAGTCAAAAGGTATTAGATTTAGGACAATTATTTAAGAGTCTATAAAATTTTAATTGAGATTGTCATAGAGAAGGTAGCTATTATTATCCACACAGGCATCTGATTCACACTTTTTATTTACATTAGTCAATTTAAGCAAAATGGACATCCTGGTATCTCTGCAGCCATAGCCTAAACACTTTCTTCTTTCAGAAGCCCTTCCATATTTAAATTTTCAGAGTCTTTGCTCGGTTTGCTACCCAGGGCATTTTTGCAAAGGTCACACCCTTTCGAAAATGCTTCAATGCTGAGATGGGGCAACACACCTATTGAAGTGTAGGCAATGTTGCTTCCATAAAAATAATTTTATCTCTTTAGAATTTAAAAAGTTATCTTAAAGACAATGGCTAAAAAAGCATACATAACATATTTAGCTTTGAAAAATGTCTTACAGAATTTTACATAAGGGCTATTTAAACATTTAAATCCCTATAGAATTTGTGAGTTTTGTCAAGGATAAAGAAATGGCTAAAATCAGAGGTTGGAAACTATAAGTAAGATCTGCTTGTGAATATCTTATTTTAGCCCACACAGAATCCCAAAACTTAAAAATTTTATATAAAAGAATTGAATTTGGGCTGCACTTGAAAACTGGGAAGACTGGGCCACACTAGGACAGGTTCTGCAGTCCCCACCACTCCTTACTGCCTCAGCCAGTGCATTTCTTTCAGTCACATTACTTGCTGCCCCTTTAGAAATTCAAGTTTAAACCTCACGCCTTGAACAAATAGGACTAAAAATAAACACAACTTTTATGAAAGTGATCTGGAGAAGAGAACATAGGAATTTTCCCTCTTGCATCATTTATTCCTAGCTCTTTTAAGCTGAGAAATCCCAAACTGACAGAAAACTGCAGCAGGACCTCCCAGGCAGCGTGGGTAGGAAGGAAAATGGCAGGAAAGCCTCAGAGCAGGTAAGTGTACAATACTGCATTTAAGAGAGAAATATTAACTAGAAACCTAACAAGATTATACATTTATTTATATAACATGATTATACATTTATTTATATAACATAACAAGAGCGGCTCAGAGCCACACGTTACATTTCAGGAGTGATTCCCATTCCTTTAGCTGTCTTCAACTGAATGGGCCATGTTCATGGAAGCTATTGATAACAGTTCCTCCTCCTGGGAAGCTTTGTGGACATGCCTTAATAAATTGTGAGTGGCTACAGTTCCTAAGTAGATGTTAAAATAATTCTAGAAAGATAGACTCTCATGTGTCTGAAAATACATAGTTTGAAATAAAACTTGCCCCAAATGCAAATTCTAGGGCAAAGATGAATTACATTTCCACATTTTCTTTATAATTTTGGCACCATTTGGCACAGATGCTTTCATTTAATTTTGTGAATAGGTAATACATTTACATGAATCAGACACCAAATATTATTTTTAAAAATGGATATCTCCCTTCCACTCTTCAGCATATGCTCCAGTCTTCTCCACCCCTACCCCTACCACACACACACACACACACACACACACACACACACACACACACACACACACACAGAGTTCTTGTTTTTTCTTTAGAGAACCATTATACACGTAGGAGATAGACATTTTTTCTTCCCCCTCCTTTTAAAACTAGTACTATACTCTGTACATCCTCCTATACCTTGCTTCTTTTCACTTAACAATACATTCAGACCTTGTTCCCATCAATACATAAAGAGCCTACTTATTTCTCTTTCTAGATATTAAGTAGCCAATGTATGTACCATATATGTACATACATTTTACCATAATTTATTTAGCCAGTTTCTATTGATGACCATGTAGATTGCTTTCCATATTCTGGTACCATAAATAGTGCAGTATTGAAAAACTATCAGTATACGTTAATATGTGTGTGTGTGCGTGCGTGTGTGTATAGACACACACGCACACACACACACACACACATATGCCAGAATTTTATCTTTCTCTATTATGATAGAGAAAAATTTCTAGAATTAGAATTGTCAGGGGACAAGATACATACATTTGTAACTTTCATAGCCAAATGGCCCTTCATGAAGCTGGCATCAATTCATACTCTTACTACCAACGTTTAAGGGTCCGTGTTTCCCCACAGGCTCACTCACACATATGTTACCATAACAAACTTTTAGAACTATGAGATTCCAGTGGTCTGTTCTGGCTGTGTATTCAAGCACTGGTACCTTGTGGTTTTAATTACCAAGATTTGTGTGTCTGGTAGGGCTAGGCCCCACTCATTGCTCTTCTTTTATAGAACCTTTGGCCAATTTTCATGTTTTTTCACCTTTCCACACGCAGTTAGGAATCACCTGGGCTAGCTCTTTCGATCTGGTGGGCTCCTCACTGTGCAAACTGTGTTGAAACCCAACTTATGGGCATAGCTCCATGGGGCTGTGGAGAGCTACACCAACTCACCTGTATCCTTGATTTTATGGTTGTCCTTCTCACTGCTTGCTTATGAGTTTGCTATAAATCTATTAAAGATAACCTCACCCGCACCTTCAAATTCTGGCCAACTTTTGTGGCCCAGCCTAACATAGGATTGGTACGGAGTAGAGATGGATGTCTAAAGGAAAATAGGATGCTGTTATAAAAATAGAAGAAAGAGATGCCAAAAGCGAATTTCACCACAAACTTAGTATCTTAAAACAATTATTATCACACAGTTGCCATGTGTCAGGAATCTGGATCCTCTGCACGGTTGTCATGAAGGCGGAACTTGGGCTGTGGCCTCATCTGAAGCTTACTAGGGGAGGCTCTGCTTCCAAGCCTTTGTGGGCAGAACTCAGTCCGTTATAGCTGAAGGACTGAGGCCCTCGTATTCATATTGGCTTTCACCTTGAGGCCATTGCAAGCTGTCTGCCGTAGGCTGTCCTCATCTCTTAGGGGTCATTCATGGTTCTTGTTCACTTGAGATTTTCTAATACGGTCATTTCTTTCTTGAAGCCAGCAACAGTTTGAGGTGGAGGGAGATTGAGAAAGAGAGAGAGAGAGAAAGCAAGAGAAAGAGAGAGAGAGCGAGCGAGCAGCAAGACAGGCACTTCCATCTCCTGAACATAATTACATAATCTCCTATATTCCATCGCTTTTATTATATTCTGTTGATTAGAAGCAAGTCAGAAGTCACATCCACACCCAAGGGAGGAGACTAGGCATGAGCATGAACACCAAGAGAAGGGGATCACTGGGAGCCATTTTTTAAAGCAGCCTACAACGCATGACTTCTCTTTTGCTCTGGTATAAACCTAAGTATTAATCTTAACATTCAGAGCAATGCCAAGAAAACTCCAGGAATGTGTGGCATGATGATGTAGGATGTGATAACAAGTCCTTAAATCTTCTTTTATTGGGGGAAAGGAGAATGAGGGTGGCTCATTCAAGGTGATTATGTCTAGGAGAGAAGGGAACAGTGAAGAGGAGTTGATGTCTTCAAAGGAGATTTGGTCTGGTAGCATACAGGACACTTGTTGTTTTTGCCTGTCTTGTCAATTTTATCTTCAGTTAACAAGTCCCCGATCCCTCCTTATTCTCAACCTATGTTATTCAAGTGGGAGAAAACCTCAACCCACAGCCCAAGACTGACCAAATAGAGCTATTGTGATGGGTTGAGTAATGAGCAAGTACCCCAACTCAGGATGAGCAGAATCAGACCTGCAAATTTTGTAGATAATACTGAGAAAGACACTTTCAGTTCTCTGGGAGTAGCTGGGCTCATAGAGTAAAAGACTAGACCTGCTGGGAGCCATCCCTCTCACCAGCTTGTATGAAGGAGCAAGAAACAGCTATGAGGTGGAAAAAGGAATAATCCTTATAACATGATTTAAGTACCTGGTTTCACCTGTGTCTAAATTAGTATACGACTAATCTTATAAATTCGATGATAAACCAATGAATCCATTACTCCTTTGCTTGAGCAAATTTATTTTTGATTTCTATCATTTATAACTGAGGTATAGAAGAGGTCACTTTCTCTCTAGATGAAATGGTAAGTTTTGGGGACAAGGAGATTGTCCTACAGGCAATGCCCACTTCTCACCATTTTTGTTCACTCCTATAATCTGAGCCCTTTTTTGTCCACTTTAGTGTGAAATCCAAGTGGCTGGTTCAGGCTTAGGTGACCTGTTTCTAAGAGCTTATCACTACAGCTATTGTCACCAGATATTAGCACTTGTTTGGAACTTGGTCTATAAGGTAAAAGTATAAAAAAAAATTTCAATGAGGTAGAAGATGCATAAACTAGGAAGTCAAAGGAAAATAGTATGTTTAGCAGTATGAAGTGCTTTAGACGGGATAAGCAAGAAATAAAACAAAATCATTTCATCGATGATGATTAAGAGGGTGTTTGGCAATTTTGAGGGAGTATTTTCACCAGAGTAGTGTGGAGTCTAGCAAGAATCCAGGAGTCAATGAGTGGTATC
This sequence comes from Cynopterus sphinx, assembly GCA_030015415.1. Classification (NCBI taxonomy): domain Eukaryota; kingdom Metazoa; phylum Chordata; class Mammalia; order Chiroptera; family Pteropodidae; genus Cynopterus; species Cynopterus sphinx. The sequence goes on from CM057381.1 coordinate 47,049,371, forward strand.
AAGTGTATACTTCTCTTTTGCTTTGGCAAAAAAAAGGGGACAATGGAAATGGTAATGAGAAGCCTGATGAGGAAAAGTGTTTTTGCTGGAGAGTGGATTAGGAGAGCTAGGATACAGGATGGAAGATGGTCCTCCATGAGTGAAAGAGTGAAAGATCTCTCCTCAAACTGGTGTTCTCAACCCTGGCTGCACACAGAATCACCCAGGGAGATCACAAAAAATACTCATGTCTAAGCTGCATTCCAGCCCACATAATCAAATTCTCCGTGGGGTGTGACCCAGGCTTTAGGATGCTTTCGTGTGTATCCAGGGTTAAAAACCACTCCTTGAGACAAATACTTTGTTCCCTGGATCAATGCGAATGGATGAATTATGAGACATTTAGAAACAGGCAGATTTCAAGACAGAGAGCATTGATCTCTTCGATAAAGAAGAAGACAAGGTCATTTGTTAAGAACAAGTGGGATGATAGCCAGTTTGGGGCCAAAAGGAAAGTGCAAAGGGTTTAAAATAGCTATTACATCAATAACAAATGTCTAAGGAAACAAATATCTCTGTAATGCTTCTGCTTATGTGCAATTAGGTCATGTAATGAATATTGCCCCAAATGAACTACAGCAACGGCAACTGGAAAACAATTCAATAACTCATCAAGCTTGTGAAATTTAAGACTTAGAAGCCAGGAAAGTAAAATGATTAAATCAACTTTGTAAAATAAATCACACAGAGGATGTCATTAGCTGTGGGGATTAAACAGTAGGAACATGCAATGTCTGCTGAAGTGGTCATTTAAATATAATAATGCTTTTTTCTTTTAAGAAGTTCTGTGGATAAAATTACATTTCTGTGATATATCCTTATGAGAAGGCTTTAATAATTTCTTTTTCCATTTACAAAAAGGCTGGGGGTGGGTGGGTGGATGGGGCTGGAAAAATATTAATTTGCTCAGGCTCAAAAGAAAGAAAAACTTAATGCTATAAATTCAATTTAAAAATTTTCAGGGCTTAAAAAAAGAAGGTGGAGCACTTGACCATAAAAAGGAATTAATCTAGTAAAGGTTTAAATTATAACTGTAGGACATGATGAAAGCCATGAAACAGGTACAAATTGCTATGATGCCATAAAAATATGAAACACTCAAAAGACATTATTTGCATCTGCACTGTTTATCAGAGAAAGTTTCATGTCCATGATGAAAATTCAGCTAGGCCTTGAAATGTGGGGAAGCATTCCGGGACAGTTGTTAGGGAATGCACAGAGTGTGTAGGGAGGTGGGGGAGGGAGCTAAGACTACAAAGTATGCTACTGTGGGGTCAACTTGTGAAGCGACTAGAAGGCAACACCAAGGACTCTGAACAATGAGAGACACTGAAGATTGATGAACAGTCAAGTACGAAATTGGAATTGTGCCTCTTAAAGATTATACTTGCTGGAATACTAATTGGGAAACTATTATAAAGTTTGGATGAGAGAAAAAAGAAGATGCCTAATTTTTTTCTAAGTATATTTCTTTTAAAGTTTTTTAACTTTTTTATTGAAGTATTAAAGATATAAATAAAAATGTACAAAACCTAAGTGTGGAACACAATGAACACAACTGTGTACCTACCATTGAGATTAAGAAATAGAATATTAATGACATTTCAGAAGTCCCTCTACACTTCCCCCAAGCATCCTCTCAGTCACCACACCCTTTTTCTCAAAGGTAACCACTGCCCTGATTTCCCGTGTTTTAATTTTATATGAATGGAATCATAGAATATCATTCTGATGTCTTTGGCTTCCTTCACTCAACATTGTTGTTGTAAAATTTATCAATGAGTTTGTGTGTGTAATTGTAGATTATTCATTTTCATGGCTGTGTAGCATTCCATTACATGAATATAGCACAACTTAGTTCATTTTATTGTTGATGAATATCTGAGCTGTTTCCAGTTTTGGCTACTATGATTAATATTATCTGTTCCTGTACATCTTTTGGAGCACAAGTACGTGAATTCTTTGAGTACAACTTAGATATGACATTGCTAGTCATAGAATATTTTGTATGTTCATCTTTATTAAATACTAATAGTTTACCAAAGTGATTGTGCCACTCTACACTCTCAGCAGGATCTGAGAACTTCATTACTCCACACCCTTCTCAACACCTGGGAGCGTCGGTCTTTAATTTTTGCTGTATTTGTATGTCTGTAGTGGTACTCATTGTGGTTCTAATTTCCATTTCCTTTATTACTAATAAGGTAGAAAATTTTTCAGATATTTATCAGATACTTGGTTATTCTCTTAGGTAAATGTTCTATTCACATCTCTTTTCCATTCTCCCCTTGAATTGTCTCCTACTTATTGATTTGGAGGAAATCTTTACATATTCTGGATATATGTCCATGGTCAGTTATATGTGTTGAAAATCTTCTACTTTTTGGCTTGCCTTTTTATTTTTTTCATGGCATTTTGTTGTTTTTCTTGTTATTGTCATTTTTGGTGAAAAGAGGTTCTTGATTTTAAATGCTGCACAATGTATTGATCTTTTACTTTACGCTTATTTCTGTTTGTGTTTAGGTCTTGCTTAAGAAATCTTGCCTATCCTAAGGTTAAAATAGTCTAGAAAATTCTGATATTATAAAAATCAATTTATTAATCTTTCTGAGGAGGATTTCCTCTGACAAACCATCCTAGCCTGGTAGGGTTAGCTTTAAGCAAATGCTGACACAACTGCACTAGCGTTGTAGGTTCAATGTTTTAAATAGTAATTAAATCAAAATTTCAGCTGAAGTTGAGAATATACAATGTGGGTCAAGAAAGATATTTAGTGCTGTTAGGAAAATAGAGAAAACAAAACGAAAATAATCAAACAAAACCCTAAAAGAAGCACTGTAGGAGAATTCACCTGACAGCATGACGCACTGATTTGACTGAGTCTTTCATGTGTTTTTTCTCTCTGGAGATAGTTTAGAGCCATTACTTAAGTGGTATATGTCTCTAAGTATATTTTTTCTATGAATAGTATATTTTCTTATGCCTTGCATATTTGAGAATATCTTTTGATTGCCTTCATACATATTCATATATCTTATTAAGGATGTTGAAAAATTCTTATGTTTCTTTTGATTTTTGTAGTCAGTCTCTTAAAGAGACTTACTTTATATCAGGGTTTTCAAGATAATTCTCCTTTTCCTTGTCCTGACTACCCTCTTATAAATTCCAGGTTCCTTTCTCCCTCAGTGTTCTCATTCTTGATGGAGAGACTTTTACTGGGTTTGACACCTGGACAAATTTATTCAAATTCCAGAGATATAAGCCATGGACAGAGCCAACCTCAAAATAGTTTCAAGAGTTATAATGGAGTGGAACAAAAGTGTCTAATCTTATAAATCTAAAGAGCTGTGATCTCAGAGCAATAAAAGTTGAAGGGACCAGTGTTTAAAATATTTGCAGTGCTTATATGTAATGAAATTCTCCACCACAGCATAATTATAATTAACTTTGCATAAAGCATTGCAAATGAAAAAAGTTCTTCAAATATTTTAGTTAATTGCATCTTTAACAAGTCTTTGAGGTAGATGTTAGTATTTGAATTTAATAAATAAGGAAGCAAATGTGAGCAAATATTGTAATTTGCTAAGATCACACAGCCAGCAAGTCACAGAGTCAGGATTAAAATCTAGTTCTTGAGACTCCCCCAAACCCTCATCCTTTCTCATATGATAGAGATATTGCTTCGTGTGTGAGATTTGCAATTCTATAATTTTAATAAAAATGGTTTATTTTTAGAATAACAATTGGTTGAAAAGCCATTTTGTTTAGGTCATGAGTACATAGGTAGGCACTTCCTGGTGGCAGTTACCTGAATAGTAAGTAGGCTTAGTGCCTGTAAAGCAGCACCCAGCACACCAGCCCTGCAATTCCGAGCAGCATCGAAAGAAGGCTGCTGTCATGAAAATCAACCATTTCAATGGTTCAAGGTTAAGAAATCATTATTCATCTTGAAGGTTTGTGGAAATCAAACATACATATCTCCCACCCTCCATACAGTCTCCCCAAATGTCTGAGAAAAATTGAGATAGCAAATAAATAGATTTACACTCTGGGGTCTATGTTTGCCAGAAATGATGAGCAAGCAGGAAACAAGACTGTGATATTTTCTAACAGTCCTCGCAGATCCTTCCAGAATCCTTTCACTTGCTGCCTGTATCCATACCGTACTTTAACTAGATGTTCCTGCACCAGGCAAAAGGTACCCTACAGTCTAAGCAAGGGCCATCCAGGCCACACCAGTTCTTGGCTGCGCTTGCTCTCATGCCTCCTTTTCTACCCCCCCAGGCATTTTTTTTCTGATTTGTGAAAATAAAAGTGACTTTAGGAAATAATAATTATTTACATTTGTACAGTATTTTACAATGTACAGATTACTTCTATAACACACAATCTGAGTACCTAGGTCAATTCTTTTGGATATTAAAGAAAACTCACTAATGATTTAAAATGATTTCTTTACAAAGAATGTCACTATTTGGCAGTGGTCAAATATTTCTGGAAACAAACTAAAGATACCTCCTTAACCCTGTTCTCATTGATCCCAGAACTATCTGCCAGGCTTACTTACCCTTCTAGCAAATATATTTTGCTCTTAACAACAAATTGAAAAAAGCCAGCATGAGATTAATGTACACCTGAATTTTGTTTGTGTTTTTTTCTTGAGGCACAATGTTTGTTGAGCAAATCTGCAATATTTACCTCATTTCTAAGAGGGTACATTTAAGCATGATTTATTAAAGGGAAATCCAAAATATAATCAGATTTTCCCTTCCCTCAGATTAATAATCCAAAGGATCATAATGTCTAATGGATGCTTCTCTTTCCTTTGGATACAAACTTTTCATTTCTATGTTCATTTGCAACATTAAAATTATTTGAGGTCAGTTTCAATATATCACGAGGAAATACACCAGAATATTTAACAGGTATGTCATCACCAGCACATATACACAGTAATAATTTTAAAGTGATGAAAATTATTACTGTTTTATGCTTATAAGAATGTATGTCATACATGTCACCAAGTCCTCCGTTACTGGTTATTTTATTTATTTTTTAATTCTTTTCCAGCTGGCACTCAATCTCCTACCACTGACAGGAACTCTTCGCAGCTTCCCATGTGTTCAAGAAAGTAGTATGTGAAAATTAGTGGTAATTTCTAGGTGGCAATCCAACCAATTGAATCTCAAGATATTACCGGGTAGACTGATGGCATGGCAGAAGTTCTGTTCCCGGCGACACAGAGGCTTGCCACATTATTTCAGCCACAGTCCCAGAGGTGTCACATGAAGCACTGAGGCTTTAAGCATAGGCAAGAGGCTGGAGCAGCTGATAGCTGGCATCTAGTACTACTTTCAGTCCTGAGGTTGTGATTCCCAGGGCAGCAGAGGTTATGTGCCCCAGGATGTGTTGGGTGGGTGTTGGCTGCCTTCACTTTCCCTGTGTTTTTCCCCTCAGTCCTCTCAGGCATTTCCTTGAGTGAAGTAGGGGGTTCAGGTGAAGAGGTGAACGCACCTTAGCACTCTGCCTGGCCTTCTGAGCCAGCAGAGGCAGGAACGAAAGGGGATCTCTCCCTGGGTTCTGTGGGCAGGTGCCCCTGGAGTACTGAGACACAGACTTTTTCCCCTTGAAAGAGGCGCCTGGGAGAAGGAAATTGGGAATGAGTGAAAGATGACTGGGGAATATTGAAATGGAAAAATTAAAAGCCGGGTCTTACATAATGGGAACCCCAAAGAAGGACATGTGTCACGTCAAGCGGAAAGGTCCACGACTCTGGGGTACTCCGCCGGGCATTGCCACCGCTTGGGTTTCGCGCGTGTCGGGATGGGGCCCTCTCGGTTCTCACTCGGAGTCACCCAAAACGGTGGACGAGGGCTTGGGCACAGAGGTCTGGCTCCCGAGCACAGGCCCTGATCCGCCTGACAGGAGCGCTTCACCCGCCCTGGGAGCACCCTTCCCTCCGGCCCAGGTCTCAGACGCACACCCCTCTCACCTGCACACCCCTCTCACCTGCACACCCCTCTCACCTGCACACCCCTCTCACCGTACGAACTGCACTTCCAGAGGGGGAGCCGTCCTCTCAGCCACCTCTGTATCTCCGCTGATGAGAAAAATCCAGGGAGTGCTCAGTAAACATGCCAACATAATTCAACAGGAAGGAAGACTAAGAACCTGGGAGGCAATCAGAACCAGGCATGGGGATGGCTAGAGAGGCAAGGACAGACTGCCGAAGAGGAGAGCAAGGCTGCTACACGTGTGAGGAAACGGACAAATTCAACAATGTAAAGTAGGATCTCTGAAACAGACTGAAATAGACCCCCAAAACCCCTTTACCAAAGAAGGGACGCTCTGACCTCCTGAACCCGGCATATCCATTTCTCAGCTTCTGGGCCTGGGGATCACATTCTCAGCCGCTTTTGCGTATTTAATGCTATCCTCATCAGCAACTGATTTAAAAATCTGCTTCGAATCGACATTGAAACTGCCTAATTCTACAAGATTAACTGATAATAAGACTAATTTTACATCTGTCCAGTTACTTGAGATTCTCCAGTATCCTGGAGGGAGAAAACGCACGCTAAGACAAGAGAGGCGATAGCAACATGCCCTGACTGCCAGTATCTCTCTTCTTTCTAAATGCATCCAGGGCCAGATCCTTCTGCTCTGGTGGCTTTCCAATCCCCTCTTGAAAATACTAGTGGTCCTTGGGTGAGTTATTTCATCACTCTAAGTTTTATTACTCATCCTTTACAATTACAGAAGATAATATCACATCATGGGGTTGTTTGAGAGATTAAGTAAAATAATATTAATAAGAGCACCTAGCTTTTGTGTATGATTTTAAATTAAAAACTAATGTTGGAATTTTGTTTTAATACGGTCCTTTGGACCCTTTCTGTGGAATGACCCTAGATAAAGCTTCTTTAAAACAACAGCTTTTGGAATGTAAACAAGAAACTAAGTAATCTTCTAATGGAGGCAAGAAAGACTCACCCTATTCATAATTTTACTGGCTGCACCATAACAAGACTTCCAGTTTAAAACAGGACCTGGCTGGCATTAAATACCACTAACATATATGAAAATAAGGGGGAAAATATCACAACACTAAAAATTAAGATGATGTATTTTCAGATTCTAGGAAGAAATTCTACTGATTATGAATCAGCTAGAGATTAACAAGGTTTCTCATAGGTTTGTATTATAAAATAGAGGCTGTGGGAAGGGCACAGCTGGGAGAGTAGAAACAAACGGGGATAAATGTCCCTCTGCTATGTGGGCACTGCTTTTGGAGGCAGCCAAAATATGGTTTCCCACATCTATCTACATCTTACAGAGAGTAACTCCAAGGGTGGGAAGAGAGGGAATGAATAGAAACATACTGCACCATGTAGTTTAGTCCTGAAGAACAGGGCCCTGCCTGTGGATACAAAGACATGAAGTGCCCCAGTGGAGGTGCTCGTAGGAATCTGGTTCTTCAGGGCAGAGTATCAGAAAAGAAGAAAGAGGGGCAGAGAGGATACCCACAACAGAAGGAATGCCACTAGGGGCACAGAAACAAATTTTAAAAGACCATGATGTAAAACGATCTTTAAATGCCCATTTAATTTTATTCAGGAAGAGCAAAACACATCAAAATATTGAAAAATCCCCAAGGCATTGTTGTGTTATCAAAGGCGGCAAAGTCGTTGGAATAGAATTGTTTGGTTAGCAGGCAGTCTCGCACAACGGTGTAGGTGTTTGATTTACTAAAACCAAAGTCCAGAGAATGAAAGGTGGTTTAAGGATATAATAAATGCAGAGAGCAAAACAATATGAAATGTTAAAAAACAGGATGGAAGATGATGACTTTCGGTACATTTCTTAGAAATATAACTCGAAGACATGCATCAATCAATAAAATAATAAAGAAAATGAGAAAATCATGTAATAATAATCTCTTAGTGAGAACTGTTAGACAAACAAGGAGTTGTTTAAATAATCAAAGAAATGTGGTTTCAAAACTAAAAAGCAATGTCAAAAAGTTAACCTTTGAGGGATGATATACACGTGCAAACTGTATTGTTAATATTTGGGGCTTTAATCCCAAGTCAAAGGAATTTGTGATAGGAACTGCCAAGGTTCACATTATAAATAAGGGTAACTCGACACAACATCGGGCTTACAGAATGGCTTTGGGGTGCTCTCCAGAAATGTTCTCTATCCCGAGAAGCATGTAAAAGGAAGAGGAAGAGCAAGTCCACCCCAGCCCTACCCCCAAACAAGCATATTTTGAGTCCTGACCAAAACCCCAGAGAAAGGAAATGCAAGCTCAGAGTCCAAAAGTCATTATGAATTCCTAGGAGAAGATGAAAGTCTGAATGAGCAAAGCCGTTTAATTAACGCTATTTTTAAAATAAGCTCTGATGAAGTTTACTAACATTCTGGGAGTAGCAGTTTAAAATACCTCTAATTACAGAGCATGGAAACATTAATAATACTGATGAGAATGTTGCTGGCACAGCCTTTTGGGATAGTTTCCTCCAAGACTCAGAGGGCAGGCACTTGCTGAGGCCTATCCAGGCTCTGGTGAAGGAACTAAAATATAAGAGCTGATGTCCAAAGGGCCTGGTCTCACGCAAGTTGGGTGGGAGACATGGCCACATGGCTGGAATGTAGACATTGACCTCAGGGTGCAAAGGCTGTGAGGTGCATGGAACACTGGATTTATGGGCTGGAGGAACTAAGACCAGCAACATGGTGGGTGTGATAGAAGATACGGCCGTGGATGTTCACTGAACACCAGTTAAGAAGCTGCTGAAACTGTCTAAGTGAGAAATGCCTTGATTAAAGGAAACCAGTAAGGATAGCAAAGAACGAATTTGAGAGAGATGTAGAAAGTAGAATTTACAGGATCTGGGATGTGGTAGAAAATGAAATAGAAAAATCTTTTTACATGATTCAAAATTTCAGGCTTAGATGGCACATTATTCAATCAACCGCCAGCACCCACGATACTATGGATGACTCTCAACTGTGTTATGTCTCAACTGTGTTAGCTCAGAGAAGATGCCAGACTCAAAAGGCTATGTGGTCCATGATTCCACTGATGTGACATTCTGGAAAAGGCAAAACCGTTGGCACAGAAAACAGATCGATAGTTTCAGGGAGCCAGGCTTGGTTACAGTGGGACTGCCAAGGGAACAAAGGAAGTTTTAGAGGTGGTGGGACTGTTCTGTACTGATTTTAGAACTGGTTACACTGGTGGAAGCTGCTATCAACATTCATAGAGCAATGTCTAAAAAGGTTAATTTTACTGTTTGTAAATCATAACTCAATAAATCTGACCTAAAAATAAATTTCTGTCTCGGGCCACTGGGTAGGAAATGATGCCACGAGGAAGGGACAGGTTTTAGCTGTGGATGGGCAGGCAGAGAGGATTTCTGTTTGGATGTGTTGAGTTTGAGCATCTGAAAGATGGAGTCCAGTAAGCAGATGGACACATGGGTGTGGAAGAGCTGGTGAGAGAGGTGTGGAACTGAAACGGCACTGGCAGCCATCAGCTCACTGGAAGCAGATAACACTACAGCGGTGGCAGGGCTGGCCCTGGAAGAGTAGCAGTGCTTGCGTGTGTCAGGTGTGATTTTAGGTGTCTTCCCTCCAATTTCTTCCCTGAAATACCTCCATCCAGTGCTTGTGTATCCTAAAGTTATTTAATTTGCCTGTTAGCGTCTTTAAAAATAAGTGATCCTGGGAGTTGTAACAGTGAAAAAAAGGGAGGCTGATGTAATGATTACCTGATGTAAATGAATGAGATCAGATCATCTTATAAGGTGGAATTTAGGGCAGTGCTATTAAATAATTCAAAATGTAGGGCACATTTCTCAAATTTATACATTTATTGTGATGTATTACTTTTCCTAAATGTAGTGGTAAATAGGGCCCTTTTTCCCCCATACGATACTTATTAACTTCCTATAGAGAGTTCTGCCGAAGAGCAGCTTGGAAAATTTTGCCTCAACTCAAAGGACTGAGACTTGGCAGGCATTCCTAGGGGAGAAGCGCCTATTGGGAAGGAAGGTTGAAGAGGTACCCAGGACCTGAAGTTTCTTCCTGTCGCCTCAAACTGCACCTCTAACAGAAACTCATAGAGTGGAACGGGGAACCTGCCCTGTACCTAGCTGACCTTGGGCCCTGGGGAAGAGAACCCAGGTCCCCCAGCTCATCTCAGCTCAGGCATCAACATGGGGGCAGGTTACTTAGCCCCCACTTCTGATTCTGGAATTCTAGCACCAACCTCAAAGGATTATTGTGAGAAATAAAGTAACAAAAGAGATAGTGACTGTTGTTTCTTTTTCTCCTTTCTTAATGATTTTCTCCTGGGAGACCAACAGTGACAATGGACTGAGTTAGCGGATGCTGGTGGGAGCAAGTGGTGGGGCCAGTGTCACTCAGCAATTCGTAAAAGTGACGTGGCCACACATGCTTAATCATACTTGTATAAACTAACAATTGATACACTCTGGTAATTTTTAACTTTTCACTTTGAAAATAATTACAGGCTCACGGGAAGTTGCGGAGTAGTACAGAGAGGGTCCTGCATGCCCTCTACCACCCAGCTTCCTCCGTGGTAAATGCGTAAATACGGTCCGTGGGTAGAGCACTGCTAACTAGACTACAGACCTCACTCAGGCTTCACATGCACTCGTGTGTGTGTGTGTGTGTGTGTGTGTGTGTGTGTGTGTTTCTGCACAACTAGATGTGTGTAGCCACCACTATAATCAAGATACAGAATTAGTTCAGCACAGAAGAGAAACTCTCTCCTGATTATAGTTTTTCAGATCACCCCCAAAACAACACAGCTCTTGATCCATTTGCCACATTGTATTAAGAATAGTAAAAGGCAGGTGCTTCTCTCGCTCTGCACCTTTCTCTCTCCTTGGAAGCCACTTAGTGAGGAATAGCAAGTGATGAGGTGGGATGGGGTGGGTCTGGATACGGTGAGGGAGGTTTGATTTATCAAATATTTATTTCACAGAATCGGCCTCTTCTTAGCTGAGAGAATTAAAAAATTTCCCCATTTTACATTATTAATATTATCTCAAAGAAGCATAATCAGGGAAATAAATAATGTCTGTGAAGAACAAAAATCACGGTGTGCAAACAGAATTGAATAAACATGATGTGGAAGTTATGCAAGGTTCAGGGTCACTTTGAGAATGGCCTCTTCAACGATGAAGGGAAATGAAGATATCAGGAAAGTTGTAGCGTGTCACAGACTAAGATTCTGTGACTGTTAAATTTTATTATGTTCAGCGCAGGGAAAATTAAAATTTATAAAGAAGAGAAAAAGCCAAAGGACAAACAGAAGAGAAATGAAATTCTGCTGCTCTGGAAGTGCAGGGGAGGACGTGGAGCTCAGGTGTTTGAGGCCCTAGCTCCTGTTACTCTTTCTTGTAAGGAATATCCTCAGGGAAACAGAACTCTCCATCACCATGGGCCTGACTAGGGTTTATGCCTTTGAAAAATCGTAAAAATTGCTGAAAGGAAGGGAAAAATATAGAGGTAAAGAAGTCATCTTTTAATTACCTAGGAGCTAATGCTGTTGGTTGGACTTGTAAATGATCTAGACCTTGCCTTTTTTCCTGGTTCTCCCTGCATTTTGGCAAAGTTATTGATCATATGCACTTAACCTTTATGGTGAACAACTATGCACAAAACACATCATCCAAATCCTAGCATCTTTGATTAAGGTTCTAGAGATCTGGGAAGAGTGTCTAAATTTTCCATAGAGTCATGAATTCTGACAGTTTCATGAATCAGCTCCATCCAGTGTAAATAAATGTGCTGTTCTCCAGAACCTGCATGCCAGTTGAAGACCTGCAGAGCAGCTATTAAGTTCTGCTTTAGAGAATTCTAACCATCCACCTGGAAGAAGATATCCTGAAAAATATAGAGGAAGCTGGAACTGTGTCAAGAGTGAAAGGGGAAATAAAGACAGCACCTAATTACTGTAAAATTCCTCCTTTCCAATGAGGTACCACCTTCCTTCGCTGATACCCAAAGGAAAAGATTTTATTTAGGAAAAAAAAGACAGTGGTACATACACAAAAATGATCATACACAAAGGAACAGGTATTAAAATGGCTAAAAATTTTAATTCATATGATTGAGAACACAACTGAAATAATCATAGGAAAGTGCTGAGCACCTAATGCATGACATGTATAGGTACATGTTGAGTGAGACACACTGACCCTCAGTGAGTTTGTAATCTTGTGGGCTGTTAGAAAAGACTAACACACAGGAAACAGCATGGTCTTCTCCGTTAGGAGTTAAATTGTTTGGTCCAAATCGTTAAGTGCTGTATTGTAGCTCAGGAAAAGGAGTCATTGGTGAGGGCTTTAGAAGCAATAAAGGGCTCAGCTTTGACAGGTGAACACAGCTAGAGCAGGCCACAAAAGAAAGAGCAGGCAATTGAAAGGACAATACAACTGAATAGGACATCAGGTAGGGGACAGAACTCATGTACTAAGAGACAGGAAGTCTTCACTTACTAGGGGGAAGGCTGATGCTTTATCCCATGGTCATGCAAAAATCAAACATCTAAATGAGTGTCTCTCTTCAGAGCCATCTTCTTGGAAACTGAGGTTGGTGGGGAGGGGAGGTGGGAAAGGAAGACCTTTTGTTGGCTCATTTTTGGCCCATCCAAGAAACACAATATCAGCATGTCAAGTTTTTCTTGCAAAGATAATTATCCAAATTGCATATCCATCTTCAAAGGAGGAATACAATAGTTTTGAGCAACAGCAACCTTGCAGGAATAAAAACAATCACTCTGATGAAGATCTCTTTGCCAGGTGCTTATGATAACAGCACCTACTTCATGGGGTTATTTAGGAGCTAAATGAAGCCTTTTCTCTGGGCTTGGTTCTGTCTCTGAAAAATGGCGAAGTACACCAGGAAACTTTTCTGAGGCCATGTGACAGGAAACTCTTATGGATGGAAGTCAAATGATAGCTCATATGTTTCCAGAGAAGTAGCAGATGCTACATTTCTAATTGTTTCAGTTAGGAGTTGACTCTATCTAGTCTACACAACTCTCTGGGAGGGTAAGTAACCTGAGAAGGGAACAGCGCTATAGTGGCCAGTGTCTCTCTCTGGAGTGGCCTCTGGCCTTCCATGGTCCTCCCGACCCTGCCACAAGGATGGTGGCCCACTGTGAAGAACTTTTAAGATTCAAGGACTATCTGAAGGTGTGCTAGGTTCCCATAGTTTGGGTAGGTATCGCTTTTTTCCCAACCTCAGCCCAAGCCCAACTGACCAGTCAGTCCCTCTACTCCACTGAGGATGCCCCCAGCACAACGAGTGCCAGGCCTCCATAGCAGACTGACTGGGGGTCCACTGGACCCTTTGGAGCACAGGGATGTGGACTTACAAATCTCAGTTCTCTCAATCTCATAGTCAATAGGGAAATTAAAACTTAAAACCACAATGTCATACCCTAAAACTCACTGAGATGGATAGAATAAAAAGATAGAAAATCCAAATATTAGTGAGAATGTGGAGGAAACAACTCTCACATACTGCCTATGGGAGTATAAATGTAATTGCTACAATCACCCTAGAAAACTATCAGCAGTCTACTAAAACTGAACAAGCCCAGACCAAATGACCAAGTAATTTCCCTCCTAGGCATATACCCAACATAAATGCATATATGTTCACCAAAAATATGTATAAGATGCTCATAGCAGCACTATTCATAATAATCCAAAAATCAAAATGTCCATTAACAGAAAAATGAATAAGTCCATTGTGGTGTTTACACAAAAAGAATATTATAAAGCAAAAAGATAAACAATCTACAACAACAGGGCCGAGTCTCATAAATATAACATTGAGTAAAAGAAGCCAGACATAAAAAGCACATATCATATAATTTCTCATTATAAAGTTTGAACACAGGCAAAACTAACTTATACATTAGAAATCAGGGGAGTAGTTACTTTTAGAGGTGGGCAGGAGAGACTGGAAGGAAATATGAGGGGGCTCACCAATAATATTATCTCTCAATCTGGGTGCTGGTTATATGGGTGGGTTCAATTTATAAAAATTCATCGACTTGAACATTTATGGTGTCTGCACCACTTTTTGTGTGTAGCTTATACTTTCAGGGATGTAAAAACACATTCGAGGAATGGGTAAAGACAATTCTGCTTATAGTTTGGCAGGAGCAAGGGGTGAGCTGGAGGGTGAAAAGGGATGGTGAAGCACAGACATAATAAATAAGGGGAGGTACTGCACTGGGGACTGTTAGTGTACAATCTGAGAGAGGGCAGCTTGGGCAAAGTTGAGGTCCTCCCTACTGCAAAGTTTGGCCTCCCATGTTAGCTGCTTTGAAAGGAGTGTTGTGTGTGAAGACACACACTGCCCACTCCCATCCCACCCAGCGATGACTGGGCTGTGGTTACTCTTGTCACTGTCATGTGCACTCTTCTCTGCCTTCCACCAAGGGGGGAGAGATGAGATGTATTTTTCAGGAATTGCACATGCAGGGGAATGTAAGAGACTCAGCCTGACAGGCTGGCAGATTACCTGTCTCAGAGCTGCAACGATAAGGCTGGACATGAAGGCAAGGGCCTGGTTTGAGAGTGATTGCAAAGCCAAGAAGAGATCTCTAGACTTAATCAAGAGGGAAACTGGGTGCTCTCCACTAATCTGATCTAGGAATGTTAAGATAGAAGTGGTAGAACCAGACAAATCTGCTACTATCAGCTGAATGACCTCTCCAAGAATGGCCTGCTTGCTAGGAAGTTATTAAAAAGCCTCCATACATATATTAGGATTTCTAGGTTTTAAACAAGTTCCAAAATGCCCCAGTTCATGACTTCAAACCATAGTACAAAAATTTCTAAAGCTGATGAAGAAATTCAAAAATACTTTATTATTTAAAGGAAAAAAAAGAGCTTTTTATAAACCAGGCTATAAAATAAACTTTTGAAATAAGCTTTTGGAAGGCTTGGCAGAATTAGAAAAGGAGGCCAGGTTCCCTACAGCTCAGGTCAACAGAAATCTGTGACAAGGTTTCAAGTCACAGAAGTGAGCTTTATACATATGTGCTAACATGTAGAGCTTTAGGTGGAAACTCTAGAAATATTTTCATTTCACTTTTATATTTATTAAATGTATGTTCACATTAAACATATATACACGTACCGAGAGCCAAACATAGAATCAAATGTCTTTATTGAGGATGACACCTTAATGACCATTCAGATATGCAAAGGGAGAGTTTTAAAGGAGAAAGCACTTGGATTATAGAGAGAAATAAGAAAACACATTCTTTATGGGTATTTACCTGGACACCAGGAATATCTTCATCTTAATCTTTGGCTTGGACTCACATTTGAGGTCTGTCCTTTGCAAGTTTCTTTGGTTTCCTTGCAGCGTTATAAAGCAGCATCGCAATGCCACGTGGGAAAGTAAAAAGAGCCTTGGGTCGGGAGCCAGGCCAAAAGACCTAACACCTAACACCTGGGACAGCTCTGGTTTACACCTGCAGTCTTGTCATAATTCTTTAAAACATTCCCTTTCACTCTCAAAAGTTCCCCAGTTTAAGATGTAAATTTTAGGATGGGGTACACTGATAAACAACCATTCCTCCCTGCACCAATATCTTTTCAGATGTGACTTTTTGGCTTCTCCATCAAAAAGTAGAATCTTGCCGCTCCTTGAATCTTGACTCGACTTAATGACTTTGCTTTGCCAGTACAAGACAGTGGAAGGTGGAAGGGATGGGCCACTTCTAAGACCAGGCCTCAGCACACCTTGCAAACTTTCACTGTTTTTCTTGAGAACATGCCAAATGGGCCTGCTGGAGGCTGAAAGTTAAGGAAGGTGGAGCAGAGACAAACTGCCAGCTGAGGCCATCGCAGACCAGCTGACCCCCAGGTGTCCTGGCAACTGACTGCTGGTGCATAGTTGAGTTCAGTCAACATCAGAAACCCACCCAGGAGAGCTTAGCTTAAACTTATGGTCTGTAGAATTGTTGGCTAAATAAAGGTTTATTGTTTTAAACAACTAGGTTCTGACTTATTTGTATGCATCAAAATCTATATAGTTACCCTAGTTCTCATCAACATTTTGTCTATAATCATCCCTGTGAATTGGGATGAGTCCCTTAATTCTCCTGGAGTTCAATGTTGAGTGAAGAGTAAATAGATTTTGTAAAGAAGTAACTAGCACGGCCTGTACTGTTTTCTTACTGCTGTTGTAATGAACTACCCAAAATTTAGTGGCTCAAAACAAACAACACAAATTTATTCTCTTACAGTTTTGGAAGACAAAAGTCCCAAATCCATTGCAATGGGCTAAAGTTAAGGTATTGACAAGGCTAGTTTTTTCCAGAGGCCCTTGGGGAAAATCTGTCTCTTTGCCTTTTCTATCTTCTGGAAGCCACTTGCATTCCTTGTCCTTTGCATTCCTTGACCCTTTCCTCATATCACTTCAACATCTTGCTTTTGTGGACACATCTCCTACTTCCTCTCTGACATCCCATCTCCCTCTTAAACAGATCCTTGTGATCATACTGGGCCCACCCAGATATTCCAGTGCAACACCCCCGTCTTCAGATCTGAAACTTGATCACATCTGCAGAGTCCCTTTTGACATATAAAGTAGCATTCACAGGTTCCAAGGCTTAGGACCTGGATATCATGGGGGCATTTACTCAGCCTCCAACATTTCCCAAGAACTCTATGAATGTTAGGAACTCTCTTGAGCACGGGGAAATAGAGATGCCAAAACAGTTTCTATTCTAAAGTAAGGAAGTTGGACTAAAGGGATTTCTATGGATTCCTGAGCAATAATAATTGAATATTCTAACTCTGTGCTGCCACAATTGCCCCTGGAATAGTATATGTCATTGCTTAACGGGGGATATAAGAACCAGCATTGTTCATTAAAGGCTTGAGGTCCAAGGGCAACTGTTTCCCATTGTTCCATCCTAAGTGAGTCACTTAGCCAGAATGCATTATATGTTATGTAGGCTATCCCAGAGGCACTGATGGTTTAGTAAAGGCATCAGGGAAAAGAAATGGAAACTGAATGATACGGCACATGTTAACTTCAGTCTGGGAAAAGAGATGTTCTAAATACAAGCTATTCAATCAGATGACACACTGTGGGGTGTGTGTGGTGGAGGGTGCAAGAGAGGGCAGAGGGTAACAATGGGGAAGAGAGAGCAAGAAAAGAATGAAGCATCAGGAAAAAGGAGAGGAAAACTATAAAGTAGAAGAAAGGAGAAACAGCTCAGTTTGGTAAAGTGAATCTTATAAAATACCAAATGGCACAGGGACCACAGCAGGCAGCTCAGGCAGAGTGAGAGGCGGAGCTGCCATCCCCGGCCTCCTGCCGGGACCCACAAGGCGGTTGTATCCATTACCACTCCATCTGCTTTAATGATTAATTGCTCTTGAAGAAGCATTTATCCTCAGTGGAAAAGTATCAGATTATTAAAAAAATACATTTCTAGAGATGATAAAAATGATGCCTTGTCTAATTCATGCTGAATTAGGAAGGAAACAGGGCTAGCACATGTGCTACTGAGAGAGAATTTAGAATTAAATCTCAGATTTTCCCTCCCTGGGGACTCTTGACGCCTGAGGATCTTGTGAAAACAGCCAACATGGGGAAGACTCACAATGTCAATCAGAAGAGCAACAACATCAATAATAACAACGATAATTTGCTCAACACTTAATATGTGTCACGTACTAGGCTAGTAATTCTATATGCATTACCTCATTTGATCCTGAAAATAATACCAAGAGGTAAATTCTGGACATTCTTGTTATAAAATAAATAATCTGAGGTACAGAGACTTCCTGGTTCTCAGAGGATAATGACAGCAGTCTAAATTAGAATATACTCATACAACCTACAAAAACTATACAATTACAAAGGAGTTCAAATAAAACCACCCTTAAAAACATGCCTACAGCATGTGTTCCTCTATAGCAGAAAAGAGTACTAAAACTTTAATTTGCATCTAAGTAGGAAAAAGAAATATTTTATAATAATCAGAGATAACTCTCGAGTTCATGTAAAAGTAGCAAATCAGAGAGAAACTACAAAGAAAAGGAAGAGAATTTTGGGGGGCTGACTAGTTGTGGCAGAACACAGATAAAACAACCCCCTGAGAGATGGAGTCTCACCCTGATTGGAGAAATTCTGAGAAGCTCTGAGACATGGTGGAGAAGAACACTGGCTAAAGGAGACTTACAAAGAAAAAACTCGAAAGTGTTCAGAATTTGACATGACAATTTGAGGAAAGCATCACTTCTGGGAGAGGGGGAGGCAATTAGAAACAGAAGGCTTGTGAAGGGAAAAGAAGAAGCAAAAGTTAGAAATTACGGATCACATAAAAATAAAAGGAAATTGCAAAATCTATTAATACTTCCTCCTTCAGAAGTTACCATTTATTAAAGAAACTGAACCTCACTACTTTGGGAAGGTATAGTCAAATTAAGAAACCTACTAAGCCATGCAAATTTTTTACTCCTGACTTTTTCTTTTTAAATCATGTGTTATTGTTGGTCCAGGAAAATATAATACAGTTCAAATAACAAGAAAAAAATGTCAGTTTTTCTACATAAATATAAGAAGAAAATAGAACAGAAGAATTTGATTAAAACTTATCCAGTCTTCTCTCTATCCTCCCAAGAGCAGGGAAAATCTCACCGCTTAACCAATATTAAATATCATAGATATCCTTAAACAAAAATTTGAAATTATGAAAAATATAACAAGATGTTTCAAGAATTTGTAAATCTAAACCCCCTCTCATAAAAAAAAAAAGAAGAGTTGACCAAACTTCAGAAAGAAATAAAAAACATCTCAAAAATTAAGATTAAATTACAAGGTGCACCAAGGAAATTACTTGACCAAAAATATAATAAGGAGCACTGAGGAGAGAAATGATATAGCTCGAACTGTGAAAATAAAATTAAGAAGAGGTATAAGGGAACAGACAGAAAGTGACATAGCTATAAAGGGCAAGCAAGAAGATCCAACATACATATAATGAACGCCCAGAAAATAAAAAAAAGTATATAAACACTGATCTTTAAAATTGTAATCCAAAGAAACGTCCTTGAAATAAAAACTAAGTGTACACATTGAGAGTACCAACTCTGTACCTAGAAATATTGAACCAGGGTAGCCAACTATAAGACATATCTTATTAAAATAATCAGACGTTAAAGATGAAAAAAATATTTTAGTTCTCAAGCTTAAAGGCCAAACTGTTTAAAAGGGAGAGGACCTCAGCTTGGCATTAGACTTCTTGAAAGTAATATATGAAGCAAAACAAAAACAAAGCAATATTTTTAGAAACACAAGAAAATGTGAGCCAAGGAATTTTATATTAAGAAAAATAGTCCTTTAAATATCAAAGGTATTGAAAAAGTTTTTAAAATACAAAAACTCTAGAAATATAATATTCAGGAAACCCGCTTAAGTTGTCTACTATAACTTGAGCTTCATCCAAACAAGAGATAACTAGAAAAATTTTGGCAAAAAAATCTGTTGGTGAGCATTGAATTTATTTTTATATAAAGGCTAATACAAGCATGGAGACAGAAGTGGAAAAATAATATTAAGCATATATTCTGACAAAAAAATAACAAAACCAAAAAACCTAGAAAGATGGAGAACGAAAAGGAAATGTAAAATAAATTTAGTAATTGCTACATAGGTAATGTGTTAAAAAAATATTACTTAAAGCTGACAAATCAAATAGAATATAATAAGTCCTCACTTAACATTGTCAATATGTTCTTGGAACTGTGGCCAAATGACATATAGCGAAATTTTACCATATGCTAATTGATATAAACAAGAGTTAAGTTCCTATACCTTTCATTGATGTTACAATGAAACAACATTGAATGAAATGACACTATTTGAGGACTTACTGTATACCAAAGTAAGCCAAGGGAAGGGTATCCCTACTTTATAAAGAACTTTACCAGAATAAAATTTTAAAATACTATAAATATCAGAATAAATATATATTATCTGAGAGTAAAAAGACAATCCACAAAATGGGAGAAAAACTTTTTTCCAGGTTACATATCTGATAAAGGTTTCATACACAGAATATATAAAAAGATTCCTACAACTCAACAACAAAAAGATAACAAAATGGGCAAAGGATCAGAACGAACATTTCCCCAGAGAAGATATAAAAATGTCAATAGCACATAAAAAATGCTCGAAGTCATTAGGGAAATACAAATCAAAACCATAATGAGATGTTACTTTACGCTTACTATAATGGCTATAATTCAAAACATGGACAATAACGTACTGGCAAGGATACAGAGAAATTGGAACTCTTAATTTCTGGTGAAGAATCTTCAATTGCTGGTGAAAACGTAAAATGATACAGCCACTGTGGAAAGGGTTTGGTAATTCCTCAAAAAGTTAAACATAAGATTACCTCATGGCCTAGCAATTTCACTCTTAAGTATATATTCAAAATAATTGAAAACATGGACTTAAACAGATATTTGAATGTAAATGTTCCTATGAGTATTATTCACAATAGTCTCAAAGTGGAAAAAAACCAAGTGTCCATCCAGATGAATAATAAACGAAAAATGGCACATGCAAATAATGGGATATTCTTCAGCCATAAAAAGGAATAGAGTTCCAATATATGCTACAACATGGATGAACCTTGAAGTCATTATGCTAAATTAAGTCAGTTAGACAGAGAAAGACATATATTGAATGAATTCACTCATATGAAGTATCTAGAATAGGCAGGTTCATAGAGACAGAAAGTAAAATAGAGGTTAGCAGGAGCTGGGGGAGAGGAGAATGGGAGTTATTGCTTAATGGGCATAGAGTTTTTGTTAGAGGTGATGAAAAAGTTTCGAAAGAATGGTGATGATTGCACAACTCTGTAAACAAAATTAATGCCATTGAATTGCATACTTAAAACTGGTTAAAATGGCAAATTTTGTCATATGTATTTACACACACACACAGCAATTTAAAATCAATGGAGACAGAATGCAGATTGGCGGTTTCCAGAATTAGGCGGAGAACAGAATGGGAGCAACTGCTTAATGGCTAGAGGGTTTCCTTTTAGGGTGATGAAGTTTTGGGGGAGTATGCAGAGCAGAGGTTGCACATTTTAAGTGTTCCAAATGCCATTCAATTGTTCACTTTAAAATGATATTTATGTTAAGTGAATTTCACCTCAATTAAAAAAAACAACTAAAAAATAATGTAAAAATAATTACAGATGACATTAAAACAGTAAATACATAATACCATACACACAGTAAATATAACTCAAAATAATATGACAGATTTTAGACCAAATATTTTTAGCTACATTAACTAATGTAAATATAATTGACTTGCCTATTAAAAGAAAAAAGTTTCCAGGGTGGCTTACAAAGCAAACTCAAGTGACACACCTACAACAAAGTGATATTGAAAGGTTGAAAATTAAGGTGAGGTGAATGTTATACCAGGTAAATGCAAACCATAAAGAGGATTATAATTCCGACAGCAAACAGTAGGATTCAGGGGAATTCATTAACTACTTTAAAATGTAAATGTTTAACTTCAGTGATGAAGAGTTAATGGTTATCAATGTCAGTATACTGATAAGACAGCAACCACCTTCACAAAGCAGAAACTACGCTAATAACTGAGAAAAGCATACAAATAATAGATTTTAATATGCTCCTTGCGGCTGAAGACATATCATGAGTGGAAAATATCTAAAAATTCAGAAGATGTAAAACAAAACAAGGCACAATCGATAATGTAGAACGTATGAATAGATATCAAACCTTTTTACATATCAAACTTTATACTCTGAATTATAGAACATGCATTCTAAAGAGTACATGAAACATTCCTAAAAACTATCCACATACTGCGTTACACAGGGACTGCAGCAATTCATAAAACAGTTGAAATACGAACAGCATTCTCCGATCAAAATGCAACCAAATTAGACTGCAACAACAAACATTTAAAAGGCCCTTCAACACGGAAATTTAAAAAATGCCTCTAACAAATAAGTCTTGAGTTAGAACAGAAATAGCAATTTCAGTTGCAAACATTTTTTTAAAACTATGGTAATAAAAACATGAAATATCACTATATTTCACAATTAGAATGGTAATCAGAAGAAAAATTAATAACATTCCATTTTAATAAATAACAAACAGTAAATACTTAAGAATAAAAGGAATTATATTTCCAGTTCAAACAACTAATAAAATGAAAGCAGAATAAAATAAAAATTAAAGCAGAAATAAACAGAAAAATAAATATCATAATACAAATCCTTTGGAAATATACAAACCAGTAGCTAACTTAAATAAAACAGAAAAAGCACAAATACATAAAATAAACAATGGTAAGGGGAAAATACCTAACAAAACATAGGCTCTTAAACAGATTTCTGGCTTCTGCTTGGAATGTAGAAAATTTGAAAGAGCATGGCTCTCATCATTACAATAAGAAAAGCCAGAAAACCTGCAAATTCATAACCTCAGCGTCCTGAGGTTGCAGGACAACCATCTACCTGCAATCTAAGTAAAGACAAATGGCCTGAGGAGAGACAGGAGGTGTGCCCTTGCCCATGTCAATGAGTTGGTAAAGGATGAGGGTAGGCTAGTAGGTGAACCTAGAACACCTGCGGGGTGCAAATATCGGAGGTATTTGCATCCATTTGCAGGCTCTCTCCATGGACCTCACTGGGCCCGCACAGAAAAGATTGGCAAGCCCTGAGCAAGCATCCCTCCTGGTACAGGCCTCGGGGAGGACAGGCACAGGGTTCCTTTGCCCCGAGAGACGAAAGCCGTACACTGCTGTGGGAAAAAGCGACAAACACCGTCTCCCTTGACTAACCTGATAAATACCTGTTCTAGCTGGGTAAAGGGAGCAGAAAAGAAAAATTCATCCTCTGGAGCCAGGCCAGGAATACCGTCGACCCTTGAACAATGCTGGGGTTAGGGACTTTTCTACCTGGGCGGTAGAAAATCTGGGTGTAACAGCTGACTTTCCAAAAACTTTAGAGTCTGCCTTCGTATCCTGGGTTTTGCCTCCTCAGATCCCAACAGGATGGAAAACAGCATTTCCACATTCCCAGGTGTGGTTGTTGGAATCTGCTGATGTGAAACCCAGGTAAGAAGGGCTGACTCTTCTGAAAAAAATCTGATAAGCGGACTCATGTTGTTCAAACCCGTTTTTCAAGGGTCTACAGGACTTGCAGGGGCCCAGAGCTATAGCTAGGGGAGGAGCTGGGCACTGACACCCGAGGACACGCTTTTTGCTTAACACTGAGAGTTAGAACAGAGAACAGCTCCCTCCAATCGCCTCTGCCAGGCAAGCGAGTATGGACAGAAAAGATAACAGAGGGATGCACTGGTGCCTGATATACAGGCTTTTCCTCCTCAGCAAAACGGGACAAATATTAGTGCTACATCATAGGATTACGTAAAGAACGAACAAGAGGATCCATGCTATGTAGCTAGCAAACTACCAGCACCTAACAAGCGCTCAGTAGATATTTCAAATAATAACATCACGAAGCATCATTATTACAATCCAACTATCCACTTGGAGTTTCTTTTGTTCCTCATTATTGCCTCCCCACACCCCCACCCCATGGGTGCCAACCCATATATCTGAACTACTCTAGGGCCAGAGGACTCGTCTGTCGTGCCCAGCTTTGAGTGGAAAGCACTCCCTCTACTGTGCTTCTTCTCGTAGGTGCTAATAACCGACCCCAGTTGACGCCCTCAGATTGCGACAGCACAGTTCTCATCGCTCTCCCTCCTAAAACTCATTTAAACGTTTAAAAACCAGTCGTCCCTAGTTCTGTCATGGGCTAACCACCCCCAGTTCATACCTCTCCCATGGTCCTCTCATTTCATTGTTCAGATTTTCCCCCATCCTGGTTGCAGCTTTTGAACTCTCTCTGGTTTTGCACTCCAAAGTCTCAAGACCATTTGTGCAGGTGCAGTGTCACCAGTGCAGAGCAGGGCGACTCACCTTTCTTGCCTTAGAGACAACACTTGTATTACGTACAGAGCATGCCGGAGATAGCGCCGTGTTTTGGGGTGGCTACACCGCTCTGCTCGTTTCAGTGAGCTTGCTGTAGATTAAAGTTGGAGGCTTTCATCCCCGTGCACTTGCTATGTTATGCAACCCAAGGTCCTACCTTGACCTTGCGTAATTTTTTTGCCTGAAATATGAAATTGTACATGTTTACATTTCACCTTGTTACTTTGCCCCATTTCTCTGCCTGATTTCTGTCATTTAGTATTGTCATTCTCTCCCAGCTTTATGAGTACACATTTTTAACCACCTCCCCTTTTGTAGCTTCACTCAAGTTATTAAAATGTTGAACAGATGGGGCCAAAGGCAAGCTCTGCAGCAGGACATAGAAAGGCTCTCCCAGGTTGGTACGTATCCTTTAATTAGCAGCATTCAAGCGGTTACACACCCACCAACGGTACTGACATCTAGATCATATTTCTCTATCTGCTCAGACATATTTCATTAAAGACCATGTTAAATTTGTTATGGTCCAGATATTCTATCTACTAGGTTTTTCTAATCCACCTAATTTAACAAAACAGAAACGAATGCAGTCAAATGGTTTGTTCTTGCGAACTCAGGTTAGCTTCCAGTGATTGCTGCCTCCCTTATTGTTCACTCCAGAACTATGCCCAGAATATCAAGCTCACTGGATGACAGCATCCAGAACTCACACTCTTCTCCTACACGCCTGTCTCTCATTTTCCCCACTGCTTACAATTTTTTTAATAAAAATTGAGTGACTCAGCAGTCTACTGGTAAACCTCAGAGTATGGTGAATAGAATTAATCTTACAGATGAAACATTATTTAGACTAGCTGGTTTATTCATTATAATGTCTTAATTTGCCTTGGGTTTTAGTTTCCTCTCATAAATGTTCATCTTCTAAAAATGATCTCTATAGTTCCTTTGGTTCTAATGTTATTCATTGTGCAACAAACAGAATATGACAAGCTACACAAAACGCCTGGCTCCAGAGGACAGACAACTGAATAATGAAGATTCATGTTTTTTATCTTAAAAAAATTGAGATAAAATTGACATTTAAAATTAGTTTCAGATGTACAATATAATTCAATATTTGTATAAGAGGATCCATGTTTGAGATTCACATTCTAAATAGGAAATTTTAGTGGCAGTCAAGGAGTGCTGAAAGACCTGTCCAACCCCAAACCATTTATTTCTTTGAGAGTTACACATCACAGCAGTTTTGATCTCTCCCAGGCAGCTGTTCCATTTAAGAGGATGTAACCAGTGATCTTGCTTCAAAAAGCCCAAACCCCAAACATAAGACATTCTCTACAATATTCAGAAGTGACTAGGGTAGAATTTTATTTTTCATTTTCCAGTTCCACAGAAGTTATTTTTAACATTAAGTTTGGTTATGAGAACACAAATGTATATCTAAGACACCATAAAGCAGTGATCACGATTTGCCTTTTAGGGCAATAATTAACTTCTCTGGTCCTTTGCCTTGATGGGAAGTATTAGGTAAATAGAAATGCAAGTGGATTCTTGAAATGACTTCAAAAGGTTTTGTTCTCCCCTGCACAAAGCACCCTGATGAAGACAGTAGGCGTCTTTGGTCTCATAAACGTCCTTGTGCAAACACAAATTTTCACAGAAGTCAATGGAGGTGAGTCAGTTAACAATTTGTCTTTCTCACTACCTTACTCAATTACCCTGGCCAAGTTTCTCACTGTGGGGCTTGTGGTGGTCTTTTTATGGAAGAAAGAGTGTGTTGTATTTGTTCTGATTTTTCAAGGTATTATTCTAGGTGCTTAAATAACCAAATAAAAACATTCTCCCAAATGATTGAAATTTGTTGGATTTATTTCTTCCTAATGTTTTTACATTTACATATATCAATATACATACTTTGAATCCTTCACTATTTGCATGATTCCTATTACATAAAAACCATTTAAATGCAATAAATTTTGTTGTTGTAAAACAACAAATTACCTCCAACTTATAAAAACACAGGAACAGTTATATTCATGAACATTTACACAATAGAGAAATGTACTATAAATATCACAGCTTCTATACACATCAGGTGACTTGCTTGTCTACACGGTTTAGCTTCACTTCAACAACAATGAAAGAGGGTAATATTTATGTACAACTATTAATAAAAAATAAAGCAATTGTAAAATGTAAACTTAATTTTCAAAATAGTCTTTAAACACTTTAACAATATCCACATAAATTACTGTTCCATTCAAAAGATGACCACCATAAATGCCCTAATTTTCTAGGAGATGGCATTTCTTAAATCTGGTGGGTGGTAATGAGGAACAGGTTTCCAGTACAAGGTTCGGTACCGCTAGCTTACCTAAGTCTCCTAATGCTGACAGTTTGGCCACTGAAAAGGAGTAGGCTGCTATTTTGCCACTAATTACTTTCACAATTTGCAGGGACATACATATGGCACCAGGACTGCAATGAAACTGAAATGATTGGTGGAGAAAACTTTGAAGGTGAAGGAATGTTCCACACTGCCAATTAATTTGAGCCACAGTAAATATAACCCAGCTAATAGGCTGGAAAGGTTAAAAGCTTGTTTTATACTAAAGGATACAAACTACCACCCTTCTGCCTGTTCTACAGTAATCAAGGTTGACAGCTACTGGTTCTCCACTGTGTAAATTTCTGTTCTAGAATTGGGCTCCTAAATCTTGAGGTAGAAGAGAATGCAGGGAGGCATTTAGGCCTTTACCCAACAGCTCTCATCTGGACTGAGCAGAATGGCTAAGCAATAAGCTTAGTGTTCCTTGACCCTTCCCATGGAAATGAAACATTTTCCATTTCTGGAAATCTGGGTACAAAGGCAAAGATATCATCCATCCCTGGTTAGAGCTCAATGTGTCAACTTCTGTCACGCAAAGGCAAAACATGTGGCCTCTGCTTCAGTCAGAGAATTTTTTTAATACCATGGTCATGGGTCAAGCCCAGTGACTCAGTCACTCCCAGGGTTGATATCTTGCCTCCACAGCATCAGCCCGTTAACAGGACAGCTGGATTCCTAAAGCTAGGGAAGCAGCATGTGAAACACAGGATGTGCTTGCTGCTCAGTAGGAGCCCAAGTGGAGTGGAGGGCCAGGCAGAGCTCCTCTATGCAGAGAATATTTTGTCACTCTCTGGAGGCTGCCCCAGATTCAGGGGTTAGAGCCAGGAGACTCAGACCTGCCGTGCTGCCCTTAACTGAGGTTTGTGGCTGCAACTTTGTGTCTGAAGACTTAACTTAGGCAGAATCACAGGGAAATAATAAGTGAAACTCCAAAATTCTCTCCATTAACCAACATTTTCAGGAACTGAAGTTACGGTGCTTATTTTGAAACACTATTCGTGAGAGTTTAGCTCTCTACCCTGCAAAGGGAAACGTATTTTAGTTAGGTTCCTTCCCATTTCCATCCTCACTGTTGTTGCTGATGGACAAGTACTTAACTGTTCAGCAAACTTCAATCTGAGCTCTCACCAGGGAGGCGCAGAGGGGAGCAGTTACAGGCACATCAGTGCTCCTGTGTAAGTGCTTTGTTGCTTCTCCTCCATTTGCACTCCTTTCTCAATGGAATGATCTTCAGAGCAAGCAGCAGTGCCACCCTGGAAAATGGTGCATACCAGCCTTCTGGAACTTCCCCAGGCTACTGAGGGATACTGAAGAGCAGCTGCTTGTGAATTGCAAGCAAGCCACCAATTTGGCGGTCTACCAGGGAGGATGTGATGAGTTTCCCCCCACGGATTTGTTAAAATGCAGTGCATCTCAGAGCCAGACAGGAGCTCAGACTCCCCCTGGCCCTTGGGAAACATGCCTGTGCCACAATTTCCATCCTCTTTGTTCATCACCTCTTTAGAACACTCTGGCCCTTTGTGTCTTAAGTTTATATAAAAGATTCACCATGTGTACATAGTGCAAGCATATGTTCGCATGTGAGAGGCCCAGATGTGTGAACCTTTCCCCTTACACACCTACTGGGACAGTAAACGGGTTCTGAGTCTCTCAGGAGCAGAGGACTGACTACATGCACATCTACCCCAAAGAGAAGGCAAGCGGCTCTCACACTCCTCCCACCCCCGACTTGAATTTGGTAGAATTCCTCTTCTTTCTATAGCTTAGAAAAGTATCCCAATGGCATTAAAATATCAATGTGCATATATACTCTCCGCAGAGTGGATATTATTATCCATGCCAAATGGTTACTTGGCTCTATAACCTACATAGCTTTATATTAAAAGTCCAAACATTTCAAATGGTTAAGGCCCAAAACGAAACTTTATTTTTGCTTTCCTTTTGCATGTGATTTCTGAATCAAATAGATGTTTTTGCAAAGCACTGTAATTTTTTAGAAGGAAACACTCTTGCAGAACAAAGACCCTGCTGATCACTCACAGAGCCAGATCACTGCACGTCGAGAACAAATTAGGAAATATGGTATATTTGCAAAAATAGTTTGAGACTGTAGAGTTAATAAAAAAAAAGCTCGGGTGTAACTACCAACACACCACTGTAGCCTGGAGCTGAAGTTTCGTCGCCTGCTCCACAACTCCAGTTCTCTGAATCGGAATCAGATACAAGAACACGAGGCAGTATGCTTGAACAGATCCACTGCGCTCGACCACTCACTCAAACACACTCAGATGCTGCTTTAAACACACCAAACATGCTGATTAATAAAAGTTTAATCTCTAGTTATCTATGTACACGCTATCAGATAAGCAGTAAGCTCAAACAACTAAGGCCAGTGGCTCTTCTTTGGGGAGAGGCAGGAAAAGAGACCTAAGTATAAAAATATTAAATAAAGTTTTAACCTGGTCCATAGCTTGTCCTAAAATTCTTTTACCTGTGACACAGATGCCAGTTTGTACAACTGTGAACCTAGAATACAGTACCCGATCTTGGGAAGCCCTGATATACTTCAGCATTTGTAATGTTTCTTTAAAGTAAAGATGTAGTGCCAGGAGAGTGGTTTGATCTACTGTAAAATAGACACAGGTACACAAATGATATGGTGGTACTTACTTAGTTCTTCCGAAAGCTCTGTTTTTCTGGACTAATTACAACAATAAAGAACGTGTGCTTGAAAGCATCACATTTTGTAAAAAGCCCCAAATTGCCAGTTTGACTTTATGTTTACGCACTCTTAATACTGAAATTGCTAAGACTGCACAGGCTGCCTGTTTATTTATTTATTTTCTTTCTTTCTGTACATCCCAAATTATTATGAGCTATCCCTTCGGTATTATACACAGTACACTGAAATAGTTTCACAAAGTTAGTTCAGAGTCATTTTTGCCCTGGTGATTCAAAGCTCAAAGATGGAATTTTTCTAGCATAAAATCTTATTATTACAAAAATTTAATCAAAATATCATTTGAATTTAAGTTCAATAAAACAGTACCACTATATATACTCTCAATAACTGAATTATATATTCAATTCTATGAGGTTTTTACTTGCTTTTCATATCACTCTAGTTATTTAAGGACAAAAATAAATTTGATATACATATACCATACACCGATATACAATCTACACATTGATACATATACATACATACAACTATAAATACCCACAAAAACAACATTGGCAGGTGACAGAAAGCACTTTCTTTGATGTCTGACATACTATCTATATGAAGATTTTCCAAAAGGCTGCAATACTACAGATGCACACGTAAACTACATAGGACGAGCCAAAGAGACTGAAAGAAACCTACGGTATATACAGTTACTTAACTTGCAATATTTTCTTGCTGTTGCATTCAAGTCAACAAACCGCCATGCAGATTCAAGTATTGACTGACATTCTCTCTTGTGAAGACGTTCTCTCTGCATGCAGTAGGCCAGTTATCGTCCTAAGCAGAAGGCTGCCCACTTGGGTTTTGGATACTAAAGGTACAAAAGGGGAAAGGCAATGACTTTGGACCCAATCCGCCTTGTAAAAGTGAGATATGGCAAAGGAATCTGAGAGGAGAAGCAGTGACAAAGCACCTATCACTTGTTGGAAGTATTTTATGGCGAACTACTACTGATCACTAAAGTCCTCTGGATGAGTTGGTGATGAAAAACGTCAAAAGGCTAGCAGACAGATCTGTTGACCTGGGGCATACTGGTGGCCTGGTCTGAGAGAAGGGGCAGCCCAAAAGCTCTGGAGCAAGGTCAGTCCAGAGGCTCATTTGCC
Source organism: Cynopterus sphinx (assembly GCA_030015415.1). Lineage (NCBI taxonomy): Eukaryota > Metazoa > Chordata > Mammalia > Chiroptera > Pteropodidae > Cynopterus > Cynopterus sphinx. Next base: position 47,079,714 of record CM057381.1, read on the forward strand.
TTATGAAGGTGACATTGATCTTTTTCCGTCAAGTAACTTATATGTTCTGAGAAAAGCAGGTAACTTAGATGTTCTGTTAGAAAAGCAGGTGCTATTTAAACCCTAAGTCACACTATTACTCACTAACTCGACTCCTAGAATGCCACTCCGGTTCCTTGTTTAACAGTGCTAATTTTCCAACTGGAAAAAATTCTGTCATTTAAAAAGTGAAGCAATTGTTCACTGCAGGAATTAAGGGAGGCAGCTACCAACCTGCTGAAAACTTGACCAGGTTCACAAGAACCAAAAGACAGAGATGAGGATTTAACAAGGCTACGAAACTCCTTTAAAAAATGTTAACTGATGACCACAAAGAAAAATGTCAAACGAATTCAAATTCCAGTGACCACTAACAAAACCCAAGAAAGTCTTGATAGTAATGTCCATTTTCTTCCAATTGTCTAAGATTAGGGATAAAGGCAGAGAAGAGGTGCAGCTCCTGGCCACAGCAGGCTGCGCCTCACCTGAGAACATCTTCCCAGGTTCTTTACATGATAGAAGGAGCAGCAGACAAGGGCCAGCAGAAAACTCCGATTTTGTGCTTAGCCAGCAAGGGGCCGTCTTCCTTGATGGTCATCTAAATTCTTCTCCAGCCTCAGAAGGTCTGTGGTTTGGCCACAGGGTGAAGTACAGATTCAAGAGACGAACTCTAGCTTGGCCTCAGAAAGGCAGCCAACTGTCCTCATCCAGAATTAATTCCCTCATATCACTTCTAACTAGCAAACAGTCATCATCTTCTGAATTAGGATAACAGTCCGAGAAGCACAAAGGGTCTCACAAAGCTACTTCCTATCCTCTTTTACCTAAGAGCAATAGAAAAGGTTAAACTGCAGTTCCACCAGGACGCTCCCACACGTGGTTTTACTGAGATTAATTAAAATGCACAGAAGTATTGCTTGCTTTAATTAGGCATTGTTAAGAGTTAACAACATGTTTGTTTTTTCAAAGTGCACTTCAAATAATATCTATGGTCTGGCAATAAAACAAGGACCCTGCATGCTAGTGATTAAGTTTGATTGCTAACAAGGAATTCCTGACACCTCCCTGTGACAGTCAAAACGCGAGGTGGGTGAAGAAACCCTGAAACACTCAAAGATGTTAAATATGAACCACTTCTACAGTCAATTGTGCAACAAGACTACCTCCAAAGTATTTTGATGACTATCAAGATTTTCTAGACTGAAAAGTAAATATTAAGAGAATTTATGTGAAGAGGACTAATGATTTATCCAAGGCTCCTGATCCTGAGGTATGGATGAGGGCAGGGATTGCGGGAGGTGGAGTACCTTTGGAAGGAAAGGGGGAGGCGAACTCCCCTGTACCGTGACTTGGGTGGTAAGCTAGGGTTAGCTGTGAAAGAAAACATCTTCAATTTCTTCTGACTAGATACCATAAAAGAAAATGTGATTGGCTATGGGCAAGACTCTCAGAATCCATTCACATCTGGGGTCATTACCTCTGACAAGATAAATTCTTGAACAGCTAGGCACACTGACAACAAACAAAAACCTCAGATGCCTCAGGGAGGAGGTGTCCTCAGCCCATCCTTTAAAGATGGGCGGCACCATGCCCTGGCTCACCAAATAGCCTTAAAGTTGTTTTTAAAGATAAATTATGCAAACCCAGTATATCACAGCTTCAAAAGTGCCCTTCTCATTCAACTACCTATTGGCATATCCAGAAGTTCCTGGAGATAACATTAGTGAGTCACAGAACGAGAACAAAGCTGTTGTGGTGCTGATGCTGCGTTATCTTAGAACTACTCTAAATGTCAGAAACACAGTAGCAAGGTACCATTCTACGTCTACTGTATACTATGAGTAAATACGCAGAGACATTCTATATACACACACACTCACACTGTGGGCAAACACATTCAAGCCAGTCAGGGATATTTATTTTTCTTAAGTTATTGAGACTCAGCAATGACGTGGTGTAGGTACCTCTCTCCCTCCAGTTTAGGATTAATTATCTAGGCAGAAAACAAGCAGGCTGATTATTCAGATTCTAGGAGGAAAGACGATTCCCTTGTGGAAATCTTGGCTTCAATCAGGAGCTACAAAATGAATCTGGTACAAGAGCCATATTGGTAACTACCCTGTTTGTTTCTCGGTTTTGAAACAAATTTAGTCATTGCCTCAACCTAAACAAGACAGAGGGTTAGAGTGAGTTTCTCTAAGATGTGACAAAACATTACAAAGCAAGCAGCTACAACCTTAGAGAGGGGTTTCTCTTCTCTGGACACCAGCAAATATGGGGGTTTATGTAGGTGAAGGAAGTACATGTGAATAAATAATCCTGGGATTAGATGCGGGCACATCAGAACAATATCTCACTAGACACTACCATGGTTTAACAGCAGGTTTTCACTGGAACCATGCTATTCATGCAGAGTCCCTGATTCTTTGGTCATAGTACCTTTAGCTAATAAACTAAGTAGAACTAGAGCAAATTTCTGTGGGAGGGAAGAGTATTAGAAGAGATTCTATTAGTTCTGAAGTTATGGAGATTATGGCCTTAAGGATCACAAAGTTTCAAGGTTATCATTTTATAGGTTTCAAAAAAGTTCTGACTCATAGAGGGCTCAATTTTCATTCCTTTCTCCTTCTTGTACAAGAGAATGTCCTGTTTATCACCATGAATTTCAAGGGGACCATCACTGAAACAAGCCCATGGCTGTACGGATAATTGGACTATTTTGAGTAGATAGAAAAAAATGATTTAAAATAAAGTATTTATTTTTAGAAGAAAGTTCAGTAGTAGCAGAGTCAAGTGGCTATCAAAGAGACTGAGATAAGAATAAACTAAGCAACTCTATATGCAACCAGCAGATTCCTCAGTTTTCTAGCCATAATTCATTCAGACTGCTTATTATTTCAGATTGGTTTTAAAGAGTCAATATTCCATTGCCAGAAAACTGCAGCGACTTTTCCCTCTTATTTTGTTTTGGTTAAGATCCCAATGTTCATATGGTCAGGAGATAATACCATGCCTATATCTATATCTATATCTATTCCTGGATGGCAGGATATTGATGAGAGAAATGGTTCTGGTTCCTAGTCTAGGTCTTGTGGAAGTCACGTAATAATTTCCTAGAGACTAAACACATGCCTACTGCTGCAGCTCCCCAAGAGTAGATTATTGTCACGATCCTTCAGAAAAGAAAGCGAACTCAGTGTCATCTTTCCTCAACCTTCAAAAAGATTCCACGTCCTCTTCCCTGGCTTGGCTGAAATGGACTCGACACTTCAAGCAAGCTACGTCGTGCTTCCTAAGTTCTCCAGTCCTGCGATCTTCACGTGCCCCTTCCCCGCGTCCAGCAGGGTCAGAGCTCCACAACAGCTGCTCAGATGCAAGCATGGCCGCATCACAGAGCGCCATCTCGATTCCCAGAACTGTCACTCTGAACTGAACTGCTCTGAGTGCTCAATTCCACCTCCGTGACTGGGCAAGATTTCACATATAAAGGCTTGGATTACTCTGGCTAGAATTTACTAAACTACAAAGTTTGTCCAGTTAAGTGTTTCACAATAGATTAAAATTTTTGAACCTTAAAAAAAAAAAAAGTGTAACAGTTGGTTTGAAAATACATAAAACAACTGAGCAGAGTGCAAACAAGAGAAAACCAAAGGAGAAGTGATGCATAATTCAGTCTGAAATCATGATCCCCTCCCCCTCAAAAAAAAGGTGCATTAGTTATCAAGTAGCAAAAATCATCAAAGCAAAGAAATCAAGAGCAAAGGGACAATTTGTACAGAAACTAACAAAAATGTACAATAGAAAAATGTTACTAATGCACCATTTAGTCACAGACTATTTTTTTGTTTTAAATATATTCACGGATTTACCAGAAGGATCTTGAAAAACTCTATTTTGCCCCATGACCAGCACTTTCCTGGTCGCAGGTGGATTCTAAGTAACTTTTTGCTTAATGCTTGGTGTTTCAGGTCGGTGATCTTTCCTCTCTGACACATTACGCTTGACTTTGGCAGTGACGGGAGATGAATCTGGGTTCAGCGACGGACTTGAATGCGACTTCTTCAGTCCTGCAGCCTCACTTTCGCTGGTGTTCAGGAGCTTCTGGCCGCCTTCATTTAGAATGCTGACATAGGTTTCGTAACGGGTTTTCTGGAGGGAAAGGCAGACAGGAATGGTCGTCAGTACACTCCCCACACGTGCCTATGTGCAACATGCCTCGTGTGCTAACTCCCTGGGCAGTATGACTGACTGTTGAAGAGCTGACTTGATTCCCCAAAGGAGAGCAGCTACAGGAGAATGATGGATTCATTCCTTCAGATAAGAAATGAAGACAGAATTTGGGTTTTCGTTTGTTCTGCATTCTGCAGGAATAATGTCAGCTTAGAATTACTGGCTATTTGATGGAGGAATCACGCTTCCTGAACACTCAGGTACAAGAAGGGTGGTGTAAGCAGGAGGAGCTGTAAACTCTGGTTTTTGGTGATTGGAAGGCTCTTAGGGCCCTGCACTGTCTGCAGTCACTTGAACTTCCCTCCCATGAATGAGGCTGCACTTGAACTTTGCTTGGATAGGGTTGTTTACTCTCTCCCCTCCTCCAAGTCTACAAAGACGACTTGAGGAATCAGTCTGTGGTGACTCCACTCTCCAGTCCCCTACGAGACAACAACATCTTCTAGAAGCTGGATTCCCTGCCAAACTTCAAAGTATTTTCTGATGCTTTGCTCATTCTACAAATTACTTTTTATCCTCAATTATTTGTTGAGTTTCCACTACACTCTAAACGGCTTTTTCTCCTTTTTGTTTCTTTTTTCTTTTTGTAAGAATAATTGAGAACACTGCAGAGACTTTTTTTTCTAACCCTAATTGGTATTTTTTAAAAAAGTTTCTGAGTCACTATGTAGAACTATTATTTATACTGCAAATTACAGAAGGGTCTCAGATTCTTGATTTGATAGATTCTAGTCAAAATAAGCCTTTCACCATTCTGCTTTAATACATGAAGGATTTATAGAGGGCCGGCAGTATTTTGTTTCTAAACAAAAGAACATGTCAGTTTCAGACTGTCCCAGTAAAGGCAGGCAAATTGTTATGACTAGAAATCTTTTAGGAATTCTTTTAGTCAGATGGAGATTTTGTATATCTCAGTTTTAAGTTAGTAATTATGAAGCTGAAGCTACCAGAAACTACTCTTTCAAGTTGTTTTGTTCCAAAATGGGAAAAAGATGCTATAGTCATTAAGCTTGCTCTGAGTTTGGTCTGAATCTACGCGGGGATGCCAAGCTTTGGTTGATGATGGTAACATTTACAGAATGCCCATATGCTAACTTCATGTCATTAGTATCATAACCATATACAACTGGTACATCGTTATCCCTGTTTTACATAAAGGAAATAGAGGCAGAGAGAAGTCCAAAGTCAGAGTTAGCAAACAAGTGAAGATAGGATTTGGACTCAGAGAATCTGACTCCGGAACTCAGTGTTCGTAAGCTATAATTCCTCCCTGGAGATGAAAAAATATATACGAATTTATATTTTAGGATGACTACTCTGACATAAACTGTTGGTTTGGCCATCAAAAGCTATTCTCAAAGCCCCTCTTTTTTTTTCTATGTCCCTCCCACTACAAAAGTCGATAAAACCCATCACTTACTTTCTCAGCCTCTCCTGTGGTTAAGATGAGCTGTGTGATATTTTGGCCCCTGAGATGTAAGAAGTCTATTGCAGGGTGGGGGAAATTTCTTCTGGGAAAGCAATTTTGCTTTCTGATAAAGGGGTCAGGCTTTAGAGGAGAAGCCACTAGTGCTAGCCCTTCACTCTCACTCTTTCCTTGACATGGATTGATTCTTAAAGCTGTACCCTATGACGTGGGGCAGTAGGCACAAAAACCAAAGAAGATGTCAGGCCTGAGGAAAATGGAAAGACGGAAAGAGCCTGGGTTCTTGATGACAATAAGCTGGATTTGACTCTAAGATTCCTTACTAATTCTAAATACCTTGTTAATGAAGCATGAATAGTACCCTTAGGGGTTACTGAGTCACTGTTCATGAGGTACTATTAACTGCAGCTGAAAGCATTACTGATACACATTCTAATTTTAATAAAGTAACAAAGTAAAAGAATAAAATATTAAGCTTATCTTAGAAAGCTACCTAGGGTTTAATAAGGGCATTTGCTAATTTAAAATATGTCACTGATGTTACACATGGGTCTACGCATCAGTGAAATCAGGGTACTAAAGTAGACAGTATCCAAAGGGCACACTAGCTCTAAAGTCCTACTCATTCTAGGAATTTATTACTTAGTGGTAAGATTAAAATGCAGGAAAGAACTTCTCCTAATGTGAACAAGGTTTAGTAAAATTATCTAAAGGCAATTTAAAAATAGATTCAGAAAACCAGTGAAGGCATTCTATTTCATGAAGCTGGGGCATTTATACAGTGAAAGAGGTATGGAGGACAGTTTTTCTGTGATGACTTGAAAGGGGACGAAAGGAGAGAAGGTGAAAGGGCCAGTTTTCTACTAGTCTTTGAAGAAACTGATATTATAGGAAAAATTCACCTGAAGGAAAAACATGAAGTGAAACCATTTCGTCCACTCATTCTACAGCTCCAGCTGCAAAGCTGTTGTCTCAAATGAATTACCGCAGTGTCGATCAACAAACAAAAGGCACAGCACAGAAGACTGACAGTACTTGAGTCATCATCATAAGAGAAGAAAAGACCAACAAAAGCAAAGAGTGAAAGGGGGTCAGAAAACGAGGAGTGCTCAGTCATTGTTGAGAGAAAGAAAGTAAAGGAAAGCAAAGTGGGTGTAGGAACTTTCAAATGGCTGTGCTCTATTTCTGAGTTACAAAGGTTTAGAGACAGAGGCCATGAAAGCCGGTAACATAGCTTTGCTTTTTACCAGTCTCTGAAACCAAAACCAAATGCCTCTTCAGAATGTTTTAGGAAAACATCCTTCAACTCAGAATTGTTCAGTGGGTGTTGGTTTTAGCCGTGTCCTTCTGGGATTACAGACTCATCAAAATATGTAACTCTCTCCAGAGGTCTTGGGGACAAGAAAAGATTGCTTCTGCATAAAGAAATCGCTCTGCAGGAAGCCCTGAAGAGCAACAGGAATGAACATAACTTTAACAGTCCCTTCTTCATTGATATCTCCTATTTTGGGGGTGGAAAAGTCATATTTCCTCCTAACTATACAACCATGTGGTATTTTGGGAGGGTTTATTTCCTTTCTTCCTTTCAGAGAAGACATGATCCTCCTTTCTTTTTCCTAAGACCAATCGTGAAATTTAAGTTTTAAGCTTAAAGCTGGTATGTAAGAAAAGTAAAGCAGCAGCAGGAGTGTATTTCTAAATCACTTAAAAATACCTGAAGTACCAGCTCAGAGACTGAAAACATGGTGATCCTGTTCAAATGGTCACTTTTGGCCTAAGGAGCTGGCATATCATATTGTGGCAGTTACTGTTGCTTCCCTAGCAGCCTCTTCTTTCCAGCTAATGAAACTGTGATTTTTACTGAGGATGTCAATGTGCCTAGCCCCAGGAGAGGAATCACGGTTTAAATGCTAACCCTTACCACCTCTGCTGGTCAGCCTTGTCCCCATGTGGCCTAGATTTGGTTAATGACAGGTCAGCAGAAGTTGACTAGGGTACTTTTGTGAAAGTGGCTGTGGAGATTCTGCTAAAAAGTGGTAGGATAAAATGTCTGGATGGTAAAAATGAAAACAAAAAAAGGAGAGCAACTTAGAAATTTAGAAAGAGCATACAGCCTTGATGGCAACGCGTAGCAGCCAGTAACCGTCCACTTCCAGTTTTCTTAAGTGAGATAAGGAACGTTTATACTGTTTAAACACTTAGTCAAGTTTTCTGTTATCTGTAGCCAAAAGTGTCCTTAACTAATAAAAATGGTCAGCACTAAACTCGGTCTTACTATCAAAACAACAGCAACAAAACAAACCTAACTGAGTTGTACATGTACCTCCTGTCTTCATTTTGTTTAGGAAACTACATGCTTGATGGATAGGCTTTGATGTGACGTAGCTTTGTTGGGGTTTCTCTGAATATTCAACATGTTACTGATGGACATTATTCCCTATAAATCACACTGTGGTCACATAATAAATATTGAATTAATGGCTATTTTATTATTTACATTAACCGTTTTATATCAGTTGCTTAATCTCTATGGGTGCTGGAGTGCAACTCCCCTAGCCCTTCCCTATAAGCCTGCAACGTGTAGGATAGCCAAAGGATTCCGTTAACTAAAAAACTGAGGGTTCTATACCAGCTTCTGGATCAAGCTAATGACCAGTATGCTAGCAGTTAGGGATCAGACTAGAGATACTTCTAAAATCTGGAGAAGAAAATTTGACCGTAAAAACTTTGTTCCTGGATTATTCTCTTTTCCCAATGCTCCACACATCCATTCTGTCAGCACCTCCTTCCTACCCTGTCTTCAGGATAGATTCAGAATCACATCGTTTTTCACAACTCCCAACTCTGACACTTCCAGTTGGGACAGAGACCATCCTCTTGTGCCTGGATTATTGCAATTGCTGCCGAACTCGTCTCCCTGCTTCTCTCTTTGCCCAGAACCCCTCCCCACGCCCCCCATGCCACATCCGCTCTTCTCAGAAGAGAGTGATCCATTAAAACGTAAAAGTTAGAGTGTGTCCTCTCAACTCAAAATGCTCCAAAGGCTTCTCATTCCTAAAAATCCTTCCCAACCTCAAATCCTTAATAGGGCCTCGAAAACCTTAATCTGTGCCAACCCTTCTCCCGCTTCTAGTCTAATCTGTTAGTGCTCTACATGCTCGCTGGGCACCAGCCTCTCTGCCGCCTGGCTCTCCCTGAACACAGAAGCACTCCTACTCTCGGATCCTTGGTGCCTACTATTCTCTCTGCTCCAAAAGCACTTGCCCAGGAATCCACAGGGCTTATTCCTTCCCCTTCGTCTCTTTTGGTCTTTACTTGAATGTCATCTTTACACTGAGGCCTTTCCTGGCTATCCAAATCTAAAACTCAAAAACCTATTCTTATCGCCATTAACTGCTTTATTTTCCTCCGTAGTACTCCTCACCATCAGCCTTGTGTTTTACTTAGAAAAGAAAAACTCCTCTTTCTCTCCCCCCTGCCAATACTAGAATGCAACCATATGAGGGTAGGGACTTTGCTTTTGTTTACTAACGCATCTTACCCCCAGCACAGAGAACAAACAGTACACACTGACTAAATACTTGTTGAATGTGTGAATGGAAAGAAGGAACAAATATGAGAAAATAAATGTCTCATATCTAGTAGGAAACATATTTCAACCCCCTGATATGGCGCATGGATATACACTGACGTAGAGGCAGATGATGCCTGATAAGTTTGTGAGTCAATAACTCTGGGATACACTTCAGTCTTCGGAGCTCCACCATTCCCACGTTATCAACAAAAACACGAGGGGCTGGTGGCCCTGTGAGGCAGCACTGAGGCTGGTGTGCCACCCACTCAGCAAAGACTTGCCTGCATCCTGCCCACATCCACTTGACCGTAGCTCTCAAGATGCTACGCACAGCAAACCCCGCACAGTGCACTGGGAGGCTGGCTGCCATGCTGAAGGCTGGGGCTTTCTCTCCACCAAGAAAGAAAAGTAGTTCATGCCATACTTTTGAGGTTCAGAAAACACAAGCGTCTCTTACATAACAGTAAATGAAGACCAAATTTTATTATCCACGTTGAGCTTAAAAGTAAAGAGAAACTGGACTACCGTGTGTGATCATGGTGCTTCTTTGGATAGTCATTAGATCTCATGACATGAAAAGCAGCTTCTACATTAACCTTATAAAAGCATCCATTAAAAAAGATAAAGATTTGTCCGTGGTTATTTACATGTGAATTTCCCTGCTTGGTCATCCTTATAGATAATTTACATGCATCGAAATCCCATTTACCCCTGAGTAAATACTTCCGTACTAAGGTTCTAAGCCCCCTGGGTCAGAGAGCAGTAGCCTCAAAATTAATACAGGAAGGAATCTGCTGCTGACACTAAACAAATAATAACAATATTGGTGTTTTATTTCTTTGCTTCCACAATAACATCTATAACTAGAAGTTAAAAAGGGAAGAAAAAATTACAAAAAAACTTGAATGTTTTAATTAATGTAATTTCATGCCACAAAGTAGTCACCATGCAAAAACGAACACAGCTCCAGATAGGGTTAAAAATGAGATGGGATGTAAATGAGAAGCGCTGTGACAGCGGAAAGAACAGTCTTGGGGTCCGGTGGCCTGGTGTTGACAGTGCCACTAACTTAAAGGTACGGCATTAATTCATTTCCCTAAATTGTTATTCATTCCTCATTACATAGCCCTTTCAGGTATGTGTCTTTCATTAAGAAGGGCAAAAGGAGTTAGAGGATAAGAAAATGTGCCTCCGGGACAATTGGCTGCCTTCAGTCAGGTTATTAAAGATTTTGTCTTAGTCTCTGCTGATTCATTCTCAGATCAATTTTTAAAAAACGCAGAGCTGTATGCTCAGCATCCTTCCTTAGCAATTTCTCCAACAGTGTGAATAGATTTCTAGCAGTATAACCGCATAATCTAATTCCACTATCAGATAAACAACCTGAGGTGGGATTATACCAAATCAGCTACTCTGCAGGGGAGTGTCTGAACATGCTTTTGGTTTTATCCATTCGGCAAGCTCTCTCTTCATTTCCGTCTTAAGATTTGCTATTTTCAAGATGCCTTCCCGTGACGAAGAGCTGAAGACAATTTCAAAGCTTAATGGCTCCTTTATGAACTAAAAAAAAAAAGTTTTTTTCTTCACTCTGTAATCTCCTTCCCACATTTTTGGGGCTGTGTTAATTCTTTAAGTTGATCTTCAATAATCTGTAAAAATACTTCTCAACTATGTAGAAAAAAATATCCCTGTCCTTTAGAAGCAATGCCTGCCTGTTAGGGAGAAAACAAAAACAAAAACAAAAACAAAAACCAAAACCAAAAAACCAAAAAATCACACACACTTAAAGCCAAGCAAGCTGCTGCTGCTTCGGCTGAATGTTAACTGCCTCCTTAACAAACATCACAACTATTGATATTATTTGCAAAGAAGTTTAAACACATTCACATATGAATTTACATGCGTCTGACTGAGTAGTTATTTCTCTCCCGGAGCCCCCACATAGCATTTTTTATTCCGTCTGAGAGAACACCATCTCCTTTTGACCTCTGATATGAATATGACACAGCCGCAACCTGAATGAAAACAAAACCGTGCTCGCCACTGTAACACAATGCTGCCATTTGCATTCAGGTCTCACTGCTCCAACAATCAAATCCTGAATACATTTCCTCCTGACATTTCCCTTTCTCATGCAGGCAGGGGAAAAGGCCACCTTCAAATGAAGTGAGAAGAAAATGAATAATGTCATGTACAGAGCACAACACTTTTTGGTCCTAGATCTCTATGCTGGGAAAAAAACAAAAAACAAAAAACCAAAAAAATATAAGCAAGCAAATGAAGCGAGGAGCTCTTGAAGCAACTACTTATTCAAATAAAGACTGTTCACCTCCATTTTGCATTCTCTGGGGAATGATGGCAGACTTGATCTGCAAGGACTTTCTCCTTGATCATTTGGTTCACCCACGACTACCTGCTAACTTAAGAAAGTGATGACATTCAAAACCGAGCGTTTCATAAGTTTTTATCTGAAAGCTGTGTGAGGACTTACATTTTTAAAAGAAAAATTGAAAGATTTTTTTTCTCTGTGCTACTCCCACGTCAGGCTTCAGCATGCAGTGGTAACCCACTGCCCAAGCACAGCAAATACACACATTTTCGATTCGTATGGTTTGTATTTGTGACTTTCTAGGAAAACCTGAGGAGGTATGAATTTAATTCCTTCTTTTCAGTCTACTTTTTGTCTCTCTATTGTTCTCTAAATGAAGTTTGTGATTTAAACTAAAAAAAAAAAACCTCTTAAAATAACAAGCTTCCTTTTGTTATTTTGTTAATAACACAAGCAGAAGAGGTCAAAAAGCTGTATACACACGAAAAAGACTGGGTTTGTAGAAAGTGCTTTGAAAACTTCATTGTGTCCCTGGCCCTCCTTCAGTTGCCCCTGGCTGTCCCCTGCCCAGGTGCTCCTTCGTAACTAGGCTTTACCAGGTGACAATTCAGGCTGACTCCACTGCCCCTAAAATGCTCTCCCGCAGGCCCTTGACAGGGGAAGAAGAGCTGAACGGCCATCGATAAGGTTGTCCCTCACCTCCTGGTCCTGCTACGGCCTTCCTCAGGGCACACCAGGCCGCCAGGACAGAGTGGGCAGGTGCCCTCTGGGGCTTCTACCTTTGCGTGGCAATGTCGTCATCTTTGTGTTGACGAATGGGACTTGGGTTATAAGGAGTCTTCCAGATTCCTGTTGGGAACTCATTTTTAAAACACTGCTCCTTTTCTCGTTCTTCACATTTTTTTCCCTCTTCTCAAAACTCTTTCTATAAACCCAATCTCTATTAGTACCCAGATTTTTATCTTAAAAAAAAAGCGCCAACTCAAAATTCTACATTTAAAAGTCCACAAAGCTCACTTAGACATTAGTATACCTTTTTCCCCCCCGCTAGGTGGAAAATTCAAGAAATGAACAAATGAACTGTCCAGTTCCAACCCAGCAACGGGGTGGTCTTACAAAGACCTGTCACTTACAAGGCTTCTGGCTCTGTGGGCTCTGGTTATTCCAGTTCCCAATGTCCCCATCCAGCTTGGCCTTGTAAGTGTTTTGATAATAGCCAAGTATAAAATTAACTGAAAAATAAATACACCCTGTTTAGATTAATGGGATTAAAAAATTTGCTGTTAAGTAAAACGAAAAGAAAATTGTCCTTTGAAACAGAGGGATATGAAATTTCTATATACCCAAGATAAATAATTTGGGAGAATGGTAATTTTATCTGGATAAAAGGCTACATTTAGCTCTTGTGGGATAAAAGTCTGTCTCCCGCTAAATTTTTCCTTATGGATATCACTTCTACAATAAAAGTTTAGTTTGTTATGACATTTTTATACAGGTCATGCTCTTAATCTTCCGGTTTATATTTTGTTTATGCTTCTGATTATATTAGAACTCCCTGAAGTTATACAAGGTACCCCTCCGAGGCACTTTCCCAGAGTTCTTCATTATAGCTTGTCTGTCACAGACTCACAGCTCCAAAAAGGCCAATGTCAGTCATAAAGAAACAGGGTCAATCTTTCCAGGAAATTTCAAAAGTCAGATTTGAGGAGGCTTTGAAGGACCTTTGCTCTCAGCTACCTTCCTCCCTAATCTCCCATGACATTTCATCCCCAATATTTATAAATTGCTTTTGAGCTTAAAGCACTGTTATACCTTCTGTATTTCTAGTTCAACTGTCCCTTTAAGTGGGATGTGTCATAAGCTACCATCTTACCAGTTCTGTGTTCAATTTTGAACCTGTCTTGGTAACATATCTTTGAACTTGTGGAGTCAGGGCACTGAGCAAATAGACCTTAGCTAGACCCCTGGCTCCGTCCAGGTCTCAGGTTCCACACGGGCAGAGTGAGGGGATGCAGTCACTTTCCAGCTGTAAACCGTCAGGATTCTCTAAGTAGGCGAGAGCTACTTGGAAGCAAGATATATGGAAGGAGACACAATACTGATCGTTGAAAGGGAAAGGTGAACCATAAGGTGGGAATAGGGCACTAAAAGGAAATGGGAGAACTAGTCCTAATTTACCTATTTCACAATTTGTCAAAGGCCAGACCTGGTCAGGGAAGGAAGCTACTGTGAGAGTTCCCTGCATATTCCTGTGTATGTGATCAGCATCGTGTCTTCTGTATATCCTGCTTCCAAGTGCATGCCTCAGGTAGGAGCACAAGTAGACGAGTTGTTGACTGCTCCTGCAAGAAGTCTATTACACTAATGAAACCAATTTCTAGCCTTCTAGTGAATGCTGTGCGGAGAGTTCTTATACCAAACAACTCTTGGCTTGCATATGACTTTTGGTCTGAATATTTCCAGAGAAAACTTAAAAAAAAAATTTCAAGTTTTCATTGTAAGTCTGTTGAGTAATTTTGAACTAGATACACCTAAAACCCTCAATAGCCAGCTCCCCACTAAAAGCTTCTTCATCTCAGATCAGTACAAAAGCAAACCAGTTTTTAAAACTCTTACATCAAAACATACAGATTCTTCTAGAAAACAGTAGGAAAAAACCTAATGGAGTTAGGCAGAGATGAAGTACTCTGGGTAAAAATAACAAACAAACAAAAACATCCCCCACCCTCCACCTGCTTTTCATTGTTCTGATTTCAGAGTCAGCCCAGGAAAGGATTCAGCACCAGCAGTCAACAAACTAACATGTGGGAAGGGTCATTTACCAAAAAGTGTAAGGCAGCAGCCCCCAACCTTTTTGGCACCAGGTTCTGGTGGTCTTAGTGCTGGGGAGCGGCTGCAAATACAGATGAAGCCTTGCTAGATTGCCCTCTGCTCACCTCCTGCTGTGTGGCCCAGGTTCCTAACAGGTCAGGGCCAGTACCAGTGGTGGCCGTAGGGGTAGGGCATCCTAGGTGTAATGTAGGGGAACTGGAAGGAGGCCATTCACATCGTTTGCATGAGAACTTTCTTTGTAAGGGAAATGCATTTAGTTTTTTCCTATCTCACAAGCTCCTGATATGAAAAAGCTACAAGGCTCTCATACCACGTGGGCCTCCTCTTTATTGCATCTCCACCCAGAAGTAATAATCAAAATGTTAAACAACTGGTACAGCATAGGTGCTGCTAAATCCGAACGGACACCAGCTGCAAACCACCGTAAAGTCTTACAGATGGACAATAGCTGCGTATCATATCTGCTCAGCTTCTAGTTCTCAAGCATAAAACCTTACCCCAGCCTGTCATCAGGCCTCCTAATCCCTGGCTGACTTTTAATAGGTTGCCCGGTCTACACATGTGCTAGCCAGAGCAGCAAGTACTCGCCTCACGTAGCTACAGAGTATGGGAAATGTGGCTAGTCTACATTGAGATATGCTACAAGTATAAAATGTAAATTTTAAAGACTTAGAAAAAAAGAATTTCAAATATCTTAATATTTTATATTGATGATACGTTGAAACGATAATATTCTGAATATATTTTGTTAAATTTAATCATCTTACTACAATTAATCCCCCCCTGCTAGTCCTTTAAGTTTTATATGTGGTTTGCTGCATTATGTCTCTTCTGCATAGCGCTTGCTGGGCTAGATCCCCTGACACCTGCAAATTGAAATATCCTTGTTCTGTGTTTAACAACCTTAGTATAGAGGGAGTTATTCTAATACTCTAATTGGTGTTAATATTACTCTCTTAAAAATATGTATAGGGTTGGAAGAGACCTTATAGACCAGTTCACCCAATCTCAGTTCCATTTTATAGACAGAAAACTAGGCCCATGGAGGATAACACAACAGGGATAAAACTAAAACGGCCTAACTCCCAGTCTAGTCAATATCTCCAATTTTACTATTTGATTACTGCAAGTATTCGCCTTTTTCCTGCAGACAATAAATACCTAAACTCAAAGCAGTGACTCTCATCAGAGCAGACATTTCAGGCATAAGAAGGGACTTAGGAACAGGGAGTTACGTCACATGACTGGCTGTTTATTCTGTCTTCTTGGGTGTGACGTTAATTCTTTTCAATTACCTATTTAACATGTGATTCAAAGGATCCTACTGCTATCTTCTCCTCCTTTCAAAAGTACATCATCTTTACAGATTAAATCCAGAGCTTCTCAGCCCTCTTTCATGTCATACAAAATGCAGTGCCAAATGGCAATGCAAGAATTATGTCTCTATTAACTGGACTTAAGCGCTTAGACAACTGCTGATCTGAGGTCTCTGGCTTTTGACTCACCATTATAATGCTTAGCATACTGCAAGAAAAAGTTTAAATTTCTCCAAGAATTCTGTTACACTGCAATATCTTAGCTTCTTAGATATAGACATGTAATTACATCGTGATGTTTTCTGTAAAGGAGATGGCACTGCATTCCAGGCTAGGCTCAGTTGCTAAGAGTGAAACTTGCTACTAATCTTCTTTAAGTTAATGAAATTTCTCCTTTGCTTTCACTAGGGAGAAAAAGGGCAATAACTGCTATCTTTATTCTTTTATGACCAAGGCCACTTAAAAATTAATAGTTAGATCATTATGTTTCCGAGGTTGATCTGCCTTGTGACGTGTGGCATTGTGTTAAGATGTGCCCTTGTACTGCTGCCGTGAGGGAAGTGGTGCATAGTGTCATAATTACTTATCTGATGTGGACAAATAAAAAATGAGCCGTCTGAGGAACCAGGGCTAAGGTCACAACCAGAGAATTTGTTCAAAAAGAAATATATCAGACTACCCACCCATCCTGTGACAAACAACCAAACAACACAACTGAGAAATTTATATTATGTGCACTTCTACATATAAGCTGTTTTGAGTTTCCCTAATGATGCTGCACAGCATGTGCTCTTATTCTTATATACATCAGTTTCAGAAGGAGTCATGTCATTTCACATGCTGCCAAAAATCAGAAATTCAGAAAAAGATACATCATGCCTCAAGGCTGTCCTAGATTTTCTAGATTTAAAATATTATCCCTTAAGACATTTATGTGTTTTGATATAGTGGACATATGTTCTTTCAAAAATTCAACTTCCTAGCCATGTGGTTTGCGTGGGTCCTAATTATCTTTAAGCCATAAGCACACCCTACTTCAGGTCACAATTCAGGAGCGGGCACTTAGCTGAATTCTAGCCCATTAAGCCAAGGGGATTTTACTCTGCATCGGGGTCAAGGCAAAGGGGGAAATGAATTTACCCCAGTGCTGGATTAGACCCTGAAAACACAAATACCTGGGAGTATCTAACCATGAAGGGAGAGCAGATTCCAAAGCCCACATTCAAATATCTGAGACAGAAAGCACACAAAACTGGCTCAGCCTCCAGCCCAGAAATGGCAGACACGAATGCCTTCAGGGGCCAGGCCAACAGCACAATGCGAACCCCTACTGGAGGTGATATGATATGGAGTGGTGCTGAGGGAACTGCTCGCCTTCCCTAAACGCATTCACGTTACATGAAGACAAACACTGCACTGTGCTGGCCAAAGAAAACACGCTGACAGTTGGTCTGCTGGCCACATAAAATTCACTGGCATCGGGTCGGCCACCAGGCTTCTGCAATCTCTACAAGGAACCTTAGGGGCTTTTATTAACTTGACCCTCAGGAATCCCTCATCAGTAAAAGTCTTTACAGCCCAGTCAGTTTTTTAAAATTAAGGTACACACAGTACATTGTTTTCTGGGGACACAATGCTACTGCACATTTAACAGACTGCGGTATAGTGCCAACTTTTATACGGGGAACCAAAACATTCATGTGACTTGCTTTCTTGTGATACTTGCTTTATGGTAGTGTCTGGAACAGAACCTGCAGTATCTCCAAGGGAGTCATGTTTTCATCTCTAGTCATGTTTTTAACAGGTTTGTGCTGCTGCGCAGTTTTTCCCTACTCAGGTTTTAGAATTCATTACTCAAGTCACTGAAAACATCTCAATGTGACATGAAAAACATCCTGGAGGAAACAGTCCCTTCACTATCTAATTGCTGTTGTTCTTAAGGTTAAAGAAACATAAAGCCAAATTTCTGAGGCCAACTAGAGTGCTGTCAACAGAATTTCTTGACTGGGGCTGTTTCTTTAAGGGCCCAGGAGTTTCCTGGCATAGTTCAAGCTGCTGTGCTTTATAAAAGTTGGATCTTTGGACATTTTTAAATCCCTTACAAACCAACCATCTGTCACATCTTAATAAATTTCCAAACGTACCAAAAGCATGGAGATCAATTCTAACTTTTGAAGTGCAATGATGAGAACGGAATAAAGTAGAAATAAGTTAATTGAAAAGGATATGAGGCTATTTTGTATATTTCTTGAAACTGGTAAATGATGGTGATGCCTAACAACTCTCAAAAGTGAGATTAGATTCCAAGTGAACTCTTCTAAAAAAGTAACAGTTGGAGCTTATAGATTTAGTAAAAAGCAAAACAGCACTCCTAATTAACAGTCAACACAGAGAGAGACATGCATTTAGTTAATTGTAGCCCATTCTGAGTGAAGTTTGCTGCTTTGAGTCTCTAACAGGCTCAGATAGATGGAAGTCTCCTTGCTCTCTGTAGAATAATAATAATAAAAAAAGTCTGAACCTCCTTATTTATCAGAATTTCTAATCATTTACTGTCAGGGTTTGGAGAATTTTGAAGGCGTAGGGAGAGCTGTGAATTTGGCCCACCACAAGAATTGTTTGTACTCAAAGCAACTTGAGAAATAAACCACAGAAACGCAAAAAATTAGGAGCAACCCCTAGTTTTATTACTAACATTCTAACAAAAGCAGTTTTTCCTTACTAAGATATGAAAATGATAAAAACTGCTCTAAGATCACAAGGTGGCCCTGACAGCAAGAACAGGTGAGAGAGCTAATTCCTGCCTGTGATTCTTTCATGGTGACAAGTCTGCAGACGGATTAAAGCTCCCCTTCCGCCACTGCCCATGTGAGGTTCACACTGAACTGTAGACACTACTGTTTATCCTCTCTTGCCTATCAGATGTGTTCTCAGGAGAGCTACTAAGCATTCTCAGAGAACTGCTTCCTCCTCCGTTATCTTTTATGTCCAATAATATGATTCTATTCATTCGTTCAACGAATGTGCACTGAGCATTCATTCCAGGTTCTAGAAGCTGAGGATAGAGCAGTGAACGAAATAGGCAAAATGGTCAATAACTCTCGGACTTTCTAGCCAGGAAATGAAGCAGCCTGCCCAGGGAATGCTGCTTATAAAGCAAAGTACTTAACACCATGCAAGTAAAGGCTCTCTCCCACACAGGACACACATAGGACAAATCCTGGTGGCTCAGACACTAGCAAAGCGGACCCACCAGATACACCACTTCAATTGTAAGCTGGTGAAAAATAATGATACACTTTTGAGAAACAATTACTTTTATAGAAATCCTTTTAGATAACATTTATAAAGCGAGGTGCCCTTCTGCCTTCCCAGTAGACACGGGTTAATGCAGCTTAACAGATAAGCCAACCTGCTTGACATATTAGCACAGGAGTCTGATTTTAATGAGCCGAGGGTCCTGGCATGCAATCTGCAGGCTCCTTGACATGGCAGTGTGATGAAAGCAAGATTTATCCCCACAAAAGGTGGTCTAAGTTCATTTCAGGAGATGACTCTTGGCTGGCTCTTGCTGGGTTACATTTTCAGAGAAGGGGCACTGAGGAGATTCAAAAGCAGAAGTGCTTCTAGCAGTGGCAACCTTTCTAGGGTCTTGCAGCTGTCCCCACCTCCTGGGGACAGGTCTCAAGCCTTCAGAATCAAGGGTGCAAAGCAAGGTGTCGAGTGCTGGAAGCCCAGGACTGCGGTGCTGGGAAATTTAATTAGCACGTGTGAAACTAAAAGGGCCTATAGCTGAAAGCCTCTCCAGAAGTGTGAAGATTATGATTGCTTTTCGAGAACTCTCATTTCCCAAGAATGAACAAGCCCGGGGAAAGAGGAGCTGCTGCTTGGGTTTTTTTGTTTTATAAAAAATATGTGTTCCAGTCTTTTGTTGGTAAGGCTTCCATCGTTTGTGTTAATAAACTTTTACCTTTACTAAAGGGATGATTTCTCTTCATCTGCCTAGAGCAAGGATTTGCCTGACCCTGAAAAAAACGAGTCCATTTGATCTGTAGTGGATCAAACGACACATTTTAAAACAAAGATTTTGTAACCCAGGAAGAGACTTAACGCTTCCATAAAATCCTGTCCAATTCAACAAGCAAGTACAGAGTAAAGATCAGAAATGAATGTGTGGTTCCTACACTCCAAAGGCTCACCGTCTGGGGCAGGGGAGGTGTTATGGAATCCACTATAGAGACAAAGACGGAGTGAAATACTTGAACATAAAGCCAAATGTGGCAAGGATTATTACAGAGTGAACCCAACTAGTAGGTTGAGAGCAGGCTTTTCATAGGAGGGATTTGGGCTGCATCTTGAAAGGTAAACAGACGTTCAGAAATGAAGATGAGGGGAAGAGCATCTGGGGTACAAGAAAATAGATGAACAAAGGCATAAAAGTATGTTTGGAGAAAGTGGGCAGACATGTGACTAATATACATGGAGGCTGTTGTGGGAAGACCGATGCTGTAGGCAGAAGGAACCCAAATCCTCTCAGATTAAAGATTAGGAACTTAAAACCAACAAATAAGTGTTGGAGAGGATGTGGAGAAAGGGAACTCTCTTGCACTATTGGTGGGACTGTGAATTGTTGTAGCCACTATGGGAAACAGCATGGAGGTGCCTCAAAAATTAAAATTAGATCTACCATATGATAAAATTAGATCTGGGTATTTAGCAAGAAGAAATACAAAACACAATTCGAAAAGATAGACACACCCCTGTATTCACTGTAGGATTATTTATAATAGCCAAGATATGGAAGCAACGTAGGCGTTCACTGATAGATGAATGGACAGAGAAGGTGTGTACATATATACAGTGGAATATGACTCAGCCATAAAATCTTGCCATTTGTGGCAACTTGGATAAATAGAGGGTATTATGCTAAGTGAAATAAGTCAAAGACAAATACTGTATGATTTCATTTATCTGTAGAATCTAGAAGGCGAAACAAACAGAAACAACCTCACAGATATGAGAATTGACGGTTGCCAAATGGAGGAAGGTGGTTAGGGAAATGGGCAGAAAAGGTGAAAGGGATTAAGAAGTACAAATTGCCAGTTATATATCACAAGGATATAAAGTACGCATAGGGAATATAGTCAATATTGTAATAATTATGTGTGGTGCCAGATGGGTACTAGACTTACTGAGTTGATCACTTCATAGTACAAACGTCCAATCGCTGTTGTGCACCTGAGACTAACATACTGCTGTATGTCAACTATAATTGAAAAGTAAATTAAAAACAAAAAGGACTGGGACTTTATTCAGAAGGTAAGTTGTGGTGGGGGATGACATAGGGGAAAATCAAGGATAGCTGATGAATAGAGGAATGCCACAATCTGGGATGAACCTTAGAAAACTAACTGTCAGAGATATATAGGACGAACTGAAGAGAGGCAAGAGGCAACCACCGAGTTCAGGTGAGAGACGAAAAACCCAGGACTTAGGAAGAGGACATAGAAAAGCAATGGTAAGGAAGTGACAGGTGTGAGACGCTGCAGAACAAAGTGCCTGGACCCGGCTCCTGATTAGTTCTTGGGGGACCGCAAGGGCCTGGAGAAGGGTGTGCCGATGATTCTAAGTTTCAAGCCTGAGGAGGAAACAGGATGATAAGATGAAAATGAAGGGATGATGATGGAAAATAAGACAGACTAGAGCTACAGTGAAAAAGAAGAGCTAAAGATGGAGTCAGCACACCCTAGAGGAAAAAAATTATGGAAAAAAAAGGCACTTAATTGTCATAAAGTGGCAGCTACAGGGGGAGAGTCAGAGGATCTTGCATAGTCCTCACACTGTTTAATTTGAGAAAAAATTTAGCCGAAGGTAACTTTTTCTACACATATTGTTTTGGATTTGCTTTTAAATGTTTTACCATTCCAGGGTTAATGGATCCTTCACAAATTTTGTAATAACCACATTTGTTACTGTATATGAATGTGCCACAACTTATCAAATCTCCTTCTGAAGGGCACTAAGTGGTAAGAGGAAGGGCGCGCTGGCGTTTGCCAACAGCAAGCATGTGCAGGAAAAAGCTGATGCTTCATGGCACCCTGTATCTCATTTTTCTACTCTGTATTATTATCATTTTTTTGACTCAAACTCTGCTGGAAGAGACGCAGAAACATAAAAAGCAGCTGCCCACCCTGGCATGTCTACCTATTGTTGTTGTTTTCTGTCTCACAGTAGGCTATTCCAGCCAGGCAGGCTATTCGTTTTTAAGCACAGAAACTGATAGCTGTTCTTCGATGTTTGTTTGATGATTAAATGGAATTAAAAACAAAGGGGCCGCCATGACCCAGACCATGCACAGAGCTAGCTCCCAAGTTAGAGTGGGGGTGGGGGGGGTGTCAAGGCACACTTCCCACACTTACAGTAAAAAAAAAAAAAAAATCCCTGATGGAAAAATCCTAAAAATAACAACTCAGGTACAGGCTTTTATTACACTTAGGCTCAACATACCTCAAACTCCAGATAGTGCTCTTTCAGTTTGTACTCATCTATCTCCTTGGCTTTAACTTTCTTGTCTGGGGGATAGGAGCGGTGCTCAGCCAGCTCAGTGGTAATCTGCTTCAGCTTGCTTTCATGAGATTTCAGCTGTTCCTCCTGCAGGAAATATTAAGCCTTTTAGTGTCTGGAAATAAATCAATAATAAAAAATTATAGAGTACTTAAAAAACCCCTTATGACAAATGACTTTAATTCGTCAAAAACAGTCCAATGTGCCTCTGTTGCCACATCTTACCAGCTTTCTCAGGCCCATGTCCAAGGACAGCCTCCCTAACCAGAGCCCGTCACAAAACCAAATGCTTTCAGAGCCCTTTATCAGGTGTAACTGTCCCTGAGTTGAGAGCAAACCTCTTAAGATATGCCAACGGGCAAGGTACCCACTGGACAGTTAAGCACCTATCCTGAGAGCCACACAATTTGGCTTTTCTACTTCATGGCCACGCAGCAACTCTGCTAGTTTCCCCTGTCCATTACAATGGAAAAAAATCACAAAATAACTGAAGAGTCTATCTGCATTATTTTTCCTTTTTCAGACAAGTAATGCCACTAAGAAGTAATTCTCTGAAAGCTATCAGATGATATTCTGGAAAAAATGCAGCAAGCTATGCATTATTCTGCCAAAGTAATAGAGGTTCTGACTTCCTTCAACTTTACTGACCCAAAGTAGTTATTTGATTAAAATGTATCAACAGAGAAATTACTGCCCGAACAGTGTTATCACAGGAACCATGCAGCAATGCAGCATGGTTGATCCTATGTCACAGAATTTCCATCCTAGGGGCGCCATTTATATCACCTTAGCAATAAGCTACCTAGTGAGAGACGCTATCGAAACACTCTGGCAGCGTTTTAAAAATGACACAAAGGGACTGGAATTTTCTCGCATTCCTAAAATGGTATGACTTGCTTTGCTTCCTATTCCACTTTCACATGTCATTATCTAAGCTCTGAGTGTAAATTTCATATGCACAATAAGAAACAAATGGATGAAAGCAAATGAAGAGGAACTGATTCAACATTTTGTATAATACTAACAAAATTTCAAAATATAAACATTGTATTGTAGTGTGAGAAGAATAGAGAGACTACCAGAAGTGCATAATTATAAACTCCAAGTAAGACGATAGAACATGACTGTAAACTAAAGAAAAAAGACATTCAGAAATTATGAGTCACAGACAATGCCTTAGGGATTTGTGATAACACATATCTTAAAAGCCAAACAAAGGGGAAAAATCCTAGACTAACGCCATCAGAATAGAAGAGAACAATGAAACATTTTTAAAAAGCAGTGTATATGAGTGAAAAAATGGACAATAAATGTGGCAGGAATATTTAGTGGTGTGAATCGAAGATGACAAGACTCACTTTTAAATACCAACTCAGTAAAACAAAACACCTAAAGAAGTTTCAAAAAAGTACAGAGGGGAGAGATAAATGAAACTTGTTTAGCGATTTTATAAAGGGGGTCTACATCCCCAAGCCTGTCATTTCTATACTGATAATACTGAATGAAAATGAGAAATGTTTCAAGTAGCTTTTATTTACAACTTCTCTTTCATCTTTCTATTGCTTTCTCCAAGAAGACTATAGGCTAAGTTGTGGACTGGATGTTTGTATTCCTCCAAAATTCATGTGTTAAAGCCCAGTAGGGCTATATTTTATTTATTTTTATTATTATTTATGCCTATAGCACCTGATACTAACCAGGCCCAAACTTAGCTTCCGAGATCAGACATCAGACTTGTTTGGGGTGGCATGGCCGTAGGCCACAGACTGTAACTCCACTGGGGCACGAACCCAGGACCTTCTGCATGGAAAGCATACGTGCTAACCGCTACACCATGGAACCATGTCCTAGCATGGCTATATTTTCGACATGGCTTCTCCGGCTGAATGAGGTCATAAGGGCAGCGCCTCATGCAACAGGATTAGAGCCCTTGTTAAGAAGAGACGAGAGAGCACACATTCTCCTTCTCAGGGCAAACACAGGAGAAAGGTCAAGTGAGGACACAGAAAAAAGGGACCATATGCAATCCAAGGGGACAGCCCTCCCCAGACCCCAACCCTGCTGGTACTTTGATCTGGAACTTTCAGTCTCCAGTACAGTGACAAAATTTTTTTTTGTCATTTAAGTCATCCAATCTATAATATTTTGTTATGGTAACCAGATCTGACTAAGAAGAATACGGCATTAGCTTTTTTCTTTCAAAGCAGTTTTCTTTCATACATTTACTACAACATGCAAATTAGTGAATAGAATTTTTGACAGAAGTTATTTGGTTAACAGACCACTTCGAAAAATAAACACACGACATGTATTTTTTGATGTTTTAGACATACGAAATGTCATACTGAATAATATGTAAAAAACATTCATGTATCTAACACCCAATTTAAAAAATAAAATATTATGAAAATAAGTTGAAACTCCTTGTATTGATCCACTCATTCCTTTTCTTTGCTATTCCTATACAAATGTACTTATCTATACAAATAGCATGCTGAATAGGTTTTTATATTTAATAAGCTTCCTTATGTAACTTTTTTTCACTTGATATATTTTTAACACTTATTCGCATGCGTGCTCTAATTCCTTCCTTTTAATCGCCTACAGTATTCCACTGTAGGACACATGACTTCACTGAAGAATATTTGGGTTGTTTTCAGGTTTCTCTGTACTATTATAAATAATATTACACTGGACATGTTGCCTAATGAATATGAGCAAGAATCTTCCTACAGTATAATCACCAAGAGGTGGAGTTTCCGGGTTTTAAAACATCGCATCTTTAAGATGACTGACTCTACACTGTGTTCCAAAGTGTTTCCACCAGTTTAGTTTACTTTTCCACAGTAGGCTTCAAAGTTCCTATTATTCCATGTCCTTGCCAAAATTTGATATCACACTTGCAAATTTTTGTTAATTTCATGAGTATGAAACCATTAACCATTGTAATTTGAATTTACATTTTCCTGATTACAGTAGAATGAACACTTTTGCATATGTTTACTGAGTTTCTTCTGTGAACTGGCTGCTGGTACATTGGACCTATTTTTCTATTTGGTCCAGATTTGTATAGTGATTTATAGTGTATTTAAGAAAATGAATTTTTTTTTTTTTGGTTAATGAAATGATTAGAATCCAAATACTAACCCCCCCCTTTTTTTTTTCAAATAAGATCTTAGATAATTTGGTAAAAGAATTTACAAAATTCTCTGTAGTTCTGGACTTTGCCTGTGTAAACATTCTTTTAGATGATTGCTTCTTACAAAAGCTTTAGATCTAGGCTTCCCAATTTTGAATATTCAAATGTCTCTCTTGTTGAGTAAATCCCAATTACTACTTATTTTAATGAGAAATCTATGCCAGGACTATAATATGCACAACATATTGTATTTGTCACTTTCCTACCAAAACCAGGATTTACTAGGGTTTGTTCACTGTTTATAAACCTATTTCTGTAACAGCATAAAAGGTTAGTCATTTAGGTTATATTTTTATGAAGAAACTAGTCAAAAAATGTTGAAATTCAATGTGCAGTACTTTGTTCCTACTTCACTGCTCTCATGAAGCAAGAACCAAGGAAGTAACCTCAAAAGCACTTTAAAATCACATTTCTTAATCTGTCCATTTTGACCAATGAAATAAAAATGCCATGTAGCTCTTACGGGCATAGATATGTAGACCATGCAAATTACTCCAATGCTAGAATCCAATGAGAAAGAGGATCCACAGACTTTCCTGACAAAAACCAAGAGGAAAAAGGAAGGAGAAAGGCAGCCGCCATGGAGACATGCTGCATTCTCAGACTCAGAACAATTAAATTTGTAAAAGACATGATGGAGAAAGACAAAGCAGGAACACTGCTGTTTTTCTTCCTTCTGTCTTTGCTGTTACAATTCACTGGGGGAGCAAACATACTGTTCTTATGAGACAATACTACAAAAACGGATTTCAGAGAAGGCAGAAAAATATATCTGATGAAATATAAAGAAAGGGAACAGATAGAAAATGGCAAGTACTTATTGAAATTGTTTTAAGTGCTGAAAGTAACTGTATTCTGGATGGTAAACACACAACAGAATATAGAGATGTCAAATTATAATGTACACCTGAAAATTATATAATTATATTAACCAATGTTACCCCAATAAGCTTAATTAAAGAAAAAGTGGTACTTTAAGGAGTGGTGTTAAAATAATAGGTGCAAGAAAAATTTCTGTGGTTATATGTCAACAGATGTAACTGGTCAAACCTTTGATAACATATATGACGAAATTTTATCTCAAAGGCAAGTTTCAGATGATATCTCCTAAGATTTAATTTTTTCCTATTTATATAGTACTGAGGAAAATTTCATGTTTTGTTTTAAAAAACTGAATTCTAATTTCATTTCTATGAAGAAAGTACTTCTAACTGATGAGGCAATGGGGCCAGGCAAGTGGCTGTTCAAGACCTTGAAGTGAGTCAGTATGAGGTAGACACAGAAGCTTTCATTCTGATGCACGACCAGTGGTCCAGGCACTAGCAAGGCCCAGAAATCAGCTCTATCCTTTCATAAAAAACATGAGACTTGCATGTTACTTCTCATGGAGAAAAGGATGAAAGAAAAGCCGCAGAAAATAGAGGGAAAGGACAACATGGAAATGCACATTGTAAGAGCGAAAGGAGGAATAGCGAAGGCTAGAGAGATGGCAGAGAGCTGGGGAAGAGAACACAGTCCTGTGTCTGAGGCAGGATGGTCAGCCTGGGGATGTTCTCCCTCCCCTCCAGGTTTCTGCTCTGGAATTTTACCTTAGTCCCTTACTCAGCCCTCTCCCCATTTTGATTCCAAGGGTGAGGCTCCCACATGGGAAACTAGCCAAAGCCAGGAGACAGGATAAATGGCTTTGGGCCATGCCCTTCCCTCCAGGTGGCAAGAGAAGCAAGTCACTACCAGGAAGCAGGATGGACAGCTTTGGGACACCCCAGTCCCCACCCCAGGATAAGGCTCCAGAGTCTTTCCTTTGTCTTTGTTCAGCTTTGGCTAATCATAATATCATTACAATATCACCTGCACTGCAAGTAAGACTCTGGGCACCACCCCGCTACAAGAAAACAAAAGCCTGTAATTCCCACAATAAACTCCACACTTCTCGTCTCAGTGCGTGCTTTCACTTTAATAAAGCTTGAGCTTTCTCCGCACTGTACTGGGTGCTGGCAGGTGGAAAACCCACGGTTCCCGCCCACAATCTTTTTTTCCCTCCTATTGTGAAATACAATGAACTCCTAGGAATTCTAAGGTGAAAAAGAACCTGGCCATCGCCCCTTCTAGTTTCCTCCTCTTAGAGGCAATGGAGATCCAGAGGTTCCAAGTACTTGCCCAAGGTCACAGAGGTAAAGCGAGTGGGGCAGCGGCCCCTTCCTCCCAACTCCTAGTCATAAACTTGCCTTGGAACAACCTTAAATCGAAAAGGCTGTTGCAAACACAAGCTTCAAAACATTCTGTTTCTTGGTGAATCAGCACTAAGGACCTCAGCTTTCACAACTTCATAAACTCCACTGGTCCTGAGGTGCCTTCTCTCCCATAGTTCTCAAACATGCAGGCTGTACTCACGTCCTTGCTGCAAGTTCCACTCAAAACCAGTGTGATTCCAGATCTCACGATCTCCTCCTCTTCTGCGGTACCATATGCTTAAATGTCTATGTCACACACTGACTACAAAGTATACTCTGATTTATGTGTGAATTTTATCTCCTTTACTGATTACAAACTCTTGGAAGGCAGAGGAAGGTTATTTTTCTCAAATCCTCAAAGCTTCCTCTCAAATCTCCAATGTCTAATACAGTGCTGATCAGAGAAGGCAGAATGTAACACAGTTTTTGGCTTATAGATATTCCTCACCTCCCACTAACACATACCTTAGGTCCTCATTAGCTGAGGCAAGGCCGTCATCTTAGCTATTTTTGTAATGCTCACATATCTCATATAGTACCTGATGTATAGATCCCTCCATAAACAGTCACTGAATAAATAAAGTATTAAAAAAAAAAAGGGACGGTAAAGGAGAGGAGGGCTCACACAGCTTCCTCTGTGCTGTTTTAAAGTAGATGATTCAGAAGGTAGTAACTTTTCTAGAAATCTGGTAGGCAATTTATAAGTCAATTTGCTAAGCATTTTGGGCCTTAGCAAACCCAAGCTGTATGGAATTTAGAATAGAGAACATCTGCCTTTGAGTCAGTTTGAGGGGGATTATTGCTAAAAGTACCATTGGAAAGATTTTGTTTCATCATTTCATGTAGGAAACAGTTTTAAAGGCTTTAAATTAAACATTTTAGTGAGCTTTAGCATGGTACTTTGATATGATTTGTTTTATTGAGTACGTAATGTGTGTCAGATACAGACATTTAAGAAATGACTATGGAATCTGTCTATTCTGGAAAAGTGTATAGTCATCATCTAAGGCCATGACAGAGAATTTGGGTTGCATCTTGTTGGCAAAGTAAACCAGTTAAGGTTAAGTGACATAATGCGAATCATACTTTAGCCAGAACTGTGAAGGATGGATTGGAGAGAACCAACATTAGAGGAAGAGAGATCGCAAATGGTTATAGGAGTACTCGGCCCGAGCTTTTCAAAATGGGGTGTGTGTCCTAGGCAAGATGATCCCTTGGGAATAATTTTAAAACATTGGGATAGAATTCACATACCATACAGTTCAACCATTTAAAGTATACGAATCAATTTTTTTTTAAAGTATATTCACAAGGTGGTGGAACTATCACCTTAATTTAATTTTATGCCTTTTAGTTCCTCTAAAAGAGGCTCTTTGGAATAGAATCACACAATGTTTATTTATGACTGGCTTCTTTCACTTACCATAATGTTTTCAAGGTTCACCCACATTGTAGACGATGTATCAATACTTCAGTCTTTTTTATGGCTAGATAATATGCCATTACATGGATATTCATCCATTTATTCATCCATTTACCCGCTGATAGCAATTCCCACCTTCGGCTATAATGAATAATGCTTTGCACATTTGTGACAAAGTTTTGTGTGGGTGTATGTTTTCATTCTCTTGATATCTAAGTGGGAGTGGAATTGCTGGGTCACATATTAACTTTTATGATGTTTAATCATTTGATGAACGACCAAACTATTTTCCAAAGTAGTTGTGCAATTTTATATTCCCACCAGCAATGTACGAGAGTTCTGATTTCTCCATGTCCTCACCAATGCATTATTTTCCTTTTTAAATAGAAATTTAAAAAATTACAGCCATCCTAACAAGTGTGAAGTGGCATCTTTTCATCTTGTTTTGATAGTAGGACATGTAGTATATTTAAAAAATATACATATATTGGAGGATATCCAATGTTTAGTATTGATAAGGTGAATGATCAAAAATGTGAAGAGACCAGAGGTCTAGGTAAAAGATGACAAAAGTCTGAATTAAGAGATGTGAGTAGGAAAGGAAAGATATTTAAGAAGTAGAAGTGACAGGTCTGTGATGAAATGTATGAAACTGAGTGTGTAAGGGTGTGGTTCTGGTCAGCCAGGGACACAACTACAAGGCTCGCTGCCTCCTCTGAAATCTCACCAAATGTCTGCCTGTTGGAGGTCATCAAGAGGATATGACCCCCTTAAGCTGGACCTGGGCAACTGGAGGCTCCTCACTTCCTCCACTGCCCTCGAAATGTATGTTCCACTGGCCTAGCCCAAGCTAGAAGCTGCCCCAAGGACACAGCCTTGAGAGAATAAGGTGCTGTTGAGACCACCTGGACATTGCATGTGACTGAACTCAGTTACGGCCTCTATAAACACCGTTAAGATCCTGGTGGGGATCTCTAGTCACCTTGTGGAGCCCGAGGCTCTTGCTTATTAAACCTGCCGCCTCCCAATCTGGAGCGGCCGCCTCTTTCTTCAGTCTGTGTACAGGGGCCACTTTGGGAACCAGCGCTGCCCCACTCATCTGGTCCTGAGCACTACAGCTCCGTGGTCAAAGCACAGGATGAAATGAGGGGTGAGAGGCAAGCCAGGCCTTTCCTTTGTCTCAGATCAGTGTTCATAACTAGTCCTCAATAGTTAGCAGGTAGTAATCACCTGCTGATTTGAACTTTTATAGGAGAACAGCTGCAATTCAAAGAAGAAAACGTGAATAAGCATCAAGAAATGGTAACTTCATGGGGTACAGGTCCCCAGAGAAGTAGCGAGAGGGAGGTTGGGACTGCTACAGTGCAGTGTCTCTAACAATGACCTGCGCTGCCTGTAGGCTGGACACCTGGTGGTTCCTAGACACCCTAATAGTCCCAGGCCTCTGGTGATCTGCTCAGTCTTGGCAGGCTGGGAAATGGGAATTTTAAATGAGCCCCTAGGAAATTCCTGTGGACAATGAAGTTTGAAAATCACTACTCCGATGAAATAGAGCTCCTGAACAGATCCTAGAGAGGGCCAACGATGAGATCTTAAGTTTGGAGTGCTACATTGGAAGGAGAAACAGAACTTAAATTGTCACACTAGGCTTGCACCCCCAACAGAAGAAGAAAAATGTGCTCTGGCAACACTGCCGTGAAAAACAAGCGAAGAAGGTGACCCCCTCCTACGCAGCAGAGTTGTTCGAAAGAACGATGTTGCACTGACAATGATCAATTTTAATAATGAAGGCGAATGTTTTGGAAAGAAGACAAGAATAAATTAAAGAAAAGCTTGCAGATGACAAGGTGATGAAAAGTGTCTTTAAAAGCACCAGTCTTTTAATTAAATGTTTAGAGTTTCCCTAACACTGTTTAATATTTTCCAGCAGGGCACTCACAACGTTATACATGTATTTCGCAAACTGAAATTATCCAAGTGGTTCTGGCATTTAGGAGAGTCATAGCCAGGCTGTGGGTGTATGGATAAGAGGAAAAATGGCTAAAGTGGGGGTTCTCAAGAGCATGTGGGTGGACTTTGACCTCACAGGACACTTGGCGATGTCCGAGGACATTGCTGGTTGCCACAACGGTGGGGATAATACTGGCCTCTGGTGAGTCGAGGCTGAGGATGTTACTAAACATCCTACAATTTACAGGACAGCCCTTCACAAAGGACTATACAAACCAAGATGTCAGTGGTGCTGAGGTTGAGAATGCCTGGGCTCAGGCTGAGGACCAGACTTCAAGGTACTGGAGAGCTTGTGGGCTCACACAGACACATTCCAGGACTCACTATGACTCCAGCAAAGACATCCTACGAGAGTGTTTATCTGAAGTGAAGGGCACCCCCAAACACCGGCATAAGGCTGTGAAAACTCATCTTCTCTCCTTTCTAAACTGTTCTCTACCATATACTTGGTTTTATATATTTGTTTCTAAACTTTGCTTTTACTCTCAAAGGTAAAACATCTTTTTTTTAGTAAATAAGCATGATGACCCAGGTAAACAAAACAAAACAGAAAAACAGAGCTATTGGTAGGAAGAAACTTCAAAGAACCTTAAACATTCTAGAGTGTTCTTAGTGAAAAATGAGTGACCTCATTTTTCAGATGTAAAACTGAGGCTGACAGAGTTTTATTTGTGGGGAAGGAATTTATCTCATTCTTTTACAGAGAAGTTAAATACCTAATAAGGCTTGGTCTTTTTGTGTTATGTGACACAAGAGGACACTTCTTCTTGGTTATTGTGTTCTGATTTAAAATCCTGAATCCATCATTTTGGTCATATTTCATATGCATTATTTTCCTTGTGGCATTTCTGTGGCCTTATATTCAAAATGAGGAAATAACATCAAAAAGAGCTATTTTTAGTTCCCGTTTAAGACATTTGTTTAAATAAGAGATTCATGATAAAATACACAAACAGATGAACACATTCATTTTCATGTACAAGTGACTTACTAATATATAGCTCACACATAAATAGGCAGTAGTACATTTTACACAGTAGAAAGTAAATAGTAATACAGATTCTGTAGTGAGGAAAGAACAAGGAAAAACTCTTCCGTTGCTCTATGCTTATTAATGCTCCTTACCTTCAGCTTACCTTTTTCCCTTTATCTTTTACAAGAGTGATTGTGGGAAAGACCAATCTTAACAATAAAAATTGGAGAATCCCTAGTGAAATTAATAGAACAAACCCCAACTTCTGAAGGTTTTTATTGCCTCTAGTTGTTCAATTGTTTTTCTCTCCTTGCCTTATGTAATGTGGTTTCTGTTTATGCTAAGTACCCAAAATGAAAGTGGGGAACTGCATTTGCTTTAAGAGTTCATATTTTAGTTAGGTAGATGAAGTCTGCCCACATACTTTCTGGTCATCAGTAGAGGTAAAGCCTTCCTTTTTTTCTTAGGATATTTGTTGTCCTTGAACATTAATCTCTGTGATGCCCTGTAAAGTGAGCTGGCTTGGTCCTTTCTTCTCTTAACTGTTTTCTCAGTAGATTGTGAACTGTGTAATAGTAGTGACGGCTTACACGGTAAGCACCCAATTCATGTTAATGATTTTGAATTTACAAAAACAAAAGACTCTCTCTTGCAACCATGCTTCCTCTGTTCTTCCTACGAGGAGATAGCTTCTGTACTAATTTTACCTAACCTTTCTCCCCTTTTCTTTGTACAATATTCACTCTGTTTTTTTTCTTAACTAACTTAAAAAAAATATTGTCAAGTGTGTTTTGGTCTGCTCCTGAGCACAGGGAACTGTAACATTTGACATTTGGAGGTAGAAAGGGGAAAAGGCTCCAGAGAAGGAACCAGGGAAGAACCAACAGGAGGGAAACCAGGAGATAGTGATGTCCCAAAGGTCAGTTCAGACACTGCAGTCCCGAGCTTCCCAAGCCTATATGACAACGCTTATTCTTCCACTTCAATAAGCCAGTAGGACTATTCATTCTACACCCTCAAGATCTCAAACACTTCCACTTCTACCCATCTCTTCTACAATTAACTTAGTTATTTTTCCTCTGCATTATTGAAAGTGCCTTTGAAATTAGCATTTCTGCTTCTAGTAGTTTCCTCCTCTAACACTTTCTTCCTATTGAAACAAGAATAATTTTTAAAGCACAAATTGATCCCATTACTTTCCTGCTTAAACTGTTGTCCTAAGGATGTTGGGGAACCAGTGAAGCACTCAAAATCCTACACATGAAATAAGACCTTTCACCATTTGGCCTTTGCTAACCTCCAGAGAAACATTTCTCGCCTTTCCTCAACATTTTGTGCTCAGATCACATTTGATAACTTCTGTGTGTTTCCTGCATCCCAGTGTTCTCTTCTCTGGGCCTTTTTGATCCTCTGCTGAACCGTTCTCTCTTCCCGCACCACACCTAACTGCTGCTCATCTTTTCAGCTTCTAATAGATTAGATATCACACTTCTTTCTTCACCTCCAAGGCCAGGCGAGATGTTCCCTTCTTGTACTCCCACAGCACTCTGGACTTATCTTTCCTGTACCTCTAATCAAGCTGTGTTACAATTAATTGTTCATTTGTATTTGTCAGCCCGATCCCAGAGAGCATCTGGGTTTCATTTGTCTTTCTAGCTCCAAAGCCTAAAATAGTCTCTGAAGTATAGGAGGCGCATAATACATATTTATTAAATACATGTATCAACATTCATGACATCAGTTGTATGGAGGAGCCAGTTAATATCAAGATCTGGTTGATTAGAGAAAAATAAACTATTTCTATTATTGCACCAATAAGAAATTCACAAAGATATCAAAGTAGTTTCCAAAATACTTAACTAGTCAATGGCAATGGGGTGTGGCAGACAGGTTTAAAATTGGCAAATCTGGCTTGTATGCAATGTAGGTAGAACAGTTTTAAAAAGAAGAGGGACATGATAAAATATGGCCTTTAGAGAGATCAATCTGACAACAGGAGACACACTTACATGAACACATTTGGATTTCTAGTGCACTTTGTCTTGATTAGTTAGGCAAACCTCATGGTTTACTTTCTTCTTCCTGGGCTCTGCCCTGCTGTCTGTGAATAGTGGATCTCTGGGAATATTTTTATATGCTTAGCATCAAATACAGCTTGAGCTATGGGAAAAGCTCAATTTAAAAAAGTGAATAAAAAACTTATTTGCAAGCCAGAATGTGTAACATTAGCCAGTCATTAAAAAAAAATATATGCTGGTAGAGCAAACCACCACCAAAAAAACAGGACTGTATGACTATTTGAGTAGTAAAGTAATATAAATTTTAGAAACTGACTTAAAGTATATGCCCTATCAAACTTGACTCAATTGTGTCGGCTTCCTATATAAAGTATAAAACTGAGCATGCTGCATTTTGCCTCAATTTATACAACGTGCCCTTCCAGGGTAAGGTCTCACTCTTGCTCCCAAAATATAGAGCATTATTCAAATACAAATACTAAGATTAGTTTACAAAGTGCTTTTTTCCAAGGTCAAAGCTCTATCAGAATGATTTACCTGAGACAATTTCGTTGTAGTGGCAGGCAGAAGTGGGCGACTAAACTTCTTTTGAGACCCAATGGCTGCTGGAAATGGTGGTGCAGAAAATACAGCTGCGACACAGTTAATTTTGTTTATCCATCCTTGCATTTCCTCTGGACTCCTGTGAGAAAGAGAAGCATTTAACACCAGGGTATTTCTATATCTAAGTGCACCAATGTCTCGCCCATTTTGCATTACGGATTTAAGATGGCACATAAAATCCTTTATTCTCGCTACAATTAATCTCTGACAAAACGTAACTGAAGATTAACATTTTCAACACCAATCACATGGTAATGAAGGGACCTGTGACCCATGACTATCACAGTGTAAAGCTGTAATTATTCTTCAAGGACAGAGAAGGAGAAAGAAGCAAAATCACTTGACAATGAATATTTACTAAACTCCTGCTTTCTGTTTGATACTAGGCTAGGTAAAAAAATAATTAAAATATTAAGCCATCTTTTCTAATCACACGACTTGATTTTAAAATCCAACTGAGGGATAAATTGATAGATGTCATGCAACGTAAAAGGGTATACCCACTTCGAAAAGCAGTTTGGACAGTTTTTTAAAAAGTTAACTATAAATTTATCATACAACCCAGCAATTCTACTCCTAGGTATATACTCAAGAGAAATAAAAGCATAAAGGCACAAAAAGATTTGTACATAAATGTTCACAGCAGCATTCTTTATGGGTCAAAAAGCGAAATCAACCCAAATGTCCATCTAGTCAATGAACAAATAAAATCTGTTATATATCCTTAGTGTCAAATACTACTCAGCAATAAGGGTGACATATTGACATGTATTACAACATGGATGAGCTCCAGCAACTTTATGCTAAGTGAAAGAAGCCAAACACAAAAGAGACCACGTACGTTTGACTCCATTTATATGAAAAGTTCAGAAAGTGCAATGCTAGAGAGATAGGAAAGAGATTAATAGTGCCTGGGGTTGGAGGTGAAAATGGGGGGTGACAGCAAAATGGGCATGAAGGATCTCTTTGGGATAATGGAAATGTTCTAAAATGGAATTGTGGCAATGGTTGTACAATTCTGTAAATTTGTTAAAAATCATTAAAAATTTGTTTGAAAATCACAAAAATTCATACACTCAAAGCAGGTGGAATTAAATGGTATGTAAAGTTTACCTCCATGGGCTGTTAAAAAATCCACCAGAAAGGATGCGGAAATCATTTGATGTAATTCTTATACTTTTAACTTAGATGTCACATATTCGCAGAGTCCAGTACTGACAGCAGTTAATAATATTTGTGAATTCACAAATGGGTGGAAGAAACAGTTGTGAACCAGGATAGATTATCCACCATGTATATAATCAATAAACAGAAGACGGACAAAATGCCAGCCAATCTGAAATGATTTTCTTTACTAATTACTCTGAGAAACCACACTAACCTGAGACCACATTAATATTACCTTCTCATTGCACCCCACTAGGTCTCCTTAATGTGATTTCCCTGGCACTGTTATTTCAATTGACTGACTTCGGCATCCATTCTATCTGAAGTAATTAGATCTCCTTAGTTATCATATCTGGTTTTGTAGATTTAAAAAAAAATTGAGGAATAGAATAATTTGAAGGACTTTTATGACTAGTAGCTGTAATTATACATCTGGCTATATGGTTCCCTCTTTGTGGTGTTAAAATTGTCTTATTCCCACACTTAAAAAAATCCTGTGTAACTTGGATTTCCTTACAACCTCCTCCTCACCTGATGTCAGTAATTTTATACCTTTGTAAGTTGAACACCCACAAATCACCAGAGTGCCTGCTCTTGCTATTATTATTATTTTTTGAGCTCACACAGTGTTGACCAATGAGCATGCAGGTACCTGTGTTCACTATCTTGATGTCAAATTTAACCGCAGTGCCAAATGCAGTCGACTGGTAGCATTGAGAAAAATTCTGGAGTTAAGCTCAGGCTTTGAAAGGCATGCCACGAATAGTTAACACTGTCTGCCACCAACGCTGATGCTGTGTGCATGTCCTCCAACTAAAATTCCTGTTCTAGAGGCTCAATTCTGAAAATCCAGAACTCTGTCCACATGGGATGTTCCACTTCTAACCCGAAGGATGTCATGAACCCCTTATTAAACTGAAAATCTATCCCATCTCCTTGCCCACAATATAATTTTATCTTTTCCTTCTAGTTTAATCGCAGACTATTAGGGCTTAGAGGAGAGAGAAGAGAGAATGAATGGAAATCTACACTTATTATTGAACAGTTTTTCTATGTGCCAGGCACTATGTGAGGTACTGTCGATACTTGATCTAGTTTAATTCTCATAAGAACCCTATGAGATAACCATTATTATCTACACTAGTGACAAGCTGAGGTTCAAAGAAGTTAAATTACATACTAGGACAAAGAGCTAGAAAATGGTAACTTGAATCCAGGTCTATTTTACTCATTGACTGATGGAATGCGTATACTAAAACCCTCGTATTTTATTCTTGAGAATACTAAACATAGAGATGGTAGGTGGCTGACTAAAAGTCACAGGGCTGCTGTGTGGAGAACAAAAACTTGAACCCAGGATTTCTATCTCATTCTAGTCTTCTCAGGCAGTTGTTTCTCTCCTGTAACCAATGAATGACTGATTTCAATTTAAAAATTTCCCCAGCAGATCCTGCTTCTCGTTCTGGGTTTAAAGTGGTGCTATGCAAACTGAAAAAAACAAGAACCAACCAACCAACAAAACATACTGGGTTTGAAAGAGCAGGACCCTCCAGTCGGCAGTCTTAAGTTTAAGCACGTTCGGTTTCTTTTCATAGTCTGTAGCCTTGGATGCTAGCGCATGGTGCACGCTCACGGCGTTTTTCAAATCCTCTTCAGACAGGGCCTTCTCTGGCTTATATTCATCCTATGGATGGATACAAATAAAACAAAGACAACATCATGTTCAGATTTCACCTTTTAAAAAATCTAAAAATACAAAGAAAAATAGAAAACTCATGAAGGCGCATGAAAAATAGTAAAATGGGGAGTGAAAACAACTCTTTGCTGCTTCATGTGTGTCACAAAACATCCTATTGTTTGAGAAGTATGTTCAGAATGAGAAAATTCGCATTTACCTAAGGGGTACTTTTTAAAAAACTGATATGTATAGCAATTAAGGTAAATTGCTAAGGAAGGTGAGAGACAAAATATCTATCACATGCATTTTGCAGTGATTTGAAATGAAGCTAGGTACACAGGGTGATGTGATTTCAGGAACAAATGGACAAATGCAAAAGCTTTCAGATACCCAATAACAGAATTATTCTGATGGTAAAACCCATGCCATTGTTTTCTTTGCTCTAAGGACACTACGTTTTCCTACTGCTTTCTTCTAATGCTAATATTAAAGAAAAATGAACAGTACAATGAAATGATTTCTCCAGCTGTTCTCTGAAAGAAGAAAATCAGCTTACTAATCAGGAGAAAGCTTAGCTCTATTATCATAAATTTAAAAAATGAGTAAAATTACATAAAAAGGATTGTGTCATGGATAGATGCAGTTTTATCTTGGGCATGAGCTATACAGAATTCATAAAATTTATAAAGATTATTTTTGTATGGATTCCCTCCAAATAAACTTAAAAAACCCGACCAGTAGAATAAGAATTTAAAACAAATTTGATTCTCTTATTGTTGATATTATTAAATCTAGTAGTTTTCCTGGTAGTTGTTGTCATTATTATATCTAGTAGTTTCCCTGGGCCCATTAAAATAAAAAGGCCTCAAAACCAATGTAAATATAATAGATATTATAAACTGTTATAGGAAATGCTTTCTAGTGTTGCAGGACCCCTCTTTCGTCTTCCCATGTTTACAAGCCATGCTGCTAAATCTGCATTTCTGTTAAAGAGCACGTATGTGTGAGCGTGTGCACACACACACACCCCTTATCCTCTAATTAGTAAAAACCGAAAGACATTGTCTATTATCACAGCCTAGTTTTATAAATTTTCAAAAAAATTACAGTTATATTCTCCCATACCTCCTCCTTTCTTCCTCCCCATCTCTCCATAAGTCAAGCAAGAATTCAAATGTACTATTGCCATCAATTCAAACCGAGTCAGAAATAAACAGCAGCTGTTGATCTTTAATAATCACTGTCAGTGACAGTGCTAAGAGACAAAGGTAGAGAAATTTTAAAGATGCACAATAACTACCAATAGCAATATAAAGATTATAACTTTATATGTAAATTTATATTAGTAAATGATGAAATTTCTACTTTAAGATAACAAGTCTATTTTGTTAAGCCTCAGAGATACAGAACTGCTGCTGACAATAAGTTTTTCTAGAGAGGAATGATGAATAAAGAATAAAATAAATATTAAAATAAAATACAATATTTTACATGTATCTATTCTTCTGTAATTACCAGAAATGCATAAAACTATAATCTAGTTTTGTGGTGGGGTCTTGTCTTTTCTAATGAGATTTTTATTAGTGATTTAGCATTCCAAGACTCACAAATCTCGTTCCAGGGGAACTGATATTACAGTAGGAGTATCAACTAGAGGTAGCATGACTGCAAACCCCCTCCAGCCTTATGATTATGCTATAACAGAACCCTGCAGAGCTGGCCACCCACTCAACCACTTAGCTCCACATCGGACTCTGAGGTAGATGAATGGAGACAAATGACCAGGGCCAAAATTATCTTTAGAGAATGTGCTACTTCCATCTCCATACACACTGACCTCTAACACTACCTGACATCTGAGTTTGCACAGAGATCAGTCTAGAAATTTGCATGTACCATTTTTGATGTTC
Source organism: Cynopterus sphinx (assembly GCA_030015415.1). Lineage (NCBI taxonomy): Eukaryota > Metazoa > Chordata > Mammalia > Chiroptera > Pteropodidae > Cynopterus > Cynopterus sphinx. The sequence continues at coordinate 47,119,215 of CM057381.1, forward strand.
TGGTTCCACAATTTGGGCTTTTATCTTAATTCTTTCTCACTAGTTGCTTTTGGTTAATTTTCTTGTTGTTTGAATTTAAGATGATTACTTAGTTCTTTTGTTTTTCATACTTCTTCTTTAGGAAAAAATTTAAGGCTATATATATATTTTCTCCACGTATAGGTTATACATAGATTGATACAAAAAAGTTTTCTCTGAGAGATGAGCGTGTGTTTATATGAGTCTGACTCAATTCCTCTGTTACATTATTTTTTTCTATGACTTCATCATCTTGAGACAAGTATATTAATCTTTTTTCTATTATATCATATTTTAAGTTTCCCTAGAATTTCTAATAATTTTTGTTTTATATTTTAGTTGCTACACTTTTTGGTGTATTAGGTTTATGGCCGTTATCTACCTTATCACTATGTGAGATTTATTACTTTAAAATGTCCTCCTCTTTATCCAGTTTAGCGCTTAGTTACATAAGCTGGAAACTTAAAAGGTTCTCCCACCCAAATGCTCTATTTTCCTACTGCTTGTCCACATCAACAAGATTTTAAAATTGTTTCAGTTACCTCCCTCCCTTTCTCATTAATATTAAATTTTGCTGAAATAGTTTAATGCTTTATTCTGCAATCTTATTAAAATTATCTTGTAAATTTTCTGTCACCAGAAACCTTATTTTGTACCTATATTACCCATTCCCTTAGTCTCTCTTTATTCTTTTAGATTTAATTGTGCCCATGGTTTTATATTTTCTATATTTTCTCTATGTTGAGGTCTCTTCTCATCCCTTTATTTTCTCTCAAGTATTTTTTTCAGGTGGGTGATATACTCTAGTTCTTATTTTCAAATATCTTTAATTTTTGTTGACTTGTATAGAACTGGGTATTGAACTCTTGGTTGCATTCTTTTTCCACTCACTGGTCTGTAGATGCTATTCTACTATTTTATATTCCATTTTTATAAAAGGCAAAAGCCAGTTTATAGTTCTTATTTCCTTATATTTTCTGTTAGGAATCTCATAGTTTTTTTTTTTTTATCCTTAGAATTCAGGAAGTTTTGCTAGGGTATGATTTAATATTCTTATCCATCCAGTGGAACTAAAAAATTTCCCACCCTAATACTCCTTTATATAATCATTCACTTGGGCTGCTAACTGCTGTGAGAGAGAATCAACCCAGTTGTGCAGATGTGTGCCACCACAGATTTATGGTCTCCAGCTATGGCTGCATGCAGTGCCCACTGACAATCCTTTCACATGTCCATGATAATCCTCTACTCCATTCTGCCAAACGTCCACCATTCTCTTCAATACCTGTAACTCACCACAGTTGTGGTTAAGAGCACGGGATGCCTGGAGTTAGAATCATCTAGGTTCAAATGACTAGTTCTGTTATATTTAATGTTTCTATGATCTTAGGTTAATTAAACGTATTAATCTTTAATTTCTTTGATTAAGAAAGAGCAATAACACCATCCTCAAAGTCACAGAATGAAATTAAATGAGATATTGTTTTATAAACTCTTAATGTTTCACAGCATATAGTAAGTGCTCAAATGTTAGGTGGTATAATTTCCAATAATTTCTTAGTAGCATACAGCTTGACCTAGTATTTTGTAAGGTCAAGCTTGTAAATATCAAACTTTCTATTTATAAATGCTATAAACACCTATGTTTTTGACCACCTCTGTCTTTTTTTCCTACTAAAACGGAGAAATCCTGCTCAAGGCTAACCCTGTATTTGCAGACCAACCTCCATCAACCTTTCGTCAGATCTTATTCTCTTGGTTATATTTCTTCTATATTTTTGATCATTCTCTACCTACTGGCTTCTTCTCTACACCCTATAAATATGCTCCAAGTCTCTCCTATCTTTATAAGAAATAATTCCTCCCAAATATTCCTCTCTCCTCTGTCACCTCTCTCCTTTCCTTTATATATGATGAGTTAGTAGTTCTCATTAACTGTTTTTATATATTAATTTCCAGTTTACCCTTTACCCCACTGAGACCTGGAGTCCACGTCTATACTTCATTGAAACTGCTCTGGCAAAGATCAACAGTGATCTAATTGTAAAATTGAACAGATTTTTTTTTTTTCAGTTCTCCTCTTATAGTACCCAAATAAGTTAATAATATTCTTGAAATTCTTCCCTGGCGTCTTATTAAAACATTCTCCTGGTTTTTCTTCTACCTCTCTTGACTATTACGTTGCTATCTCCTCTACAGCCTATCCTTCAGATGTTAGTTCTGCCATTAGCCTTCATCCTTTCTCATTCCGTAAGTATCCCTTGGGGTGATGACAACTACTCTTATCAGTACAACTATCACAGATATCATGATGTCTAACAAGTTGCTCCAGGTGAACGAGAAATAGGAGACCAATCCATAACTATTAATACCAGATGACACTTAAAGCACACTCTCTCTGCTATTTTTGTTTAAAACCAAGCTTAATGGATGACATTCTCAGACTGCTCCAAAATGTAATATTCATTATAGCCCTAAGTAAGAGCTAATAGTAACTCGGCTTGGGAGAACTGTATCACTGCTTTTGATTCTAAGGAAGTTTCCAAAACTCCAAGATTCACTGCCAGTTTACCTTATATTAGAAGGAAAATACTGCGCAGGATAGAAATGAAAAATAAGATCTATTTAATTAGGATGAAACCCAAGTCTAGGAATTCTACATTTACCAAGCTTGCACTTTTCTAGTTTACAGTAATATTTCACCACTAAAAAAAGGCAAAATACAAACAAAATTATGTTTGGAATTCTGAATTCCCCCTAGTAAATGAAACTCAAGTTCATAAAAAATGATCAAGACCCAGGGTAGATTGGAAACATTACGGCTGACGATTACATAAAAAAAAGGGAACTACCCTACAGAGTTCACTGTGATATCTTTATTTTTCACTACTTAAAGTTGAAGATAAGGTTTAAGTGATGTAATTGGGAAGGAAGAAGTAAGGGATAAATTGTTATAATTGAAGCACTTCAAACCTAAGACTCTCTGCTGTGCAAATTAGATATGAAACAGAGAGTAAGATAAATTCAATCAAGACATTTTCTATAAGAAAATGCTTCACGACATTAATTACTATCCATTTTCTCAAACAAAAACAAAAAAAGGGCAAAAAATATTCCTAAAAACATGGTACTACTGTCCTCTGTGTTCACTTGCAATCTATATCTTTTTTATCTGGCATGATTCATTAGAACACGCTGCTACCCTAGTAAGCACCAAGAATGCGATTTCACAATGCCATTTCTTTCAAATTCATTTAAAGCATGAAATTAAATGCCTTCCCTTCCTAAAAAGTTTGTTAATTAAACCTCTTGTGAATCTGAATCATAACAAACTAACACAAAAATCATCTACATTATGTACAAATAATTGGGATCAGTCTGAAGAACTGTATCCTCAGGTGAATATAAAGAACGGTTTGTAAAGTGACCAAATCACAAGTGAAATTCATCAACCCATTAAAAACATGCTCATTCCAGTTTCAAAGTAGTATTTACTCCATATCTTATTAAATAGGTAACATTGCTATACCTAATTAAAACAATTTAAAACAAAGTTGAAATGATTTTGACTTCTGCTGAGAGAATATAGACAGAAGGAACTAAGAACACATTCTTGAAACTATGAGGATGTTAATAAACATGTCATTAATTAAGGTAAACTGGATCCTAAACTGTCTACTAACTTTTTAAAAAAGTTAAAGTATTTTCTGTAATTTGATAAGTATCTTTTTAGACATATCTAAGTATTTCTGGTCTGATATCTTTTCTAAAAATGATTCAGCTTCATTTTCCTTTTGCTAGGGAGCACAGAAAATGCTGAATTTCTACAAATTTGGAAGCAAGGAATAATAGCAAACAAAATGAAGGCATATTTTAGCCCATCACTTAACTAATCAGATATTTTAAAATCACTTTTTATAGAATTTTAAACCTGAAAGGAGCCTAAAGGATCATTTCATCTACTTTTCTCATGTTAGATAAGCAATTTTAGAATCAGAAACATATGTCCCATATTACTGTACTAAGGAAAATTAAGAGAGAATAAGTAAGTCAAAGGATTCAAAATGTTTTGTTTGTTCAAGTAACACATGCATGGTGCCTTTCTTCCAAGTTACAATGCTGTGGAGTTCTCAGTAGGAGGGCTTTTGTCAGCCCTGAAACATTCTGCATCTAAACTCTCTCCATTTCACATAGTGAGGGAACATGTAGTAGAACCCCAAAAATCTGAAATGCTTTCTCAGTAAGGGCTCAGGCCTCAGTGAGGCACAGGAAATTTTGTAGGATGAATCTGGTGAGTGAACCAGAAAGTTAGGATCTTTTTAAAATAACTATACAGCTGGACTAAAAGGGAAAGCAAATAACACTGCAGGCAGCCCTTCAAAAAGATTATAGGATTCCTTGACTTGATATCTTAAGAAACTTTAAGTCTTAGCAGTTTTAAAGCAGAAATAAAACTCTATCACCCTTCCATAGTTCTTCTGTATTTCTAATACAGTGATCAGAGTTTTTATTGGTGGGAGGCTATTTTGTGCTCTCCTCTTAGCTCCAGGCTTCACTAACATTGTTAAAGGCTGTACATGCCGCTGTCTATGACCACGTTGAGGTGTGTCCATCAGTCACGCTATCACCACTCAGTCCAGAGCCCTGTGAGACCAAGTTAGTGTCTAATTCATACGTTTCCCTCTACAACTGTCACATAACTGGTGTGGTTTTAATATTTACTGAAGGGAAGGAAGGAAGGGAGGGAAAAAAAGAGGGAGATGGGAAAAGTACCTGAACAGCAAACAGAGACAGAGGCTGAGCTCTAGGATCTATCTCTCACTTGAATATCTTGGAAGTCACAAAGCACGACTTCATCTCTTCATTTGGAGACCAGAATATCTACTAGGAATAAACCAGTTTGTTTGCTAGGCACTTGAATTGCTTTTAAAAAGAAACCTTCTGAGCATAGCTTATATACCTTAAACCTTGGAGACAAGATGTGTCTTCAGATGCAATGTCTTTTTATGAATTTATGGTTTTCTAAAATTATGATTATGTCTAAATATCCCCTATGTAATAGCAACATTTCTTTGCTGGACTGGGTCATTCATCTAAATTATGACTAATAAAAAAGTGTATAGGACCATTACTTTGCTAAGAGAACATGGCTTCAAAACCTAATTAACTTTTTCTTACATGCATTTTTCACTGTTGTAGAGAATGAGGGAAGGTCCATATGGCCTTTTCAAAGTGTGCAAGGGCACAGAGCTGGCAGTTTCTCAAAAGGAAATAAAAATACCCTGAGCATACAGGAAGGCTTTTTGCTCTTGGGACCAGGCCAGTGATCAGTCAGCTCCTGGCACAATAGTATTTGGCATATCACCCCCAGACTGGCTGCCATCATTATAGTCTGGAAGGCCTGAATCCTCCTTCTGCTGGCTCATGCTCACTCATGATGTTGCCTATACTCCAAACACTGCAAAAAACAAACAAACAAACAAACAAACAAACAAACAAAAACAAAACAAAACCCTTCCATTCCAATCGGACTTTTAGAAAAATGTACAGACAGTTAACTGGAACAAGTCTCTCTTTCAAGTAATCCAAGAAACGAAAAGGAGATTTTGTATTAAGGACAGAGTTCCCAGAATACTGTGACAGCAAACTTAATTTTTAGATAACAGATTTTTCACCTTCTAAAGACATGATAAAGGCAAAATATTCAGGTTAGAGTAGCTGTTTTCTAGATCCTAGAGATAAAGCATTAGAAGCTTTGTGAAAGCCTTGTCTGGGGAATAATGTAATAATCAAGTGATTCACCGCATGCACTGACCAGCCACCTACACTTGTTACTCTTAACCACTCCATCAATCGCCTGACAATTTATTTTAAGGTAACAAAGCTTAGTTTTTGTCACAACCAGACCTGTAACAAGTATACCATCATAAAGCTTACAAGAAAGTATTTTTTTAAAAAAAGGACGAGACTAGCAGGGACATAAAGCCCACTAGAGAAACCGACAGAGAACTTCTGAATTTATGTGATAGCAAGGCTTATCTAAGCATCTGGCTAGCATACAACTCACTCTCATTTAACAAATGGATATGAAGTTAAGATTCGACATCAACAACGATGGATCATCAGGACCAACAGGAATTTAATCATTTTATCATTATTCACAGTAATTTTGAAAATTTTAAGCATATATAAATTAAAATGATAATATTAGAGTCCATTGCCATGAACATTTTATATTCCAATAATAATAATTATCAAGAGGGTAACCTTTTTGGGGCATGAGTCTTGGCTTAGAGGACTGCAAGTACTAGGACCAAATAAGGATAAAAAGTGCATTCTTACTTAGCTGCAAGACAGAAAAAACAGCAAGACTGTACCATAAATGCCCTATTAAGCTCTACCTAAGAGAGTTCTAGAAACTGAAATCAGGTATTCACCTAACTTTACTCCATTTGCCCTATGTTTTTTTCCAGTACTCACCTACACACTTGGTTTATATCATGTCACTAGCCATTCTTTGCATCAAGACTGGTCTTCTCATCTGCACTGTGAACCCTGGCTTCTCTAGGAGGTTGATACCATGTCATTTCTCACATAGCTCCCGATATGACATTTTAAAGGTGGTTCTGACATAACTACTGCAATATTCTGTGGAATTACTGTTTGCTTGAAAGTCAGAGGCAAACGTGTCCAAATAACATTAAGCAAAGGGGGCCAGAGAGGGGAATGAGGTGGTCATGAGGAAGAGTGTGTGTAACCTGCAGAAGCAAAACAAGAGCTTCGATAATGTCAGGAACCGTCCAAGGAAAAGGAAGAAAGAAAAGGATGTATTTCACTTTAGAGGAAAATCAATAACAGGAAAGAAAAGAGATTTCAGAGAAATGAGATAGACCCCGGGGGATCTGTTATTTGCAAAAGTCACAAGAAGGCGGGTAGCAGTAAAGGGGGAGTGGAGGAAAGATCCAAGTGGAAACGACAAGTCAAGTCTCTTGAAAGTCGTTGTCTTTATACCCTCTGACTGCGTCTTTAACTCTCATTCCAATCTGCTTGCATGCCGAGCCTTCTACTTCAATCACTTTATCGACAATTCCTTTCTTGCCGAATTCAAGTGCCACTTACCAATTCCAATCTTAACCTTTTCACAGCATGCAACATCTCCTGACACCTGTCTGTCTCTCCCTCTCTCTGTTCCCTTCCTGGCTTTGGTCACTTTTCAGGCTCTTCCACTGTCTATCCCTCTTTGGGAACATATGGAGTATCTCTTCCCCTGGTTCTATCCTCTATTCTTTCTTCACTCTACAAACTCTCAGTGACATCATCTACTCCCATGGCTGAAATTCCCACTTATTTTTTGATGACTCTCCAGATCTTTATTTCTAGTCCCAATGCTCAGCTCCAAATCTGAGTTTTCATGCCTGCCTGCCTGTTGGACAGATCCATCTATTATTCCACAGACATCTTGAATTCAACACTGCAAACTGAACTCTCCAGTTAGACTACGTTCGCCTTTCCCACTTCCTTCTACCAAAGTTTAAGCTAATCTGGTCTCTAAGTCTCTGACTGAATTTGCCTCCCATCTATTTTCAATCCTTATAGCCAAGCTGATCTGTCTAAAATATAAATCTGATTATGTCACACTCCATTAAAAACCCATTGCTCCAAGATACAATCTCAACTTCTAAACATGGCTTTATACACTCTTCATAATCTGCCTAGGACACCCTTCATACGCCACTGGTCCTGCAGCTCCCCGAATGTGCTGTGGTCTCACACATCCAGGCATCCACATAGATGTCTCCCTGTCCGAATCTTCTATATGATTAACTTCTACTTGTCATTCAAGTGTAGGTTTAGGTATCATTTTCTTCATGAATTCTTCCACAATCTTCCCTTCTCTTCCTGAGGTTCCGTTATGTGTCCTTCCAAATGTGCTTCCATAGGATATTGGCTTCTCTGTAGCGCACATCACATTGCACTGAAATATTTATTTGTTGATCTCTTCAGATGGAGCATAATCTCTTTTAGGGGCTATATCTTGCTCACAATCATATCTCGAGTGTATACAGTTTAAAAAACTGGCAGAGTCCTCATCTCATAGATGCATTCATTATTAATTTGCTTCCTATTAGGGCCCTCTGTATCAGAAGAGTAATTTTTAGTTGAAGTTCACTTTTCGGTGTCAATCTGGGAGTCATAAAAAGGTCGGAATGGTGGCAGAATTAAGTGTGCTAGTGAGAGACCCTTAAGAACAGGTAGTAGATCCTATGATCTTTGCATCCCCGCACCTGGCATAGCCCCTACTATAGTACGCTAAATCTTTGACATACTGAATTAAGGTAGTCTTGGGTTAGGGAAAAAGTGGGCCCTTTCTCATTACCACTCACCCAAATAACAGAATTGGCTAAAGGGGGAAGGAAAGAAAAGGGTGACTACTCCTTTTTTCTCAGCTATACTTGAATTCCAGGAATGTTAATGTTGGCATTCTAAGAGCACCGAGAGAGCAGTGTGCCACTCCTGGGGCACACGCCTTACCTAGCAGGGCCTGTGAGAGGGCTGCCTGGCACTGAGTATAATGCTGTCTAAATCCTTTGAGTATCTGGGTGTCAGTGGGAGCAGCACAAAACTCACACTCAAAGAGCTTCAAATTCCTTTGGGGGAGAAAACTGCTTTTGTGAAGTGGGCAGTTACGATACTGTGAAACTACCTCTTTCATTTTCATGACGCACTAGTTATTTGAAACAATTTTTCATCATGTTCCTATCACTCGCTACCTCTCATTCATCTTATCATGCAAATATAAAAAGGCGTTTGCCATTCTTTGAACATGGCATTATCTCAAATCTCCTATTTCTCCCCTCTCTGGCTAACTGCTTTTTATCACCTTGCCTGTCTGGCAAATTCCTGCTTAGTTCAAGGTGTATTCATTCCTCAGGAAGGCATTCTCTGACCTTTGCAAGCACAATTAGGGGCCCTACTCAGCAAAACTTTTTCATCCTTCTATTAATGTACCCCACTTTTCGGTGAATGTTCAAAGGTACCTGTTTCTCCTCTTGTTTTGAGATTCCTCTGTAGGCAGAGACTGTGTCTTATCATCTTTTGAAATCCTGCATTTAGCATAGGAGTTGACATACGATGAACTCTAAATGGTTATGTGAGGATATAAACCCCACACTGTCCAAACCCCAAGTCATCTTGCAATATATCATATACTGCATCATACAACTTACTTTTTGGATAGCATCTGCTGTCACGTGCTGTCATGTTAGGACTCCAGCCAAGTTAAGAACTAGCCAGCAATGGGACATTAGAAGACCTTTGTAGGACACACCCTGAACAAGTACTGAGACACTCACACACTCTATAACTCAGAGGTAATTCAGAGGAAGAGGTCTAAATTTAACCTACCACTGCTGCTTCTGGTGAGCGGCTCAACATCTCGAAGGCCTGTTCACCAGCGGACAGCGCCAGGTGAGCTTTACAAGTCTCTGGTGTTTTCAGACGCAAACATCTTCCTGTTTGCCTTGCCTATCTGCTTTTTCGCTTTTTAAATTTTGTAAATCAGGAAGAAATCAATTTAAAAAATCAGTAGATATATCCATACAAGAACCTGGCCTACTATTATTAAGCTGCCACTGACTGATGAGCTAGTCTCTGGGATCTGTGTAGTTTCTGGGAATGGTTATTGGTTGATTACTATAATGAGATTTCAAGCACTTGTCATTTTTTTTTCAACCTCTCCTTTTTAATTTAAAAGGCATTAAGAACAACAACAATAGAGATTGGATACACATCATGGCTGCCCTTTTTCAGGTTTACTCTCATCGTAAGTTGATATTTTACAGTATTGTTTGCATTCTTACTGATTCAAATGAAATCACAACCCGATAGGTAGGCCACAGCTCTACTTTGCACTCTCCTACACAAATATATCATTTTCTTTGTGTCCTACTTTTTACTTTATGAGAAGAATTTCACCCAACTTTCCCTAAATGCATATTTGCCACACTCCAGAGGTACCATAAATACGGAGACACAATCTAATTTTGGGGCTCTAACCCTAACTGATGCTGAAGCTTCGGTGTTTACAAAGTCATTCTCTTGTCCACATATAGGACTTTCTCTTCTATATCTGGATGAGTCCAACCTAATCCAATTCACTTATCTGAGAGGACAATGAGATGGGAAAGCTGTAGCTTGGAAATAGCATCTCTCTTTGCATCACTTCTGTCAAATGTTGAATGCAAGAGCATTTCCCTCTATTCCCAGGCTCACCCTGAGATGGAGTGGGTGGAAATCCTGTGGTTCGGTATTCAATGAAATGGTTTTTGCCAAAGACAGCTATGCCCCTTATGGAGACTTTAGAGAAAACGAAAAAGTATAAGAGAATAGGATTTATACTGAATAAATAGCTGTGATATGTGGAATTTAATTTCAAAGGATTGTTTCCTGCAGAGATGAAGCTAGCTGAAAGGACCAGTGTGGGCCCAGCATGTACACACATGCTGCTTTGGTGAAGGCCAAATCAGCTGACTTATAAATTAGAAGCTGCGTTGATTCCATAGGGAAATAAGGAAATATAAGATATCTGGACACCTAAGAGCATAGGTATTCTCCTGCCATCAACAACTATCTCCATTTCTGCCATTGTTTTGTCTCTCAAAGTAATGTATACATTTTAGAAAGATGCCACAAGTCTTTTGTTTTTCTTTTTGTAACTTTGGGTTTCAACTAATTCCATACCTCTTTCTGCAAAGGTTATTTAACCACAGAGAGAGCTGTGGTCCAAGGTAAAGCATCCCATGCTCTAATATCCCTTACCTAACCTATTCCAAAAGGAAAAAAAAGGTCTGTGTCAGATACGGTCCCTCTTAATCTGGCCATCCAACAGAAAAATAGAAAAAAGAAAATTATAAAAGTGTTCCTTACAAAGCTGTTTTGATAATATGTAAAATGTTAATATAAGATATTATATGGTGCAGTCGAGGTCCTTTACAATATTGATCTGGGTGGACTCCTAAGAATGATTGCTTTTAAAAAGAATTATTCTTTCGAGTTTATTATATAGGGCATTATTATAATACTTTAGAAGGTTTAAAATAAAAAGGAATAAAAAAATTTCTCCTCAATAGTTGCATCTCCATTTCAAAACAATTTATTATCTCAGTCGTTCAAATGTGGATGTCATCCCACCGAGCTGCCATCTGATTTTCAGTATTGTAGATGTTACAGCAAAGGGAAGGGCTCCCAGAGAAACAAAAGTGTGGACAGGCAGCTAGAGAAGTGTGTAAAGTGTGTAAGGGCATATGTTTGTGCACTGAAAACAAAAAGCTCAAAAATGAATGAGTTCTTTTTCTTTAAATATCCAAATGTCAGTAATTAGTGTGGCGAGAATAGGTTCTGATGAGACAGATACTCCCATAAATTGCTATTGGGAATGAACGACCTTGTTCAACCTTAATGGAAGTAACTTATAAATATATCTTGACATAGGCATACCTTGTTCTACTGTGCTTTGCTTTATTTTGATTCTCAGATACTGTGTATTTTTTTCTTTTTCCAAATTGAAAGTCTGTGGCAACCCTGAGTAGAACAAGTCTATTGGTGCCATTTTTTAACAGCATTTACTAACTTCATGTCTCTTGTTACATTTTGGTAATTCTCACAATATTTAAACCTTTTCATTATTATTGTATTTGCTTTGGTGATCTATTATCAGTGATCTTTGCTGTTCTAAGGCAAGATCCTCCACCAGCAAAAAGATTATAACTCACCGAAGGCTCAGACGATGGTTAGCAATTTTTAGCAATAAAGTAATTATTAATTAAGGTGAACATTTTTTTAATACCTAATGCCACTTCACACTTAAACTGTGATATAGTATAAATACAACTTTTATATGGTCTTGAAAACCAAATAATCTGTGACTCATTTTATTACAACATTTGCTTTATAGCAGTGGTCTAGAATAGAACTCACAATATCTCCGAGGTATGCCTAACCTGCAATATCTCCAAAGTATGGTTATGATTTTAAACAGTTCCTACCTTGTCCCTGTGATCTATGACAGTACCAGCGATCCGCCTTCAGGATATAAACAGATATATGGGCGCATGTGCGAGTGCGTACACACACACACACACACACACACACACACACACACACACACCATTATTTATAATTGAAAGAATAAAAAAGGTATGTTTGAAAATAGGAAAAGAATTATTTATGGTAAATCTACTTAACGGAAAATATTGTAAGCAATTAAAATGAATGTTTTTGTAAATCTATTAGGAGGAAAAATTAAACCATATTAGTCATCAGGTACCGGATTGATCACAAATTTACTTCAACAAAATTTTTAATCTAAAAATGTTTACAGTGATAAGTACAGTAAAAAGAAAAAGATGCCAAAATTATATCATAGTCCAGGTGGATTTAAAAACTTTTTCCCAGGATTGACATTAGCAAGATGACAGAATAGGGAGTCTCAGTTCTTGTTCCCCCCATAGAAACACCGATTTAACAATGATATATTGATTAAAATACCTTTATGAGAATGCCAGAATACAGTTAAGAAGTTGCTGTAGTTTAGGCAAGCAAGAAGCCAAGAACACCTGCATTCAACTGGCTAAGAAGAACAAAGGTTGGGAGAAAAGTGCATAACCTAAGGCTTTTCCTTGGATGGGAGAAAGAGGAGTGGAGTGGAGTGAGTCTGGCATTCTAGCTCATCAGAGGGCTGCCCAGGGGAAATGGCATCTGTCTCACCTGACATGGGGCGTTGATGGAGAGAGTTGGAATACTCTGTATGCCAAGCTGCAACTCAGGACAAGGGAGAGTTGGGTGGCTTGATGCTATAAACCTTAAAACTTCCCAAATCTGGGGAAGGAAATAGACATACAGATCCAAGAAGCCCAGTAATCTCAAAAGAAGATAAACCCAAAAACACACACACAAAGACACACTATAATCAAGTTGCCAAAAGTCAAAGATGAAGAGAGAAAACAGCAAGGGAATGGTGATTTGCTGTATACAAGAGAATCCCTTAAGATTATCATAGGATTTCTCAGCAGAAACCTTGTAGGTCAGGGGAGGGATTTGATATATCCAGAATGCTTAAACAACAACCCTGTAAACCAAGAATGGTATACTCAGCAAATTAGTCCTTTAAAAATAGAGAGATTTAGATTTTCCCAGATAAGAAATAACTGATGCAGTTCGCCACTGCTAGACCTGCCTTACAAGAAGTGTAATGAAAACTAAGTAAGAATTTGAAATGAACTGAAACAGCAACAGGAAAGTAGATGAAGATTCATATTGCACAATTCACTTTAACTTTAGTATAAATGTTAAAAGAAAAAAGTACCAAGAATAACTATAAATACCAAAATTTGTTAAAATGCAATATAAAAGGAGGTAAATTCTGACATCCGTATCATAAACTCTGTATGTGTGTGTGAAGTAAAAGTGTAGAGTTTTCTGTAATTTAAAAAAGTTATCAGATTAAAATAGACTGCTAGAATTATAATGTTTTAAGTCAGCCTTATGGTAACCACCAAGAAAATTCCTATAGAAGATAAACAAAATAAAATGAAAAAGCAATCAAAACTTGTTTCTACAACACAACAACAAAACACAAAGAAAGACAGCAACAGAGAAAAAGGGTAAAAAAAAAAAGAGCTATAAAAGAGAAAACAATTTATAAAATGCTAATACTAAGTCTTTCTCTCACAATCATTACTTTAGATGTAAATGAAATAAACTCCCCAATCAAAACACAGAATGTCCTCTGATAGCTGGGGGCTTTTCATATGTGGCTCTATTACAGTGGGACAATTTCCTTTTATTCCTAATTTATTGAATGTACTTTTTTAATCATAAAAGGGTACTGAATTTTTATTAAATGCTTTTTCTGCATCTTGGAGATGATCATGTGATTTAGAACCTTCGTTCTGTTAATGTGGTTTATCACATTAACTGATTTCCATATGTTGAACCATTCTTGCATTCCAGGAATAGATCTCACTTGGTCGTGGTGTGTGTTCCTTTTCATATGATGCTGAATTCCATTTGCTAATATTTTGTTGAGGATTTTTGCATCTATATATTTACCAGAAATATTGGCCCTGATGTTTTCTTTTCTTGTAGTATTTCTTTCTGGTGTTGGTATCAGGGTAGTGATGGCCTTATAAAATGCATTTAGAAGTGTTCCCCTCCTCCCCTTCAAATTTTTATTACAATTTGAGAAGGATTCGTGTTAATTCAGATTTAAAAGTTTGGTAGAATTTACAAGAGAATTGGTGATTACTGACAATCTCCTTACTAGTTACAGCTGTTCTATTTTCTATTCATTTATGATTCAGTCTTAATAGATTCTATGTTTTTAGGGATTTATCCATTTCTTTTACGTTGTCTAATTTGTTGGTGTAGTTTCTTATAATTTAATTTCTGTGGCATCAGTTGTAACATCTCTTGTTTTGTTTCTGATTTATTTGAGTCTTTTTTTCTTAGTCGTCTAACTAAAGGTGTGTCAATTTAATGCATCTTTTCAAAACACCAATTCTTAGTTTCGCTGATTTTTTTTTCCTGTTGTTTTTATGGTTTCTATTTCATCTATTTCTGCTCTAATTTTAATATTTCTTTTCTTCTACTGACTTGGGGGATTTGTTTGTTCTTTTTCTAGTTCCTTGAGGTATAAAGTTAGGTTGTTTATTTGATATTTTCTTTTTTTATTGTATGTCTTTATTTTGATAAACTTCCCTCCTAGTATTGCTGTATCTCATAAGTTTTGGTATGCTATATTTGTAGACTTAGGGAGGATATAAATTAAGATAACTAAATAAAGACATATTGTTAACAATAAATAAAAGATATAACTAATTTGCAGTATAAATGTCCATTGAAACAAGTGCTGCCATAGTTCTGTACCTGAACAGACCTTATGAAGTATAACTGAACTTAGATTAAACATGTCTAATTGAACATAATTAGGACACAGCTTCTCTGTTCCCTCTCATCATAAACACATACACATATATAAAATATTACACATGTTATATGCATAATTTCCAAATTAATTATCTTACCAGGAATAAAACAAATCCAAAAAGAATTTAGATGTTAATTAAACAGTCTTTTGGGTGTTTTATGTGGCCTCTCTGTACAAAGTGAGTATCTTTTTGGGTAACTGGTCTATCACTGCATAAAGTTTTGAGGGCTTTATTTTTTTATTTTTACCTTTTGCAAGTAAAGGACTGTTCCCTTTAGTACAGCATAAAAGGTTTTCCATCCTCGCTTGCCTCTTGGAGCTAGAAAGAAAAAAAAAATATGGAAAATTTTATTTGACAGAAATTAGCATTTTAGAAAGAGAACCTAAATGATCAACATGGAGAATGTGTTTTAATGTTCCTGGTTTATTAGCTACCAAAGCTTGTAATTATGAAAACTAAAATTTTCTTGAGCTTTACTGTATAATAGCCAGTATTTTAAAAAATGTTTTCCATATATTACCTCATTTAATCATCACAATAATTCTGAGATGTAGGTACTATTACTCTTGCTTTTTATGAAACTGAAACAGAAGTAATCTCTCATGGTCAAATAATTAAGAAGAGGAGGAAGAATCTGAATTCAGATAGTACGGATCTACAGTCTACACCCTAGTAAAGAGGGCTGAAAGACTGGGAAAGCAAGAGAGGCTTATCGGAAGTACATGTTAATGGAAGAGAAAAGTATAAAAGGTTCATGTACCAGAGCCTCAACGGCTTCACCAAAGTTTCTAGGAATCACAAGAATCAAAGTTTCTAGGAATCTTTTATATTAAGAATCAATATAAAAGAACTCCTATTGGCATGTCTCCCACACACCCACCAACTAGTTTATAACTTTAGTTATTACTACTCCTACGACAACCTGTGATATCTCTGCTGCAGAACCTGCTGCACTGTGACTTTATCTCTTTGTCTGTTTCTCTTTTAGTAGATTGTGAATGACCTAAGAGAAAGTATCCATCTTTAGAATTCACAGAACCAGGCACAGTGCAAGGCAGACATTAGGCACCCTCATACAAATTCTGCAAATAAATTTTCTTTCAGAAGTTCTTACATTCCTTTTGTTTCTGCTTTCCTGGACTATAAGAATTTCTCTATCGACTTATATAAACTTTTGCAGATTGCCCTAAAGCTAAAGTACATTATTATCAAAAAGGTACAAGATTATTAAAAGTTTACTATTTGTTCTTAATCTTAATCTTAATAAAATAAAGCTGTAACTGGAAAACATTATTACCTGAATGCCATTTTGCTAAACATGTCTACCCATTGGTAGGGAGGGCCATTTATTTTTATTCCTTTATCAATTATTTGGCAGCCTTTAGGCTGTCTTTAACTTGGATATATGATTAAATTAGGAAGTACATTATTCTTAAGATTTAAATCCTTTAAGTCTCCTTTGACTGAAGACTCAAGAATCCTTAAACTTGGAAATTAGGTGAATCTCTGCTTAGAGAACACGGGTGCTCCTGCCAACACCATACTGAGATATTCACCTGGCAAAAAAGGACTCAAAACATTCACTCTGCAGGTTTCCAGGGGAAATTTTAAAAATTATCCCATCTGTTTCTACTATGTAAGGTTTAAAAGTGTGTACTTGAAAATAAATTACAAAAAAAAGTATACCATCGACAAATAAGTGTTGGCGAGGATGTAGAGAAAAGGAAACCCTCCTACACTGTTGGTGGGATTGCAAATTGATGCAGCCACTATGGAAAACAGTATGAAGGCTCCTCAAATAATTAAAAATAGAACTACCTCAAGACCCAGCAATTCTACTTCTGGGATATTTATCTGAAGAAATCCAAAACCCTAATTCAAAAAGATATATGCACCCCTATGTTCACTGAAGCATTATTTATAATAGCCAAGATATAATAGCCACAATATGCCCATCAATAGATGATGAGATAAAGAAGATGTAATACAATGAAAATATCACTTGGCCATAAAAAAGAATGAAATCTTAACATTTGAGACAACACGAATGGACCCAGAGGGTGTTGCACTAGGTGAAAACAGTCAGACAAAGACAAATACCATATGGTTTCACCTGTATAAGGAATCTAAAGAACAAAGTAAACAAAACAGAAATAGACTTAGATACACAAACTGATGGTTGACAGATGAAAGTGGGGCTGGGAGGCTGAATGGGAAAGGTGAAGAAGGAATTAAGAAGTATAAATTGGTAGTTGTGAAATAGTCATGGGGATGTAAAATGCAGCATAGGGAATATAAGCAATAGTATTGTAATAGCTATGTATGGTGCCAGGTGGGGACTAGACTTATCAGAGAGAATAACTTTATAAATTATATAAATGTCTAACCACTATGTGTACACCTGAAACCGACATAAAATAATACTGAATGTCAATTGTCATTGAAAAATAACAAATGAAAAACGTATACTACAATCTCTTTTACAAAGGAGGAAAAAGTGACTACTATAAATAGAACCACAGGTCATTACATATATATAAAAAAACAAATGCTGGCTATTGTTCAGTAGATGTCAAATTCTGATATGGTCGATGGGAGCACAAGACACACAGAAGTGAAGGGCTGTTGCAGAGTAGGACCAGAGGCAGCGTGACGTGGTTGGGGTGCCTGCCTGGAAAGCAGACCAGGTGGTTTCTGGATTTTGCCTTAAACCTCTCTTCTCATCTACCAACCCTTAACTGGGGGACTCTTAAAACTGTCTCTTAGCTTCTCAGGATTTTGGCTGCTTCATTTTAAAATGTAGATAATTCATGTAACTTAAGGCAAAACACTGGCTGATGCTGGAAAGGAATTTAGGAAAAAAACCCTTGTGTTTTCAATAGGAGGATTATAGGCCCCGGATTTTAAAGGCTTTCACCGAAGCCTTACAACTAATTTAGTTTCATCTTGAGATTCCTTTAGTTCCACAATCTACAAACCTATTTTTTCCTCTTTTCTAGTAGAAATCTCCTCTCTGTGAATCCATGTACATGTTCACAAAAATTTTGAACACTTCTTTCTTACTACCACACTAAGCTAACTAGAGGCAGATCCCAAACATCTCTCTAACTGAGATAAGTCACCCGTGGGTGACTGATGCTGTAAGTCAGTGAGTATTAACCTTGTATTGCATTCTCTACCTTTCCATCTCCCAAAGTAGTGTAAAATGTAGCCTTGTTTTTCATTAATTATAATCTAGTTCTTTTAGACTTAAATGAAGCAATCGAGTCTCCTAACAAGGTCACTTAGAATCCAAAGCTCAACAGTATCTACATAGTGTGCAATCAAAGCACTGCTCCAAGTGATTTTACATGTATTAACCCCTTTAACTCATACCGTCATTCTAAAAATAAGGTACTATTATCACCTCCATTTTATAGATGAGATGGTATGGGCACAAACGAGTAGAATTCAGGGGAGAAGGGGACCACTGTGAAGGCTGGGAAAGCTCTCTAGAGGCAGGCTCAACCATTCTGATCGTAAAGCCACACACATAGTGCTTCCATGGCTTTTGCACAGTTGGTGAGGCTTCTCGTGTGAAACACATGGTCTAGACACCCGTGAATGAGGGGCATCGTTTCTCATGATGATGACTGAAGAATGAGTTAAAACTGATTTCACAGCACATACTAAGTACATTTAACTGGTGAAAGAGTTGTAACTGTAGTTACATATTGAACGTGATGGGAGAAGGAGAGAGATTGTTAGTTGGAAACCAAATGTATCCTATTTAAAGGCTTTAATATAAGCAAGTTGGTAGGTAAGATGCATTTTAACAAATCTGGGTGTCTACTGTGAACAGGTGTTTACTGAGCTTCACTGAAAGATCCCATTTTATGGCGATTTTTAATATGATAATCAATTATTTCTTCTTCAAAATACAAGATCTTGAAATACTTTAATTTTAATCACCTGTCTCCAACCTTATATGATAACGGCATCTACTACTTGAGTTTTTCTTTAGTGCTACTGAAATAGACATCACTATCTTGCTATAAACTACCATTGTTTAGATTTACCCCCATGCTTACTGTTACTTTTATTCATTACTGCTTTTTGTACCTAAGGTTTTCAACTACTTCTTGAAATCCATACTTAGAAGTTCCTTTAGTGAGAGTCTTTTAATGGTAAATCCTTTTCCATTTTTGTTTATATAAAAATGTCATCTCATTAAAAACTCTAGGTTGACAATTACTTTTTCTTATGAAGATATTATTTCACTATCTTTTGGCTCCTATTGTTGGAATGTCTATCTTGAGTCTAACTGTTATTTATTAGTTTTCTTTAAATTTATCCAGCATGGTTTTCTTTTGGCTTCCTGTATATCTTTTCCAAACACCTGTAGTCATTATATCTTTGAATAAATTGTCTCTCCTCCACTGTCTACACTATTGCAACCTCCGACACTCTTTAACTTCTCGCTCCATTTCACAGGTGTCATAATTGCTCCTTCATATTTTCCATCTTTTGTCCTTCTGTGCCAAAAGCTGTGTAATTCTAACTCTAGTTCTCCTCCACGGGCACACATATCCAGAGAGGCCCTGAGGGTTTAAGTAGCCCCAGGGTTAGCTTTCCTCCCCAAATGTGAAAATACTTTATCAGTTTAAAATGTTTTATTATAATGGAAGAGTTTCAAAATTTGTAGGCAATCATATTGGCAAAAATGGACTCTTTTTTCTTCCTTTTAAAAAATATTAAAAAATTCTGTAATCTAGTGATAATTTATTTGGGGTAGGGTATAGGATAGGTGCTGAGGACAGAATGAGAAATTAGAAAAAGGAACACCAGTAGGAGGTTGTTATAATTGCCCAGATGAAAGAGTAAGGCCAAAATACAGATAGAGGTACCAAATAAATTAAGATAAATAGAAGGAAAGGAGATGAGAGTTATGTTAACTGAGCACATATACTCTTGTGCTCTGGGCATCGGGCTAGCTTTATAAACATACATTCTATTTGAGCCAAACAATCCTTTTGGTTATGTATTATTGCCTCTATTTCATACTAATGTCTCCATTATTAATTGTATTTGCAGCTCTGAGAAGCAGAGTTAGCGACTTCTTCGAGGAGGCTAGCCATCTAAATACTTCAAAGCTACTGTACAGGGCAATTCAGATGAGAAAATATGTTCAAAGGGTATATTAAGAAGGAAAAATCTGTCCAGCTAACAATCTTTTGGAACAGCCATGTTTGCTACTCCTGTGAGGTGGAAGTAGGGGGCAGGGAAAGAAGAACATGAGCCAGGAGGGGAATGCGAGTCCGGTGTGTTCTTTAATCTCACCAAATTCCAGGACCTTCAAATGCACCCTGCTCATAACTATGGATTTCAGAACCAAGGCACAACCACCGTGTCTGCCTGCCCTCTCAGATGCTACCCACCCAACATTTCTGCTGTGTAATAATGCGAATAGCAATAACAACTGCAGTAATTGTAATAGCAGCAGCTAACATCTACTGAACGCATGCTGTTTTAAGCACTGCTCTAAAACGATGCGTATTAAAAGCCCACAACTCTACGAGGGAGCCACTATTATAAGGCCCATTTTATAGATATGGGATCTTAAGGCCCCCACCTAACCTACAACACTTGATTCTCCATGGCACTGGCCATTTTTACTTTGTAAGTGTTGGGGCCCAGGGCAGGCTTCCCCAAATATCCCACAATGGCATACTGATTACTTTAACACTACTTGATAAACAGCACCTTGATAAAGGGCACGTTGACCTTTTCTTGTCTCCTTGAATGCAGTAAATAAACCTCTCCTGTGACAGGTGCCCTCCCTGCTCCAGTAGGGCCGAGAGAGGCACCTGATCACTAGGATTCAGGGTCAAAAAGCTTACATAACAAACCTTGTCACTGCTTTATTAATTTACTACCCAAGTCAAGACTTTGTTTAGATTCCTCATTAATGAGCACCTAAACCTATGAGTCTTTCTCCTGTCACTTCATAAATTTAGTGTCTAAAATGTATAAAAAGCTGGCTGGTTCACTATTTCTATGATCTTCTTTTATGATCTCTTTAATTTGGTCTTGTGTCAGTTTTCTAATTAGTCTAGCCATAGGAACATGAGAAGGGTAGAGAGGAAATTACTGTATTCCTGACACAGGGAAAGACCAGTTAAACGAGACTCAAGCTACAATGTCTTGGTTAACTCTGAAGTATAGGGGTGATATGTAAATTATTTAAGAGCTGATTCAGGATGGACCTTGACCTGAAGAGATATCCATGGTAAACAGTCTGTATAACTGAACCAGTATACACTCCCTGACTATCAGCTTTCACTGGGGGCTGTTTGTTAACCACGTAGGTTAAAATAAGAAAAAGAAAAAAAGCCCAAAGTCTCCTGTAATTGTTATTCTACATCACACACACACACACACACACACACACACACACACACACACAATTGGCAGTCATTCCAAAGATAGGTGATATTATAGGTAGTAAACCTTAAATATTGCAAACCAGTTCTTGTTAATTTTCTCATCTACCTTTATTATACATTTGAAGAAATCTTTTTGGTAATGTAAAGTAGAATGAACAATATTATTTTGGCTTCAATTATTACCGCTGATCTTTGCAAAATAGCTAAATGCATAACTGGGAATTACAGTACAGCTTGTCACCCTTCTTTCATCAAGTGGAAGGTAGAAAATTTTACAGAACAACAAAATATTCAGTAAATAGTAATAATGAATATCTAGCAGAAATAAAATTATTTAGTTTTTTAAATCCACCAAAAGTGTAAGCTTCAGGCAAAAGTTTATATTTGCATCCTGTACTACCAATTTTAATTTCTTCTGAACTGAAATGGAAACAGATTGTGTTTAAGATCTTACTATTCCAATTTATCTATTTTATTCAAGGGGAAGATAATTGTTTCCTACATGAAAATATTGTCCTGTTTTTGACCAGTCCTCACTCTGGGTGTCCTGATCATTTACTTTCTCTTTTCCTTCAAGTTTAATATCAGACTTAACATGCATAGAAAAGACATAGTATGTCCATTGTTTCCTTTTTCTTTTAATATTAAAAGCTTTCCTGTCTGTTGGATGAAAAGCATTCTTCTCCTGCCCCAGTAAAATGACAAAAATAACATTGCCCCCCAGAGAGTAGAGAAAGTCAGTAAGCCATGTTCACACTAATGTGAAAGGATTCTTGAGTCATACATGGCCTGAAGATTAACCATGCAGGCCCTGGCAGGCTAGAAAATAGGGGAAATGTGAGGATGTGATAGTTCTTTGCAAAATACCTTCATTTCCTCATATTAATGGAGAAAGACATTAATAAAATACCAAGGAGAGAATTCCAAAATGAATCTAACACCTTGCTGAATTTGGAAATAGAGACATGCTCAGCAACAGCTCTTCTGGACTAGTACAATTGGGATACGTCTATATTAGATTATAGAAGGCACAAGACATTTTTATTTTGTATGTGCATTACTACATTGAACATTCAAAAGAGCTTTATAACCAGTTACACTTATTAACCCCATATTAATAATTAGTAAACTTAAATATATATAGGACTTGAGGTCAGGGAGTAAAAGAACTGAGGTCCAAATCTAGTATTGTTCATAATTGCACATTCACCCATAGATAACTCTCCACAAGAACCCCTAGACTGCTCGGTGAGCTTGGCATCATAAATATGGAACATGATGAACTCAGTGTTCAATAGCAATTGATACAGAAAATTTAGGCAGTTATTTCATCTCATGTGTAATGAGTGGTCTTGTAGGAACAGTACTAAACACAACGTATCAGGCGTTACATGAAATGCCTGTGGGAACCAAGATGAAAATGCTGAACACTGACGTGATACTATAATAAAAGATTAGCCATTTCTGGACTAGAGAATGTACACCCGTATCTAAAGGACAAGTTGCTCCTCAGTCCCGGTGGATGGCCACACTATAAAATAGAACGAAACCACCCTGAGTAGTCAGGAGAGGTTAAAAAAAGAAAAGGATGTTTGTGTGAAATGTTTTGTTTTAAAATGTCGGCAATGAATTAAAAGTTTTAATAGGACACCATGGACCAAATCCTTGCTGACGATGGTCTGCACAAGACATTTTCAAAGTTGCTATCTTACCCTCGTAATAACAATATTCAAAATCTGGATGAGATTCTTCCTGCCCTGGTAGGAAGCATGCTCTTCAGTTCTACATCACTGAGGAGGTGAAGGTACAACTCAGGCAGGAGGAGTTTGCTTTCTGAGACTGGTTTGTAAAAGATTTAGGGAAATTCATTGATGATAGCCCTACAAATCATTAAGTGAGGTTAAGGGTGATCCTTGTTTATTTATTCTTAACTTTCTTTCATAAAATATCCTCAGGCACTACTATGAAATACTAGTAAACCTTAATTAATAGAATATCTAAGACACTTTCAGATGACTTGCTTGAAGCAATGGAATCCAAGCTGTGCATAACAGAAGTTACCTTTAGGAGGTGAGTCACATGACATTGAGCAACTGGTAGTATTAATTACCCCCAAGTTTATAACAGAGTAGTAGAAATTACTAATTACTATCTTATATTTCTAAATAACTTACCTTGAAACATGTAAGGCAATTTATATATTTTTGTAAAATCAGTTAACCCCTAAGATTGGGAACTATTACATGTAGGCAATTCTATTTTGTAGAAAGAAAAACTGGGGCAGCCTTAAAGGAACCAGAAGTATAACCTATACCTACTGTTTCTCCCAGAAAAAAATTTCCTCGTTTTACATGACAGGAATACATTTATATTACTCATAGAGAACAGAACATGAAACAAAAGAGAACTGGAAGAATAGTCTACTTAAGATGTCCCCGGGAAGGGTGATATTCACTCTGGAATGATTCTATTCCTTTCAGAAGTCAAGGCTCTTTCCCTAAACCGATCTTTCTGGAATGGCAGAACGTACTCTGTACTGGGAAATGGATTTAATTCACACTGTGATATCCTCTATTTCTCTGATTTTGGACAAGTCACCTGACATCTCTGGCTATAAATTTTTAAAATGTACCGTAATTACTTTACAATGTTGTTACAGTGTTTATCACATAAAGGTTATTAGAACACAGACTCCACCCCTAAAGAGTTCTCATAAAGAGGCAGTTACATTAACAGTGCAACTCACCTCAATATGATAAGCTGTATGAACCACATGGTAGCATGGCACTAATAAAGAGATCACAATGGGGTTTCAAGTGGGTAAAGAGAAGAGGAAGTTATTAATTCTGCTAAGTAAAATTTGGAAGTCAGAGATTTTAAATAAGGATTTCATTTTCAGCAGGACTTTGAAGGAAAAAAAATGGTTTTCTTTTGGCTTCCAACTACTCTACAATATTTTTTAGACGAAGACATTGAATCAAAATGCGGATTCAAAGTATGGAAGTCTCATAACATTGCTAATTACTACCGTGTTTTATTAAGATGACCTCTGGACAGAAGTCAACCTAGTATTTTTTACAGAGAGCTTCTGGTTTGAAATTCTGGTTTCACCTGAAGTCATTTAGCCTCTCCATGCTTTACTTCCTTTCTCTGTAAAATAGAAATAAAACAGTATCTACTTCATAGGATAATTCTGAAAATTAGATGACAATATATATGTGAATCCTTTAAAAGTATATTTTTAAAGTTAAGGATACTACCCACTAAAAGAAGATGCATCCAATTTGCATGCTAAAACACAGAGACTTACTTTTAAATTTTCATTCATGTATTCATAATTTTTTCTTTGTTAATGTCAATATTTTGAGAAGAAATACCTCCGACATTATTGAAGAATTTTTAACAGAAAGGAGGTACATCTTTTACCTTTAAGAGAGGGTCGAGTGCAACACATTTGTTAACATAGTTATTGTTTCTCTTTTGTCCCAGGCCCTGTCTTAATAGTGGAGAGATCAATCACAAGTGTAAACAATGAAAATAAATGATCGGAGAAGGGACAAAGCTGACAGAGAACTTTTCACTTAAACAACCTAAAAGTGCACAAACTTAACTTATAAATATCTTTCTCTACTTGGCTAGGAGATGGCTGCACTGGTGGCCATTACTAAAAGCACAGGAAGAATTTTAAATGACTTGTGCTCAGGGTGGAAAAGCGGGCAGAACATAACAAGACCATGCATCATAAGCTAAGGCTACAGAGAAAAACACAAAAACAACTCTAAATATGTAATTATTTTTTCAGGAAAAACAGAAGTGCTACAATCCTATACAGTTTTTTAGAATTTTGACAAACTAACTGTACCTCACATTCTCTCTGGTTAGAATGTTCCTTCTCTAAATATCATTATGACCTGACCCTTCACTTCATCTAGGTCTCTGCTCAAATGTCACCTCATCCAGAGGGCTCCTGAATCACTCTACGGAACATAGCACCTGCCCACTCCCTTCCCGCTTCACCTTGTTTTTATTCACCCTCTGGATCACTTCACACCACATAGTAGTATTCACTCCCCTCTATATTAGAAGAGAACTTCCAAGTAAGTACTTTGATTTGTTGCTGTGTCCAGAGAGCAGATTAAGAGAATAAAATCAGATATCCTAAAAAGCGATGTAAATAATGTGACTCAGCACTGGAGAGATTTAAAAAAAAAATGTTTTTTCCATCATTCAGGTGAAACACATTAGAAAACTCAGGTTACTTAAAAAGAGGAGGCAGTTCAAAATTTTGGTACAGATTATTTCAACAAGATAATGTTGGACATGAAAATAAGGTGTCAGTAAAGACCAAGGCTCATAAGGAACACATATAACTTGACAAATTTCTATAGATTTTCAAGAGTTAATAAAGAATAAACTTCTGTGGTAAGGAATTTCAAAATTCTAGGAAACAAACACGATCTCATCATTTTTTTAAATGGAGGCATGTGACATATAACATGTTCGTTTCAGGTATACGAAATGACTGAATACTTGTATATTTGGTGAAATGTTACCACAATAAGTCTAGTTAACACCTGTCAACATACATTGTTGCAAAAATATTTTTTCTTGTGATAAGGACTTTTAAGATCTACAATCTTAGCAACTTCCAAGTGTGCAATACAATATTGTTAACTATAGCCATCATGCTCCTGATTCTTATAAACTGAAGGAAGATGCTGGAGAACTTGCTGTTTTTAATAACCACCTTAAAAAATTGGACATGGCAATACGTTACTGAAGTTCAATAACTTCATTATAAGTGAAAGTCATAAACTGAACTCCAAGAAAATCAAGCATACTAATGTTTTTTTTCCATAATTTCTGGAATAATTTTTAGAGCTCATTATAAAACAGCAAAGTGCTAAAATAAAATGACAATCTATCTGAGAAGCACAGGTAACTGCTGAATCAGATAAATAGGCTTATCGAGTGACACCAAATCCGATTTCTTCAGTTTCACAAGCACCTTAGGGCTAACAAACGGGGTCAGAGTCAAAGACCCTGCTGAGCACGCACTTCAGCGACTAGCAATGCAAATAAGCTACTGTGATTATAAAACAGCCCAAGGTCCACGGGGACCTTTAAAATGCTCTTGTGCAGAAGCTACTGCAGATCAATAATTACTAGAGGCAAAGATGAGCAGCCTCTGGACGGAATCTGTTCTCTGGGAATGTGATAGCAGTTTAACTGCTTTTCCCCAAACTGAAGAGCTTCAGGCGGACTGCCAGATCCTCCTGAAATGCGGTTCTTCACCAGAAGGCTGCCGTGAGCCAGTGCCAGAAAACAGTCCACTGCCATGGGCTGCCTCTGAAGTGATGCCACTGTACGTTTAGCTCCACTTTTCCCACTCAGGTCGAACTTCTTCCACTTGTTCAGATTTCTGATGCTCTGCTGTGCTTCCCACCCTTCTGTACAAGGAGAAACAGGGGTCCGTTCCCAGGAGTACTGCAATAAGCAGCCTTTACAAAAATTACTCAGTGCTGCTAAAACAACACGAAACCCCGTCCCCCCATCTCCATTATTCCCCCTTTCCCAATTTATTTACGGTAAGAACAGTAACACAATGGCCATTAAGCGAATTTTCAAAGAGAGGAAAAATACAAATCTATCTTGCCCTAAGTCATTATTTTATTGGTAATCATGCTGTAATAAACATGTGTAAGACTGTTTCCCATTTGTCATTATTTGGAAACATTTTTCTACATTTTTAGGCATAATTATATTTCATGTAGACTTTAAAATATTCTATGTATTAACAAATGTTTAACACAAAATATTGACTTTCCCTGGTAACATGTTATATTTGTCCAGTGTCGATGGCAAAAATAAAAAAGTAAATAAAAAATAAGGGAAAATAACAGAAAAACCACACAGAGGAAAATATAAAATCACCAGTCTAACCACCAGAGATGATTACCGATGACATTTTGGTTTATGTCCTAATCATTGTACTATGCACACACATTTGCTACACAACTGGGATATTACATTTGTTTCTTGCTAACACTTCTACTTATATCATATGTCATATGTCATTTTAAAAATGATTGCAAAGAATACTACTGTATTGCTTTACCATATTTTACTCAGCGAATCTTTTATTGGCCATCAAGCTGTTTCCAAGATTATGATGACAATGATGATGAGGATATTGTGTAGCTAAAATACCCGTTAGGTTCTGTCTATGTGGTCACTGTGCTACATACTGATCAGCCTCATTTGACAATTCTCACCTTAAGACTTTGATGTCCTCCTATTCCCTCACTGGAATAAATTTATCACAATCTTTGTGTCCAAAGATTTTATGAACTTCTTTTTGTAATCCAGCTCTCAGTTGCATGATGCCTACTTAGGTATGTCCTCTGTCTCCCTTTATTCCCTATTAAGAGTGAATGTCCTTGTACACAGCTGGTGCTTAAAAGTGCTGTTAAAATGAATCAAGGACCTACCTAGTTTTAAAGCTCAAATTCTTAAGTCTGTACTATCCAGTGGTAAAATTTTGTACATAAATTTCTATCACTATAATTATTTCCTTTAGGAAACTAGTCCTGTATTTATAATTTCAGATTTTCATCATATTGGAGGATTTGAAGCACTGCATTAAATAACCATAACAGAGACATCACGATTTTCTTTTATCTTCAAAATGTTAACTAAACTAAAAATGTAAACAGAACGAGTCGACAGTACAAAGAGAATAATCAGATGCATTGAAAACTGTGCATTTCTCTTTCAGAAAGAAGTATGTCATAGGTTCTGAATGCGGATTTTTTTGGCTGCTTATAAGATTGAAGTTTCTGTTCCACAGGTCCTTGTCAAAAGTACTGCATCTGAGGAGAATGGTGGGTGGCCTTGTTTAACCAATGTCAATCCACTGCAAAACAGGGTGGATTTTAATTTAAAAACATGAGACACTAAAATGAAACTTACAAGCCTAAAACTTATTCTTTTATTCTAAATGCAGAATTGCAAAGAGGCATTCCTCATGAAACACATAAAATGCCACTAAAACTAAACTGCCAGGGGCAAACGACTACGCAAGACTCAAAGGGCTGCCCAGTCGGCGATGCTCTTCGACTTTGAGTGAGCAGCTCAAACTGCTTCATTACAGATCCCACGGCCTCAGAACACAAAGTGGAAAGGAGTGGGGGCCTTAGCCTGGTTTTAAAATAATTACTTTGCTTTGCCTCCACTTAAAGAGTCTTTCTGTAACAACTGTCTTCTGGGAAAAAGAAAAGACGATTTCATTTTTATTATCTCTTAATTATAGTGTCACTGTTCCCAATGTTACACAATAGCAAAGAATTCTGCCTGTATTGTCATTATAAACTATTTTCAGTGTGGGTGACTCAGAATAGCATCTACTCTCTCAAGTTTGACATGTGGGACTAAATTTTCAAAACCTTTGTTGACAGGTTAACTGTGTAAGCTCCTCTAAAGTGAGCGAACCTCCCTAATCTTCTCAAGATGCGACCCAACACAGCAGAGTATTTAAAATAAGATTGAAAATATGAACCAAATATAGTTCTCACATCCTTAAATAGTAATGAACATTTCAATATTTCGAATTAGAAACAGATCTCAGGTGGGTAAAATCACTGAAGAATCTAAACTGGAAATGTGATTTAAAATACTTCAAAATTATTAAAGTGATCTGTCCACACAATTAGCCTCTTTTGATTCACTTCTTCCCAACTCCTCTTGTTTTCCCAAAAGAAAACACTTTAATATTTGAGCTGTTTCTCTGGGTTGTTAATTTCCATCATATCCCCAAACAAGGTGCTATATTAATAGGTTGTAAAATTCTCTATTGATTTTTCTGCTATGAGACGTGAGGATTTGGCAAACTTAACCACTCTACTCCACCTTCCCAATATATTTGTATGGCTTTTTATTTGCATTTCTATTGGTTACTTGAGGAGTTTTTAAGAGCATGCTCACTACATTGTTTTCTGTTTCCTGGGTTAGGCAGTGTCTTCTCACTCTCCGTGGGAGCAGCGTTACAGTGCTCTCCCTGCCTTCCCTTGGCTCCCCTCTCCACTTTTACCACCTAATTTCTTCCATCTGTACTCTTAATGGGTCAAAGTGGACAATACTTACAGTCTACTGTGTAAGTATAAATCTTTCACATTTCGAAATGTGAAAAACAACTAAAATTCTATTATTATGGTGAAGTTTTTACAATCTTACACTATACCGATGGTGATTACTACTTTTTAGTTTTTGGGCTTTCTAATATTTAAAAAATTCCTCAGCTTTCTAAATTTCTTATGTGATTGAGTGTTCTATCAAGTTTTAAAAATTTCTTATGAAACACTAACACATCAAAAGGTTATCAAGGACAATAAAATAAACATACATGTACTGTCACCCAATTTAATGATCTTTATGTGACTGTTTTCCTATTAAAACCAGTTTTGCATGCTTTAGAATATCATATGCGCAAATTCTTCTGCAAGTTGCTTTATTCCATTCAATATTGTTGCGAGAGTCATCCATACTGATATGGAACCCCAGTTCCTTGCTGTTATGTAGTTTCTGATTATATGGATAACAAAACCCATTTAATAGCTTATTAAATGTAATTCAGGTTGTTTTATTTTGCGCTATTACAATGCTGCTATGAAGATTCCCCTTCTTGTAAAAGTGCAAAAGTTTCTGTAAGATGAGATTAACAGAGACATAAAAGTGAATATTTTCAACTTTATTGATTATTGCCAACTATCTTCCAAAGTGGTGACACCACTGATACGTTCACAAAGTAGAAGAGTGCTCCTTGCTCTAAATCCTTGCCAACATTTTGTACCATTCTTTCAAATTCTGGCCAATGTGACATATGTAATATCATATTTGCATATCTTTGATTACTTCATGTATTTATTAATCATCTTGATTTCTCTGTGAATGGTCTGTTCTGATTACTGCCTATTTTTCTACTGAGTTGTTTTTTCTAATTAAGATTTCATTTTTATGTATTACGAGTATTAATCTTTTGTTAGTAATATGCTAAGAGTATGTTCTCCCAATCTGTGGGTTATCTTTCAACTTTTCAAAAGAGGAGTTTAATATAAAGAAGCCTTTACTTTTAATGTATTCATATGTATTAATATATTCTTTCACTGGTTTTGTTTTTTTCTAAATCTTGGGAAATCCTTCACTACCTAAAGGTCATCAAGATATTATTCCCCATTTTCTTCTAAAAATTTTATCTCTCTAATTTTTACCTTTAATCTACCTGAAACTGATTTTTTCTAGTTGAAATGATGTGGGGGACACCCCCCATCCCCCACTGCATACACACGACATGCCGCAGCCTACCCACATATCACACATGCCCTCGAGCACCACTGACTAAAGAATCTCTGTTGTCCCTAATTATCTGAGTTACTTCCTATTTCGTAGGTCACATTATGATAACATGACATTGCTGCTTCTGGGATTTTTTCCTTGTTCACTGTTCTTTCAATGTCTTGTTATCTGGGAGAACGTCAGCACAGTCCAAATGGCACTTCTTCCACTCAATTTTGAACATTTTGTGGTACTTCAGCTAACTGTGTATGTATTTAAAAATTTGTACTGTATATTCTAGATGGTAATTACTCTCTAAATAGTATGCTTAAATATATGTTCCTCACAAGAGGGAGGCAGTGTTTAATATAAATCTCTGTATACATATAGTCTTAGGTACTTGAGGAGTGTTTAATTTATGTAGGAAAGAAATTCATGACTTGCACCTCAGCTTGTAGGTTGTGGTAATAAAAACTAGACAGGCACTTCATTTCTTGCCCCACTGATATCACTAGAACATAAATATCGCACTATGTATGGTCTCGTTCATTTGTCTGCCCCCAACTCTTGCATGCTGTCAGTCTATATGGGTGTGTGTGTGTGTGTGTGTGTGTGTGTGTGTGTGTGTGTGTGTGACAATTTCAAAAGGCTCTGGGTCCAGAAAATTAGAAATTATTGTGTAAAGAGGCCTGGTATGACAGTATAGGGAGTTGTGAAAACTATGGTCAACCAGAAAATGCCTAACTTGGAAATTCAATTTTCAAAAAAGCACTGTGTTGGCCAAGTAAGAGAGATGTTCGAGCCTCATTGGCCCTAATTTGAGACCTCTAGTTACTTAAATGCAAACTACATAGTGTCAGACTGTCCTAACCACACACAGAAAAACAGAACTTAAGTGTTTTCTAAGCCTGTATTTCCTCATGGTCACTGGTTTTAACAACATGCTATAATTAGTTTGCTATAAGTAGATTTTAGTCCCACCAGATGTCCTATTATTCTATACTACAGCCTTGGCTAACGTGTTTAGATCAATTACCTCCTCAGTAAATTGGGGATGATAATAATAATAATAATACCTGCTTCATAGGGTGATGATTAAATGAGTTAGTGCATAGAGTGGTAGGATAAAGAGCTAATACAGAGTAATCACTTAATTATCACTGTTATTATCATCATTTAGAACATTTATATTTTGAGTACCTTGTTTCCTGTTACTTTACTGATTTCCATAAGTATCTTACATCAGATTGGTAACACTAAGAGCTTATATTGAATTTGTTTTTTATTCTACCTGACAAAATCAAGAAGATACATTTTGTTTTCCAAATGTGACTGTTCAAAGCTTTCCCTTAACGCCAGATTTAATTGGTTTGATAAACACATATACTTTTCTGAGAGGTACCATGTTTGCTTTTAATAATGATGTCTCCTGGAGGTAGAATTTCTGAGCTGAGCACATCTTTAAAAGGCTAAATAAATAAATAAAACAAAGCAAAGAAAACCTCCAAGGTTTTTAAAATGTTTATATGAGCAATTATGAATGTGATCTGACAAATTGAGTCCAGAGTTAATTAAAAAAATAAAAGATACCAAATCTTAAGTCAGACAAGTGGTCATTTAGAGACAAGTTAATTAGGGTTTTAATCTCTCCATAGAGCTTTGACCCAAATCTTCACATATTAAAATCTTTTAGTAATATCTGTCATCAGAGAACCTAGGCATGTTTCTCTATATGTACAAATGTAATACAGCTCTAGTTAAACTGAACATGAATCTAAATAAGTGTCTATAGACTTAGTAGTATAAATATGCCCAAAAGGTACCATTACACAGGCTTTCAAAAATTATTTGGAGCTCCTGTTCCCGGAAAATTTGTTTGTTTTTATTTAATGTATTAGAAATGCTTTCAGTGAACACCTCTCAAAGAGAAAAGCAGATGCATTCAACAGCAGTTCAGGCATTCTAATATATTTCCCAGAAGCAGCAGCAGTCTAACACTGAGATAAACCAGTTCAACCAGATATTACTGAAAGTCCAAAAAACTGGGGTGTGGGGGGGAGCATGGAGATTAGCTGGGAAGAAAAGAAATCCCTTTCTGGTTCTCTAAATACATATCTAAAGAGTTTAATTGTACTCAAAAGCTTAGAATCCCTTATCACTTTCATAGCTCAGTAAATATTAGGTCTCTTGAGGCATGAGGAAACTAAAAAGAAATTTCTTAACAAAAGGGATCAGTAAACAGTTTAATTCTACCTATGCCCTTGAAAGATTAACTGCTATAGAAACTATCCTTCTATCACGACAACAGGAAAACATGAAAATATATAAAACAAAAGTTTTCAGATGTTGTAATAGTGGAAACTACGGACTGTGATTCCAAAGAGAAAGGAGCAAATGAGCCCCAGATTCCTGCATTGCTGGGAGGAAATGTCAAGCCAGTAGTGAAAGAGGGAGTTTGATGAGGCTGAGATGGCTAGAATTTGTAGAGCATAATAAAAGACAAGGGAAAGCTACGCAAAGAGATAGCTCTGAATATCCGCAGAAGAATTCCCAGGTTTTGGCTGAAGCACTGATTTGAGTACATGTAAAAGCAAATTACTGAATGCATGGGAGAGAACCACCAAAAAACAGTGGACTGAACAATTTGGTTCTCATCAGACTGAGTGGAAAGACTTCATAATACCAGGGTATTGGATAGAGTATAAGAAGAGTAATAATGCCTTGGTAATGGAGCTAAATAAGTATCAGTATAAAGGCTGCTGTAAAGGCAAGCCTCTGAAGAATTTGGTTAATCTACAAGTTACTTATCTACACAATAGAACAAAATTCAGAATTATTTAGAAAAGTATAACTAAATCCAGCCCTGAAAAAATGAAACAATGTCTGGCATTCAAACAAAAATAACTAGGATGCAAAGAAAAAGGAAAGTATGACCTATAACTGGCAGAAAAATTAATCAATGTAATACCCCCGAAATGACAGGAAGGAATCTGAAGAGAAGGATCTTAAAACAGCTACTGTAAATATGATAAATATGCTCTAGAACATTAAGAAAAATATAAACTTAATAAGGAGATTAATGGGGGATGTAAAAGACTCACACGGCAGTTTTAATGATAAAAAATACTATATATGATATGAAAAACACCATAGTAAACTTGAAGACATAATGATAAAATTAAAATAAAGTACTATAAAAAAGTTGGAAAAAATTGAACAGAGCCTCAATGAACCTTTTGTGTAATATCGAGTAGTCTAACATACAGGAGTCTAAGTAGAGTCCTAGAAAGAGGGGTGGGTGCAATTGAAATAATGGCTGAAAAGTTTCTTAAATTGGTGAAAAATATATACTGACGAATCCTGGAACTTCAACAAATGCCAGGCAAAGAAAACATAAAGAGTAAAACATATTAGGGCACCTCATACAATTCCTAAAAATTAAAGATAAAGAGAAAAACCTGAAAACAGTGAGAGGGGATAAAAAACCACACTACAGAGAAACAAAGAATGACATCAAGCTTTTTGTCTGAAACCACACAGGGCCGGGAACAATGATACATTTTAAAATTACTGAAAGAAAAAACATTTATGCCAAAGAATTGAACATAAATTCCTAAAAATAAGATACAAGATTTCAAAAAGCCAATGAAACATGAGAACATTTCTCACCAGCAGGAGTTTACTATAAGGAAATTATACAAGCAGAAATAATATTAAATAGAAATTTGAAACTGCAAAAAGAAACCCAGTATGCCAGAAATAGCCAATATGTGTAAAAGTAGAAAGAACCTCTCATAAGGGTCTCAAGCTACACAAGTGATTAAATTTGAAGGTAGGTCGTGACAAGTTAAAGATCATACTTAAATACTACAGTAATCACAATTTTTAAACAAGAAGCCCAGCTAATAACTTTACTAGTGAACACACACACACACACACACACACACACACACACACACACACACACACACATAGTCCTAAACAATGCAGGAAAAGGAAAAAAATAAAAGATGAAATAAATAAAAAACAAATAGCAAATGGCAAATGCATAATCACTTATGTGAATAATTACGATAAATGTAAATGGTCTAAATGCTCCAATTAAAAGACATTGTCATCTACTGAGTAAAAAAGCAAGACCTACCAATGTGCTGTACAGAACAGTTTTAAAGACAAGATCATAAATTAAAAGGCCAGAAGCAATTTTCTGTACATTATGCAAAAACTGAAAAGAAAGCTGGAGTCACCACATTGATATTAGAGAAGACAGACTTCAGAATAAGGAATGTGACCAGGGATGGGAAGGTCATTTCATGATAAAGGGATCATTTTATCGAGTAGATATACATAGTTGGCAGGAATGAAAAATGGTATACTTTGGAAAAACAGTTTGGAAGTTTCTTATAAATCTAAACACATACTTAGCATATACCCCAGTAATCTTACTCCCTTATTCCTAGGTAGCTTCTGAAAACAGCTGAAAACATATAGACATACAAAGACTTATGTGTCAATGTTCAAAACAGGTTTGTTTATAATAGTTGAAAAATGGAATCCACTGAAATGTCCAGCTGGTGAAGGTGAAAACTGTAAGGTATCTAAACAATGGAACGAATATACTACTCAGCAATAAGAAAGACAAACTATAAATTCATGCAGCACACAATAATATGGATGAATCTGCAAAGAATACCATTAAGTGAAAGAAGTCAGCACAAAACAATATATATAAATTCCATTTACTGGTATTCTAGAAAAGGTAAAAGTATGGTGCTCAAGGACAGATAAGAGGATACCACGGACTGGGAAGTAAAAGGGGAAAAATTTAGCTGCAAATGTCTAATGGAACTTTTTCAGGTAATGAAAATGTTATATATCTCAATTGGGATGGTGGCTACACAACTGTATATGTCTTTCAAAACTCAAATGATACACTTTAAATTAGTAAATTTTAGTGTATGTAAAATTACCACTAGAGATTATGTACTTTCCTGTACTGAAGAAGTTGAATTATCTGTCCACACGACAGTGATTTGAAAAACCAGATAGCTGGAATGGGCATACCCAGGAAGAGCCTGAGAAATTAAAGCAGCTGAGACTTCAAGACTCCTCCCAAGATCCCTCTCAAAGGCAAAGGTGAAAAGCCCCCAGTGACAAAAGCAACAGAGAGGAATGAAGCCTAGAGATTGGGGCCCAAATAGCCCCAGTTACCTGATTCATTTTTTCCATCTATTTTTGTTTTATGAGGCAGGAGCAGAGTTAGATAAAGGCAGAACTTAAACTGCTAAAAACACAAAAGCCCCCTAACACTTAAAAGGGTCCTAATCAACTGGAACTTCTCAATGAGATAATTAAGGCTTTACAGGAATCTGGCTGGCAAGACAACCTTTGGCCTGGTACAAGAGATCTCTGATGGCTCAAGTACTAAGGGACGCCCAGGTTTTGTACCTTTGCGTGTTAGCAGTGGGCTGCTAAAGGAACAGACCTTCTGGCAGGGGAATTCTCTCCAATAATCCTCAAAGGTGGCCCATGAAAACATGAAAAAAAAACTTCATCAATAAACTGAACCGAGGGAAATGTTGGAATAAGCTAACCAAGCATGCCAATTCATTGCTAGGGAAATGAATAGATGAAAAGAAGCTCAAGTGAATTAACTTTGTTATCCTGGTCCAGAAGGATGTAGTAACATTCACTGAATCAGTAATAGCTGTTTTACTTCCTTTTTTGCCTTTTCTTGAACTGGCATTTTAAACTTGTTATTGTTTTCAGTTTTATTTTTGCCTCTAGTACTTCAGTATAAGTATGCCAAATATTTCTGTATTTATTCTGTGTTTATTTAGCCTGTAGAATGAAGCTACATCCCTACCTGAGGGGAACAGACACCAACTGGCAAATTTTAGCCTTGGAGATGGGAGCCACAGCTAGACACAGCATGTGGGACAAAGATGAGTATATTTGTAGTTATAAATGAAAGATTGTATGTTTGGCGAAAGCACTGATTGAACTCAATATTTGGAAAAGGGGTGTGTGTGCATGCTGGGGACAAAGAGATGAATGTCGACTGCTCTGTCCACCAGGAACTGTGTCTTATTCTTTCTTGAGGGAACTTTTCTCTTGCTATTGCAACCAAGTGGGTGCTGTCAACCACAGTATTCTCTCGGTCATACAAACTGTTGTCTTGCCCCAGAATACTAAATTGGAATGTGGAGATGGAAAAGAATCCTTTTGACGACAAAACTGAACATAAGCTTTTCAGTGCTGCTAATAATCACGGATCCAGCCATGGAAGGGAGTTCCGTTTCAATGAATATAGCTGACATGCAAAGTAACACAGAGACAGAAATGGAGAAAGCGTCCTGGTGACAATCCTTCATCTTCAGGTATGTCCTTGCCCTTTTTCCTAAGCTAGTTGTACTTATTGTCACTTGCAGCTACAAGAGTCCTGACACAATGCTGTTAGAAAAAATTAAGTAGTCTAGCACGCTGGTGTATATGATGGGTTACTCCTAAAGAACTAGGAAATGTTAAGAAACTTGCTTAGCATCGTAAGTCAGCGTTAACGCCACTTTATTTGAGTTTCTCTTCACCACACCTAAAATACTATGCTAACACGTTAAGAAAAAGTGCCCAGCCACAGATGGAAGCAGTGGTCCTGTCCTGCCTGGCACTGCACGAGTGTGTCTGTAGGTGGATGGGGTACAGCCTACCAACTTTAGCATACATATCAGCTTATCTTATCCAGTTTGACTACATCAAATTGCTATTTCACTCTCTGAACAGATTATTCCAAACATGGAAACATACTCCATTCCTCTCAAACCTCAAACTCTATCATCTCTGTCAGTAGATAATTATGTCTCATACTTCACAGAGCCGTCAGATGTAACTCCTTCAATTTCCCTATGTCACACCTGTCCATCTTCCACAAAAGCCAATTCTTCCACAAAGGCCAAATGTGCGTGGATCTCAATTCTTTCCTTTCCTGCTCTGTCTTGGGGACTTTCCACTGCCATCATTCTCTGTTAGAAGTTCAACCTTTCCCTTACCACCAGAAATGTAAGTGCCATGCAGACAGGGCCCTTGTCCATCCCACTCACTACTGCACTTTTGATGCCTAGCACATAGCAGGTACTCAAGTTAATTGTTGAAAGCAAAAATAAATAAATTAATAAAATGTTGGAAAGCAAAAATAAATAAATTAGTAAAATGTTGGAAATGAGTAATCCATGAGAAGGTTTCCATTTTTGAAGTTCTCTAATTCTACCCGGAGTGGATCAGGTAACACAGTGGATTTCTGACTTAGGGTTACAGGCTTCACCAAACTTTAATAATAGTTCTCTAGATCAACATGTATAATTTTACTTCACTCTTGGCATTATTTCAGACAAATTCACTTATAATTTTGAGCCTAAAGATGAAATAAATAGAAAATGACAACACATGGTGCTTACTCTTCTTTCCATCCATATCTGCGTGGATTTTCCGAGCCAAGAATCCACTTTTGTACACAGCAGCATTCGGGTCACGAGGAATGTCTAAGAATGGGTTGGTGGTGCTCCCAATACGACTGATGCTCTTCGGATGTGTTCCATTAGCCTTTTCATCGGTACCTTCTGATGAAGTCTTTTTTTTCTCTTCATCATCTCTAAAAGAAGAAAACACAAAGATTGAGCATCTACCACAATACTCGATGAACAAAGTTATTTGGTGTCATAAACTATCCTGTTTTCCAATGGTCTCGGAGCCTGGATAAGAACGGCTACCGTTTACTGAATGTCTCCCACGTGCCAGATATTACTGATCATGGCAGTTTTATAAGACTGACATTATTGGCCTGTATTCAGATTCAGGAAACAGAGTCAGAGAGTTTTAATAAACTCCAAAGGTTACAGATCTAGTATTTAAAGGAAGAGGGAGTACAGATGTGATTCTAAAATCTCTGAAGCCTCTGCTCCTCTTTCCACCCACTACAGTGCCTTCATATCTGTCTTCTTTCAAGCAAGTAGGAGTTCTTTGGCAGAGAGCATGATTTTGATTTTGATTTTCAATTTCTGCATGGTCTAGATAGCATCAGGCGCACACAATACAGATAATTAATATAGGCTAAGTCCTATGACTATTATTGCACTCTATCTGCCAAATAACCAGGTTAATCTCTAATATCAAAACCACGGGTAAAGCCACCAGGGGGAAGGATGGTGGTGCCACGTGCAGTGCTTTGGCACCTATAGCTACCACTTTCCCAACTGTCGTGATAGGGGCACCCTATCGGCCACTGAGAAAACCTATCTTCTCCCTGCTTTCTGAATCTCTGTTCTTTCAAGCATTGCAATGCGTGAGATTGTAATGTACATTAAATATAAGGAGAGAGAAAATGGATGGTCACATTCAGTTAATAAACAGGAGGGAAGGGAAGAAAGTGAGTACGCTTTGATGTACTGCTGGAAAATATAGCACCATAATATGAATATTTGCTTTAGTTCCCTTGTTTTAATTTCCTGAATTACCTCTGGTTTCACTGTTTATTAAACTTTGATTAAATCTTTTTATTAAAACTTCAATCAAAATAACCACCAATAAATTTTATTTAACATAAACCACAAAAATAACAACTGCCGAAAGTGTTTGTTTGGTGATCAGAGAAAAACAGCTTTTTTTTTCTCTACTGGTATTTGATAATTGTGAGATATATGAAAATAACACTGGATACTTAGACATCTACATTTGACTTTTACTTTTATTTTGAGATAATTTTAGATTTACAAAGACAGTGCACAGGGTTCCCATATGCCCATGAATGTTAACATCTTACATAATCAAGGGAAAAATTTCAAAACAAAGAATTTAACAGTATAAAAAATGAATTAAGCTTTGGATTGTATTCAGATTTTACCAGTTTTTTTTTTTTCATTATTTTTTTTTCCTGTTAGAAGATGCCATCCATGATCCCACAGTGTATTCAGCTGTGTATCTCCTCTAGACAGTGACAGTTCCTCAGTCTTTCCTTGTCCTTTATAACCTTGACACTTTGAAGAGTACTAGTCAATCATTTTGTAGAATATCCCCAATTTAGGCTTGTTTGATGTTTTCTCATGATTAGATTGAGGTTATAAATTTTCGAGAAGTGTACCATAGGTGATGTACTCTCTCTGTGCCTCAGATTAGGGGGTATATGTTTAATTACTAGTCATATTAACCTGATCACTTGGTTAAGGTGCTGTCTACCAAGTTCCTATACTGTAAAGTTAGCATTTTCCTTTGTAAATGATTTGGGGAGATATTTCATGACTGAAAATATCTTCTCTCTCCTTAGACTTCTGACTGCTAATTTTGGCATTCATCAATGGATCCTGACTGTGCCAATTATTGTTGTGGTGACCTAATGGTGATTTTTTTTATTTACCTCATTTCTTCTACATTACTAATTGGGATTTTTCTGTAAGTATAAACAAATGAACATTTTAATTTTTCTTTGGGCTGTAATCAAACACTATTATTTAATTTGTTGTTCTAATTTTTCCAGCTTTGGCCATTGAGAACTTAAAATGTGGAAAGTCAAAATTGAGATGCGCAGCAAGTAAAAAAAAACATTCAACATGTTTCAAAAGACAGTACAAAAACATGAAAAACATTTCAATAATTTTTGTACTGATTACATAGTGAAATAATATTCTGAATATATAGGGTTAAATTTAAAAAGATATATTATAAAATTAATTTCCTGTTTCCTTTTACTTTTATGACATGGCTACTTAAAACTTTTAAATTACATATGGGGCTTTCTTTTAAATAAGGCTGC
Organism: Cynopterus sphinx; assembly: GCA_030015415.1. NCBI lineage: Eukaryota > Metazoa > Chordata > Mammalia > Chiroptera > Pteropodidae > Cynopterus > Cynopterus sphinx. The sequence goes on from CM057381.1 coordinate 47,159,774, forward strand.
TGTTAGGTTTGCATGTTCTATGACATTTGAATATTAAAACCAAAAGACAGTAATAGGACAACAATAATTGGAGGAATGTTCAACAGAGTATGGCTAAGTGAAACCTGGTATAAGTGAGGGTTGAAAACATTTAATCCTGCAAAACAACTGCTCTTGATATTGTGAAGGTTAATGAAATGACCTCATCAGGCTCTGAGAGTAAAATCTATTCTGGACAGAGATGCGGGTTGGCACTATCTGGTGGTGGTTGTCCTTTGCTATACATGGGTATGTGCATGTGCTGCCTGGGACATCCAGGATGAAAGTAATACCAGTAATAATATTGTGAAGACTTTTTCCTTCCTTGGCAGCCATCCCTACACTTCCTAGAGGTGAGCCCCCTTTTCCTTTATTCCTTGTCTTCTTCCCACAACTTCCTAGTCCTCAGAAGAACTTGTGCTAGATCTTATTTGAGATACAGAACTGGCAGAGAATAAGAACCAATCACCTTATACTAAGATTCATGTTTTTTCCGATTTCATCATTGTGAGATTTTATTGTTTTATAGGTATCATAAATGCCAGTGTCTCCCCATAAGGGAGGCTGTTTTCCATGGTATACAAAAGCAGATGTAAATTATACAATATACTGATAAAAATAATTCTAGTTAACTCATTTTTATATTAAAGAACCCTCTAACTAGAATTTTCCTTGTACCTTGAACCACTGAGGCATTTTCATAATGACAACAAAGATGATTTTGTTATAGTAGAATGCAAAAAAACATAACAGGGCTCTGTCTTGACTGTGAAAAGAATGACTCATACACGAATATTTTGTACATTTATAAAGACTCCTAGTAAAGTGTTTTCTAATGAAATTCCAGACATCTCAATACCTTACAACCTACAGAATTTCCCCCAACATCCCTCACACCAACTGGACACTGTTCTCTTGGTGATTAAGTGTGTGATTCACTGGGTGGTCTAAGCCCACTACTTCATGATGCAGCTCACTGGAGAACGACAAAAGCTCTAGTGCTGACAGTGGATGACCTTTCTACTTCTCTGTTCTTTCTAAGGGGCAACTGTCAATCATGAATTTCCTCCATTCTGTCTTACTCATGAGAGGCATTTTTATTTTTAAACAAAAACATTAGATAAGGAATCACATGAATCAACTGGAGTCGTATACTTCACTGAAATTCCACAAGGAATGGAAAACAACTGCTTCCTAAAATTTATGAAAGCTGAAGATTGTTACACTGACCCAGCCACTGAGCAGATTTGTCAAGTCTCATTATAGTGGAGTGATCCCATTGTACCCAAGTGGTTAAGGAAGCACCAAACTGGAAAATTAAGCTATCCTGAAGGGCCTCAGTTTTGTGGAATTCAAATACTGAAAATAAATTGGTGGGCTTTTGTGGGGGACAATAAAGATACGCTCAAGTTTGCCAGGCAGAAAAAGTGAAGGCATTACCAGCATTCAAATTTATATGTACCTTTCCTATATTTTTTTTAAAATCGTATATGGTACAGTTCTGTGGCATTAAGTAGGCTCATATTGTTTTAAAACCAAAACCACTATCCATCTCCAGAATTTTTCATCATCCTAAACCGAAATTCTATATCCATTAAATAACAACTTCTTATTCCCTGCTTCCACAACTACCGGCAATTACCATCTCACTCTGTCTTTGTGAAGGTGACTGCTCTAGATACCTCATTTAAGTGGAATCATCCCATATGTCTTTCTATGACTGGCTCATTTCATTTAGAATCATGTCGTAAAGGTCCATCCATGTTGCAGCACGTGGCAGAATTTCCTTCCTTTTTCAAAATGAATAATATTCCATTGTACACATAATTATAACATTTTGTTTATCCATTCACCCATTGAGGGACACCTGGGTTGCTTCTAGCTTTTGGCTACTGTGAATAATGTTGCTATGAAAATGGGTGTACAAATATCTCTTTAAGTCCTTGCTTTCAATTCTTTTGGGGATGTACCCAGACGTGGAATTGCTGAAACATATACTAATTTAAAAAAATTTTTGAAAAACGACTATATTGCTTTCCATAGTGGCTACATCATTTCATATTCCCACCGATAGGCACAGGGTTCCTTTCTCCACAGGCTTACTAACACTTTCTTTCTGGCATTTTGATAGTAGCTGTCTTAATGGATATAAGGTAGTAAGTAACTGTATATAATGGATATAAGGTAGTGGTTTTGATTTACATTTCTCTAATGATTAGAGACGTTGAGTATCTTTTCATGTACTTGTTGGCCTTTCATACATTTTCTTTGGAAAAATGTCTATTCAGGTCTTTTGCCCATTTTTAAATTGGATTACAGTCATGTGCCACTTAATAATGCGACAGCTCTGAGGATCTGGGTACTACAGTAGTGGGCCTATGAATTAGCCTCCCTTCCCTGGTAGGGTAGCAGGGCAAGACCCGGGTCTACATGGCTCATTGTTTGGGGCCTTGAATCAGGCAAGAGTGTGCATTGGATATTCTGGTCAGATGCAGCCAGCTGTTTTGCTCTACAGCCAGGGAAAGCCATGGGCTGTGCTCCCCATTCAAGTGCCACTATCGGCCAGCTGCTGGATGGGCTGTGCAGCTTCCTGTGTGCTCTGGTAAGGTACCCTGGTTGGGTGGGCTGAAAATTTTATTCAGCAATGAGTCTCCCTACCAGGCACAGTGAGAGAAACAGCTCCCAGGCTACTAATGCTCTTTGCGGTCTTGACTCAAGCCATTGGTGCCCCACATTCCCTGGCTGAACAGGGCCACTGGCTTTGCTGCTCTGGGGCAGTCAGCTCTGCCCTCCCGCCTTTCGGCTGAAGAGTTGCTGGGTTATGAAGCTTCTGGGCGTTCTTGCCAGTCTTTCCCATCAGAAGTGGCTGGGGGCCATGCTCTACAGCAGGTGGGGCTGAGTCTGGATCCTGCCTGGGTAGGACTGGGAGGGTCCACTTCAGGCAACTCCCAAATCCTCTGCTCACTAGTTGGGAGGGGCCAGAGCCACACTCCGTAGAGGGTGGGGCAATGAATTAACTCCCCTGCCTGGGCATAGCAGGGGAACTCTCCATGCTGGGTAGTGGCTTTGCTCTGAGATTGATCAGCTCTGCCCGCTTGTCTCTTGGCCAAAGAACTGTTGTGTTATGAAGCTTTTGGGCATTTTTGCCAGCCTTTTTTTTTTTTTACTGTCAGAAGTGGCTAGGGGCCATGCTCTGCAGCAGGCGGGGCTCCCACTTAGCTCTTCTACCTGAGTGTGCATAGACCATGCTCTGGCCAGCAGAACTCCTTGTTTAGGAAGACCTGTACCCTGCCAAATTTCCTGGTCAAAATGAACCACAGACTTGGTTCTGCAGATGAGCAAAGCCCCTAGTTGGGGTAACTACCTGGCTCTGCAGTTAGAAACTTGGTCTGCTAGGATCCGAGTGTTGTTACTGAAAGCCCTTCCCCTTTCTTCGTCTCAATAAAAACGACAATGGTTGAGCCCCCAGATTCTCCAGTGATCCCATCCCCATGGGGAAAAACCGAAGTAGGGGCTGCCACAAAGCAACCCACAATGCTGGGGGGCTGATGTCACCCAGGGCTCTCTTCCCATTGGGGGAACTGTAGGCTTAGGGGAGACCTATGGGCATGCTGTTGTGCTGGCCTGGGAGGGGTCAGTGCAGCCAGCCTGCAGCCATTCCTCTTGCCCTTCCAATGCTGTCTGTCTTGGTCTCTGTGGTGCGGGGTGGGGAGGCTTCAGCCTTATTCCCAAGTCCTAGGATTCTCTCAGTGGTGTCTTGTCCATGAATAGTTGTTGTTCTTGTGAGAGGAAGTGAAGTCAAGAACAACCTAGTCACCATCTTGGTGATGTTTATCTTCTTTTAGAATAATTTTGGAGGATACAGAATTTAGGTTGGTGAGTTTTTTTCTCTCTCAATTCTTTAAATATCTCACTCCACTGTCTTGTTTGCATGGCTTACAAAAGGTTGAATATAATTCTCATCTTTATTTCTCTATAGGTAAGTTGTTTTCTTGTCTGGCTTCTTTCAGGATTTTTCTTTTCTTTGATTGCCTGCATTTGTATATAATACGCCTAGGCATAGTTTTTTTTTTTTTTCCTTTCCCCACCCCTACAGTTTTTATCCTGCTTGGCGTTCTCAGAGTTTTCTAGATCTGTGGTTTGGTGTCTGACATTAACTTGAGGAAAATTCTCAGTCACTGTTGCTTCAAATATTTCCTTTTTTTTCTTTCTCTCTTCTCTTTCTGGTATTCTCACATGTATGTTACATCTTTTGTATTTGTCTCACAGTTCTTGGGTATTCCCACCCCATACCCACCCCCAGTGTTTTTCGCATTTCTTTTCCATTTTTGAAGCTTCTATTGACATCTGTCTGTCTGTCCGTCTGTCTGCCTGCCTATCTATCTATCTATCTATCTATCTATCTATCTATCAATCATCTATTTATCTATTATCTATCTATCTATATTTGGATATCATTAATTTACGACAAAAGAGACATGGAAATTATTTACATGAGATTTCAGAACTTCAGTGGTATGGGCAGCTTCACAGGATGCCATTTCAATAGTGATTTACTTCAGTGTACATACTTTCCAAAGATGTCACCATCTCTAAATAAGAAATAATCTTTGTCATCTAGAACTGCTTTGGTGCCTCGATATTCTGGAAGAAGGACTTTGTCTCCAACTTTCATGCTAACTGGCTGAATCTCTCCACCCTTTTCTTGAGAGCCCGATCTAACAGCTACTACTGTTGCTTGCAATACTTTTTCCTTGAGATTTTTCTGGAAGCATAATGCTTCCTTTGGTTAAAGTTTCCACAGCACTCCTTTCAACTAATACTCAGTTAAAGAGGGGAAGAAACTTTCTATACACCTGTCTGGCCACAACTTCTGCCGCCACAGTTCGTACTGTGCTCCGGTACTGCGACCATAAGGAGAGACCTGCAAGTCTGGCCGTCTGGGCGTGTGAACTTTGGAAAAGACTACTGACATGCTCTTAAGCTCGGAGATTCTATTCTCAGCTATGGCCAGTCTTACTAATGAGTTCATCAAAAGCATTCTTCATTTCTGTTAGTGCTTTTGATCTCTAGCATTTTTTAAATTCTTTCTTAGCATTTCCATTTGTTTACACTGACTATCGAGTCTTCCTACTGTATTCAATAGCATTCTTAGCATATTAATCATAGTTGTTTTAAATTCCTGGTCTGATCATTTTAAATCCCTGCGATATGAGTCTGGTTCTTATGCTTGCTCTGTCTCTTCAAACCATGTTTACTACCTTTTAGTATGCTTTGTAATTTTTTCTTGATAGGGACAATGACTGGGTAGAAGGAATTTCTATAAATAGGCCTTTAGAAATGTGGTGATAAGGGGCGGGGAAGAGTGGCATTCTATAGTTCTGTGATTTAGTCTCAGTCTTCAGTGAGCCTGTGCTTCTGAACTGTGAACTTCACATGGACTTCTCACCCTTTCCCTCCCTCCTCCCCCCTCTTGTCATCAAGCAAAGTACTCTTTCTCTTTTACTTCACCCAGTGGGCCCGGCTTCTTACTGGCTCCTTTATTTTTGTTTTCTCAGTCCATATTCAAGTTAGGTGCACGAAGCTTAGCAAGCTTGGCAATCACTTGAATCCCCAATTCATTCTTCTATCTAACTTTCCCAGGGAGCCTTCCACTTTGGACTACAGAGCAGATACCTGACTTAATTTAGCTCAGTACTGCATGCATACTCCTACACCCAGAACATTACAGATGGGAGTGGGGGTATGAATCAGATATCAAACTCCATCTTGAACCTCCAAACATTACTATGAACAACACAACTTAATTCTTAATCTTATAACCACCCTATAAAGGTAGATGTTACCATCTCTGAAAAACCAAGGTTCAGACAAGCGAACCCTATGTCGCTAGGACCCATGGTAAGTGGCTAACAGACCTTGGGCTGTTCACAAGTCATGCTAAATTACAAGCACAATGAATCTTTATGGAGTGACAGTAATGAACTGTGGTGACTGTTATGCAATCCCATAACAAAAACTTTGAAATTGGACACTTAAATGGTGAATTTTACGGTACGTAAATTATAACTCAAAAAATCTTTTTCAAAAAGCGAACATAGTGGTTGAGTACAGGAACAGAATATTAGGTTAAATATCATCTCAATCCTGTGATAAGGTGATTGTTGGAAAATCAAGTGAAAAATAAATTTATTAAAAAATGCACTAATTTGTCATGGGATTTACATTATATCACATCATATTTTGCCACAATGAGTTTAAAATAAATCTTTGTCACTTACCAGAAATAAAAATAAAAAACACGTAAATTAAAAATTCTGATAAAAACAGGAAATATATATTACTTTCTGAAAATACCTTATCTGATACAGGTATCTTAACTATAAAAAATATGAATATGATTTATTAAAAATGTCAAGCTCCACCATTAGCTCTTTAACAGCAAGAAGAATGAGGCCAGAAGAGAGGAAGAAACAGGCTAGTAGCTTGGCTTTCTGAAATAAAGGATCTGACTGTATGTATGATTGTAGTATGCTTTCTAAACTAAGAAAAACAACTGTAGATGTTAAAATGGTTGGAAAAAAACAGTTGTTGGGAGTACACTGGGGTCAAGCTAGATATTAGCTGCTTCTGAAAGATCTACTGAGAAATTTTTAATGGACAACTAAAAATAACTTCTTTCAGTATATTGATCTGGCTAAATTTTTTTTCGCCTCTAAAAATGTATGTATATATGTATACCACAATGTATATATACAAAATACTCAATGAAATCCAAACAACTACTGTCTAAGACATTCAAGGTACTATATTAGCCACTGCATGCATATTATGCTTTGTTTAGAAATTATACTTATAGTATTTTCTTCTTCTGCCATCTTTTAACAAAAAGCAAAGATATGGCATTTGATGAGATATAAAATTCAAAATTATCAGCATTTTAGAAAAAATATCCCAACCTCCATAATTCATCGCACCTCAATGATTCTAAAACTGCTTTGGGACCAGTAGGTTACTAATATTATAATCACATTCCATCTGCTCACCAACCTGTTTGCTCTGTATATTCTGAAGTTAAAAATAATGTGAAGCAAAGAACAATATTTGTAAATTACATTACTTTCATTATCATCTTTATGGATATTAAATTGTTGCAACAATTAAATCCTTAAAATTCTAAGTAACCATCTCAATCTCAGCTTCGAGATGCTTCCTAACAGAAAGCAGACTTTCTTTTTTTAACTTGCCCTTTTGAAGGTAAGAAGTGGATGGTGTTTTTTTCCAGTTTTCTACATACCTGAGTTCAGTATAGTTGAGATGGCTGAGAAAAATGGCTACTTATTCAGATTCTTAGTAAAATTACATTTCATAGAACTATGTGAGATAATCTTTCTTAATTCTTAATTCCTAAAATCTTTTGTCTTTTAAACACCAAAATCTGGGAGATGGACCCAAGATCAATATCATTTTTAGCTGACAAATTTTTAAGTAATATTAATTCTTTAGCTTGAAAATCTTCAAGTTAATGATCATTTTTTAATGACTAAGGCATTTCTCTGTTCCTTTCCTTTCCTTATCTTACATTAGATGCATTTTTTACCCAATTTATATGTTAAATCAATAACATTCTTTACATATCCATAAATTTACCCTTACTTAATATTCATTTAGCTTGTCTTCTAAATTTGTAAACTCCATATAGAATTAACATTAGAATTATTATTTTACCAAGAATCGAGCATGATGTAGTATATTCTCCATGTTAGAATTGTGAGGATAATCGAACAAATAGCAATGACAATGAGAATGTTAAATCTTATTCTATTCTAGTATTTCAATGAGGCGGAATGGATATCCACAAACTGTTTAAAAGTATGAGTACCTCATATAGAGAACTGAGTTTTATTTCTTTTTTTCTTCTTCCCCTCTTTAATCCCACCCCATCTCCCTCACCCACTTCCACCTGTGACCCATGTATGTTGCTGTTTCCCCTTAAAAACTGGATCTCTGAAGGTGGGGTGTCCCCTCCCACACACTCAAGGCGTGCACCCAGGGCCTGGTGCACCCAGGGCGTGGTGCACCCAGGGTATGGTCCGTGCCTCCACCTGGGGAGTGAACCCAGGACCTTCTGCGTGCAAAGCAGATGTGCTAACCACTACACTATGGAGCCACCCCCTATTTCTTCTTTATAGTCAAATATCTTACACGATTTTATTAATTTTTCCATTGCTAGTTCTCTCACTACCAATGAATCCTAACGCTAACCCTCCTACCCCCCCATCCAATTTTTCTTTGTATATTTATCACATTTGCTGTTATCTACAACCACTGTCAGACCTGTAGCAATTTCTCTTTGTCTTGGTTTTCTCACTAGTAATTATGATCAACCCATTTGGCTATTTAAAAGTTTAAAATGAGAACTACTTTTGGACTTTATAAAATTTATAGGCTAACACAAAACAGCAAAGATTATTCCATGATTTTTGGACTTTATAAAATGAGTTATAGGCTAACACAAAACAGCAAAGATTATTCTATGATGTGATGTTTTAAAAATGCTTATTCAGAATTAAAGAGAACAACTGTGCAAGATGTTAAGCAAAGGCAACACTGCTGCAACCCAGAGAATGAGGGAAATGAGAGTGGAGGGGGGAACCCAGAAGCACATTACTTAAAATTAGTTTAATTGTGTCTTATTAAAGTGAGGTTGGACACATGTATTTTTAATAATTTTAAAAATCAGGTAAGAAAGATTTCTCACGTTTCCTAAACACTGTTGTACAATAACAGCAATAAACAAAAGAAGACCATTAATTTTCCTCATGAATAATACCACACTTATTTTATTTTCTCTTTTCTGTTAGTTGCTGAATTCTGTGAAGAGCCTCATGTAGCTAACTTCTAAGCAATTTTAACATAAGATATAAGCTCCTATAGCCTATTCATCTCATCTCACCCACCCCATCCCAATCAGAGAGAGTACCTTACTCCTTATCTATTTTTCCATCATTTGTATTAAGCTGTAAAATTTCTTAAGGCAAGGGAAAATGCCTTAATATTTATATATTTGTTCTCTCCAAATTTCCAGTATACTGCCTAGTATAAAATAGGTCAACAAATAGATGCTTTATGAATAATGTACAACTGAGCAAAGGCACTGGGGAAGAAATGGTAATTGTCCTGCATGAAGAAAGCTGAGATCTTCCACAAGGCAATTTGGCTAACTGCACTCTTCACTACAATTTTTGTTTTCATCTTTGAACATTCCACCACCTCCCACCCACTGCTACGCTGTGTTCTCATTAGCTAGAGAGCCTGTCTTTTTCATATTCGAATCTAGGGTATAGTACCCAGCCAGGCATAGAAATAGCTACTTAAAGATTGTATGAGGAATAAATGATCCTCGATACCTAATTTGCCTGGGAGGAGAACACTAGTAGTTCTGGGAGGATTTAATATAAAAATTTAATATAAAACTTTCTCATCTATACAGAATCGAAAGTTGGCATGGAAACATTAAGACAAGATTGCTGCCCAGCAAAGATTTTGAGTATGTAGCGACAGAGAAGAGCGGCAGCGTGTTGCTGCCTGGGGAAACAAATCCTGCCTTTGCCCCATACTAACTGTGACTTCGGGACTCTTAATGAATGCTTCTTGGGTTCACTTTGCTCATATGAGAAAAAGAGAACACTGGCCTGGAGTAGTGCTTTTCCAAAAAAAAATTTTTTTAAAGTACAGATACTTTTTATAAAGTAATACTAAGTAGAACAAATATATATTTAAAAAAGATAAAAGTGGGGCTGCTTTGGTTATTTCAAAGAGGCATGATGCTTGTGGGAGGCAAAAACTGGGTCCCAGTTATCTTCCTCCTTTCTCTTTACTCACATGACATAGGGTGGCTCACAGACATCTCCCTGAAACCCCAGGGCTCCATGGAACCCAGTTAGAAAACCAATGAACTAAAAACCTCCAAGGTCCCTCCAGTTATAACATTCCATGAATATATAATTTGATTTCTTCTAAGGTTCTAAAATCAACATCAAGATACCCCCCACGTAAGTACACATTACCGTGCAAATTTTGTAGCAGCATCATCTTCCCTATAACTATTGTTTAAACTACCCAGCTGTAGGCTGATACTCTAGGAAATGTAGTTCCTTGCATTGTTGTCATTATTATATTTCTTCTATCATCTTATGCAGACCTTATTTCATATAATCACTATGCTCAGCAAAGGAAGCTTTAAAGGGACAAATCCAGACATGCATCATTTTTTTAATGAGCTTACAGTCTGATGAGACATTCCTACAAATAACTGTCATGGGGAGTAGAAACTGATGGTATCATTAGATAAGGTAAAATGGACATTTAAGGGCTAGGATTATTTCTGGTTGATACGATTAGGAAAGAAGTCATGGAACAGATTATGAGCTGGGCTGTAAAGGATGGTAGGCCTGAACACAAAGGAATGGTAGAGATGCAGAGTCTCAGCAGAGGTTACTTTATGAACATTGGCAAAAAGGCAGGAAGTCATGTATAAGTCAGTACGGGGAACAGCACCTAGTGTCAGCGAGTTGAAATGTAGGAAATGTGGAAAATAAAATAGATTACTGGCAGAATGTGCAGAGCCTAACTAAAGTTTGAGAGCAGAGGAATACTTCAAATAGGTTAAAGCAGAGGAAAGAAGCTAGAGATGGAGGTACTTGTCAGGAGGCAAAAAGCAGGGATGTCTGATTCAGAGCAACTGTCTGAAGCCATTTCTGCAGCAGTGAGTGAGGTGGCATGGAAGGAGTCAAAGGTGACATAGAGGCCAAAATCTAGGTAAGCAGGGAAATACTGGTTTCATTAATAGAAACAGAGAACACATGACAAAGCCTAGAGACAGATGATGAGTGGTCACTGCCCTTGGAAATATCCTGCAGGAAACTGCAAAAAAAAAAATAAATTAGATTTGGGAAAGAGGTCAGAGCTATATGTATTGGGAAGAATTTTTACAGATACAGCAGATAAAGTTTTAGGAATGAATGAGACTGCCAAGAAAGCCACTTTTAGTGAAAGATGAAAACTCTAACTGCTGATATTTGGGAGGAACCAACATTAATGGATTATAGGAGGAAAGTGAATAAGAGATGGTGTGATCAGAGGGTACAAGGAGAACCGGATGAGCACAGTACGACACATAATTACATACATGCTCATACTTATTTGTCAAGGAAAAAGCTTAGTTCTTCATCTGAAGGATCATACAAAGTAACATACACTAGGGATTTCTAAAGCGTGTTCTAGGGAACACTAGTTTTAGTAGCTGTTAGAAGGTACTTTATAATTAAAATAGGACTCACTGATGAAAAGGTTTGGGTATTGACCCTTCATCTCTATAGGAATTCAGAGGGGACATCACATTGACCCATAAACTAATTGTTTTACAGCCGCTAAGACACAGCAGTGTTCTTTCCACAGGAAGTCAGCTTGAGAAACACTAACAGAAAAATTTTTAAATTCACAGAATATTAAAACTGAGGACAGTTGTGATCATTTTATCCAATCTTTTAAAGATGAAGAAAATTAATTATATGATAAACTACTATAATACTTTATTCTTGGTGGGTGATAAAGAATAAATGTGAAAGCACTGAAATGACAAACAAAAAGGAAAATAACAAAGCAGATAGAAATCAGGGCTTTAACAATATTAGTTACCATCTGAGGGATAACAAGCTTTATTCTTAGTGCTTTAGAATATTCACAGTGTCATTCTGAGGGCCTTATGAGGCTCAATAATTGCTTATCATACATAAGAGGAACCTGAGGCCTAGAGGTTAACATGGCAAGTGACCCAGCTGGGATGTAGCAAAACTGGAATTCAAACCCAAATCCATCTGACCCTGGGATCTTGGCTCCTGAACATGATGCTCTGTTGACTTGACAAGAGGGAGATAGAAGTTCTTGGGTAAACTCCTACCCCCACACATGCATACAGCCCCAAGATCAAGTTTTCTTGCACCAAATTGCTACTATGTAAATATAAATAAAGCATACTATAACAAATTCAATATATCAAAAACCTAGGTTTACAAAACACTCTCAGGAGTATATTGATTCACGTTTTAGAACAAATTTATAAAAGAATCCTTAAAATATTCTCTCCCTTAGTGTGAATGTTAATAATTATTTCATTTTTATTTATTTTTCCTAGAGTAGATATTTTTTGCATAGGTTAGGATATGCTTTTAATATTTCTGTAAGATTTTAAGTATATCATTTATGTTAGTCTAGGAAGTCCACTTTCACTAAAGAGAGAAATAAAAAAATTATCACTTTAGATCTCAGACCATGAATTCTTATTAATCTCATTTCACGGGAAAACTCATTAAGTGAATCTCATGATACACACACATGTGCGTGCGCACACATACAGAGACACAAGCCATCACATATAGTTGTAAATATTATGGTATCAACTTAAACTTTGTATCCCTAATTTCAAACAGTACCATATGACCTTAAAATTAGTGGAAACAATTCAAGTGGTATTGATGTTTTTTATTTTTTTTGTTCTGATTCTGTAAACGTAAGCTCATTGCAAATTGCTATGTTAGGTCACATGGTAAAAAAATATTTATGAATGCTTAATATGAGTGGAAATCAAAAATAAAATTCACATGTAGTTCTAATTAATTAAAAACATATTTTGACTTAATTACTTTACAACTTCATTAAAAATTTAAAAGACTCTTCCCTAGCAATGTTTTAAAGATCAATTCTTAACTCCTGCATTGATCAGTAAAAATTTGACAAGAGTGGTATTGTTGGTCTACACAGAGTTAGGTGTAATTTATTTGTAATATATATTCAAAGTATGTATCTTGAAACACTACATTTTGCTGTCAGATAGGTTCAGGAAACATTGCAAATTCTATTCTCTTAGAGACTGACAATATAAATTGGCATTATATAAGCTCCTGGAAGTTCTGCAGTTAAAAACCTTTTTTTTTTAGCTTTATTTAATCTATCATTTCTCAAGTGTAGCTATCAATATCCTGGCATAATTGGTGGCACAGGAAATAGGATGGAAAAGCTCTGATCTACAGTGGCAAGAAGGAGAGATTAAAATAAATGAATGGTACCAAAAACATTTGTATTAGAGTTTGAAATGATTGTAATTTTATCAGATTTTCTTTTAGACTGCTATTTTTAAAAAGGATACGTTAAAAAGATAATAAATGGCCTACAGGCATAGCAACCAAAATAAAAGCAGAATAGGAGCATGCTGGGTACCAAGAAAAAGGTGTGGATACTTCGGTTTTATACAAAGTAGGTAAGACACTGGTGTAAAATGAGAACTGTCCATGCATATTTAATCCTTCTCTAAGATAACTTCTAAGGTATACAAAAGAAAGAAAAGAGTAATTAGTTTGTTTATTACATACAAGGCTGACATCCAGCATACTTACACTGCCCATTCAAGCTTCTCATTCTTGATTGAGTTGTACAGAGCCTGCGAAGACAGAAAACAAGATGAAATTATTCTTTTTATTCTATTCCACGTTTGAATTCAGACAATGACCAAAGCCAAAGGGGCTTGAGTAAGTCAGCAAGCAGCTCCCAAGCCCCTTGCTGAGCATTCTCTGCAAGGATGAGGAATGCAGTTGAGGTAAACAAGCACAGGGTACGCAGTGTTTTGTGAAAGAGATTTTCACAAAGTCAAAACTGTCTTTTATAAATCAAACACACAATACCGTACTACATTCTACTACAGGAAAACATTACTGTAATATCTGTATCTAATTTAAAATAGGATATGATTAAAATCAGATCATGTATTCTATTTTTCTTATTCAAAATATGCCCTTGTAGTTTCACTAATTTGGATATTGGAGTGCTCATACCTTTCTCATTAATAAAGCAAATATAACTATTTTCCTAACAACTCAATGAGCAAGATACGTGGAAGGGGGACTAAAGTCCGATTATGAAAGATCACTTAAGAATAATGTCAGAGTTTCTATAGTAACCAGCTTTAATCAGTCCAACTTTACGGTTGTGCTTTACAGTTAGGATTATGCTGGCGAGTGTGAGGTAGTAAGTGGGCAGGGAGAAAGCTTCTTTAGAGTCTCAGCAGCAATAATGACAAAAGCAGCCTAAGACTGTCAGTTTTCCCAGCTCTGGCAATGATCACTACGTCAATGATCCAAGAAAATGCTACTCGACATCTCTACTTTCTTAATTTTGAGTAAGATGCTATAAAGAAAACACAAATGCATCTCTAAGATACAAAATCACAACAGCCAATTATACTGAAGAAAAGGATAACTTGGTGCATGACATTAAAGTGAAGGTGGAACATTTTTCTTCCAAGAAGGACTGGGATCTCTTAGACTCAGCAAAGACTTCATTCACTTCGAGATGGGAAAAGCGGGGTCAGAGGCCATCCAACCCCCTTATCTTTCAACAGAGGAAATCGCAAGCTCCGAGTTTCCCAGGTCGCAGAGAAGAGGGAGAACTGCCTCGTATTCCCATCTCTGCCTTTCACTATGTCAGGTCCGAGCGTAGGCCACAGTCTAAATGTGCGTAAAAACAACCCTTTCAGTGAAAACACTTTCCTATTCAGTACAAATATATTTAGATTACAGATCTCATATTATTTAAGATTTCATATATGTATCCTTAGCCAGAATATTGACGAATTCTGTGAGAATTCTTCAGTGTGGCTACAATAGTCAATTTAACTATTGCACAATTATGGGAGTTAATAAAAATTAGGACACATTTCATCATTATCAGGACATGGTAAAACATGTCCTCAAATGCAAAAATGATAAAAGACTAAATTAAAATAAGGGGTAAATAAAGGTGCAAAGATCATACTGTAAACTGAATATGTTTTTTTTTTTGAGAACTCAAATATACTCAAGAACCACAACCTATTATACAGGTAATGTCTCACAAGGCTGCGCTTAGAGAAGTGCAGAGAGAGCTGATGTCTAGCTCAAGACTCGGGAGACTCTTGCTGGATAAATGCCTTTTAAATGGATTCTATTACTTGTATGAGCCATTTTGAACCCACAAGTAATAGTGGGCTGAGAAACTGCAATTGAAAAGAGACAGATCATTAAAGGTTCTTTGTGTCATCATACTCAATACTACCCCAAGTAATTTAACAATGGGGTAAAGATAAAAAAAAAAATCTGGTCATAAAGGTAGATAGTTGAAAATGGTATCTAAGTATCTAGATTTTTTTCTAATACATTCAGTTCTGCCCTACAACAGTTTTTTTCAATTTTCTTTTGCCCATGAGAATATTTTGCTTAGAAATACTGAGGTCCAAATTAGAAAATTCTTATTATTCCATCAGCTGCATGTGGTACAACAAAAATCTATAAAATATATTGTAAACTTTGACAAACTTGCTATATCATAAGTCAAATCCTCTCCCTATGTATATAACAGACAAATCTAAAAGGTAGATGTTATCCTTACCCTTTTTCAATCACAAAATTAGAGATTTTCATGAATTTTTTTAGAGCTTTATGATGATCATTTTTCTAACAAAGAAAAATTTGCTTTGCAAATGCATCTAACACTCCTATACCCTCACTACAACTTCCTATCCTTCTGTCTACTTAGCTTAGTTAACCAGTGAATTCCCTTGATTCCTTTATCCTTAGCTCTAAAGTCATCACTTCCTCTCTTGTGTAAACTACACCCCAAATGGTCTCGTTAATATCTTCAATTTCTTTGACCAATCCTACTCTGACTTCCCATATGCTAGTAGTTAAGATTTCTTTAGTTTCAAACACAAATACCTAATCCCAACCATCTTAACAGGAAAGGGACCTAATAGTTTATGTTGCCAAATCATAAAAAGAGATAGGTAAGGCTGGTCTCAGAGACACAGGAATTTAAAACTCTCCCCACTCTCCTCTCAACAATTCTCCTCTTTCCACCCCAAACATCTCCACTCCTTCTCTTTCCTACATGAGAAATGTGTCCACAACAAGCAACATCGATTCACATCTCTGTGTCTCTCCACAAGAGAAAACAAGCAGGTCTTTTTCCCATCTCCAGGTTGAAGAGGTTCCTGTTGGTGTGGGTTAGGTCACCTGTCCTCCTCATGGGCGAATCATGTGGTTGGGAGATGAGGCTCTTTGACTGGGCTCATCCCTGAAGCCAAGGGGGCTGGGGTATCTATTAAAGAGAGGGTAACATTGACCTACCCACTAATGTAATCCTCCCGAGCTTCACAGCCTCCCCTATTTGTATGTGGCTAATTCAGCACTAATAAAAAATAATGCCACTGCAGATGCATCGTCTCATACTGCAGCAGAGCCTTCATTCCTGAGCCTCCTTTAACTTTTTGCCATCTTCCCTCAAACGCATCTTCACTGGTATCTATTCTTTCCTCCTTTCTGATGGTGAGAGAAAGAGTGTCCCTTCTCTGCAAGGCTAAGTCTCTAACACTGGTCCTGATACCTTCCTCTTCTGTGTAACATCTCCTCCTCTACTGCTTCTTTTCTATCAGCTTTCAAATATGTGCAAGTGTCTCCCGAGCCGCTTCTGCAATTTAGTGACCACCCTTTGTTCCTCAGCCTCTTTTTTTTTTTTTTAAATCCAAGTTTCAGGGAGAAGTTTGTGCAATATTTATCTCCACTCAATCTCTTCAATTCAGGCCATCCAACTTTCATCCCTGTTCCTCCATTACAACCGATCACGATAAACTCCTTCCTTCCTGTTAAATCAAGGCCATTTTTTAGTGTTCCTGCATTTCTTCACCTTTCAGCAGCACAGAATACTCTCAAGTATGTTTTCCCTTATTTTCAGTGATACAATACATAGTCTCCTGAATTGACTCCTGTCTCCTTGGATAATCCTCCTCATTACTCTTATCTTCTTCATCATATCTCTTCAATGTGGATGAAGCAGAAGGGCTTTATGTTCAATCTATGTGACCTTTAGTGAACTTCAGATTCACATGTCAGCTGTACTTGGATGTTCCCAAAGCAGCACACACTCAGAAAAGACCTAATTGAGAACGTATGCTCTCGATCTTAGTAAACTGTATAGGTATAAAACATTTAATAAAGTCCAAGATCAGTAGTTTATAGTAACATAAAACATGCTCAAGTCAGAATTCCAGAATTTTTCTATCAATTGTTCCATACTGTAACTGCCTACTAATGGCACAAGAACAAGCCTTTCAGTAATAATGGTTTAAGGACAAATTATTAAAACTCTCAAGTTCCAATCAAGAAACAATAAAATGGAATTTCAGAGCTGAAAGGGGCCTAAGAGAACATGAAACAAATTTTTCCATAGCTGAGGAAAATGTTAACTAACTTCTCCTAAGGTCCACTAGCTGGTTTTCAGAAACTTTGTTTCAGAAATCACATTTTTTCTCAGGAATCAGGAAACTACAGCCACCTAACTACATTCTTTTCTATCAACTAACTATAACTACATTTTCTCCTCCTGAAATCAAACTTCATAGCATCAAAATGCATGATTTAAGTCAAGGCTCATGTGAAAAGCCTGTACCTCTTTTAGAACAGATTCAAATAATGCTGTTCACTGTAGTAGTCTGTTCTTAAAAGACGAGCTTTAAATTTGAGCCACTGCTGCTAGGACACATGCTAGAAATGCCTCTGTAGGCGAGGATGATGGGTTTGCTGCACTGATCCTATAATCTCAGCCCATTTTATCACCAAAGGTATTTGCCATATGAATGGCTGAAAGTGGAGGTATACTTACCACTCAGGAAAATATTTTATCTCTAGCTATGAGGGATTATCTGACCTAACTCCGAGAGAGTAAGGTTTGTGGGTAAATACTGTCACGAAAGGCTGGAAAGGCTGCTGTTTCCCTATGGCCATGAATTGGTAGTTGGGATAAGTGAATAAAGGTTGACCTTAATGGGCCATTGCAGCTCATATGAATGATAACCAGCTGTGGAAGGCTAAATAATGAACCCCAATAGATGTCCAGGCTCTTTTTATTTTTTAAAATTGTTTATTGGGGTAACTTTGGTTAATACAATTATATAATTTTCAGGTGTACATTATCATTTCACATCTGTATATTCTATTATGTGTTTACCACCCAAAGTCCAGTTTCCTTCAGCTATCATATATTTGATCCCCTTTATCCATTTCAACCTCCCCCCCAAATCCTATATTTGACCCCCTTTACACTGTCTACCTCCCCTGTTCTCCCCCGTCCCACTAGTAACCACAGGTCTATAGTCCTCTGGTAACCACTAATCTATAGTCCATGTCCATGAGTCTCTGTTTGTTTGTCCTGTTCATTTGTTGCTTTTAGGTTTATATTCCATATATAAGTGATATCATGTGATTTTCAACTTTTTCTGTCTGGCTTATTTCGCTTAGCATGATTATCTCGAGGTCCATCTATGTTGTCGCAAATGACAGCATTTCATAACTCTTCTTATGGCTGAGTAATATTCCATTGTATAGAAGTACCACAGCTTCTGTAGCCAGTCACCTGTCGTAGGACACTTTGGTTGCTTCCATGTCCTGGCCACTGTGAATAATGCTGCTAGGAACATCAGTGTGCAAATATGTTTTCGGATATGGGTTTTCAAGTCTTTGGGGTATATACCCAGTAGAGAGATTGCTGGATTATATGGTAGATCAAGTCTTAGTTTTTTGAGAAACCTCCATACTGTTTTCCATAGTGGCTGTACCAATTTGCAGTCCCACCAGCAGTGTATGAGGGTTCCTTTTTCTCTGAATTCTCTCCAACATTTGGTATTACTTGTCCTATTAATTGTAGCTACTCTAACAGGTGTGAGATGGTATCTCATTGTGGTTTTGATTTACATTTCCCTAATAGCTAGTGATGATGAGCATCTTTTTATATATTTGTTGTCCATTTGTATGTACTCTAGGGAGAAGTGTCTGTTCAGGTCCCTTTGTGCATTTTTAATAGGATCATTTGTTTTTTTGGTTGTTGTTGTTATTGAGTTGTATCAGTTCTTTGTATATTTTGGATATTAGGTCCTTATCAGAGGTGTTGCTTGCAAATATATTTTCCCATTAGGATGGTTCTCTCTTTACCTTGTTAATGATTTCTTTTGTTGAGCAGAAGCTTTTTAGTTTGATGTAGTCCCATTCATTTATTTTAGCTTTTATTTCCTTTGCCTTTGTGGTCAAATTCATAAAATCCTCTTTAAGTCCAAGGTCCTTCAGTTTAGTTCCTATGTTTTCTTCTATGCATTTTATTGTTTCAGGTCTTATATTTAGTTCCTTAATCCATTTTGAGTTAATTTTGGTGTGTGGTGATAGACAACAGTCCAGTTTCATTCTTTTGCAGGTGGCTTTCCAGTTTTCCCAGCACCATTTATTGAAGAGGCTTTCCTGTCTCCACTGTAGGTTTTTGGATTCTTTGTCAAAAATTATTTGCCCATATAAACATGAGTTGACTTCTGGACTCTCAATTCTGTTCCACTGGTCTGTATGTCTCTTTTGCTGCCAATACAATGCTGTTTTGATTACTATCGCTTTGCAGCAGAATTTGAAGTCAGGCAGTGTGATGCCTCCAGTCTTGTTCTTTTTTTCTCAGAATGGCCTCGGCAATTTGGGGTCTTTTGTGCTTCCATGAAAATCTAATTTTTTGTTCTACTTCTTTAAAAAATGCCTTTGGGATTTTGATGGAGATTGCATCATATCTGTATAACGCTTTAGGTAATGTGGTCATTTTAACTCTGTTGATTCTTCCAATCCAAGAACACAAAGTATCTGTCCATTTCTTTGTATATTCTTCGATTTCTTTTAATAGGGTCTTATAATTTTCATTATATAGGTCCCTCACATGTTTCATTAGATTTATTCCTAGGTATTTTATTCTTTTTGTTGCCATTGCAAAAGGAATTAATTTTCCCACTTCTTTTTCTGACACTTCATTATTAGAATATAGGAAAACTATGGATTTCTGAATGTTAATTTTGTATCTGGAGACTTTACTGTATTTTTAAATTGTTTCTAGTAGTGTTCTTGTGGAGTCTTTAGGGTTTTCTATATAGAGAATCATGTCATCCACAAATAGTGACAGTTTGACTTCTTCACTTCCTATTTGGATGCCTTTCTCTTGTCTGATTGCACTTGCTAGGACCTACAATGTTATATTGAATAATAGTGGAGATAGTGGAGAGCCTTTCTTGTTCTTGATCTCAGAGGGAATGTTTTAGTTTTTCAGCATTAAGTATAATGTTGGCTGAGGATTTGTCATAGATGGCCTTTATTATGTTAAGGTGCTTTCCTTCTATACTGATTTTGTTGAGTGTTTTGATCATAAATGGATGCCGTATCTTGTTGAAGGCTTTTTCTGCATCTATTGATATGATCATATGATTCTTTTTAAATTTGTTTATATGCTGTATTTCATTAATTGATTTGCATATGCTGAACCATCCCCGGGCCTCTGGGATGAAGCCCACTTGATTGTGGTGTATAATCTTTTTAATATGTTGCTGTATTCGGTTCGCTAGTATCTTATTTAGGATTTTTGCACCTGTGTTTATGAGGGATATTGGTCTGTAGTTTTCTTTTTTGTGTGTTATCTTTACCAGGTTTTGGTATCAGGGTAATATCAGCCTCATAAAATGAGCTTGGAAGTATTGCCTCCTTTTTGATTTTTTGGAAGAGTTTGAGGAGAATAGGTATTAAATCTTCTTTGAATGTTTGGTAGAATTCACTGGTAAAGCCATTGGTCCTGGATTTTTACTTTTGGTAGGTTTTTGATGATGGTTTCAATTTCCCAACTATTGATCAGTCTATTTAGGTTTTCCAGTTCTTGATTCAGTCTAGGAAGGTGGTATTTTTCTAAGTACTGGTCCATTTCTTTTAGGTTATTAAATTTGGTGTTATATACTTTTTCACAGAATTTTGCATGATCCTTTGTATTTCTGCAATGTCAGTCATAATTTCCCTTCTTTTATCCCTGATTTTGTTTATTTGTGTCCTTTCTCTTTTTTCTGTTGTGAGACTAGCCAGGGGTTTGTTAATTTTATTAACCTTCTCAAAGAACCAGCTCTTTGTTGCATTTCTTTTTTCTATCATTTTTTTTTGTTTTCAATTTCATTTATTTTTGCTCTAATTTTGATTTTTTTTTCTTCTGATGACTTTAGGCTTCATTTGTTCTTCCTTTTCTAGTTTTTTAAGATGAAGCATTAGGTTATTTATTTGGGCTCATTCTTGTTTTTGCAGATAGGCCTGTAATGATATGAACTTTCCTCTTATGACCACTTTTGCCGTTTCCCAAAAGTTTTGATATGTTGTACTATCATTATCATTTGTTTCTATGTATCTCTTGATCTCTCTTTTTATTTCTTCTCTGGCCCAGTTATTCTTCAGTAGCATGTTGTTTAATCTCCATGTATTTGTGTTCCTTCCTGATTTCTTTCTGCAGTTGATCTCTAGTTTCAAAGCACTGTGATCAGAGAATATGGTTGGTATGATTTCAACCCTCTTATATTTGTTGATGCTACCTCTGTGTTCCAGTTGATTGATGTGGTTGATTCTTGAGAATGTTCCATGTGTACCAGAGAAGAATGTATAAACCGATGTTTTGGGATGGAAGGCTCTGTAAACGTCAATTATGTCCAGCTGCTCTTATGTGTCATTTAAGGATGTTATTTCCTTATTGATTTTCTGTTTGAATGATCTGTCCATATCTGGATGTACAAGTTCTTAAACCCTGGAACCTGTGAATATCTCCATATACAGCAAAAAGTCTGCAAACATGATTAAGTAAATGATCCTGAGATGGGGAGAACATCTGGTCTGGGCAGTATCTATAAAAAAGGTGGCGGAGGGAGAGTTAGGACAGACAAAAAGTCAAGGTGAAGATGAACACAGAAATTAGAGTGATTATAGATACAAGCCAAGGAAAGCCGGCGACCACCAGAAGTTGGAAGAGGCAGAAAATAGATTCTCTCCTAGATCCTCCAGCAGGAAGGCAGCCCTGTCATCACCTTGATTTCAGACTTCTGGCTTCCCAGATAGTGAGAGAATATACTTCATTTGTTTTAAGTTTATGGTAATTTGTTACAGTAACTGTAGGAAATGAATACACTAGAGTATAAATGGATGTCTGAACAAAAAATGATCATACCTACAGGTTGATTTTCAGAAATATTTACAGAGTCAGCCCTTAGGTAAAACACAGTCTTTTACTATAGTACTCTCAACTGAAGGTATGAGAGTACAACCAGAATTAGCCCAGAAATTTAAAAAATAGTGATAATTGAGCTCCATTCTGGATCTACTGGCTCATAGTTCTGATGGGGGGACCCATACATGTTCATTTCCAAATGCTTCACACAAGGCTCTGATATGAAACCTTGGTTAAAAATCACTGCTTTACAAGTTTACAATCTATTCTCTAACTGAAATTCCTACAACAACCCAGGAGCTAGACAAAAAGTACTTCTACTGAGAATAATCTGGACAGAATGAGTCTTCAAATCTGAAGTTCATTTTTAAGAATGAGAAAGCAAAGTAAATGGCTTAAATTACATAGATCAAGGTCTCTTGATCTAAATTTACTTTTAAGTCTTTATTCCTCACTTTTGATTGCTTCTTGAAATGATAAAATGCAATTTTATTCAAGGCTTAGCACCATTGCTGAGAGCCCACAGATGGTTCTGAGGTTTTCTCCATTACCATGCATTGTGCAACAATGACTCTCTCTGTCTCCGCAAGCACATTTTGTAATCTATGAGATTCATATATTTTAGTTCAATCATTGCTAAACTCCAATAATTTTTCCATCCTGTACTCTTTGAATCATTGCAAAAAAGTACAGAGGATAACATAGCTTTTGATTTCCCTTAGTGAAACAGACAGTGACCACAATGAAATTATTATCCAGGAAGAATTATGACACCAATACTATTGCTATCTTTTCAAGTGCAATGCTGCTCCATGCAGATATTCAGATCAAGCAGACTTTTAATAATTAAATATGCATCGCTCTGGAAATGTTATCAGAGAAAGACGGACTTTGAAAAAGATATTGGTTAAAAATTGATGATAAAACTAGTTATAGCAAATGAGTTTCAAATTGGTTAGAAAAACTCAAAATACCTTTAAAGCAATGATCCTTAACTTTTATTTTCTTCTCTGTGACTTGAAATAATATTGAAAAAACGAAACAAAACAAAACTGAACTACCCCTTCACTTAAAGAGGTACCCTAAAACCAATATGTATAATTGACTCTTCATTTGCCCCCTCCACCACTGCAGGCTTTTACACCTGTGCAATGTATCAAAAAGGTTATGAGTGAGAGCTAGGCTTTTCTTTTAAGTGCCAGAAGGTAACTGTCAAGCAGAAGTAAAAAAGGATAAATAGCCTAAAGCTCTGACCACAAGAGTATTCATAGGTAGGTCCATTTTAGGGAGAGGTACATAGTAAAGAGTTTCTGGAAACGACTCCCTTTAAACTGTGTTCCCTACTGACTGGACAGTTTTCATGTACCCAAGCTTAAAGAAGGTATATTAAATACATTAAAAAACATATATTCATAAGCAACCTTATAAACATTCAACTCTTTAGCTCTCATTCTGGGTGACAGAAGCACGCTTCTCAAAATAAGTAAGTATATTTTCTCCACATCTGTAGTCGTATCTGTTTTTGGAGCCAGCCACCATGTAAACAGAGTCAAAAATCTGTCCTAGACAATTACCTTAAGCTTGTGTTGTGGTACCCTTACTGACCCAGCCAGCAATGGCAGAAACAGCTGACCAATATGTGTCTGACTCCATTAAGTAAATGTGCCCGCATAAATCCATAATTAATTAGAAAGCCCTTACCTTACTGAAAGGGAATCTGAAGTATAATTAGTATGTATAATGCATTTCATAATAAACATTTCTGAATACATCCTATAGGCTAGAGTGGCATTGTGTTAGGTACAGATAAATCCACTTTGTCTCAAGAGCCTCTTATGCAGGATAACAAAATGTGCTGCTAACCCTGATGGAACTTTACCTAAGGGAGAATTAGTCAGCTAACAGAATCGCCTAACCTTTTATTTCCTATTTACAATGTGCATGACATCTTCATACACAGTATCTAATACATGGCATTATATTACATGTATTTAGAGAAAAATTAAGTAGAAGAGAGAACAGACCCAATTTCAGGATCTAAGAAGGAGGCATCTGACTGTCACTAACTAGTCCTTTAAAGACAAACCATTTCATTTGCCTTGCCTTTCTTTTTTATATATGCAATATGAGAAAGTTGCATTTATCTTTTTTTGGTCTTCTTCCAGATCTATTATTTTAGGATTCTACATGAAATAAATCTCGAAATCACCCAAATTCTCAAACTAGTTCTTTCCCTAGTCCCTGCTCCCTTTTCCTGTGTTCCCCACTAATTTTTTTTTGCCATGACTGATTAGTTGCATCACTACCTGCCCTCAAATTCCAGGCATGACTCTTATAAATAAATGAACACTTTAAAATTGCATATGAACAAGAATGAAAAAGGAAGAGAGGAAGAGAGTGAGGGAAGGTGAGAGTAAGAGAAAGATAATGAGAATGAGAGATTGATTGATTTGATTCTCTAAGGGGGAAGAAGGGCAAATGGGACTACCCGATTGCTTGTTGACAAATATATTTTTGTGAGCTAAAACAGGAATCGCCATTCCTTCATTATGATAAAAGGAAAAAAATGTAAAGATAATACTAAATAGGCACACCTCTCAAAAGATCTGATGAACAACTCTGGAGGTGCACTACACCAACATTGAAAGTGAATAAAAATATAACTGTTATTTATCTCTTGTACTAAACACAATACCCCAAACTTTTACTAATTTATGTACATATTCATTCAATCATTTTGAAGGTAGGCTTAGTCAATAAAGTGTCATGAGTATTTATACACAGCACATTCCTCCTAAAGTGCCTTTTCTATACATATGATTACCTTCCAATTGGCTGCTGTATCTTAGGAAAAGTTACTTCAATATGCTAATACAATTAACATTATTGAAACATAAGCAAAACTTTAAATTTTAAATAGCCACTAAGAGCCTTTCTTTTTATTGAGGTATAATTGAGGTATAACATAAAACAGTATATTAATTTCAGGCGTATGACATAATAATTAGATATTTATATGAAGTTCTTTGTTGAGCAAAAATTTTTAGAAAAACTTTTCCCCTTATTTAAACTGGAAACATATCCTTTAGCATAATAAAGGACCTATATGACAAGCCCATGGCTAACATCATACTCAACAGTGAAAAGCTGAAAGCTTTTCATAAGATCAGGAACAAGGCAAGGATGCCCCATCCATGCCACTTTTATTCAACATAGTATTGGAAGTCCTAGACAGGGCAATTAGGTAAGAAAAAGAAACAAGAGGCATCCAAATTGGAAAGGAAGAAGTAAAACTGTTACTATCTGCAGATGACAAATTATATATAAAAAACCCTAAAGACTCCATCAAAAAAATAAAAGAATTCAGTAAAGCTGCAGATACAATATCAATATGCAAAAATCTGTTGCATTTTATATACTAATAACAAACTATGAAAAAGAGAAATTAAGAAAACAATCCCACTTATAATTACATCGATAAAGAACGAAATACCTAGGAATAGTTAACCAAGGAGGTGAAAGACCCGTACAATGAAAACTACAAGATATTAATGAAAGAAATTAAAGAAGATACAAATTAATGGAAAGATATGCCATATTCATAGATTGAAAGAATTAATATTGTTAACATGTCCATACTACGCAAAGCAATCTACAGCTCGATGCAATCCCTACCAAAATTCCCAAGGTACTTTTCATAAAAATTGGACAATCCTAAAATTTGTATCAACCCACAAAAGACCCTGAATAGCCAAAGCATTCTTGAGAAAGAACAAAGCTGGAGGCATCACACGCTCTGATTTCAAACTATATTATAAAGCTATAATAATCAAAATAGTATGGTATTGGCATAAAAGCAGACACATAGATTAACAAAATAGAGAGTCCAGAAATAAACCCATGCTTGTACAGACAATTAATTTATGACAAAGGAGCCAGACATACAGTGGGGGAATGGACAGTCTTATACCATACACAAAGGTTAACTCAAAATATATTAAAGACTTGAACATAGGACTTGGAACCATAAAATTCCTATAAGAAAATATAGGGGGTAAGCTCCTTCACATCAGTCTTGGTGATGATTTTGAATTTGAAACTAAAAGCAAACACAACAAAACCAAAAGACAAGAAATATATGCTGGTGAGGATGTGGAGAAAAGCAAATCCTTGTCTACTGACAGTGGGAATGTAAATTATCACAGTCACTATGGAAAACAGTATGGAGATTCCTCAAAAAATTAAAGCTAGAACTACCATATGACCCAACAGATCCACTTTTGGGTATGTATCCAAAGAAAATGAAAACACTAACTCTAAATGTTATATGTATCCAAATAATGCTCATTGCAGCATTATATACAATAGCCAAGATATGGAAACAACCTGAGTGTCCATTGATGGATGAATGGATAAAGTGTGATGTTTGTGTGTATATATTACATATACACATACATAAACATGATGGGATATTAATTCAGCCATAAAAATGGAATCTTGCCATTCACGACATGGATGCACTTGGAGGGCATAATGGTAAGTGAAGTAAGTCAGGCAGAGAAAAACAAATACATTATGATTTCACTAATATGTGAATCTAAAACAAATGAAAAGTCAGAAAAACAAAAACAGAACTCATTTTCAAAGATACAGATATTGGGGATTACCAGAGGGGTAGGGAATGGGAGAAATGGGTGAAGGGGGTTAAAAAACAAACTTCCAGTTATAAAATAAATAAGTCCTGGGAATGTAATGTACAGCATGGTGATTACAGTTAATAATACTGTATTGCATATTTGAAAGTTGTTAGGAGAGTAGATCTTAAAACTTCTCATCACAAGAAAAACAATATTTTTGGTAACTATGTAAGGTAACAGATGTTAGCTAGACTTATGGTGGTGATCATTTCCCAATGTATATAAATATCAAATTATTATGCTGAATACCTGACTAATATGTCAATTATGCCTCAATTTAAAATATTGTAAATACATCCCAATGAACTGATTTGAATAGTACGTTCAAATGCTGGTCCAACATCAAAACACAAAAACAAAACAAAGAACAAAAACAAAAAAAACCAACAACAAAGACTAAATATCTAGAGAAGTAGGCAGGTAACATAAATTCGTAAAGACAGCCAGGGAGAGACTCTCAGAAATTAGAGAAAGCTCCATCTAGACAGGCAGCTAATTCTAAGCTGCAGCCTAATTTCATCCAGGCAGGAATGTAGATTCACTATTGTTCACTCTTTCTATTTTTCAGAAGTAGCTAGAAGCATAAATTGTTCAAGGCTCACAAACTTTCAAGTGCGGCAAAAAAATAACAAAACCACTACGGGCCGGATAAAATACCACGTGTTGTCCAACTGGACACCAGTTTTGAAACTGATTAGAATGATGTGATTAGAAAACTATAGGGAAGTAACAACGACAATCAATGACAATCATTGAATAGATATAACAAAACGTCTTGGTTTTCTGATTTAGAGACTTAAACTTCTGAATATTTGATGTTTCAGTTAATGGGATTTCTGTCTTTGTGATCATGATCCAGCCATTTCTTAATAGCTGATATTCCGATGATGATAACAATACAGCTATCCATGAAGCCATACTATGTGAGTCACTGTACTAAGAGATTTATTTTCAATTAATCTCACTGAATCCTCACAGCAACTGTATGAGAGAGGTATTATTACCCCCGCTTTTGAAATGGTGTAACTAATGTTTGCTTATAAAGGTTAAGTAACCTGCCAAAGGCCACAGAGCAGTGAGCTGGGGGTCTGAAGACAGGATCATCCGAAGCCAGTGCTTTAACTGCCGTACTCATGACCCAATATTGACATAAATATACATATATGCTTTACATTAATATTAATAGATTGAGATATAAAATTTGCAACTTCAATAAATGCTATGTTATTTAAAACACTAGAAATTAGGGTTTATGAAGTTAAAAGCAAACAATGTTCTTCATATTCTTTAATTTCTTACTTTTTTTATTTTCTATTATCAGCTTAGGACTTATTTAAAAATGATGTTTCACAGAGAAAGATATCCATAATCTTAATCTTAAGTTCATAGCTAAGAAAATTTATGATGACAGTGAATATAAATTTATGGTGAGTAGTTCAAGCTCTCTCTTAATATATCACGAAATCTTTATAATCATTCTACTCCAACTACCTACACAGCATACCTTGTTCAATTCATATTTATTGTATTATTCTAATGTACAATAACTACAACAAATATTTTATTATAATATCTGCTATCAGGAAAAGTATTTTTATAACTACTAGACAATGATAAGAATGCATTTCTTCTATAATAGTATATATCATACTATAAGTACTTAAACAGAATAGCATATTTTTATAACTACTGTAAGAGTATAGTTCATGCTTGTAACATGAATAGTATAACACTTATAACAGTATAGAATAAATAAATCTCTTAAAACTGTTGACTCATTCATTCATCTATTCAGTCAAGAAATATGTACTGAATCTCTACTATCTGTCAGCTTGTCAGGGATAGATATAGGACATAGGCACTGAAAGTTCAGTGGTGAATAACACAGACATAGAACTTAGATTTAGTGGGGGGTGGAAACAGACAGCAAGGGAATAAGGAAAACAAACAAACAGTTAAAATGATTCCATCATTTTCTGGTAGGCTACCAGATAATTATTATAAGGTAATTAAAATACGGGCAAACAGGTAAACAGGTCATGCACGTAGAGCTTTTTGCCCTGAAAACGAGGGTTCACTCTGCATGTGCTGGGCAACTACTGGGGGATTTTAAGCAGGAGACTAACCTGCCTAGTTCGTGTTCTTGAAGTCACCCTTGCTGCTCTGTGGAGAAAGGACTGGAAGAGAGCAAAGGAAGTGGTAGCAAGACAGGTGGTATCTGAGGGAGGGATGAGGTGACCTGCGCTGGGGTATGGTAGTGGCAGATTTGGGATGTATCAGACCATCTTCCTAAATTATGGGAGAAGGGTGGCCCATTTCTGCAGACCTCAAGCACAAATAAGAACATTGGGTAAGACAGTTTCAACAGTAGCACCAGAGATACATCGTTATCAGTATTTAAGCTAAAAACGAGGTAGTTATATTAGAATATATTGTTAAAGGAAAAAGGCGCAAAACTGTGTTTGGTATGTTGACATCTTGTGGAAAGAGTGTGGGCATTTGCTCATTCAGAACATTTCTGAAGGGAAACAGAAGAAACCACCAACAGCAATTGCCTTGGGAGATGGCGACTGAGGGAGCTGGGGTGGGAAAGAGAATTTTTAGCGTATAATCTCTATACTGTTTGAATGTTTACCACACCATGCATGCATTACCTTTTCAACTAAAAACCTCGATACTAGATTTTAAACTCCATACACATACAATCAAGTCTTCTGCTGCTCGTTATTCCCCACCGTGCCTCATTATTGTCTTGCCCACAGCATGTGTTTAAAAGAAAAATTGATTGAAAAGACAAGGACCTCAGTGGTAATGATCTCAATATCACAATTATGATAAGAGGTAGCAAATACAGAAAAAAAGAATAGGCAAGAAATTAGTAGATTTGTATCAAACCTGCCTCTTCTGTTAGTTATTAGTGACTATAGGCCACTAACAATGAATTGATTTCTTCACCTGTAAATATAGTATAACAACATCTACCTCATAGAAGGAAGATGAAATGAAACCATCAGTATGGAAACATTTGTACTTGTGTAAAATGACGTGTAAATAAAAGCTACCATTGTTGTTACCTGCCGTCCATTCCTGTCTTTTTTATTCCTATCCTTTTTCAGAACACTTGAATTTAAACATCCAAAATCTATCCATTTCCACTCCCCTTAGCCAATCAATAACTCATGCCAGACATATGCTGGGTGTGGGGAAAGTCACTTATTTTGAATCAAGCTGCAGAATGGCATCATGGGCAAATTATATCAACAATTAATCTTTACTGAGTAGTTAACAAGTGCCAGGACCTGTTCCTAGGGTTGTATGTAGATTACATCATTTACTCTGCACCACCACCCACAGCTATTATTCCCATTCTACTAATGAGGAAAATGGGGTGCAGAGAGGTTAAGCGTTATTAAACGGCAGATTTCAAAAAGAAGTCATAAGGCAGTCTGATTCTAATATTTTCTTTGATTTTTTTTTTTCCTTAAAAAATCTAGGCTTTCACTTCCTGTGCCTCTACTTCTAGGCACACAGGCTGGCCTCTTTTATATAATTCTCCCTCTAAAATTTAGAAGAATAAGAATACACAGTCTCTGACCACTCTAACTAGTATATTATTCACTCAAGAATCTTATAATTTGGCATAGAACTCCAAACCTGGATGTCTAATGCTATTTTCCAGTTAGAGTCCTATCTGTTTTAGATGGTGCCAGGCTGGATGTCTGACAAGTGAAGGAACACCCTCCATATGGCTGACATTTATTGAGTGCTACTACACGCCGCATTCTGAGCTGAGCACGTCATGTACGCGCATTTTAAAATTTAACCTTCTACAACCTATGCAGTGAGTATTTACTCCACTGATTTCAAAGCTGGGGATTTGGCAGATTGTTACTCGCTGTAGGTTGTAGTTGCCAGATCAAATGCAGGATGCCCAGTTTGTGTGAAAATAAGTGACCACAGTGACTCCACCTTGTACTCTGGACTCCACCTCGTTGGACAAACACATGGCACTGGCGTTGCTGACTCGCCAAAAAGAAGTTATAGGCTGAGAAAGAACTTTTTTCAAGGACTACAAAATAGCTATGCTTTTAAAAGACCATGCCAAAGTTTCTTTCCCAGTAACAGAAAGAGATATTCATGAAAAACCAATGACTTGTAAAAGATAATTTTTCCTCCAATCACAATTCTTGGGAGATAACTAATGTAACCTGAATGTTCTTTTTATCCTTTTTCTTTTAAAAGTCCCTGTGCCTATCCTTGAAAGGGACACTTTTCTGGTTGCTGCCAGAATCTGTGTTCCTAAATTATAATTCAACACCCCAAATAAATGCTTTACTTGTCTTGCAGTTGTCCTTTTTTCTCTAGGTCAACAAATGTGAACTTTCTATAAACAAAGAATAACTTTTCTTAAAGCATAACTGTGCCCTCAAACCATGCACGAGACACTTATACTAAACATTATTATTTATCTGAAATTCAAATTTAACTGGGTATTCTGTTATTATATGTGACAATCCTGCCCTGGTGACAATTATTAGCAAGAGACAAAGCTGAAACTCAAACATAGGACTATTTGATGCCAGAGCCCATGTTTATATTCACTTCTTTACATTTTCTTCTTTGTCCTTCCCAAAATGGACTTGCAATGACTATGTCAAAACACCCTCCTGGGAAGAGGATCTGCATCTCAGGTAGAATAGGTAATTCTCACTGAAGTATAGATGGAAGGATTACAACTTATAATGTGAAAGGACACACATCTTCAAATCAATGTGGGCATTAAAAAATTAGTGTCCCAAACCAGGATGTAGATGTGGTTTAGCAATCTTTATGGAGACAGAGCTTTGACAAAGCTAATGTAATTATGGTCTTAGTGAATCCCACCTTCTTCCACACGAGTTAAAATTAACTTCCAAAGTATTCTTCAACATATATAACTGTTCTCTGACCTGTGTAAGCATGATGATTTTTAAATTCATTGCATTTATGGACATTTCCTGATTTTGCTTTTAATTCTTATATCCTAATCCCTTGGCACTGTAATTTATTTCTCAAAACTTATTTAGATTTGGATTAAGCCATGCTTTTGAAAGATATGACAATAACCAATGTCACCAAAGAAGATTCTGGATAGTTCCTGTCATAATTTGTTGTTAGACCCTCTTGTTGGTAAGCCTTACTTGCTGGGATGTGGCAGGTGCGTACCATGCTAAAGGATGCTTCACGTTTTCAGCACTCAAGGAAAAAGAGTTCAAAGTGACCTTGTAAATTACGTGTAATATTTTTAAATATCTGAGAAAAATTATCAATTATATTTAATAATTATGGACATGATGATAAAAATGTACACAGTTAAAAACTGTTTGCTGGGCAACATGCAGAGTCCTTTTTATAAATGGCTTGTAGAAAACGATCCCTGGGGGACTTTAACATTTAGAGAGATTACCAGGCATGGTGTTTGTTCTCTGTCATTTCCATGCATTAGACAAAGCGATGAAGACAAACCAAATGGAAATAGAATTTATCTAAAGCAATCAATACAGCCAAATTAAATAACCTAATCCAGTGGCTACCAGGCTTTTTGATTTCATGAGCATGAAAATTTTCAAAAATGGTTTTTGAAACTCACAGAGAATTGTCAGCTTTTCATTTTGCCAAGTGAGGAAATAAATTTAAACAAAACACTATTTATTATTGCCACCATTACATAAAAATAAGGACAATCTCAAAATAA
The DNA here is from genome assembly GCA_030015415.1 of Cynopterus sphinx. Taxonomy (NCBI): domain Eukaryota; kingdom Metazoa; phylum Chordata; class Mammalia; order Chiroptera; family Pteropodidae; genus Cynopterus; species Cynopterus sphinx. The sequence continues at coordinate 47,192,351 of CM057381.1, forward strand.
AGAGTGTTTCCCAAGAAAGGACTAAATTTAAACTAACATTTTCACTATAGACGGAAAACTCTGACATCAACCAACAGCAGAACATGGTCTAGTCCCATAACTGCTAGAATATAGTGTTTTGGAAAAGATGTAATTTTTAAAAAGACACTCTGCTATTTGGCACTTGCTAAACACAAAGGTATATAAACCATTTTACTCATGAGAAATTATTCCAGTCTTATTTGTACCTATATATGCTATTTTCCCTGCTATTTGTTTTATCAAGGATATCCATGTACATCATTTTCATAATCAAAAATTACTAAAACGCTTACAAATGAACATAATAATTCCTTGATTTACCACTAACTCTTGCTGTCCAGAGGTAACATTTTCCAACTCCTGGGCATGGGGAGAATCACTTATTTTGAATCAAATTGGCAGTTTGGCATCATGGGTAAATTTATTTATTTCACTATGAACTATCGACTTTCAACTGTGGAACTCTGGAAAAAGCATTTAGCGCTCACTAGTGTGTTCACTCTCTCACTCTGTGTGTGTGTGTGTGTGTGTGAGAGAGAGAGAGAGAGAGAGAGAGAGAGAGAGAGAGAGAGAGAGAGAGAGAATCACTCTCAGGTTTTCTCTCTCCTCTAGCCCCAATCCTTCCACCAAAATAATACTGCAATCATAATTTGGAGGAACATCAATTTTTAATGCCTACATTATTATGACTTTGTAGGTATAAATTGCTCCTGAGCCATGAGTGCATTATATGCTACATTTGCTTTTTTATTTTCCCGAGAGTTGATCAGTACCTCATTTTGTTGTTTGTTTCCTTCGTTTTCTAAGAACCATTCTCTAATTCATCGCCAAACTCTCCAACAGAACTGGAAATCCTCTCTCCATATGGCTCAACACTTTACTTATTCTCTCAGTGACTCTGCTGGAAGCATCCTTGGAACCCTTTGTTCTCCCACTCCAACCCAACTGGTTGGTTTCCATCTCCTGCACAGCTATTGTCCTAGGGCTTCCTTTTATCATCATCCTGGGGATTCACTCTACCTCTCTGCTAGTGAAGTTCCTGTTGACTGGATATTATGCCTTCTCTTCTGCAAATAACTGAGAAAAGGTACATGGGTGAGGATGAAGTTACGAGACTGCCCATTGTACAAAGTATGTACTTTTCACTTATTCCTGCTTTTTTCCATGTGGGAATCTTACTGTTGGCCTCAACTGAGCCTGATTTGCTAAATTCCAAGTCTCTAGGTTAATCTCCTCAGAGAGCAACTGCAGAAGATGTGGAGAATAAGGTCACTTGGATAACAAAGTAGAAAAGGGCAACTCGAGGGTCCTGTTACTGATGTTAGAAGCTTTTAAGGGATCTTCCTGTTTTGACCCACTGCCCTCAGAGATAATCATTACCTCCAATTCCTAGGCCTTTCCTGAATTCTGTGGGGGAAAATCTTTCCCTCTTCTTTCCTTGGCTTCCAGATATTCAGCCACTTGGGTTCCAGCTTTCTCTCAAATAGCTAACAAGTCTGCATGCTTTCCATCTTTCAAATTTTTTTGACATCTTGACATCTGTCTTGTTCACTGCAACCTTGAGTTCTATTGTCATTTTAGTGGTGTTTACGTAGGCATAGAGATAAAAGCATATTATGTCCTTAAACTCTGAGAATTATGCTTTTGCAGCATATAAATATCACTTAATCATGGTCTCAGAGATGATAGCAGGGGGTTGATGAAGCATACAAAAATCCCCTCAAAACACTGCCCAATTATAACAAAAGTATTCTGGAGAGGCTTTCTATTTTACCTGTTTTTTTTTTTTTTAAACGTGTTTTGAGGAAAAGAATTGTCATAAGTCAGCACACTGCTGGTACTTTATCATTACCCTTAAGTGACAGGAAAAAGCTTCTCTCAAAGCACTTTCTTATATCTGTCTGCCTATTAGGTCTAGTTAGTTAACTAGACTCCAATCCTTCCCATTTACTCATGCTGGATTAGAAGAAAACTCTAATAAAATGCTGGACAGAAAGGAATTCCCCTGTCATAAGTCTGCTGGGGCTCCAGGGTCTAGAGAAGGTCCTATTGCTTGCTGTAAACACCTTGGCACATCCCAGTGGATTTCGCAGTTGTAGAGTTGTAGCTGACCCAACTAAATTGCACCTCAGTGCAAGAAGGAGATTATCGTGTGTGGGACAGATATATATAATCTCATTTGATTTATAGACATACCTCTGAGATATAAAAGGTTTAGTACCAGGCCACTGCAATAAAACAAGTTGTAATATTTTTTGCAAAAAAAGATTGGTAGAGGATCTTGCTTTCATCTCTAAAAATACCTCAACATCTGTGAAGCACAATAAAGTGAGGCACAATAAAACAAGGCATGACTATACTGAAATCATACAAAAACTTGGCTCTTCACGTTTGAATCTTGTGATAATGAGTATACTGATGTCACCAGCTGCCTTGGCTACTGTCTCACGTCCTAACATTTAACTGCAGGCTACAACTAAACTTGTGTCATGAGATGAGTCAGGCTATAAAAAGAGTGCCTCAGCCAGTACTTTCTTAAAAATTTTGACATGAAGCATTCATTCCAAGTAATCTACCTAGAAAAAAAAAATTCCACTGAAATTGGACGATATGTGTACACAAGTAGACATTAAATATTGTACCACCAGAATGTGGTAGATTGGATTTTTAAAACTTAATTAGTAATCTGCTTAAAGGATAAGACAATGCTCAAAAATCTTAATAAAATTATAGAAGAGTAACTCCCATGATAAATTACTGAGGAGACACCTTGCTCAGCTATTCATGGTTTCTGCATCACTATGGAAGAGAAAATAATAGAAAAAAATTCTCAAAAAATCTCCTATTAGTCTGTAAGCTTACTGCAATCTCTGAATTTAAACCGGGCACCCAGGCATGATCTAACAAACAGTAATAAAGAGAAGGCATTATCCTGGAAAATGTAGGACATTTGGTCATCATGTATATTTCCACACAAGAGCTCTTGATGGTTAACTTCAATTTATCATGATGCTAATAACCTCCCTGGATCTTCAAAAAAAAGTCCAAGTATTTTTTTTCTCCCTTACCTGTAACAATAGTTCAGATTTTCTTTTTCCCTTTCCTTGATTCTATTACAGTAGCTTGCCAGGAATGATGGTGTGCACCAGAATTTTCTTTACAAAGATAAAATACTGTGTGGAAACTCAGAAACACCTGCTTTAGAACCTATCTCTGGAATAACACGTTTAAATAGAAAGTCACGCGTGTCACAGAGCAGAGCAAAAACACAGTATGGACACAGAATTATTTTAGAGATGCTCAAACCAAGAACATGAGCACGGCTACTTTGATCAAGTGAAAATAGGTAAAAAGCGTGATGGTGAAGATCTGCTTTTAATTACATTCAAGGGTTAACATGTGTAATCCTAAGAAGAACATAGTTTGTTCCATATCCTGAATAATCATTTGTACCTCCTTAAAAAATAAAAAAGAAAGATATTCATTTATGTGAAAGTACTGGCAGGATCTGCAAAATTCAGAAATGAGCTTGTGTGGGGTGGAGGGGCAGTTAGGGGTTAGAACACAATCCAAACAAACAAACAAACAAACAACTCACCAACAAAAACCATGTCGCTTTGTGAGCTTTACAATTTAAAAACAAAACCAAGGGTACTGAAAACCTCTGTTTTGGGGTAAGACTGACTCAAGTCTTTGGAGGGTTAAACAGCTACTGATAATGACGTAGTCTGCAGAGCTACCTTTCAGAAGGGGCCAGCTCTCTTCTTAAGACCTCCCTTGGGTGGAGACTACCTTAAACCACCTTAAACATCCAAATGTATTAGTTTGGCAGAATCATATCTGAAGGAAGATTTTAGCCTGACGTAATCAGAGGGTCTGTAGGAAGAGCTAGGACTTAGGGAGGAAGTTCTCACACTCTACACCAGTGTGAAAACCCCATAGGAAGAACCCTATGGTCCCTATATTTACAACAGAGATCTGTGGCTGTAACAGCCCCTCCTCTTCCTCTTCCGTTCTATAATGTCTTCATCTTCGTCTGGTTCAGGGTGTGCACATCAGTGTGGGTCACCAAGTCTGTACATACTAGATTGCAATCTTTCCTTTTTTCTCAATAAATCCTTTTGGTGACGGGATACCTAGTCAATTCTGTTTTTCCAGTCGACAACTTCTTGGACCACAATAAGTGATGCCAGTGGGAAGGTAGTAGAACCAATAACAAAGAAAGAGTTCTGGAGATAAAATTGTTTTTACCTTTGCATCACGAGATTTCCTTCGTGAGAGACAACTAGTACAGAGAGATGTTCTTGCAATTCTGACCTCAATAGTTTAAATCTACTGTCTTCTGAAAGGATCCAGGGAAAGGGTGACTTCACGAGGTTAAAAGATGTTCTGCTTCAATTTAAGAATAAATAATATATAAAAAGACATTTGCATGAAAATTTCACATTATGACTAAAGATGTTCCCCAGACTGTAGGAAATACACATTTCTGAAAAGGCAGATATTTATGACCCATCTGACTAGAATCTCCATCACAGCCACCAACCTAAGTCTAAAGAACAAAAGGGATCTAGTAATGAATGACAACAACCTGCAAACCTCTCATGGAAAACTTCAGATTGGAAAAGGGCACTGTAATGATTTCTTCAAGGTTCCTTTGTGTATAAATCTGATTCACAGGAGGAGAAATGATTAACATTTACCTAATAATGCCAAAGAAATAACAAGGAAAGCCTATGTAGGATGGAGAGAATAGAGTTGATGGTGCTTTTCAACACTACTGCAACATGTTTTACAAAGCAACAAATTAGGCACTCCCATTTTCTTTTGACATGTTTATGGTTAACATCTCCTAGCACAGGATGAGGTTTATTCAAAATACAAATAAAATTCACCTTCCTTGAATCTTGCTCAGTCTTTAGGTTCCTTTTACAGAAGAAATAACCCCCACAAACCCCCACAGTATTTCTAAAATTAACGCAGCTCAGAACAAAGATATTTTATTAACTCCTGCACTTTATGGATGAGTCTCAGAGAGAAGTGATTTGTCTAGGCACACACATCGCTAATTAGTGAGCAAAACCCAGGCTAGCTCACCAGAATGTAGCACCTGGGCATTGGGAGTAAATGGCCAATGTTTTCATCTTGCATTACCCAAGGAAGTACCAGGGGTTTCACTCTAAAATTTCACTGTTGGAGAAATTGATCTCTTTGCCATACTACGGAATGATAGCTTTAAACAGTTCACTTGAATCCAGACAATAATCAATTAGAAAACTCTTGGTTTAACCCCTAGTCTCATACTATTCCAAAAAAAAAAAAAAAAAAAAAGCCTCAAGGATTCAACCATGCATGTAATGCTCACCCACAACAAACAACAGAAATAAACAAGCATGGGGCTGAGATTTCTCTCATCTATAATGTATAATGTTTGGCAGGATGGAAGGAAAAAAGGCAGGATGAACTTTTACAGATTTATGTTTTAAACCTATAGTTGACTTAAGTTAAAAAGTGAGCAATACCCAAATAATTTATATTTGAGGGATATCAAGATCCAGAGGAGAAATGTGGGTATGTTTGGCAGAATTGAGGCTTAATCAACATCTTCTAATACTGCACACACCAAATTCCGGAGTATTTGCCTTTTAAGAAATTGATTCCAAAATGTTACTTCTGTCAAAGGAAGAGCAACCAGCTGGGCCGACAGCAGGAAGGCCAGCACTGCCCCCTCACGGTCAGGAGCCTCACTGGTAACTTCCAATATCAGCACCTTCACTGATAAATAGCTTAAGTCAAAGTTAGACTTGACTAATACGTTTTAACAGTGGATGCCTTCTCTACGGAAATGCATAGATAGCCTAAAACATAGACATTTGTGTCTTGCCCATTTTATCTGCTTCAGAATTTGTTATAAACAATGCTGTATAGAAAAGAGCAAAGCCACACTCTAGAGGTATAATGAGTAGGATTTAGAATACTCAAAAGGAAAAAAAAAAGCCACACAGAGAATCAGGTTTAAAGAAAATAACATATAGAATGTTTCAGTAGATTAACTAATATCCAATATGCATCACAAAGGATTAGAAAATTCAATTTTCTGAATTTAAAATGAGATCGAGAAAAGCTTTTAAGACATTTTGCTGAAATCAAAGGCAAGAGCATTAATCCTTTCATAAGTCCCTTAACGTTTGCTTCAAATGAACAAAAATGAATGAACCAGATAAAAAGTGAGGACTACAGATGAGTTAATACTTAAATAAACATTAATTTATTAATGAACAACAAAACAGAAGTTAGGAACAAAAAATGAAAGCTTTCAAGGAATACAAAATATGTAATAATAACGTGAACTCTCTGAAAAGGGGCAACAATTATTACACCTATTCTAGAAAAACCCAGAGTCCCAAAGAGAGAAACTTCAAGCCAGGAGTATACTAGAAGTTAATGGTACCTTACCTCTTTTCTTTTTCTTTTTTTTTTTTGGGGGGGGGGCGTGTGAAGGGTAATTTCTTCTGATCATTAGATTAGACATGTATTTTAGATGAAGAGTCAGTTAATCAAAACATTATTTACACGATTAACAGAAAGAAATACTGATTTAAGTGCTAAAAAGTACTACTAAATATAAGGTGAATGAGAGTTCCGATTAACCCTTAGAGTAAAATGTGTACTGATATGTATTTATACACATCTATAATGCCATTTAGTTCACTACATTTTAGGGTACAAGTCTACAGTGTTGTTCAATTCACTTCATTTAGGGAACAAAAATAGTTAGTCAAAGATTAAATTCAATCTAATTTCCTAGTCTAGTGTTTTCTATTAGCTACTTCTGGTGTTCAATTTTAAAAGAGTACATAATCGAATAAAAATATCTCGTGAGATATTGGGAACTTGGATACATTCTTGAATACGCACTTCAGAATTTAGAGACTACATATGTCTCAAAAAGATCATTTAAAAAATTGACTAGAATCTCCAAAGTCCCATGTGACGGCCTATTAACTACAATTCTACTGTTATTTCTTGCAGTGTTTGCAATCCGTCTTTAAGGCTTGGCTTTCTCTTGCATAGATTCATATCAGATAAGAGAACCTGTTCTGGGTAACAGAGAAGATAGTAGGCTCTTTTCGTTCTGCATCTATGCTAGAGTCCAACATTATAGTACAAAACCATAATTCTGGGTGAATATACTAATAGTACAATGCTTAAATTATCATTGGGATTGGTGGTAGCTGATGATGGTCTGTTAGCTTCCCAAAGCTTCTGAATGCATACTGTGTGTGTAATCTGTATTAAAATGAAATCTGAAGATGCTTCTTAGCACCCTTCAAAGAAGCCAATTTTAGAGCCATGTAGAGAATCACATACATGCCTACGTACATTTAGTTATTCAGCAACAGGATAAGCCGTCCAAGTCTTTCTCAGCAGGAGACAATAGTCATCACACCACAGGGGGTCTCATAACAGTTTCAGTAGAAACCAATATATCTCCATGCAGGTCACATTAACAGGACTGTGAAGACACATGTTTCTCCCTAAAGACATGGCTTTTAAAAAAAATACTGAGGAGGACAGATCTACAGCTGGAGACATTCCAGCTAGAAAATTTGCTAAAGATTGATGGGGTTAGACCCAATATGTCATAATCTAAGGGGGTGGACAGGAAGCCAACATGTTTCTTAAAGTCACACTAAGGTATTTTGCTCCCTTCTCCCTGACTCCCACCATATTTTGAGGGAAACCTGTTATTACTGAAGTCTTTAAATAAATGTGAATGTCACAGAAGGGGACACAGGGAGGGTGAAAGCCTAATGTCACTCCTAGTGGGTCTGGATATATAACCCATGAGAAGACTGAAATGACATTGAGAGCCACTCTCCTGAAGCTTTTCCTGCATATTATCAAACCTCTGAATTTCCATCAGAATCATCTACATCTCCAGCCCTAGAGTTCTGTGATCCTATGATTCTATTATTCCATTTTTAAACCTGTAGAGTGGGAGTGTTTCTGAGTACCCTGCTCACACAGATGGTGGTGGGAAGAATCTCAAGAATATGTTGCATGTAGTAAATGCCCATATCACTACGTAATCACTCCCTTTACATTTCATATGAACAGAGATTATATTATCCTACTGACAATCTCAAAAAGACAAGCAAGTTAGCAGCAGCACCGCATTAGCACACATACGTGTAAGGAACATGACAGAAGAAATCTTTCCTAATTACATATATTGGAGGTTGAGGACTCCGAACAAGACAAGAATGGAGTATAATAGGACCAGGGCACTACTGTATGTCTGCTCCACATATTGGGGAGGGAGCAGGAAAAGGAAGGCAAGAGGAACTAAAGAACGGCAGAATCATACATAATGTCTATGATGTTCTAAAAATACACAGCACTGACAAATCATTTGTCAAGGCAACCTTTCTGAGACTAAAAGCAAGATCAATGTGCCAACCAACACTTTCCCACAAGCACTGCTTCACCCTTCTCTTCCACAAACTGGCTCTTTACAAAACTGACCCCGGCCACAGCAGTCTGTATCTCCGGAGTTCAGATATCATCCCTTTCAAGTAATCTTACCTGATTATCTTAGAGCCATTTTATACACCTGACTTTCTCCGTCTGTCATTGCACGTTAGACACTGGCAAAGACTATCGGATTTTGCCATCCTAATGTACAACTGTCAATATGATTTAGCATGGTATTTCTTTACCTTGGCCTCCTTAGCAGAAAACTCTGAGGAGTTGGAAATTTTCATAGACTTTGATCGGTGGGACTGTCGCCGGATAGAATCCTCCCGGGAGTACTTCACGGAACCTGAGGTCCTCACCCGCACCTTGCTGGTACTCTGAACACTATTGACGCCAATCATTTTGCAGGTTGACCGGGGAAGGGGTTTGGAGAAATAAAAAGGCACTTTCCAACCGCTGCAAGGCTCTAATGCTGGAGGAGCTCTGTCGGCTTGTGCCTGAGCAGCTCAGAGCGCTGTGATCGCGTTAGCTTAACGCACACCAGGCTGCCTCCCCCAGCATCTTCAACTACCCTATTTGCAGCGAGTCTGATTGTTCCAGGCACGGCTCACGTCACTGGCTGCGAAGAGGAAAAAAAATGCAATCCCACCCCTGCTACTCGTCTCTCTCTCTCTCCCCCTCTTTCTCTCTCAACCTCTCTCCCTCCCTTCCTCCCCGCCACTCTCACTCTCTCTCTCAGTCTCTCTCTCACACACACCATATTCGCACACTGGAACAAATGGCAATTGGCCAGGCAAGCAATTCATTAACACTCCAAATAGCAACACTATTTCTCTTGTGATATTGTGCAGCAATCTCATGAATGTCAACAAAAGAAAGATGCCACAAATAAAAGTCCCAAGTCATCTGTGAGGCAACATGTGGGGTAGGAATGGATATAAATTTCCAAAAGGAAAAAAAAATACAGATGGACATCAAAAGGTTCAATCAATGACAGGCTTGTGAAAAGAGTAGCCACAAAGGCATCTCCGTGATCATTTATTTTCCTCCCTTCCCTGTTTCAGGTCACACATTGTTTAACAGTAATCGAAATGTACTGCTTTCTGAAGAATTAAATGTTTCTTACAGCCTTAGACTACTACAGACAGATATTTAAACAGAAATTGTCAGATTTTATGAGCAAACCAGAAAGAAGATGTTATGCTACTTCCCTGTCACACTGGGAAGTTAAAAAGAATTGGCTGGTTAGCACATATTAACTTTAAATATGGCTTAGAGTGAGAGTGAGACAAATAAAGCCGACTCTGATCAATAAGGAACAATCCCAGAGCTACAAATGCTGTCAGTGTACAAGAACACACGTAACCTTCTGGGTAAGAATTACAAACGGGAGATTATTAGAAGATTGGATAATTTTAGTTCCTGACACATGAAGTTAGTTTGGTGCAAAATTCTCAGGAGCGCAATGCCTCACTTATCTGGAATCCCAAGGGTAGAGAGGGTCAGCCACAGAATCTCCAGATAAAGGAGGTTTTAGTGTTAATACAAATGACAAAATTTAAAAGCAGGTTGTAAAATGCCACTCTGGGAAGAATGTGCTGTCTCAACCAATCCCATTGCCCAAATCTGAACGTCTCTTTGATGATTCAGGATTATAAATTTTGTTTAGTATGGGTGGTGGTCCCAACCTTTTTGCCTGAGGTAGAGCTGAGGTGATGATGCCAGCGCCAGGGAGCGGCTCAAATCCGGATGAAGCTTCACGTGCTTGCCCGCCACTCACCTCCTGCTTTGCAGCCTGGTCCCTAACAGGCCACGGACTGGTACTGGTCCATGACCAAGGGGTTGGGGACCCCGATATATGGCAAAGCACTGATGTTCTTGAGCACTTTTTAAGGCATCTGGGGTTGTTTCCTCCACTGTCAATAAGCCCAGGCAAGGTGATGTCTGGACTTTGGACTTTGTTTCACTGTCACATCAGGGATTCCTCTCATCCTCCTCTAGACTTCTTTGGTTTCCATCCCTGTGTTTGAAATACTTGATTCTTTAACTCGGCTATTAGCAAAACAAAGATATTAACTATTTTTGTAGAATTTTGTCTAAAATAATAATAAACAATAGGTTTTGGAAGATCTTGGGGATCTCCTCTCCTTTAAGAATGCATTGACTTTCAAACCTCCAGGGATAAAACAAATAAAAAAAGAATGCATTGCGTTTAGCGTTTATGACATTATTTCAGCTACTGAGAGGTAAATTTTCCTTTCTTGACAGGTAATTTGAAGCTACTGAATAACTGTCCTTAAAAATAAATTGAAAAAAATTCTGTAGTGACTTTATAGTTTACAAAGCATGTAACAAAGACATAAAAAATTGGTATATTAAAATATTATGATAAAATCGAACATTTAGAATATACGTAATTCTAATGTAAGCATATGATGATTCTATAGGCAAATATCTCTTATTAAACACAGGTGATCTTTAGGTAAACCCAGGAAGGAACTAACAGCAGAGCCAAGATAAAAACTTAAGAAGTGTTATGTAAAAGACATGAGACCCTGCCTCAATGTTGTTATAAATACAGAGCACTGCCTTAAAAGAAACACATCTTCTGGATATTTGCCAGTTGCCATGATGGAGAGTAAGAATATGTCTCCTGACGAACTTAATTTCCTTTTCTGCACCAAAAAAACCTACAGAAAAATAAAGAGAACCATGTGCTACCATGTGCAGAAATGGAATCTGATATACAACTTGATTTCTGGGCTGTTTAGCAGAAATATGCTATCTTTACACAAATACGTTGATGAGATGCTGGAGGAACTTAACTCATTTATATCAATCAGCCTGTGGCAAAATTGGTTTTGTTATACATCCTTTTGCTAAAAGTCTCAGAACCTACGTACAACATTGAATGAAGATTTGCTGTAAACTGTCTTTAACCAAAGACTGCCAAACTGGCATTATTATTCATATAAAGTCATTACGGATATAAACTTTTACCTGTTTAACATCTTCTACTTTACAGAAGTAACACACATTATTTCATTTTGATGTTCAACACGATGATTTTGTGAGGTAGGTGAGGTGATATTACAATCCCCAGGTTACGGATGAGGGACGGCAGTCGAGAAGGCTATGACAGGGGCAGCATTCAAATCCCCACTGTAAGCCATACCACAAACCACACTGTCTTCTACATACTGTGGCTGTTTATATGGCCCTTCCCTTCTTTAAACTAGAAATGAACCTTTCTGTCCCTCCTCTATCTTCTCTGTTCTTATCAAATTTGTATTTGAACAGAGGGAACAGGACTGCTGTAAGACCCACTGTTTCCCAATGACACGATCTCCTTCAGCCAGGCCTGTCCCTTCATCCCTGGTGAATACATCAGACTGTAGCTTCCACTCCGCCAGCAAGCGAACACAAATTTGCATCCTTTCACAAGCTTTCCTGAATTACTTGCCATTGGCTATCCTCCCACCTGGATCTCTGTTGCTCCATCCTCATCCTCCACACAGCTGGCTCCTCATCATTCATAGCTCAGTTCAAATGTTACCTACACCAGTCAGCCTAACCGCTGTCTCTTCACCATCATGGCGCTTGTGCTGTCTGAAGCCATCTGCATCTCAGAACCTACAACTGTATCTGGTAGAGAGCAGGAGCCAATGACTATTTGTCGAATAAACATACTCCTTAAATACATGGTAAGCTTCCCTCCTCTACTGTATTTCATATCAATAAACTTTCTTTTCAAGAAAATTCTGCATAATTTTATTCCAAAAAATAAATAGTTCATACACAATAAATCTCTTTCCCACAGTAAAAGAGAGTGTGCAGTGAAATTTCACTATTCTTCCTACACCAGCTTCCCAGTCCTTCTGCCTAGAAACAAGCAGTCTTGCCAGTTTCTTTAAGCATCCTTCCAGAGATAATCCATCCATGTGCACTGTGAGTGTGTGTGCTATGAATGAAAGCATGATATACATTCTTTATTTCTAACTTTGCCCCCTTATTATCGAGATCTTTCTATATCAGCAGTTACCTCACTCTCATTAACAGTTGCATACAGTACTCCAGTGTATACATTTATCCCGTTACTAATGTCTTATTATCAGATATTTAGTCTTTTGTTACCATAACTAAAGATGCAGTGAATATGCCTGTAATATAGCATAACTTAAATAACATTTAAACAGTAAGGTTTTCCAATTGTTCTCTGAACAAGTCATATTTTCCTCCTCCTACATATATATCACATCATCCACAGTTGTGGTGGTAGATACACACGGGGTTCGCAACTAGATTCAATCTGAAAAATCACTTCAAAGACACAATGGATAGCCCTGTCCTGCCCCATCCTGCTCTGAGAGGGCTTGACAGTTTTCAGATGTCAGCCAGCCTGTGCGTAGAGAGTCTGCTTGCTATAAAATAAAGGTAGGTCTCCTGTAGAGCAGCAGCTGTTTAAAAGGACAAAAATAACTTTCCATAAAAGCTTTAGCAGAAAATAAAGGTGACTTCCATATCAAAAAGATATTGTAGGAGAAATTTAATTATGCAAATTAATTAACTAGAAGGCATCACCTTATGATGCTTTCTCTGACTAGGACATTATTTAGTACATAAGCCCTAAAAGGCTTCTAAAAAGTATCCCAGTCAATAGAAAAACTCTAAACCTATCAATAGGCAGAGTCCCAGAGAAATACATTCAATTTAATGCATTGTTTATGTACCTATGAGGCACCATGTGCTGGGCATATATACAACACGGACACGATAAGGCCCCTAACTTCAGGCAGCTCACATTCGACTGGGGATGGGAGGCAGGAAAAAGAGGAAATTCTACTTCCATAATTACAGTTGTGAATACCTTCAGGGTATCAACACACTGAAGATCTGTAGATCTCAAAGGAGAAAGATAGGAGAATATCAATGGTGTCTAGGACGATGCTTCTGTCTCTCAAAAAATGTCATGTAACCATGAGGAAAAAAGGCTGAAGACAGAGTTATGAACTCTGGAGAGAATCTGAAGTGGAAAGGAATTCTAAATACCAATTGTCCAGAGGTATAATTAACAGAATTCATAGAAGGGCCCTTGAGGGGAGAGAGCTGTAAGACGGTGAGAGGAAGCCAGCTTTAGTTTATTTTCAGGACAGAACGGTAAATCGAATACTCACTTAACTTAGAAGGATCACATAGCTCTCCCTAGGTTCTTTAGATCACACTGGTTTGCATGAAACAGTAAAGTGACAACATGGTGATCTGGGAGTCGGAAGTCAGGTGCTCACAAGAGTCTTTCTGGAGATGACTGGCACATGGCCCGACATCTTCAAGAAGCTGGTGCTATTGTCATAAAAGTGCTAATGAATGATTTCTAGGCCACTCATTTGTACTTAATCTCATTGGCGGAACTAGAAGGGACCTAGAAATAACTGCTCTCAATCTCTTCATTGTATAGATGGAGATTCCTGAGGCCCAGAAAAATGATTTCTAACTAATAAGAGACAGAACTGAGACCTGTGTCCAGGCTTCCTAATTTCCAACAGAGTTGTTTTTCTCCTGCGTGAAGGTTAAACAGTCCATGGCCCCACATCTTTTCAGACTGCAATAAGGCTTGGAAGGGTTGCTATGAAATGGAAAATTCAATATGAGGAGACTGACTCCAAAAATGAAATGGAGGCCAGTCACTCATACGATAACTGCAGAAAGGACACTGGAAAAATCAATTCTACCACTAGCTTAGGAACTAGTCTTAGGGGTCCAGAAAAATGTGTGACAGCACCCTGACCCTGACACGGCAGGAAAGAAGTCTGTACCCTTCCCTTCTCTCCGTGCTACCCTTTCCATACAGCAACGTGATCGCAAAATTAGTTAACCCTCTAGAGGACAATACCTACTTCAATATAGTCAGTGAGAGTACATAAAAACAACAAATGATTTTAAATATTAAAAATAGATAAATCACATAAAAACTTACTCTCAGCTTTATTTTTCCTGTCTTCTTCCAGGACTCCCCAGCTGATGACACTCTTCTAGTCTGGGGAACCCCAGTAGATGCTGACAGTCCAGATTCATCTAGTGCTTTGCTCCCTAGACTAGATCCTGATCCCCAGGTCCCCTCAGGTCCAGCCACCTGAGGCCTCATGCAGGCTTCCTAGCCTGACATCTGTGTTAAGAGTCTGAACTGGAGCCGTGCGGCCATGTGTACCAATCTACCACTGTAATGGATGGGATATACCATAGAGATGACTTTCCAAACCAGAGCTCAGATAATTTCTTCCACAACAGACACTGGATTCGCTCTCTAGTCCCTTTATCCTTCAATCCCAGCCTAATGAACACATTTTGACAGTCCCTCCCCTTTTTCCACTGACCCTTTTCACAAAGGCCTGGTAATGTTTATCTTTACCCATCTCAGCTACACAGTAAAGTGAAAAGTTTTGTCTAGCAGAGGGGCTATGGATTTCCTTGGTCCAAAAGCTATTATCTAGAAAGTAAACTAAGTCTAGTTTTAAGAAAAATCACCATCTTCAGTAACTGGCAGCTAGATGTCAAAAGCCTTATGACTTGTTCAACCTGTAAGGACACGTTACCTCACTCTAGCAGCCCTCAATCTTGCCTGTATTATCACATGCTTTAGTTCCATCTGTTCCTCAAACATACAAAGCAACAGGAGGGGAAAAAAATCTTTAAATAGAACCTTCTTACATTTAAAATTAAATAACATTCTTTAGGGGGAAAAAAACACCCTGTAAGCGTGAAATAGTTCCAAACTTAAAAAACACAAAAACCATTTCTCTCATTTACTAAAGCCTAGTTCATGCAAAATGTTTAGACAAGGGTCACATATTAGATTTGCTATTTAGGACAGGAAACTGTAGAAGACTGCATCTCTGTGTTCACAAGATGTAATTCTGTATAACTGACACTGTCACATTCTGCTGACCTTTTCAAACTATCACATGGAAAAGAAACACAAAACCTTCACTTGAAGCTAGGTGTTCTGGAGGGGAAAACACCTTTTATGTATACACGAGACAATATAAATTCTTCTGTGCTACAAGGAGGTACTACTCTTCATTCCACCCCAAAATATATACAAAATGCTGACACAGAAGTAATATCATCTCAGAAAACCCAAAGCCGTTTTTCCAGTGAGTAAACCAATAATTACAGATGAGATGGTAAGTGCTGAGAAAATATTCTGCTCCAGAAGCTAATCTGCAAGCCCACCCATACAACCATCTCTTTACAGCAGTTAGTGTCGATTCAACAAACGTTCCCTAAGTACCTAACACATTCCAGGAGGAAGTCAAACAGTCAGAGATCGCTGCCCTTGCAGACCTTCCCACCAAAGACAAATTATCCTCTAAGAAACAACGCCAATCAAAATACGTGACTCCAGGTGCACTTTTTTCTTTTAAAAGACGATTTGTACAGAGTGCGTGATACATTTTGCTGCCTCGCTTCCATTTATGAGAAAGTCCTCCCAAACCACAAAATTTCATTTTCCATTTCCATTGGTAGTTTGGGTCACTTCTCAGTTTCCATCGGTCCTTAATAATTTCAAGTCATATTTAATTTCTCCCACCACTGTCACCGCTTGGTGCTACATCAGAGTAACTGTTCAGTTTAGAGTACAAATGACAAAACACCTGTTTAGTTCTGTTCACCACTGTGATTTCTCCCATTTGCTATGTTAGGCATCAGAAATAGAATAAAACCAAACAGACTGCTGCTGCCACTGAGCTTACACTGAGAGAGACATAAATCAAATAATCATGAATTAGTAAATAATCAAGTAACCGCACGAACGAATGTAAACCAGTAACCGTGCCACTGCTATGAGGAGAAGCACAAGGCCCTCTGAGTAGGTTCTGGCTTGGACTTACTTGAGAGGTGTGGGAAGGCTTTCCCTGAGGAAAGCAGGAAATGAGGCTGAGCCAGACTCTGGAGGATGAACAGGAAAGAGAGAGAACAAGCCTAAGTAATTGTGACATAATAGCAGCAGCAGTGGTTCCATTAGTCACAGGAGCTGCAGCAGTTGATAACTTGGAGACTTTTTTTTTGTTTGTTTCCGAACTTATCCTTGGCTTTCATTCTCAAAAGGACAGAAAACCAACTGTCCATGATACATGGATGTTTTTAAACTTCTCAATCAGCAAGGTCTCCCCAGAATTCCATCAAAGAAGAGAACGGAACACAGAAAGGTGGTAACAATTTCATGCCAAAGCTGTGCTCTAGGGCTTCAGAAGGTTACTTCCAGGGGTAGAAGGCCCAGCTGGGAGTTTGGACTGGCACCAGCTCACCCTCAAGTAAACTCCTGAAAAGTTTAGAAAAATCTTGGAGCAAATTCAGAAGTTTAGTCCACTCTGAAATAGGTAAAAGCTAGACTACACATATTACAGGGTAGCAGATGATCCATTTCTCGAACTGAGACACACTTTTCAAAGTTTGTAGGAGACACGGCCTTTTCAAACACATTTCACCCAAGCTGCTGGTTATATTAGTGCCACCCTCCACCCCCAACCCAAGTGAGTCCTTAACAACATCTGTAGGATTTCTATGGAACCATGTCAGCTGGAAATGTGCAACCTTAAACAACAACAAAAGATTTCTATTTAACACTGCCCCGTGCAAATTTCAGTGCGGGCCAAGACTGTTAACTGTGGCTTCTACAAAGTTAATAGTACTAAAGGTGACAGCATAGTGCATTGATTATGAGCCAAAGAGACCTGTGTTCACATCTTGGTTTCATCATTGACTGGATATATGACTTTGTAAATGATTCAAATTCTCAAAATCTCAATGAAAAATGGGGGGTGGGGTGGGTGGTGGAACATGACCCAGTGAACATTTGTTGATTTTAAGCTATTCACCAAAAACAACTTCCTACTTGAGAGGAAACACCCACTGTGTGCCAGAGGTTGGGGGATGGACAGGACAGTCCCTGTCCCTATAAGGTGAGAGCAAAGGCCATGTGACCTAAGGTTGGCCCCTTGATGCTCTCAAGGGAACGACGTAAAGACACAGGGTCAGAAACAAAGCATCCCTGCTGCAGAGCGGTGACAGTTGCAGGGTGCTGACCACATCTTCTCCATGCAAGCAACTTGGCATTTTCCTCTGTGGTCAGCCTTCCTTGGTCAGAGCCTACTTTCCTACAGTGATGCTCAAATAGCCTCTCTCTCCATTTTGTGAGCTACCTGATGACTGTCCAAAACATGCCTTTTACCCTTAAGTTATCGAGGGTCAGTTTTCATTTTCATTTTTTGTAACCAAGAATCCAGGCAATTATAAATGACATTATGGGAAATGACGGAGAGAAAACACAGATGAAGCACTTAGCACAGCACCCGACATGGAAGCAGCATATTTGTGGTAACTGAGTCGTAAAGCTAGATTCCGATGCTCTTAAAGATGTGTGATTCTGAAATCTGAAAATACTCCTGAGTTTCATGAAATAAACAATAAAGTAGGTGAAACCAGGGCTTCACTTCAATAACAAAGACTAAGATGATTTTGGTACCTATTTATACCCAAGCCACCAAATAGTAAATAATCATCAATAAAACACTCCTGCTCCCTGTGCCTGAAATACCTATCCACTACCCCCACCCCATTCCAGCATCCTGCCTGTCAACTCTGCTCATCTGTCCCCACGATTACTTGCTCCCCAAGTCTCTGGAGAAAACATTCTACAGAACTCAAATTAACTAATTAAAAAGTAAGGTGAACTCTCTAGATGAAAGCATTCATTTTTTAAACCTAGATAATTAAAATTATTCTTATAAATGAAATGGTTTTCAAGAGAGTGTTCATTCAAGGGGTCCACAGAGCTGGCCAAGTGTGTGGTAGAAATTTATAGCATCTCCCCGCAAACACTAACTCTTAGCTATTAAGAACAATCTAATACGGATTTTTACGTAAGAGAAACCAATAAATGGAAACAGAGAATCTAAGACAAACATGATTATAAGGGGACCAGAGCGAGGCTGTGCGATTCTCAAATTCTCCTGGGACTGAATTAATCTAAGAAGACAAAAGATCTCTAGCAGAAGGAAAAAGCTCCTTTACAAAGAACAGCAACAAAAAGGGTTGATGAGAGCTAATGTTACAGTGATACCGAGATCACAACTTGGGCTGACTAGGTAAAGGCTGACAATCTAAATTAAATCTTAATATCTCTTCGAGGAAGCTGCAGATACAATAGTCATTGATACCTGACAGCCCCAAATAAGCCTCGCAGACATGAAAGTGCAAGTATGAGGTAAAAAGTAACCAGTTAACAGCATCTTCCATGTCTCCTATCATAATAGAAACACAACTGTAGAAGATGTCAAATACTTCAGAAATAAACAATTAGACCTCTTCCATGTACCGCAGAAGACCCCTGAAGGATTTCCTGGAACTAGGAACAACTTCTTTCTAGTCCCCCTTAGGGGTTAATTTTATGTAATATTTGATACACATAAAAAATACATGTAATATTTATGAAATACACTAAACAATAAAAAAAAATAAAAAATAAACACCCTTCAAACCCCCACCCCCAATATATGAAGTAGAACATAACCATCATCATTAGAATTTCACTGGGTTCTGTCCCACCTGTTTTGCTTTTTCCACATACAAACACTCTGGCACATAATTTGGCATTATCTTGTAAACTTGAATTTATCTGCCTTATGACCTGGAAGTTCTTCTCCCAGGACTATACTCTAAAAAACTCTTCCATATATGCTCCAGGAGAAGAGTTAAAAAAATATATTGTTTGTAACAGGAAACAGTTCAAATAGATTAATTATGGCAACTTCAGATGACACAAGAATATATTTTCCTATAATAAGGCAAGCTTTGCTATAGGAGGGAAAGGGTAATGCACATTCCTGGGTGAACACTCTGCTGGGCTGCCCAGATATCCCTGCAGGAAGGAAGGACACAGTCAGCCCTCTCTAAGAATTGTCCCGAGTAAAAAGAGCTGCCTGGCCCAGGTTCACTGCCTCTAGGGAGGGATGAGTCAATGGCTGCCTGGCTTCTTCCCCCCACTGTAAGACAGTATTGAAGGGCTGCCTCTTGATTGCAGAGCTCCAAGAGAATCCTCTGAGGCCTTTGTTGAGACTGCAACACAGTCCAACTTATTTTCCTCTCCGCTCTATAGCTCTCTGACCTGGGATGATCTAGAGATGCTTCTCTAACAAACTTCTTACAAGTTAATCTTTGACTCAGAGTATGCTTCCTAGGGAACTTTATGTATGCCAGTACCTCTTCCTTTACATTATTATATCATTTAATCTTTACGACAAACCCTATTAGGTAGGTAATATTAATCTCATTTCAGAGATGGGTTTCAGAGAAGTGAGCTAAATTGCTTGAAGTCATTCAGCATTAAAACAGGGACTTGAATTCAATGCTGAGTCTACCAGGATCCTAACAGCCATGCTCCTTCTATTATTCTCTATGGCCTCTTTCACTTAGCAGCACTTAGCTTAGCTTGTATTAGTACACATTCCTGGAAGCATATGGAAGTGCATTTCCTTTAAAATATTACTTAAGGCGGGTACTAATTAATTATAATTTCCCCCCAGAATTATCAAGGTTTTACTATATTATAACAACATAGTATCATAATCACTTATTAAGTCATGTTGGGTTTACTAGTTGGTGAATATAACTACAAATAAAACATTTAATACCTATTGAGCTAGTTCTAAGAATCTGGCTCCACCACTTTTACTCACTCTGACTAGGATAAGGTTGAGGTGTTCTCCCTCAAATCACATCATGATTAGTTTTGGAGGAAAGTTTAGGGTAGTGCCATCCAAAAGAAATATAAAGAAAGTCACGTATATAATTGAAAATATGCTAGTAACCTCATTACAAGGAGTCAAAACAGGGGAAATTAGTAATAATTTTACTTAATCTGATATACCTAAAACATTATTTCAACATATAATCAACAAAAAATTAGTTAAGACATTTTGCATCCTTTATTCTGCACTAAGTCTATGAAATCTGGCGTGTATCTTATACTCAATTTGAATAGCCATGTATCAGGTGCTCAAAAGCCACATGGGGCCATTGGATAACACAGGTAAAGGGCGAGTAGGAAAGAAAGGGCTAATTATGAGATTTGAGAATTTCCAGTATTTCTACTAGCTACTCTCTTTTTAGCCAACAATAAAAGAGTTTGACAATTGATAAAACTCATCATAAAAATGTTCTCTCCAAAATGAAAACTGTCTCCTTGATGATCTATTTAAACAAGAGCAGCTTACAGAACACTCTAAGGAAATATTTCTTTTATTTATAGTTATTGAGGTCTGAGGTCCATGATGGACTAAAATGTCATTTCTTTGCTATCAGGAGTAGACTTGAGAACATTCTGTCTTCTTAGAGTATTAGTTTTTCTTTTTTTAAAGTCTTAAATGGAGTTCCAATAAAGTAACAGAGTACTTTCTCTTTTCCTTCACCTTAAAATTCCGAGGTCTCGAAGTTCTGTCTCTGATGACCTGAATGACCTCTAGCAACAGTCTCTCAATTTTTTTTAGGAAACCTACATTCCTTATCTAATAAAGTATGAGTGTTGGGTGAGATAACCTCTAGTTATTTCTAGAATCAACATTTTTTGACTGTTGAGCAAACTGTCTTCTGAAAAGTGACCCAATATTAATTTAATTGTTGTGTTGCTTTTTCCTGAGAAAAGAGAGCACATTATTTACCTAGGGTGTTAAACGTAATACTGGTCTCCCAAAGATGTCCACACCCTATTCCCTATATCAGGAAATTTTGTTACTCTGATATGTTACTTCATGTGGCAAGAGGGACTTTTAAGATTTAAGTTAAGGATCTTGAAGTGGGGAGATTATCCTGGGTTATCTCAGTGGGCACAATGGAATCACGAGGGTTCTGACAGGAGGAGAGAGAGGGTCTGAGTCAGAGGAAATATAATCACAAAAGCAGGGCTTACCACATTGTGTTTTACAGATACTAAGTTTGTGGTCATTTGTGTCAGTAGCAACAGGAAATGAACACACCTATGTATCATTCAAATATCATTCCAGAAGGTTTGTCTATGTGGCTTCTTTAGTAAAGGTAGGTGTACTGATTTCTAACTGACCTCCCTATTCCATTACAGTCGACAGGTTTTATGTTGGTTCTTGTATAAGAGGATAACAACTACATGTAAATTTCAATAAAAATTAGAAGGTGAAAGGGACTAAGAACTATAAATTGCCAGTTATAAAAACAGTCATGGGGATGGAAAGCACAGCATAGGGGAATATAGTCAATAATATTGCAATAACCACGTATGGTGTCAGTTGGTACTAGACTTAGGGTGATCACTTCGTAGGGTATATCAAAGTCTAATCACTCCAATGCGCACTTGAAACTGATACAATATAGCATGTCAACTATAACTAAAAAAATAAATTTTAAAAATAGCACTAGCTCTTTCAAGAAAATATGTAGAAACATTCAAACTTAAAATTGCTATTAATGAAGACAGCAAGTCTATATTAAAAACAATGCATCTGAGAGCATCTGAAGACCCGAAGAAGAAAGCTCTCTCAAACAGGCTCATCAGGAAATGGATGAAAGATTATCTGGTATGGGACAGACTTCGTCAGTCAAAACCCCTCCCCTTTCTCCCTTTCTCCATGGCACAGGGTTGTTGTCAGGAATATCCAGAGACGATGGCTCAGCCCCACTGGCAGCTAGCTGCCTGCCAACAAAACGTGAGTGGAAGGAACAAGGGCCACTTCCAGGCCAAGCTCTGTAAGAACGTGCGCCCTTCCTGCCTGTCTTCCGTACTCTTTCCCTTTGCACGAGTCAGAAACAGAAAAATTAAGATGCCCCTGGGGATGAAGAAGCCACAAAATGGAAACAGGCTACTATGTTTCTGCATAGGAGAAAGCAGTCTGCTCACCCGAGGTATCTGCCTTAAGACAACTAGTTAAGCAATAAACCTCTAGTAAGTTTGAACTAGTTTACAATTTTTGATCCTTTACTATAGCAATTTAGCTTACCCAAACTAATACTCCTATTTACAACTAAGAAAGAGGACCCAGCATTTGGTTGAGTTTACTTCCATGATGGCAATTTATGATATGTGTAGAAACTATAGTTTTCTATTTAGTGAGATGACTAATTGCTCACTTGATCAATAGCTCTATATGAACCTAACATGTTTGCTGGGAATGTTTACAAGTTCTGATAAAGATTTCAGATAGTATAAGAACTATTGTGTAATATATACTGATGAGAGAAAAACAAAAGGAATTCAAATGGTATAAGAGATTAATTAATCGTAAGAAACTTTTGGATAGACATACTAGGTAAGGTGGGAAAAAGCACTACATGGAGCATTTTCATTATTTCCATTATTTAAGTCAAAGTTTATTTAGGTTCTTCTCAATACTACACATTATACAAATTGTACAAAAATCGAGCTATAGATTCTGCTCTTATTTCTTTTTTCTTTACTAAGCCCACTGGAGAATGGTTAACTTTTTTTTGCTTATTACCAGGTATAAAAATTTCCCCGTAGGCAGTTAATTAACAACAAAATTCCTGGAAACTTTTGATAATATCAGCCTTCCTCATTTGCAAGGGCATTTGATGAACTCTTTTTTCCCCCCCAGTCAAATCCTGTATCCTTATCATAAATAAGCCAAGAATTATTTAAAAAATAGGATCTGAAATTAATAACCATCTTTTGGGGCTCTCGTATAAACAGTGTATCTTTTAAAAACAAAAACCAGATAATAATGCAGCAACTCTTCCTGTTTCTCTTTGAAAACAGATTTCTTAATTTAATCATTTAATTAGATAAAATTTTAAAGGCACTTCAAGTCCAATAATTTATTATATGGCTTTTAGAAGAATGAATATTTTATAAATTCTCATAAATGACTCATTAAAAGGGCATATATTTATAATAGAAAATATGATGTATTTTCTAGATTATGGTTGTTTTTCTTTGGATCGAGTTCTTAAAGATATAAAACACTATTTCAACAGTGTGAATACTGCTTAGAGGCTACACCCTACACCTATTTATTATCTTACAGCTTTCTGCTACACTTCTAATAACCTGAAAGTCATGTTTGAGAAAATCAACAATTTGCTTTGGGAGCTAAGAATAAGCAGAAGCACAACTTGATCATTTAGCATGCCTCCTGTAGCCCTGCAGGACAGAATAACAGCTTGCAGGCAGCTGTAAGGGTCTATAATTTTATCATTAAACACAGTTACCTGTTTATAAATTAGCTAAATTCTGGAGAATAAAGACTTAAATTTCATTTTGTAAAACAAGAATGTTTAAAGGCTCACTTCCCCAGCAAAAAAATTAACAAGCAAAAACAAGAGAGAGACATAAAAAAATGCAGAAAAAACAGTATTTAAGAAAATGAGGCCAAAAAGTTAAACAATTTCCCCCAGACATCAAAACAAGGGCAAAAATAGGAACAGAAGCCAAGCCTCTAGAACTCCAAAACCAAAGGATTTCACATTACAGTAAAGACCAATCCATAGAAAATTGCAGCCCCGGTCTCCTTCTTTGTCTTTTCTTTCTTTCCCTCTGCCTAGGTCTAAGGAAACAGCAGAATAAAAAGGGTGCTGAACTGAGATTCAAAACACCTGACTGAAGTTGAAGCCATGGCACTCCCGCCACACAGTCTTAAGAGTTCCTTCACGTCCCTAGTTGTCAGTTTGCTCATCTGTATAGAAGATGTGATTTCTCAGGTCCTAGCAGATTTAAAGTTCTAAAATTTCATAAATCTTAAATTTAAGATAAAATTTAATTTATCTGAAACACTGAATTTCCTTGTGGTCACAGGAAATTCAAACACACACACACACACACACACACACACACACACACACACACGTCTGAATTCAATAACAAAACAAGTTTCATTCAGCTTGCTACAAATTTTAAACCCATACACAGGAACCTATTTTAACAAGCCTCTGTGGAAGACTATACAACTTAAAACCCAGCATAAAGAAACTTCTTATACAAGACAGAAGCATATTATCAAGAGTATAGCTGATCATCTATATTATAGTTGAATTAAACCAAATGTGTGCTAGTGGTATCATATGAGTTAAGTCCTGCACTGTAGAAAAAAAAGTGGCTTACTAATAGTGCACAACAAGTGAATTCCAAGATGTTTAACAGGATATACACATATATTTGTCAAGGTGAATTTTCTTCAAACGCACTGAGATTATTTGGCAACATTTAGTGCTTGTCTTTAAGTAATACTTACTTTTAGAATGGAATTATTTACCAACTGCAAGAGCTTTATAATAGCACAGCCATCAGCTTTCCCAAGGGTGTAAAAATCAACTTAAAACGTAGTAACTTATGGATAATATTTCATCTCAATCTTTTTCCATCTGACCAAAAAAAAAAATCACAAAAATGTCTTCAGAGTGACATACTATGTTCGCAGAACCGTTTATAGCTCTTGGCATTTTTTGCCTATTGATTATGTGAAAACTATATGAAAGAACTAAAAATAAAAGCCAAAACAAATAACTCTTTAAGATCCTGTGAGTTTGAACATTTTACTAGTCAAGGCAGAATGTTTTCTAGGAATCATGAAATTGACATCAGTTACTGCGAGTGACTTTTACTGCTGCTGAGTATGACACTGAACTCACTGAACTCATTCACCTGTTGAGAAAGGCTGAAATGAACAAGTTGTAACCAACAGTTCTTTTCTACATGTTTAGGATCATCTTGAAATATATGGAACCATTTGTAACTCTATGTCTCAGATCTACATTCTCCCCAATAACTTCAAGACATGACCGATTAGATACATTATACCGAGGCAATAGAGTACAGTGGTAAAGAAGGATGGGTAAGGGGAAGTGTGCCATTGACTACAGGGGAACCTTGGGTACTTATGCTCTCTAAGCTTCAGTTTTCAAGTCTATAAAATAGGGGGATTTTACGTGTGCATGTACATCCATGTAACCTACTTATGGGTTGTTCTCAGGGTGGCAAGATGGAAATCACTTAAAATGTTAGCTTATTTGTAAAACGGCTGTACCTGAAGTGGTACTCTTTACAAGAGGTACTTTGTTTTGCGCACTGCTTGCCAGGGTCATTTTTATATTCTCCTAAAATGTTTTTCTTCATCTCTCTTCTGAGGCTGTCTTGAATTCTGTGTTTTTGTAAGGACAAGGGCTGTGAGAAACTCTAGCAGCAGAAACTCTTCTTATTGCCAGTGTCTAGAGCTGAAGTGTCCTTTAATTCTTTTCTGCTAAGACTGTACCAAAAAGGCGGCAATGCCACCAGCAGTGCCAGAGCTTTCTTACTGCCCTCCTGAAAGGGGTCTTTTTCCTTGATGAATTAATAGTCTACAAACCATGGCAGAGAGCCTTCTCATGTGCATTCTGTGGCTGTAAAAGGCAGTAAAGCTCCCTGACCAATATGCAAATGAAACCTGCAGCTGTTACTGTCTCCAGCCAGCTCAGGAAGGGCTTACCCAGAGTTATCCTATGTAATTATCTCCTCCAAGGAGCCTAGAGGTGTTTAATCAGACTTTCAGGAGGTTGAAATCAACTTTGTTCTCCTTCAATTCTTCATTATCACAAACTCTGAGGGGATCAAGCATTTACTTTTCAGGGAAAAGTTTAAAACAAACTTCTAAGAATAAAAACAACAATGTACTATTTTTGTTGGTGTAAATAGTCGCCCACAGAAAACAGAATCACATGAAGAGAATTCCCTTGGAAGTGGAATTTTCACTTAATATAAATAACATGCAAATGACTTCCACAGAAGACTGGGTGATTATAGCACAATGGATGCTATTTCTAAAAGGCCAGTTGCTAATCTTTATTTTTAAATATAAAGTAAAATAACATGAGTGCGTTTCTAATGAGACTATATAACACTAAGCCTGAAAATTAGTAAGTGAACCTTGTGTTTGAAAACTACATAAATAGAAATGAATGCAGCCGAAACTCAAAGCAATCATTTTTCAGATTTGGCCTGCAGTATACTAACAAATTGCACTTTAATCAAAGTGCTTTTAACCCTGAAAATACTGCAACATCACTGATTTGTTCCTAAAATGTGACACTGATTTCAAAACGCAGCTGATTCATCAAAAAGGAACTTCCTGGCAGATAAGATCTAAAACAGAGATGCCAAAAAAGATGAAAAAGCAAAAACCAAAGCAAAGCATAATGCACCAAAATGTTGCTTCCCAATGGAAAACACGGATTTCTATGTTCTCTTCAAACACGAACTTTACTGTTGCTGAAATAAAGATCATTTGCTTTGTTTTGAACACTTATTTTTCTCTTACTAGACTAACAATGGAGAATTTCCCTTTATGAGAGGGCCAGTTCTGGTAGGATGAGCTTGAACAGTGACCTTACACACTGAGTATGAAGAAAATAAGAGAATCTTGATGTCACCTGCTCTGTCTCTGAGTTTCCATCTCAAGCCTGCCCAGTTATTGAGAGACCTCCTACCTAGTCCTACTGCTTTCATTTTCTCCATTCAATTCCATTCAACCTTTATACAATACACTAGTCATAATGTCTTTGCTTTGCTTAAGATTTAAAAACTGAAAGTTTAAAAAGTAACACAAAATTAAAAGGCAAGCTAGAAAAAATCATAAACAGCACATATGACAGATAAGGGTAGAGAAAATCCTTAAAATACAAATTTTAGAGATCAACTAGAAAAAAAGATAAAAACCCAATTTTAAAAAATTGAAAAAACTAATAAAGCAGGCAATTTGACAATATTCAATAAACATAATGAAATTAACTAATACTAAAAAAGTGAGAAAATGAGATACTTAAAGTAGTTCAGAAATAGTACAGAAGAGCCTTTCTGGAGAAAAATTTTGTAATATAAATAAAAAGCTCTAAAAATACTCATTTATCTTCTGACTCAATAATTCCTAAGGAAATAACAGAAAAATTTAAAAAATGTTTAGTTTAAATAGTTCTTTAAAATAGCAAAAAATTAAAAACAATCACAATATCTAATAATGAAAGACTTAAATAATATTGCATATTTAATGAAATACAGTGCAAGCATTACAATTCTATTGAAATACATATTGATAAGGACTTTTTAAGCATATGAATTAGAAAAGAGCAGACCACAACCCCTTAAATTTGTGTTCATTTACAGCAATATTGCAAAAGTTCTAAAGAATACAATATATGCTGTTCAGATGACTCTTCTTTAGGGAGGGGAATGAGTGTATTTCACCTGTCAAAGGAAGTGAGTATTCATGAACAGGAAAGTGGAATGTGGTTGCTGTATTGCTCTACATATGTGTTATCTTGTTGTGCAGAAAGGAATTATTTATGACCAAAACTATCATAAATTGCATTATTTTTTCATAAATACGTACTATATGTCCTATTCCCAAGATTTTCCAAGGAAACCTGCCTATTCCATTGATGTTGGCCACAGCCATATAGAATCAATAGAATCTGAGAGAATGTGAATTATGTCTCATTCCAGTGGAAGCTTTAAGTACATTGAGAGGTTGGGCTCAGCCTCTCCTGTTGACTTTTCCACAAGAATGGGCTTACTGCAGAGGGGCAGCTCTATTGGGCTGGCTCTCCTAGTGAGAAGACAACTTGGAGCAGAGCATGGCCATAGCTACTATGCCACAGCACTACCACTATGTAATGGAAGAGAGAAGTAAATAATTAAAGTCACTGAGATTTGTGAGGTTGTTTGTTACACAGTACAGCTATTTAAATAAATACATAATGCAATGCTATTCTGCAAAATGTCACTATGGGAGAATTTTTTCTCTTGTTTTGTTTACCTGTATTTCATAATTTTTCTTTCGTAATTATGTATTACATAATCACACAGTCGTTAAAAAAAGAAACAAGACAGCTCAGTGAGATTAGAGGCTTCACTTTAACTCGACTGAGTATATTAAAAAACTAAAGAAATAGTCATTGTCAGCTATTCGTCAGCCAAGCAAGAACAGCAAAAGAACTGTACACAGAGCACTGGCAGTGCCCATTCGTGCACAGTGCAGGGGAGAAGAGGTCTTAGCTAATGGGCTTGGATATATTTTTGGTCCAACGGACAATCTCCTAGCATGGAGATGGATACAGAAGCTGAAGCTAGGAGACTGAGGTTTGTGGTCCACGGACAAACTCGCCCCCACTGGAAAAGGTTACATCAAACTGCCTCAGCTCGATGATGACGTTATTCCATTCTCTACTCCCTTTGTCCTGAGGCCACAACAGTCAAACAATCTTCTGAGTACTACTATATGGTTCTTAGAAGTTTCACCTATTGGGAAAGAATTTGCTGATAAAATGGATTCAGATGAGATATATTTGAGTTAATAAATTGGCATTTAGATTTCATTTTTTAAGAGAGCGTGACAAGGAATCATTTAAAAACTCACCAACAAACAAGATTCCTCAAAGCTCACCCTCCTCAACCTCCTCTTCCTTTCTGACTTTCAACAGCACCGCCAGTTAGGCTGTTTGTGTCAAGTGTCTGCAAATCCTGCCCCTCCCCACAACCCGCAGAGGACAACAAGCTCCTTGAAACCTATTCCTATATTCTCCACAGCAACAGGTGAAAAGCAGGTCCTCAAAAAATATCTGTGGAACTGATTTGTGACCACATTAATACGGCAGTTTCGGGGCAGGGAGGTTGAGGATTTATGGACAGCAGCCCCACAGAAAACACATTTACTGTAGAGCCCTGGGCATTTTTTAAATAAATCACCTCATAAAAACAAAAGGCACAAGACTATGAGACAGATACTATCATCACTCCCATGTTCCAGATGAGACAGCAAGGCTCAGATGATCGATAGCATTCCCAGGGTCAGGCAGAAGTGGTACAGCCGGGGTTCAGAGCTGGGAGCTTAGTCTTCTGTGTACCGTCTCCCACTAATTCAGCTCATTATAATTAATGTAAGACTCACTGGAAATTGTCACACTCCCCAAAAGAGAACGGTGGGAGACTGGGAAGTTTGAGATGGGAAGTAAGAGCCCCAAAGAGGCATGCTCGAATAAAAACGGACAGATACCAACCTGTCTTCTATGGAAGGCAGTGACTGACTGCAGTTTTCCTTTGGTTGAGTAGGAAAAATTGGGGGCTAGAGCTGAATTTCTAAGGACCACAGAGGACAGACACCACCAACATTCTCCTCTGCTCTTGGCCCAGGTAATAAACAACTTTGCTGTTGTAATGACCATTACATAAAGAATATTTATTTATAATCTTGGCAAGGGTGCACAGCCTCATCCCAGAGGTAGGAGAAGTGGGAAATAAACCAAGGAGTCATGTCTAATTTACAGTTTAATGGAGATCAGGTTAATCCTCAGACTAACTCTTTCTTTCTCCTTTTCATTTACAGCAGTGAAAAAATAACTATAGAAATTATGATAAGGCTCCTTTCCTTGTGAAACAGGATGATAATAGCAATTCCTCAGAGTTGCACTGAAAGATCTAATTAAGAGACTGTAGTGGAGCATCTAGTGCAAACTCAATACGGGGCGACCCACTGCTCGTGCCCCACTTCCCATCTGTGTGAATGCTCAATGAGCTTCAGAAGTTAGCTCCAGGCCCAAGGTTTGGAAAAATAAGTGAAGTTTCTCCAATCTTAGCAGTACTTCCGGGTAGAGCTATCACTGAAGTTGTAGTTCATACAGTTGTGTCTCTCTGTTTTTCAAGGAGTTTTTAGTCCAATCTTCAGAAATAACATTTCTATTAAAATCCAGTATATATATAACACACACACACGTGTGCCTGAAACAAAAGTTTCAGAAATGCTTACTTTTCCTTTCTTATGCATACTAGTCTTTTCTATTCCATTTAATAATAATAATAATAATAATAATAATAATAATTTAAAAAGCCACAGCACTTGATTAATTCTATGATCCACTAACGTGCCATTTGAAAAGCATTGGTTTAGGTTAAGCAGATTTTAAAACCCCAATATTAGGAAACTTATTTTTATTAATGTATCCATGTATGTACTTGTTTACCGTTATCTACAAATTCTGACATTTTCAGAAAATGTCCGCATTTTGCTATTATTTTGCTATATTTTGCTATTCCTTGAATTACCCTAATTCATATTGTTCAAGAAAGATGAGCTAGAGAGCTACAAATTCTGAATTACCCAGCTCGTAAATTGACAATTTTTAAATGTAATTTATTTCTAGGGTAGAAGCCTTTAGACTTAGTCTCACATACTAAATATAACAAAAAATTTTAAACAGGAAATTTTTTCAAAAGGAAACTGTTTCTCAAAAACAAGTTAGTATGTGCTCTACCTCAGTTGTGATAATTTATGGCAGGGGTGGCACACACAGGGCCCTGTGGCTCTACAGTCCATGACGAATGCCACTTATTAATAGTACTATTCTTTTACTGAACCCCATTGCAGTCTTTGGTTTTCATCTTAATTATCTAGGCAGTCACTCCCAAACTGGAGTTGGCTGATAAGTTCATTCAACAAATACTTACTGAGACCCTACTATGTGCCAGGCATTGTTCTAAGTATAAAAAGGCACAGCAGAAAAACACAGAGCATCTACCCTCAAAGAACACAGATTTTAGTGAGGGAGGCAGCCAGTATACGAAAAGGAAGCACAATAATCATTCTAGGTTGCCTAAGTGAAGAAGCAGGGTAACAGGACAGATTGTATTGGCAGGGTAGGTAAGTGCTACTTGAACAGCTAGGCACAGCATGAATATCGGTCAGAGTAGAACTGGAGAGAACAGAATCTACTTAGCTAGTTTAAGACGGTGATTTATCAGATATTAAATAGTTTTCAGATGGCTGGAAAGGAGGAAGAAAAAGTCCAGACTGAGTGTCCAGGAGATACTCACAAGCAGTACTGTAAAACTGGGATGCTACAGGAGCCAGTGCCCCAGCCACGGACCACCTGGCCTCTAACGCAATCGGCGCCCCACATCCTGCCTCTGGGTGTGCACACAAGCTTCATTCATGTGAACATCAGCCATGGAAGCTACAGAAAAATGCAACTCCAACAGGAATAGCAGCATCGTCATAAGCAGACTCAGCCTCCTTATGGCCATGTTCATCTCACACACTTCTCATGGTGTGTCTGATGGCCGAACCTGAATCACAGATTGAACGCAGCAAGGGCTAAGGGATGTGCAGTTTTTACCTTTCCGGTCACTGAACTGCAGTGGAACACATGTCTCTGTGAGAATGCTATATTTGAGCAGGCCCCTGATTAATAAAGAAGAGCCAACTAAAGGAAGAATGTTCCAGGTGTGTGAAACAATAAAAGGGCCAAGAGAAGGAATGCTTGGTGTATTCACAGATCAGCAGGAAAACCAGTATGCTTGGGCAGAAAGAGACAAACTGGCAAGAGAGGAGGCTGGGGTAAGGGTGGAGTGTGTGTGTCAAGAGCCAGATCATGCAAGCCCTGTAGGCCTTGATAAGGAGTCTAAATTTATTTTTATAAGTGTAGAGGGACATTATAGGATGAAGGGTTTTAAGCAGGGGGGAGTAGCACGATCTGAATAACCTTTATAACTGATTATTCTCATTCTATAGTCTCCATGTCTGATTTAAGTCAAATAGCTTAAAAACACAAAGTTTAAAAATGGCTAATTTGGTCTGCTTCGAATGAGAATTTTACAAATCAAAAGAAAGGCCTACAAGGTAACATCTCTCAATTTCTGTCTGTCTGCCTTCTCCAAAGGCAGCTGGCCTGACCCCGGGCAGACACCTTCTGTCAGGCTCGACAGATGTGGTTGATTGAGGATGCACCTGGACTTAGAAAACTTAGATTCTTTAAATATAAAAAAATGCTGTTTGAAAAGAAAATTAAAATTTACTGGTAGCCCTAAAATCAGCCTTTTAAACATGAGTACCAGTATCAAGGAAGTTTTTTGTTTGTTTGTTTTCTTCTCCAATGTACAATTCAAAACCAAAACGTTAGCATGAAATAAAAACAAATTACCAAAGTAAATCACGTTTCTCATTTTTTTTTTTCAGAGAGCACACATTTCACTCTAACATTCCATTTACAATGAATCTGCTTTGAGAGTGGAGCCATTTAAAAGAAAATGTCGATTTAAAAAATATTCCAAAGTGGGAGTGAGGAGAACTCACCATAAGTATATACTTAGTTTGGCAATTGTCATGCTTCTGTCAAGAGCACCTACTATTGGTTTGAGGACACGCATCATAACTGTGGTCTAAACGTTCTAATTTGCTTTCCTTTTGACAATAATGATATTTTAAGTTTCTGAGCCTAAACATATTTTGCTCCAATTTTAAAAGAAAACATGAAGCAAAACTTCAGAAAGTCAGTTTTAAATACATTTGATATATTACCTATTTTATGTATTTGTATGTTAGGTGTTTACATAACTACTTTTACCTTTTTTCCCAAAGCAGCCACAATACTGGCTTTGATGAATTCTTGCCATTTTGACTGAGTCAGAAAGATAAAAAAAAAAAAAAAATCACTTCCTTTCCTTTCTTTCTATAACAGCCTGCTGTGGTGTTTTCTTCACACATAAATTAAATCTGAACCAATAATTCTCTTTCCATTTCACAAACTTTCCCCTGCTCCAGCTCCCCTACATACACTAAATTTACCTGAGGTGAGGTCTGGTAAAGGCCATGGAAAATGTTCCACAGGATCAGACTGAATGCCAAAGGTGGCTCAGAAGGGTTCATGGTAGCCAGCCTCCACGAAGGCAACAAAGCTTTTACTCATCCTTTGCCACTTTTGTGTCAGGGTTTAATATACTTTTTTCAAGTATACTTGGTAGAAGGGGGATTTGTTCCACATTTGCTCCAGTAAGCCTTCGATGCACCTTCCTCTGTGGCTTTGATGGCTCTTACCTCCTGCTGCTGCTCCCATGCATACACTCACCTCCTGTTTCCTAAAAGAAGGTTATAGTGTAACAGCCTTTCACCTTCACATTCTTTATTGTATTCACTCATCATTCTAGCTTTAGCATATTATCGAATGTGTGTTTTGTTTTGTGATTTTTTGGGTAGGTGAGCAAGTAGGCAGAGGCAGGGAATACAAAGAAGTTAGATCATTTAGCTTCACAGACAGATAAAAAGGATTAGAAAGGAATATTCAAAAATTTAATTCTCTGGGCTATAGGACCATTGAAAACATTTTTTAATACTCTACACTTTTTATAACAAGCGTTTAATTTTATAATGAGAAAAATTATTAACATAAAGAATACCTGACTACTGCATATATTCATATCTTAGCTGTGTTCTTGAGCATAATCTCTGTTAAGACCTGAAATATCATACTATCTGAAATAAAACCCTAAAAGCCCCTACAAAATGAAAAATGGCAGAAAAAAAAAAAACGGGAAATTACGGTAGAAAAAAGGAGGTGGTTAGGAAAATTTTCTAATTTAAAACTATAATAAATTTGAAAGTAAGGTGGTTTGGTACAAAAAATCCCCAAAACCCAAATCTAAACTAAAATGGGAAAAACAGGTTTAAAAGGAAGCAAGTGAGGAGAGCAGAGTTTAGCACAAATGCCTAGACAATTTGCAAAAACAGACATCACAGAATTACAGACTCCACCCAACTGCCACAGACATCTGTAAAACTGTCAGGCAGCTGATGCACAGATCTTGCGAGAATAAAGGATTAAGGAATGTCAGTGATAATAGAGTTATCCCAGATCAGGAGAATGAGCTAAAAGGAAGAATAAAGACAGATTGAATCAGGTGGTCGTGACTTCCCACAGGCAAGCAGCCTTCTTCAGAAGTGTTCTGCCCTTTTCCAGCAGATAAACAAGTTTCTAGGGATAGGAAGGGACAGCACTGAGACTGTCAAAATAATAAGTTTCATGTGTAATGCATATAGAAGTTCCTCTTAACCAGGCTGTATTGGGGGTATCTGTCAAAAGACAAAATCCTTATGAAAATTTTAAAAATCTAAAGCTGAGTATCTGGCCTAAGGAAATGAACAAAGCTAGGCTTTTGCTTTATTCCATATTTTAGATAATTCTAAAGAAAAAGATCTTTCTCAAGCCACATAAGCAACACTGGCAGGAGGAGACAAATATCTTCAGAGGCTTCTACTTTATCATGTGCTACTAGTAATCTTGCTTTAAAACGTTTATATCTGGATTAAACTGTAACAAAATGAGTATCATGGATTCTCATCTGAGCAAGAATTTAAAGGCCACTTAGTCCAAATCTTCTTTTATCTGGATCTCTTGCTCCATGTCCCAACTATGATGTTTGAACACCTTCAGATCAAGGGAGCCACTATTTACTGAGGTAATAATACATTTTATCTATGGATACCTCCAGCCCCGGGAAAGACTAATTTGCTTGTTCTAGGATATTTTATTTTTATTCCTAAAATTGCCAATATCAACTATTTTAAGGTCAAGTAGCTGCATTTTAACCGAATAGCTGTTTAGGAATATAGTGTACAAATGTAGGCAAAACTCAATCTATTACATTTTGTTTTGCTAAAGATTTCTGAGGTAATAGCTAAGAAAGCATTCTGTATATCACACACTATATACTAACACATAGGATTAAAAAGTACAAATCATCTCTTCTGTTCATGGTGATATAGGTATTATGTTTTGCTGAAACACAGAAAAGTAGATATATGTAAGTTTTCTTGTCTTCAATGTGCAAAAGTATAAAATAGAAACCTACAGGCAATTATGACTATCTCATTCTGACTCGCTCCATTATGATGGACTGCTGTCACATTGAATATGGCAGGACTCATGTGCAGAGAAAATCTGTAGAGGTATTCCCTGCAAGTAGAGAAAATTCAAAAAAAGCTCAAAGCTACAGCTTTGGATACAAAAATCCCACCACGTTTTGTTGGACATTAAAGTACTCAGGCACATTCAATCACTGCTACCTACTTGGACCAGAAGACGTTTACCGGATTATACATTGTGGCACAACTGCATTCTGAAAACCTTAAGAATACCGTATGAACTGATGACACGCTTTAATAAAACATCTGGAAAAGCTGCACTTTTTTTTAAGGTCAAGCAGTGTAGGAAATTAACAAAAAACCTGTATCCATATCTCAAATTACCTAAAATCATGTGTGTTTATATCTATTGACAATTGGTAAAAAGTAGCAAGAATTAGAAGCTCTTGATTGAAATAGAAATATAAAATATTATATGCAAACTGAACAAAAACAAAAACAACGAAAAGTGAGATTCTTACAGAAGTATATATTGAATCTGTCAGAAAAACTGAAAGAAAAATCCAGTTTTTAGTACAAAACCCTCCTCCCTGCCTGACACCCCCACAGTGCTCTGCAGATGGCATAAAATACACATAACGCAGAGAGGGGTACAGATGCATTCATGCAATATACTTTAAATACACACATGATTACGACAACCCAAGTCTTTGAGAAAAGAAAAGAAGGTTCAAAGGTTACTTTCAAAACAGTAATTTATTATCAGTGGTGATGTTTTAATCTTTCCTACTTGATATCACTCTTCCCCAGAATTTGGGGGAAATAAAAATTAGACTTTATTTAAAAAGAAAGCATAAAAATAGAAATATTCATACTGAGGGGTTAGCCTCATCAGCTAACATTTTGCTGGTTTTCGTGGGGAAAGAAGCCTTTGCCCATTGTCCACGTCTGTCTGAGAACCAAGCCCTTTTCGCCCCTAGAGCTCTAATGAATCATGTCACTGCCATCTGACCGGTAGGCTACCCTCTCAGAACACTCACTTCTGGTTAGAAAAACAATGTGTGTTATATTTCTGGTAATGTTTTTTTTTCAAGTAATCTTAATGCTTTCCTTTTTAGCATCAATTATTTTTAAATAAAACCTGCGAAAGGCCTAAAAGAGGCTCCTGAGGGGGTGGGGGGCAATAGTGCTATCA
The DNA here is from genome assembly GCA_030015415.1 of Cynopterus sphinx. Lineage (NCBI taxonomy): Eukaryota > Metazoa > Chordata > Mammalia > Chiroptera > Pteropodidae > Cynopterus > Cynopterus sphinx. The sequence continues at coordinate 47,228,744 of CM057381.1, forward strand.
TTTTGAGATATGCCTACAAATGTCTAGCTGATGAATCAACTGTGCCCTAGGTAACTAGGACCAAGTACTTGAGCCACTTGAAACCAAGGACCACGGTTTTCAACCTATACATTCCTTGGAAGTTCTATGGCATAACTAGGGCCATAAAAATTTAGAAGTTAAAAAGACTGACATTTAGTGAGATGATAATGCGGTGCCTCACTTTACACTTTAGGAAAGTGAAGCGGTGTGTGGCTTGCCTGAGGCCATGGGGCAGTGTACTAGCATGGCCAGAGAAGGGCCTGGGTCTCCTGCTCTTGGAATCACTCCGCATAAATAGATGATGACTCAGGAAAGTGTGTCCTATCTGAACACAGGGCAGAAGGGAGCCATTTAATTACTGCACTATTTACTACGTTTCCTCGACAAAGACTCAACATTCTTCTTCACCCAAAAAAATCCAGCCTGTAGGGAATCAAAACCTATATTTATTTAACCTATTAATGTTCGAAATATGGTTGCAATAAAAAGACAGCTTCGAAAAATGCCTACAAGTCAAGCAGTGGCTGCACAAATATCAGTCCCACTTTGGGAATGACCATTTTAAGTAGGTCACAAACAGTAATGCCATGCAATTTAAAACAGTGATGACTAACAACACATTCTAAAACGAAAGCCAATTTATTGTTATAATTTCTAAACTAGTGCAGACATAGAGTCTGTGATTTTTGAGGCTTTTTTTTTTAAACAGGATAAATTATATTTCAACTCCCCTTTCTCCTAGCTGCAGTATTGAACTTAAATGTCTACTAGATCAGTGGGTAGAAGATCAGAGAACATTTAAAAATTTTTAACTTTACTACCCACAAGGATGTGGGAGTAATATGTCAGTGGGACTGAAATGTATGTGACAGAGTCTTAGAGATTCCCTAATTCATCAGGAGCGGGTTGTTCCTTCTTTTAAAGAAGAAACACTTGGCCTTCCTTTGCTCGGTCTACGTTGTAGAGCTGACCAAGTTAAACCAGAATGTGAATATGGACATGTTCTTATACGTTCTCTTCCAGTACAGTAAAAACGCCAATCACTGCTGATAATCTAAGATTTCTCTTACCTAGATTGCCTTGTAAAAGGTTTCCCTTCAGCTGGATAGTAAGCTAAGAATAAACTCGATCTTTAAGAAATGAACATGAAATCTTTCTCTCCATCTCCTCTCGCTTTATTCCCATCCTAAGGAAGTACAGATATGAATAAATGTCCCAAAATATAATCAGTAGAGACAGATGTTGATCTCATTTGCAAAAGTCTGGAGTCAAGACAGAGGAGGATGCAGCAGCAATTGCAGATGTGGCAAGGACAGCATATCCCTCAGTCCCCGGGACACTTTTCAGTGTCTCCGACTCGTGTCACATCGTCTCAGTAACTGCCACACCTCTGCAGTCTGACCTCTGGTAGGGCATTCTTAACTGCCATCCAACACTAAGACTATGCTCTCTCCTACCACCCAAATCCTGCTCTTCTCTAAGACCAGAATGCCATTTCCTCCTTCCCACAGACACCTTTTCCATCCGTCTAAATCCCACCTATCTATAAGGCCCATTCAAATTTTATTACTCCACAGGGCTTCCCTGGAGTATCATGTATCCAGTAAACTGTCATTTTCAGAGTTCTTATAGCACTATTATGAGAACCCCATAATTTGCACTAATTACGGAATGTCTTGTGTCCTTTGCTAGTTGTTGCATATACATTACCAGTTTTGTTTCCCCGCTTAAACTGTAATTTCAAGGGCATATACCAGAATTCATACTTTAAAACTGTTTCCACAGCACTAAGCATGCAAGTGGACAAATAGGTGCTTAGAAAAAAATCCTGTTGTATTTAATTAACACAGTCAAACTCAGGCCTCTCAGGAGTGACCTACAAAATCCCTTCTTTTAGCTGTGTATGAACTCAGGTGCAAGCAAAAGGTATACATGACTGTAAATTACACTGGTGCTCCGGCTCCTTTAAAAAGACTAGATATAATCATCAATATTATTATTGCTGTATCCATCTAGAGAGAAAGCTAAGTGCCATAAGGAATACTTGGGCATGAGCTGTCATGCAAATTCCTCAATGCCTTTGTTCATATGTGAATGTAATTTTTCTTTCATTTTTGGATTTCATCATCCAGTGCACTTTCTCATTAAAAGGATCCTGTAGTCAGCTACTTTAGTGTAATCAAAATTAGTTCCATAGGCATTTCTTTACTGAAGATCTATTAAATGCCTAGCATCAAGCAACATCCAGGAAGAAATACAAAAAGACACGACAGAGTCCCCTATTAATTCTCAAATATAAGAAGTACGCGCATGTGCACACATACACACATACACTTCTCAAGGAACAAAAACCTGTTCCTTCTGCATCCCCAACACCATTTTTCCCAGTACTGTGCATATAATTACGGTCCTGTGGTGCTGTGTTGTTTATGAAATAATGAAATTTGTAGATATAAATATTGCAAAGTATAATAGCTCTTTATAAATAAACAATGCTATAAAGGCCAAGTAATAGAAATAAATAAATATATTTTAAGAACATTTTTTTCTTCTGACTTAATTTATAGAGAAGAATTGAATATTTCACACACTGCCTTTGAAAAACTATTTATTGATTTTAAATCCCCTCTCATGTCCCCTGAAGCAGAAATGAGTATGAGAGGCAAGTTCTATATCTATACACGTCAGAATACCTATGGAAGCCTGCTGTTGGTACCGTGGTGACGTGCTGCCCCAGCCGTATCAATACAGGCAAAAGACTGTAAGCTTACATGTATAAGAAAAGTTAAACAAAAAATTATTCTTTTGAAAGTTAAAGGCAATAGACACAAAAAGAATGGATATACTAAAAAGAAGGCAAAAATATGAGCCTAAGTTTTGGGTCATATTAGCAGGCGAGGGTGGAAATACCATGTAGAGATCAGACAAGCAGAGGGGCCATGACTATTATCAAGGCCTACCACAGGGTTCTATCACCAGCAGGAAAATGAGGCAACAACATATGGAGTAGCCAAAACAAAAAGCAGTGATATTAAGGATAGAAATCTCTTTATAATTCTTTCTAAGAAGGTATAAAAGTCAATGTGGGCATGTAATGGTCAATGTAGAAAACTGCTTAATAAATGATCCTAGAACAAATGGACAAGAATAAATGGAGGGAGAAATAAAGGAATACATAAATAAAATGAGAGGGGATAAATGATTAACAGCAAGAGCTTCTGGATACAGGGGGGAGTAAACAGACAAAGAACAATTCTAATGCTAGACAGGAACACCAAAAATCTGGAGTGGGCAGGTAGGCTTGGGCAAAGCTGCCAGCTTGGGGAGTGGGGAAGGAAAGAAAACTTATATAAAAAGATTTTAAGACAGATAAAGTGAACTGAATTCTCCTGTGTAGGAGATTATTGAGCAATTCCTAATTTCCTAGTTATTTTCTGCCAAATAACCTTTCATTAAGCTTTCAGTGTAGAAAACATGTTCTATTTACTGGCTCCCAATCATGCTATTTCTTTTGTACCCACGTCAGGAATAAGCCTCAATTCACCCCACCCAAGTCCTACCCCTCCCTTTAAGGTCTAATTTGACACAAGCTTTAAGAACTCTTTCTTCTTTGGGAAACTTAGAAAACAGTCAGCTTTGAGAAGAGAGGCAAAAAACAGATAAGGGACAGAAACGTAAATGGGGAGATGTAAGTAGCATCAGAGCTTGGAAGAAACTAACAGTCCAGATTTCCTTGGTTGGAATCTTAAAAAAGATAAAAAACCAGGTCTCTCAATCACACTTGTCCTAAGGAGGTAAAAATCCTTTATATCTCCTTCAAGGAGGCTAGCTTTTGATTTCTGGAATCACTCGAGGCAATTGGGTTGGTACTCTTTTTTTACCATCCCGCTACCTGTGTCTCATTTCCCCCTCCTTTTGGCACTGGAGACATCTAATGTACAGGTGACACGTGAACAACACAGGCTCGAACTATGCGAATACTGACCTGAGCAGTTCAAACGTGTGTTGTTCAAGGGTCATCTCTGCTGCTGGGATCCGAGTACGTGGAGGGCTGACTGACTACAGTTACATGTGCATTTTCAACAGTATATTAGGTCTGTGCTCCAAACCCTGAGTTCAAGGGTCAATTATATAAATCATTTAGGATATGTCTCAAAGTAAAAGACAACAAAGAAAGTAGAAGATACAGTAAGAGGAACGTTCTCTTTCTCACTTTATTTCTTTTAAGAATTCCTTTGGTATTAACCCTGTAAAGGGGGATAAAAAACATCTCCTAGGTTATTGTTTGAGAATACTGTTCCAAAGAAAACAGAATGCTGAGATGCTAGGCTACTCTCAAAGAAATGGAGTAGCAGGGGGAAATAAAATTAGTGGCACCAGTGGCAATGACGCAAAGAGAAGGAAAAAAGGAAGAAGTGCCAAGCTGTAGCCAGGCAATGCAATGCAAACCATCGCTTCATGTCCCGCCTACTTCCACACCCACTGAGAGTGCTGTTCTTGGGGACAAAAAAAAAAAAAAAAAAAAAAGAAAAAAGAAATGAAAAAGAAAAAAAAAAACAGCTTGAGAGAGCAACAGAAGAATCGATGCCAAATCATCCTTCGCTCTGAGCCAAGACACCAACCTCACGGTTCGTGGTCATTATTGAAAGAAGATAAAGACAGTAGGAGAAGCTATACTGTGAGTCTCTCCTTACTTATCCACTGCTTTCCCAAATCCAGAAAGGTACTTGTGTGCTAACTATGTTTTAAAATCGCATGAATCATGGGCCTGTATTTCTTTCATGCATTTGTTGGAGACCAGCCTAAACTGACATCGATGAGCTAGTGAGATCTTGCCAAGTAATAAGCACGCAGAGACATTAAGTTACTGAACTTTAATAAAATGACAGCTTAGAATCCAAAGACAAAGAAATGTCTTTTTCTTCTACATACAAGTGAAAGGATTGTAGCTTGTTAAAAGATCCATGGCAATTCCCTGATTTTCTCTTATCTCTTTAGTGTGATATCAACTGCTATCCAAGTATTTTAATCATTATATTACACAAAACCCTAGATATAAAAATTTAAACAAACTACAGGATTTTCTGCTACCCAGACTCAAACCCCCAACTATTCTCATGACTTTGAGTCATACCTAGCAACAGAAGTTTCCCAAACACTGACCTACAATCCTATCTTTTCATCTGGGTGTCGGGTAGAGAGTGAACTTTATGACAGTAAAGGCCTCATTTGTCTTGTGCATCTTTTTGACCTCTAGAGTGTGATGAAGAGTGGGAGGCTTAATAAGCATCAATCGAAAGAACTTAACAAAGTCTGATGAAATCTCCAGTTCAATTCATGTAAATACCTTAATTCCATGCCCTATCTTTCTCAGTGTTCCCACTGCTCTTCGGGATTCTAAATTTATAGTCTTAATTTTTCTCTCCATCTCCTCTACCCAGACATTCCATCACCTAGGAAAATTTCCTTATAGAGACAATATTGCTGAATTAAATAGAAATTCAAACACACACACTCCCCTGCCATCCCACGCCTCCCCACCTGCTCCCACAGGCCCAGCAAAAAAAGTCTCTTCTATTCATCCTTACCTCTGCCACCACCCTATGCCAAACCTCGTATTATTAACCCCTATTTTGGCAATCTTGCCTAAGTTGGCCTTTTTACTTTCAGTTTCTGCATACTAATTACAGACTAAAAGCCTCCTTTGCTCAAAATCTATATATACTTCTCCATTACCCACCTACTTTCCAAAGTAAAATTATGTTCTTAGGGAACCATTCGAAGTCTGACTTCGCAGCATACCCTACCCATCAAGCTGGCCTCCGCATTTCCCTTCCAGCCTGCTAAGCTAATTTCTATATTCATATTTAACCCATTTTTATCCATTAGTCCATTAGAATGTAAATTCCATGAGGGCAAAAATTTTCAGTTTTATCTTCAGTGCCTAGACTTAAGCTGAAACTTATTAGGTCCTCAAAAGATGTTTGTTGAATGAATGAATGAGATTATTTTAAAAAGAGAGAGAAAAGGAGGAGGAAGGGAAGTAGGAGAGAGAGACTCAGACTCCCCAGAAAAGGAGCTTATCATTCAGGTCAAGTCCCCACGTTTATACGAGTCGTTACTTCTACCTTCAGTGGTTTCCCTCTTCACACAATTCAGCTCTTAAATACTCAGGCCAAGTATTCAGTGAATAGTTGAGAACATGCAGTGCGTCAAACTCTGTGTTAGGCACTGGTGATACATCAATAAACAAGGGACATGGTTTTGCCTTCTCCAAACTTATGATCTAGTATTAACAGTAAAGTCAATTAAAAACCAGATGCTAGAGATACACATCGAAAGGACACTTTATGTGGACTTCAACAATAGGAAGGGCTTCTCAGTGGAAACAACATCTAAGGGAAGACTTGAAGGATGGTCATGAGTTAGTCAGATAAAAAGTAGGGAGGAGTGTTTAAGGCAGAGAGAATTGCATAGATGAAGACCTGGAGGAAAGACAGAGTAGAGAAGTGTTTGGGAACTGAAAGAAGTTCACTAGGTCTATAGTTCAGGGGAAGAGCTGATGCTGCAGGGCTGGCAGGTGCCAGAGCTTGAAGGGCCCTGAAGTCACCTTCAGTTGCCCCTTTCCCATACAAAGGGGAAAAAAAAGTAGTACCATGAACTTTCAAAATGAATATGAAAAAGCAGCTGGGAAAGGGCAAAGGAGAGGCCTTAGGTATCGGATCTGTCTTTCACTCTAGAGAATAAATTCCTTGTGGGAAAAGCAGAGAATATATTCTCTGTGGACTTATATTTTCTCTGTTATCCCAAAACGCCTGTTCAAAAAATGCAGTGTTCAAAGAGTTGATTGAAGACTCTGATTCTTCTTTCCCCTTCGCCATCCAAAAGAAAAAAAAAAAGTAATTTGAAAACGTAATAATTAAAGAGACTAGTAAGTTTAAATGCAGGAGATTTCATCGACTATATGATCTTTATGTTTCTATTTTTCTTTTCCTTTGAGACTTGAACTTCCTTGGTTGGTTGGTAGAGGTTTCTGATCTAGACTCCCCTCAGAATCCAGAATCCTGAAAATTTTCATCATTACCATGTAATTTGTGAAAGCTCAGGCAAGGTGCTAAGGAAACAGCACAAACTGGCTTTTATTTCTTTTACTTTTGCTTCAAATTAATTGGCTCCTTTAATCCACGGCAGTTCTGAACATTAGTCCATATTCAGTAGAGTTCTATCCAAATATGATACTTTGTTTGGGAATGTCTCACTCCAAATTATTTCAAGGTAGGGGACTGTCTCTAGACCTATACAGTACTACTGGGAATATGTCATCACATTAAAGAAGTGTGCAACACACACAAACCCCACATTATACGTCAGTGAAAAGGTATAAACACAGAATTAAAAGCTCTCAAGACAAAAAATAAATAAATAAATAAATATATATATTGCAGTTTTCTAAGTATAGATTAGAAAAGGTATGAATTTTAACTGGACAGTTTTTAATATTTAATATTCAGCATTAACTGTGTATTAAGATAAGTTATCTAGCATATATCTCATAAATTACCTTTAAAAATTGTTCTTCCCCAAAACAGCTACCACTCACTGTGGGCCATGAATGAAATAAGGACACTGTAAAAAACTATAAATATCATTCTGGGGGAAAATCTTTCATATCCTTGTCTCTTCCTACCACAGGAGAGGGGAATAAATTTCCTGCTAGACCCTCCTACTGAGGAAGTTAGTAATGTATTTTTCTTAGTAATGCTGCTGTGATGCATTAAACAATGTCTCTACCCAGTAAAAACAAGTCTCATTATTGATAACATTCATTTATTTTCTCTTTCATTAAAACGACAAAGTTTTAATTCCATGGAGACTAGAAAAGAAAGCATCATAAAGCAAAAAGGCCTCCCTTTTCTAAAATAGGGCCATCATTGGGCACAGTAGCTCTAGAATTTTAAAAGTAAGACAGAAACTAAAGTATTACCCTTTTTTAATTACAAATGGTACGTGGTGCTTTTTCCAATTGTACCACTTCTTTTGAAATATTTTGGAATAGCTCTAAAAATTGCATTCATTCCACAGTCAAAGGACAAAAAAATGACGACCTGATATTTTAGGGATGAAGGTACCAAGGGCACGATCATCAATGGTACCATCGATTCTCCTATGTCAATATAGCTCTCTGCTTGGTAAGTGGCCAGTATTCTCCAATATGAATGCACATATGTGCACATGCACACACAGAAACCCCATATCACACGTTAATAAGATATGATCTAGCTTTGATCTTTGCAACTCTGTGCAGGAAATGCAAAAACCCTTTATATATGCCTATTACAAGATGACCAAGGGTTATATATGAATTAGCAATCTAACCTGGTCTTTAACAAAGCCTACCCTCAGTATCTTTGAGGAGAGAGAAAGAAGACACACTATATCCACTGTTACATTCACTGATCTCTCATCCATTCATCTGGAAACACTTATTGATCGCCTCCTGTGTGCCAGATACCATGCACTACAGAATATTTAGCAGCATCTTTGGCCTTCCCCCATTAAAGACAAGTAGGTCCTATCCAACGTGAGCTGTAACAACCACCGACATCTCCAAACATTCCCAAATGTTCCCTGTAAACCACTGCCTTAGAGGTTAAGACTATGTAACTACTGTTTTTCAGAAATTTAAAATATAAGTGAAAGAAAAGATATGCATACTTGAAATAAGCTTGAAAACATTGAAAAAATGCATAGTCTGTAATACCACTTTTAAGTTGGAGAAATGGTAACCAAGTAGAAATTCATATGTACTTATGTAAGGTTGAAAATAATATTTTAAAATAAAACTAAGGAAAGAGAATTTACTCCTAAAAAAAGAAATTCCCTCTGTCCTTTCTAAAATATTCTCCTTGAATCCCCCCAAACAACCCTCATCACCACACAGCAAAACATTATCCTAACTACTGACTACTGAACTTGTGGCATCAGTGTTATTAAACAAATAATCACTGGAAGTTTGGAAAAGATAACTCTTTAAGGTGGGATAGATATGAGTCCATCAATTAAAAAGGCATCATAGACCTTCTAAACCCAGCCTCTTCCAATCATTTGACACTTAAATTTTATTGCCCTGGATCAAACATGATTCCAGTAATTCTTTTCAATCGACTGCTTAGGAGAGTTTGAGGAAAAAACTGGTAGGCAGAAAGACAACAGAAAAAAATGATAAATCTTTAATTAAAGTACAAAAAACTGACAACTAAATGAGAAAAATACTACCTTGAGCCTTCAAAGGAAATTGCTTATATAAACTGATATAAGGACTTCAGATTAGGCATTCATTCTATGCAGGAAATTAAAAGTCAGACTTTTAAAAATGGTTTCAGATCCCTCTGGAAAAATTTAAAATAAAACTAAACAACTAAGTTTTCCTAGGAATACTTACAATTTGAATGGAAAATGCACATTGAAAATTCTCCCTTGGTTGTCTTGGCCTTCGCTTTATTTTTTATCCCAGATCCTTCTCTTTTGTTCTTTTTCCACCAATGAGTAGAATGTTCAGCTATTCATGGGATCTGAGAGGTGAGTATGGTCTAATATGGTAGCAGGCAATAAGTCTTTTTTTTCCTTTTCATTGTTTTTCTTTTGAGAGAGAGAAGTAATTTTTTTTCTCTCCCATAAACAACTATAAGAAATTGGTGTCACTGTATGATCCAGAGAAATGACCTCTTAGGGGCATTTCAGGAGATGTATATGCTCCAAGTAAGGATAAATATAAAGCTGATGAAGGACAAAATGAGCAAGAGCTGTTCAAGAATGTTTAACAAATTTTTACCACAACCAACAAAATCCTAAGAAGTTAGAAGGTTCCTCAGGAATACAGGGTCATGGACACCCTTGGACAAACTATAACTAGATATTAGAAAAAAAGAAATATTCCTTCTTTGCATGGCGGTTTAGAAACTGCCCTTTAAGGTCTATAATTGTCATAGCATCACATCTGCCACATTCTGTCACACGAGGCCAGCCAACACTTCAAGGAAAAAGAGACACTACCCTCTTGATGGCTGGACAGGCATGTGCATACGGTGATGGGAAGAACTACAGGTGACTGCCTTTGCAGATAATACACCATGAACCCCATTGCTAGAAGCCATAATAACATAAAAGAAATCAAGAGAAAGAAAATAAAAGATGACCAGAATTAAGTGTCTTTTCTTGCCAAAACGCCCCATTCCCAGACCTTGACTCTGCAGACAAAAAAGAATGAACAGATGGAAGAAGCAAGGCAGACTATGTCTTTGTAGACAGCAATTCTGATTACAAACATTGAACTAAAATTCTTTAAAAATACAGAAAGAGAGAACAAAAGGATGAGGTTTAGAACCACCACTGAGTTTCTTAGTATCTTTGACTAAATGGACATTTTATACCAAAAGGGATAAAAATTTGGTTCCATTAAAGAAGGTATAAGTTGTTAGGGAAAAAAATGAAAAGTTCTTTTTAAACAATGAGAAGTTCTACTTTCTAGGGTCATGATTTTAAAAGGTCAATGCTTCAAACATATTTTTATATAAGAATTAAACATCAGAATATCCATAGTTAAAAAATAAAACTGAGAAACAGAGGAAGTAACAGCAGAGCCTGCGGCCAGGCAGCTGCTCTCTGCCGAACCAGAGTTCAGGGCCGCCTAACGCCATCCACTCCTGAAATCTCCATCCTGGTTTGTGGGAAATGGTGGTATTAGTCATGCGTGACCTTTGCCAAAAAATGGCTGGCAGATGGGTTTACACACCAGTTTGGAGGAGTGATGAGATTATCCTGTGTCCTAAAAAATTAGTCCAGGAGAGAGCTGGACAAAAATTTCATTGGTTAAGAGGAGGTTTATTGCTATCAAAGAATGTGGTGAAGTGTGCCATGGTACAGTGTCCTCATTTTCTGGTTTGTTATCATTCCTCTTTATTCTCTTTAACACAATAAAAGGCAATTATCTTTCTTTCAATGATAGATGGTAATCTTCACTTAAGTTTTAATACCATTCCATCTCAGGGGTATCTGCAATTTAGTAGGAAAACTTTGAAGGCTGGAAGAAATCATTTAGGACCAAAACTGAGGAAATCCAAAATGAGGAAAAGATAAGAGAGGAGAAAAGCCCTTCAAGTCAGACCATACAGGAGGCCAAGACTCATTATCACAGATGAAAGAAACTGGGAAGCAATACTCTTTTGCTGCCTTTTAAATACAGACCCCTAGATGAAGCCAGCACTTACTCAACGAATTCTACAGGTATTAATTAAGGTCTGTATTATAAGGCACCAGGCTAAATAATATCAGTTACTACTACTTATGGGCCTGGATAAGTCTTCATATCGATACACACTGATCTCCATGTAAAAGGCAAAGTAGAACGATCACTAAACTTGGAGAGAGAGAACCCAGATTTGAGTCATGTCTCTGACTCTGTATAATCCCTGATAAATTAATCTTTCAAAGCCAAAGTTTCTTCAACTGAAAAAAACATGAAGATACTGTTAATCAATGGGTTGTACTACATGGTTCAACGAAAGTAGTTTAAATGTCTGAAAAACAGTATCCAATAAATGTAAACTGTAAAGATTCTGATTTTTTTAATACATATTAAGGCCTCCAAATAATTATGAATCCTAAGTAAAAATCTACTATTTTGATCACGGAAAAGTCACATAAGTTGTAGTCAGAAGACGAAATTTCTAAGTCAGAATTTCCTATTTACTGGCTGGACAATCTTAGGCAAGTCTTTTCTCTTCCCAAGTCCTTGCTTCTTCTTCATTTGCTCAGCAAACCTAAATGAGTACCTACTGGGGCACTAGGGACACAACAGTGAACGAAGTGAAACAAGTACCTGCTTTCATAGGGCTTCCCATATCATGGAGAGATATGAAAGAAGCAAATGCAGAGTGCCAAGTAGTGCCACCTATAAAATGAGGTGATTGGGTAAGAATATCTCCAAGGCTCTCTTCTCTCCATTTAAGTCCATGAATCTATGACTGTAACAGGAAAGTCAACAAAAAGAAAGGAAGATCACAATTTCTCATGCTGTTTTATAAGGTGTTAAATCTTTCTTTCTAAAGCTAAAATCTAAAGCTTCCAAAGAACAGCAGCATCATTACAAAGCCTTTCTGTGCTATAAAAGTGACAGTCCTCATCTGAGATTAAAACACACAATTCTGATGTTAAAGGGAAACCTTTGCTGTTAAAGGGAAAACTGAATCTGCACATCAAAGGTTACACTTTTCTTTATGTTCCTAAACCCAGTGATTTAGAAGGTAATACAGGCACATACACACAAGACCACCTAAGCCTTAGCATGCACAATCACAACTGATGGCTGAGATGTTCACAAGACTCGTTCGGAAAGTATACTGAGCTGGCACATACACGGACTGTAAATTGAACACAAGCAGACCAAACACCCTCTGGACTAAGATTCACAGTCAATAGAAATGCTTTATTTACGGCCTTTATACTTTATATTCTGCTATCTGAAGCTAAAGTAATCAAATGGAGAGAGTGGGGTGGGTTCCATAGGTCAGTTTTTTTCTGAAGCGTTTCTATTCCCCTGCAGCATAGTTTTTACTGGAGTGTAAAACCTCAAGTGTGTAAGCTTTACACGAAGGACTGAGCTTTCAGAAGGAATTGGACAAAGACTAAAAGATAATATTCACAGAGTTAGAACTGATACAAATTTCTCAGGCTGGTGAAACGGTGAGAACACAAAGGATTATTGGATATCAACAAAGGTTCTTTAAATGTTTTTTCAATGATAGAGTCAGAAACTTTCTGTTTGAGTTGACTGAAGAAACACTCATCTGAATAAAATTATGTTTTAGGAAATTTATTTGGTAAATTGAACAAAGATTGTCTAGCAGAATTCATTAAAACCCCACTTTAAAAAATAAATAAAAATAACATAATTAGCATATAAATTGTTTTTATGGAAAGTAGCTTCTGAAGTACTTGAGGTTTCTTAAAACAGCATGTAATTACAGCGAATTTGAGCAATCTCCTATAATCTAGTTTACCTATTTAGGTACCAAAAAGCTAAGGATTGCAGGTTCTACAGTAAAATGCCTTACATGTTCACATTGAAATTGGAGGAAATACACTCCTGCCTTGATACTTGGCTTGTTGATAATAATAAGTATTCTTTCAGCATGGTAACATAAATGAATGGTAACATGAAAACAAGATGCTGCCTTTCAAATACCAAGGAATGATTGTGTGTGGTTGGACTAGATGACATAGAAAATCTCAGGATTGCCATCCATTAGAACTCAAAAGGGACTTCAAAGTCTTCTGGTGTGGTGGCTTTGTTGTCTATAAAAATCACCTATTTAAAAACAATACCAATCCCATCCCAGATCAGTTAAGATTCAAGCTCTCTGGGGGTGGAGGCAGGCACTATTTTGTTTGCTTTGTGTTGTCTTCATAATGCTCCCAGATGGTTCTAACAGAGCCAGAGTCGAGAAACCCAGCATTAGTTCACAAATGAGAAAATCAGGGTTCTCCGATAGAAAATAACGTGGAACTATCCATTTGCACCCAGGTATTCTGCTGTGCTATTTTCAATACACTACATCACTCAAAAAGTCTATGGTTTTATGATACATGTAAGACTATAAACCAGTCTTGCAGATACAGGTTTGAGGAGGGGAAAAAAATATACAATTTGTGACCAAGAGAAACTGCTTGTAAATTCTTTTCTACTTACAAGTGAGGAAGATTAAAAGCTATCTTTGCTTGATTTTAAAGATCTTAATTGATGTGAGATTGGGAGAAGGGCAATGGAGTGGGAATCAGAAAATCTGAATCCTTCACAGGGTCACCGACAAAGAACAGTAAACCCAGACTGAGAGTTAGTTCCATACCTCAGCGTCTGCATCACAGGTGATTATCACGACTTTCCGGTAACCAGTTTTGCATGTCATTTCAAATCAGAGGCATCCTTGTAGGTGGGAAAATTGTGGCAGTGGGAAGGAGAATCAGCTTTACTCCTCTCTATTCTCTCTTTACCTATCCACACTGATTAGGGCCTTGAACCAGTCACTATCTCTCCTTGAAACCCATTTTCTCATTTATCAAATGAGAGGTTTCATCAGAATCATCTCAAGGGGGGACTTTCAAGTTTAACGATCTATATAATTAGATAACATCCACATTGTTAAGACAGGGCTAGTCTATGCTGTTTTACTGTAGATAGTTGCTTTTTCTGGGGATGCAATTCACCAAATGGCACACCTGAATCCACACGGTAACTCATATTACACAGGGGGTCTACCACACATATCACACAATAAGTTTTGAAACCTCTAATCATTATTGGAAATGTGAATTCTATCACAGGCTAAAGCATAATACGAGTAGGTGTGAATGCCAAAATGGCACCTTACTCTCAGCAGCAAAATGAAGACTCATTCTAGTCATCAGAACAATGGCTCCATGAGAGAGATAAACATCATATAGATTGAAGGGCTTATTATACCTTTAATGAACTAATCATTAATCATTTTCCAGAAATGGTCTTCTTGGGTTGCTAAAAAGCAGACAAAATTAAGCTCTACTCAAAAGGAGGAAATCTCCAAACACTTCCCCCCAAATAAGTGTTCTATAAAAAAAATTCTAGTCATCTTGTTTCTAACATTCTGTCTTTAATATATTTGTAAGACAAAAACTACCCTAACATGATTTTTTTTCCCTTTTAAGAATCTTTGGTACTTAAGTATCATGGATTGCTCAAAATTTGGAAAAAAGGCAGATTTTACCTAGTGAATTAAAAAATTAGTTCAATGCCTAAAAATCATTGTGAAAGGCACATGTGAAAAGGAGGAAAAATTCAAATAGATGAAAATTTAGCAATAAATACAATTGAGAAAATATTAAGCAATTGAAAAACTCATTTAGGTTGAAAACTATAATTGCTAACAAGGAGATATATGATTTTCCCAGCTGAAATAGACTTTTGGCAATAAACAAATCTTTGAGGAAGAAAGAAAACTAGGATATATAAGGAAAAATGGGTGTTTCTGTGCTTAATTATTAGTTTCAGGCTTGCTGCTGAAATACCATGAGTATTTAAAGAAACAAAGGCTGGGCAAACCTAGAAAATATCAAATGTAAATACAGCACATTTGTTTGAACTCTACAGTGAACCATAAAATGTCCTAAAACATCTGTTTTATTATAGGGTTGGAAATGAAGAAGAGGATTATATATTTTGAAATTTATTTTTTAAACTAATAGTTTATAGATAAGAGGTCCATTTTATAAATCTAGGATCTTTCACTATTAATAAACATGGTCATAGGTTTCTAATTTATCCTTTTTTAGTAGCAAAAAATGTTTTTAAAGAATATAAGAAGCTACATAAAATTAACATTATTAGCTATCTTTAGAACATAAGTTCTTTAGAAATTTCAAGAGTCCACAAACAATGACTGCTACATCAAATCTGAGGTGACTTCTTCATGAAAAAGTTCAGAGAAACAAAACTGAAAGACAGTAGGTCTTAGCCAAATGTAGAGCAGCAGTGGCAGCAGGCCAGCCCGCAGGAGAGGTCGTCAGGTCACCTTGACAGCTGCTACCCGTGGAATTTCTCTGGACCAACTCCATATCATCCACGTAGGATGGCTGTGCATCTTCATCTTTTGGGATCTGATCTGTGACTGGCCCACAGAGTAGGACACTGATGCTGGCCCCACGCTGACAGTTCCTGCTGTGGTGACCCAGCCTGGATCACACCCACACTGCTTTTGCCAGCAATGGGTTTTGGCAACCTACTCACTCTCTTCTCAGAATGTGACCTTAGCTCTACCCCTTTTTCTCCACTTCACTACTCCTCCTCTATTCTGACAGCTTGCAGTGACCTTCTCTTGCTACAAAGGCAGAAATGCCTTGGTGTTTTACGTGTAATATTCTCAAGTAGAACACATCAAACCTTCAGTCTCAGCTTTTAGGGCCTCTTTTAGCAATCAAATTACTGCTTTCCTGGCAAAGCAGTTAACCTCACTGAATAAGTCTCACTTCCTTTTCAGACCCACCCATAATAGTTCCTTAGTTTCCTCATCTAAAAATTCAGGGATATCAGACAAGATAACCTTTTAAGATTACCTCCAGCGCTAATAAAATTGCTCTGTATTCTTAATCTCAGTGAAATGGCACCATCAGGCATCTAATCCCAGGTGCCAGACAGAAATCTCTCACGCATTCCCAGATCCAAATGAACAAATCATTCCCTCTATCCCTGTCATTTTGTCTCCTATTCCTCTGATTTTGCTTAAACGTCACTTTGACCTCCTCTGTGAAGCCAACCTTAATCCTCCCACACTTTGTAGCTCTGCAGGGTACAGCACTTCTGCTTTTGGACTCCATGGGTTCTCCAGAGTGTGAATAAGCTTGGGTGTCTCCCTCAGGGCAGGAGGTTTATCTTATCCTCCAGAAAGATGTCCTGGCACACAGTCAACAGGAAGGAATGAAAGGAAGAAAGAAAACACAAGGATTTTCAGACCCAAATATAAAAAGGGACTTTCTATTTTACTGTCTGTTTTTTGAATCTTAGGAAACAAACACTGAGCAAGAGATAGATTGGAACAAGTGGAGAAGGGCTTACAGGTATTAGTGATGAGAGAGAAGATGTGCTAAGCATTTGGACATATGTAATCTAACTTAATTCTTTTAACAACTGTTCAAAGGAAGTAATGTCACTTCCCTTTTACAGCTGGAGAAAGGAGCCTCAGAAAGCTTCATTTTTTTGCCTGGTGTCACACAAAGCCAGCACATGGCAGGGTCAGAACTTTACCCAAGGTGCTATCACTCCAAGATTACATAGCTCTTTCCCTAGAGCTTGTTTACTATCAGGATACTAACTCCATAGCAGTGGCTCACATGAGCAGTGCCCACTACAGTTTGCCAATTTTATCTGATATTAAAATTCTAGATTTAAGAAACCAAAGTATTTGGGAAAAAGTGGAATACTCCACAAACACTGCAGCCGTGCTATTCATGTATAAACTCTGCACTTATATACTGGCACTAGCTATATAAACCAGCACCTTTAAAATGTAATATTCTAAATCCCAATCTTGTGCTAAAATTATCTACCAGAATCAGTAGCATATTGCATTCTGGGATCTCCTTTCTCACCCACCTTAAGGTCTCTAGAGACTGCAATATAACAATATGGGCTTCACAGCACTGCATCTAATTTTATCATAAAAGAAAAATGTTCTGCCATCCAGTTACCATAGATAAAATTGTGACTGTTGCAAACAGAAGAAACATAGCAGGTGGATTCATGAAGGAAAACGTGAAACTTAAATAAAATCTAAATGATTTTCAAACAGGTCAAACAGTATTGTATATTTAAACAACAGTGTTTAAGGAAACCAGGATGAAAGATGTGTAAAAACATTACCAAGAGTCAAATGAGAAAATATACTTTCAACATTTTTACTTTTTTTCCTTGGAAAGCTTTGGTGATTCAAAGTTGAGAGGTCTATTATAGGGAAGATATATAAAAGAATTACAAATGCATGAGAACAGAAAAGCATTTTACCTTTCATTCTAATTTCTTGGAACAGTCTTCCTACATCCCTGCAATATACTTATTTTTAACACTTCATCCTAGTTCCACCCTGTGGTCCTTTTAGAAACCCAGGACAGCCCCAAACCACGAAGACAGCTGGGCCTTGAATCTGCTGCACATACCTGTGCACACTTAAATCACGGTGGTCAAGCTTAGCACCCTAGCACTAGAAAGAATTTCAGAACATTACAGGTAATAAAGCAAACATGAAAAGGAAAAAAAAACCTAACCCATTATAATCATAAAAAGCTGTATGTTCCTCCTATGCTGTGTATAAATATAGATGGCTTTTGTTAAAATATTAGTGAATTCTGGCTTCCATGGTAACTCATAGTGGCCAACACCAACTAGGAATCAAAAAGTAATTGATATCTATCCTATTTTTAACAATAGGCCTGTACATTACATCATTTTGGTGCTCTATTCTAGGGTTCAATCATTCTAATGAAAATTACCAGAATTACTTATTTCTGGCTAAACTCTAAAATTTAAGCCTTCGGTTTACTTCCCATGAAGAGAAAGAACTAGTCATACCTGTCCTCAACAACAACCTGGAATTATAGGCTAAAGCTATTAAGTTTTTCATTTTCCAGGTTTCGAACAACCGTCTAGAGAATTATAGATACTGACAAGTTTCATGTGGCCCAGAGCTGGGTCAGGCCTCTTGCATTTCCCAAGACAGATGACAAGTCACACGATCTTGGAGACTTATTTAGAATGACTAACTGATTCCTTTAGCTTTAGAGATACAGTTTTTGTTTCTTAATTTCTATTTAACTATTATTGATAGCAGTCTTCTTTTAAAAGCTCTGCATGTATTTCTCTAACTGTATATTTTTAAATGTTTAATTTTGAAAGTGGAAGTTCCCTAATTTCTGCCCTCCCCCAATACTGGCATCATTAAGACGTTCATAGCTAATCTTAAAGATTCATGTAAACTTTTAAAGAACAGAAATGGCATCATTAGATACTTAAGGTTATGTTGGGGTTTTTCCCCATTTATTCCTAGGAGAAAAAAGTACTAATATTTTATCAATATTACATGCTAAGTATTATCCTGAGTGTTTTAGATGAGTTTTCACATTTAATCCCTATAGCCAGTCCATAAGTATATATTATTATTCCCAATTTATAGATGAGAAAACTGATGAACAGAGAGAAGAGGAAGAATTTGCCCAAGGTCACAGAATTAGTTTTAAGTACTGGAGATGGAATGAGAATCCAGACAGCACAGACGGAAGTAAACACTCTCAACACTTTCTCTTCACTGTGATATACATATAAGCACAAAATACCATGTGGTGGTTCTTAGTAACTATATTTTTTATATGAATATAACGTAATTTGTCCAATCCCCGAATGATGGACATTTTCATTTTAATTTCTTTCTCTTGTAAATGGCACTGTAATGTCCTTGTACTTAGATTTTTATATATTTAAGTATCCGGCATCTTTATTCTTCTTTTGAAATAATTTTAGACTACTGAAAAAGTCATACTGACAGTAGAGCGCTCCCGTACACCCCTCACCAAGCCTTCCTCTAATGTTAACATCTTACATGGTCATATTTTAATTACAGAACCAGTGTATTAACACGGGAACTGTATTATTAACTAAACTACAGACCGCATTTGAATTTCACCTGCTTTGCCATTACTGCTCTTTTCCTATTCCAGGACCCTGTGCTCCATTTAGCAGCTATGTTTTCTTGGTCTCGGCCAGTCTGGGATAGTTCCTCGGTCTCTCATGATGTTAACACGCATGAAGAAGTCTGGCCAGTTATTCTGTGGACTGGACTTTGCAGGATGTTTTTTCGTGTTCACACTGAGATTAGGCATTCGAGGAAGGATGTCACAGAAGTGATGTTGTGTTCTTCAAAGGTAATGACATCAGAAGCTTTATGACATTGGTATGTCTTATCACTGGTGATGGTGACCTTGATCACTTGGTTGAGGCCGTATGAGCTTCATTGTAAATTTACTATTTTCCCTTTGTAATAAATACCTTGGGAGAGAGAATTTGAAACTATGCAACTATCCTATATCTGCTGAAACTTTCACCCACAAATTTTAGCACCCCTCTGAGAGACCATGTGTGTAGCAATTACTATGGTATTTGTCTAATAGTGATTTTCTATTTCCCTCTTTGCTTTTACATTTATTAAAATTCTTCTGTAAGAAAAAGCTGTCCCTTCCCCACCATTTATTTATTCAATAAATATTTATTTTGTTCTATGGGTATAATCTAATACTATCATTTTCTTGCTCCAATTGTTCCAGCTTTGGCCATTAGGAGCTCCTCTAGGTTCACCTACCTCGCTCTTTTTTTGAGCACTTCCTTAATCTTCTGGAACCACAAGATGTTCTCGGTTCTCCTTTATTTTCCCTGCTTCAGGTCTAGAACTAACACTTTTCTCCAAAAAACCCTTGGTCCTTTTATTGGTGAATGCTATTTAGAAGCCAAGGTCTGAGTGCTTGGTCTGTCATTGTTACAGGATGTCATTGCTTCAAGATACTCTCAGCAGGCAGAATTAGGAAGTATCTGTGTTTAAGCTAACCCAGGCACACACACACTCAGCTACATTTATGTATCTGTTCATACATTAAAAACTATGAATTCATACTGGTAATTCTACTTCCAATCTAATAACCAGAGTTCATTTTAGCTTTCCTCTTTTCCCTAAATTGTAATTCCTTTCTCTCAAAGAGAGAAACCTGACTCTTACCATCTACAGTATATTTGCAGATATATTTAGCTCTGGTATATACAGAATGTGATAGTTTCGGAATTGCTAGTTCATAGGAAATAAAGTTTAGAAGTGTGTGTGTGTTTTTTTTTAAGATTAAAATGAGTTCCTTCAAATACAAATACTGTCAAATAATTTTCTATTCTTAATAATTACAATATAAGAACACATCGTAAATCAGGGTTTGGCCTTTTCATAAAAATATATGTGGTCACCTGCAGGAGTACCGATACCACTTACTGGAAGTTAACAGCACTGGAGTTTTACAGTAGCTTTTAAAGTATTACAAATAAGGAAAACACAAGAATGTAAATTACCTGAAAAAATAGTACCTAAGAGAGTTTCTGAAGGTTTGGTTTCGTGTATTTTTAATTCAATTTTCCCTATAGAAAAACATATATACTAATATGATAGATGGGCACCAAATATATATATGCACACAGATGGATATATATTCTTAAATCAGTAGCATTGTAGAACCACGAAGAGAAAAAAATAGTAAAAGCAACAGCAATCTTTTGGAGCTATCAGAAAATATACCATAGCATATTAAAATGGGAGAATGATGGAAAATGAAGTGGGAAATAGCTACCGATATTGTTGAATAAGAAAGCATGAAACTTTAAACAAAACACTGGCAGAGATCATGGCAGGATGGTAACAAGAAGACTGCAACGTGGTGAAGAAGGCAGAGCTTCCCCTGCAGGTACTAAATAGCTAAATTAACCACTGTATGAATTACTTGTCTACTATGTACCCAGAATGCAGAAAGCAAGTCCAAGAAAAAAACAAAAACAAAAAACAAAACTATTCTTCCTCTCAAAGCTAATTAAAAGTGATGCAGAAGAAGAATGGTTTCCTTTGGCAGGCCACACTAATCATCATGACCAGCACTTCAGGTTTGGGTGGAAGGTGGGAAGAGAAGGAAAGAAAGACAAACACTGGCAAGAGACAGGAAGAAATAGTTGGAAAGGCTCTGGAATGTTAAGTGTGCACTAGAAGTTTAAAAGAGCAAAATCTGAGTCACCTACGGAAAGTGAAATCTGTTGATCCCTCTTAAAAGACCCCTTAAGTTTGTGCCACCACACCTACCCTTTTGAATTCTATTTTTCATATCCAGCTTTGGCAAAAAATACCAGCTAGCTGAGCTGGTTTCATTATTTTAGCCCTTACCCACATCTTTTAGAAGGCTGAATAAATATGAGCATGAGCAGTTACGTCCTTCGTATTTTTTTAAAAGTTGGCAGGAGGTATTCTAAGGCTTTTTGTATAGATGCATGTGTGTCTTTTGAAATAAAAAGGTATATATAATCGTTTTTAAAAGCTTATAAATAAGAGTTAAAAAAGATAACTGGTGCAGAGTAATGAAGGCTTATAAAAAAGGATTTTTCCTTTATGTGGAGTTAATAAAAAAAAATCAATTGATAAGGCTTCAGTTTTCAGATAGATGCCCCAGGGCCACAGCATCTGTCCACAGAATCTGAGGTTATAATGATGTTATCGTCCACATAGGCAGGGTACAAAGTCCACTGAAAATGGTCAGAGAGGTAAGTGGGAAATATAAAGGAAGACTGGTATACTTTAATAGAAGGTCACATTACCTGGTTTTCATCAATAGACTTCACCAGTGGATTAAAAAGCTTAGAATATGTAAATACAACTTTTTAGACTTTCACATGGGTTCTAGCAGCCAAAGAGAAGGTGATACAAAAATCACACTATAAACCTGTCCCAGTCCTTTTAAAAATATTTCTATGCATTACGTGTGTAACTTTTTGACATTCCTATTTTTCTACTTTAATCTAAAAATACCTGACTTTAAGCCTCAGTGACCTGAAAGGCTCAGTGTAAATGATAACTAACATACATGGAGTGCATTTATGGATAAGGGCTGTTCTAAGCCCATTATATATTGTCGTCACCCTTCCTTTCTCCACACAGGCACTTAAAACTATTACTACCACCTAGTCTGGCTCCATAGCATCCATCAGGACTGTCTTTTAAATGACAAGTAAATGCTACCTCCTTGATGGTTTCCCGCATGCTCCCCACAGTTGGAAGTCACTTTTCTTTATTCTGAGAACTCACAGCACTTTCTATGTACCTCTACTGCAGGCAGAATGCTAGAGATGTTGGCCCCCAAGATTCTCATCCCCTGGTTATTTAATCAAACACTCAGCTAGATGCTGCTGGGAAGGAACTCCGCAGATAAAAATAAGGTTATTCATCAGCTGACCTTCATAGATGAAAATTATGCTAGATTATCTGGGTGGGCCCAATGTAACTACTCTTCAAAGCATAGAAGACAGAAAGAGTCACAGAAAATGCAGCATCTCTGAAAGAAAAGGGCAGAGGAGAGATGAGGCAGAAGGGGTCAGAAGAGAGATGAAGAGGGAGAGAACTTGACACATCACTGCTGAATGTGAAGATGGAGGAAGGGGACCAGAAGCCAAGCAATGTGGGTGATCTCTAGAAGCTGAGAATAACCTAGCCAACAAGGAGATGGGAACCTCAGTCCTACAACCACATGGAACTGATTTCTGCGACAACCTGATAAGCCTGAAAGTGGATTCACTGTCAGAACTTCCAAAAAGAAACGTAACCCTGCCTACAGCTTGATTTTGGTCTTATGAAACCTGGAGCAAAAGAAGAATCCAGGCCAACCTCTGACCTATAAATGGTGAAGTAATCGATCTGTGTTGTTTTAAGCCACTGATTTTGTGGTAATTTGTTGTCATAGCAATAGAAAACGAATACACTTTTTTTTTGTTCTTTATCGTCCTATTTAAAAGTGCAACTCTCAGTGGATGTCAGAATCACCTGATAAGCTTTTAAAGATGTACATGGGCCCCATCCTCAGAGATCTCAAATTGGTGAGGCAGATCAAAGGAGAGAAGGGAGAAGATATCTTTTCTAGAGTTCTGAAAGTGACATTTTCGCCAACATTTACCCCAGAAAGTTCCTGCATGCTCATTCCCAGGTAATGTCAATCTTTACATCCCCAGAGTAAACCACTACTGACCTTTTTCTCCCGCCACAGGTTAGTTTTGCCTCTACCAGAACTTCGAACATCAAAATCATGCGTTGCATGATTTGTTAGAAAACTTCTTTCATTCATGCAGTTGTGTGCATTGTTAGTCTGATCCTTTTTATTGAGTGTCACATTGTACGACTATGCCATAGTTTAGCCACTCGTCAGCTGCTGGTGGACACTTAGGTTGTTTCCAGTTTTGTTTGGTCTATTATGAATAAAGCTGTTAGGAGCATTCTTGTGACATATGCTTTCACTTCTCTTGAATTGCTGGATCATGGGGTAAGTGGATGTTTAGTTTTTAAGAAAGTTCAAGACCTTTCTCAGAAGTGCCTATGCTGTTTTAGCAAGTTTCAATCTGAGTGAGAATATGTTGGTCGCCTACTTGTTCTCTCCTGACCTCAAATGATTTTAACGTGAGTCAGAGTTGAGAACCACTATACTAGATCAAAAATTTCTTCAGGACAGGATGCATGTCTCACTCAGTTTGCTTTCCCTAATATATTTAGCAATCTTTAAAGCAGGAATTCATGAATTCTATCATACTTCAACTTGATCCAGCTTCTGACTTTTGCCATACATGGTAAATCTATTAAGCACGTCTCCTGTACCTAAACACAATTAGAATATAATTTTGAGTAAAGCTTTTCATTACCAGTATAAACATGAGTCCATTTTTTTTCCCCCAGCAAATTCTGAGGTCCGCGAGGGCATGACCTCTGTATGTCTTACTAAAGGCTCAACCCTTAAATCAAGCACAGAGATTGGCACGTAGCAAGGCCTCGATGAATGAACAATGTGCTTTGGGGAAAGAAAAACCCTTACAAAATTTTTGGGTCTATTTTAATTAAAACAACAAATACAAATAAGTCTCCACTCTGGGAGGGTCTTGAGACTATAGCTCTCAATATTTTGGGGAACAAAGATCCTTCTGAAAATCTGGGTAAAGTGCTCAGTCTCTCTCACAAATGTGGGTGCTCTCTCTAAAAAAAAAAAATGGGAAAAAAATATACACATACATGCTCATACACATTCACAATTCTCCATACCATATCAGGTTGTTCACATGGTGCTCCCAAAGCCTATTTATGGTCAGAAATCACTGCACTGTGTTTTATATAAAACTGCAATCATTCCTCTCACAAGTAGTTTCTAAATATCTGATTTGTCCTGGAATTACACAAGGTATAAGAGATACTGTGACCAACAAGTCTCTGTCTTTAAGAATGAGAGGAAGGAGTAAAACACAAAAAAGTGACAAGCAATACCATTTAATCAAAATTCAGACATTCTCAAAATCCATAACTCTTTTCAAAGATGTCGTTTTTGGTTAAGTCTACAACATACGACTAAGAACCCGAAATGCAAATGTATGACTAACAACCTAAAATGCAAATAACCCTTCGAGGTAATATTTGGGTACACAAATTTACCTTTGATTTATGTTTCTGGAAGTGAAAGGAAAAGAAGTGTAACAACTTGTGTATGCTGTATTCTCAAGGAGTAATTGCTTCTGATTGCTTCTAGAATTGAAAAACCTCATGGTGAAATGACTTGCCTCAGGAGTAAGTGGTCTTGGTGGTCTTCTTCAAATGGCAGTGTGTTGACATGAACATAGCAATTTTTTTAATCCGAAAAAGAGTGTGAAGGTAGAGGAATTCTCAACAGGTAGTCTGGCGAGATGAAGGGGAGCTACAGAGATGTGTCTCCACTGAAGGTTCATGTACCTGCACCATCCTTGTGAAGTCTGAGAAAATGCGTTTCTTGGTGTTTCTGAGAAAGCAACATTACAGCCCAAAAACTATGCTGTTATCTATGGGAAGTTTGAGAGAAGGGAAAATGTTAAAATAATGAAAATAAATAAAAAGCTCTAAAATCACAACAATAAAAACTCAACATTGACAGGGAATGGAGTTCAAGCATGTTTTTAGGTCGAGAAACAAATTCTTCTATATTAGAGGATTTCCTGATAGAAGCTAATTTCTTTAAATGCCCAAATTTTGATAAAATAGTTTTGCTGGCAATCTTTCCAAATCTATTTCACACTTCCTGTCTCCTTAATCAAACTAAATCATCACAATGGAACATTTTTGATGACTCATTAAGTACATCCATTACCCTGCAATGCTATAATACAGCAATTCTCTGAGAAGCTCCTGACTACACAGATTTGCCTGCCCTTTATCTAAACCCCAGCTGTTTTGTTCCGAGACCCAGTGTTTTACAAGGTTTCATTTTCTCTACATCTCATGATCAAATCACTTCTTGCTAACGTCCATATAACACTACCTCAACTTCATGTAATTCATGGCTAAGTGGAAAAATAGTTTTCTTCAAAATTATTTCAACCTAATTCTAATAACAACCTAAATGCTTGTTTTTAATTAAATTTGTTATTTAAAATATCAACCAGTGTGGCTAATGCCCTGTTAAAGAAGATGGGGCTCAGAGGTGGTCAGTGGCAGGCGCCCAGCCTAGTCCACAGTTTTAAGTAGTTGTTTGTATATTGGTATTGACCCGTGTCTCTATATATAGTCATTTGCTTGGGATACTGAAGGGAAAAAGAGGGGCCAAAATTTTTAGTAAAAGTTGTGGTTATTATTACAAATAGGCCGTAAATGAGGGTTGAATTAAAATTTCTGCTTTCAACTTTTTGAGTCTTTTTTACGCAACTGACCTTTACATAAGCGAAGCATTAATACAACCACAAAGCACACTGTTTTCCTTTATAGTTTTTTATTTTTTACTGTATAGCTTAAATGCCTTTAAATTAAAATTTGTTTCTCTGTATCTCCAATGGATAGGAAAATACTGTGTTTAGGAAGGAACACTTGCTTGCCACTAGTCTGCAGGCCTGTTAAAAGAAGTGCACTATTCCTGAGGACCGCCCCCCCACGAATCCTCACTGTTATATCATACCCCAAAGGAGGACAATTTAAATTCCATTAATACCAGCATCACACATTCATGCTTGAGTGATAGGAGCACTAACCTTGATGGACTACATTAAGACATTTAAAAAATTTTCCAAACACAATAATAGCTTCTATGCATGCATTTGAATAGAAAATTCTCTAGCACTTCTTCATGATCAAATTAAAAACAATCTGAGAATCATTAATATTCCACTACAGTGCCCTTAATGATTACTACCTCCCCTACTCAAACGTTTTTTATTTTGGTTAAAAATCAGTTTGTACTCTTTAAGTAGCATCTGTTCTGTCAAAATGTTCTAACAGACTTCTTTTTGATAGACTTTTTTTTTAAACCATGAACATGATTTGTAGATCTTCAGCTACTTCAAAGTATTATCCCTATTATTGTCACCATATCTCATTCCAGGTCTGAACCATACCAAAGGGAGCATCATTATTTTGTCCATGACAAGCACATCACTGGAAGCAATAGCATGCTTCCAGATCTCCATGGAAAAAGCAGAAGCAGAAACACACCACGAACCTTTTATCACAACTCAGCTTGATTCATTTCACTGAAAAAAGCAGTACTCCAAATTTTAAGCCAGAATCTTTAAAGCTTTTCTCTTTAAAAGTGTGTTAATACAGCTTTTCTCTTAAAAGGCTCTCTTGCTTATATCAGGATAAGCATTCAAGCCCTTTTCCTGCATAGATACTGTTGCTACCAGGTTTCCATGACCTTCTCTCAAGAGATAGCTCACCTACTCTAGGCAACAGTTGATGCTCTTTTTTTAGCTACACTTAAATACCACCCATAAGTTCCTATTTTCAACGACATACCCCGAATATAACTCAGATCAAGTATTTCTGAGAATTCACTGAGGCTTTTCATTTATAAGAAGTTCAGACATTTTTCAGACTGGGACTGCTTCTCCCTCTCAAATAATTCTTTAGGAGTAATATTATGAAAATGCTGCTACAAAGGTCATTTTCTTGAATTTATATCGGAACTGTCACTATGAAGTACATGCTTCTTTGTCTAAACCAATAAATAAAATATAAAACTAAAAACTTAAGAGATATGACTTGAGTTTACAAAGAAATAGATGACATTAAGAACACTCCCAGTACTTAGTTTGAAAGATCACGTATAGAGTTTTCACAACTTCTTTGCCACAAATATTCTGCTCAAAAGACGTTGTGTGCACAACAGGAAAACAAAACAAGATGTTTTGGTCCAGGTCAGCAGTGGTGCCAGGGCAAGGGTGAGCAGTAGCTACTGTGGGTCACAGAAGCCTGAAGTGAAAACGTGAAAATTATGAGGCCGGCTCAAATATCGTATTTTACAAAGAACTAGGGCACTAGGAGGTGAAATTATCACTCTGAGGCTCTATCAATTGTCACTGGCAGCACTAAGACAGGCTCTAGAGCCCAGTGACTTCTACAACTGTCACAAAAACTAGTGTAAGAAAACAAAAGCTGATATTTATGAACACTTAAATGCATTCTAGATGACACAATGCTAACTATAAAACATACATCATCTTATTTATTCCTCATAATCACTCTTGAAAGAAGGTCTTATTACCCATGTTATACGTGAGAAAACTAAAAAAAGTTAAATTGCCTGGCCAAGGTAAAATACTGGGCTTGCTTTCCAGATCTGACACTATTCATTTTACACCACCACAAAGCCTTCCATTATATCTGGCTTCATAGATCAAATATTAACTCAGAAGAAACAATTAGCATTTTTCTACTTTTTATTGCTCTTCCACTGCATGTAGCTTAGAATGCAGATGATACAAGAAGAGACAGAGGGGCAATCTGGAAAAACAATTTTGCAAAAGAAACTTTATTAAGCTCAAAATAATTCAATAGCTAATATATTTCCCTCGATAAATGTAGCCACCTACATCCAAGCCACCACTCCTTCTCAGATGGACAATTGCAACCATTTCTTTACTGTCTTTACCATTTCTACTCCCACTTCCTTCCAAACAATTCTCCATAGCATCCACAGTAACAGTAAGACTTTTTAAAAACATAGCCATGTGACTTCCCAGCTTTCAACTCTTGAAAATAACTCCCGTTGCCTTTTTAAAACACACCATTGTCTTTAATGCTGCTATGTCGTTGTATGCAAGCTGTTACACATCGCATTCAGCATTTTAAAAGAAAGACCAAGAATAGTAAAATTTCATTATTGACATGATACATAAGTCTCTGGATGCACAGAGAGAAAGTGCCCCATTTGCCTTTTTTAATGGACCTTTTTTTTTTCATTGAAAGTTTTATTGAGATAATTGTAGATTCATATGCAGTTATAAGAATAACAGATTCTTGCACCTTTTACCCAGTTTCCTCCAACAATAAGGTCAGCCTTTTGGAAGAAAGTAGGGCAATTGTCAATGTTAAATTTTCAGTTCTCTCCCTGACTGAAATGGTCAAATTAGACAGACAAATGGAACTCTGGAAGTAAAGTGGGCTGGCTTTGCTCTCTTTTTTTTTTTTAGAAGAATCTTTACAGCTCTTGCTGTCTGTCGCCATGTAGACAAGTCCTTTTTAGAGTTTCAGCTTAAAAAAAATTTGCTTATTTCTAAATCTTTAATGGATGATTGATTTTTTGCTTACCCTTATATACAACTGTAATACATTTAAAAGACTAATGGTTATGAACCTGCATAGTATAATGTTATAATTCCTAATTATGTTTCTTCTTTGTTGAACAAGACACATTAATCTTTATTTAAAACGTGCTTTCCTTTGATGACCTTTTAAGTCTGCTTAAATGCTACCATTCTGGCTAATTTTTCCAAGGTCTTCACAAATTACGTTTCCTTAAAAATGCCAAATGAGAAAATTGCCTTTAAAACAACACATAAAATACTTTCAGCCCAGTATATATGTTAAAGAATAGATGTAGGTAACCTATATAGTCATAGAAACTTCTTTTTAAAGAACCTCACCTAGATTCTGTCTTTTGGGAAAGCAAGGACAAACAGATGCATCTGAATCTGAATAAGAACTTTTCTTGGGATTCTAACCAACAAAATATGTAATAATGTAATTAAGTGTTATTTATCTTTCCATTACTGGAAGGAAGCATGCAAACTCCACTAAGCCAGGAATATTGATTTACATTCTTCTAACTTAACTGCCACTCCCCTCCTACCCTGCACCCTAACTCACTCACTCACTCACACACACACACACACACACACTCCCCCTCCCACTCTGCCTCCTGCGCGTGCGCGCTCTCTCTCTCTCTCTCCACCCATTAACTACAAACCTGATGGAATAAAAAAATTTTTGGTCTTGCTTTGACTGCAAGCTAATTTCATAGTTAATAATTCCCAAGTAAAGGAGGTAAAAGCAATTTCTACTAAAAAAAAATCAAATTTCTGAAGACTATTCTTAAGTAAACATCTAATCTAAATCTGCAAGGTAGCATGTTATTGACTTGTCCAAGCAAGATTTATTTACCTTGTTTTTTTAATGATTTCCAGTGAGAGTTGTTGTTTAACCAGAATTCTTAAATCTATTTGTGTACTTATACAGATTTAGGAGGAAGTATGTTTTAAAACATTTTGTATATTGCATTCACTTTTACTTTTTAGTTACAATAGAATCATTTTGAAAGATCTGGGTGTTTTGTTTTGTTGTTTCTGTCCTCTCCATCATAAGATGATATAAACATTCTTAAATTAGAGATTTTTTTTAGCTAATATTTTTTCCTAATTCCTGCTGGCACCTACTAAATTCAATTGCTGCTCAAGAATTAAATATTTAACTATGACTAGGATAAAATATTCAGGAGAACATTATCTTAGTATCAAATGGCAGGTAGCAATAAGAAAATTGAGAGTAAATAATTCGAGTTTCATGTTTCATTGTCAAAATCTTCAATCTGGATTTCTCCTCAAAATTATTGTGTAAATTCCTAGGCCAATTTTCACTGGCTCCTTTTCTATTTCACACAGTTCCTCTCCTTTTTTTCCCTGTAAATATATATTGAAATGGCTAATTCCCCTCTAAATATTTAAATAATTGGTAGCCATCCTCAAAAGTCCCTGAGCATCTCCCTATATGTAGTAAGAAATGGAGGATTATCAAACACCAGAGTTAGAAAGAAAGCAGATTGAACTGAAGATAAAAATGTAGTTTTTTTGTTAAAACTAAGGATAGAAATTTGTAGGAAACTCAAAAGAAACAAAACGTAGGGAACATGAAGGCAAAGGAGCAAGGTGCTGTATTTTGAGATAGGGGACCATTCAGTAAAATTTAAAAAAAAAATTATTCTACAAAGAGCTTCAGAAACATCATATGATGACATGCCAACACTCTCACTAGTTCCTTGGTATCTGCCCCTGATATAACTAGGTGAAAGAGATCCCCAGGCTAACACGGTCAAGTCTACAAAAACCAGTGAAGGAAGGTCGAAATACAGAAATCCCTGGCCTTGAGCCTTCTGACCTCAGACTCTACCTAAAGAAAACACCAGGGCAGAGGGGAGTAGGGGGAGCAGGTAAAAATCTAGCAAAACTTCTTCCTCAGGGATTTTTAGTCCCTTCAAATAACCCACATCTCCATTAGTATCCCAGAATTATCTTGTGGTCTTTAAAGAATACAAGAACCAATCTGTCTCCTCAAAGGTTCTTCAAGAGTCCAAGACTAGTTTAAGACCAAACTCTCTTTGGTACCTTCACTCTTGCCCAACACCAAACATCCAAACATAAGATATTAACATGTGGCAACAAGGATGGGCCCAGAAGAGAGACTGTTGTTAACAAGGTAAAAAAGGCAAGGAAAATATAGGGGTGCCAAGGTTCATTTTCAGGTGCCTACACAATGTTAAGACAGACTTTATAAAACAAACGCCTCTTGCGGCAGATTTTGATGGCTATTCTTTGGAACCAACAAGTCTTCGGAAAGCCATAAATGATGTAAATTAAAAATCTTACTACAAGAGAAGAAAATGCTCAAGGTCAAGGCTCAGATGGTTCTTAAAGAGCAAAAGGATGTGCGTACTTACGCTAAAAAGGGATGGGAATAGAGGTCTTGTCCACTGACACTAATCCCTCTTAGCCCCAGGGAGATATAAAGCGCACTGGGTCTAAAATCTTCAAGAAGGGATGGAGTCTCTTTTCCAGGACATTTTGAGCTAGGTAAATAACAATATTTAAAATAAAAAGTTACAATTATTAAAACAACTAGATGGGTTGGAGACTCATAAAATCCCCAATTTCACAGATAAGAATATCAACAAAGTTTAAATGAATTTTATTACAATCTCGCAGCTAATAAGAGAGGGCGGCTGGGGTAAGAACCCAGGGAATAAGGTTCCCAAGTCCATAATCGCAATCATCTGATTTTCAGAAAGTTCAGCCTCCAATCTGGAACCGGCCCACATTGTACATTCTCATTCCCCTCTATTCATGTTCTTCGGAATTTTAGTATTTATTAGAGAGTCTTAGGAATTAATAGATTTAATAGTTTTATTAAATCTATCATAATCAAAAGCAGAACCTCTCTTTTCTCCTTTTCCACCTTGTCCCCGATGATGCTTAAAGGCAAACCACATCTAAGTATTAGGATGGGTAGGCCCTTGCAGAGCCATGAATCATGCCAGATAGTTTGACATATTTTGTTGAATAAATTACTATCTTGATTTGGTGAAGTAATAGGAAGGGGTATTTATGAGAAAGAGAGAACACTAATTGTGGAGAGGAGATGAAATGGAATAATAACCTAAATAAAAACTAAAATAAGTCTTTTACTGAAATTGTACCTATACTTCAAAGGTCTATCTCAAATATCACATCCTCCCAGGCAGCCTTCAACTTTAAAGAACCTAGATAATGTTCCATCACTGGCTGTCCTTTGGTATCCAACTCATTCTACTTTAAACTATAGATATCTAACTTCTACTTTAAGCAACTTGTGGGAAAAATATTCCTTTTTTGCACAAAACCCTCATACATCTGTTTAGGTCATTTGAGTGAAAAGGGAAACCACAGTGGAATTATAAATTGTAAAAGAGGGCTCAAAGTATCATCTTTCCCTTCAATGTAGTCTGAGGCAAATTCAAAGCAAAATATTAAATAAAGTCTCTAAATGAAAGGCTTGAAACAAGTTTTTCATTTTTCATATATTTGAGTATGTTAAGATCAACTTTTTTCATAACCATTTCTGTTGAGGAGAAGCAGAATTCAGTTTATACTTTTAATTTTAAATGCAATAACTGTCTGTTTTAAGGAAGCAAGCACTCTCCATCCTTCTCAGTAGTTTGTGATCTCTGAGGACAGGGACCCATTTGGTTCCAGCATGTGCTCTAAGTCCAATGACACAACCACAGTGAATCATGGACATTAAGTCAAATTCTGGTCCAAAAAAGTATAAAAGTAACGAGGTCAATATGCATTTTACTTCTTGAATTAAACATAAGGTTGTACATGCCTGTAATTGTTTAAGTTGGAGAGGGGATGGAAGAAGAGAGAAAGGGCTTACCCAGACTTATGAGATGGCACCAAACATTTTTGTGTTGACCTTTATGTATATACATATCTATCAGTCTGTATGCCATGTACATAATCATATTTCCCCCCAAATTCAAAATAATATTCTATCCAATAATTAATCTCAGCAGGGAATTGAGGGGGGAGGGGGGAGGGAGGGAGGAGTGTGGGAGGGAGGGAGGGAGGGAGAGAGAGATTTTGCAGTAAAGTCCAGATTCCTATTGAAATGAAACACTCATCTTGGGTGGGTGAGGGGTTGGGGTTTGCTGTGAAAGAAAATCAATATTTTACTTGACAATTTCCACGCTAAATGCCACTGTCATTTTCAGTACTATTTCACTGTCATCTTCCTACAGTAAATAAAGAATAGCATAACATATTTCCCCCCCTGAGGTTTGCGAACATGATCTCAATTGTACAACTGCAACAAATCACCCAGTCAATTCTTGGCAGAGTAAATCAAAGAACATATGTTTACCCAAGGTGAACAGCAGCCACTGGACTCTACGGTGACTACATTTGGTTTCAGACAGCTCCACAGCTCCATCAAACACGCTCCAAAGCTTCCCAATAATTTACCCCCAGTCAAGCATGTTACCACTCCAATCTAAAAGCTTCACCATGAAAAATTTTCCTGCTATTTTCATTTCTGACAGAACTTGATAAAAGCCCTACAAATCCCCTCCATTATTTTCCATTCTAACACTGCTGGACTGAAAACAGACTTGTTAACCTGTACCTACAGTACAGCTTCAATCAATGCACAGAGCATATTTACCAGTTACAGTCCAACACCTTTTATTTCCCTTTTCCATTCGGAACTGTAGCTTCAGAAATAGTAGCATTTGCTATAAAGGAACAACTTAAAAAACACCTTAACAGACTTGCAGTTGCCAGTGGCAGGGGCTGGAGAGGAGGCAAAATGGGTAAATGGAGTCAAAGGTACAAACTTGCACTTATGTCATGAGGACGTGATGTACAGCATGGTGAGTACAGTTAATAATGCTGTATTGCATGTTTGAAAGTTGCTTAAATCTTATAAGTCTCACAAGAAAAAAATTCTGTAATTATATACGCTGATAGGTGTTAACTACACGTATTATGGTGATTGTTTTGCAATATATACAAATATCAAATCATTGTTATATATTTGAAATTAATACATCGTATGTCATTTATACCTCAATAAAAAATACCTTCCTTATGCAGTAAGCTGAAGCTACTTTTCTTCTTGCTTTTTTCATAATGAATAAATTCAGTAACACTCTCATAATACCACATTTTTGTAACTTATTTTCCACAGTATATATCTAAATCTTGCAGAACTCTATTCTATATATTTTATATAGTTTAAAAGTCACATAAAACATGATAAAAGACTTATCTCTCAACAGGCACATATTATAGCTGATTCAAATGTGTCACCCTTTATAGTAAATTCATTAAAAAAAAACAATTTTAAAAGAAATCTATATGTGTACAAAGTTTTTAAAGATGCTAGAAACAAATAGAAATCCGTAAAAGTCACATTCTCACATCTTATCCAGAACTTCCAAATACACATCTATTATCAATTACTATTTTGTATTTGATCAGATGTACATCTCATGGAGATATAGAATGTTACAAATTCCAAAGCTGATTTTGTAGTCTCCTTAAAAACAATCGGTTGATGAGGAAAAACATGCTGTTACCAATAAAAAAGCCGAGTGCAAATAATTCAGGCATTCTACCATACTCAGATTTAATTTAATCTGTTCCCAGAGACAACCTGAGTGGCTCTGTGACTAGAGACTGAATACAGTCAGAACTCCTTCCAAAAAAAAACAAAACAAAACAAAAAAACAACTGCCTCCAACGTAGTCTGCAAAATGCCTTTTTGTTTCCATAGTGAATATACCTTTGTGACCTTTCTCAAATTCTGACAGTCTGCTTACAAATAAATAAAAACCTGCCCACCAACTACCTGTGTTCAGCAATTATGACAAATCTACATATTACATTTAGCTCAGTATTATTGATTTTAATGTGGACTTTAGGAATTATTAACTGAAGGTCAAAACCTATGCATCAAGGTCAAAACCCAGTCAAAACATCATCAATAAGACCAAAAGCAAAAATAAAATATTTAAATGATCCTTAGCCTGTCTATTTTGGATAGAAATATATACATAAGAAAATATAAACATATTTTAAAAAACAGTATTTCAATGCTTACTTTCAGTAGATCCTTGGAGAAATCACCACCCTCATTTACCCCTTGGAGGTTTGCAATAAATTCTTGGCAGGTCATCTTCTTTCCAATATTCTGGAATAGAGGCAAATAATACATCATAAAGACATATATGGAATTAAGATTAATTCTTTAAAATGAAATTAAGCAAAACAAGATTAATTTAGTTTTTCAAAACATGAATACACACACATACCCCAATATATGTGCAGATATACATACATCCGTATAATACAAATTTATATGCATAAGAGAAACAGATGGCTCATTATGCTTTTAAAACTGTCATTAAAATAGCAAAATTATGCCAAAGCTTTATTTTAATCCAAGAAAAAAATCTATACTTCATTAAATAATACATAATATAGTTTTTAAAAAGATGGATAGAAATGACATTTCTGGGGTGAAATCAACAGCTATTTGCCTTTTTATTTATATTTCCTACATAGTGTCAAGAACTGTGAAAGGTCTGAGAGTTTAGCCTATTTTTATGCTAACAAGTTAGCCTGTCAGGATCCATGAATGCTAGCAGACATAAGACTCTTGGATCAGAGGGCACAGGAATGTATTACAACAATAGGAATAGCCAGAATATCAGCATTCTCTTGCTCCACCTTTCCCGAATCCCAGAAAGCAATTTGAGGAGGGTCAGCTGACACCTGCACATGCAATAGGCTGCCATATAGGAAAGGATCCCTGAGCTTTGGGAACCCGAATCTTTATAACGGGCACTAAGCATGTCTACTCCTTTGCTTGAAAGGGAGAAATCAGCTCTTACCTTCTAAGGCTATAAGCAAACCTATCCATTGCTCTGGAGACACTACATCTTCTAAAGCTGGCCACTGAGGAAATAATATTGAAAAGACAGACCAGAACAAAGGCAACCAAAGCTTCTGTCCACAAAATGAACAGAAAAGTAAGAGCCCCACGGAGAACTGTCTCCAAAAACGTGTTTCCAAGCTGACTTTGGGATAATAAATTTAACCAAAGAAAATCACGTTAATAAACAAAATCATTAGAAAACCTAAACTACAAAAAGAGAAAAGATACGATTAGGCTGACTAAGAAAACTAATAATGCTCTGACACAGAATCACCTCCTAGGCCAGCTCTAATCAACCAGTAAAAGCTGCCAGTGGTGGAAGAGTCTGAGGTTCAATTTGGACACCAACAGGAATCTGTCATGGGTGCAGGAGAGTGACGAAGAATACAAAATAACTGGCACGTGCATGGGATCTCTAGCAAAATGTGGTCCAGGTGAACACCCATGTTAATATCCTGTACACAATACACATACCAATTAAATGTATGCTCAGTAAGACGATTTTACTTGTAAAAGACTAAGAGTAAGGTAGAACAGAAGTCTTCAAACTAGGGAAGCGTATTCCTGAAGATAAGTTTTAGAATGCAAAACCATGGATGGTTTTAAGGAAGTATGTATATAGAACCTTAACTTCAAAAATACACATCTGTCTGAGAACATATATGCCTACGTCTTAAGAGTAATTGATTCCCACTCCCCTTTTCATAACTGCCCTTTACTTTACAGTGAAACAATTTGTCTCATGTTATCTAATTAATTATAGTGAAAATGTTAAGTAATTATTTTTAAAACCTTGCCTCTTCCATCAGCAAAAGGGCATGAAAGATTAATGTTTTAATAAGAACTGGCTTTGCCAATTAACTTATTTGGTAGATACTTCTCATAATTTGAATAGTTAAATCTGCAGTCTTAAGTTCTGATGAAAATTCATTAAAAGCACAGCAAGAACTTTAATGAAAAATACTGTTTCAAAAGATCATCTTGAAAAAGACTGTTTCACAACATTATACTGAAAAAGACAATATCTCAATTTTTCCAATCTTTATCTAGTGTCTCAGGTCAAATGAGGTGCTTCGAGGTGGCTATGCTGGGTCCTTTGCATTTCCACATTAATTTCAGGGCTAGATTATCAATATCTGAGAGGAAATAATCAGCTAGGATTTTGACAGTGAGTGTGCTGAATCTGAAGATCACTCTGGAGAGTATGACACTTTCCGTGTTCCAATTCACGACCACTGGATATTTCTCCGCTTGTTTCTTTCAATGATGTCTTTTAGTTTTCAATGTCAATATCTTAATCTTCTTTTATCAAATCTATTCTTAAGTACCTTAATATTTCTGCCAGTATTATAAATGAAACTGATTCCATTTTCATTCTGTTCACTGCTGGTATAGAAATACAATTATATATTTAACTAATTCTACAGCCTTGCTTAATTTGCCCTTTAGATTCTAGGAGGATTTTTTTTTCTCTTTTGTAAATTCTTTAAGATTTTTTATTTACAAATCTGGTCTTCTGTAAAGAGAGATCATTTTACTTACTCCTTTCTAATCCTGATGCTTTTTATCTCTTTTCTTTCTCTAATTACTCTGGCTAAAATCCTCAATACATTAGATAGAAGTGGCTAGAGCAGATATATTTGTTTTGTTCCTGATATGGGGAACAGTTTTCCATCTTTAACCATCAAGTATGATGTTACAGTTTTTCACAGATGCTCATTTTCAGATTGAGGAAATTCTCTTATATTCCTAGCTTATTACAGGTTTTCTTTCTAAATCATGTAATGGTGTTAGATTTTGGCAAATACTTTATCTGTATTTACTGTGGCTTCTCTCTTTTATTCCATTAAGACCGTGTTTTAGATTTTCATCTGCTGAATAAATCTTCCATTCCCTGAAATATCTAATGGTTATGATGTATAATCCTTTTTATATGTTGAGTTTCTAAAAAGAATTTTTGCATCTATATCGACAAGGGATAACTCCTAAGGGATGTTAGTTTTCTTGTGATAGCTTATCTGGTTTTGGTATCAAGGTATTATTGTCTTCATAGAATGTTGTGGGACGTGTTTCCTTCCCTTTTTTACCTAAAGGTTCTGAGGAGGATTACTATTAAAAATTCTATAAATGTGTGATACAACTAACAAGCGAAGCCATCTGGTCTTGGCATTTTCTTTGTGGTAAGTTTTTTTTTTATTAATTCAATCCCTTGCTATCGGTCTATGTGAATTTTATATTTCTTCTTGAGTCAGTTTCAGTAGTTATCTTTCTAGAAACTTGTTCATTTCACACAGGTGATCTACTTTGTTAACACGATTGTTGATCATATTCCCTTACAACTTTTTTATTTCTGTAAGGTAATAGTAATATCCCAACTTTCATTACTGATTTTAGTAATTTGAATCTTTTTTTTTTTTTCATCATTAGGCTAGCTAGATATTTGTCAATGTTGTTAATCTTTTCAAAGAATAAACTTCTGGTTTCATTAAAATGTTTCTCTTATTTTTTTAGTCTCTTTTATTTATTTCTGCCTTATATTAAATCCTTCTTTCTGCTTTCTTTGGGTTTGGTTTGTTCTGTTTTTATTTCTTATACAGAACTGTTAGGTTATTGCTATAGGCACTTACAGTAACAAATTTGCCTCTTAGCACTGCTTTAGCTGTAACTCATAAGTTTTGTGATGTTTTCATTGTCATTCATCTCAAAGCTTTTAATTTCCCTTCTGAATTTGATCTCTGAACCCACAGGTTATTCAGTAATGTGTTTACTTTCCACAAACTTCATCCTGCTTGTGAGTTCTAATTTCATTTCATTGTGGTTAGTGAACATATTTTGTATATTTTCAATTTATTGAGATTTGTTTTATGTCCTATTCTGGAGGATGTTCCATTTGTACTTGAAAAGAATACATATTCTGCTGTTGTTGGGTGAGAAGAGTGTGCTATAGATGTCTCTGTTAGATCTAGATGATTTATAGTATTGCTCAAATACATCTATTTGACATTCTGTGTAGTTTTTCTAAGCACAGTTGAGTGGGGTATTGAAGTTCAAACTATTATTGCTGAACTGTTTATTTCTCCTTTTAACTTATAAAAGGTCTAAACTGCCAACCCCAGTGGGTGCTAGGCTTCTGGTTTTCACAGCTACTGTGATTGTGAAGCTATTGGTTTTCAAGATTATTATGGAACTAGGGAGACGGGAATGGAAATAGGGCAAGTGAAAATGCCACAAAGCTTACTGTTCTTAAGGAAATTCAGCTCTTCCCCCCCCACCCACTTCAATAAACAGTCTTTAGACTGTTGTAAGCCTGTGATTAATTTCCAGAGTTTTGGAAATGTTGATTTTTGACTTTTTTTGCTAGTGTTCACATTGCTTTTTGGAGGAGTCAATATTATTGTCATTTACTTCAGATGTACTTACATTAACATATATGCTGCTGAAGTGAGCACATTACTGTCACTGAGACATGCTTCTCCCTCGCTATGATCTTTAAACTATAATGAAAGAATATTCTTTTCACGTCAATAATGTCCACATCAGAAATGACCTTTTATGTCTTAAACTTACAATAAAAAAATTTAGGTGACAACTTTGAACCACAAGGGAGGATACTAATTTTTTCAAAATGCTTTGGAAGGTTCATGAGCAATACATTTAAACATCACTGAGTCAAAAATGTTTTAAAACACTATGTTTACTGTAAGGTATAAATAAAATGTTTATCATTTAATTAATAAAAATTGTTATCTTTTTTTAACATGTAACAACAATGGTAAAGTCTAAGTTATTTTGGTTTATAAAATTATACTTCATTCTAAATCCCGATTGATTTTACTTGCTTATTTGGCATTGCCTTTGTATACTTTCACAGTCACCATACCAATACCGACAGCAGTATAAAGATACCAATTTGACTCAATTGGATTTTGAAACACAAATTAAAAAAATAGCAACTGGGTTGGGGGAATGGATATGTATATTCAGACCAACAAAAAACAATTCAAAGGCTTTGGGTCCTCCACAGTAAGGGAAAATTAGTGTAATCACCTAATTCACTGTGCATCAACCTGTCTAACCAATGCAGGGAATAAAGATAACAAAGATACATGACTTTCTATGGATCAAAGATGCCCAAGAACTTCTTGAATCCTTTTAAGTTGAGGCTGTTTATATCTGCCATTTACTGTTGTCCTCTGGCTCTCTGGTAATTCTTTTAGGTAAGGTTTAGGAGCAAAAGAGCAAAGGGCCAGAGTAGCCCATTTTGTGTCTTAAAAACGCTGAGTTTTTATACCATTTTTATGAGTGTAAAAGTAAAATGAAGTGAAGTCTTTGTCATCAAGAAACACTCCTTATGATACTTGGATTTTTTTTTGTCCTGATTATACCAAATTGTGTCAATTATTTTAAAATGCTATTATTCAAATACTGTCTACTGAACAAAGCCAACTCTAATCATTGACTCTGTATCTCAACAATTCATAGGCATCACAGATAAGCTCACACATTGTCATAGTTTTATTCATTTTCTTCCTAAATATATTTATAACTTTGGAAAAAAGTAGGCTTGCTCTGAAAGAAATGCTGGCCAGCTGCCTGCCAAGCCAGTGCTTTCATTGCTTTCTTATATTCTGAATTCCTCCCCATTAAATAAAGCATGAAGATTTGAAAAGGCTTCCTGATGCATTGAGAGGCACAAAAATCGTCCCTTAAAATCAATACAACAATCTGAGACTCTTAATGAAAATGAATCTCTGGATCATTACATTTCAAATCAGGAGGCATTTAAAATCAAACCTAAATGGTAATACATAAAATGAAAAATCCACAAAAAGTAAGAATTCTATTTGAAATCTCAAAATACTATGCAGGCCCAAGTCTTGAATATTTAGCCAGGTAAGATATTACTTTTTTATGAGAGAAAATATTAATCAAAAAGTATAAAAAACCTAGAGTGGGGTTCACATCGCCAGACAAATTTAAGCTATTATCCAAAATAATTACATTGTCATTATCAAATATATTTTTAATAAATACAAAAGAGCTGTTTTCTCCATCTGTTTTCTTGCCTTTCAGAGAGAAATTAAATGTCTTTTAGAGAGAAATTCTTTGGTAAATTTATCATTTCTGAAAAACTTAAGATGTTTTTTACATGTTCCCATTTAGAATGTTAAGTAAAAGGATCATCATCAGCAATACCCTACCATATTTGGGGAAGGAGAAGGAGGTTTCATGCAATAAGGGCCAGAATCTGGAAGAGACAAATTCTATAAATTTTTATAAATGACCAGATAGGAAATATTTTAGGCTTTACAAGCCATAAGGTCCCTGTTACAACCACTCAACATTGCATTTTAGTCCGAAGATGTTAACACATAGGTGTGGCTACTTAGCAACAGAACTTTACTTGCTTGATTTTACTTGTGGGTCATACTTTACCAACCCCTGATCTAAGAGAAAACTGGAAGGAAGTGGCACTGACACTGAGGACAACATCAGGAGCAAACATGCAAATACATTAGGCATCCTAATGAGCCCTGTGCCTTAATTTCAGGTTTTTCCTTTACTAAAGTTATGGCATTCCCCACCTGCACCCCCAACACTACACCAGCAGATAATTAGCTCCCAACTTTGGGGGTAACAATGAGAACAAAGGGGGAAAGTTAAGATGGAGAGTTTCATTTTTAACAATCACCTAGAAACCATGCAAGTTACAGTCCAAAATTCAGTAAGAGTAACCAAGTCTTTGCTTTAAGCATGCCCTCCCTGACAAGTAGGGGAAGGAAACCTTCTACAAAGCTCAAGTTAAGACCTAATCTAAACTCAGTGCTAAGGGAGAGCTCCTAATAGGTCCAACTGTCAAGTATTCACCAGAAAGGACACCACAGCATATACTCTGACCTAGAGATTGAAGAATTAGTCAAAACTATCCTAAAATTTCTCATTTTTAATAGTACAAAATCTAGAAGCTTTATGGAAAAGCTGCTTTGAGAGAAACTAAAAGCGTTCATGATCCATTGGTAAATCTGGCTTCATAAATCTTGGGATATTAAAAACACAGCAGGCATACCCTCCCACATGACAATTCCACCTTCTCCAACATGTTACACTAAATGGTGAGAAAGCATACTACTGATTTGGTAATTAAGTCTGTAGCTCTGCTAAAAGCTCCTGTTTTGATTTGTAAGGTTTTCTATCAAACAAGTTTAATTGTGTTATGCTGCCCTCAGGTGTCCATTTTATTATATGCATGATTAGCAGTTGAAGATGGATCCTTTGTAAATTTCCCACCCACGAAGCTATAGCTGTAACATTCAAAATGTTCTTTCATAACCCACAGAGCTAATGCAAATGTTAAAAGTACAACCTTTAGGGACATCTGAAATGTTACTGGGATTTCTCCTACCACCTGTGTATATTGCCACTGAAAAAGAAACCAGAAATGGTATAAAGAAAAATATGGTGACCGAAATATGGCGATACAGTGGTTCTCCAAGTGTGGTTCAGAAATCCTGTTTATGGGGTCCAAGTCGAACCTATTTTTATAATTATACTAAAAAACATTTTCTCTCTCACACACGTTATAGTGAAGTTTTCTAGAAATTACATAACTTGTGGTACATTGCAAAAGACTACATGCAGAAGCAGAAAATCGAGTCGTCTCTATTAACCAAAATACAAAAAAGATTTACAAAAAATTTTAAATGCTATTAATATTTTTTGTTTTTTAACGTATAATTATTGTTCATAAAAAGTATGTTACTCATTCCATGGGTTTATTCATGTTATTTTAAAATAATTTAAGAAATATTTAAAAATCTTAAATATTTTAGTTTCTAATATGGTAAATATTACTAGATATAAAAATATCTCTTATGGGTCCTCAAAAAAATTTGAGAGTAAAAAGGGATCCTGAGACTTTTAAAGTTGGAAAGTACGATAAGCAGATTTTATCACTATAAAAAAGTATTTTCTCTAAAATTTGAGATAAAGGAAAAGACACTGATCCCATAATCGAATTATGAAGGCTGTACTCTATTTTTAACTTGATTGTCATAGAAGGACAGACATTAAATTAAGTAATGAGCTTAGAGGTCTGTGGTGTAATCACCTTCTTTATCCTCACTTCTCCCATATGTGCATGAAGACAGAAAGAGAAAGAAAAGAAAAGAAAAGAAAAGAAAAGAAAAGAAAAGAGAAAAGAGAAGAGAAGAGAAGAGAAGAGAAGAGAAGAGAAAAGAAAAGAAAAGAAAAGAAAAGAAAGGGAGGGAGGGAAGGAAGGAAGGAAGGAAGGAAGGAAGGAAGGAAGGAAGGAAGGAAGGGGAAAGAAAGAAAGGAAGGAA
Organism: Cynopterus sphinx; assembly: GCA_030015415.1. Lineage (NCBI taxonomy): Eukaryota > Metazoa > Chordata > Mammalia > Chiroptera > Pteropodidae > Cynopterus > Cynopterus sphinx. The sequence continues at coordinate 47,271,987 of CM057381.1, forward strand.
GAGGAAAGAAAGAAAGAAAGAAAGAAAGAAAGAAAGAAAGAAAGAAAGAAAGAAAGAAAGAAAGAAAGAAGAAAGCAAAAACGGATAACAGTTTCACAGGCTTCCCTTCATCACCTTCTATTAATGAGCTGTACAAATGTAAAAAATTCTTAATGGTCAGAAGGAAAGGGATGTAAGTGACAGAAAGATGTATAAATTAGATAATCTGAGGTCCCTAAATGAGTTCCACTAATTAAAAAAGAGGAGGATGAAGGGAAAAGGGGGAGAGATAAAGAAAGATTGGCAATAGTGCATAAGGAGGAAGGAATGGAAGAAGGGAGAAAAAGAAAGGAGGCTTTCATTTGGAGGAACCAAGAAAATCCACTAGTGCACAATTAATGCTGACATGCTTAAAGAAAGATTCCTATTAAAATCCAGGTAGTTGCCAATTTGATAGTTAATTCTATTCTAAAGGTCGTTTTAAATTGAAAAATTTGAAACCATGACATTTTTCTAAAAAACATTTCCACAGCTGATAGTTAGGTGCTCAGGCTATCCCGTAAATGCTCATTCTGGAGATAAAAATATTAACAGTAAAAATGAACCCCATGCCTCACTAGAAACCCTTAAACAGCTCAGCGATCTAAGCCTGATGCTTACGTGAACTTTCAGTATCAATGAGAAGCTCCATGAAATGAGAGCATGGAGGACGTCGCTATGGCTGGGGAGTTCTCAATCAGGTGAAAAGACAGACTTGGAACCAAGGATCTTAAAAAGAGGAAGGAGGCAGTGCTGGCTCAATGAAAATTAAGACCAAGGTTGGAATCTACAACAGGATAAAGCCCAGAGAGAAAAAGAAATGAATGCCAGGAATGGTTTTACTGGCAGAAGGCATTGAGAATGCAGAATAGCACAGACGGGAAGAAAAGCAAGAAGACCGAGAGAGAGAGAGAGAGAGAGAGAGAGAGAGAGAGAGAGAGAGAGAGATTCGAGGTGGGGGGGACGAGGTAGCAGGTAGAAGGCACTGCCAGTTACCATAATGATAATCACAGATACAGATTTCCTGACTATGTTAACTATCTATCAATCTCATGGAGGTTGTGGTGCTTTTGAGGGAGAAACTATAAAATAGTACAAACGAAAAGTAAAAAAATTAAAATTCTTTCATAAAAATTCTTCTAATAGTCATTTACCATCTGATAATAAACCAAATATCTTACCAAGATTTGAAATTCCAGGCTCCTACTAGAGAGCCAATTTAAGAATTAAAAACTCGCAATAATCAATGAATTCCTATGACTGAACTCAAACTGTATTTTACATATCTTTTTAACACTGTACCATTATAAAACCTATACTTTATTCCTGACTTCTTTCTTCATCCTCCAAGTATGGTATATTAGCTTTGGTTTGAGCCCTTATCCAACCTATAACCCAACACAAAAAAAAGCCAGTAAGGTCCTGCCTCACACATTAAACTCAGATCACAGAGGATGATATTCTGCACACTCTGAGCATCCCGGAGACAAGTATTTGCGGATGCCCAGCCTGAGGCAGAGAGCTGCTACTCCAAGAACCACAGTCCTGGCTACCTTACACCCACAGCACAGGGTGGGCTGGCTCCTCCCAATCCCGGAAAGCAGAGACAGACCCTGGGTAAGAGAGCTACTAACACTCCCAAGCCACAGTTCCATATGTAAAACTTTCCTCCACCTCAGGCAGAGTCCAACCCTGTTCAGAAGTTCCTGCCTGCTGTCTGGTCTCTGCCACCTGTCTTGAGCCTCAGCAATAATCCTGCCAGGGTGGATGGATCCAAGTACAAGAGAGCTATTTGTAGTCAACAGAGTATATTTGAAGATGAGTCCAGAAAAGGAATAGGTTTGAATTCATTCTAACATGACAGATCCTTTTAGTCACACCATTTCTAATAGAATAAAAAGCTTTAAAAATTTTCCCACTTTTTCCTTGTTGACAGTTCAAACAAAATTCAATACAACTTAGCTTCAATACAGCAAGAGAAAAATAAACCACAGTTTAATGAAAATTTGTCTGTATGTACAAGTTTAATTTATATATATTTCACAGAGGAAGAAGCATTTTAAAAATAAGAGATTACTTAGCAAATTAGACATGTGACCACAACAATAAAGTATTTAAGAGAATAAACTACTTGTGGACAACTAAAAGCATGTCAATACTATTGCTAAGGCAATGATAAATATTAATATTTTAAAAAATTAGGTACTGAAGAGAATTGCCATCCTTAGCTCCAATGAAATAATGATAACATATTAATTTTCCCCCAAATACTATATATGCTTCAGATTGTTTTTTTCCTAGCCTACTTAGTGAGGTTTAACTATATCCAATGTGTAATTAAAATATCTTTCCACTTCCGTCACCTGTTAACATTTCTTCAGTTAAACCTAATTAATGGAGGTCAGCCTAGTCAACACTACAAGAAGAGAGATTTGACTTTCATGAGTGTCTCGTTTATTTCTGATCCTTACCCAAATGGCACAGAACTTGGAATGGAGTAGACACACTCCAAGTGTTTGTTGAATAAGGAAATAAATTAGAAAAAGAAAGACACAAAGGCATTCAACATGTAATGCTTTAGAGTCATTATATTAGTATACATTCTATCATTTTATTAGTAAGAAAATTAGCAAGAAGAGCAAAGGCCCCATATCAATGCATTTTCAATGCATCATTCCTTTGAGTAAATGAAACCCACATGAAAGATTCACAAAGAACAGCCAAAAGAAGTTAGTCTCCCAAGTTATGCCTCCCACACTGAAAACATGAGCACGTCTTAGAAAGGCCATGCTGTTGTACTGCTATCATGACATGATGGTAAGGGAGAAAAGGAAAAATGGTTTATTAGTTCATTCCCCAAGAAAATTATTCTGGCATTGGAGTAAGTAATGAGAGGCGATGGCCTAGGCAGTACAACATAGGGAGAAGGTGAAGAAGAACAGAAGTTAGAGATAACTTACTTTATATTCTGAGTGATTCACTTTCATAGGGGCCATGCTAGTAAGTCAAACAGACACTATAATAAATCAGGCAATCATGATGCAAGAGAAGCTACATCCAGAATCATGAAAAAAAAAACTTACCACCTAGAAGGAAAATTTATTTTTAAAATGAATCCAGAGGAGGAAGGTAAGAAAAACACATTGTCATATGGTTAGTTCTTCTGATCATTATTACACATTTAGGACTTGCAACAGCACTCGTTACACACAAGGATAAAAAATTCTAATAAACAAAACCTAAACAGACTATCTTAAGTATACAGCACACACTTGTAAAAACAAAGCTGAGTATCACCAGAAACATAACTTTGATGATATAGAGTGATTTACTTATATTTATCATTTTCTCCATCTTACATGTAATTCTGCCACTATATCCCATTGTTAACTATATGATTGCCATAACTCAAGGTGATATTAAAATGTTCATTTTAACAAACTGCCCCATATTCTAGTTATCAAAAAGAAGTATGACGTGTCACTAATCTCCTTTCAGCTCCTCAAAAGTAGTCTGAAGACACAGCCAGAGCAAATCCAGTATCTGTAGTTCTGAATGTGTGGGCTATAGACAATGGGTACCCACGGTTTGTTTAAACAGCAAACATCTGAGTTGTCAGAATAAATAAGAAACCTCACATCTTTATTTACTGCTATGTTTCAAATTACCGTGATTACCAAGGTACATGTTTACTTCAAAGTATTATTCAATCAATATTAGCTTTTTACAAAGCTATGCAGTTTTTAATAGAAACATATCTCCTCAAATCTAGCAACTTCCATAGAAGTTCTAAGAGATCTTCAACCTTTAAATAAGATTTGAACTGTTACTCAATTCCTTTTTTTCTTTTATTAGACATTTTCTCAGTCAACAGACACTAAATGCACAATATTCATATGCAAATGAAACTGATGTGAAGTTTCCTTGTCCTGGGAACCTGGGCTTGGATCAATGTTGTTATGTGGACAAGCATATTCAAGATTGTCACCTTCAGCTGAAAGTTAGGTTGAGAAATTGAATGAGAGGAAAAGAAGGGGACAGAGTTGCAACTGTTATCACAGGACAGACAGAAAAAAAAAAAAACAGTGAAAACTCCTTCAATGATAACAGAAAAACAGAGGTCAGGACCATCCACTGATTGGTCATCCCCATAACAAGCTGGATGAATATGAGATTCTGATATTGATTCTAAGGCTCAAATTGTGGGAATCCCAGTACCTTCATTTCCACAAGATATATAGTACAGCCCTATTACCCAAGAATGTCACCCACTTTTAGTCTATGTAACCTCCGGACACATGTTACACATGTCTCCTAGTCACTATACTATTCTAAATTCACCTCTTACAAATTGCAAAAGGAGCCTCTTAGTTAAGGATTGGTAGATTTTTGAAGACAGTGTTAAAATTATGATTCTATTACTACATCTCTTTACTTTTCTGATGGTAGAACCTTTTTTGCCCCCTCAGTATATCTTAATGGCCCCATCCATCCTGCCTTTCTTAAAGAAGAGCACCAATAGTTTCAAATAAGGGAATCATGTGGTCTTTTAAAATAGAACAGATTTGGACTAATATTTAAATTTTACTTTCTTTAATTTTTTAAAGGGTAAAATAAATTATATAGCAAATCAAGGGATGATTTAAGACTCTTTAATTACAAAAAACTTGATTTTCTCTTCAAAATAAATGGAAGTGGAACTATAAAATATTTTTTAGGCTAAGTATATATTGATATATATTTAACTAAAATGTTCGCATTTTCTCTAATATGAACAATTTAATGCTAAAATTACATGTCTATGAAAGGTGAAAGTTTATATAAATAATTATAGAATTAAGAAGTTCATCCTATATTTTAGATAGAGGATGAGAAGGTAATTAGATTATTTTGATAATTCAACTAGTAAAAATCCAGGTGAGCTGAGGAGTGTAGAAAGGCTGATTTCCTAATAGGTACTACTGTATTTAGTGAAAATGAAGTCAACATTTTCAGATCTAACTTATATCCTCTCTTCCCATCATAAAATATTAACCCTAATAACTAACCAAAAAATAAACAACAAAAAAACAAAAAGTAAAAGCTCTGTCTCTGTCACCCGGGGGAGAAAGAAGATACATAACACACATTACAGATGAAACATCTCTAGACGCGCTGACAATATGGTATTCACTTAAAATTATGCTCTGTGCTAGCATATGACATAAGTTCTTTTTCCAAGGATTTATGTTTACCTACCTGGCATGTAGAGAATGAGAAAAAGGGAGACAGAGAACAAATGTGGACGAATACAAAAGCAAAGATAAGCCCAAGATAGTTTGTATTTCGGTAAAACAGTTCACACACCTACACTTACATGGCCATGGAGATCTGTGTTAAGAAGCATCATTGCACAGGTGAGGCAATGGACTCCATCTAAGGAAAGAGACAAGGATAGAAGTATTAACTCACTATTTCCTGTTGAACTCCTTATAATTAAAATAGCATATATTAAGAATCTATAAAAACACAATCTTATCGCTAGGCACAATTAGTTATATTAGTTTGGCAAGACAGAAAATAGATAAGAATAAACTATTTAAAAAACCCTCAGAGCACAGAGTTGGACTGTACTGGATAAAGTAAATTATTCCACTTTCTTGGGGACAATTTGATAGGACAATTTGATATCTTAAGCTTTGAATCAATGTCCTTTGATGCAGTAAATCTAATTGAGGGCTTTACATTAAGGAAATATGAGTCTAGAGAAAATATAAGAATATCTAAAGAAACACTGCTCATAATAAGGAACAAGTAAATACTGTTGTGTTTGAAGGTGTCAAACAATTCTGTTATGTTTTAAGTCATTAAAAATGTTGTCCAAGTATACATGTTGAAATGGAAAGGTATTTTACAATAAACTACTATATGAAAAAACACATTATATGCAGTTGATTCTGTTTAAATAGAAATATAACAATGAAAATATATAATAATATTAGGAGATTATCATCTCTAGATAGTGAGATAATTTTTATCTTATTATTTATATGTTCTCAATTTTCTTTAATGCAAAATATGGAAATAAAAATAAGTTAATACTGTTACTTTTTTTACTTTCTGGGAGGAAACTGATTTAGAGGAGTTAACACCAAGAGTTGCATTTTCCACTGTTTACTGTTTGTGTGTGAGTTTTCTGGCTAGAAATATACAGGCAGGAATAGTTATCCTCTTTCTTACCATTCTTTAAAGGAAATGTTTAATTTGAATGGTCCAAAATACTATATATCAGACAAAGTGAAATATTAAAATAATCTTTGAAGATTAAAAAATTAAATATTCAGAGGGAAAAAAATTGCATGAACCAGAAGGATCATTTCACATTCATATAGATACATCAGTCTCTCTTCTTTAAAAAAAAAAAAAAAAAAGGAAAACGCACAAAGTGTTAAGCCTCTCATTTCTAAATCTTAGAACTTGTTCCCCTCCCGGTTCTCATCCTGCAATCTCAATCCTAGTAAAAAAAAAAAAAAATTGCAGTTGCAGACTCAGAAAAATCTTATTAATTTATGTTAAAAGTAGAGAGTACCTGTCTAATTACTGAATTCATAAATTAAAGAACTTATTTTTTGAAAGTGTACTTTTGGGTATAGTAGGTAATCTCTAATAGAGATGTTAGAGATCTGTATTAATATCTCTAAGTAGATGCTTTTGAATGCCTAAACATATATTTATTCTAGTTTTAGTTTATTATCACAAATTCTAAATCCATTTAAAAGAAACTGCTTAAAGTATTTGTAAAACTCAGGAACCAACTCTCAAATATCCTTATCAACAGCCAACTGAGCATACAAATTGATATTCATTGTTTCACTCAGAAATGTCAACATCTTAGTCTACAGCCATGCCACCTTGAACAAGCCCGATACCTCTGATCTTGGAAGCTAAGTAGGGTTGGGCCTGGTAAGTACTTGGATGGGAGAGCCTAGGAAAACCAGGTGCTACAGGCATAAAAAATAAAAAATAAGGGATTGTAAACTGACAAGGTCCTTGCAATCTGTGAGGTCAACCAAAGGTTGCCTTGCCTTAAAAAAAAAAAAAAGGAAAGGAAATGTCAGAATCTTCTTACATATGAATAAGGTCCTAACAAAAACAACCCTCTTCTAACCCTTGCATTCTGTAGTCAATGCTGACAGTGATACAATGAATTACTGGTCTAAAAACAGTCAAAGAAGGAATAAAAACAAGTTCTCATTTTACAGATAGGAATAACAATCACTTCATTCAATATCAAGTACACTTATCTTAATTGGTAATACTAAAGCTAAGAGATATTTACTATTTCTAATACATCTAATCTCAGTGATGATTCCAGAATTTGTAATTCATGAAAGATTCTCCAACTATAGTGAACGTGCTTGACTCCAAATCTGAAAAACTGCTTTACTGTGGGAACTGACACGAGGAAAGACCACACTTCACTGGGTACATCAACAATTACATAGTTTAAAGTTACTTTTTACAAATAGTACAATAAACATAAACTCATAGTTCATTGAAATCATAAATCAAAGTCAGTGATCAATGTTGTTTTAGTAAAAATCAAACAAAAGCACCAGAGGTACACTGTGAACTCCAGTAAGGTTTGTAAATGTTCCCAAAGTTGCACACAAAACTGAGCACACATGTACTTTATCAAGAAGTTTAGAGATCAAATGTATGGGAAGAAGTAACAAGAACACATGTTTAACTTGTTACAATGTACTTTGCAGGTAAAAATCTCAAAGTGACAAAGTGTGAACAATTTAAGGTATACTGTCATACTATGGAACTGGAACATAGAGTAATAATAACTGAAAGAAAAGCAAAGAATATCATGCAGTCATCAAATATCATGCGTTTTAAACAATATTTGATGACATGAGAAAGTACAATGAAAGGGAAGTGCAGTTGGAAACAACTCTCAAGGATCCAATTTGACATCTTGTGTAAATAAGCCAGAAAGAAGTAAATTGAACTGTTAATAATAGTTATCTTAAGTAATTACAGATATCTAGATAATTTTCATTTTCTTCTACATAATTTCTCATATTTTCCACAATAAAATATGACTTTCATAATGAAGAAAATAACCCTTATTATAAAAAAGAAATTCTAGCATTTCTATCAGATTACCTTGTGAAGCAATGGTATCTGGGTTACAATAAAAATACCTATTGGAGAAGTGTATTAAAACTCTCTCTCGTTCTTGAGTTTCTCCCACAAGAGAAAATGCTTTAAAGAAATACCTAAAAAAGAATTAAAAGGGAAAATGTTAGCATACTCTTTATGTTTGACAAAGATAATTCACATAAACATAAGAAATTATACAAATTAATTATATAAAATAATTATTCTACAGCTATTTAAAAAAAATCACTTACTAGATGGCCATTCAGTATAAATTTATATTGACATTTAAATTCTATAAAAGTGGCCAATACAGGAAGAAAAGCATCGAGAAGATAGGTAATTTCCCCATATGACTAAGTGTCGAGCAGTCATTTTGAAAGATCAGTTAGATAAAACCAAAAACCTTTAAGACTGATGTATAATCACATGGGCTATGCTTTAAAACTCTACAGAAATCACAGGTTTTCTTTTTTTGTCATTTTGTTATATCACCGTAATCACCACTGATCCACTGTTAAAATTACAATTATATTGTCTTGTGTGCAGCAGATTTCTGTTTATTTTGTTTTGGCTATTATCATCACATTATATTATTAGATTGGTAAATGAGAAGGAACCTGGGAGATAAAATCTTACTTAATTCCATAATGAAAAATTAATTTACATATACCACTTCTTTGAATAGAAAATACTCCCAGAAACACATACCAATCTAAATCGGAGTCACTAAGAGTACTATGAATCAAATATGTCCCTTATGTCCATATGTCCCTTATTTGACAAAGTAATGCATTTCCCTAAACATGAGATGGGAAGGAAAAAATCATTTAAAATGTTCTGAGAAATCTTATTATTAAAAGCAACATACATAAACCTTATTCCTACGGTGAAAATGTTGCTATTTTCCTTATTATATTCCTAAATTATATTGCTTAAACTTTAATTCTTCATAACTTTTTTTCATAAAACATATCAGAAAACAGAGCAAAAATATAGATCTTTCCTCAAATATAGATCTTTGGAAAGCCTATGAGTACCCCTGATTCATGCAAAAGCCAGCAAATAAGTTACTGTGTGCATGAGAATTCAAATATCCTCACTTAACCACCAGGCCTCAGTTTCCTGATTCGTAAAACTAGAGGATTATACAAGATGATCTCAGAATTCCTCCAGGATCTGACATGTCATTAAGTTTGTAAGATTAAATGCTGACTGGGTTTTATCTTCAGCTGCTCTTAGAGATTTACGGTGTGAAAGTGAGAATCAGTTTAAGACACCTTCATTTGAATAGATCAGCAGAAGTGCTACTGTCTGAAACATTTTTACAGATACTTTCTGATCATCACAATGATATTTGTTTCCATTCATGATATAATTCCAAAGTACTGTCTTAAAAAGTTATTTGTATTGTAAACAAATGCTTAGGAAAAGTATAATTCTATAGTCTATAAACTGTCTTTTTAAAAAGTTGATCATTTGAAAACCAAATTCCCACAGATTCCATTTCTCCTCAAGACTTATGTTGCCACCATTCTTTACTATGTCATTTACTAAAGTTCATGTGTGATTTCATAAAAACAACGTATTTTTCTTTCTACATTTAATATTTATGGTATAATCTGAGCTAAATTCAAAGTAAGTGTGGGTTTAAAAAAAACAAAAATCAGATTTTAACTTTAGCACATTGTGTTCTCTTCTCAGAATTATATGGAGGCCAAGGATAAAAGTGATGTTTAATCATACCTGAGAGACTGATCTAGCGTCATCCCTGTAAAATCAAAAAACTTCAGATATTCCTGTGCAACTAGTTTGCTAAATTCATTGCTGTAAAAAAAAAAAAGAATATACTTGGTTATTAAAATCGAAGCTATTAACACACACACACACACACACACACACACACACACACACACACAGACACACACACACACAGAGACACACACACGAACGAACACTCAAATACACCCAGACACCAGCCTCGGGACAGAACGTACTTCTTGCCTAGGTGCTTTGCGACATCTGATCTCTTGAATCTGTCTAGTTGATAAAGGCGTTTGGCCAACCTTTTGGCTGCTTCTACGTTGCTGCTGGTACCATTACTGAGATTTTCAGAAGTTTCCGTTTCCAGGATTTCAGTGCTCCCCATGTCAGAATGAGCATCTAGCAGTGCTGCTTTCACTCCAGCATTGCTGTGAGAATTAACAAAGAAAGGGAAAAAAAGATTTTTCTTGTGTAGCAAAAGGAGTACAGCTGAAAAATTTTCATGACATTGTAGAACTAAATGAAAAAAATATTTTAAATGAGATTATTTTAGCCTTAATTATTTATAAAAATATTTTCAGATACTATATTTCAACACACTAAAGAAGTGATTGCTTAAACACTGGATGAACCTTTTGGTCTTAGGACCTTTACATTTTTAAAAATATGGAGGACTCTATCAGTTCATGTGTGTTGTATTTACAGTGATACTCACTGTATTAGTCATTAAAACAAAAAAATTTCATATTAATTCATTTAAAATAAATCCATTTTCATTACTATAAATACATTTTTATTAATAACTATTTTCCAAAACAACATAATGTTTAGTGAGACAAGTGACTGTGATCTACATTTTTAATAAATTTCTTTAATGGTTGGCTTACTGGAAGACAGCTGGATTCTCAAATCTGTAACAATGTTTGGTTTTAGTTGAAATATGTTAAGAAAATCCAGTCTCACACAGATAATTAGTTAGAAGCATAAGTAGTATTTTAATAATCTTTTCACTTAAAATTTAGATATGCTTTTTTGATATAACACCAAAATAAGATGAGTGGTAGTTTCTTTAAGGTTACTTGGAATGCAGAATCTAAAATTTTATCAAGGAACCCTTTGTTCTCATATTAAAACCTGTCTTATACTTTGAATGGATCTTTTACCTAGGCATGATTCTGCAACATGCAATGATCAAAATATTTGTTGACACATTTCATTACATAATATTTTAAAATAACTCATTTATTAATGTCACCTACCATAAGTATCTTCAGGAAAGTTTGAATATTGGGAGGCTGTCAAACTTTTGGTACAGATATGTTTCTAAAACTCTAATTTTTGATTGAAAGCTCATATTTTATCACTGACAAGTTATTTTCCTTAAATAGGCTCAGTCTATTAACTTCTGAAAAAATATCTGCCAGTAACCATAGTTTTTTCAGTCATACTTTGAAGGAAAAATGATATTCCATGAAAAAGCGACTAGTTTATAGCTCACAACTCGAATTACAAACTAGGGCTTTTCCTAAAGACAACCACTAGGAGCAGAAGTGGTTTGTGAGCATTTTCCGTTTCATCACATGAGCAATTAAAAGGTCTGTACTCAGAGTTTAAATGTAATTAATTTGTACTACTTTATCAAAAACATTTTTTTGGGTGAAATTTGCCTTTGTTTTTGAGTGCATGGCGTGAAGAATACAACAACAACTAGAGCAGTTTGGTGCCACTCCCTAGATTTGTGCTAAGGCCCCCACCATTGCTATGTACCATCAGTGCAAATATCAGCACAGTGAAACAGAAAAATAGTAATGGACTGTTATCATAAAATATAACACTGACATCACAAACTTACTCTGAAAGGGTCTTGGCGGGCCCAAAGACCACACTGTGAGACCTCTGCCCTAGAAAGGGGTCATGACAAACTATAGTATGTGGCTGGCCATGGAATGCTCCATCATGCATTAATAACACTAAAACCAATGAGGACATAATAATGTCCAAATCTTCATTTTAACTTGGCAGCAAAACAAAGCTATGTTCATGATAAACTATGGTGCTTAAATAGCCTTAGCATACTTATCACTCCCTATATTAGACATAGTCAGAGTTTTTCTGTTGTGGACCAGATGGTAAATATTTCACACTTCCAGGTCACATAAGGTCCCTGTCATACACGCTTTTCTGTTTCTGCTGTTTTTGTTGATGTTGTTGTTGTTCTTTAAAAATGTAAAGGCCATTCTGGACAAGGCTGAATGGTGCTGAAAGGCCTAGTGTGCGTGTCCTTGCTCTAGCCCACAGTTCTTTAAGTTGGCCTGAACTATAAGGTAACCATTTATTGCCTAAAGTAGGGTACTCTGAAGAGGAAACAGAGATGATAAAATCATTAAATATATATATACCTATAATTGTTATAAGTACAAAAAAGCATTACCAATAGAAAAAAATAGTTGTAAACTTACATCATGTAATAAATGACAAAAATTATTTTAGCAAAAATGAATACATTTAGAAGCAGGACTGCTCAATCTCTATTTTGTCACATATTCTACCTAAATTACAATTTCTCATTTCCCACTGATCCGCCCACTAAGTGGTAGTGGGGCGCTTCACTTTCACTCAGATGCAATTGGGCTACTGCACAATCAACTGTTACACCAAGCAGCTCCCAGGGGCTGCAGAGTCCCGGACTTCCCCCGCCGCTGCCGGACTTAAAGCACGTCCCCTGCACACTCACTTTATCAGCGAGTATTCCACATGCTGTCCCTGAAAGTGGGCTATCAGAGAGGAAACAGACTCAGTTACACGAACCTTCAATTCAATACACATGTCAACTCACACCTTACAGATGAGATGACAGAGAAGCTGGAAACGTCAGGTGAAAGTTTATCAAACCCATGCTGGCTTAGTTTACTGCTGCTATTAATGATAACACTTTTTTTTTAGTCAAAGTCAAATGCTAAAGCACAGTCAATGCTAGGACAGCAGACAAACTGGAAACTGACCCAGGCAAACCAGGATGTTGGGTAACCCTCCTTAAACAACCAGCTACATTAAACAATTTTCCAGCAGAAATGCCCACAAATTACAATAAATTGTTTCATAATGAGGAGATCTTCATGCAAATACACTTAAGTATTTTTTCATCACAAACATTCCTATATAGAGTTCACATTTTTGGTCAGATTTGTGACTTTTAACAGAAAACTGAATATTTAATTATATTATGTGGCAAACCTATAATAACTAAAGACATAGAAGAAAATTTTTAAAAATCAACTTAACTTTGTGTTTTCCCATATAAGTGGTAGAAATGTAAATTATATACTCTAAGAATTATTTGTTAAAATCAAGTAATTTTATAAATTAAAAAATCCCTGGAGTTGTGTTCTCTTTATCGTGTCAAACAAAATAACGTCAAAGAAAAGGTTTTCTTCTCAATTAAAACTGCTACTTATTGTTCACTTCTCAGGACAAATTCGTGGCATATATTTAATCACTCCAGGCAAACAACATAATTATACCACATGCATAGTACCACAAAGATTTTGTTCAAATACAGACTTAATCTAATGAGCATATATTTTTAAAAATACGGTGGTCAAAATCATTTCTATTTCTCATGTTTCTCATTCCTCATGTTTGCCTCCTCTTTCTACTGTCTTGCCCAGCTCAGTCTATTTCTCATTTTCTTCACTTCACCAGGTATAGTACTAAAATCTGTATGCATCAGACTTCTCTGGATCTTCTTGGAAAAAAAAAAAAACTTCAGTAAACAAGAAAATTAGGAATAAGTGAGGCTAAATACCTGGTTTCATTCTGTCCCACTTCACGATTTATGAGATTACTGGAACAAGGGCAGAGATTGCTTTTAAATCAGAGAGTTTGCAATATGATGGCACTACAAACTCACCAGCAGTCAGACACACACCAAAACAGGCTCATCACGGACCTCAGGGGGTGACTGGTCCATACTTCCTCTTCGAAGCCCCTCCCCAGTATCCTGCGACCCACAACTCCGGCAATTGCTATTCCTCCAGGCATTCCTAGGTCCTGGCTCCCTGTGAGGTCACATTACTATGACCTCACATTCTCAGCAGAGTGTTCATTGTTGGGGTTTTTGTAATGTTTTTACAGCCTCAATAAAAATAGGAGGCAGAACACAGGGGCCCCTGTATGTCAAGAGCATAAACAATAGTGGCAGCCCAGCCTGTTCAGACTCGATAAAGCAAACTGGATGATCCCTCTCAGGGGGATGACACCCCATCTTGTTTCTTGGAATACACAAGACACTGTCCACCTAGTCTGTTGAATATTTAAGATTTCAGAAGTTTGATTTTTCCCTTTTTTCCTATAGTTTCCCTTTTCTTCTTTACAATCTCATAAGGTAAAATTCCTACCAGTGACTTAAGTCTAGAAAAGACTTCCCAAAAGATCTCCCCTGCATTCTATCAAATGCTTCACCTGAGCCTGTACCTCACATCTCCAAACAAACGTCGCAACACCCTATCATCAAAAGGAGAATCAGAACACAGAATCTGATCACCAGGCTTTTTCATAACCCTTTAGTCATACTAGGATTACTAAATTTTCCAAATAAAAATAGGACACCTAGTGAAATCTGAATTTTAGATAAACAAAAAATCGTTTCTCGCTTAAATGTCTTAATATTCTATGGGCACAGGTGTACTAAAATTATTTATTGTTTATCTAAAAATTCAAATTTAACTGGGCATCTTATATTTTTTCTGGTAATCCTTTCTCTCGAAATGTTTGTTCTAAATTTTATTTAAGGAATTTCAATTATGGTGTTTCCCAACGGATAGCACTAGTCAATTGGTAGCATGTTTCACAATCAGATTCCTTCTGGGTTTGTTTTGGCTTGCTTATGTGATTTTTTTATCCTTACTATTTTTCTATAGTTTTACCAAGACTTTCTCTCAGTTGCCTATAACTATCCATTCTTCTCTAACATCCTCTAAATACAAAAACAACAACAAAAAACGTCTTTTCTCTGTATGCTCACCCTTCTTTCCCATCCTGCATACTGCCACCACAATGTGATAATACGCCGCCTTTACAAAATTCCTCCACAAGATGAAAATGCATATTCTGTGGCATGTCATATAAGGCCCTTCACAAGCTGACCCTAAATGCTGTTTCAGATTTATCCCCTACCATTTTCCTCATGTGTTGGCTACACAGAAATATTACCTGTGCTCTCATACCTCTTTCACATGCTGTTCCTTTGCCACCCCTTACCCCAATCCAAAAATTCTGTGGTGCCCAAAATTCTGCAAACTCTTGCTGACCCTCGAAGAACCCAGGAGAAATAACTTTTCTAAGAATCATACTCCACGTCCACCCTGCTGCATTTTCAGAGCACATGATATATACCTTCATCATAGCTCTGCCTTTTAAAACTCTCTCTCTCACCTACCATTATCCTGAATTTCACTTTGTACTCACATCGCGTAGGTTGAAGTTTTTAAGTATCTGTCAAAAGGCTATAAGAACTGAGCAATGAGCTATGTCCACATCCTCCACTGTTCTCTATGCTCTGCATCAATGACATGTGGCACTAACTTTCTAATTGATTATAACTAATCCTGGAAAAGTTCTACAGTGACTGACATCAGCAGAAGGTACCAGATATATTGTCTTATTTCACATTTTAATTTAAATTCTTTAAATTTTTATTTAACTGTAGTAATAAAACTAGAATAAAAAAAAATAAACTAGGCTAAGATGGTAAAGCTTTCCCTCAACGCATTTATAAAATGTGCCCGGAGAGCTGTAGAAAGAAAAACAACAAAAGCCACTTCAGTTTTATACATAAGCTAGGCAGAAGCGAGTTAGAAGAATCCCAAACAGTGGGAAGAAATGACTCCAGTTGTAAGTGGAATAAAAGGGCCAGAGGGAGCAACATGACCCTATTGCCACTCTTCAGGCTGAAAATACAGGCAGAGCCTGGAACCAACAGACTCAGGAAAGCCAGTACAAACATACAAGTGGCAGAAATAAAAGTCAGTCAGGAATTCTAAGTATGTCACAAGCAAGATACACTTAAAGCCCTGAAGCATGTATTGTCTTTCAGGAAGGAAACCTTATTGGCCATCATTATTTATGGCGTTCACTTCTCAGGCACTGCAGGGATAAGTACGTGATCTAGTCTTGAAGGAAATGTCAATTAGGAATGATTCAGAACAACTCCCACACCACCAGTGGTATCATTCACCCGACAGCATTTAATTTACTTCAGTTACTATGCGCCAGCCACTGGATAAGTGCTTCCTAGGAACTGTCTCATCTAAACCTCAGTCTTGAGAAGCAGGTAGTAGTACATTTGTTTTGCAGATAAAACTGAGGCACAGGGCTAGACACAGGCAGTGAGACTCCAGTACCCAAGTCTTTTATACCCTCTACTACTATTCATTTTGCTACTGTTAGTCATTTTCTGGTATATATGTTTTTGCTAATTCGACAAATATAACAAACTTCCTAACATATGCTAAGCGATGTTTTAGGTGTCTGGAATACTTCAGTAAACAAAACAACAACAACAAAAACTCTTCTACCCCAGAGGAGCTAAAAATAAACCACAAACATAATAAAGTACAGAATATGTTAGAAGGTGATAATTGCTGTGAGGAAAAAACAAAGATCAGAAATCCCAGTTTGGGAGTAGGCATACATATATTTTTATATAAAGTGGTCATGGGATGTCTGAGCAAAGTGAAGGGTGGAGCTGCTATCATCTAAGATGAGGATGATCAAAGATGAGGGGAAGAAGTTCCATTTCAGACATGTTACCTTTGAGATGCCTATTCAATATCCAAATAGATACGTGGATATGAGGATATGTGGAACTTTCAGAGAAGACATGTGCCAGGGCCCCACTCCAGGGAATTCTCAGGCTGTTGATCTGAAGTGGCCTCAGTACTTTTCTTTTTAGATCCAAGGTGATGCTGATGAGATGACAGGACTTTGAGCCCACCACTGTAACCCATGTGAAATCCCTATGGTCTAACCAGGGGAAAAGGTACTGAATCAGACTTGGATTTAGGTAAGATCACTTTTGCAGATAGCATGTAAGAAAAACTGCTGGAGGCATAACTGACAGCAGAGAAACCAGCTAGGAAAGTTGTCAAAATAGTCTGGTCAAGGGACAAGAACCCAAATTAAAAGGGAGTTGTAAATATAAAGAAAAAGCCTGCTCTGAAAGACATTTAGGAAGTAAAATCAAAGAACATGACGGATGTATGTGGGATGTATGTGAAATGGTGTTCACAGAGAGGGCAGAAGGCTAACTGTGACTTAGAAGCTGGGCAGGAAGACAGTACAAGAGAAAGAGCGGGATGTATAAGAGTGTGCGTGTGCACACAGAGAGAAACAAGAGACAGAAGGAGAAAAGAACATGAGTTTGGTTCGAAGACATGATAAGTATAAGGCATCCACAGGATATCCAGGCAAGCTGTCTGGTAGCCATGGCAACCATCCCATTCCTGTGGGAACTCAGCACCGGCATAGTAATCACCTCATCTTGGAGGGCAGGATCACCTGGTGAGAGGCTGTAGCGTGCAGGACGACCAAGAAATTCTGAAATGTGTCCGCACAGAAGTATGTCTAGCAGTGTATTCATCCGAACACAATTCCTTCATAGGAAAAGAATTAGGTTTTCTGTTATTTATTAATGGCATTCTACGTGCAAGTGCTCAGTGTGCCAATAAGTAAAATTATTCATTCAGAAGATGCTAAAAGCAAGGATCTGCCAAAAAGCTCTATCAAGGTAGACTGCCAAGGTTCAAACATTGGTTCCAGCCATCACCAGATGTGGGACTTTGGGTAAGTTCGTTATTCTCTGTGAGCCTGTTTTTTCAACTATAAAATGAAAGTAACAGGACAAACTTTCCACGGTATTGTGAAGATTAAGAGAGAAGATCCATGTAATGCTTAGTGCAGTGTCTGTCACACAGTAAACCATAGATGTCAACTCCTATCACCACACCCATTTCCATCACTACTCCCACCTCCTCCATCATTAAGGTTATTGCTTGCTATTTGCATCATCGTGAGATAATTACATCTGACAGTATTTTACTATATGGAAATAGCTATCTGTATTGTATACAAATGTCCGCTCCTAGGAGAAATTAATGCTTGACTTTTCTAAGGAAAATTGCCTCAAATGGACCCATTTTGATATTTATATAGAATACACTGCTCTAGGATAGACTGCATCTCTTATTGACTTCAGGGCTGTTATAAGAGAACCATAAACAAAACCTAGTTAGCAAAGCTCCTAATAACTATTTCTCTGTTTAGCACAGATGCCAAAATTCAGTCTTTACCGATAAAGAATTTTAATGAGGATCCCCTAGAGGTCCTGTCTCCTTGGTGTTCCTTTTAAACCTCATTCATGTTGCTCAGTCCTGCATTCAATATCCCAGAAGAGGGCACCAACATGCAGGCAGTGGCACAGAAACTGACCAAGCTCACCAAGTGCATGAAGTAGGCTGTATTTATTTGCCTCAGAAGCACTGGTTTCCAATCAATAATAGGACTCTTCACCCTTTGAAAGGTTCATACTCCTGTGGGGGCATGATCCAAATGATGCAGGTTTTCACACTTTTGCTTTTCGTGTTTTTGTTTTGTTTTCGACACCAAGCTGCAGCTTCTTGGGCCAGCTCTCAAATGAGAATGTACTCCGAGCAATCTTATCAAGTCAACTTCAGTACAACCACCTCACAAAAATCTGAGATGAATCATTTGCATAGCAACTATTACTAGATGTCCAGCTTGGTAAATAAGGAGAAGAAATTATGCAAAAACATGTACATGCTCCCTATTTGCATAGAAGCTTCTTTGTGCAAACTGGAATCCGTGAATCTCCATTCAGTGGACAAGAAAGGAAGAGTGGATCATTTGCATGGACTAACTTGTTTTCCTGGAAGGCTCTTGAAATGTCAGTGGATAGTCCATGTTGGCATCTTACATGAAAAACAACCTTTGGCTGTTCTTCACTGCCTTGACATGGCATTAAAAATGTCTGATGACACCATATCACTCTTCACCCGGCAAAGAGAAATAAGGCAAGGGCAACTGCATTCCATTTCCTTGTAAATGAATGAGCAGACAGTCTGAAGCTGATCATGTATGTCCTTCAATAACTGTGATTAAGACACACTGCACACACTGCTGGAGACAGGTAGTCTGGACTTAGACAACATATTCCATATCTCTATACAGAACACCTGCTTATCCATGCCAAGATATCACATTTCTTCCTGTTTCTCCAAATTCAAATGATTTGATTTTTTAAATTTTCATTTAAAGGAAGCTATTAACAGTCTCAATTAATACATATGTCATAATCTCACACAGGGGAAGGAATGAGGTGCTACTTGGTCCCATGACACATGGGAAAAGACAGACATGTATGAGGGACTATCTCATCTGTCAGAATCCAGTAACCTCCCTCGTAGTAAGGATGCTCTTATTGTCTAATACAATTGTAAACAAGGACATTTAAAACCCTCAGGCAGAATATTTACTATAACACAGAATGAGAGGAAATCTATCCTTCCAGAGAAAATTTATAGAAAGAAATGTCAAACTTCTAACAATCAGAAATTCCTTGGACTAATTCTTTGCTTTTTCTCTCTGAAATCCCTACCAACAAAAAAGAGACAAATAGTCACATACATTTCCCATATAATAAGAAAACTAATGCTAATAGCTTTTTTGTTTGTTTAATGCATAAAGCATTATTCCTTAGTGCTTCCTTCTATAAAGTCCCACTTAGTGATACAATCATTAAAAATAAAAGTCAATTCAAAAGGAATTAACTCACAAACAGGCATCTGAAAACTCCATATACTTTATAGTAAAATTACAAATACCTAATTTTTTTCCTAGTTTCTTTTTTTCACATGTGATTATCTGATACTTGGAAATGATCAGTATTCTATCACTGATTGGTTACATTATTGAGGAGGAAAAGTTCTGACTAAAAAATAATGGTTTTAAAGTGCGATATTCTGTTTCTTCCAAACCTAAAGGAAAAAAAACTGCTCAATTTCAATTTAAAAAGTACTGAACTCCTTTCAACTGGCTCTTCAACCTTCTAATTATTCATATTAATGGATGTTCCACGCATTTTAGAATGCAATGAATAAATTTTATGCAAAAATTTCTCTTTTTTTCACATTTTTGCTCAGTTGAATTAGCATTAGTATATATTTACTGGCCATCAGAACCTGGGTAGCAAAAGACAGTGTGAAGAAGGTGGGCAGCAGAAGCTGGTTCAGAGTTGGCCATGTTGATCATGAACTCTGGCTATAGGTGCTCCACAAATTAGATGATCCTTACATGGAAAATGACTATAATTTTAATACTGTACACAGTTTGCTAAATAAATTATTTCAAGATTTTGGTGAATCCCTGATCCCTGCTGAGCACGCAGGTCAAGATGTACCTAAAGCTGGTCAGGGGGAGACGGCCCTCTTCGACCTTGCAAGCAGCGGCCAAAGAGTTCGCAGATGTCTCCTAATCCAAGCTGAGTTTTTTTTGTTTTTGTGTTTTTGTGTTTTATACCAACCCCTGCTAGACTTAGGTCTCAATGCAGAAATTATTTCCTTTAAGGTAAGTTACTTGAGCATAACAACAGCAGGGATAAATAAGCAAGAATTAGCTAATTAAGCAAGAGTGTCCTATCCCTAGACAAAATATTACAACTGCTCAAAAGTATACCTGTACATCAAATGTCACTTGATCAAATACCTGCCCTCACACGTCGAGTACCAAATAATATGATCTAGCCAGAGGATGCTAGGTCAGTTCTGCTCTCTGTGTTCTCTCTTCCTTTTCTCTTCTAACTCTTCCATTTTTCTGAAGAACAAGAGGCTTTACGGATACTTTGTGGTTAGATAATGTTCAATTTTTACCGTCTTTATTCGTGCTTTCTTCCCTCTCTCCAAATTCTTACCTGTTTTTCATTGTCCGGTACCACAGCTTTGCTGCACTTCTTTGGTGGGCTTAGAACTGCACATCTGCCCAGCACTCGCCCTCTCCTGCTGACACATTCACCACATGGCTGTGTAGTCTCACCCTGTAAACACCTTCTGCAGTCTGCACACACCATGCAGTTCCTACTACAGCGGCCTGTCAGCACATCCTCTGCATCCTGAGTCTCCCCCAGGTGCTACTTACTGCAACTACACTGAAAGCTGCTGTAATCTGATATATGGAAGGTTCCTCAGATTCATTTGACAAATTGTGTGTACAATTTTAAAGAGAATTAGCTCGCTAATGAGAGTGCAGGAAGATCAATAGGAAATGGGCAGGAAGATCACCTCCTAAAGAAATAAAATCCTATCTGTCACTTCCTGCTTTCATCTCTTTAAAGAATTCCAGCTCATCTGGAGACAGACCCAAGGGACCAGCCTCATCTGGCTATGGGAATAGCAAAAAACTTTTCCATTCTTCATTGTCTATCGTGAATGAATTTGCAAGAATAGCCATACATAGCTTGTTTTAACATATTTTACAAATATGTCTAGAATGATTACTGTGCTCTGTACACTATTCTAAGCACTTGATATTAATCACCAATTCTCTTTAGTAACCCTATACAGGTACTATCATTATTCCCATTTTACAAAGGAGGAAACAGACATGGAGACCGATAAGGAACTGCACACAGTCACACTGCTTGCTGGTAAATGGCAAAGCTCGGACTGGAGTTCAATCAAGCCAGGCAGCTGTAGTTGCAGAGTTCAACCTCTTAACCAGTATGCTGTGTGGCCTTTGTTCTATGCTACATTACCATAGCTTATGCTTTAGGCACAACGTTGGTATACAGGAACAAAAATCCACTTTTTAAGGGATATCCATATGACTAAACAAACAAGCTTAGAATAATTACATAATTGAGTCTACACAATTGAATGTATATAAATTCTCTCCGCAATTACTTATTAAAGCACCTACTATGTGTTGGACATACTTCTAGGTTCTACGAGTACCATAATGACCATAACAAGTCCTTCCCTTGTGCAATTTTACGTTCTCATAAGATGAGACAGACAGTAAACCAAATAAAGGTCCTCCCTTCTTCTGTTCCCCCCTTTTACCCTTACACAAATATTTGCTGAATATCTGTTGACTCAGACACTCTCCTAGGCATTCAATAAAGCATCAAACAGACAAAAAGCCCTTGCTTTTATGGAACTAACATTCATATGGTGATAGCTGCATCTCTGAGATAAATATAGCCAGGTACCGAAACAGAGAGGTTGGGGGTGCTGTGCTATTCATGGCACTAACCATATTAACTACATGTATATAGCATCTTTCTTCTAAAATAAAAAATACACTTTAGATGACCAAGTTCAGATATTTTAAAAGTTTAGAGAACAAGAATATTTGCTTGCCCACCCTTCTCCAAGATCCTGGCATCACTTAACTCCTCTCCTAACATATATACTCACTCAAAACTGATGAATCGATCCAGTCAATCAGCTTTATGGAGTTAAACTTTTTTTAAAGTTTTATTTCTGAAGCATATAAGTAATGTCACTCTGGTTTTATAAAGCAGTAAGAAAAGGAGGAAGAGGGAGGAAGGGAAAACAAAGAAAAGAAAAACTAGACTAATAGCTACAAAAACATCCAAGAAGCCAAAGAAACCTACCAATCTGGGACTTCCACTCAGAAGATACTCTCCTTCCTCTGGGGTCTGTAGAGTTGAAATTCATTTTGGCTGCATGCTTAAAATTCACTTTAAAATTTCTTCTTTAACTATATAGTCAAATCATTTAGTCTTACTTTCACATTCTGAGTTCCTGTCCTAGTACCTAAAGCTGTTAAAATAAAACCTAAACACACTTTAAGTCAATCTCACCAGTCCTACCAAAATATCATTACCCCAACCACTTAAAATGAAAAGAAGAAAGTAAAAGTAACAATAATAGCAAAGGTGTGAATTCTTCCCACCTCCTCATCCACCAGGGGTGTTAAAAGTCCTGTCCTACGGCTCAGGCTGGCTTTTTGGTCCTGCCACAGAAGATTCTAAATTCTACAATTTGCGGCGATGCCACCAGCTCCTAGTCACCCGAGAGATGACATTTTTGCACCCTGTCACAGTGTTGTCACATGCTAGTCACTCCACAGCAACCAAAATACTTGCAGAAGTAACTCCCTTTGATACCATTTAAAATACTTGCCAAAGTTTGGGGAACGCTCACTATGACAACTGAGGATACCACTACCTGCTCTCTCCACGTATAGTCACCGATGATGCTTTATACCAAACACACACCTATGCTCCACAAATGTTTCCAATTCTCTGGGATAATGCCTGGAAAGTACTATAAACTTAACAGAGGAAAAAGCAAGGTTTGGAAAGACTGACTTCCCGGAAGACAAAAAGCTATTTAGATGAAAAAACAAAACAAAACAAAAACTGTCATTAAACCACATCTATCTGTCTTCTGTCCTAGAGGACTTTCCACAGGAAGCAATCTCCTGTGCTAATAGAGACCTTAAATAAAACTGAAAGGCAAAATCACAAGAAAAAAAAGTGTAGGTTTACAAACTCAAATAGACCTAGGCTCAGGTCTCAGGCCCACCAAGTTTTGTTATCTCTCTCAGCCTCAGTTTCCTCATCTGCAAATAACAAAGATCATCATAACCCGCCCTAAAGGGTTACTGTGAAGATTAGATAAAATTAGTCATGTGGAAAAAAAATGTGGTCTAATAAAATAATTGTGCTTTACAGCTTTTAAAAGATTAGTCAAAAATACTGGTTACTATTTAAAATTTTTTAATTTTAATGGATTCGCTTTCCCAGAATTTTTAATTTTACAAAAAAAAATTGAAAAAGTTGCCCATCAACTCCCCAGAATAATCCAAGGGCCATGTATCAATGCCTAAAGCACACACTTTACTGAGGTATACACTGTATGGCTGTTCGAAGCAGTGCAAGAGGCCAGGGTAACCAGAATAAAGGGTGCGGGAGACGGGGCTGAAGAAGTGTAAATACTTAGGCAAGGGAGCCAGGGCAAGACTTTAAGTGGGTAAGAAAACTGGCCAGAACTGAGAGGAATCACTGGATGGCATTATGGAAGGTGACTGGACGAAACGAGTTAGAATTCACGATGTGCTTAAAACAGCACTGGGAAATCGTTAAGTGCTATCTATGTGTTTGTTAGGAAGAGAGACTGAAGATGAGGGTCTCGTTAAATTAACTACTACAAAGGTCCAGGCGACAGACAGGACTCAATACAAGGTGATGAATACAGAATGAATGCACAGGATGGTGAGAAAAGTAGTAAAACTGGCTATGGGCAATTAAATATGGGAAATGAAGGTGAGGGAGGAATCAGGTAGGCTGCCAGGCTCTGACTTGATGAACACAAGGGTGTTGGGTGAATCACAGTTAATTTAACCAACTCTTAAGCATGATAAGAAATATCAGTCAGACTGTTTTAGGAAGAACATATGTAGACTGGGTGTTTGATTTTTTTTTTTCTATCAGAATTAAAGTCTGTTGTTTCTCATACTTAAATCACTTGCGTCTCATAAACTCCTTATAAAGTGGGCAGTTTACACTTATTTTACAAAAAAAGACTCAGGTTAACCAAACATTCCCTGAGTTGCATATTTTAAAAGTTGCAGGCACAGAACTGCAAGTCAAATCCTCTTGCTCTTTGGTTCTGGGTATTTCTACTTCACAAATTTCACCAGAAGAAACATATCATCCTCATACTCTAGTTTTCTACTTTTCTCTAAACTAACTGTAGAAAACAGCCAAAACCACTAATTGACTCTAGTCTTACAGTTGCTGATTTTTCCACTGAAGGCTTTGTACTATCTACTTAGTAAGGATTCGGAAGTTAAACACTTGGCATTATTAATATTAAAGATTCAAATTTACTTACAAGTTACAGCTGCAACCAAGTTATCACATTTAAGCTCTGATAGCAGAACTGCCTTTATTCATGATAAAATTTTTAAAAATTCTCAATAAAGGTATTTTTCTTTATAATGAAGATACCTAACATTAAAAAAAATTTTAATTACACTCTCCATACCAGGGTGTCCCCAAACTTTTTGGCACCACAGAGGAATGGCGCACCTAAGAGAATCAAAAGCCTGGTGATCTGAGGTGGAGCTGAGGCGGTGATGCTAGCTAGTGCTGGGGAGCAGCTGCAAATATAGATGAAGCTTCACTGGCCTGTCATTCACCTCCTGCTGTGCGGCCCTGTTCCTAATAGTCCATGGCCCAGTATTGGTCTACAGCCAGAGAGGGTAAGGACCCCTGCTGCATACTATAGGAAAACTAAAAATTCATTCAAAAATATGCAAGCAAAAAACGTTTTAAGGCTAAATAGTAACCTGGGAAGCTTCAGATACACTCACTGACCAATGAGCCTTTACTCCTATCTAATCACCCTCAGTTCTTCCGGAGTTCTCGTACAAGTGTAGGCTAAATTTCATTCTCTTTCTCAAAAACATTCTAGTGCCTACAGAATAACATCCCATCTTCCTGTTCCCAGCATATCATTCTTAGTTTTGGCTGACCAAGTCCCTAGCCTCACATCCCACTGCATCTTTCCCTGTACTCAGGTTATTTGCTCAGGTTACTATGCCCTTACCCTTAAGTGCCTTCCTCATTTCCAACACATGGACATCTACTCACACCTCTAGGCTCAATTCAGATGCCTCTGTATAGCTACCCAAACCCCCGACTGACTTGACTTCACAACCCACAGCACTTTTATTGTACCATTAACAGGACACTTCTTTAATTCTGTCTTTTATAAAACTAAAGCATCTGAGATGAATGAAAAGATGCTCTAAAGTTGGAGAGAAATTTTTATTATAACTTTGAAATAAATTTTTAAAAGACTACCATCTCACAGGACCTGATACGCAAAAAGCACAACCATTTTTTCCTTAAGAAAGCTCCAGAGACACCAAACTTTAGTAATTTTCCATTGAATGAATGAGCCCTCTGGACCCCATGGACTTACAGATTATACAACTGCTACTGGTAAAATGTGTTCAGGTTCTCTCTTCCCAATTATAAACTCCAATGGGTCATATATCTAAAACAGATCCATTCTGGAGTGAATCTAGCCTTACAGTAAGTTTTATATTTTAAAACTCCTGGGGATCTCTTTCAGCTATTTCCCACGAAGACACAGACTATGCATACTGCAATTCACTTAAAAGAACAACAATAGACATCTGCTGTGACCTATATCATAGAAGCAGATATTTGACAAGTAACAAAGTGCCCTTGGCTTGTATAGCATTAACCAATTTCATTTTTTTGGCTTTTGAACCAACTTAAAGAAAACAGTTCTCAACCATGGTTGAGAAATAAAAAGACTAGAACAGAATCCAAATGATACCCCTGCAGAAGTTAATGGTGGGTGTCTTTGAGGCTGCTCCCATTGCCTGCGGGCCTGTAGATATGTTTCCTGTTTTAGGGTCCTTGTTCACAGACTATATTTATTCAGTCTGAACCATCTCGGAAATCAGTGTAGGACATACTGGGAGAACGCTAATATCATTTTCAAGTACAGAAAACACCTGCAGGAGCCCACACTGGGAAAGCGGCTGTGCTGAAACCATTCCAGGTGGCAGCATGCTAACCAGCAGAGAATAAGGAACTGAAGGGAGAAGCGAAACAACTCAGCGGTTTAAAGCAAGGACTTGGTTTGCATCCTGGCTCTGACATGTGCTAGCTGTGTAAAGTTGGGCACGTTCTTTCTCTGTGCTTCAGTTTCCTCATCTGTAAAATACTGTTACCTGCATCAAGGGTACACAATAGTGCAGCTATTACTACTAGTCTGGACCTGAAGCTAAAGAACTGCATGACCTCAGGTAAGCCGCTTCGCATCAAAACTTCCTCATCTGTAAAGTGAGAAGGTTAAATTCCAGCTCTTGTGCAGCTCTAGAATTGGTCTACACTTAAATACAGGACCACCCAGTTCCAATCTGCCAAAATTAGCAGCCTTAATTTGTTTAATTTATTAGTTTTATAGTAATTTTGCATAAAATCAGCTCAATCACTATGTGTTTGTTTTCAGTACAAATTCAACCTTCATTTTGACATCATGCCAAACAGTAGGTTCCCCCAGATAAAAAGAGTAGGAATAAATGATATATAGAAAATTATAACATAAAAAGTATTTGGTCTTCTTATTTATATTCAGTTCCGAGTTCAGTGTATAATTTATAATAGAATACAAAAAAGTATATAGAAGTATAGGAAGATAATTAATGTGAGGAACACTAAAACTACATAAATTTTAATTTATTACTAGAAATATTTTCATGAACTGTCATCATTCAGGTTCACAAAACCAAATCTTTGATTCTTGGCCAATGAAAGAGCCACGAATACCACTTTTTCGTACATATTCCTGTTTTTCCCTCTTACTGCCTGTTTTCACTCTAGCTTTTTAAATATGGTTTTTATTGTAGGTGGGGTTCCTGAGCTTTATGAGCCAGACTGCCATTTTAGATGTTGTAAAAACCCAGTGGCTATACTACAACAACCCCTAAAAGCAAAGAAATTAAAGAGTAAAAGCAAAAAGCATAGGGTTATATTTTCCTTCATGTCCAAGGATACACAGAGTTCATCCGTACGGTCTTTCAAAACCCTCAGAACTCTCTGCTCAACTCCAGCAACAGAAGGCAGGTCTTCTCTTCAGTTCTACATAGGTACAGATCCAGGTAAAACAGATGTTTCTGGCACAGGTGTGCACTGTGCCTACCCTTTTCAACTCCTCACCTTCCCTCTTGCTAGCTACTGTTTTTGCTAATCAAGGCAGTCCCTGCAGTCTCTCATTCAATCTCTCTCGTAAACACGCCTAACACAAACCTCCATTCCCTCTCAGTCATTAATTTAGGAAGCATTTATTGAGTGACCACTTATGTATCAGACACAATGGTCAATAAGGCAGATATACTCTCTGGCAGTGCAGTTTGAGTTTTTAGGTGAATAGCTATAGCAAGTTTTAGAAGAGGATTTTAAAGAGCAATCATAAGAATGTTGTTTTAAAGAAAATACAGGGTACATGTTAGAAGTACACGGTAGGATGCATAACCTAGTCTAAGGAGATCAGCTTTCCTAGAGAAAGTGACACTAAAGTTATCCTTGAGGACCAGACCAATAAGAGTTGGGAATGGGGTGATACCCACAGTAGAGACTAAGCAAGAAAATAAGACATTTAAGAAAGCAAAAGACGTTCACTGTGGTTGAAATTTATGGGATGGAGGTGGGAGGTATACAGGACACAGAGCAGGCAAAAGATGTAGCTGACACATTATGAAGGCTCTTGCTGACATCACCTTCAAAGCACTTTCTATTCTATTTCAGATCTTTCTCAATTTTCCACTATAGTAGACCAGTATCAATTACCAGAAAATCAGAAAACCAAATCCGTGACATGCTGTATTAGCAAGTACAGTAGAGATCGTGTGTACAGTTTAACAGGGACTTTCTACAGGCAATGATTTGACCAGAAAGAACGTAACAAGTGAAAAGTTCAGGCTCCAAGACAAGTCACTGGAGAAAATCTTTTGGATCACAACTGGTTTTCCACTAATTTCATTTACCTAGATGTTCCCAAAGCAGAATAATCAGAATAATTACCCCTAACAACATATAACGATAAGATATGCCCTGCATTCCATTACAATTACTATTATCATCATTCTAAAAGATCTATGACAATAAAGTGAGAAAATGTAGAGAAAGGTGGAAATAATTACTTACGGATATTGTAACTATCTACATATAAAGCCCAAAAGTAAAAAAGCTACTAGAACTAATAAGGCGGCCAGTTACAAAATTAAAAAACAATAGCTTTAATAAAACATGAAGGAGCACTTAGAAAACGGAACTGAAAAAAAATCCTCTCAGAATTTATAAGGTAGCTAAGAATAAACTTTTAAAGAATATAGATATTTTATTGGATGTGACATCCATCCAATAAAATAAAGATACAAAATCTGGCTAAGAGAAATAAATTCGTACAACATAAACACCAAGCTCCTGGAATGAATGTAACAAAAATTTTACTTCTCTCTCAAATTCCTCTAAAATTTATCATAATTCAAGGGGCACATAAAAAAATAAATCCATCAGGAACTAGATGAAAAAATAGTTGAATGTATAATTTCCTCATTGAGAAGGTATTTCTAAACTTGATACTAGCAGAAATTGTGATTTAACTGACAGATTCGATCACATGGCAAAAAAACCCAAGCAAAATTAAAATGATAAAAGGACAGAAAAACATCCATGAGACAAAAGACAACACTAGGCTTCATATGTGAAGGACATCTGTGTACCCATAAGAGAAAAATGAACACACCAAATTAAAAAATGGGCAAAAGACACCATACTGAAGATTCCAGCCACTGTTTTCTTCCTAGAGAAGCTGCTTCACCCACAGCCCCTGGGCAGAACAGGCCCCAAGCGCCTCAGCCCCCTGTCCTAATCTCAGCTGACTGGGCCAGGAATGACCACCTAATGCAACCGAGCCAGCTGACTGCTCACTCCTAGGACTCTGAGACATGGACACGCATGGCACTAAAATGACGATGGGTACCTGAGCTGAACTAAGTGACATGGCAAGACAAAGCCAGGTAGAATGAAGAGTTATGGGAAAGCAAAGAGGCCCTGAGAAAAAGAATAAAATGGAAATCCACTACGCAAAGAAAAGTGAGAGAGTGGAGCTGACAGAGGGAAGCAGACTCTCCAGCTTCCTACCTCTCAGAGGTCTGGCTGTCCTTTGTATTCTGTTCTTGGACATAAACCAGAGTCCCTGAGATATCCATCCCGTAACACCAGCTCACGTAGGCTTGCAGTCCACTGCAACCAGAGTCCCAAACGAAAACAGACACGAGCAAGCAATTCACAAGAAAGGATAAAAAGATGAGAATTAAACATGTGAAAAAAAATGCTCTTACATGTAAGTTATTAAAGAAGTACAAGTTCAGGCAGTAGGATAGCTTTCTCAGCCATCAAATGTGCAAAGATAAAAAGGCTGAGATGAGGCACAGCAAAGTATGAGGAGAAATACAGGCATTCATACAGGAGAAGAGAGTAAACTGATCCAAATCTGCTCTAGCTTCAGTAAAATGTGTATAATCTGAGAACCAATGATTTTACTTTTAGGCATTTTTTTAAGTAAATAATCATAAATACACAAAAGAAAATTAACGATACTTACTTCAGTGCTATTCATAAGAACACAAAAGGAGAACTCAAAGATTACTTAGTGTTTCTCAAACATCATTCATTCCTCACTTTTAAAACTTTTGCATATTCCATATCACGGGTACTGATTCATTTAATATTATTTTTTATGTCAGCTCATGCTTTTATTTGAACTACTCTCTCAGCAAGTTTTTAACGAATGCCTACTAAATTGTCAGAAATTGTTCTAGGTGCTGTAAGCAATGACTAAAACAGACAAAAGTCCCTGCCCTGGCAGAGCTTCCATTTTAGTGGGGAGACAGATAATAAGTAAAATACACAACATGTTAGTGACAGGTTAGTTAGGGAGAAAAAATAAAAGGGGAGTATGAGGCTTTTGGGGAAAAGGAGCTGAAATTTTAGAGAATGCAGCCTGGTAAAATGTTCACTATGCCGGACACTTTAAAGGCCGAAGGCGGGGAGCTGGCCATGGGACTACCTGGGATAAGCATTCCAGGAAGATGGAAGAGCGAGGGCAGAGGACCAAGGCAGAAGCATGCCTGGTATGTTCAGAGAAAGGCAGCAAAGCCAGTGGGACTGAGCAGAGAGAGAGAGAAGAGTGGGAGGAGATGAAGTCACAGAGGTATAGGGCGTGGGTGAAGCAGATGATGCAGGGACTTGTAGGGGATGGCGAGGACTCTGGCTTTTACTCTGAGATGGAAGGTAAACAGATTGAGAAAAGACTGAAGTGGGACGCTAATTAAAAGGGACACCCGTAATAAACCATTTGGATCATGGTGGCATTAGACACGGTGAAAAAGTTGAATTATGAATATATTTTGAAGGTAGAGCTGGCGAGATTGCTGATGTGCTGGACACAGAAGACCTAGAGAAATCACCTCCTGAATGAGGCGAAGAGGTGCTGAGGCCTCCCAGCACCCAAAGGTCTTCCAGCATGACCATAACCATGAAAAGGTAGGTTCAATGCACTAGGTTACTATTTTAAAACACATATTAGAGTAATCAGTAAACATGTTCATTCATATATTTTCTACGATTATCTCATCTCCAATAGTGTCTGCACCAGATTTGGGAAGTATTCATTTAAATAAACTTCATATATTCTGTGCACATGGACACACACACGTTGAAAATGCATATACCAAAATAGCAATAAATAGTCCTTGGTGGTAGAACAACAGGTTTTCTTTATACTTTTCAAATTGTCAACAAATATGCTTTCCTTTATTAGAGTTTTTTTTTTTCTTTCTTAATATACATGCAAGTCTTATTCAAATCAAGTTCTCTATTTCTGGTTTGATATAATGGGAAGGTTTTTAACTACACATCAAGAAGGAGAGAAAAGAACTAAGAGAAAAGAACTAAGATTGAGGCCTGAGGTGGGGATGAAGAACTATGGCTGGAAAAAAAAAAACTGAATCCCAGATAGCAGCTACAGTCAGGATATACATATAATCTTAAAAACCCAGTGGGTGGCACCCCCCATACAAAAACCAAGATCCAGAAAGCAGAAGACGGAACAATTGTGAGATGGTCTTGAACCAGGCATGGGCACACTCTTGGGCACTGATTGGACTAGGGGCCAGTAAGATATCACTGTTTTGTGGTAAACAGGTCTTGACACATACCAATTTCTGACACTATATTTTATTGAACTGCTTAAATGCTTCTAAGTAAAAGGCATCTAAAACATTACTCAGGTAAAATAAACATTAGTACAAATACCCAGAGCTCAAGGGGAATAATAGCAAGTAGGATAAAAATCAGAGTGGACGCAAAGAAATTGATTATTTCCTCTCTGTCCTAACGGTGTATTTTTATAGGTAACTAGGATCAAGAGGGGGTTTTTAGGTCAAACCATTCAGGTTATCAAGATGTCACTGTTCTTTATTACTGATTGGCAAAACACCATAAATGTACCAAGAAAATGAAATAAAAGACAATTCTAAAAGCACTCTGGTCAGCTCTGAGGTTTTCAAGTAATTCTCCTCCTTGCTTAAGAACTAGGCTGACTCTCTTCTAACCTCACTCAGATCCACAACTCATTTTATCTTCAAGACATCGTGTTATACATCAGACAATGGAGAGTCACTCTGGAAATGAAATAATAGTGGACTGTCCTAAGTGCCGGTCATATGGAGACAGAGCTCTCCGAGGTCTCTAATAAGGAGCATAATTATGAACAGTTTTGTCTCATTTACTGACTGAATCACATGGCTTACCTAATCATGCAATATCTGACAAATCTCACACCTGAATTCACCTTGCAGCCCTGAGCAGGGCTTTTAATTTCTAAAACAATCTCCTGCCAATAATAGTAGGGTGTTATTTTTGATTTCATGTAGGGCTATGGCTTCATGATGTGATCAAAAAATAGTAAATATAAAAAATTACCTATAGGTCAGCATTGCCTTACCACTAAACAAGTCAAAGAACATAGGTTTCCGGGAAAGGAAATAAATAGTCTGACCCTCCCTTCCTCATCTCTTCTGCTCTCCAAAAGCATTTTAGTGATTAGTAAATCATTATTCATTAGATGTGCCTTATCCTCTTTAAGAAAAAAAAAAAAAACCTAAATGGAGTTGAGAAAACTAAAGTTCGATTTCTTTTCAAATAATTATGTTCAATCAAACAAATGAAAGCCTTCAGTGGCTGACAACCTACTTCAGCTGCATTGCAAAAATGTTTTGTGACTAGGCTCTGTTTACTTCTCAGGAGTCTCAATCAGTCTCTGAATATTCTACAAATAACCCAGAGGAAATGGGCTTATCATACAAATGAAAATGGCAGACAACTCAAAACCGATGTTAAAACAAACAGAAGGGAGAGGTCCTTGAAAAGGAACTAAATCTCAAAACACCACTTCCTGCACTCAGCTTTCTCACAAATAGGCTACTGCTCCTCGTTTTAGCCAGAAGAACCACAAAAGCATGCCAGCATCCTAACTAGAGGGTACACCGTTTACTAGTGTTCTGATTGG
Organism: Cynopterus sphinx; assembly: GCA_030015415.1. Taxonomy (NCBI): domain Eukaryota; kingdom Metazoa; phylum Chordata; class Mammalia; order Chiroptera; family Pteropodidae; genus Cynopterus; species Cynopterus sphinx. Next base: position 47,305,136 of record CM057381.1, read on the forward strand.
TTAGTTCAGGGGTTTCTGGCATATTTCATCAGAGCCTAGACAGAAAAGCTATCCCCAGTCCAAACACATTTTCTCCACTGAACTTTCAGACACAAACCTGACTGTTCTTTCAAAGGAAAATATTTTCTTAAGCATGAAAGAGAAAAGAGACCAAAAACAGGGCAAAGCTTTCCTTTTAAAAGACTCTTAGTCAAAAGGCAAATTTCCCTGGCTTCTCTAAGCAGCACTCTCACAGAACCTCTCTCCACCGAAGCACCTTGGGTTTGCTCTTCCGCATACAATCCCCGGCCCTTAAAGGTGAAGCCTGTGTGTGATACAGCAAGGCGAAGGGAGTGACAGGCTCTGGCCAGCCACAGTGGAGGCCTCCTGTGAGGAGGAACACGTCTGCAAACGTAAGCAGGAACCAAGCGATTACTCACCCAGAGAAATACAAGTTTCCTGAGGAGGTTTTGCAGTTTCAATAGTTCTAGGACACACCATTCATTACAGGTATCATCCCTGTAAGTCAACTCAATACTGAGCTTGAGAACCAACAAAGTTATCCTCCGAGTAAGCTCCGCACACAAAGCAAGACTTGAGCGTGGCTGTAGCTCTCCTATGACACATGATGACACAATGAGCTCCACACAGTATCTCCCTGCCTCCCACACAGCCTGTGGCAGTGGACTGACAGATGTGGTAGCTACTTAGCAATACTTCGTGGTTACTGCACCCACATCATTCACAGAGACAGACAATGCAGTGCCATCCTTCCATAAAAATGTTTCTCTCCTCCCACCTACTGCTCAACTCCACATGATTACACGGAGGAACAAAATACTGGCTCATGCTGAGTAGAAAGCAGTCATCCCTTGGGCCCTTAAGGATCTTACTGCAGATCCCTTTGTCCTCTGGGTCTTGAACACAATTACTCTGTAGAATTTCAAAGGAATGTGATAGCTGAATGAATAAGCCAGAAGAGCTTCGAGAGAACTACCTTCCACCTGAGAATGCCCCACCATATCATGCTAAGCAGCTAATCCTATAACCCCAATCACTCCTGAGTAAGGTATGGGGGGAGAAGGGGTGGGTGTTGGAGGGTGGGCTAAGCCAAAATGTCTCAGAACACTTGGGACAAACACTCTGGCCTCTCAGAGACAACCTGGTGGGGTTGGTATGTTATTTTGCTAACGATAAATGCACTAAATAGATGCTATCTTCTGCCCAGGCTGAGGTAAACATTGCAGTGAGCTCCACAATGACCTCTAGTTAACTTCTCTCCACTGCCATTCCAAGTATTCAGATAAAAATGATAGTTAATATGTATTAAGCACCTTTGATATTCCAGGCACTGTTGTGAGACTTTTACAAGGAGTAGCACATTTAATCTTCATAACAACCCTACAAAGTATTATTAGTATGTCCACTTGACAGATGGGGAAACCGAGGCACGAGTAAACAGTATTAGGAAAGCTAGGACGTGTCCCCACTCAGTCTGACTTCAGACCCTACAGTGAACTACTCCTTATCATCCCTCCTTGGGGCAGGTCTGTGGCGCCGGTGGGGTAGGGCAGATCACAGTGGTCAGATGCACGGGGGACATGGCAGACATTCTGGAACAGCAGGATGCATATGGAAGTTGATTGCTGAATTTTTGTTTCAATTCCATCATTCACTGTGAGACTCAAAATGAGTTACACTTTACTTCCTTGCCCCCAGTATATTCATCCACACAACTCTCTCTGTGTGCGTGGAGCGGGGACGGTGGGGAGGGACAAGATAAATGTACCTTCTGCTTCTAAAATTCTACAACAGTCTCCTATGCGTGGTAAGGTTATTAAAATACTATGTGCTATTTATAAAGTATTAAAACAAGAACCAAAGCATGGAATAGAAAGCAAACAAGCCTCAGTTTCTGTTGGATAAAAATCAAGTATACACCCTAAACTGCCTGGTGAACCTCTGACCCGCAGTGCCGACTCACGCCTAAGGCAGTTAGGTGGTACCCACTCTCATTGGATGGCTTAGTAGATTGTCTCGTTGAGGTTTGCTAATTGTGCGTACCTGTGTCTATGCATGCTCACGTACAGCACAGAAAGGGACATTCTCGTAGTGAGGACAACTCACTAAAGCAGCCCCTTGGGAGTGCTATGGACGCCCAGAGTGGAGCTCATCATTGCCCCTCAAGCATCTGACAAAGCAGCTCCACTTTCAATCAGTTGGCAAAACAGAGCTCTTTGTAATACTTTATTTTAAAAAATGTCTAAACACACCCGCCCCACACGTTATAAAACCCACTAGCATGAAGGCATCATGCTTACTCTCTATGAAGGGAAAGGACTCCCGGGATCTCATGAGGAAATGGAGAGAGGAAGTGTAGGCATTGTTTGAATTGGGTAAGAGAAAAGATGCTGGCGAGTGGGTGGGTTTTTCTGGGTTGTACCCAGGCAGCTGGTAACAACTAGTCATCCTGGGTGACTCAACTAAGATGAAGAAGTTTTTAAGAGACCCTAGTCTGCTGCTAACAGGAATAAACCACTCTCAGGAAGTTTCAGAAGGAGCAGGGTAGGAAGAGTCTTCTATGCTGAACCCTACCACCTAAAGAGAAATCCTGTCTGCCTCAGTGTTAGGAGGGTAACAGAAGGAATTTAAAAGCATAAACTAACAAAGGATACCTGGTCCCTTCCTTTGTTTACGTAGAACCTACTCTATATATAAGCAGAGTACTCAAGACCAGTGAAGGGGAAGCGAAGATAGAGCGGATAAAGAAACTGGTACCTACTAGTCACAGGAGGAGAAGGGCAGCGCAGGGCCCCTCCTCCGCTGTTTCCAAGGCCAACGATTAGATGGAATTCACCATCCACCCATTTTGGCCAGTATTTCCTATGCCTTATAATCCCAGGAAGGAAACCTACCTGGAGCACCTGGAGCCTACTGCTGGCTGCTCATACAATGAGACTCGAGTCAGCCCCCTGAAGATCACACCAACCAGCATTTAGCCCAGAACCAGAGCGCCTTGGACCAACACTGCGGCTACTTTATGCAGCATCACTGTGTGAATTCCCATAAACCCAAAGCAGCTCCAGACCACACGGTTCCAAAGTTTACATGTCTTTTATAACCCTCTGTGTTCCAGAGACTATTTAGAGATAGTCTTCTCCAGCAAAAGTTTTAGACATATGCATACACATACATACGTGTGTGTATGTGTATGTACGTGTGTATGTATTTACGTGTGTGTGTGTGTGTGTGTGTGTGTATCAGAATGAGTTCATTAACTAAAGAAAGTCTGGCACAGTGTTAAGGTACAGAAGCTTTCCTCTGACATCCCTTTTTGCAAGAACACATAGAAACAGGCATGGATCTTTTTTGAGCAGAGACCCATAAACTTTCCTATTATTCTAACTTTTATAAGGAGATATTTGACTTCCATGTTGGTTTTTTCCACTCTAAATGTACAACTCTACATGTCTCTCTGCTACGGTTGTTAATAAAATAAATAAATAAAATCATGAAAAGGGTTATAGGGGTCCATTATTGAAAGTTATTGTTACAGACAGACAAGTGTCAGCATGAATTAGAATCACCATTCCCAAAAATCTCAGTAAGAGAATGAAACATTATTTGAATTTCTTTTCTGTTTTACCCTTTGTACAATAAAGTAGTATAAGAGGCATTGGGAAATTCCTTCTCTTTGGAAAGATACCTGCAGAGAACTCTGTGTCCTGGATTTGCAGTTCTCTCTCCTCTTCTAATAATAGCTTTGAGATACAACTTCAATCCTCACCTAGGATCCTGATAGAAGGGTGCCAAGAAAAGGTGCAAAGTGTTGAGAAGTAGAAAAGGAATGAGTATGCAATACTGTCCCTTGTTGCTAATCTTGAGCTTTATGCTTAATGGAAACAGAAAAATCTTGGTGAATATAGAGTATATGGAATTATCTGATAAGGATGACCACGACAATGAAGATGGTGATGACAGCTGTCATCCTTTGAACACTTACTAGTTCCTGGCACCATGTTAAACTCTTCATAACGTTATCTTAAGGGATCCTGGTACCACCTCTAGCAACCAGATACTACTGTGATCATTTTATCAAGGACAGAAGGGAGGTCTTTTTGCCCAAGGTAATATTGTCAGGATAGGCTGGTTGGGCTAAGAAAACAAACCCCTTCGTAAAGAACCAGGTTCCTAAACGTACACAGGATCCTATCCTTTGCATAGTTAAGAGTTCTGGCCCTAAAACTGGAACAGTGATCAGCTTGATGGGATTACAAATTTTAAAAGAATTATGGGAACACTTGCATTAATACCCTTTACATCATATAAATGATCCATAATTATCTAAGAGCTGTATGTATCTTCCCAGGGAAAAACTGTAACAGTTCTGATCATTCTTAGAATATGAAGATGTCACGGAAAGAAAGGAAAGTCTCCCCCTCTAGTCCCCAGAGATTTCTAAAGAGGGTGGAATTTTCTACAAGTTGATCTCTCCCCGATTCTTTTCCATGCACTTATAAATAATTTGAGGAAGACACACAATCTTCCTTCAGAAACTTAAAAACTCTGTCGATGACTCCTGGGGATCTAGCTCACTCTCTCTAATTCAAGGCCTTACGTATAAACAACTTAGAGTATCCTTTATAAATCCAATAATGATCCACCTTCCTTCTACCATATTTTTAGCTCTTACTGTTCTGTACCCTTGGACCCAAACCACAGTGAGACTGAATCACTTCCACTGAAAAGTCACTCTGAAGCTAGAAAATCAAAATAGAACATACTGAATGTTTGCAATTTCAACCACAAGCCCCATTCCGCCTTAAATAGGATGGAGTGCTTTCTCATGAAAACATAAGATTTATTACAAGAGTTAGAGGCCATACTTATAAGGGATACTGTTCTCTAGCAAGGCTCCTTTGCAACAGAAGATTTTAATCACAAGGGAAAAAGCAGCAAATTCTAGAATTGTCTAGTCTGCATAGCATTTACTTTGGGTATAAAGACAACGACGTTGTTACAGAGTTGGGATCTGAAACAACTGTTCCACACAAGACTGGTTACAATGACCGGTTCATTCTAAATTGGTGGGGAAAGCTTTGCATTCAAATCCAAGAACGCACAGCCACGGACGGCTCACAGCCTGGCCTATGAGTTCACACAGAGGCCGAGATCTTCTAAAATCTTGTTATTTAAATAGAATACAAATTTAACTTGAGGGTAAGTTTGTTCTAAAAGGAGAAAAACCATGAAGTTAAAATATGACAGTTATTAAATTTGAACATTTTCTCAAAAGTAAAGGGTATATTTCACCATTTCCACTCTGATCTGAGATTGTTTTTCTCGTAGAAACTTGGCACATCTACACAGATACTACTTTGATGAAGACCGGGACAGAGAGGCTGTCACATCGGTAGGGAGCCAGAAGAACCCTGAAAACTCCTGGAAGAACCCCTAGCAACTTCATCATCCACCGACAAGGTCCTGTCAGTGGTCCCAGAGTAAGTGACATAAGCGGGGTGGCAACTCCCTCCTCAGTCATCACTTCTAGGGGTACAGGACAGGGTTTTAGGAAACAGGTACTTCCAAGCCAAGAGTGCTGTGTCAGTCATACAGGTTGGGGCGACTTGTGTTCTTTGTCTCTCCTTGCTCCCTGCAGCCCACAGGTGAAGCTTCCCCAGTATCATTACTACATCAATTAGGAAGTGGCACAAGAGAAACTCGGATGAATTAGGCTATCACCTATCTAGTCCAAGTATTTGACACAAGAGAATACAGAAACTACTCTTTTAAAGAAAATGAACATATATAAATGAAATCCTTTATATCTCTGTTGACCAGAAGCACAATTAACTAAATGCAGTTGTAATAATCTCCAATCATTTGATGCCCTTCCCATAGGTCAATGGTATGAGCTGAAATGAAAGCATCCTCGACGCCTGGGTAAAGCCATTTCCTTCACTGAGACAGGATGTATCTTAAACGCAAGGTGATTTGCCAACTCTAAAATCACCCTGTTGTACCAGAAGAAGCAAGGATAGAAAAAAGAGATTATCAGATCCCCTCATGACCAAAAAATATTCTCAATAAGCCATTCAATGCATGTGCTCAACCTTATCAATCAGAATACAAATGTTTTGACTGGCACGAGTATTATCAAGAAGGCAAAGGTGAATAATTCCCTCATTAGCACTGATTATCAGCTAACCTTCTCCTCAAGATTCAGAAACACTAGCAGGTCCTTCAACCAGAATGCCAACAGACACTTCACACAGGCTGGGGAACAATGAATGTCCCTGAGGCTTACGCTGAAGGAAAAGAAGCAGGAGATGGAGAGAAAAGTTTCTACATCCCCCTGGAGGGAGACATTTTCTCCTCGTGAGGGTGCAAACAATTCAAAAGTTCTACTACCACCACGGGAAAAAGTCAGATTGGGCAGCCACTGACGTTCTGGGAGGTGGTGCTAACAGAAGTGCCTCAGATTGCTGACGCCTTGGTGAATAAATGCCAAAATCAGTACACTGACCAAAAGGATCAATTCTAAAACATTCTGTGGTAACCTGGACTTAGCGCTGTGCAGAAACTAAAACACAGCCCCTGTCTTCAAGGACATCACAGGCTCCCTGCAAGGCATCGGCAGCCGGGACTGCTCTTACTCCTTCCCTCACTGCTACTCCTCTCTCATGGCCTTGCAGACGAAGAGAGAAATCACAGGGTTCCGGCATGTTGGCTCTGGGGGGAAAAAAGCAACCCTAAATATACTGCCTAGCCCAACCCCTTCATTTTAAAGAAAAGATTGGATCAGAAATGGATTAGTGACATGCCCAGTATCAAAGAGTTAATGTGATACGCTAGAAAACCCCAGGTTCCAGACTGCCAACCCCGTACTTCGACTCCAAAGGGAATGTTTCTCCTAACTGTAGGACCTACAGTATCCATACACTGCATGCCCAAGACTCCAGAAACAATCACATGGACTTCTACCTCCTACGTCCTGGTTTCCTTTCAGCTTCTGTGGTTCACACTTCTGCTTTGAAGTGAGAAGGACCCTCTGAAAAGGGATGGAAGAGACGCAACCATCAGTCACGCTGGCCAAGAGGAGAATTATGATCTCCTACTGTCTCTGTGCTCAACTCCCTAAGAGGTACATCTGGGATTTCAAAATAAGTATTTCTCAACACTCAGACTGAGGAAGGGTGACCAGTGGAGGCTGCTTCCGTGGAAGAGCAATGCAGAGTGAAGCTGTGTAAGCACCCCAAGGATTACAGCCAAAGAACGGAAAATGCTCCTTTCCTCCACCTGCTTTCTGTCTTGCCGTTGGGCAAGCAATGAGTATTGTTGCCAAATTTTGATGTTATTTCACCTACTCCAATTCCATCGTCTCCTCACTGTTTTTCACAATGTTTTTGTACAGAAGATCCTAACTAGTCACAAAGAGCCAACCTAAGGAGCCAGAATTAGTATCCCTTCATAGGGACATGCAATGGAGTTCTGGAGTGGGAAACATACCTTGTGAATTATTTAATCTAATCTCATTTTACGGATGAGTAAATGAAGGCCCAGAGAGAGGTTGAGAATGTAGGTATATACAGAATTGGAGCCAGAGCCCAAGACTTTCAACTCCCAGAACAACGTTCTTCCTAGGAGACCACTCGTATCACCAGCAGACGTGGGACCACTGCAGACATCCACCTTCCACCGAAGAAGGGTCTGGAGGAACCCCTGGACTCGTCAGTGTCACACCTGCCTTGGATGTGCAATGGCTACAGCAAAATAACAACTTCAAGTCCCTCCCCATCAGTGGCTACTGAGGCTCAGCAAGACAGAATATGGTCTGGTGAAACAACAGGAGAGTATGAGCCTGGTTAGATATCCAGGGAAAGGAAAAGATCCATGACAACTTGAATAACTCTGAAGACAGAGGGGGCAGGAAAGGCAAAGGAAGGGAAGCAGGAAGGAGAAAACATGCCATCAAGAAAGCGGGTGAAAAGAACGGCATCAGAGCACGGAACGGAGAGCTACTGGGCACATAATATGCCATATTCTGAGAAGAAAAATACCCTAACTCCTGCTATTTCCCTTACAATGACACTTTCTCTAAAAGTTCTTTAAGAAGGCATATTTAATTCAATTTTTAACTGAGTTGGTGTACAGTTACAGCCGACTGCTGTCTTCAGATATGTTTTCACAAAACTGAGTGCAACACAAGATAAACATTACCTCTGCACTAGCCAACCATGGCTGGATGTTGATACTTAACACGTACTGGGTGGGGCCACTCCACCCTTGGCCCACAACCTAGCTGCAGCGAATGGATCTCTCAGGCTCTTGCCAGAGCTAGCCTCATGGCTGTGTGGCCCTGAGACCTCCCAAGAAGACCCGGGTGCTGACTCAGGAGATGGCCAGCTCCCACTCTGAGGCAGCCAAGTGAAGCCAGCCAGGCGAGGAACTGAGAGCAGCATGCAGCGCTGTTGACATTTCAAACACTTCTCTGACTGTGGCTCCAATGCAAGCGCTGTGTGTCCTCGCTCATCTTGGGAGGTTTCTAGAAACAGCCTTTTGTGTGTGTGGTTGTTGTTGCCTGTTTTGTTCAACCTAAATTTCCCAGTAAACTATTTTGTTAGAAAAAATTTTTCTCTTTAATAAAAAAAAGTTACTTTCAAAGGATTGGATTGTGAAATCCATATTGCTTATCACCTAGGGAGCCCCAGAATGACCAATAAATTCACCAGGACTCCACAGAGAAGGTGAGGTTTAGGGACTAGGCAGTTTACTGTTACATTAAAATGTGGCAATTGACATTCTTGGGCTGTGTTTCAAGAAGATATATTTTTGGTCCCCTCGCTTTTAAGCTTTAGAAAATGCTCAGCTATGCAATTTCCACTGCGAACTTGAAAGTCATAGCCGGGGATGGTATATACCAGCTTCCCAAAGTCAAGATGCCTGAATATGCAAGGCCAAGCCCATCTTACATCAACATATTCTTTAGGTTTACTCTCCATTACCTTTTAAACCTGTCGGCCACCTCCAATCCTGAAGCAGTACTTATACACCTGGCCTATAAATAGGCATTGATGCACCTGTTACAAAATTTATGCAAGGTAAATACCTGAGATGCCAGCTTTTGGAATTAGCGAGAAGTGTCAAATCTTGATCAACAAAATTTCCACTGCAATTGGCAGGGTCTACAACAGAGACCACTTCTATAACACAAGGCCATACACTTGGGCTATTCAGCCCGTAACACACAAATCTGCATTCCTCTTACCTACCATTGCCTTTTGAAGTCAAGAGTCCTGGAATTCTTTAAGGGAAACTGTTTCAACGAGGAGGACATCTTCCATGGATCTCTAACAACTGGCCCAGCTGGACTCAAGGTACTCACTAGACACACAAGTTCCCGCAGCCAGTAACCATCTACAGCTGCTAGAGCCAGTCCTGAGCTTCTGATTTGTGAGCTGCACAAGGTAGGTTTTAATCTTCTTTTTGTTTATCTTTCAGCAGCAAAATACTGACGAAACACAAATGTTTCCCTATCATTCTGTCACCTAGAAAAGGGAAAGCCAGAGAGAAATGCCTGCACACGATAGATATGCTCCTCCACTGAACGAGATTTCAACGAAGAACTTAAGAAACCAGGATGGATGAATAGCACAGAGAACCAAACCACAGCAATGCAAACATCTCCCACACAGCCTGGCAAAAGGCCCCTCCTCTGCCCGTAAGGGATTATTGCCTCCAGCTAAAAGAATATTCATTCTTCATATCTTCTCCACTTCAGCCACCAGATGCCATGGCATCCTTTTTTCTCACCCTTCAGGTTCTCACAGCAACCTTAACAGAGCTGAGACATGGAGCCCTAATCAAAGATGATTAGTTCTGGGTGACAATAAAAGCAATGTCAAGGTCTGTAGATTACAGACAGGCAGGACAATTGGATGCTCACCCTTACCCTTAACATCCTGCCACTCTTAAAAGGTTTCCATTATACTTAGGTCTCAGAAGTCAACACAGAATCCTTTAACTTGATGTTTACCCTCATTACTCACTTGTGTTATCTTTTTGAAGATAACTCTCCTAAGTTGTTTAAAAAGAGGAGAACTGGTCAATAAGATGATGGATACAGCAAAGTAGAAGAAAGATAGCAAAAAGAAGATAGTCACCCTCTCCACCCCACATACAAAAAGGTCTTTTAGTCCAACCCAGGGATGAAGAGTGGAAGAGACTCCCAGGTCTCACAATCAGTAGCAGAGCTGGGGCGCTGGGGGTGGCTCAGAGATTCCGTTCTCAGTGCCTCCCCTGCTGAAAGGGACCAGCTGAATCAACAAAAGGGAGTGGAGAACATTCTGAGCACGGACATTATATTGCCCTCCTCCCTCTGAATACAGGCTGTAGGCATGCTGGTAGCATTCAAGAGCAGAGGGGACAAATGACCTTTACAAAGAGGTGGGATAAAGTCCAATGACACCAAACACGGGACAGCTACACTGTTCCTCCTCCTCCAGAGAACAAACAGTTCAATCGACCTAAACCAGTTCAGAGGAATAAGCCCGTCCTTTCGATAATCTGCTCAGGAAACAAATTTTAAAAACCCATAAAGCACTTTGCAGTCTATCTAGCACTTTCAAATACATTACTTTTTTATTATTAAATTTATTGGAGTAACTGATGAATAATGTAAATTTCAGGTGTACAACTTTATCACACAACAGCTGTATGCGCTATTGTGTGCTCCTTCCATCTCCTTGTATTTGACCCTCTTTAAACTCTTCGTCCTTCCCCGCTTCTGTTATCTGTATCTCTGACTGTGGCTTTCCTTCTCCTTAGGTTTGTTCATTTTATTTTACCCCCACAATGGTCCCATTTTCCAAGAAAAGAGACTGAGGACCAAAGAAGCCTCGGCCAAGCTCACGGCTGGTAAACAGTAAGGCTGGGAGTGGAGCCCCTATCTCCCAAGTTCACGTTCAATGCACCTTCTTCCACGCTACCTCCGCCCAGTGTTACTAAAGACCAAAAGCCAAACACAACAGTAGACCAAAGGGATGATGGCACCACACCCTCGGGCCAGCTAAACAAGGGCTAAAATCCTTGCTGGAACCTGACACAAGCTCTGCCTCCCCAGAATTTCAGGGTTGAGAATTTTCAGAGGAGGTTCGGCCCCAGGCGCCTGCTGAGAGAAACCCTATGCCTTGCTATCCTGCATGACTCCGGCCTGATCACATGAACTGTAAGTGACTACAGCTGGACATGTCAGGTGCATTTGGCACGTGGTGACACACCGGCTGTGCAGGCAGATTCTCTTCCAGGGAGCTCCCAAACATCCCAAACACCGTGCTGCGAAGCTGGAGGGAGGAACCAGGCTGCACAGGCAGCTGGCAAACTGGACAGAACTCCCCGTACCACGTCTGTCCTTTTGCACCAGTAAGGCAGCTCAGAACTGGTTCCGAAGAGCTGCACACACCACACCTTACATGGCACACTAAAAACTGTCAGGAGGTTCCTTCTGGGAAGTGACGCTGAAGGACTTCGATTTGAATTTCTACCATTGGCAAATACTCTTTTCATATTTTTGAAAACTAGTTCAAAATTAAACTGGAAAGGATTATAGACCACACTGGAAGGTCATGAAGGCAAACGGAGAAACTGACATCAGATGAAGTCAACTAATAATACAAAAAAAAAAAAATTCCTTCAAATTAAATGAAAGCTAAGAAATACTGATCTAGGTGAGACCTTCATAAAGCAAAACAGGGGAAAGAGACTCATTTTCAAATTGTATGAATTTCCCCTTCATAGTAGCAGGAGAAATGGAGCAAATTTTGGAGGAGCAAACAGTTTGTCAGTACTGTCAGGCATTTTCACATCTTTTTTCTGCTCACTAACCATGGAGAAAAGAAATTATCCATAAGGTAGAGTCCAGAAAATAGAAGTAAAGCAGCTTCACAAAGCTGCATAGCTACTAACTCTTGGAAACATAAAGAGAGAAAAGGCCAAGCTAGAAATACAGATAAACCCTATCAGAGCAGCCACCACGGCACAGCAAAGGGCAATCTGCACCTATGAAAAGGACCAGGTTCTGATGTCATTTCACTCTTCTTCCAAGTGTGAATCACATGCCTCCTATGCGGTACATGTGTTACGATGACATCCTCCAGATTCAGAGGTGATGAAAATGACACACCACGGACAGGGCGGGACGTGACACGCCTAGAGATGTTTCTGTGAAGTGTGTTGATGGATTTGCACTAATCTACCCATTTTTCCCTCTCAGCCCTCTGTGCCACCAAAGGCTACATTTGAGAGATGAATGATGGTTGGAGAGAGGGGAGTCCCCCGTGAGGCAGAGGGCACTGTAAAGGTGCTCCCTGGAGCCCTGGAGCCCTTATAGTGTGAGCATGCCCGCAACTCCAAATTCATGATCACCTTTCTCTAAGGTCTAAGTCCTCTCATGTGCTTCACGTAAGGAAGAGCAAACAAAATAGCCAAGGCTTACTGACACTTGTTGAGCTTTTATTATCGAGAGAGAAATTTTGCTAAACGCTTCCCATGCATTGCACCTCACTGAATCCTCCCATCATATACCCTCATGTTAATTAGGTATCATCATCATCCCTGCTCCGCACACAATGAAAGAGAGGTTCAAGGATGGTTAAATAACTTACTAGAGGTCAAACTATATGAAGGAGAGGTAAAACTTAAACCAATGGGCCTATAACACCGAAGTCCAGGCTGATGACCACTATGCTTTATGCCTCTGACAAAATATGTTCCTGTCCTTTCTCCCAGGTACTCTCTTTGTCCTTTATTATTAAAGCTATGAAACAAAATACCCAATTAAAAAGCAGCAAAATTTTTATCCTGATGGAGTATGAAAGTCAGTGAGGTTATACAATACTGGTAAGAACTTAAAACTATGAATTTAAAATCTGTAACAAGGCAAGAAATACCCACTTACCTAGCCAACACATTCCCACAAACACACCTGTTATAATCAGCTGACGCCCCTGGTCGCTCAAGCACTGGGGTTCTCGTAGGCTCTTGGGTGTTCATAAACCCTTTAATCACAAGCATCTCAAGAACAGACGTAGCGTCAACGCACTGGTCTGGAGCGCCCTTCTCTACCATCACTGCCTGGCTCACGTCCTGCACTTGTCTGTGCCTGCTGAACGTGAAAACAGAGAGAGGCCTTCCCAGAGACACCGTGGATGTGAAACTCCCTCAGCTCCAGGAAACAAAAACAAAGAAGAAACCTCCCTATGCCTTTTTTTTTCTTTAGATAACTGGCTAGCCTTTGATGTTTCAAACCAAATGCTGAATTCTACGACAAATCACGTTTCTATCCTAACAGCCTGGCCGACTGTCCCTTTAGGGCAGTGATACACCAAAATAAGAATGACAGCCTTGTGCTGTAGTCAGAATGGATCCCACTGAAAGACCAAGCTCAAACTGGTGGCTTTGCAGAGTCTGAATGAAGTTTCACAAAAGGCGGCTGAAGAACCCTAGCTGAGGAGCACCGAGCTTCGTCTAACCACCTTCAACAGCAGTACGACCATCGTGGGAAAAACAGCTTCTGGCCCAAACATTGCAGACCCTACACCCTCTTCATTTCTGCCATCCTTACACAGAAAAGTCTATGTGAATTATTCTCCTAAGTTTCTAAGACTTTCTTACAATATTTTCCATTTGAAATAAAAGAATTTAAAATCCAAGGAATTCTATGTTATAACAATCTCGCATAATCAAGCACTGCCTAGGACCAGACAAAGAAAACAAACAGAATCCCAGTTACCTCTATCAGCAAACAGTCTGCCCATAATTTTGTCTCGAATACAAAGAGCATTCTCCCGTTCCATCTGCTCAGCAAACCTTCATTCTCTGCAAAGGCTCTTTTAATGGACTTCTACAGCTGCTTCGGTTGCGCGTACAAGCTGCTACACACTGACTCTGCAGTGACATTCTCCCAGAATGCCACTATATCCCTCAGGGGCTGAAGGATAAGAACTTGAAAAAAGTTGAAGGAGTACTTCCCCCTCTGCCCAGCCTCTCCTCTGCACAGGCAGCTTCCCTCCAAGAGATCCGTTTCAAAAGTGCAGACCCAGTGAAGTCACACATGACCTCACAAACCCCCAGCTTAACTCTTTAGAAGCCAGGCCTCCTGATTACAGGGAGAAGGGACAACCGTGTTAGTCCATTTAGAGTGGCCGTGGCTCATGGGAGGAAAAGGTCGTCTAATATCATTAGAAAACAGAAAGTAAATTTAGCCTTGTTTTTCTTTTATAGCACTGAGATTTCTGAAGTACTATTTTTACAGACCATAATTTCCTATAACACACGCATTGTGGCCCTAAAGGAATGACTGAAATGGGCAACAAAACGGATCTAATTCATTCAAATTATGTAAAATTCAGCTATGTTAAATTCACAGTTGTGATTTTTCTATTTGCATTTCTAGTTTCCTGTCTGTTTTTCCGCTCCTGTTGATGTGAAAATACTCATTTGTCCTGTGGTTCAAATCCTGCTTCAGACAACCAGGAGTGGACAGGCAACACTCGCGGCTGTCAGACACAAGCAACAACTGTCACAGACGCGGCTGAGAATCTGGGAACTCCAGGAGTGGGGCCATCTGATAGAAAGGACAGCCACCAGGCCTAACTAATGGATAACAGAGTCTGCACCAGTGTCCCTAAAGGAAAAGGCAACTGGTTTCACTTCATTTTCTTTTCCGTGCTTTGTCTTTGGGTTCCTGCTATTTTTGCTGGGACAGGGAAATTATAAGGATCAGGAGGTGAAATAACTAAAAATCACTTTATAAACACAAGTAGATAAAATTACAGGCTCTCAAAGAAAATGTAATATGCCCTTTCAACAATGTCTTGGTTCACTCAGAAAATGACAGCTCACAGTCCAGCAATTTCACTCCTAAATATATACTTGGCCTAGAGAATCTCTCCCATATGTGCACAAGAAACAACGAATTAGGATGTTCACTGACACACCTGAGAGAGCGAAAATACAAGATGGCCAAAATGTTCATAAATGTGAAACTTACAGCATGTATGTACTGAATACTATACAGCAAATAAATTGGGCTTTACAAATCAATGAAAATGAATTTAAAATATTGAGGGGGAAAAAGCAAGTTACAAAAGAAAACAAGAAGACGGTGTTTATATAAGGTTCAAAAACGTGTGAAAGAATACTAGACATTGTTTATGAATGCAAACCTATACAGGAATAAACAACACACACAGTAATGGATAACTTTAGGATGGGACCAGGGAGGCAATCACAGGAGTCTGCAACGCATCTGTAATGTTTTATTTCTTAAACTGGCCGTTGAGATCACCGGTGTTTATTATTTTATAAACTTTTTGGTGTGCCTAAAATGTTTCAGAAGTTGTGAAGCCAACTGCACAATGACTAACTTTTTGAATGGAACAGTACATGTTCAGTCGAGCAGATTAACAATAGACAAAGACATTAATAATCCCCTCGACTCCCAACACTCAAGTCCCCAAATCTAAGCAGCTGTTACTAATTCTGCCTCAGTCTGGCTCCATCTGGAAAATCACACTGCCCCTCTTCCCCCACGACCATTTACACCTGATCCTTCAAAACCCACCCCCAAAAGCAACACTTCCCTGCAGGTCTCCACGACATCACATTCTAAGGAGTCCCAGTCTTGGAGCCTCGCTGTCGGACTCTCTGGGCCCTGTAACGTCATTTGTGAAGTTATCTGCCTCCTCTTCAGGACACGTCTAGTGCCTACTATAAAGAAGCTGCTCATTAAATTTTTCATTCAACAAAAACTGAGTGCCCAGTATGTGCTGGACCCTAAAAATAAGACTTGAGAAGTTCACTGCCTGACAGGAGGACCAGCTCAGAGCTGACTAAGTATAACAGTATATGATGAATCCTAAAATAGTGGATAAACGAATGCTGAGTTTGAGTGGTTCCACAATAATAATTATTCAATACCTCTCATTTTCTCTATGCTAAAGGCTTTATGTTACTACTCTTGACTAGAAAATGTCACCTGCTTTGTGTTGAGGAGCTGCTAAATAGAGTAATGACACAGTAAAATTAACTATAATTAAAACTCCTTACCTTCAAGTAATCTAAGGCTCTCAGAATTATTAGATATACAAGCAACCTCCTAAGTCAATCTGACCACAGTCCATTCATACTAGGTGACTTGGAAGAAGTTCTGAAGACAACAGTTTAAGCAGTGCTGATACTGATAGCAGTCAACCATTTGTGAGTTATCACCCACCCAGTGACAGTAAATTATTACCCCTTTCTCAGACAACGAAGTTTAGAGAGATAATTGATCAAAAGGTGAACCAAAACAGCCTGACTTAAGAATCCACACTCTTTACCAGGAAACCATAATGTTTCCTAGGGGTAAAAAAAATAAGGATCGACCCCTATATTTCAAGTAGGACTAGGCTCCCTATGATTACCACACTAAAAATGACAAGAAATCATTTTGAGGTTCACAGCCAGAGTCACTCATTTTGATAAACCTGTTACGTCTCTCCCCGTCACCAGCACAGTGACCTGTAACAGGCCTGCTCCTCTCAGAACAGAGACTTTCTTACTCGGCTTTGTATTCTGCCGCTCAACAGTTTCCAGAGCTTCTCAAACTTTAAAGTGCTTATGAATTACCTGGATTTTTTTTTAAAGAATACTCTTTTTGATAGAGTAGGTCAGGGGTGTAGTCTGTTACACATTTCTAGAAGCTCTAAGATAAGAGGTAGACCTAGGCTGAACATAAGAACCGTCTGGCTTTTAAAGCTATCATTATCTGGTGCCATCCTAGACCAATAGAATGACTCTTCGATGGTGAAGCCTGGGAGTCAGAATTTTAAAAAACTCCCTATATAACTCTAAGGTGCAGTCAACTTAGAGAACACTGTCCTAGAGGTCTCTTACTTTAGATTTGGTCCGAGACCAGTGCTTCTCACACTTCGATGTATATGCAAACCACCTAGATATGTTAAAATGCAGGTTCTAATTAGTAGGGTGGGGCCTGCGATTCTGCACTCTTAACGAGATCCCAAATCAGCACTGCTGGGTGGCAAGATGGGGAGTAGAAAGATGAAGAAGCTCAGGAGTTGGGTGTGTTGGATTTACATGGCTTTCCTACAATAATGTCAGATTCGGAGACCTGTAGAATACCTGGGGATAGAGGTTCGGGCACAGGCACATGAAACAACATGAATTGTGGGGATTATGAAGTCAAAGTATTAACCTACCACTGGTTTAGATGGAGTTTAATATTAATCCTCATTAGCACTCGTAAAAAAGATTATATTCAACTTACCACTCAGGTACAGAATATTAAGGCTCTACTAGGAACTTGAGCCGATTTGATAGTTCTGTATTTGTTTACAGAAAGTTTATGAGGACTCAAAGAAGAAAAAGAAAAGCAAGATTAAAGCACTGAAAACATACCAATTTTGGGTTCTGATTAACTGGTACTCCTATATAAAATACCTTAGAAGACCTATTTATTTGGAGAAGGTCTCCATCTTTTTTCTTCCCCAAACCGTGAACCAATGGATAATATTTCTCATCCTGTGTTGCAAATCTTGTGTTAAGTGACCTCTGCTGAGAGGAAATGTTACTGTTTCCTTTAAAAGTTAAATATTGCACTGATATATGAATAAAAGAATTGCTATATCACCTGGACCAATTAAAATATTAACCACCAATCTGGTTTTTATTTAGAGCTAGGATTCTCCTTGTAATTACGTATACCTCCAACGTCCTTTATCATTTGAGGTCTTTTAATCTAGCCTTTGATAAAAAATCATCCATTGAACCAGCACTGATCACAGCAATATCCACTAACATCCAAGGAATTACTTTAAGACTTAAGCTACTGAATTACAACATTTCTGAAAAACCCTATTTCAAGTTCAGGACCATGTCCTTAAGTCATCATCAATTTATAGGAGAGGCACCCAACACTCAGGCAGAGCCCAAAATCACAAGAGCTAGGCCAGGCCTGTCCGAGGGGTGGGAAGAACACTGAGGACCAGAGCACCACGTTTCCACAGTGTACGTCCTGACAACCAGGCCGCTGTCAGAGAAGGGAGGCAAGCGTAGAAGAGCTACCAGGAAACTCACCTTAGAGAGCACATTTTCCCATTTCTCACAGAATGAGAAAGATGCCCAAGCGCTCCTGAGCGCACATCCCTCCAGCCAGCCTCAGCCCACTCACCCTCCAAGAGCTCGCTCGCACCCACAGCTGCAAGCCTTACCTCTAAATGGTGACTCCCAAGTCTCTCCAGCTGACCTTCAACCCCATACTCCCACCAGAATTTCTGCATGAAGGACCCCTCAGTCTCCTCAAATTTAACTGTTTCAACCGGGTACTCTCCTACAAACCCTGTTGTTCTACCCAACTCTTCCTGGTTGTTGCTTGATTCTGAAGTCATTCATGCTTGAAAGCTCACATTTTCACTAAGCCCACAGGGCCTATATTCAACCATTCACTAAATCCTGACTATTTTTTCTTATCAGGCTTTTTCTTACCTTTTTTCTTATAATCCTCAGACTGTTATTCATACCACTGCAAAACTCATGATAGATTTAAAGTGAATATCCACAAATAAGAACTTAATAAATTCTTTAAACTGTAATTTGGATGGTATGGTTATCTCCATTTTATCCATAAGGAATTGGACGTTCCTCGAAGTAAAACAACCTCCCCAAAACCCAGTAGCCAGTAAAGAGAACTTGACTCCTGTATTCTGAGACCAATTCCCCATATTTATGCCACCCTACCACAGTTCATTGTACTTTATGAAAAGAAAGTGGCATTTCAGGAAATCCAGTAATAGCTGTTTCAGATAGCATAGAGCTCAGAGGATGGCAGCTCAGAGGCTGACACAGGGCTTGAGCACATGGTGGTGGGGCAGATGACTGTTCTTCAGGTGCTACTGGTGTTGCTATTATTATTAATTTTCATTTATTCATATCTCCTATTATGTACCAGGCATTGTTAAGCCACTTGATTTTCTGGATCTTTTTTCACTTGACTAATCTCATCTGCTCCTCCCTTCTATACCAGATACGTATCATTCATTCCCCTTTATACAGGGAAAGGTTCCCAGATTGTAACTGACTCAAGATCACACACCTAGTAACTGAGGCAGGATTCGAGCCCAGATCTTACTGAAACCTCTACCAGTCCCCACCTCTCAGCACTGAACAGGAACTCCTTCATAGAAAGAAAAAAAATTTATCACAACAGCTTTAGGAAACTAGAAGGAAAAAAATGAGAAACTATTTTCTAAACAAGTTTTAAAATGTTAAAAAAAAGGACTAAAGTTATTACTAGAGTAACAGCAACCTAATAATGAACCTCTGGGGGAGCAGCACTTCCCATTCTTAATGACAGGAAAGTTGGGCCAACAGGCTCTCTAGAGCCAATCTCACAAGGTCAAAATCTTTCCCTCTGTCAACAGCTTAACTAATATCACATGATGTTAATTTCTTATTTTAATATTTGTACTTTATATTAAAATGCTCATAGGCTTTAAACTGGGATGTCAACAAATTTTTTGAAGTCACACTTAAACACATTTCTGAATTAATCTTGTTTCATGTGACTTTTTCCTGGACAGAAAGACACTAAAAAGGGAATATAGCTGAAGAAGAAATAGAATACTTCTAAATGCCAGCATTCCATCTGAGAAGGGTGGGGAGGGGACAAGAGGAAGGCAGAAAACCACAACTATCAAATTCAGAGTGGACCCAAGTCTGAAGCACTGTCCTCAGGCATATCAGTTGCACACAGATATAATTCACCTCGTCTGCTGTACTCCTCTCTATCCGAATCTAAAAGGAAAACTAGGAAGCTAAGGCATAAAATACATCTATTACACTAAAAAGGTCATTTTAAAAAAGCAGTTTTATATATGTCAGAGAACCGAAAGAGAAGCTCCTGCCATATTACTGTATTTGCTATCTCCCTTATTCTATCTGTCCAAACCCAAGCTCCATAGAAATGGCCAACATCCAGCTCTGTTAATGGTCACGATGACATCTGTGCCCCATAGTTTCCAGGTCAGAACTTACTGATTGGAGTTGCAGTCATCAGCGGCCGGGCTGCTGGGGGAGAAGCATCCAGACACAAAGGAACCCATGGAACATGTGTAACTGTTATGTCTCTAATCATCCTTTCTAATTTTGGAGCCATGTGACTGGACTTCACACAGCACCGCTGACCCCCCAGCCTGAGTGCTCTGTAGCTGGACCACAAACGAAGGAGATGCTACTCTTCACTCCTTCATTAAAATATTGGGTTACGTTCACAGGGCAAGCTATTTCCTGACTGACAAGTAGCTCCCTGGTCAACATTCAGTGTTCAGAGCGTTCAAAGCACCTGAGGGAATTGAACTCTTCCTGTCTGGATTTACCCCTGGATGTTCAAAGTCTTTTTCACTTTATGAAGAGTGATCTATTTGGCATCTCCAAGGTACATAATCCTTTAAAAGACAGTGAGCACACATACTCTTTTAAAATGTCCTTTACGACCCGGATACGAGAACTTTACAGATTTGAAATATTTTCTCCGCTGACTTAAGTGGACAGAGTAACAGGGAAGAACAATCCCCCTCTGGCTACCAAAGCCTGGATCAATCCAAGACTGGCAAGTGTTCCTGAGAAGGGAACTACATTTGCTCAAGTGCTACAACATCCTCATCTCCTTCCCAACCTTTCCCACTCTACCTTTCTTCAAAAAAGCAACAATAGGGAACATCATCCTGAGTTCAAAATAAATCACTGTTGAATACTGCCAAGAAATGATCTTCAATGGCAAAGCAAAGGCACATATTGACACAGGATTTTAAAATATACCTAAGCAGTGCCAAACAAATATATTTTTGTTTTGAAACTAAAAATAAATAGGCTTTGGAGCCTGACTGCCTGAGTTCAAATTCTGCGTATGTCAAGGTCTTTCTGACTTTGAGCAAGTCACTGCCCTGCGGCTCAGTCTCTTTATTGAGAAAATGAGAATATTAATAGTTCCTCTCTTCTCGCTCATTATGAGAACTAGGCTCTATGTGTTTACTAAATAAATAAGACTTATAGGATGCATATGATATAAAACTACGTTGAGAGACTATCTAAAGTAACCTTATAGTGTTTTCTACTGGCTGTCAATAACATTAAAGTCAATACCTCAACAGGGAGGGATTTATTTGTCTTGGTTCAGGTCTAGCTACAATCACAGAAGCCTCCTCAAGGAAATAGGTATCATCCCCTATCCTCTGTACCTTCCTCAGAGTTCACTTTATCCAGTATCGTCAGATGCCCCAGTCCACTGCTGAGGAAACAGGAGATGCCAGAGAATAGATATGGAATGATAGGCAGCATATGCTCTTGTTTTATTCACCACTTTTCTTATATAAATATCACAACATTTGCTAATATGGTTGCAAAGTCATTTTTCCCCTTGAGTCCTAACACTTTATGCCTGAGTGTTTGGCTGAGGGAAGTCATTCTTACGAGGCTTAACGTCTCTGAGTCTACTTCCTTATCTCACAGAGGGATGTTTTAATGGAGAAGAAATTTTAAAAGCCTGCTCATTGATGACTTTAAAAATTTATGGAGATGTTTATTAATGACTTGGTAAAATTTTTCTCAAAATGAAAGTACACCAGCAGCAACAACAACAATCAGCTCTACAATTACCGACTTAAAATTTCTGGCTCTATTAGTGCATGGTACTGAGAGGAACTAGATCAGAAGAAAGAATAAGGATATGAGACAAGGCAGCCTACAGTAGTGAATGTACCTGGTCTAGGTGTCAGGCAATTTTAATTCTGGTACAGGATCTGCCACAAGGTAAATCCATCCTGCCAAACTGAGACTCGGATTCTTTACTGTAAAACAAGGTTATCTATCGCCCCATTCTGAGAAAATGTAATAATTCTTCAACCTATAATTCTGCTGGTGTTGCAGCTTCTCCAAAGCACCAAGAGGCGGAGGGGGTTAAAAAAAAAAGTTCTATCAGTTTCTCTAAAATTTCTTAGGATCCCAGAGACTGCTGTATGTAAATATTCTAACCCCGATTAGAGACATACACACGTGGAAAAGTGCTGGAGGTGGGTGAGATTCGGCTGGCTCATCTCTAAAATGCTTCTCATCCAGTACTAGAATTCAGGTCTTATCGCTAGGCAAGATCTCACTGTTCAACAATGCAGATGACGCAGCTGAAACCTTATCTCCACAGCCTGAAGTATACCACTGTCTCAATCTGAGGCGTTAAAATACTATAACCTACCCCAATGCCCTCTCTTATCTAGCCCTGCCCTAGTGACGGGCACTCGAGCTGGCCCCAATAATGACGACTCTTTTAAATGAGCAGACCATACATCCGACAAACCTTACACCTAATTCTTTTCCTGTTCTAACTCTCTGATGTTTATCTCTTGTCTTTATTTACTTACCTCCCTTTGGCACCTGCAGCAAAGCCTTTCAGCCTCAAATGCTCTGCCCCCTAACCAATTTTGGATCTGTAATCCAAACAACTTCCACTTGCCCCAGAAAATTTTTTATAAAAAAAGCAGTCATTTTTTCATACAGCTTTAAGATAGTTTACCCCATTTAACCTCCCCACCACCTCCGCTCACATACACACTGACACATTTTAATTAAGGAAAACCGTATCAAAATTAAATTCATAAAATCTTTAAGAAGTGTGGCATTCTCTGCCCACTGATGGAGGTGCTAAAAGACAGGTAAATGACCCGGAGATGATGAGTAAGAGCAAACGAAATGCTGGATAATCCAGAAATAGAGAATCACTAAACGACAGGTATAGCACACATACTCTATAAAATGTCATTTTATCTCCCAGGTACTTAAATCCTAAAGGAGAGAGAGAGAATAAGTATTTATAGCCCTCACCAAGATATCAGCTCTAACAAGCACCCATATAATCAAATCCTCCCCCCGCCTCCTCAGGAACAGGCAGACTGCCTAAAAGAGCAGGCCCTCGAAGAGCAAATAACTGAAAGAGACTTTGGTGACCCTATAATCCAATACGCTCAATTTACAATTAAGGAATCTCTGGCTTAATCAAACAACCTGCTCCAAGTCATCGACCAATGTCAGTGCTAGTACAAAAGCCACGGTCCCTCAGTGCTCTTTTTACAGCACCACCTGCTGCTACCAAAGCTGCAGCATCAGAGCTAATACCTACTATCACCTAGAGATATTTGTTTAGGATCCAACTTACACATGATAATCCAAGAAATACCACCAAATAGCGTGCACAGCTTGCCAATTTGGCAAACCACTGAAGGGTACTCTGCCTGCCCCTAAAACCCAAATAACTTTTCACTTACATCATTCGCTCATATCCATAGAAACTGGCCAAAGGCTTTTCAAGTATATCCCACACTCAGATTTCCCAGAGAGAAAATGCTACAAAAACCACCAGCACAAATTAATGAGAATAGGACTAGTTACCTTCCCCAAAAAGCCATCTCTGGGGTGCCTTTTGCATAGATGGAGTCTCCAGCATCATTGAGCCCGTTGGTGATCCCACGAGAATAGCCCATCACTATCCCGCCATCTGCTGAGACGCTCAGGACATCTTGCTGTTCTCCCACTGATGTCCTCTCTAGGAACTGACCGCCTTCTTTAATGCGCTGCTGTATCATTGGAGTGAGGGGCATTTCAAAGCTAAAATAGCTATCAGGCTCTGAGTATAATGTCTCCAAGGACTCAGCACTGTAGTACAAAGAAGTGTTGTCCAAAATGGTTTCGAACTGGGAGCTGTACATATCGGTGGAGTCCTCGGTATACCCAGGCCCAAGGATGTCATCCTCTCCTTCCCTGAAGCGCTCTTCGTGTTCAAGAATCCTGGGAAGAAAATTAGAGTGAAGAAAAAATTTCAATATGAGGTTAATTTTTTTCTTTTTCTCTTTTCCTCTTTGACCATATAAAAAGATAGCATTCTGTAGAGCTAACGCTTGGATTCACTAGGCTTACCTCTTAATATATTTGAGAAGGAAGATATCACAGAAACACATTTGAGTCAAACAAATGGCTAGAATACATGTGCTACACAAACCTCTAAATAGTTTAATAGTTTTAAGTCAGTTTCCTAGTATGTAAAATATCTAGTCCAATGGATATTTGAATAAAATATTAAATTCTCATTTTAGCCAACAACTCCATAAATTCAAATGATCACCAGCTACCATCATGTTTAACTTTCACAGAAGCAAATAAATATATGTGTAAACCTAATGGAGTAAAAATACTCTAGGCTTTCATCAGTCTATTAATACTTTCTGATTTAAATAAGACCAGATGCTCTCAAGAATCCAAGGGCCGCCCCCTGCTGACAAAAAGCAGCACTGCAGAGAGATTTCAGATCCAAAATTAGTGAAAAAGTTTAAAAAAAAAAAAAAAAAGCCAACAGACATGTTTACTGAAAGGCTAACCCAAAGAGAGAAAATCTAAAAACAACTTAAAAGTTAATATACAGGGGTGGACCATTAATTAATTAATATGCAGCATATTATTGTTCTTCAAATATTAAATGTTCTTCAAATATTAAAACGAACATTAAGACAACCAAGTCAAATTTTAAAAACTAAACCAGAGAGGTCAAGTTAGAAAAATCTAGAACTGAATTCTGGATGTGCCAATTACTAACAGGTCACAAAGGCAACTTTATTTAACCTCTCTGAGCCAAGGATTCCTATAAATAGAAAAAAAAACAGAAATAGGAATAAAAATAGCTCATAAGTAATCTACATTCCTTCTAGGTATTACCAGGACTCATTCAGCAACGCAGCTGTTTTTAAATTACTGAAGGCCTACCATGTACCAAAGACAATCTGAGTTTATGCCTCTTAATGACTTTCACTGTACTTGGAATAAAATTAAAAATTCCTACAATGAGGACCTTCCCTACCTCTCCACTACCTCTCATTTCCCACCTCTCTCTCCCAGTTCCTTATGCTCCAGCCACCCTGGTGAAGTTTCAAACCTCAAAGCTTGTCATAGGCCTTTGCTTCACACAACTCCAGGAAGCAAAGGGGCAATCCTGCATCCTTCCTCTGCACATTTTTCCCTCCACCCAGAATACTCTTTCTCCCCATTCTCTGCCTGGCTAACTCATAGCGATTCCTCAAGTCTCAGCCTAATTATCCTTTCCACAGAAAGGCCTTGTACAAGCCATCAAATGAATCAGCTTCTCTCCTGCGTTCAAATTATCCTCTCCAGTATGTCTCTTGTCTTTTCGTAGCATAACTTGTGACCCTATCATTATTAATGTGTTTATCTGGTCAATGTTTATCTTCATTAGTAAGCTACAAGAGGGCAGTGACCATGGGCCATATCTATTTTGAACATTCCCTCATGCCCTGCACCTAGCAGTGTCAAGAACACAGTAGAGAATCAAAAAACACTGGTGGAAGAAAAGGGAAGGGGGGAGGGAGGGAGAAAAGGAGGAATGAATCAATAATTTATACAAAGGCAAAAGTGCATATTCCAGCGGGAATACAATTATTGAGCCTTGTGCCCATATACCAAGGCTGCTTTTGATGGAAGTCTGCAGATTGCACGTGCTGGCGGGTGGAGGGGGGTGTACGGCGAGGAGTCCTGACAGCCATCCTAAAGGAGCATCACTCCCAGCGGATTTCTTAATTAACTACAGAGGATGAGGCATTTCCTTATACCAACCAAACAAACAAAATCAGCCCCTCAGCCTTAACACTGATGTTCTCCCATACAAACAATGAAATGTGGTGTCGTGAGGCCTGACGGAAGAAAACGTGGTACAAATGTGAAATGACAGCACACTACAAATGAGTGCCAAGAAGAGCACTGCCATCGTCAGACTACAAGCAAAGGGACTGAAGAAAGATGAGGCATGTCTCCCATTTGTCCAGGCTCTGAGCTGGTGTGAATGTCAGAAATGAAGAGAAGGACCAGGACATAACCTTTTGATGCTGAGTTCACTTATCAGGGCCCTAATCGAAACATATGTTACTTGCCAGAAGAGATTCTCATGTGAATGCCATGAGTTATAGAAAATGGAGTTATAGAGTCTACTTCTGACCTCCCGACCTCTTTTCTAAACCTAAAAATTTGAGTCAGCCCAAACCCAGAACCTCTGTGTTCATATATGTATGTAGGCTGTTGCACCCAGGAAAAATGCCTAGGTCAGGATCTAATGACTACAGGTGTGTCAAAAGAGTCCAAATCTTCATATCCTTAAAGATAATTGTGAGTGTTTTAGTTACCTTGGTGATGGATATTTTGAAACCTGTCAAATATAACAAAATGTCAGAAATGGATTCAAGTAGTTTAGTGTTCATGGTCTCTCCATCACGCTGCTTCCCTGGTCTATGCCTAATGGACACCTCTATGACAAGATACTTTAATACCTGAGAAACTTAGGAGGAATCTAGCTTACAGTAACTTCTCTTCCTTTCTATGATAATAAGGACCCAGGATATTGTGAGCTGAGTTCCCACAGCCAAGCACGGGATCATGGTTTCCCCTAGTAAGCACCAGCATCATGGGGCAGGATGACCGTGTGAGCTCACCTCTCCTTGTCTCTCTCCAGTTGAGGTTTTTTCTCAAAATGTCCTTTGTTTTCCTTCAGGAAGACTTCATCTTCTCCACTCTCCACAAGAGGCACAGGGGAAAATGTCCCTGAGCTAGTGGCAGGCCTCTCTGAAGGAGCACTCCAGGTTTCACCCCCTACATTCTCAGTGAAACCAACTGAATTATATAAACCAGCAGAGGAGACGAGGTGGCTTGGCACTTTGGAAAATCCTTTGCGTTCAGGAGAGGCAGTCATTTTCGACGTCTCAGAATCCATAGGATGCCGTGTCTCTCTTTTCTCCCCTCCTGTCCACAGTATTTCTACCCCTTGAAATTCTACATGTTTGACCCGGCCTGGGCGTCCCATGGAGCTGCGTCTATCACATCCCCCTGGGTGTTCTCTCCC
The DNA here is from genome assembly GCA_030015415.1 of Cynopterus sphinx. NCBI lineage: Eukaryota > Metazoa > Chordata > Mammalia > Chiroptera > Pteropodidae > Cynopterus > Cynopterus sphinx. The sequence continues at coordinate 47,332,113 of CM057381.1, forward strand.
CAGGTCAGACTGCCACTCTCTCAAAAAGCCAGCACTGCCCGCAGAGCTGTGGGTCACTGCTGGGCTCCCCAAGGAGGACACTGAATAATCTGGCTCCTGTACACGGAGAGCCCCTTTCCTGCTATTAGTAGTTAGCCGGGAAAGCTCTGCCTGAGTTTCTCCACTTAACAGTGCAGTCAGATCCTTCTGGGTGCTCAAATAAAAATCTTCCTCAGTTGTAACTTCAGGTGAAAGAGGTATATCTGGTAGTTTTTCTTGGCCGGCAGGGAACAGTTTGTTGGCTCTCTGTGTTTTATGACTGGCAGCGTCCAGCTCCTTTTCCACCTGCTGAACTGAAAAACTGGAAACAGCATCTTTGTCTAGTACCTTTGTAGCCAGTAACGTTCCTGAAGCTATTCTGGCTTCTGTAGCTTTCAGAGCTGAAATCAAAGAGTCAATGGGTTGTAAACTTTGTTCCTTGAGGTGACTTTGAGAGTGGGCCTCTCTAACATCTTTTGGTCCTTCTGTAACACTGTCGAGCCCAGAGTGGTGGCCAGCAAGGAGCTGGACCTCCTCCTGCCCTTGTTGGTGGCATGGCAGAGACTCTGCATCGAACTCGATAGAAGTTCTTAGGCCTTCTCCGCTTTCCTCCATGGTCCCATATTCTGGAAATTCATTTGTGACATTCGGTGGGAGTAAAGTGCTTCCTCCATGATCACCTACGAGTAGAGCAGAATGGACACGTGACTTGCTTTGAATAACAGGTTCCAATGTGTATTAATAACTATCCACACATATTAGGCACTCAACAATCCTTATTTGATTCTTACTCTGTTTAGTTCCCACTTCTCATAACCTTGTCAGTGGTTCCTTCCACTTAGCTTACATGAGTGGAACCACGAGGATTTAGGCAGAGAAAGAGGGAATCTAATGACACATGCCATTTTTAACCCTGCTTCTGTTAAAATTCCACACATGCACCTACTGGCTACATTTGCAAAAAGAATAAAGTAAAGATATATATCACTTTTTGAATACCACTCATGAAATAGCAACTAAAATTTTATATTGGGCAAAACAATAGCCTCATGATTCAGCCAACAATATCGGTGCAGTAAAATCTCTGAGATGCAGCTTCAGAGAAAAGATGTCATCTATTTAAAGTCGGTAAATATTTTTCAGCCAGCAGCCTCCCCTCCTTCAATGTTTGATTTCTGTAGAGGAAAAAATGCTTTCAGAACATCCCTGGAGAATGAGAGTGAAGTCAAAATGGAACAGGAAACTTAATGTGTTGAGAAAAATTGCCAGGATCACCAGGTGCTTAAAATTTAAATGGCATCTTTTGCAGAACACCAACATAGGAAGGAGTGAAAACAACAATTAGGATATATTTGCCAGATTGGATGAAGTTTATATTTTCTTATTAAAATGGCAGGGAGGACAATGAAGATGTTATAATGAACAAAAATTTAGATTGGGAATTTAAGAATAACAGTTACAGTCTTAGTAGCCCAGGTATCGAATTTCTTTCTAAACTTGGTTTTCGTTACTTTGTACCTAGAAAATCATCAGGTATACCAGAAACGCAGTCCACTCACTTTGACAACTTTAGGAAAGAGGACATTTGTTGTTATTGTTGTTGTTTATAAAGCATTGCAAGCCACACCCTTCCCATAGATTGAAACATTTAACAAATGTCTAGATATATACTCTGGAACAACATCGAAGACTCGATTCCAAACACCCAGAAAATGAGGTGACTTGGAAACATGAGTTAACGTATGTTATCCTGCAGCAGAAGAAATCTGAGAAATAGTAATACATTCGAGCACACACTGTTTTCATATTCCATTTTTTAAATCATTTGAAAAATATTTTTAAAATTAAATTTGAATCAAGATGGAATCCAAGAAACACTTCCCTGAGACGACAGGACTAAGAGGATGTGGCTTGTTGAAATCTTAAGAGGAAACAATTTTTCAAACCTTGATTTTGAAAAAAAAGACAGTTAAAAAGAAGAAAGATCCCTCTATGTAGAGTGACATGTTGACATTTTTAATTTTTCAGTAAAGAATGCCACAGGTATTTTAATTTTCCCCCCTTTTAAAATTCGGTGGTTTTTAATATATTCACAAAATTGTGCAGCCATCACCATTATTTAATTCCAGAATACTTTCATCACCTCCTCCCCTGCCTAAGAACCCCCTGGCTGTCAGCTGTCACTCCCCATTGCCCCGTCTCCTCAGCCCCTGGTAACCACAATCTACTTTTTATCTCTATGGATTTGCTTATTCAAAATATTCCATATATCCCTGTGGTGTTTCGTGTTTGTCTCTTTTCACTTAGCACAATGTTGGCAAGGTTTATCCATGTTGTAACATGTATCAGAACTCCATTCTTTTTCATTATCAAATAACATTTCCTTACATGGATGTACCAATTGTTCCAGCCATTCATCGGCTGATGGATATTTGTGTCGTTTCCATTTCTTGGCTGTTAAGAAAAATGAACAATTGTATTCAAGTTTTTATGTCTACATTTACTTTCAGTTCTCTTGGTAGGAAACAACTGCGAGTGGAATTTCTGGGTCACATGGTAACTCCATGTCTAATGTTATAAGAAACTGCCAGTTTCTCAAAGCAACGGCACCATTTGACATTCATTCTTACCAGCAACATGTGGGGGTCCCATTATTGAGCACCTTTTTGTTATGGTCTTTCTAGTGGGTACGAAAACCACCTCACTGTGGTTTTGATTTACATTTCCCTCGTGACTAAACTTATTCTACCGAGTATTTTAATACTATTACAAATAGAACTGTTTTTTTAATTACATTTTCGGATTATTCACTGCCAGCATGTAGAAATACAATTGGTTACTGCATATTGAACTTCTGTCCTGCAACCTTGCTGAACTTAGTAGTTCTAATAGCTTGTCTGTAAATTCTTTAGGAATCCCTTCTATATACAAGTTCATCTGTGAACAGTGAAAGGGACTTAGTTTTCTTCAAGACCTAGCTTTCCTCTAAACCCTCCTTTAGTTAAAAATGCCTTCAGCTGCTGTGACCTCTTGCTGATCCTTAGTTAAAGGAAAAAACCCAATCAACCCCTACTTAACCTCACACCACCCTAGACACAGCCCATCAGGTAGGGACAAGTCTGGAATTCCCACACTTGCTCTGTACAAATATCCGCTTCCCCAGAGTTCAGGGCTCTCGGTCCCACACTGCTGCATCAGTGTCGGTCAAGAGTCTGGACTCAAGTCTGAATAAAGACCCTCATGTGTTTGCATCGGTGTTGGCTCCTTGGAGGTCTTCTGGGATTTGCAACTTTGGGCACAACAGACAGAGAAAGTTTTACTTTTTCTTTCCTACTTGAATGCCTTTTATTTCATTTTTGTTTGTTTGTTTTTGTTTTGTTTTGTTTTTGCCTAACAGCCCTGGTTAGAATCTGCAATATAATGCTGAATAGAAGTAGAAAGAGCAGATGTCCTTGTCTTGTTCCTGGTCTTAGGAGAAAGCTTTCAGTCTTTCACTATCAAGTATGATGTTAGCTGTGGATTTTTGACAAATGCCCTATATCCTGATGAGAGAGATCCCTTCTACAACTAGTCTGCCGAGTGTTTTTATCATGAAAGGATGTTGAATTTTAACAAATGTCTTTTCTCTGTCAACTGGGATGCTATGTGGGGCTTTTCTTTTATTCTAGCAACATGTATATTACATTAATTGATTTTTATACACTGAACCAATTTTGCATCCTGGAATAAATCCCACTTGCTCATGCTGTATAATCCTCTTTATATGTTGCTGGATTCAGCTTTCTAGTATTTCTGCATCCATATTTATAAGTAATATTGGTCTGCGCTTGTATTATCTTCATCTGGTTTGGGTGCTAGAATAATGCTGACTTTATGAAATGAATTGGAAAGTACTCTATATGGCATTTGTTTATGTTTATTTTACACCCTTTCAGCCTTTTAACAGCTTTCTCTCCCTTAGTCACTTAAGGGACTTTCGTTTCTTCAGCATTTTAAAGCTATAAATTTATTGTTAATATGCAATGAAAGTGAAAAAAAGTGAGCAATCCAAAAACACATTTTCTTTCTTCAACAAAATAGCTTAAAGTGATTAGAGAAGTACTTAGTCCACAGTGGAAAATATTTCCTTTAGACTTTATAATGTTTTTTATTATTTCTCTAAGCTAGAGTATACTTGTACAAAAACAAGAGGCTCATAAGAATATAAAATTTCAAAGGTTAAAGGAATCTACGAATTAATGCAGCGACCTAATATAATTAGGTGAGAAAATAGGCTCAAAGGAATGATGTATTTACTCTTCGTTAAACGTAACTCACAGAACAGACAGCGAATGCATCAATTGTGGGCAAACGCTTGTGGTGTCTTCATATAACAAGTTGACAACTGGTCAAAGAAAAGAGAGGAAAGGGAGAAGGGCAAATCTGTCCTGCGTGACAAACAGCTTGCTTGACTATTCTAATCAGTTCTCCTGTTTCAAGTTTACTGTTCTAATAAGGACTATTCTAATAAGTTCTATTTACCTTTTAAAGTAAATAAGAACTGACACGGAGCAGGGGGAATAAACATTCTAATGGGCTAAATGACTTGACCAAGGTAAGTCAAATGTCCAATAAAGTATTACATGAGAATTAAATGTCAGGTCTAGATTCCTGGGCTTCTGTTTCTCAGGAGTAAATTCCTGGGGAAAACTAAGAGGTCTCTGAGTCGTCAGACCTTCATTTCCAAGAGCAGTAATATTACCAAACATAACAAAGAATGGAAAGCTCTTGCAGTGGTGTCTTCTGGGTAGAAAGAGCCCTAAAGGTCACAGACACAGGCTTCAGCATAACATCAAGTCCTTCCTTTCTGATGAGGCACCCCTTTGTCAGAAGGCAAGAGCAGTTTACTTTTGCTGGTTGCATTTCTTGTCACCACTTGAGCTGTCTTTAACAACAAACGAAACTTCCTAAAATATTAAACCTTTTTCTTTAGAATTTCTGATTTATTCCTTATATTTAAAAATTGGGACTATTTATCTTAGGGAGATTTAAAAAAAAAAAAAGACCAAATGCTTCTTTTACTTTAAAATTTTTTTATGTTCCCTCTTAAAACAAGGCCATGCTTTCTATTAAATGCCAATCATTTCCAAATTGACTCAATTCAGCAAACATTTATTAATTACCTGCTATGTACTGAACACAGAGGATTCATAATTGAATATTGTCAAAGCATGAAAAGTCTGTTCAGCATGGAAAGCTCACGCTGGCAGCATGTGAAGGATGCACAGGGGAGAAAGTACAAGCATAAGCAGATTCAGGGGTAACAACACAGGCTGCTGGCAATCGCAGAGGTGAGCAAGTGCCTGAGCCAGGACAAAGGCAGAATGGACGGAACAAAGGTGCAAGGGCTGCCCCTTCTTCCACTCCACCCAGTATCCACAGCCATTATCACTCACACCTTCTGTCCCAGCCCTCTCTAATTTCAACAGGCTTCCAAGCCACTGCTCTGCCTATGCCAACTGCTGTGGGCTTTGCTACCTAACTTCTACAGTTTTCTCTTTGCCTTCTGTCAGTCTACATCTATTACTAATGTAAGAATTCAACTGAAAACTGAAATAGCTATTACTCCTCCAGAAAGTCTTACTGAATTAGTCCTGCCCAAATTTGGTCTCATATCTGTGACAAAAAGATTTGCTAAGTATAAAAAAAGAACTTTAGCACTTACCTAAATATAACCACACACTAGTAGAATCTAAATTAATAAGAGCTCATAGTTTTACTGCATTTATCTATCCCCTGTAAGGAATGAAAATGTAAAGTGTGTAGGAAGGAGCTTTTCACAGTCATATGAAATATATATACTTTTGAGGTTATCTATTTATATTCCCTTAGAAGTTGTCCCTTTCTAATAGGAATCTCATCTACTGCTTTGTGTATTTGGTCAGATTCCAAACAAATTGTTTCCTGTTGTTTGGTAAAGATGCTTTTCCTATGATAAACTAAACCCACTAAATTTTTTAAAAATTTCTTTTGATTTAATATACTGAGAAAGAAATGGGATACTTTTGAATGTTAATAAGATCAAGTTTTGGAGTGCTTTAGGCTGTACATTAAATAGCCATCCATTTCTGGAACACAGATACAGTATTTTAAGATAATGAAATGGAATAGAAAAAAATTTTCTTCAACATCAAACTAAAAAACTTCTGCGCAGGAAAGGAAATTATCAACAAAATGAAAAGGCAACCTACTAAATTGGAGAAAATATTTGTAAATCACATGTCTGATAAGGGGTTAATATCCAAAATATAAAAAGAACTCATACAATTGGATAGCAAAAACAAACAAACAAACAAATAATCCAATTAAAAATGGGCAGTAGATCTAAATAGACATTTTTCCAAAGAAGAAATACAAATGGCCCGCAAGTACCTTGAACAACATGCTTTTGAACTGTGTGGTCCCCTTACATGCAAATACTGTAAGCATATTTTCTCTTTCTATGATTTTCTTAATAACATTTTCTTTTCTCTAGCTTACTTTTTGTAATAATAGAGTACCTAATACATGTAGCATATAAAATATGTTAATCTAACTTTATGTTTTGGTAGGCTATTCGTAGTTAAGATCTGGGGGAGCTGAAAGTTAAACACAGATTTTCAACTGTGCGGGGTGTCAGCACCCCTCACCCTGGTGGTGTTCAAGGGTCAACCATACATGGAAAAAATTAGTGACACTCAACATCACTAATCGTCAGGGAAATACAAATCAAAACCATAATGATATATCACCTCATACCTGTTAGAATGACTATTTTCAAAAGCACAGAAATAACAACTGTTGGTGAGGATGTGGAGAACAGGGACTGTGCACTACTGGTGGGAATGTAAGTTGATGCAGCCACTATGGAAACTAGTATAAAGGTTCCTCAAAAAATTAAAACTAGAACTACCACATTATCCAGCAATCCTACTTCTGGGTATATAGCCAAAGAAAAGGAAGACACTAACTCAAAAAAATATATGCCCCCCCCATGTTTTTTTGCAGCATTATTTACAATAGCCAAGATACGGAAACAACCTAAGTGTCCACTGATGAATGAATGGATAAATAAAATGTGTTTATACACAATGGAATATTATTCAGCTATAAAAAAGGATATCTTGCCATTTGCCACAACACGGATGGACCTTGAGAGCATTATGTTAAGTGAAATAAGTCAAAGAAAGATAAATATTGTATGATCTCACTTATATGGAGAATCTTTAAATAATAAATAAATACAACCAGCTCATAGATATAGAGAACAGATTGGTGGGGTTAGTGAAATGGGTAAAAGGAGTCAAAAGGTACAAACTTCTAAGTGTAAAATATATAAGCCATATAGATGTACTGTACAGCATGGTGGCTATAGCTAACAATACTGTACTGTATATTTGAAAGTTGCTAAGGGAGTAGATCTTAAAAGTTCTCACCACAAGAAAAAAAAATTGTAACTACATATGGTGATGGATGTTAACTAGACTTATTGCAGTGATCATTTCACAATATAAACAAATATTGAACATTATGTTGTATAATCAAAACTAATGTAATATTGCATAAAAATTACACCTCAATTTAAAAAAATACTACAAATCATGGAGAAATGAGTGTGCCCATAAGATGGGCTTTAGAAAGGCCATGGCCCTTGCAAGAATAACCCTGGACCCGTAAATGAAATAGATTTTCTTCCACTATGGCTAGAACACCCCTTTAAAAATGGTTTAAGAAAATAATACGACTAATAACAAGAACTATTTGGTAAGTCTAGTGCATACTGGGTCACAGGAAGTTGAGATGTGAAGCAAGTAAAAAAAAAATTATCATGAGGGATTCTGAGCAATGGGATAGTTTCCCAAGAGAATATGACTGTCCAACAGCCCTAGAGCCTTCAGAAGAACCACAATTATGAATTCTATACACACACATTCCCTAGAAATTGGGCCCAGCTGTTTCTAGCAAATGGTTTTTTGTTTGAGTTGTTTTGCTGCCAGTAGAATATAAACTCCAAAAGGCAAGTACTTTGCCTGCCCTCTTCACCATTATATCTCTCAGAGCCTAGAGCAACAATACCTTGCAAAATGGATATATTTGTTGAATCAGTGAATAAAGATGTCCTGTAACCAACGAGATATCATGTAATGGAACCTCAAAACAAAAAGCCTCTCAAAACATAAGCAAAATACTACGTCAGTGCCCCCTAAGTTCTGTCCCATATTCCCAAGTACAGGCTTAAATAGAAAGTTGAAAAAACAGGGAGGGGGACTTCCTAACTTTAGAGCTAGCTAATTTCTCCGTTTGCTCGGCCAACATTTACTGTACACCAAGCGCATGTTGAACACTGGAAAACAGAGCAACAAACGAGGTCAACACGGCTCTTGCCGTCAGGGAGCATGCAATCAGGCAACTCCACCTGTGCATACTTGTCTACTGCAGACAAAGGTCAGGCAGTAGTCAAGTTAAATGGAGACAACCTTGGCCACAACTCTAAAATTCAACATGATCCTACTTGGGTTATTGCCATTAAGCATAAATTTTTCAATTGATTATACTAGTCTCTAAATTCTGCGCTGTACAATATGGTAGCCAAAGCCACATATGGTATGTACATGTAAATTAATTAAAATTAAATGAAGTTGAAAATCCAGTGTTCAATACCATATGTGGCTAGCGGCTACCATATTGCATCACACAGATATTTAACATTTTTCTACAATCACAGAAATTTCTATTTGAAACCACTGCTCCAGAACCTTCCTACTCAGTGGCCTTGGGACAGTAACACAAGTATCCCCCAGGAGTTTGTCAAAAATGCAGACAATCCCAGGTACTACTCTAGACCTTCCTAATTACAACCTGTATCTCTAAAAAGAACCTCAGATGATTTGTTTGCACATTAAAGTATGAGAAATACTTCTCCAGAAAACAATAATATTTAGACGCTGTCCTGACTACATTTAAATGCCTACTTTTTATTAAAAAAAAAATAACAACAACTTCAAGAGTTCCTACCTCCTCATTGAAAGGTCCAAATGTTTATTTAATCAAACAGACAACAACTAAAGAAAGCACACAGTCCCTCATTCCTACCAAGAGAAAGTCTTGCTCACTCTGGTCTAGTTTGCCCTCCAATCACCCCAGGTTCCTTATTAGGAGAGAGAAAGAATCACCTCTACTGTGACCACAGTAAATTTCTATTGTAAATACACTAAATTTATTTAGCTCGTGATAAATTTCTCACACAATGAATGGCCCATGACTCTACACTTATACAAAAAGACCATAAAATCCTAAAGTAAGTGCAAATGTAAACCTGGGCATTAGATGTTAATTAGTACATTAACATCTGCCCATGGCCTTGAAGAAATTACACTGGAACTTACAGGAAAAGGAATGAGGAAAAGGTTTTTCAATTTTTAAAAACCAGGTTATTTTCCCAGACTTTTAGTGTTCATGTCATTGGATACATTACATGTAAAATAAAAATGCACAGGCAAACTCACTCTGATGAGGCACTTCTGAGACTGTACTAAGGGTCTATAATCTATTTTCTATGAGTACAATTCAACAGATTCTCAGTCCTTTCTGTCATGGTTAACATAACCACTAAAAATCTGTTTTCTCTCTTTTCCATTAAGTTGTTCATAAATGAATAATATCCTTGGTCTCTCTGTTCCATGATGATTACCAGTCAGCAACACGTTAAAACTTACATAATCAGTATGATAAAAGAACTATAAATTCTTAAGCTATTCTAAAACTGGAAAATTTACAAGAAACAAGCTTAATGGCATATTCCCTGACTTGTCAGGAAGGAATTCAGTCCCATACACAGAAGAGTAACCACTTTATCCCTTTTAGTCAGAAATTTCATAAAATCAATTTAAAAATTGGAAGACAAAGGTCCAATTTACGAAGCAAATATAGAAAGTAAGCAAGCCTTGCACAGCTAAAAAAAAAAAAACCTCAGATTCATATAATCTATAAGTAACTATAATCCTTAACTGTGAAGAATAATAATAATGAATGTTTTTATGCCCAATAAGCAAGAAACCATTCCAGTAACACAGTGATGCATATACATGGTTTGGATTTGCAATGCAACAGAAAAAGTTGCATTACACACACACACACACACACACACACACACACACAATCACACACACACACGAGAAAAAGCAAATTCATTTTTTCTAAGCCATAGAAAATGTATTCAGTATGATAAAAATAACAGAAAACGAGTATGAGTAATGAGTCTTTACTATATGAGTAATCTAAGCACATTATATTTTGGTACATGCTCTTTACCCTAATAAAGAGCTACAGTATGTAGTTGAGAATGCTAGCCACTAATAACGCTCTGAAAGCACAGATATTTAAGGTATTTACATTGTGCAAAAACCGGCCGACCCCTACCCAAGCTATCAGCATATGCACGCTTACAGACTGTTCCATTAATTGGACACTCTTTCCCCAAGTGATTAATAGTTACAGCTGTGCTTACCTCAAACTAAATTTCACATCCTAATGATTAGGAAACCAATTTTCCTCTCAGTTCTTATCCCTGGGGAAATGATACCAGCTTACCATTCCAGTCAAGTTCAGAGGAAGCTCTCTGCGAGCTGAAGAGAGGCACCACATACAGCACAGGGAAGGTACAGTGAGTGAGAGCGGGAACAGCCCACCAATCTTAAACCAAAGTCTCTGCGAGTGTGTACTGCTACTCATCATGAAGAAAAAGCACTAACCTCTCAGAGGTAACTTTACACTTATCTTTAAAATCACTGTTTTTTAAAACTGGTTTCCTTTTTTCAAAGAGTAGGTTTCTTCACTTTTATCTATCATCCACCTCCCACAATTTTTGTTTCCTTTTATATCTACACCTTTTGCTTCTCCTTCCAGCCTTACTGCCTCTGATCAGAGTTGCTCCTCTATCCATTTTCTACTATTTCTTCCTGTTTAGGAATCCATACTTTAAAAAACCCAATTTTATTTTTTCATTTTTTCCATCTTTATTGAGATATAATTGACATACAACATTGTGTAAGTTTATAGACTGCAAAATTACCATTATAGCTTTAGCTAACATCTTCATCATGTTACATAATTATCATTTCTCTTTTGTGATGAGAACATTTAGGATTACCCTTTCAGCAGCTAGGAAATATACCATACAATATCACTAACTATAATTGTCATGCTGTGCATTAGACCCCAGAACTTATTCATCTCACAACCTGAATTCTGTACCCTCTGGTCTCCTCATTTTCTTCTTTCCCCAGACCCTGGTAGGCACCATTCTACTCTCCGAAAAACCCAATTTTCAAATTTATCTTATGGCCACTGAACTTTTTGTTTTTATTTTATTTGAAAAAGCAAAAAAAAGTTTAAACCTTTAAATAACTCTATAATCTTGTTTATAGTAGGTTCTCCTCCTAAAGTTGATATGGACGCAACAGTTTTAATATAAATTCTTATATATTTTATAGTCTAATATTTTTAAATGAAATCAATGTTTTAAAATACTGCACAATATTTTAAAAATTATGAATGACAAGCAACTGTAGTTCCCAGCAGTGATGATTTACTACATCTGTGGACTTCTCTGAACTGCTGTGTCAAGACAGATGTTAGGAGCAGTGGTAAACAACCACACTCAGCCTCCAGTCTGTAATACGCCTCAGCTAATCCACATTTGCATTCAGTACTTTCATGTTCAATAAGAAACCGACAGTTTTGCTAAGGATTCAGGCTACAGGGTTACATGAGCAATAATTCCAAGTATACCTGAAAATGCAAATTTTATAGAAAGTTTAAAGTCAAGCTCCCTGTAGAGAGAGAAATAAATTTTGAATTACTCTAAAAGCGACCATTTCAACAGACAGGACACACACACCCCATATGTAAATTGAGTTGAAACACCTATTATAAACTTCCAGGAGAGGCTATCTCAGCCCCAGGTGTTCACAGAACACTTTCTCAGCTACCTGCTGACCTTGTTCTCTCCCAGGCTATTCAGACAGAGCCATACTTCAGGCACACCGATGGAAAAGAGTTTGAGCTCTTTAAGAGAAACTCCTCCCCTATTCCCATCAAGTGCCACAGTATTATATCTTTCCAAAACTATAGGGGTAGCCTGTTTTCTTCTTTCTTTCTATGTAATCCATCAAAAACAGGGAGCAGAAACAGGATGATAGAATTCTGTGTTCCCCGGAAAGCTGGTTTGAACAACAACAAAAACAATGAAAAGGAAATAAAATTACAGGTAAGAACAATATTCTGCTTTCTATTTAAAAATACGAATTTCAGAAAATCCAACGCCAGATGCTAAAATAAACGTGCCAGGTTAAAGCCGGGTGAGGTACTGGGCAAAAGCATTTGGAGGGGAGGTGGCAGCTTTCTGATGACTGGGGAATTAAGGAACAGTTGGCGTGGGCATCCTGAATAAATGCAGTACGCTCTTCTCTATGTCAGGATTCAGCAAAACCTGGTGTAGCCCCAGGAGTCTCCTACTGGGACGGTCAAAAGACAAGACTAGTAAGCAAAAGCAGTCAATCATACAGACGGATCATTTCACAGCAGCATTTTACAAGAGATAGATAGATAGATAGATAGATAAAAAGATTTGCCTGCATAGACCTACAAATAGAGGTTACTCACAGAGATTACTGTAGCTCCAGCAGTTACCCATTGATCATAGAAAATGCCCAGTTCATCAGCTTAACGCTTGAGAAAAGTTAGCTAGAAAAAGAAGCCAGCCGGCTAATTCAAAATCTGCTGTTCTAGTCAACTGGAAGCAAATTAGTTTCAAATTTCCTGGCAGCCCCTTGTGCCCTGCACTGCACACGGTGATGTCAATGGAAGCACTTTGAGCACTAGGAACCCTCGCCTAGCAGAGCTGCCGCCTGAGTCCCTCTCTCACAAAGGCTAAAAGCAGCCTGTTCTCTGGCTCGCTCGCCCTCCTTCTGCCTCTGTCGCTCTCCACCTTGGTAGCTTACCGAAAACAACCACAGTAGGGCTTTTCTATATTTGTGAAAACTACTTCCAAGGAGATAACTGAGATGACGGGAGTTAGCTTTAATGTAACCATTTCCCCAGTGCAGCAGCACGAACCCCAGCAAAGGCTCCGAGAGGACTGTACCATCCTCGGTGACATCAGAGGTGGGGCTGTCATCTTAGTATTATGCAGCATTTTCTCTGATTTGAGAATGACACATGTGAAAGGAGATAGACGGTTTCCCTTTAAAGGGATTTTAATTCTTGGGTCATTTAGACAGAAAAGGCAAAAGCACGTATAATGTTGAAAAACTGCTGTAGGAGGTTAAAAATCCTGCTTTGCCAGGATTTTTGCCCACTGCTAAACGACGCTGGCATCTAAAGTCACTTTATTGATGATTACATTACCATTTCTGTAATTAATATTTAATGTGCGGCTGCTGTTACTTAGAAAATGTGTCATGAAAAGAGTCAAAGTCATTAACATCTACTTTTAAATATGATGGCATAAACTTTTACATCACTGATAGTACCATGGATGTACGCAATACCTTTCGATGCAATGTCAATAAAAATACGAAATGTAAAACTAATAGTTTTGTAGATGAGAAAAGTGAGCTGAAAAATAGCACAAGATGAATAGCATAATGTAACATTGGTCCTTAGTCTTGGTAACGGAGGTTAACATAAACATTAAAAATAACTCATCTTCTATAACCTAAATATTCTAACCAGTGTGAGAAGCAGAAGCCAACAACACAAAGCCAACAAACTGATGGTTATTTTCATTCATTCCACATACATTTACTGAGTGCCTAATAGGTGCTAGAGAATGTATTAATATAATAGAAAATGTTTATATAATGCTTACTGTCAGGTACTGCGCTAAGCAGCCCCATCGTATTAACTGATCCGTTTCTACCAGCAAACTTGTGGGATAGCTACTGTGATTAACCCATTTTACAGATAAGACTACTGAAACATAAGAGGTATGTGACTTGTTCGAGATCACGTGGTTAAAACTGGCACGGGCAGGATTCGAACACAGGCACTAAGTCTGCAAAGTCCACCTCCTCGACCACTAAGCTATATTTATTGCCACCTGAGAGTTTCCTTATAAAGTAAAAGAATTCTAAAAGAGAAATGTAATTTTCAGGATTTAGAAGGGTATGCAGCAAGCCAAAAATTGCCACCTCTCAGGAAGATGTGCCCAAATATAAAAGAAAGGTGGAGAGTGCACCTGGAGAAAGCATACCCAGATGGTGGGTGGTGATAACACCCCAGAGAGGAAGTTGAGTGCTCCCTGCTTAAGTGACCTTGGGCCAATGGCTTTACACCTTTCAGCTTTAGTGTCCTTGCTTCTGAGCTACAGATTTTTCAAGTTACTAGAACAGTATAAAAATGTGGTTAAAGCACACGATGCAGACTTTTCATCTGGGCTCCATCACTTCCTAATTATGTCACCTTAAGCAAGGCATTTATTTAACCTCTAAGGAGCTCAAATTCTTCATTTTAAAAAATGAACAATGGGGCTCTGAGATTAAATGAACTATGCATATAACTATATAAAGCACTCAGACTAGAAACTAGCATGTAATAAAAGCTCAGTGATAATACCACAAATTTCACTAACATTATAAGCATCATTATTTTTAGTATTATCATTATTACTATTTAGTAGTATTTTTTAACTAAAACTGTTTGCTTCCTCCTTTTTCAAAAACCTCTCCAAGAAGTGCTATTTTTCCAGAGTTGGTTGGAAAAGCAGGAAGGACAACCTTTGTTGGCTTCATACAAACATGAACTAATCCATCGGTCACTAATTCCCTGTAAGATGTAAGCTGAAGTTGCTGGGCACACGGTCTAACAAAGCTCCTTCAAAGGGGAAAAATAGGGGCATGTACCCTTTTGCTACCCCCAACACCTTCCTTCCTCTGTCTGGAATACCAAAGAGGACTAGAACTGAAGCCACCAACCACCCTTAACTGCAGGCATCCCATCTATCCGCAGAGGCTAAATTGAGGGCTGGGCTATTGCTATTTATCATGACTTTTCCGTTATGTCTTCTGAAGCTACATCCTGTCCAATACCAAGTCAAAGTCCGTGGACGACCCTGTGGGAAACAGGAAGAAGCAACATATACTGCTTCCTGACTCTCAGTAGCTACTCTGTCTTATTACAAACAGAACAACAAAGGGTCGAGCAGGTGAGGTGACAGCACATAAAACACTGCTTCTCCGGCTTACTTTCTTCCAATCTCTGAATTCATAATCTCTAATCTGCATCCTACTAAGCTAACGTCAAAAGGAGAAAAAAAAAAAAACCCGCAAATACATGAATGAGGGTGCTTAATAAAATTAGGGTGGTTACCAAGGCTATGATCCATCCCTTAACTACAGCTACTAGTCAGTGACTGAGGAAATAATTATGTCTCCACTACACGAACGTCTCATTTCCAAATGTCTAGCACTTTAGTTAACACTTTGACTGACACCTTGAAACTCACCATTTCAAGAATACTCAAGCATGTATTTGTTATATATATATATATATATATATATATATATATATATATATATATATATATATTCTAGTCTCTTATGGGCACCATCTCCAAAGAAGTATGCATAACTGGGTTAGCAGTGCTCTCCTCAAGTCCTCAACTGTTTTATTTTGTTGTTGTTGTTGTTGTTGTTTTCTGAAATGTAATCTAGCAAAGCAGACATTATCCTTGAAGGATAGATAACATCCATAACATTCAGAGGAGAGGATCGTTAAAAACTTACGAACCAATATTCTGTTTATACCTCTCCTGTAAAATGTAATAAACGGTTTTTCTAGTCATATTATTGACAGATTGAACAAATCAAAAAGAGCTAGATTTATAAAATGTACTTTTTCATTAACATTTTAAAAAATATTTTACAAATAAAAGTATATCCAACAACTGCAACCAATGTTTTTCAACGAAGAAAGTATAAAATTTAAATTATAAAATACTTTGAATGTCAACATAAAGTCTGGATTGACTATATCTTATTTTCTGACTGATGCTCTGGCATTTGGGACCTTAATGTTAGAGAAGCAGCCCCTCCTGGGGCTAGCTATTTCCGGAGACGGCAGGACTCCACGGAGAGTGCACTTTTGATATACAAACCAACCAATCCAGAGCCCCACCCCAACCATCTCCTTCATCCATCTCACAGTAAGCCAATCTTCCCTGTCTCTAAATCACCCAACACCAGGGAATATTGGTACTGGGCCTGGTACTGGATAACTAGGAACCCATGAAATTATCAAAACTAGGTATCAGAATACATGGAATTATTCAAACTATATAATCCTAACCTTACTCAGGCATCTACCTTGTGTTACTCATTCCTTCCTGCAAAAACTCCTTTAACAACTGGGCCGCGCTCTCCCCCAGCCCTTCGGCCTCCTTCCCCAGTGGCCCTGCGAGTGTGTCACACCTCCTGTTCCAAGGCTCTGTGGGTATAGACATCTCCCTTCAAGATAATTAGTTCTGTGTCTGTGTGTCTTACCACACCTGATTAAAACAAATCTCAGGTACAAATTTTATAAAGTTTTAAGAGAAACAAAAAATTATTCATTAAGAACAAAATTTCAAATCGGTAATACAATTCTAGACTTCAGTGTCACTAGCATTGTCCCTTTAGTTCAGAAATGACAAGCTGTAGGTGAATTATTTGATATAATGTGTTATTTTTCAAACATTTCAAACAAAATAAGACAAACGGGCAAGCATACTAACTATTATCCAATTTAGTATGAGATTTTAGAATTAAAAAAATTTTAAATAAATCATTTTCAGGATGTAGGTCAAATAAGTAGCTTCTCATAATATTTTCTTTATTGTTAATTTTGCACATATCGTACCACAGAAAACAAAAACACTTGCTTTTATTGAGTTACATTTCAGAGAGCTATTTCATTTGAGCTTTTCACATACATGCCATTTGTCATTAGGAGCTGTGCTACCACTGGAGTCTCCCTTTGGGTTACAGCACATCTTCAGTTCTGTCTCAAGAGACAGCAATTTTTAAATCTGCATGATGCTGGAACTGGAAATTCTATCCTGGCCCACAGTATTCATCCACTTTGGGTGACCTCCACAAGGTAACCACTTAGCGTGTGACCTTTAAAAGTCAAATTTACAAAGATGGCTTACAGTGACAACTCTAGGATCACTTACAACTCTAGGACCGTTTGCCCTGCAATAATTACTCAACGTGTGTTAAATTTGTTCTCTCCCTTTTATAACCCATTTGAGTGAACTCTGTAAGCATCTCAAGTAACATTATTTAAGTTAATGTTTTCTCCAAAAAGTTATTTGTTATTCAAAATAATCAAAACATTCTTACTACAGACTCAGTAAGAAACATAAAGCCACTACTCCTTTTCTGATAATGTTTTGAGGAAAACATTTTTACCTTAATTCGGGGATATAGAGGTTATTAACTCTTTTTTATAGGTGAAAAGCATAGAGTTTAGGCCTCCTGGCCTACATACAAATAGAAGATAAGGAGATTGAAGTTTTAAAAAGAAAATGGAAGAAGGAGGAATTTAGTTGGTAGCCCAAATGTGAGTATGCAGAACAATGTGAAACAGTATTTCACATTGGGTTGGGCTTCACTCCTTGTCTTTTATTCTAGCATGCTTTGGGAATTTAAACTTTTTCTCAGAGTTAATTGTTTGTATTAACTTATTTACAATAAAACTTGTTATACAGCATTAATATAAAACCATGTAAACATTTTTAATGAAAATATAATATGCTACTTAGTAGTATAATTTAGTTATTGATGAATAGTCTGGTTACTTCCAATATTATCCTAGGTAGAATCTGTATTGACAATTGCCTAATTAATATTATTCAGAATGTAATCAAAATAGAAGCCCCACAGACTCAAATGAAAAACCTCCAGGTCAGTGATTTATGTTCTTTTTGTTCATTGCTTTATCCCATGTCACTGAGATACCCAGGAAGCACAAATGTCAAATGACAAGGTCAGTTCAAGATGGCATAAAACCAGGTTGCATGTAATGGGCAAGGAGGATGTTTACAGTCAGGGGGAAACTGCCCTCCTCGTGTAGGGGGCCCAGGATAAAACCGGAACCCAAGGGCACCAGGACAGCGATGGAGCAGAAAAGGAAAGCAGAGTCTCAGGCTAAAGAGGTAACCTGAGCAGGTCCTTCTCCATGCCCAAAGGTAAAACTTGAAAGTAAATTCTAGGAGGAACTGAATCTTCCTCAAAGTCAGTAATTATCCAAATGGCATTTAAGTGGAAACTGAAGCTAGCCAGAAGGGCCCTACAAGCTGCACTCATCAAACTGATTTGTGGCTAGACTTTAGTTAAATTAGGGTTATAATTCCCAGTCTTACAAACCCCTTTATTTATTTGCTGTTTCTTTTTATTTTCTTTCAGTAAGACTGCTCAAAACTCTCATCTTGCATCAACCACGTTAGAGTAAGATGTAGTTTTCCACCACTCTGTGAGGGTCAGTAAGAGCGCCGTGTGCAGGGTGGCATGGCAGCAGGACCAGAACAACTGGAGACCCAGGCCTTCCAGCAGAGCACAGTGCTGTCAGCCAAGAGCCGGGAGAGTAAAGAATTCCCTTTAGAATCTCTCTTTCTCGTTGGCTCATGTGGCAATACGTTATTCTAGGTGGGTCCCACCTAGTTGGCCATCCTACTGTTTCCTTGGCTCATGGCGCTTCTGCCCTTTCAGTACAGACACCAAGAACAGATTCGTTCTCAGCTCACTGCTCTCCTCACTTAGGATTCTCTGCCTCTTAAAATGCAAGGGCTTGGAAGAAATGTCTGTCATCCAACAGACAAACTAGCATGGTGGCAAAAGTATTTTAAATGAGTTAATACACGTAGAGTACTCAAAACAGTGCCCAGCGTATAGGAGACATTTAGTAAGAATCTGCTGATATTACTGGTCCCAGTGGGAATCAGTCTTTGCTAGATACTTACCATGAGATTTGGGCCTCACCTTTCGCCTATTACTTTTAAAAAATCTCATTAGAAGTCAACTTCTTTTTCTACCCTTTTGTACTCACTAAAACAAAAAGTTGCAGTTAATTCTGAATCATGATTTGAACAATAACTGGGCAAACAAGATGTTTACCTCACAGGGTGGTTGTAAGATTGAAATTAGAAAGGCCACGTGAAAAAGTAATTGGAAACGACAAAATGGCATCTGAAAGTAAAACTCTACACTGGTAACTTCATGGTTCTACTCTGATAATGCCTCATGTCCAGACCTGACATCTCTTCTGTCGAGTGGGAAGTACTCATCAGATGGAGACTATATGAAAGGGAAAGATGCCAATGATTTAGGCAATACAGAAGCCACTGTGTAAACCAGCCAGTCCAGACATCAGGGGCGGGGTCTGCAGTCTTGACTGTGATAGCAGAACAGAGAGGGAAAACAAGATAACCATTTTGTATCCTTTTAATTACAAGAGTAAAGGAAGACAAAACAAATCTTACCAAATAGAGTTAAGGGTCTCAAGGCTACATTCCTACCTGTCTTTGCAAAAGGACCCCTCAATTTATAACAGCAACAGCACTTATGCTAATGACAACATAATGGAAAAAAAAACCCCACAAAGTGACCCAAAGCTAGAAGCTGCTCACATATAATCTAATTAGCTCTCACTGCGGGGAGTCCCAGGAGTCTAGAAGGTAGGTGTGTCTCACGCTGCTGTGAGTGGAAGGAAAGGATCTGAGTTGTCTATAATGTGCTAATTGAGCCAATATACTTAAGAGAACCTCTGTGTACCTTGCCCTGTGCAGGTCAAGTCACTGCCGGTGATAAAACACGGTGTCACACACCCACATTATTTCACCACGCCAGCCCTCTCCCTTCACTCTGTGAAAGGCACCACCAGGAAGAAGGAAACTTGGACTGAGGAGACAGGTTCTCTCTTTCCTGGGAGCCCACATGCGGTCTGAGCAACGAAGGGCAGCCAACTGGTCTGCCCAGGGAAGCAGGAAAAAAGCAGAACCAACCATTTCTCACTATTTGACAGATGTCTCGTGTTACACGTTCAACATGTCAAACCCATAATGACTACTTTCCCTGAAAAAGCAGCTCCTGGGAGAGAGTTCCTATTTCAGATGCATCATAAACCTCTCCTGTCATTTCAGTGCCATACTTGAGTCCTCATATTTCCCTTATCTTTAGTCTGCAAGACGATTATTATTCTCTAAAAGCCATACATCTATCCCTTAATTTACGTATTTTTATTACTCTCTCTTCTCTATTGCTTTAGGAATTAACTGCTGATCCTAAGCAGCCTATCCACCTCAACACAAACACATATAGTTCACACTGAAAGCAACTTTGTTAGATTTATCTTCCCCAAACACTTTTCGGTTGGCACTGTTGTTGTTACCACGACCACATGCTCCCCTTCCCTCAAAGAAAACAAAACAGAAATTTTAAATGGATCCCCGATGTGACTAAATTAAAGCTGTACTTCTTTAACTCAAGAGTCAACAAACTTTTTCTGCGAAAGACCAAATAGAAAATATTTTAAAAGCTTGGTGGGCTATAAGGTCTCTGCAAATATGCAACTCTGCTATTGTAACAAGAGAGGCCACAGACAATGGTGAATTATTCCATCGCTGTGTTCCACTAAAGCATCTACAAAGTCAAGGGATGGGTGGGATTTGACCCTAGGGCCAGTTTGCCAACCCCACCTCATCACTCAAGATCATGGCAATCTGGCCACTCACTCTCACCTTAATCCCATGCTGCTCTCTTGATGGCACTACATATTAGGGTTTCAACTAGCACAAACACATGCCATATAAAATTAAGAACGCTATAAATTAAAAAGCTGAGAACAGAGTGGTTAAGCAGCTTCTAGACAGGACTAGAAGGCAAGGAGAGTGGCTACCAATGGAGTGGCTCTCCATTGGTCAACTCAGTGTCCCCTTAAGGGACACACTCCTCTCTGGACCTTCACTCATACAGTTATCCCCTCCTTTTCAACTGCATCTTGTTCATCTCTCCTCTTCCCGCTCAGATCACACTTCTCGATGAAGCCCTTCACACCTGACGGATTCACAGGGCCCACCCCACCTGCTGCTTTCTGTACTGTCTGTACTTTTCTTTAGGTCCCTATATAGACATGGTTGCATACTGTCTTACTCCTTACTCCCCCCCCAGCTTTATTAAAATATGATAGACAATTAGTTGCTCATATTTACAGTGTACAATTCAATGAGTTTTTTCTATTATAGTTGCATACAATAATATATGAGTATTGTACAGCACAGAGATTACACACACACAGAGTGATCACCCCACTAAATCTGGAACCCCTCTTCCCCCTTACATGTTTATTACATTATTGACTATTTTCCTTATGCTGCACTTTATATCTCCATGTCTGCTTTTGTCTTACTTTTTATTTCACATTTTCTATTCTCAATAACTACCATTGTGTTCACAAGTTAAAAGGTGTTCATTAATTCTTTACTATAAGGCAATCCGTGGATATATGGACCGAAAACAATTTTTACCACTCTCTATAAAGAGTACAGAAAGTGGTCTCTGTACAGCAAATATATCATAATGCTTTAAGTGGAAAAAAGAAACCCAGAGTATAAATCGATCCCTTGGCTTTTCCAGCATGAGGTACATCTTGCAAAAACAATTAGGACAATATAGATTCAGCAACTGAACTACTTGAAAGAGGTTATTTTATCATAAATATCTTATTGGTGTAGTTGATTTAGGGTGATTGCTGTATAGGCAGGACTCGGAATACATAATCCTTAAATTGATTTTTCTGTTACCCAGGTCGAAGAGAAGTGGCTCTTAACTTTTTGAGGCATCATGGACCTCTTTAAGAAACAATAATAACTGTTTCTTAACAAACAACCTGACAGATATTTATACAGACTCTGCATGAAATCTCTGGGGGCTCACAGACCCTCTAAAGTTAAAAAAAAAATCCTGCCTCAGAGGGTCTCATGTTAGGCACTTAAAACTCTCACTCACCTAAGAAATTCTCCTTTTAATTCAAGTCATTCAAGGCAAGTTCAACGCACCAAAAGTATCTGACAGTAGTTTTCTGGTACGTTTTCAGAGAACAAAGCAGAAGCTGTCAAAGATTATAAACAATGGAAATAGAGAAGGTAAGAGCACATGAGTGGGAGGGGAGAGGAGAAAAACATCACCAATGACTTACAGATTTCATTTTTATTTCACCACTTACTAGGAGAGCTCAGATGGCCTCGAGATGCCTGCATGTGTGTCAACACATGTTACTGCTAAACCTCGAACATGAAAGTGGCAGCTTCATATCCTAAAACCACAGCTCAAGATAAGAAAAACGAGCAGGAGCAACTGGTAAAATATCTCTTTAAAACACAAATCGGAAGATAAAAAGAAGTTCCTAAGTTAAATACCAGTGGAATAGCACAACTGACGACAACAGCAGGTAAATGACAAACACAATGACATTAATGATACGTAGGTGCTGAATTTTAATTGCCTTTCCCTGAATCTTTTTTATGAGTTTGGTAAATGCACTGCTAAATGGGAATTAATTTTTATGGCTTTTGCACTCATCGTACCAGCTGAGAACAAGAAATCACAAGAATCTAAATCTGAAGATTCAACATAAAGTGGTTAAAATCAAACTACACGTAGAAGTAACACACGCTGAATACAGCAGGTAAGTTGATAAATGTGGAATGTCAAAAACAGCCAAATTCCAAAGTAACAAGGGGTAGTCTCAGCCTCATTTAGTGAAACAAAAACCTGTAAATAAATGAATGTCTTTCAGAATAACTGGTTCAATAACAGAGGCATACTTAAGGTACCAGGGACCCCAAAAGAAAGGAGTAGTCAGTCAAAATGAGAGGGATTAAATAAAGCTTCTCAGGACATACATTTCAAATTGCAACTTTCTGAAACTGACACTAACAGCCTTCCATGGTCATCCTTAATTCACTTCTTCCCGAGTCATACTCTACCTACCGCCCTCCACACCACTCTCATCTTCTAGAACAGAATGTTCTCCCCATTCTTTCCATATATTCAAATATGACCCATCATTCAGGGCACAGAACACATCAGCATCCCTCTGATTACTCCTTCACACTCAGCTCTGCTCTCTCCTCTACTGTCTATAATACGATGACCACGTAGCCTTGATTTCCCGTGCTGCTCCTGAGCTCAACACTCTGTCTCCTTATAAGAGCAGATTTCTTCCTCTGTGCGGGATCCTGAACATGGAATTAGTCATCTGTTCATGAGATTTATGCCAATTATTTGGCGCTTAATTACACATCATCTTCTATTTAATGGCTCCTAGCAGGAATGCTGTCTTCCTTGTGAGTTCATTAGCTTCTTATAGGCCATGATTAGCAGATTGGGTACATACCCAATACTCAATAAATATTTGTAGGAATTAAACATAACAAAAGAAACTTATTCCCTGCCCCCCCCCAAAACTATCTAGATATAAGAACCAGAACTATACAAATGTTCGTTCCCAGCAAATTCTGGGCAACCTGCCACCACAAAAAGAGTCTCTACTCATTTTTCCTTTAAATAGAAAATTAAAACAAGGTCTTAATCTCCCTTTTTAAATTCTGTTCTTTTTAACCAGGACTACCTCAAAGTTCATCATGCCAGCTGTTCCAAGGATAACCACAGGAGCCATATTTTATATATTCAATAATCCATCATCAAAAGGGGGAGAGCTCTCTAAATTGCTTTTTCCTAGTGTTGCTGGGTTGAGCAATTCCTACTCATTTGCTAGGGCCCCCTTTTAACCAACACAAACATTGTTGTAAAATAGTTTGCCAAGTTCCAGATGTACTGAAATAAAAGTCATCTGGACCTTAAGATTTGACCCTTGCCTTGTTAACACCACTGTCTCATCAAGTGAACAAACACCGACTGGATACTTCAATATATGAATAGTATAGGCAGAACAAGGGGAAAAAAAACTATTAGGGGAAGGCACAGATAACAAAGCCATGGGTGGCAAAGTACTTCGTCTTCTCTGTTATTTTGTGTCTTGCCGAGAGTTTGTCTCTAATACAACAATGCTGAAAGCAAATATAGAAATTTTAATTCACGTTTTAGTATTTTAATGCATTTTTTTTACTATTATCATATTCCTGGTATTATAATTTCCCACTGCTGGGATGGGGGGGTTGCGTTGTTGGAAGTTATGCTGCAAGGAAAAAGGGGCAGGCTGGGTGCTCCAACTGTAATGAATAAAGAATCTAAACTTTCCAGCGTCCTGAGACACAGAGGTTTACCCCAGGATGAGTCTGCTTCCCTCCTGATTTAATGGCTGTCTTCTGCACACTACCATGAAAAGCAGCAAGTACTAACGAACCCAATGCCTCAGGCCATACCTTCCTTCCCCTCCAGAAGAAAAATACAAGAAGCTATTGTGCGGGCATCAGTATCTGTCAAGAAATGATGAGTTAGATAGGACCAAGGAAATCATACAGACCAACAGTTTAAAATTTTTAAGTACAGAAATTGTACCTTCAAATGATGTCTGACACATCACAGACAGAAGAGGGCGTGCCTTTGGTTGACTGGGGGTGGAGCATGGACTCACATCACTATCTCCCCATGCCCCAAACCCCAAGGAGACACAAAGACCTTGGTTTAAAGATTTAGAAAAGTGAAGTCAAAAAAGCGAAACAGTTTATTCAGTATCACACAACTAATTAACAACAAAGTCAGAATTACTTTCACGTGTCGTTAGTAGACTGGCAATTGCGGGTACAGTGGGATCTGATTCTTTGTAAGGCCATGGTGGAAAGGATATAGTGGGAAGACGTAGGCGCGGAAGTCACTCTCAAGCTGGCATGCCAGTTCCATGACTCACTTACTGTGCAACTTGAGGTTAAATTACTTAAATCTCAGTGAACCTCATCTATGAAATAAAGGGGAGGGGGACGAGTATCAGAGGATTCTTCTGACATATAAAGGATAACTAATATTAAAAATTTCCTACTGAGATGTCCTACAATAGAAGTTTGGCTAAAGAAGCTGTGGTACACATATACAATGAAGTATTACTCAGCCATAAGAAAAGATGAAATACTTCTATTTGTGACTACATGAATGGACCTTGAGATACTCATGCTAAGCGAAATAAGCCATACAGAAAAGGTTGAAAATCACATGGTATCACTTATATGTGGGATATAAACCTAAAAGCAACAAACGAACAAGACAAACAAACAGAGACTCATGGACCTGGACAGTGGACTGGTGGTTACCGAGAGGAGGGGAAAAAATTAAAAAATAAAATGTTAAAAAATTAATTATTAATTAAAATTAAAGTTTCCTATCAGAGTATCTGTTACACAACTGTGCGAAAATTTCACTTGTGCTTGCGTTCTCTGATAGAAGATGTAAATTTTATCCCTCGCTTTCCAAATAACATTTTAATTTTTTTTACAATTGCAATCTAGGAGATGTATATTATATATCTTATACACAAACAGAGGATATAGATGTGTGCATGTGTGTGTGTATCATGAGTCAGTATTGTTACAGTTACGCAAAGAACTAACGACTGAACCAAAAAAATTAAGAAAAATAGCCTACTCATTTTGAAAGTCTACACCATAATTTAATACAGAGCAAAACAAATGCAAGTACAAATCTAACACTTCAGAAATAGCCAATTTTGGATCTTCCACATTAGTCTTTTGCTGGTTACATCTCCAGTACTGATTTCTTTGGAAGTTTTTGCAAACTTTATATATAAGGAAAAAACATACTCCAGACTGGGCTTTCATATATTATCTTAATGCAACCTATATTCAAGCAATATTACTATCAGGGGCCTACCCAAAGGTCCATCTGAGAGTACTGCTGGTTAACATTTCTATTTCAAATACTGAAGTGTTTTTGCCATGAAAAACCCAAATCTTTAATTTTATCACATCATGAGATTAAAATACAATAGGTTTAAGGCATATTTGTACAAACTGAAATTTTTATAAACTTCCAGACATGATTAAGCAGAAAGAACAAAAACATATTATCTGACCTCCAAAACCAATCTGAAAGCAACCTGCCAGCAGGAAAAGCAAACGTCACCTGACAATTTGAGAACTGCTACCAAAAAAGTATGACAGACTCTGTCCACCAGAGAGCAGTGTTGTTTAACTATTAACAACGCGGTGCATGATTTATAACTCGGCAATAAAATTTTGTACTTTTAAAAAATTTCCAAATTTTCAGGAAAAAGCGCACACACACACACTCACTGAAGGAAAACTTATAAATCTGACATTAGGTCTCTGTAATTAGGTTAAAATGATCACATAAAGGACGGTCTCCACTTCTCAGTATCATTTTGTGCCTGTGAACCTATTAGCACACCCCAGGTGTAGGGCTCTCCTAAAGGAATGCAGTCTTGTCATGTCCAGTGCCAACCGACCAAGGCCGCTGTAGTCCCAACCAGCCCCTCATCCTCACTCGTAGCCTCATTCTAAGACTCAAAAAAAGTGGTGAACAGTGGCAGTTGGGACCCTAACGTTTCATCACTGGTTTATTTTAAAACCAGTTCAGGATGCTTAGGGCACGCTGGTGCTTGTATGAAACACCCACCCCACTATGCCCATAAAAATATTCTCACTTAGCAGTAAACACACCCAGAATTTAAGCTTGAGTGATTCAGTACCTACCCTGTCACTGTGACTGGTGAGGGGTGAGGGGTAGCGGCTGTGTGAATCTATTCCTAGAGCTCACCTGGGGAAACGGGACCCATCTGCCCTGAGTGATTTCCAGCCACGTGATCGTCTTCAGTTTCAATCTAGACAATTTTATACATACAGATCGTGCGTTTGATAGAGAGCGCGTTCCCGCGCGCGCGCGCGCGCACACACACACACACACACACACACACACACACACACACGTCTCTATTTCACTGCATTCAATTACCTCCTAATTGCCAGATGCTTCCGTCTTTATCTTACTGGATCATCTGTGGCATGTCTCTGCAATCACTCCCTTCTTATTAAAATCTTTTCTCTCCTGTTTTCCAAACATCTTTCTGTTATGGTCTCCCTTCTGTCTCGCTGGCTGTATCTGCTGAATTTCTTCTAAACACTACTCTTTCCGCCTGCCCTTTAAATGTTTTTCTCCTTCAAAGTGCCATCTTCAGTCTTCTTTTCATTTTGCACACGCTTCCTGGGCAATCATGTCCACTTCCCAAATCTCTTTTCTGTCTCAGCCCTGAATACCTGTCACTAGGTATCTCTATCTGAATGCCACGGGCATCTCAAACTCAACGTGCCCAACACATCATCATTCTTCCAACCCCCTAAACCTCCTCTTCCTTCAAACCTGTACTTTGTGAAAAGGCACCACCAACCACCCAGCTGCCCAAAGCACGAACCATCCCTCAGTGGCTCCCCTTTTCTTCCTTCCCATAACCAGACGCCAAGAGAAGAAGCACCTCAGCCTCTGCAGTCTGCCTCTTCTTCCCTATCTCTGCTGCCTCAGTCCCTTCTTGCCTCGAGTCCCTTGGCTTCCTGCACGACTCTCTGTGGCAGAGACAAAGGTGGTTTGACGCCACTGTCTACTTCTACTCCCTCAGTAATAGAACTCCCAATTTTCAGCTGGGCGCATGGCCAACTGGAACCAAGATCACCTTTTCAGCATTTCTCTTGCAGTCAGCTGTGGCCATGGCACCATGTTATAAATGACGAGCTGTAACTGAAAGCGTTCCTTAAACATCCTTAAATTACAGACAGCACATGCCCCTCTGCCTTCTGATTCTCCTCTTCCTCCCTCCTGCTCTCGGGAATGTCGCTAGCACTCAAGCAACCACATCAGAAGATGAGAAATGCTCAAAGGATGGCAGGCCAGAGAGCAAAATGGCAGGATCACGTGACACTGGAACCAGTGAGCTCTGAATCACCCACCTGGGTTCCTTTCATGCACAAGAAGAGGAAACTTTTATTTTGATGAGACCATTGAAATGTGTGTGTGTGTGTGTGTGTGTGTGTGTGTGTGTGTGTGTTTCTGCATTGATTTCGTAAAACCCAAATGTAAAGAGCCAATCTATTATTTCTTAAAAAGGAATAAAACGCATACTCCTTGGCACGGCCTATCAGACCTGGTCCTTGCCTGCCCTGGGTCTTTTCCCTCATTCCTCCTGTTGTCACCAGCGGCTAAGAACAAGCCATGGTTTTCGTAGCAGCACATCTGTACATAGGCTTCTTCCCCATCTGAAACATTTGCCTCCCAACACCAACCCACCATACCCTTACTCCATTCAGATAATCTCCGACTCCGGGAAGCCTCACCTCCCACCTAACTTAGGTGTGCCTCCAGCAGCCTCCCAAAGCTCCTGTCCTCACTTCTACTGTAGCGGATACCACACTGTGCCAGGATCACCATGGTACTTATGTGTCCGCACCCAGACTTCACAGCCAGACTCTATGCTTCATCTCCGAATCTCTGGCCTAGCAACCATCGCTATCAATGGCACGCTGAACAAGCAAACACCCTCAGGAGCACCTTCACTTGCCTTGGAGGAAGCTTGTGCCATCTGATTCCTGACATAAATGAAAACTCAGCCTCCCAGCCCTTTGCCCAGGCCCATCTCCAGTACTTCAGCATTTCCCAAACTGTTCCACTAACACCCGTTTAAGGAATGGTACTAATGTTAATAATGAGTGGGTTTCCAGCCACCCAGACAACTCTCAGTTCCACTACACTGGCAAATTCTCTCTGCCCTCCAAACGCCTCCCACACCCCCCTCAAGGGCGTCTTCTGCCAGGCAGGTTTCCTACCTCGGCCTGCGGTCCCCAGCATTCTCCCTTCAGCTCCCAGCAGCTGCTCCCACCTCGGGAGGACGCCCTACTCTCTCCATACTTTAATAATCCTCTAAAACTTGGCTGAAGATCACCCTGAAAGTCATCAATCTCTATAATCTTTATTCACCTTTCTAAAATTAGGTTTTGCAGCTCAAAACTTGTTTAGCGCTTGTCCCTTTCTTCATGGTTTTCAAATACCTAGAGTGGCTCTATACCATGTCTGTAAATGTGCTCAGCTTCTTAGGACATAATCCCTCGGAGTTTAAGTTCATAGACATAATCCCTCAGAGTTTAAGTTCATGTAACAGGAGCATGGCACGTTCTTCTGGGGCTTCAACTTTTCAGCTGTGTTTGCTCTACCGTCTCCAAGGCAATTGCTCTCCGTGACAGAGCAAGCCCAACCAAGCGGGGGTTTCATATCTCCACTCGATCTCAGGAATCTCTTAACATCACTGCACATGCCCTCAGAAAGGAGCCCAGCCTCTCCTCGCCCTGCGTCTGTGCCAGACACCACGTAGTCGGTGCACCTACCCTCGCAGCGCTCACCAGGCGGTCCAAGGACTGCCTGGGTCTGAATCATCTGGGGAGCTCAGAACGGTAATAGGTTTGGGGGTCAAGAACCGAAACCAGAATTAGTGCACTGAGGTTCAAAAATGTGATTTGTTTCTTCAGCTTTATTGAGGTATACTGACAAATACACTTGTAAGATTTTAAACAAGGTGATGATTTGATATACATTGTGAAGGGAAGAGTCCAACTGTTTAACGAGCATCTCAAGCATGTGTCGATACATCTCTGCTAGCTAACCAGGACAGGACAGGGTACGCCAAGGTCCCCAGAAAGTGACGTGTTGTCACCTGCAGCCTGAAGCAGCTACCTTAATTCACCCCCGAGTGTAATGCAAAGCATATCATTTTCTCAGTATGCCATGAAGTGGAAAACATTTGCAGGTTTCCCAGAATTGCCCAGAAAACTATTCAATTAGTGTTTGTAGGGGAGGTTCGTAAGAGCATTTTCAAAACTTCCACAGGTCAATCTAATGTGCTTTAAAATGCCAATTTTCAACTCTTTGAGAGCAAAAATATACCCTTTTGATAACACATTTTGCAATGCCTCCTTTATTATCTTGAAGTGAAATTCATAAATAATATAAATAATATAACCTGCCTAAATATAAAACAATCAATATAATGATTTACTAAATGTGGCACAACTACTGGTTTACTAAATGTAATACAAAGGAGAAGTAAAATTAAAATGAATTTCATTATGTAAATGCTCAGGTTAGTCAGATACCTGCTTGCACCTGAACGTAGATGACCCCGAAAGCCAGGCTGAAGCACAGACCACAGGTGTGTTGAGTTGAAGACTCAACAGCAAGAGCATCGTCTTGTGGGATGTGGTATTTTGAAATAGGGAACAATCTCTCCTAAATTTCCTAACAAAGCAAAGGCCAGCAGTCCTCCCTTTTCATAGTTTCACTTTCCACAGGTTCAGTTACCATAGTCAGCCATGGTCCAAATATTAAATGGAAAATTCCAGAAACAGACAACTCATGAGTTTTAAATTTTGCACCATTCTGAGAAGACTGATGAAATTTTGTCCTGTCCTGCTCCATCCAGCTGAGATGAATCACCTCCTGCCCAGTGTCTCCACTATGAATATGCTCCTGCTGGTGGTCACTTAGTAGTCCTCTCGGTTATCAGATCATGTTTCAATATCACAATGCCTGTACTCAATCAAGTAACCCTTATTTTACTTAATAATGTCTCATTCACCTCATTTTGTCTCATGCCATAGGCATTTTATCATCTTACATCATCATCATCGTCATCATCAGGATGATTACCTGATAATACGACATTTTAAACAAGCAAAACAAAAACAACTCATAAAAACAGAGATCAAAGGGATGGTTGCCAGCAGGGAGGGGGAGAGGGGTGGATGAAAAGGGGAAGGGGAACACAGTCAATAATATGGTGGTAAGTTTACAGCGACAGATGGTGACTGAAACTAACATAACAAATATAAGATTGTATAGCAAGGATGCTTAAATAAAATAAATTAGAACAAATAGTCACTTCAAGCATAAAAATGTAAAAACAAAGATATTCCGAGAGACCCCATTCGTATAACTTTCATTACAATATATTGTTATAATGTTCTATTTTATTATTAGTGGTTGTTGTTAACCTCTTAATAGCCTAAATTTATTAAACTTTATCATAGGTAAATGTGTATAGGAAAAAGCATAGCATATGTAGGGTTCAGCACCACCTGTAGTTTCAGGCACCCACTGGGGGTCTTGGAACGTGTCCCCTGTGGATAAGGGGTGGGCTACTCTAACATACGTAGTCCCTCGATTCATATGGTAGGTCGAGTCCTAGAAATTTCACTGATATTTTAAAAACCATACAAAAAACACTGTGTTGATATATCCTAGAGCCAAATCATTAGAAATGTTTTTCTCCTAATGAATGCACAACAGGACATTAAAGACATGCAGCACGTGGAACAGTCTTTCCTTGCGCAGTATTATGCATGCACCACAAGAGGCTGGGCAGCCCTGGACCTTACCTAAGGCAGGCAGTGAACCGTCCTTGCCAATCTTTGTGACAATTAAAAATACCCCACAAATTTCCAAAACTGCTGCTTTAAATCAACCATTCAACTGCCCCCAAGCAATACGAACAGAGGCATTTGTATCAGGTTGCAACATTATTTGAACCCCGTGCTGCTATCTCACACTATAGTGACTCCAGAACCTCTGCCTGATCCCACCTACACAATAATCTTTCCAAAGCAAATATTTATATGAATACGAGCATAAAAGAAATTGATGATTAAATTCCACATGACTGGACACCCACCATAGATATCAAAAAACTTCTTCATAAATTCCTGAAAAACTAAAGCACACTATCAGTTTTTACAACCAAATCACGTTTTCCTATTGATATTACATTTTAATTTCAGCAATAACATCTCACTCATCTGATCGCTCTCCAATTGGCCGTGCTTCCTAAGCATTTCAGCTTTGAACATCACTAAAATATATCAAACTATAGTTCAGATGTATTAAAGAATCCCACAACAAACGCTGTTAATATTAAGATAGTTTATAAATAGCTCAAATAATTATCTTTTTAAATATGATAGTTCTTACGCCGTGTGCAGCATGATCTCCACCGGGGGAGCTGCTGAAACACTGGGAGCTCCCTGGGTCCCTGGCCCACAGATTCTGATGGTACAGGCCTGGAAAAGGTGGAGCCCCAAAATCTTTATTCTTTTTAAAAAGTCAGCAGGTGATTCTCATGCTGGCAGGGGTATATCCAGTTTTGTGACCCCTGAAACTTACATAATGTGGGAGCTTTCTTTGAGAGAGAGAAAAATATTGTGAGGTCTCTCAAAGCCTTGGAAAGGTCCCATGCATGAGCTTCACAGAATATTCTCTTCTGGATACAAAGCATGACATAATGAGAATTGTTACTGAAAAATATGACTAAAAGTGTACATTTATATACTAGTAGAACTTTAAAGCAGAGGCCATTAGCCCAAATGCCTACAAGCTTCAGCAGGCAATACAGCAGGAGATAACACAGGGGGGATGCTGGCTGGCCAATCAGGGAGAACCTGGGCACCAAAGCAGTTTCATGAAATCATTCAAGATGATCTTGAGTTAAGAAAAGTTTATCAATCTAAATACTGTTTTCTAGATTTTACATATTCATACACTCGCAGAGTATGTAATTACATGAACCTTGTGTCTATCAGGCTGTAGGATACCTCTAAAGATCGATTGTGCCTTCTTTCTTTTAAAATTTAAAGTGTAGCTGAAATGGAATATGAACCCAACAAATGTTGAATAAATGCCTATTTAACAGCAATACACCCGTTATTCCCTATCTTTATTAAATTGGCCAGATGTCCTCTATTAAGATCGATGGTTGATTTAAGGAAAAATGAAAGGAGACACAGATAAAAGCTTGCTTTGTAATGTAGTTTGTACAACTGACAATAAAAATTTTGTTGCAGGACCCATCTTGAAGATCCAAATATACTCTAAAACATCCTAATAGCACCCAAAGAGTTCTATAAGTCAAGAAAAGGCAGACTAGCTATCCAATATAAAACACACAAAAATGAAAACCTTTAAAAAGGAATCCTCAATGGCAAATAAGTACATGACAAAACTTTGACCTCAATTACACCTGGCGCCGTGGTTTCTGGAGATGAGAGCTCTCTGTTCTGATTGAGATGCCACGTTCCGATGCTGTTCTGAAGTTGATCTGACCCCACTCTCAAAAAAGTCAAATTCTGCTGCTCAGCTTTTCAATAGCTGCTTTAAAAAAAAATAAATACGATGAACACCAGTTCAAAAACAAATGGATCCTCTAGGCCAAATTAAAATACTGTACTGAGCAAACAGTAGGAATAAGCTTTTTGATGTGCCCTCCTGAGTGCTTTTGCAACATTCCTCAACTATCTCAGTATATGAAATGCCAGGCAGTTCTGATGAGGTAGCTGGGGCTGTCAGTACACAGCTCGGCACGCAAATGTGTGGGCCAAGGTGGGATAAGATGGAATTATCATTACAGCCAAAGAGAAAGTTTACAGTCACTTCCTGACCCACTTTGCCACGCCAAAACAGACGATTATAAATTACTGCCAATCAAATAAGGTTTGTGGAATATCTAAAATAATAGAGGACATCTGGTCAATTTAATAAAGACCAAGGAACGGTGAGCTAGTCCAATATATACTCGCATGTCGTACTTTAAAATCATTTTTCTGCTTTCCATAATGGAATGAAAGGGGCTGTGAAGTAGAAAGGAAAATGCAAACTAAACAATACGTGCCAAAGATAGAGGATTTACTAAAGTGCTAGGCATAAAATTATAAACCAACTTCTATCTGTGTTGGAGACAAGAAAATAGCTCAACAGAAGACCCTAAAATTAGGAGATTGGTCATTTGCTGCTTTGTATATTTGTGGTTTTCTACACCAACCCAAACTTTTCCTAAAGCAATGACTCCCAGCTTTCCTGGGTCCTAAGACTACATGCCAGGTTAGCATCAGGGCACAAACAGGGGTAAGCTGCACTGCTACTTTTTTCACATCTCGCTCTCCAGGAATTCTGTATATGTGTATGGAAGGGTATCCACCCAAATTAATAAAATGCTCTACATTTACCCAACATATTCTTACCTATCATTAATTATTAAGCTTCTCCCTCACACCACAAGCAAAAAATAACTCTAAATCAATCACAGATCTAAATGTAAGATTAAGAACTATAAAACTTACAAGAAAATATCAGAATAATCTTCTTGACCTTGGCTTAGGCAATAGTTTCTTCAATATGACACCAAAAGCACAAGCAATAAAAGAAGAAATAGATAAACTAGACTTGATCAAAATTAAAAAAAAAATGTGCTGTAAATGATACTATCAAGAGAGTGAAGACAATCCACACAATGGGAGAAAATATTTGTGAATAATATATCTGATAAGGGACTTGTATACAAAATATGTAAAGAGCTCTTACAACCCAGTCATAAAAAGACAAATCAGTTAGCAACTGGGCAAAGGATCTGAATAGACATTTCTCCAAAGAAGATATAAACAAGTGAATAAACACATGAAAAGGTGCTCAACATCATTAGTCATGAAGGAAATGCAAAATAAAATCACAATAAGATACAACTTCATACCTAGTAGGATGGTTATAATAAAAATAATAGTAACAAGTGCCAGAGAGAGTGTGGAGAAACTGGAACCCTCATCCACTGCTGTAAGGTATGTAAAACGGAACACCTGCTGTGGAAAACAACTTAGAAATACCTCAAAAGGCTTAACATAGAAACACCATATGATCTAGCAATTCTACTTCTAGGTACATACCCAAGAGAAATGTAAATATACATCAATGCAAAAATCTGTACATGAATGTTCATAAAGCATTATTCATAATAGCCAAAAAGTAGAAGCAACCAAATGTCCAACAAATGATGAATAAAGAAAATTTGATCTAGCCACATAATGCAAAATTATTCCACAATTTTTTATTTTGGAAGAATGTAGTGATATAGTGTGGATGAAAACAGTATGATAAGTGAAAAGAGCTAGTCATAAAAGACCACATACTATATGATTCCATTTATATGAAATGTCCAGAATAACTAAATCTATAGGAACAACAAAAAAATTAGAGGCTGACTAGTGAAGGGGGTGGGAACACAGAGTGACTGCTAGTGGGTGCAGTTTTTTGCAGGGAGGTAAAATGTTCTAAAGTTAAATGTGGTAATGGATGCGCAACTGTGAACATACTAAGAACTACTAAATTTTACACTTTAAATGGGTTAATCGTATGGCATGAAAGTTTTATCTAAATAAAGCTATTAAAAATGGATCTCACTTCTGGGTACATATCTAAAGGAAATAAAATCAGTACTTCGAAATGATACCCTCACCCTTATGTTCATCGCAGCATTATTTACGATAGCCAAGATATGGGGAAAAATACTGAAGTGTTTATCGACAGATGAATGGATAACGAAAATGCAGTATATATACAGTGAAATATTATTCAGCCATGAGAAAGGAGGAAATCCTGTATTTGCAGCAATATGGACCTTGAAGGTATTATGCTAAGTGAGTTAAGTGAAACAGAGAAAGACAAATATGGCATGATCTCACTTACATATAATAAAAAAAGAAAAAAAATTATTTAGGCTTCTGGGTCACTATGAAAGACAGGGACACAAGTTTGCCTCCTCTCCTTCTCTAAGTCCTAATAAAACAGCAATGACAAATTTCAGAAGAAAATAAATTCATAACTGTGCTGAGAAAAAAAGGAACATTATTAAGCTGGAGACTCAATGAGTTTGTCAGTCTAAAAGAGATGGGATTATAATCATAAACAAAATTAAACAGAAGTCATAACCTAGACTAACCCAGAAGGCCTCAATTATCCTAACAGTAAAGCCACCGAGAAGCTAAAAGCTCAGTGTTGGCAGGTATCCATACCTGGAGTGGGAAGCAGAACAGATGTCAACTGTGATTAACTTAAGAATTATCTACAGAGCAGCTTCCCATGTTGGCCCTGCTCCCACCTTCCTCCCCTACCCAGAGGCTTGTGGCATCAGGACTTAGCCTGGGTATAATATAACAGGAAGCCCACCCACCTGCCCCTGTGTCAGTCCACACACCTCACCTCACCTCACCTCACCTCACCTCACCTCACCTCACCTCATCAAGATTCTGCTCAGCCTTCCTCTACACACAGGGAAGAGGCCCATTGGGAATGCACACTCCACACATACAGAGAAATCCTAGCTACTTATATTTCTGGGAATTCAATTTTTCACTCATGCATATGAATGGAAAAACAAGATCCAACAGACATTTGAGGAAAAACAATGGCTTCCAAAATAAGTTCCAAGACTTGGTGAAACAGAACTGATCCTGGATGAAGCAGAAACCCCAGAAACAGAAAGTAATCTAAGAAAAAAATAATTCAAATTAATTCCTTAGAGAGATGTAAGATAATAATGCATCCATAAAAAACAGACAGCAATGAGAAACGAGTAACTGAGGAACAGAAAGAGCTCTTGAAATTATAAATATAATTATTAAAAGAAAAATTTTATTAGGATATTTTAAAATAGGAGAGAAAAATCAAGAGACCAAAAAAAAAAAAATTAATCTAATCCAGAAGAACCAAATTCCATCTAATAAAAATTTCAGAAGCAAAAACCATTGGATTTAAAAATCTAATCCAGGAAAACTACATCCATATAATAGAAAATTCAGATGTAAAAATCATTTAAAAAGTAGAGAGGGGATAATCAAAAAATAACAGAACAAATGTTTCCAGAGCTTAGGAAAAACATGACTGAAAGGGCTCAACAAGTGCCAGGCTGAGAGAACAATCAAAAACTCACGCCTCCTGACATGTCAGAGGGCTGGGTAAAGGGAACCCTTCAAAGCATCCAGAGAGAAGGAGTGGGTCACACACAACGGAGCGAGCATCAATCCCATCAACAACGACGGATGCCACGGAGAGCGAAGCCATACTTCAGAGTTCTGAAGGCAAATGAACTGAACCCAGGTTTCCGTTCCAGGGAAATGGGCAAAGAAACATAAAAGCGAAATAGGTCATTTCAGACATATGAAGCGTTAGGAATGTCACCCATCCCAGAACTTCTCCGGAAGTGTTACTAAAGTATTACTCTAGCAAAAAAATAAATAAATAAAAGAATCCAAGAATGCCTGGAATCCAAAAAGCAGCACATCTAATCAAGAATGCAATCAAGAATTTTGTTAACGTCTAAAGAGAGCAGCTGCATAAAGGCCTAGAAAACTTTTGGCACAAATCAGATCAAGTTATCAGAAGGTTCTAAGAAGAATGTCTTTAAGATGAAAATGAATTAATTGCTCATTACAAATAACATAGTTACACCTAGTGATAAAGTGAAGACATAACAACCCACCAGGGAGTGTAACAATGGCTGCCCCACTCGCTCTCCTTACTGTCTCCTCCCTGCTCTCCTGGGCAGTATATTGTTACCAGCAGAGGTTACAGACACAGAATCTACTTCTCTTTCACTTCGGTCCAACTACACTTGGATGCTACATTCTGTAAAGGCCGGTGCTCGGTTTTCAGTTTTTAAGTAAACCTACAGGAAAGCACAGAAGGCTTTGTTAGTTACAGAACAAAATGCAAACGCCATGTGCCTTGTAAGAGTGAGGGTAACACGGATGGAGGCTTAGCACGGGGAAGAAAAGCTGGAGGGGAAACGCAGACAGACCCACTGCATCCTCATTTTACATTCGTGTCATGAGATGACTCTTAGAATTGACGGCTTAAGAAACAGTTTCAAACATTAATATTTAAAAACTATAAATGCAACCAAGAGAAAATAAAAATACAACTTTGGGTATGGGGGGTGAATGGAATATGTGAGCCAAATTCTTCCTCTGTCATGCTATAGAATTCATAGATATTTTTAAAGATAGATTAAAAATACAGATGTAAGCAATTATCCATGAGACAACCACCATAATAAGCTTTAAAAGCAAAAGTAGAAGGAAAAAGAGAATAGGAAAAAAAGCAATAACCAGTGGTCACTGTCACTGGGAAGGAGAGAGGCGTGGAGTCCTCAGTTCCAGGTGAGAGTCAGGCCTCAAGTTTGGGAAAGACCCAAGCGGTCTCCATGTGCTGCTCTGAGAGGGACAGAAGCGGTAAGGAAGGTGGCTCTCACTTCGGGGTGTACACACTTCACTAAAGCTTGTATTTTTCAGATTACACACAAGTATTATTTTGGTAATAAAAACCTAAAATTCATATTTAAAATAAAAAATAAATGCCTACCTCTGGGGGACTACAGGCCAGTCAGTCCATTTTCCTCTATCAAATCTGGTAGATTTGTGTTTAAGACAATAATTAACACTGAAGAGTGTTTGGGAGGTGAATGTCAATGCACTGCAAGGGAGAATCTGAACTGGAACAATCTTCTGTTTAAGCAATTTGTGAAACGGGGATTTCAGCGTTGTTCGATACTCTATCCCCAATACCCAGAACAAGGCCTGGCACACAGTAGCCGCTCATGTATTTACTGAATAATTTAGAAACGTGTGGGCACTTCTGGGCACGGAACATACAAACAGAAAAAAAATCACAAGCAAACTTTACCAAAGTGAGAATACAGAGCTTGCAAAGACGGATGCTCCTTTTTTCCCTTTCTTTTTACTTTTCTACAGATAACATTTAATAAGCAGAAGAAAAAAAAAGTAGAGATCAAAAAAGAGTTTGTCCCTATCAAACGTAAACCCAATAACGTGCACGTAACCCAACCATTTTTTTTTTTAATTTCACTGTCTATAGCTTTCATTTTCTGTAAGTTATATTTGGTTCCCATTCAAATAGCCAGGTCCCTACTTCCTACATTCCTCATTTGTCATAATGGTTTCTTTTCCCTCTTTATCTTTTAAAGAAACCTATTTTATAGTTTCAGAATATTCTGTTACCTCTAGTCCTTTGAGTCTCGATTTCCCTACCTGTTGTGTTTACTGACTTTCCCTCCCATGAGTTCCTTCCTTTTTGCAGCCTGTATCATTTTGGGGGGAGCTCATCATTTTTAGAGATTATTGACATAACTGTGAATATGGGAGTCATCTATATCCTAAACTGTGAATGGGTCTCTCAGCGAGGTTGTCCAGTTACGACAGCAATAACCTGTGGACTGGGTTTCACCAGTTCCGTCTCAGTTCTGTGTCACTTTCTAGATATCATAGGAAGATACAGTGGGCTCCTACCCCATCTGTGCTGCAGGCTTGGGTTTCAACTCCATGTGAGTGACTCTTCTTCCCTCCTCAGAGCTCTGGAAACCAGTGTACCAATCCCCAGACTCTCATCTCCTCCCTGCTGTAGGAAAGCCATGGTGAGTGGGAAGTCTGGAAGGCACTGTTGCCCAGCCCCTAATGAATACAGGCTTTATGGCAGGCCCCAGGTGAGGCCCCTATGGGACCTCTTTTTTTTTTTTTTTTTTTTCATCTCTTTGCAGTTCAGGGCAGCTCTGTGAATATTCCCATAGCTGACTGAAAGGAAGAGGGGACCCTACCGCTGGTGACTCGTTGCCTCCTCATTAAGTCAGAGCACCACTAATGTTACAGAGCTTAGTGCTTCTCAACACTTACCAACTACTGCTCTCGTTCTTGTAAAGCTCCGGAGAGCTGCAACAGCTGCCAGGAAAGCAGCAGGGAACAGAGAAACCAGAGGAGCATGGGCCCCTCTTTCCTTTCACTATATTGATGAACCGATAACGAGAATTCAGATCTCACTTCCTAGCAAGGGATCCTTCCTGCTGTTCACATGTTCTCCCATACCCATCCAACACCCTAAACTCTTGTCACTGATTCAAGATCCCTGCAATAGGTTCCAGCTTGAAAAGAACCTTGCACTGTTTTCCCTAGAACCTCCCACCTGAAGTCCCTGCTCAGCGGCAAAGGCTAAGCCTCTCTCCCTACAGAAGCGACACTTTCCTTGGGCCTAACTGGGGATCATGAACCAGCTGGCCTCTCTGATCTTGAGTGATGCCACCTGAGTATCTTTGGGGACGCGTTCTAAAGTCACGGTCAGCATTTCCATTTTCCCAGCGGGCTGTTTCTGGGGCACTTAAGACAGTTTAAGTCACTTATTTAATCCACTTACAAAAAAAAGTGGAAGAGGTATGTCTATCTATCAAATTCAAATGGAAACAATGTCCTACACTCTCTACTACCTTCCCCTGTGGTCTTCTGAGTTTGGGCCATGTTTTGATGACAGATGAATGGCCTTTACAACAAACAAACAAACAAAAACTTTAAGAGTATTTTTTAAAATGATAAAAAAGTGCCATCATTTATTTGTGAAAAGTACTTTCCAAAAAGTCAGTATAAACTTGCATCTTTTACTCTCCTATGGTAAGCAACAGCTTCTGATGTTAATTCCAGTTTCTAGATCCATCCATCCTGATTTATCTAAAACCGTACTTGTCACTTTCTTTCTATATATCACTTCCTTTCTTCATATCTGGATAAAAGAGTTTGGATAAAATGCAAACGCTCTACCCAGCCTCAGAAGGCTCTATATGGTTCTGCCCCTCTCTTAAGGGTTAACTTCTTTAACTTGTCCCACGGATATGCTTTGCAAATCAACCAGGCTAGTCTCCTCCCTCTTCCTCAAACAATTTACATTTTCTGCCACCACACCCTTGCTCATACCATTCCCTTGATCTGAACTGCCCTCTCCAAAACTCTATTAGTCATAATCCTAGTCATTCTCTAAGAGCAAGTTCAACTTCCATCTCCTCATGAAGTCATCACCAGCACAGGAGAAAGTGGTTGTTTCCTCCACCAGTGACTTAGAGACGTTTCTCTCTGACCAAAGAACAAGCCCCTAAAGGGCAAGGACTGTGTCTTCTACTTCTCTGTATCCTCACAGTGCCCAGCACACAGTAAATGCCCGTTAAAGAGATTTGTTCAGTGAATGCATGCATTCACACCTGCAGAATCACATCACACCGAGCAAATGACACAAACCATTTTTACCAAGGCAAATAAATATTATTTTGATTGGCCTCAGTTATACAGGGAAATCTCCTCAAAAGCTATAAGTAAAGAAGAACCAAACTCACCCACCAATAAATCAGGGGACAATGCATACATTTGATATTATTTCTACATAGCAAAGTAAAAATATTTTATCAGAGTTTAAAAAAAAAAGACTTAATTAGCAAAGAATCGCAATGTGGCATTCAAAGCTAAGGCCATGATCATTATTCTAACTCTAATCAGTATTCTCTGTCTCAGAAATAGTGAATAGATGATTAAGTGCCTCAAATCTAAAGCCCAGCATAGTTAGGTATTTATGCTACACAAAAAATAGCAAATTAGGACATTGTGATAAAAGCAGAAAGATTTTTTAAAAGTAATTTAGCTGTTTCGTACTTTATTAACCGTCTCCAACTATTGAAATATCTAATAAATATCATTAAGGCAAAGGGAATTGGTAAATGAC
The DNA here is from genome assembly GCA_030015415.1 of Cynopterus sphinx. Taxonomy (NCBI): domain Eukaryota; kingdom Metazoa; phylum Chordata; class Mammalia; order Chiroptera; family Pteropodidae; genus Cynopterus; species Cynopterus sphinx. The sequence continues at coordinate 47,373,575 of CM057381.1, forward strand.
AGTATATGCACTGCATTCTTCATACCCCCAAATACTATGAGGTCCATTATATAATCCCATCTAACATGTAGAAAATGCATAGTTATTATTTGACTTTTTCATCTGAACAACAGTTATATTAGGTCAGATTCTTTGTCTACCCAAAGAGAAATCAGGCTCAGTCAGTGACAGAGTTGAGGAAAGTCAGGTTTGTACTCCTAAATGTCAACTTCAAAGGTCAGGGATATGATGATTATGATAATGATGATAATGAAGATGATGATGATGATGATGATAAATGATGACACAGCAAACGCTTTTACAGCAGTCATTACATGGTTCTGAGATCCTTACATACACCAATTTATTGAATTCTCAAAAGAATTGTAAGACATGTGTCACTATGATGCCATTTTACTGATGAGAAAACTGAGGCACAAAAAGATTAGGTAACTTACTCAAGGTCACATATCTCAAAAGTTACAAGGTCAGACTTGAACTCAGGAAGTCTACCTCCAGTACACGTACTATCCCTTTCCTGTATTCTCAAGACAGGCTGATGTTCCTGATTGAGTGGTACTTTTGTGTACCTGCATTAGTGCTTTTCTATCTCTGTGAAACCTATTTGCTTTAATAATTCATCAAAACAATTTTACTAAAATCTAGAATTCAGAAATGTAGGATGTGATTCTTGTACCCTGTTCTAGGTAATCTCAAGCCAGTTCTTGGTTTGAAGAATTCTCAGCTTCTGAGATTTGAAATTTCACTGGTTCTTCCTATCTGTCACCTAAAGGAGGAGGGTAAGGACACACTTACTGGTATCTGGAGTTTTCTCTTCCAATCTGCCAAATAAAAATTCGTATTTGGCCTTGGCAACACTCTGGGAATGTGCTGACGCATTGTTAACCCAAACAAATGTCTCTGCCTGCAAAATTAGAACAAAACAAAGATATCGTTAAAAACACATCATAAAGTAAACCAATCAACAGGAGGATGGTTAAGCAATTAGGACATACCTACTTGAGAGTCTGCGATATGGCCATTAAAAATGAAACATGAAAAACATACACGACAAAATGCAGAACACAAGATCATCACTGCAAGGTTACAACTATATAAAAAATGTTAAACATATGAACATTTATAGGGGAATAAGAAAGATATGAAGAGTTTGACTTGACTGAGAGGCAGAATTATGGTGGAATTTTTTAAAATTAGGTTTATATTACTTTTCTGCAATTAGAACACTGTATTTTATCTCTAGACACACAATTTTCCAAATGATAATCATTACCCACAGCCCATAGCAGGAACATTTCTGTGTGTGGGTTCTGCTAAAGTGTTCCTACAAAAAGGAGTCTTTCCTCAAAAGACACCCCATTTTTATTTAATCAGGAACACCAGTCATCCAAACAACGCACAGAAGTGCCAGGCATCCTTTTATACTAATTAACCTAAATTTGAGCATCTGTCCCAGTGTCCTTTGGAATTCCTCAAAGTACATATTTGAAAGAAAAACTACACTGGTAACTGTGAAAGTGGTTCACGTGATAATTCTAAATTCCTATAACCTTTTTCTTCATTGCTTTAGACAACTGACAAAAATCAAGAGTGCCTCCCTTCCATGGCCTATGATTAATTCAGAATAGGTAACAAGATGGAAATTTCAAAACACAAAAATATTTAACCTAGTCGAATCAGAGTCATTATCCTGCCTCTTTCCTCCAAACTCAAAAATTAACCAGGATCCAGACATCACTCACACTGGTTTCTAATTTAATGAGACATCTTTTCTCATGTCTGCGCAGCAGATGACCATTCACTTTAAGAGAAAGGAACATGAAGAGTCTTATCAGCAACCAGGCAACTATTTCAAAGGGGAAAAATTTTATGCCTTCTGTTCATCCTTTGGAACAGAAATGATTGACAACAGTGAAAAGGCCATGGCTGGGTTATGATGAACTCTATCAGCCCACTGCTGACAGGTTCAGTGGGCAGGCCTCGATGTGTTCTTGTATACCAATATCAGAGAACCAGCTTGTATAATTTTGAGATTAGCAATTTCTTAAAATAACTCCACAACCATTTAATGTTCATAAAGTGTAAAATTTATCTTTCTGGAAAAGGTACAGGCTCCTCTTGGAGCTGTATGCTTGATAATCACAGGTTTTTAATTACCCCTTTCCCCAACAGAGAAGAAAGATTAATTTTCTGATGTGTTTAGGGAGCTTTCGGGCCGGTTAGAGAGGAACTTGGTACCCTCACTCAGGTGGAGTGCTTGGGGAAGGCTCTCTGAGCAGCATCAAGAAGGATCAGTCTGTGAAGGACAGAAACATCTACCTAAGCAGAGGCACAGTCACATGCAATGGCCTTAGAGTATGAAAGAACTAGACTGCTCAAAAACTGAGAGAAGGCTAATGTGGTCACAGAATAGTGGGTAAAGGGGCAAGTTTAGAGACTGACCAGGGGAGCAGCACAGCAGGAAGTAACACTGGAGAGGAAGCAAAGGCTAAACACATACAAGGGCAAGTCCGACGGGAAGACCCAAAGGGTTTTAAACATACAGTGGTCCCTTCACATTTTAAAAACATCATTTACATTTTTAAGAGGTTATACAGTGGTTATAGAGAAAATGGAGTGAGGAGTCCAAATGTGAGAGCATGGAAGCTTAGAGCAGGAGGATGGCAATGGAAACAGAAGTAGATGAATTTCAAATTTATCTAGTAGAGTATTTAGTAGAGAAAATTTACATACATTTTCTGATAAATTGGATTTAAAGAATGAGGGAAAGGAAGAAATCATGGATAATTATAGCAGATAACATTTTCGAACCGCTTACTCCAGGCCAGGTGCTATTCTAATAATTCCACGATACGTGGCCCTCTCGTGTAAGGTGGAGAACAATCCTCTGAGGGGGGCTCTGCTACCATCCCAGTCTCACAGGTGGAGAGAGGGAGATGACGAGTGGGTGAATAATATGTCCAATTGACACAGCCAGTAAACTGTGGATCCCAGATACACATCCTAAATTCAGGACCCACGACCCAGGGAATCTGGCGTGAGCGACGGGGTGCACTATTGAGATGGGGGAATCTGAAGAAGGTACATTATCAATAGCATGAATTTGGCGTCCAGGTGATCTCCCAAGGTCTTAGTAAAGCAACAGAAAAGAAAATTCTAAAGAAAAAGTTCATTACTATAGTGCTAGGAAACAATGCAAAAGAAAAAGATGCCTTTGATGAAGCACCAGTTTTAAGAAAGTTCAAGAAGCGAATTTGGGGGTGTACCCAAAGCCTGAGAACTATTCTCTAAAGGAAGGCTCCTCCCGGGCAAGGGTTCTCAGCCCCAGTTCCATGGGGGCTGTCAACAGGATCCTGGAAGTCTGAAGTCAGATGGGGACGGTGAGGAATAAACACATCTTTATCTTCACTTACCTTAAGCTGAAATTTAGCACTTTCTTTCAAATGTGAATATATGCAACAAACTAATTCTAACTTTTGTCACCAGTAGGAACCACAGCTGTTTATTTCACATAACAGTTACTGCAGATATCTTGAACTATTATTTATACTCATCCCTACTTTAAAATGTCAGTACTAGACTCACCACTAAATCCTATTTTGAATAAATATATTACCATATCACAAATTTAAATATTTTGTTAACCAATAAAATTGGTTTCTTTTGCAGCTCCACATATATCATTATACGCACTTAAAAAGCATTATTCTGGCAAGAGATTCGGTGCTTTACCAGACTGTCAAAAGCGGCCATGGCACAAAAGCAGATTAAGAGAGCCTATTCAAGAGCACCTGGCCTGAAACTGCAGGTCGTGACCACCTACTGGCTTGTGTGATCAGCTGTGTGGGTCATGACCAGACTTTTATATAAATAAGTTCTCACTCACACACTCACACACACACACACACACACACACACACACCCCAGAGTAAAACTGAAAAGACCAGAGTAGATAGCACACAGTAAGCACTGTTTTAGACAACTTACATCTTGCTTGCTCTCTCGGGGTGTGTGTGTGTGTGTGTGTGTGTGTGTGTGTGTGTGTGTGTGTGTGTGTGTGTGTGTGTGTGTGTGTGTGTGTGTGTGTGTGTGTGTGTGTGTGTGTGTGTGTGTGTGTGTGTGTGTGTGTGTGTGTGTGTGTTGGGTTATGATGTAAAATGTATTTCTCCCCATGAGTCATGATCAAAACCGTTGGAAACATACTGCTCTACAGCGGTTCTCAAACGTTAGTACGAATGAGCACCGCCTACAGGGCTTGTTAAACTATGTCCTGGAGGAGATTCTGATTCAGGGGTCTGGAATGTTTGGCCTGAGAATTTGCATTTTCTAGCAGTTTTGCAGGTGATGGTGATGAGATCAAATTTTGTGAACCACTTGCTGTAGACCAATGTTTTTCATACTTTGTTGTATAGATGAATCACCTGGAAATCATGTTAAAATAAGGACTGAGCAGGACTTTTTACATTCCTAAAAAGTTCCCAGGTGAGGCTGACGCCGATCCCTAGAGCACATTTGTGCTAAGACTTGAAAGTGATGCGGAGTCCAAAGCATAGTCAGACTCTCAGAAAAGAGAAACATTTTTTTAAAGGTGGTAAAATAGACTAAAGGGCTCCACTCTAATAAAGCATTCTATACCAGGACATTTGTGGGGGACCCTAGAATCCAACATTCAGGCCCAATCACAGCATTAACATTCCCCCAACTTGCCTAATGAAATAAAATTCATTCTGCTTGCATTAGCTATTCTTAAAGCTGCAACCCCCACTGATGTACCTACCCCCTTCCCACGCCAAGGGTTATAAATCTTCACCCATCTCTACGACAACTTTTGCAGGTCTCTGAAAAACTGTACTTAAAACAATCAGCCTGATGGAAGACCCCTATAATTCAGCACTACTTTTTCCTTCTGTATTACTCACTGAATAAAATATATTCCTTTGCTTTATCATAGTCATTTTAGACACATAAATCTCATTCATAAATATGAAATACGAAGTAACATTAACAAATGGACTGTTGGAGGATCCAGATTTGAACCCTTGCTGGGACTTCCACTCAATCTCACACCAAAGTTTAGTCTGAGGACTTCGGCTTCCCTATCGATAAAGAGTGCTATTCAAATTTACCTCTAAGGTCCCTTCTAATCCTGAAGCACAAAGACTCTTCATACCTCTGAACCGCTTTCACAGGTATTTTATTAACGAGGAATAACACAAATCTTTTCTCTGTGGTAAAATTACAGTGACATGATCGCCAAAACATGCCTGCATTTAAAGTTGCAAGTATACCATTAAATGGACGGGAGAAATAAAATCTCAGTCTTCCATTACACATAGCTTTTCAAATACACACAAAATATTTCACTCACATTATGCAACTCTCAACATGTTACTGATTTTATTACCTATTTTAGACACAAAAGAAACACTATTGATATAAAATAATTCTTCAATTGCCTAGCTACAAAAAAAAAGAAAATGTAGAAGAGAAAGCAGAAAGCTGCAAGCAACATTTAAAAGTAAAAGCAGTTTTCAGTTGACTTGGGAGGAGGATGGGGCCAGAGGAGGGTGGTGGAAATAAAGTTGAGAGCAGAGTCTGAGGAGGGTGGCATGCTTCTTCATTTCCTTATCGTTTCAATTTCAGTATGATGTTCAGAGGATGTGAGCATCGCCTAGTCAAAGTTCAGTATTATAAAGTGCTTTTAGGCCAGAGAAGATTAGAAGCTAAACGAAAGACTATAAAAATAATATTTCAGAACTCACTCAAACGAACACTTGATTCCAACATTCACACTCCACACTTGATCCTGCTCAATCCCATCTGTTCCCATCACCCAGCAGAAGTCAGGCCCATGGAAACGGGGCACAGCTCGTGCCAACTCAAGTGCAGGCAGGGACTGGCAGCTTAGTGCTAATGTTGCAAACGGCCAAGGTTAGGTGTTACGGGCTGAAATGTGTCCCCCAAAACTCATGTTGAAATCCTAATCCCCAGTGCCTTAGATGTGACTGTATCTGGAAACAGTGTCTATAAAGGTCCTCTATGGTGGGCTCGAATCCAGTGTGACTGGTATCTTTATAAGAAGAGATTAGGACACAAGCATACATAGAAGGAAGACCATGTGAAGACACAAGAAGAAGGAGGCCATCTGCAAGCCAAATAAAGAGGCTTCAGAAGAAACAAACTGCTGACCCTTTAACCTTAGACTTCTAGCCTCCAGATCTGTGAGAAAATAATTTCTTTTTTGGCTGTCTAACCCACCCTGCCTGTAGTACTTTATTACAGCAGCCTAGCAAACTGATACATTAGGGAGGGCTGAGAGTTATGAACAGAAGAGAAGTTAAGATGACAGGTAATAAGTCCTATAAACATAAATAAAAAGCATAAAAACTACACAAATGGAGTAAATATTAAACCAAGTTGTATCCAGAGCCTGCTCTATGCTGCTAGACACTGGAACCTGGCTGATCAACATAGGGCCAGACAACCAAGAATCTATAGGAAGATTCCCGCTGAGATCACTAACATCCACTTCCCTGTGCCTTTCACACTGCATTCCCATTCCCTGAAAGGAAAACAGATATAAACTCCATTCTTGACACTGGACACTCACACTCGGGGTCTCATTTTCTGGCTTTGAAAGGAGACTACATCTCTGTCCGTGCAGCATTATTCCTTCTCCAATAAATTTTCCTTTTGTCTCTAACTCTGGCTCGCCCTTGAATTCTTTCCTGCACAGAGTCAAGGACCCTCCCTCTCTCAGCGGATGTAGGGCTTGAGTCCCTACTTGGGGAGATTCACTCTATCCTGCATGACTGTTTAACGGGAACTGGGAGGCTGGGAGAATGGGGTGAAGGGTTACAGAAGTGCAGATTAGTAGTTGATAGTTGGTCATGGGGGTGGGGAGCACGGCAGAGGGAACGCAGTTAGCATTAATGTGATGGCTAGATAGAGGGCCAGGGGAGGGAAGGAGCAATTGGGGGGAACATCTTATGAACTATATAGATGTCTAATCAATGTCCTGTATACTTCAAACTAATTTAAATAAATTATAAAAGAAAAAAAAAGAAATAGAACCAATACAAGTCACACCACGGAATACTCAAAGCGGCTAAGGAAAGGGGGAAGGTGGGGAGAGGAGTGGCTAAACAGGTAGGATTAGTGAAAAGGAATAGCTATCAAGGAATTAGACCCTGCATCCCTACCCCTACTTCACTGGGCAACTGTAACTCCCCCACCCAGGCAAAAGAATTGAGCTTTATTCTCTGGGGAGATTTTCCAAAGAACAGCTCTGGCCTGGGAGACACCAGGCACAATTGGTACAAGGATACCACAGTGGACACGGAGATTTGTCTGCTGGATGTTAAGATGCTTAGACGTCGCTCACCCAGCCTGTGGAATGCACGCTAGACTTTATCCTGCAGGCAGGAGATCTGACGAGTTTTCTCTTCAGAATGCAACTGGCCAAAGGAAGACCTAAATAATTAAATCAGGGGCCCACTAATAAATGGCCTGGGCAGGCCCTCCCAAACTGAAGTTTAGAACTTCCAATTGGCTATTTAGACCCCATTAGAGTCCTTAACTTTCATGATTCTGAGATCTTTTTGAAAATGACAGGCTAGTTTTATTGCAGAATATTCTTATACTTGGGTTTGTCTTTACATTTCCTCATGATGAAATTCAGATTATGCAGCTTTGACAGAAATGTCACAGAAGAAATGCTGTTCTCTTTGCATCGTATGTAGAGGCGCAGGATTCAATTTGTGTAAATATCCTACTCCTCATTACACTTTCAAGTTACAAGTTTATTTACTTTTATCAATACAAACTGAATTTACTGTGACAGCAGTGGGCTGTAATCCAGTACTGTCATTATTTATTCCAATGTTGACGGCCCAGTTTGGCCAGTGGAAGCTCTTTCTAGCTGGCTTCTGTGTCTTTCTGACATGTCCTCATTATTCTCTCAGCACTTCTTTACTTTCTGGTACAGTAGGCGGTTCCAGGCTTCTACTAGAACCAGACATTTCCTAAAAAACAAATGAACAAACAAAAAATACTTGGCCCCTTTTAGTAAAGAATTTATTTAGTCATTAGATATAAGAACTAAATGTTGGATGGCTGGGTGAGCTCATTGCTACTGGGGGTACCTGCTCGGCTATTGGGGCTACCAGCTAGCTAGTAGACCGGCTCAGGGGACAGAGCTAGAGAGTTTTAAACACACACACACACACTCCCCCCCAACCCCCGCACCCCACTGCTGCAGGCTGAATAAGGGCCTCTCAAGATGGCCACATCTTAATCCCAGAAACCTGTGAACGTTGCTTTATATGGCAAAGACTCTGAATATGTAAAAAACTTTCTTGATAGGAGGAGAATATCCTGGATTACGCAGGTGGGCCAAGATTTGAGACAGAAAAGAAGAAACTCAGAGGAAAGCAGAGTGGGAGAAAAGATACTACACTATTAGATGAAGAAAGGGGTTGAGAGCCAAAGAATGCAAGAAATACAACAGCAGCTCTAGGTGCTGGAAATGGCAACGAGATTCCCTAGTCTCCAGAGGAACCAGAGCCCTGCTGGCCCCTTAATTTTAGCCGCTAAAACTCATTTCAGACTGCTGGCCTCCAGATCAATACGGGAATAAATTTCTGTTGTTTTAAGCCATCAAATTTGTGGTAATGTTATAGCAGCCACAGGAAACTAATACACACAGAGAGAAACGTATATACAAATGTATGCTTTTATATCTATTTTTATTTCTATATCTATCTAATAAAATCATGAGTCACACTCATACGTTTTCTGTAAATATACTTCTGCTTTCAAGTACAAATGAATGAGTTAATGAAAAAAATCATAAGAGAGTAATTGTTATTCCACCTATACTGTTCCTTGTTAATGCTGTTCATCCAAATATACCTTGCTCTCCCACTATACTTAAGGAATTTGTATTTCTGAAAATAAAATGCACTCGTTCAGTTTACCTGGCTCTTAAGAGAGGGATTCAAATGCTGTCATGTGCAGCATTTTTCCCTTCAAAAATATATTTGACATATGCCTGTATATAAACATGCAGAAAAAACATCAGTGTTTAAGAAGAGGAGGCTGGCCCATATAATTTGCGATTCCCCTATAACCAGGCCCTACTGCCCCTGACACGTTAATCGGATAAGTATTCCAAAAGCCAGTAACAGCACCAAGCAAAATGGGGACACAGAGCCTCTCAAGAGCAGAAAGGGGCCAAAAACAGCCAGGAAACAAATGGGGTAAAAGAAAAGCCAAATCTTTGACTTTTAAAGGTTAGAAACAGCATGGAAACCAAAGGGCAGAGCAGGAAATGGGACGGTGAGGCCAAGAGAAGGGAGTAGGAAAAGCACCACTCAGCTCCTCACCTACCCACTGTCCAGCCCCACTGCCAGCCTGTTTTCACTGAGTGAGCACAGAGACAAGGGCTGAATGGACTTTTTAAAAGCCCTGGAGGTCCATTCTCATCTTCACACCAGCTGCTGCCTATTCACTCTGCCCATTTCCTGAAAGCATACTCCCCTGGGACAGGAAAAGTAGGAGTTCTGCGGCTCCTTTAGGCTCAGAGTCAGGAAAGCCAGCCTAATGGGGCATGGCAGCAACTCCAGAGGCCCGGTCACCAGCTGCCTCCCATTGACATGCACGTGAAGGAAAAGGGAAGGACGTAAAAGCAAACCTTTGGCTGACTCAAAGGATTCTGCCCTCGGTAATCTGTACCTTGGAATCATTTTAGTTGTCTTCTGGCCAAACAGGAAGATTATATCCCACTTCTATGAATTGTGCCTGTCCTGGGCAAGGCTTTGAATTCAAAACACATTATGACTTATTATAAACGGTGATAGCAGCTTTTTATTTTTGTAACAAAGCCTCCAAAAAAAATCAAATGGTAACACATAGGGATCCAGTTTTCCTCACAGCTCCTTCATTAAGGCACCAAGTAAAGGGTTGGAGAGCTTCAAAGGAAGAATTTCTTTTAAATTTCTTTTAAATTTACCAACCAAATAGTATTAGTTCACAATATACCCTCTGCCTTTCCTACCATTTGACAATCAGTAATGACAGGTGGGTGAGCCCTTTGACAGCCATTGTACAGACCCAGTAATTTAAATCTGCTTTCTCACTTTCTTGTTTCCCTACCTACTACCTACCTTTCTCGCCTTCCTCGGGCTTTGGACCTGTATGCTTCTGATAATGTATAAAATTCATAAACAAAGATACTGGTTTAAAAGGAAAACACATTTTTAAGCCTTTGGACGTATCTCCTTACTTGGTACAGACTTCAGGTTCCTACTCAGGAGGCTGGAGCTTTCTACATACAGACAGCACTGAGGATGGAAGTTAGGGAACGCGGAACTTTAAAAAATAGGCCAGCAAAATCAGAATCTCTCTAAGGAAATCCAGGACTTTGAATAAAGAAGATTCACAAATGCTCCCGTATGCATGCAAAAAAAAAAAAAAAGGAGGAAGGGTAGGTACTGAGAGAGATGAAAAAAGTACCAGGAAAAAAGAAAAAAACAACAATAACAGGCAGCACACAAAGCAGATTACAAGCTCACAGTAAGTGTTCACAAATATTTTTGCTGAGTCCTCAGCAACCTCAAAAGACCTTGAAACCCTGACAGAAATGCCACAAAGAAATTACATAAATGAAAACTATCAGCCTCATTCACCTAAATCTAAGCTTTGCAAAATACAAAATTATCTTTAGTTATTTCAAAGCTTCCACTAACTTCTGAAACAAAATTAAGTCCATTCTAATTGTTTAAAAACGTACCATTTGACATTTTGACAAGGGAAAAATAGGTATTAAATGTGAATTCAAGGTGGGAATCTTGAGAGGTAAGTGTCTTCATACCTTAGTTTGCTACATCTTTATTCTCCTTAACTTGACAGTCACCTCTGGGTGGCAGCTACGTATTTTTGTGAAACGTGTAACACCTAGGACTGGATCTTACAAATACGACATGCTAAAGATTGTTCTCGACTAAGGCAGAAAAATCAGCCTTAATTTTCTTTTCCTTCAAGGAGCTATGTGAGTGATCAAATAAAATAACCCAACATCCTTTCATCTTGCAAAATATAACTAAGTCATTTACCCAACCAACATGAATGGAGAAGAAAGTGCTCCTGGGCAAAAACAAACATTCTGAAAGTCATAAAATCCAGGCTGCAATTTAAGCTAAAATAGCACATGAAATATTAGAAATAATTTAATCATTGCATTAATTTCAACCAGAAAATATATGGTCTACCTAAATTTTACCAAAGCAAAAATCTCCAAACACATGCCCCTTTGAAAAACACCATGAGTTTGGCAGCACAAAGAAAATCAGAAGAGTCAGGTCACCCCCCTGGGGAAGCATCTGGTTCTGTCTAAAGGACATAAATCCTGACCAGATGATATCAAGTATCTCAACTCTGGCTGTAAACAGATGCCTATTAGAAAGAAATATGCATGAGCCAAGGTAAAAGGATCAATAAAACACACATCTGTCATGTCAAGGTAAAGAAGGATAACAAAGAGACCATCAGATCCTGAAAACAGAAATTTAACAAAAAATTTCAAGTCGATTCTTAGGAAAATAACACTAGTCACCAAATGCCTTGATGAATTTTTTCAATAAATTAATTTCATCAAGTGTTAATTTAAAATTATATAGAAAAATGAAATATATTATGTGGGCGCTTAATACCCTTGGTGATTGCCAGTAAAGTCATTTTTTCATGTCAAAGGCAAGATGTATTAATTGCCCAATTTGCCACTGATAACATCTCAGCATCCCAGCTTCAGGAAAGTCCTGATGGGTAGTCTATAGGTAAAAGATGTACACACACTGACAAAGGAATCTGGATTTCGATTATTTCCAAAGACGCCTGCTCTTTGAATTTAAGCAGTTAGGATACTCACCTTACCTGAAATACTATAAAGTTCCCAATTTACATATTCAGTTTTTACGAATGGACTATCCATTCGTAAGCCAAAATGAGTAAACTCAGAAACAAACTGCTTACATAAGCATGTTAAAAGTAGATAACTCAGGACTTTGAAACGCTTTTAGGTCCCATTTGGTCAATTACCTCTTTGGGAATATCAAGGTGTACACTGGTGCCCTGACAGAGTTCATCAGCCTCCCCCACAGAAGCAGGCAATCCAAGAATTGTCTTGTTCTGACTCATGCTTGAGAAAGATAACATAGGAGGAGCAAAACATTCTGGAGCAGTGTTTCTGCTGGTCTAGGAAAAACCTGTAACAGAGGACCTATGGTGCTTGTGGAGAAGCTGCAGATTACTGAGCTACTCAGGCCCACTGAACCAAATTCCTGGAAGTGATGCTGGAGAACCTGAATTTTCCCCCAGTTCCTCTAGCTGACTCTTGGGCATGTTGCAGTTTGAGAGCTACTATTCTGGAGCTCAATGGCAGATACCACTGAGCCCTCAAAAAGTACCAAGGCCAGCCGACAGCAAGGAACAAAGTCCATGCCTCTTAGGTCACCTCCACCATCCCTACAACACAAACTACAACCACAGTACGCCTGTGAAAATGTACTGTTAGGCTTTGTGGGTATTTTACAACTGACGTTAGGTCACTGCCATTATCAATGGCTTTAAATTTGTGCAGCAAGTGAGAATGGTGCCATTAGCCTTAAAGTTGCATGTGGACCCACGCAATACAAAGAGTACAGTATGGGAAAGTGCCCCTTGCTACACAAGGCAAGTTATCCTCAGAAAGGCTGGATTTCCAACTGACAATGCACGAGCTAAAGAATAATGAGTGAATGCAAATTACCTTTGTTCTTAAATACAGAACACTGGAGAATGAATGATTCATCAAGAGATGTCTTCACTTTTACACTTTTAAAGACGTTTACACACACCCTACTCCCCACCCACACACTACCTACATACCCCACAGTCTCTGAGCACTAGAGCTTCTGAGCATTAGAGGCTCGTTCTTTCTATTTTTACATCTATAATTAGAATATAAAAATAAAATAAAATCTATATTTTTTTAGGTTGAGTTCAAATAATATTTATGCCTTACTGTTATTAATAGTTAATTTTAAGAATGCTTGTTTGGGCTTGCTGCAAACCTAGAATCTGACTTGTTTCTGTGGAAAAATAAAAGCAGAGTTCCAAATAATGAAATTATACAAAACTTTTGAGATTCACATATGAAAGTCAGAGATTGCCTATACGTTTTATTTAGACATAAGATAAAATCTGGTTAACTGAGGTTGACAGCTCACATCAATTCATGAGCAAAGACTACTGATGAAAGTCTGATTACAGAGCCCTAATTTTGCTTGGGGGAGCTGAGAACAAATCATCTCTGTACAGGAACAAATTAATTAAAAGTAAAATGAGGTGGTGGTATAACACTCTGCTTATTTGGAACACAATAATCCAGCAAACACATATTGAGGACATAGATTTTCACAGTGCCCGAAGTATATATGTTTAAAAGTCCACGCAATTTCATATGGACAATTTGGAGGAATTTCATTATTTTCTAACTCTTGTAAGACTCCACAATTTATTAGAGAGAAGGGCTAACAGCGAACAGACACTATCAAAAATCAAGAATCACAACCACAAGTCTGACAGTGAAGACAAATAATAAAAGACAAGCACAGACTTAGATTAAATGTTTGCAAGGTATATTTAAAATATCCAAGTTATAACAAATTCCAACAAATTAATAGAAAAAAAACACATCAACAGAAAAAATAGGGAAAAAGATAAAAAGAATCTGAGAAATGTCAATACAAATGACCAATATTCATTGAATATTGCTCAACGTTGAATTTGAATGATGCTCAACTTTGCTAATAATCAGTGAAATACACATTGAAACTAAAGTTACCATTTTTATCCAATATATTGGCACAGATTAAAATTTATGAAATTTTTCATAATTTATTCATTTGGAAGGATCAGTAGTCTAACTTTAGATGGTTTTTCAGAGAATAAAGAAAGATAACATATATGGGAAGCACTTAGAATGACATCCAAAACACGGCAAATGTCCAACAGATGTTAGTTGCTGCTGTTATCACTATCATCATCATTATGACTACATTTGTATTTTGACATTGTTTAGTTTACATCTCTCTCTTATTCAACTATAAGCCCTTGAAGAATAGGAATTAAGTGTATATTTTTAGTAACATAATTTTTACTCAATAACATTGTTGATGTATTCATTTCAGTAATATGTACCTTACTTTTTTGATTATATAACAGTCTACGGTATGAATATAACAATTTATTAATTTATCAATTTTATACTATTATAAATAATGTTGTAGTGATTAACTTTCTAGACATTTCTTTACATTCTTTTCTGATTATCAGTTTAGGAAACTCTCCTAGAAGTAGAATTCTGGAAAATGCACACTTAACCCTTACGCTGCCAAGCTGTCCTCCAGACTCCCGAGGGCCTGTGCTAGCAGTGAGTGGGCAAGACTATGTTTTCAACCATGCCTGAACCCCTCTCCAAATCATAGTTCTTAGCACATTTTAGATAACTCATAAGTTGGATACATGGAAGGAAAGGCAGAAAGGAGTTGACAGAAAAGGATATTTCTGGGGAAATAATATCATTTTAGGAAAGACAGGCCATTGGGAAGCACAGAACATGCTCAGAAAGGGACAGCGAGTCCAGTTAAGCTGCCTGGAGGATGCAGAGGGAGGCTCAGAAGAGTGAAACAGATCAGTGCTTCTGAAGTTGCAGTGGGCAAACCAAATACTTAGAGATCGCTCTAAAATTCTAGTTCTGATTCAGTAGACCTAGGGAGGGGCCTGAGATTCTGCATTTCTAACAAGCTGTTGGGTCATGGGCTATACTTCAAATAGTGAGGAAGAAGATGATTACAGAAGAGGCAGATTAGCACTCAAGAGTTTCAAACGTCAGGCTAAAAAGTTTGGACTTTGGTATTCAATTATTTGGTAGTCGATTTAAGAGAAGGGGTATATTAGAAGTTTCTGAACATGGGATATCTAATCATTAGAGAAATATCAGGTAGGAAAAATCCTAATGCCACATTACCAATCAAGCCTTTCTTATATTGATGGTTTGTTTTGTTTGTCACTTTAATATTTTCTCAGTTTTGGTTAATATTGTATATAAACTTGAGGCTATTTTGGCAAAGTATCCATGCTTTACATATATCCCTCTCTAAACTAAATATAATCGTTAACATGGAAGACCCAATTAACAGATAAAAACAAAAAAAATAAGGGTCTGCATTTCCTTATTGCCCTACCCCTTAATCTTCTCTGGCCCATTCAGTTGAGGGCATACTCCAAAGTTCCTGGTCACTGCTTCATCACTGTTTCTGGTGGCAACTAGTGGTCCAGTTAGAGGTCCTATTTATAAAAATGAGACAAGAGTAACCAAATGTTAAGTCTTCCTGCCACGCCCTGTCCCCCTCAGCCCTCCCCACATCATGATTACAACTATTTCAAAATGGATGACTGTCAATTCTTGGAGCACGTATCACCTCAACACGCCCTGAGCTTCCAAGTAAATAATCACCAGGAAAGAATAGGTGACTACACACAACTCAAGAAGTAATTCTAACTCAAGGAAACAAAGTCAAAGGAAAGCATGGCCTAGACAGAGTCCAAATCCCCAAGGGCTAATTCCATGTCATCCATTAATCTCTGTCCTCTCCATTCATCACTAGCATTGGAAAGCTGACAGAGATAGAAGCCAGCATTTGATGGATTCCTTCCCATTATTCATTCCATTACAGCCGGAAAAGAGAGAGTTATAAAAAGAGACAGGAGTAACTTAGGTAGGCTGAACCCCATTCCTGATCTTGGCATTCTGAGGACATCCTCTCAACCCCACAGTAATACTTCAGAACACAGGAGTTTCCAAGGCTCTCATGAGGCTCTCTAGCAGGAAATCACTGCTTGCCAAAGCTTATGAGATCACCAAGTTAATAATGAATGCACTTGTACATGGGGAGAAGTGTGAGTGCAGCTACCGTGACCAAGAAACTGAGTGACCTGTGCTGTAAATGAGTCTCAGTCCAGACTTAGTTCAGACATTTGCTATGGCATGGCACGCTCAGAGAGTGTTGGAATGTACAGAGATGTAACTGATCTGGAAGATACTTTGGCTGTTTCTATCAAAATTTTAGATAGATAGATTAGATAGATAGATAGATAGATAGATAGATGATAGATAGATAGATAGATGATAGATGATAGATAGATAGATAGATAGATAGATAGATGATAGATAGATGATAGATAGATAGATAGATAGATAGATAGATAGATAGATGATAGATAGATAGATGATAGATAGATGATAGATAGATCCTTTCCACAACTCTACTTATAGTAATTTATGACACACACACACACACACACAGACACACACACACAATGCATGCCAAAGAGGATGGTAAAATGAAGTTCACTTCGGCAAAATACGAGAAACAACTTAAATGTCTATCAACAGGGGTCCAGTTAACTATACTAGAATATATTGAAATATAATACAGATATTAAGAAAAGGATAAGGAATATATTATGTGCTGTATATTAGAACTGTATCCAAGATAAAATGATAAAGTAGAAAACAGCACGTAGAATATGCAACTATTTATAGATGAAGGTGTGTGTGATACACAGACTACCTCTGATAAGATTGCCAGGGGAACTTGGTTTCTGAAGTTAGAAACTTTAATTTTATAGGTCCTGCCCTTTTGTATGTATGTATGCATCTATTATATGCCATGTATTATTTCCAATTTGTGTTTGTTTTGTTTTGTTTTATTATTTTTAAAGGTTTCTCAATGCAAAGACTCCTTCAGAGAATCAAAGGAGTTATAGAAAACATCTACACATTTTCCCGAGAGAACATTGAAAGTCAATCTCAAAAAACTAAACAAGAAATTAGCAAAGTGAATCCAATAATATATATATATATATACATAAATAATCCAGCCTGACCAAATTGGCTTTTTCCCAAGAATATGCAGCTGCTTTAATTTTAAAACTTGATTAATATAATTTACCACACCGACAAATGAAAAGAGAATAACCTATATAATTATCAGAATACATGCAGAAAAATAATTGATAAGGTTCAACATCAATTTATTATTTGCAAAAAATGACTTAGTGAACTAGGTATAGACAGAAACTTCTGGAAGATGATAAAGATATTACAAAACAATCCAGAGTAAATATCATAATGGTGAAATTCTCTTCCTATATGTCCTATAATCCAACAATCCATAGAAGGTTAGTGGTGGCTCTTAACTCCTTTTTGAAAGATAACTCCTTTAAAATATCCTACATATGATTTCAAGGTATTTCATGACATCATATACTTTAGAACTTCTAAGGCCAGAAGCTCCATGAATCCGAACTGAAGAGGCCTTGAAGTAATGGTTATTTAAAAAAAAAAAAATGTGTAAAACAGGAATCTGTTCTGCAGAACTATCAGATTCATGGTACTAAAGACTCTACCTACTAAGTGTTCAAACAATTTGGATGGGTTCTCAACCTATAAAGTCAAGTCCACACTCTGCAGCCCTGCACAATCTGGCTCCAATCTCCTTTCTCAACATTTATCTCTCATTGTTCCACTAAACTAACCAATAGTATTCATCTAATCAGTGTTTATTGTTTAATGACTCCATCAACCTTGCCCTCTACCCGCCTCTCCACGCTTACATTCAACCAAGAGAGAAATGGGAGTCAAGACATCACCTTTATACTAACAAAGCTGATTATTTAAAAAAAAAATGGCTATAGATCTGTGACAAGAATTGGCCAGACTTCCCAAGCCAGTCACTGGCACAGCTAGACAACCCCAGGCCACCCTGGCAGGGCCTGGCTGAATAGAGAAGCCCAGCAGGCAATGAGCTGAGATTTTCATTCTTTCTCCCCAATTCACCAATCAGACAAGTCACTCTTCTTTGCGTGGTGGTGCCCTGACTGGGAATTCCACACGAGCCCTGGCAAATGTAGGCTGTCTCACTAATACTGAACTCTTTCTTCAAGGCACTGCACAAGTCCCACCCCTGACCTGAAACTATCCCATCCCAGACAACATTATTCCTTGGAATCCCTACAGCACTTAATGCCTGCACTCCTCCCAGAGTCAACATCTAACAATAGTATCCCCTGTACATACAATGAGCAGTGAATTAAGATGAAATAGACAATAAGTCCCCTGATCCTGGGACTCTGTTTCATCTCTCTTTGAATTTTTTTTTCACTTAGATGCAAGCCCTGAACAAAGATGACACGCAACCCTCCACTGATTTTGAAACTTATTAATGTCAGAATGTGGAGTGTAGTCTTTGATAGGTAAGAAGTAATCCTCATTAAGGGGGAAACATGATTAAGAGATGTTTTCTGAAGATTAAGTCAATGGCATGTCTGGTTACAATACAAGATACAAAGAAGACGTAAGAAATGAGATAAAAGAGAAGAGAGAAAACTAGAGTTATTAGATGTGATTTGGAAAAGGGTTCTTTGAATGTCAGAGTAATAAATTAAAGCAGAAATCATAAAATAATGGAGAGTTGGCCAACAGAGAGCAACTGAATTAAAACAAATCAGGAAAACAGATTAGAAATGCATAAATCTACAAGGTTGCAGTAGGTCACTAGGTGATAATAAACTGATGCTTCCGTGATAATGCTAACATAACAGGGCTATTAAAAATTAGAGGTACTAAGTCATTTTATACCCTTTCGACGTATAAATAACAGATCCAAATTAGATCCTTATTAGAGGTTCAAGTCTGCGTGATTTAAGGAGATGAAAATGAAACTCCTGGGACGAGTTAAAAAGCTTAGCGTAAATATAAAAAGAAATTCTGAGAGATAATCACACTCCTCAAGACTAGACGTTAAAGAGAATACAGCAATTAGATATTTTATAACTCGATTGAAAATAAAAAATTCAGCAACAGAGAAATTTTAGCTAAATATGAAGGAGACACTCTCTAAGCATAAGTATTGTTAAGGAGTGGTAGAAATAACACCACCTTTTTACATTAAGAAGTCTATACACTTGTCAACACAATGGGACAGCAATATATAACACAGAGCAGGTTACAATTTAAGCTATCTGAAGACAAAAGAGGACAAAGACAACAATAAAAGAAGAGCCACAAAAATTAAATATAACAGAAGGTATCTGTAGATACAAATATTCCTCTAGAGAGACCTTTAAAATTGCCATAAAGATCATGAGTCAAACAGCATGATAAATCAGACAGCTAACAAAAATGAGAGTCCTGGCCAACAGTTCAAGCTCATAACAGACATCCTTTGCTTTCCTAACGAAACCATGTAAAATCTATGACATTTTCATTTTACAGAAATTTTATTAGTTTCAAAATGAAGATAGGTCAACGGTGATTCTCAAAATCATGTCATGCCTTTCGGAAATCCCTTTAAAAAAAATGCCTCCAACATTAAAAACTTTAGAAATCTTCAGTTTGCTTTAAAGTTGGGAATATATGACAATACAGGCACAAAACAAAAGGCATTTTGGAGGAGGAGGAGGAGGATAATGTTGTTTTTGGGAAAAAATGGCACGTTATACTGTTAATACATCTCCAGTGAGATGTCTTTTCTTACTGGGTAAAAAGATCAGTCTCAGGTTGAGATAAAACTGGGAGCTATTCCAGCATGACAATCCTTCCACAGCATCCTGAAGTTCAAGTACCTCCAACTGCTGAAGAATTATCTAGCCTAGCCCAGACAACTCTTAATGGTTTAAAAGAATTTTTTTAATTAAAAAAAAAAAAAAGTTAAGTATGATTATGAACTATGAGCCAGGAACTATGCTAAAAATTTATATATGTTAACATCTTTATCCTTACAGACATTTAAGAGCTAGGTTCTACTGTCACTCCTAGATGGGAGACAAGAAGACACAGAAAGGTTAAAGGTCACATCAGGCAACCAGTAGAGCCAAGATTTGTCATGATCTTTGGAATAATTCTGCTTAGACATCATGTATGTTTCCATACATTACAAACCACAAAGAACTTGACCCCCTCAACTTCCGCTTCTAAAACTCAATATTTCCTTCAAAACTTTCCTCATGCACATACCAGGTTCTCTAAGGTTTCTGCATCTGTGAATTCCCAGTTTATGAACCTTAGTTTTTTTTTCTTATTTTATATCTACCTGACTAGCAACAACTAAAATGCAAAAGCATCAATGAGACAAATTCTTCTTTTTCAAAATTACTCAGAAGGGTAAGTAGAAACCACCAAAACATTAAAAAATCAGAACCAATGATTAGTTCTTTACATTTATCTTATCCAAGAATTTCTGTGACGTAACAAATAAGAATAGGGGGTGAGGGAAAATTAACTAACAGTAACTAACAATGTTTCAGGCATAAACAATTTATTAATAGCACTGCACATTTAATAAAAATCAATATTTTAAGGCTTTATTTATAGCTAAAATAGAGAGGCATGTTATTGCAACACAAAGCAAATAAGTCACTGGAAAGAGCACAAGTACTGAGCTGGTCCCTTCATGCGGGTCCAGGCATCCGCGGTATTCCTTCTGTATTCCATCTGCGTGTACTATTTGCTTGTTACCTCTTTATGAATGCTAATATCTGCTTCAGGTGGTTTACTCTCAATAAGTAGGCTCCTTCATGTACAGAGGAAAGGAAAGTTATGAAAAATATAAAATTTATGCATCTCAGCACTTTCTACAAGAAATACACTACCTCATTGAGAAGACCGCACACATATGCATAGTCGCTGCCTATAGCTGCCTGTACTTACAGGCAAAACAGCTCAATTAAATGAGTGCTAAGAAATATTATTTTCTAATTCTAATTAATAACTCTTTTTATACTGCAAAACACTTCTGCTTTACTCTTTAAAAACCTTAAGCACTTACTGTTTTACTTCAAGGACTGGGTTGCCTCAGAACTGATTCATAGCACAGGCAATAATTCTCTCCTTACAGCGTTACCTTGTGAGCAACCAACAACTCAATTTCTCTGGCAAGATCTCCCTTGATCTCTAAAGCAGCCAAAGTGTCCAGTGACTAAGAACTGGCTGTTTTCCCCCAAAGAAGCACAAAAGACTCCTGTGTCTACAAATTTTCTCAGCTCACTCAGCGCCAGTGGTCTCCATTTTACAACCAAGCCATCCCTTTTGCATGTTTTAAAATTCAAAGAAAATATAACATTATAAACAAAGTGACACAGATTTCTTCATTGGCCTATATGACAGAACCATTATTATATTTAGTGTTGCTTTAAGGTCAGACTGTTTGCTTTTACAGCCCTAAAATGTTTTTTAAAAGCCCAGCCCTAAAGTGTTTAAAACAGACCACTAAAATAATTTGCATGACCAACTTATTTTTCTTTGAAACGGTTCGTAAAAAGGATCATTCACATTAAAAAGCTATTTGTAAATGCACCTAACTCCTGGCTTAGAATCCACTAACACAAGGAAGCATTATCCTTTGGTGGGATTTTAAAAGTTTAAAATTATCTTTCTCCCATCTCATTTCCACCTCCCCCAATTCCGCCATCCTGAATATCAACATTATTTTAAACTTTGCTGTTTTCTATTAACAGTAGCTGCATTCATGTGTCACTCAGATATGTCTTTCTACACACTCTTACATCTGACTTTTAGATTCGGTTACACCCATCAGGGTTTGGCTACCTAAAGATGTATGAGCACATCCTGCCAAAACCCAAGGGAAGTTTCTCCAGCTGAAAGCGGGGCAAGATCTACCTATGGACAGACAGGAGGCTATGCCCTTCAGGAATCAGCATCCCTACTGGGTCATTCACAAAAGAACGACAGGCTTTGTTCTCTCTCATCCCATCACCCCCTCCTTGGCGGTGACAGCACTCATCTTATACCCTGGTGAAAATGCACATCAGATTGTCAGAATAATTTCTCACTCCAATCGGGCACAAGGTTTAAACTATGCTTAAAAGTATTACAGCCTAGAATTACTGAAGAAGCTGAGCCCCCACAGACAGACTTGAAGCTGTAAAATGCAGTGAGAGGTCTACAGAAAAAGTGTCCAATCCCACAGGCCTGGGTCTAGCTTGCAGGATTCTTAAGGTAGATGGCAAGTTAAAACACGTGAAGTCAACAGGCCTATTCTACATTTTGACAATGTATGGATATCACCACACCTACTAAATGGGCCTCGAGCTTAAGCACTTTATTGTTTGAAGGAATCTACGAACAAAATAAAAGGAAGCTTCAGAGCAGAGTAAAAGTCATACGTAGGTGAAACTCCTGGTAACAAAACACTGGGTGTTTTCCGTACTCTTGGTGTTTTCTGTGCCCACTTCTTCCAGTGAGTTTAAGGCATATTACTAGCATGATCTCTTTAATCCTTACAACGCCTCATGAGGGGAGTAGGCAGCAAATATTTTAATCTCCCTTTTTAAAATGAAAAAAAAAAAACAAAATGTGCTGTACAACTTTTCCCAGGATTACAGCTGGCACACAGTCCCACGGTCAGGAAAACAGCTGATCTGACTCAGTAACAAATGGAATATCATGGGCTATTTTAAAGGAAATACTTCTCACTGAGGTAAGATGCATTTAATTAAGCAGCCTTATCCTACATACTTTCCAAATGGACTGCCATTCCACTTCTCATAAAGTTTTTACATTCTATACTAGAGTGACAAAAAAAGTCGTTTTTAAAAATGCGTACTTCCCCAGACCTCATAGCTCCCCATTATGCCCTACAACGGTGCTTCTCAAACAGCAGTATCCTCAAACCCTTGGGGTTACTCAGCAGCATGCCAATGGGTACATCAAGTCTCAGGACCAACGGACACCTTTTGGGGAGCTCGGTTTGAATAGATGGTCATTTAAAACCTGACTTTTATATTAAACATTTTTTGAAGTGGAATGCAAACTTGGCATAAATTTTTTTTTTAATGAAGTAATAAAAGAAATGACATCCTTGCAACATGCTGCTTCCGGGTATATCCTTGAACAGGTCTAGAGATGGGGTGGGAGGGATGTTACCTGTATTTTGCTTTTAGGGGTCATTCAGGTGAAATGTTTGAGAAGCTCTGAAAAACAGAACTAAGAGACTTAAGAGCAAAAAGTTATTCCAATCTACTTGCCTGACTCAAACCATTGCAGGCAGATGGGAATACATCTTTCTATAAGTACTTTTCTTTGGCTTTTTTTTTTCAACATAGGCTCTAGGATTTATCAGAGTAGATTCAACTTCAGATCTTCTATGAAAGTATCTTGAGATCACCAGTGGTAAAATGCTATGTCCACATTAAACCTAGACAACATTAAAAGCTACTTATTTGTTCACTTAACTATTTTCAGAATGCCCAACACATGTCAGGTTCGCCCTGCTGGTATCTTTTAAGCTGGTCCATTAGGCACCTGAGTGACTCCTCTGACTCTCAGGACAACGTTCTCTTTACTATTTCAACTGGAAAATAGAAGATAAAGGAAAGGGAAATGACCACACATGTTGGGAAGAGTGATTCCTTCACACTTACTAAAAATACCCTTTCACTGCGAAAACGGTCAAATGGTCAAGCTAGTAACCAAAGATGATGGCACATAAAAGTGACATGCTGGTTATCAAGAAAATCAACAGACTGGGCAAACACAGGCTACTTCCAGCACACAGGATTAGGTTTAGGTATCGAGGCCCCATCCAAATATTGTCGGAAACTATGACGGGAATGACTTCTAAGATTCAAGAGGCGGGTGAAAGATCTGACTCTAAACCATCACAGTTAAGCTGGTAACCCTACTGAGAAACTAAGTGAGCCCCTCTGTCCATGGGAGACATTCATTCCTGCTCTTGAGATCAGCTCTAAAGAACCAGGGAGCAGAAATGCATATCCCCATTCCTATAGTTCCTGAAGGTGCCAGAGAAGGAAAATCGTCTTGGTTCTCAATTGTTTTAGG
This sequence comes from Cynopterus sphinx, assembly GCA_030015415.1. Taxonomy (NCBI): domain Eukaryota; kingdom Metazoa; phylum Chordata; class Mammalia; order Chiroptera; family Pteropodidae; genus Cynopterus; species Cynopterus sphinx. Next base: position 47,397,537 of record CM057381.1, read on the forward strand.
GTCTCAGGCTCCTCAGAGAAAGTGGTAAGCACACTGAACCTTTTCCTCAGGAGGTAACAAAAGCACTCATGCATGTCCACACGAAACTCTGTACACTGCTTCCAGGGGCCCTGTCCTCACTTAAAATCGCCTTCTATTTCTACATGATAACTGAGATTCCCAACTCAGAAAAATAGCTCCCAAGTCCAATTCCGACTATTAGGATACTCAGACATTGAGGAAGGTTTCACAAGCAGATCCTAAAGTATACCGAACTTTAAAAACACAACTTGTATGTCTAAGTGAATAGTCCTCATTCAGAGTCACCCTATGAAACCACACGTTACTTCAAGGAACCCTCAGCAAATTCTTTAGAATGTCTATTGTGAAATAATCTCCAAAACCAGCTTTCACATCATATAAGTCTGGAGGGGTTTTTTTTTTATAGACATATCTCAGGTCTCACTGAAAAATAACTGTTTGCTGTCAGCTGGCTTACACGGCAAGCTTCAGAAGTTGTAGCCTGACTCAAAACTAAAATCCTCCCACAAAAGAAATAAAGGTCCATCACTACTAAATACAATTTTAAAAATATAATGAAAGATGATAAAAATGAGATTCCAAAGAAAAAGATTCAACAACGTACTGAGCTACTGCAACATCAAAGAAATAAGTGTATAGCTTTCCAAAGTGTCTATCCTGAAAAGGATATTCTTTTATACTTTTAAGTTGAAAACAAAATGTATTTACTTAGTAAACATTGGAGGAGAGGGGACAGGTGAAGTTCAGCGACGCTTTCCAGAATGGCATCGCTTACTGGGATCCATTCTAACAATAGTGCTAAGGTTCTAAGCAAAGTGATATCAGAGTCATACAATCTTTTTGAAATCCCTTTCCCACAAATACTCTTTGACTGTTCAAGTGTCCCACAAAGTACATTTTCTTAACTAACCCTAAAAACAAAACATCTGAATTTAGATACCATAGGAAATCACTAAAAAAAAAAAAAAAAAAAATGACTCCAGTATTGTTATCGTGGCTTTCGATGACAGAAAAATTCACAGCATAATGTGAATTTGTGGAATGATCAGAAAACATTCTTGATTCCTGGTGGGTGTAGACTCAGTAATGAAATACAAAGAATATATGTTTTAGGTCTTGTTAAACTGTTTTCTAACAAATGAGTTTCATCAGTGGCCATTTCTAAAGAGAGGTCACGCCATACCTTATTTGTTCAGTGTATGGTATTCACAGAAATGGCCAAATGAACAAGAAAAATTCCCCTGAGGATTTTCAGCAAGATAGTGTAAGATCACATTAATCAAATGCCCTTGATATTTTGAATATTTATCTCTAGGCAAATTCAATACCCAAATTGTTATAATGGATCTCTCATTACTATTCGCTTTGGTTACCATTGTCTATAGGCCTGAATTCTGTTAACTTACCTATACTTTAAAGTAAATGGATCTAATTTAAAGTAAACTTAAGGATCTTTCAAAATCTGAAAAATCTCACTGCAATTATTCAGGAGAAACCATGATTATCATTAATCTGCAGACACCACAGACACATGGCTACGATGGTTACCATACAAATGGCCTGCTGGGAATTTAAAACGTTTATTCCTGCTAATAAGACATGTATGCATGTAATGCATAATAACTTTATTTCTTACCTATCTGATTTTTTGGAATGAGAAATACATGCAGATAAAAAGGAAAGGAAAGGAAAGGAAAGGAAAGGAAAGGAAAGGAAAGGAAAGGAAAGGAAAGGAAAGGAAAGGAAAGGAAAGGAAACTTGTTTACCTATTTACCCCAATATATCCAAACACTAATAAATCAACCTCCCTCATCTTCTTATATTTGTGATTAGATTTCTTCTATGGAGCTCAGTGAAAAACTTCAGTATTCCTAATTAAATTGTAACCTTTCTACCAGCCAATCAGACATAGCTTTATCTTTTCATAACATTTTCCATGTCCTAAATTCCAACATCCTGACATGTTCCTTGCCTGACCTCCTTTTCTTAACAGTACCTGCTTCGAAAGGGACAAAAAATTAAATCTTTCCTGGAAGAGTATTCAGAATTAATAAGTTCAGGATGAGAAGAAATAACTCCTAACTGCTACGTAATTAGTAATTATCCATCCTAGTGAGTGCATTCCTTAACTAGTACATGCAAACCTCAGAGGTGCTTAGGCAGGGATGATTAAACACCAGAATCCTACACCCTGACTTGAAAAACAGTATATTAAGGATGTACCTGTCTAATTCTCAGTTAAAAACAAGAACTGACTCAGGTTAGGTTAAGCAGAAAATGTGGTTGTTTATTGGAAATGTTTTGGGCAGCAATCTGTGAGAGGGCTGGAGTCTCAGGCTCAGGTGGGACCAAGTGGGACAAAGCACCTGTCCTATCACAGAACAGCCTACCCTGCTGGAGCCACTGCTTCTCCATAGTGGAGAGCCGGCCATTCCCCTGGGCTCTGGACCCTAGACAATGTCAGCAGGGTACTGGCCCATGAACTGGCCCAGCTGCCTCCAATAGTCTTCGCAGGCAAGAGGAGCTCAGAGAGCTCTTATAAGCTCTTACAAGCTCACTCTCCGAGAACTCAATGCCAAAGGAGGTGACATCCCAATCTGACTGCCTGAAATCGTCCAGGGAAGGTCTGCCCCCCTCAGGCTTTAGGAAGGCTGAGCCAAACTTCCCAATTGCCTTTGATTCTGCAAAAAAGGAAATGAACCAGGCACACATACGCATGCACACACACACACACACACACAATCTGCCACAGAAGGGTCTAGAAAAAATGAATTGTAGGATATCTATCGGTTTTAAAATACTATGAGAAGTTCAAATAAAGATTTAATGCTTATCACACTAAACAAAGAAAGGTATGAATCTGACTGACACAATAAGGAATGAAGAGCCTATTTTCTCAGTTTATTTCCGTAGAGGATGATCTGATGAAGGCTACTCATTAAAACAAACCAAATACAGCCTCCCCCTGGCAATTAGGCTCCGCCTTTATTTATGAATTTATAGATTCATTATCTATTTAACTTTGGCTTGTGACATCCAAATGGAATTAATTTTCCCCAGTGATACCTAGTAAAATATTGTTATACTGTTTAGGGCAAATAACAGGAGAAGTGAAGGGAGTTTATGAGAAACTGTCATGTGCACGCAGAGCAGATATATTCTGCTACTCTAGAGAACACAGGTGTGATCAAAGATACATGATACAGAGTCAGATTTTGACTAAACATACATAATACATCTGAACACTTGAAGGAATCCAACAACAGAATGAGTTTCATAGCAAAACAGCAAGCTTTCCACCACTAGAAAGAAATTGAGGAGCAGCCAGTTAGGAACACAGTACAAAGTGCCTGTGTCCCCCCAAACTTCCTATGTTGAAACCCTAACCCCAGTGTGATAGTGGCTGGAGGTGGGGCCTTTGGGTCATAAGGATGGAGCCCTTGTAAATGGATTAAGTGCCCTTATAAGAGGCCAGATAGCTGGGTAGCTCCCTTTCCATCATGTGAAGAAGGCATGAGGACAGCCCTTTATAAACCAGGAAGAGGGCTCTCACTAGGACCCAACCATGCCAGCATCCTGAACATGGACTTCAACCTCCAGAACGATGAGAAATAAATGTTTACTGTTGAAGTTACCCAGTCCACAATTGTTATGACAGCCCAAACTGACTAAAACACTTGACAATGAAAACTGCCCACACTGAGTGGGTGGCTGAGCTGACTGGTCCAGATTTCTGAAGTCCTATCCAACTAAGGCCCTAAAAATGATTTCTATAATGTGAAAAAAAAAAAAGCTGAAACTAACAACATAAAATTTTGAATTTGAACTAAAATAACAGACCAAATATTGGCTGAGATAGACATGAGTCTTGGGAGTTCATCCAAGAGACGAACACAGTCTTAGATTTCATTAGATGCGTAGTCCTGTACCCAACTGCTCAGACCACCTGGAACACAGTGTGACTGTGTTCATATCAGGGTTTCCCATTTTAAAAAGGACACCGGCACACCTGAAAACATCTAGACAGCAGTGGCCGGGATGGCAGTGTCTGAAAACTATCTCAAGAAAAGAGCTAAGAGAAGATGATGACATGAGTGGGGGGCAGGGGATCTGTTCAGGCTGCTATGACAGGATCCTCAGACTGTGTGGCTTCAGACACAGCTTCCAGAACTTTCTCACAGTTCTGGAGGCTGAAAGTCCAAGATCAAGGTGTCATCAGGGGTGGTTTCTGGTGAAGCCTCTCTTCCTGGCTTGTTGATAGCAGCCTTCTTGCTATGTCTTCCTGTGGCCTTTTCTCTGTGCCTTCAGAGAGAGAAATCAATCCCTGGTGTCTCTCTCTTCTTTTAAGAACACCAGTTTTACAGAATCAGGGCCCCCTTTACGACCTCATTTAACCGTAATTACCTACCTAAAGGCCCTATCTCCAAATACAGTCATTTGGGGGGCTGGGCTTCAATATATGCATTTGGGGAGACATAATTCAGTCCATAACAATCCAATCTTAAGTATATAAAAGAATTAAAAGGATGCTGATTTATTCTTTACTACTCTAGAAGGCAAAACGAGAAACAAAGTTGTAGTACTAGAGTTGGATGAGATGAAGACTAAGCTTCTTTGGTCTCGACAACTATTAGAATTATAAAACTATAGGATACAAGTCATTGGGTGCTTCCTATGGACCCAACTTTGTGCTATGCATTATCTCACTGAATCTTTATATCCACTCTGAAGTAAATATTACCATTATAGCCATCTTCTGTTTATAAATTAAGGCTCGTTCTTGCCCAGTGTCACAGTGCTGGTAAATTACAGAAGAGGAACTGGATCCCGGGCAGCCAAACTCCAAAGTCACCCACCTAGCTTTTAACCACTACACTGAACAGCCTCCCAAATTAGTAAAGAACAGTGAGTAGGTACAATACATGAGGAAATAACTCCATTTAGCAATAGGAAACAACAGAATTTTCTAAAACACTAACAACCACATTACCACTATGGTTTATGTTTCTTCCTCTATCATGTTGTTTCCACAGATTGTCAGACACATATATTCACTGCACACCCAGGAGACAGATATTAACATGCACATCTCACAGGTGAGAAAACAGGCTGCGAAAGCCTTTCTCAAACTCACACGGTGACTAAAAACATCCAGGGTCAGAATTCAAATCAAAGTCTGAGCTATTCTACTGCAAATCTTTTATGTCAACTATAATCCAATCCTACCGGGCTCTCACTTGGCTCAAGCTCTAGGACCTGATGAACTTCAAAGGCCCCTGTAGTTGACTAAATTTTGCAAGGAGGATCAAATATAATACAAACCTGTCTTCAAGGGGAAGAGATCCAGGAGTGCAAATCCTAGAAAACAAAATCAGGCTTTTCACCACTGAGTCCTGTAACCCATTCGACAAATACTTATAAAGCCCCTGCTATGTGCTAGTCCCAGGGAACATGTAGAGAGCAGTGAACAATAAGAAATCCCACTCACATAGACCCTACATTCTGGGGTGCGGGATGAACAAAAAATACTTTTAATATATACATGTCAAATTAAAAAGTAACAAAGGGACAGAGAGTGACGGGACAGAGGAGTAGGGGGCAGAAGGACACAAAGGGTGCTATTTTAGGTGGTCAGGGAAGGCTTAAATTTAAACTGCTGCAAACGAGTTCAGCAGGTCTGCTGGTTATTGCATCCAGCAGGTCCTGTAATGCTGACTGCAGTTCAGGACTTCCTTGCTTTTCACTAGAGGAAAGGGCGGACCACAGGGCTAACTGCAAACAACCGGTCAAAGAGAAAGAAAAGTAAAGCCTTAATCCTTGACCACAAGGAAAGCAGTTGCCATGGCACTGGGGAAACAGAGAAAATGGCATTCCAACACCACGGTATGGAGAGAAATGAAGTAGTGAGGAGGACAAAAGGCAAGTGGAGGTTTCTTGGCAGGGGTGCTGAAACCCGCTGGGTGGCAGGCAGGAAGGAAAGCTTTCAAAAGTGGTAAGAGCTGGAAGTATGGGGAAGGGAAAGACATCAAAGCTAGTAAAGAAAAGGTCTTTGCCTGATCCCTACCCGTTTACTATGTCCCTAATATATCAAGGTTCTTAATGGAATAGTTAACAGAAAAATAAAAACATGCCAAATCTCTGAAGTACTCTATATCACATTAGAATATTTCTAAACAGATACTTTCTGAAATTTTCATCTTTTTGGTCAAAATGTACCTTAGAGCTCAATAGGGTAACTTATCACCTAATGTAAATATATCATCGTAAGGGACGGCCAAGGAGTGAAAGGCTACATGGTGGAGTGGAAGAAACATGTGATGTAGGTCAGGCAGAGCAGGGTTGATATCCTATTTCTGCCATTTACAACTACGGGACCTTGAATAACTTACTTGGCCTATCTAAGCCTCTAGTTCTTTATCTGTAAGATTAAAACACAAAGATTGAAGAGATAACAGATACAAAGGCTGACTGATAATTGTAAGTTAACAAATATTCATTCCCAGGCCTTAAAACAGCTCCAACATCTTTAACAAAGATAATAACACTATCTACCTCATTGGATATTTTGAAGATTAGCTAAAACTTTAGCACAGTGCATGGCACATAGTATTTACAGTAATAGCAATACCTATCTTGCTATGTACCAGGCACTGTTTGATGAACTTTACATATTATACTTGATTTTATCGCTACATATTAAGTGTAAGAATATTATTGCTTATACTTGCAAGTATCTGGAAATGATCAAACTGTCTATGAAAGCAACTAGATAACCAAACCAAGGAACACAAAGAATGTTATAGAGAGAGAGCTCTGTACACGCTGATAAAGATCCCCAATTTATTAATTTTTTTTTAAAAGATGAAAAATGTGTCTGATCCCTTCTGTATAAACAGAGGTGGATAGATGGTGGATGAATGGATGCTAAAATTGACATAAAAGCCTTGTTTGTTTGTTTGTTTGTTTGTTTTTAAAGCTTCACAGTATGTGGCATGATTAAGAAATGGACTCTGGATCCAGACCACGTGGATCCTGACCCCAGCTCGTTCTTTACTAGCTCACAGCTCAGGAAAGGCACTTAAACACGCAGCCTTTTTATCCTCACCCATAAAAACAGGTTAATAACAGTACCCACTTCATACAGCTTTTGTGAGGATTAAAGGAGCTAACCTATAAAACAGCCCCTGGCACACAGTGAGCAACCAGTTAATGTTTTTTTTTTATTATTATTACTAACCATTTGAATACATAGACATGGGTTATGAGATTATGGGCCTTTTTTTCTTTTCTTTGTACTTACTATATTTTAAAAGATAGAGACAAAGATTTGTCAATTGAAAACACAAAATCATATTTATTAACATGAGAGATGCATATTTTCAAATGAGATGTGCTGGTACAAAACAGTGCATACAGCAAACCTCATTTTTATTAAAATACATTTAATATTATGCAAATGTACATAGAAAAGCATTTAGATATGCACTAAAATGTTACCAGTGGTTTCTCTAAGAGGTGGATTATAGACTATTTCTATTTTCTTTCTTTTGCTTTCTCTGATTTTCCTAAAATAAACTTATATTACTTCTGTAATAAGAGAATTTTACCTATCAGAATTTATTTCCAACTATGGAACCTACAAAGCAAGAGGTCGAATTAGGAGATTCCCAATGATGTGACCAGAGATGGACTTTAGAGTGAAAACAAATGAGTAGTACATGTTTTCCTGGGACATTACGACACTATTAAAGTAAACAACTGATAGTTGCTAAGACTGCCAGCCTTGATCAGGCCGGGCCCCCACCTGACTTCAGGGAGGTATGCTGGGATTTAAAAACTTGAATCTGGTCCCAAGTAAATGCCACAGGCTTGAGGAGGGTCCAGAGAGCACTGTGGGACACATTAAAAAGCAGCACCACCCACTCACACACTGGTGTTTCAACACTTGTGTCACAACAGCAAATCCATAAAGGACCCTGAGTGAACTGGTAGAGGATAACTAAAACAGTCAACATACCTTTTGAAAATAAGTTTACATGATGACTTCTTTTTAAAAGTCAAACCATGACTAAACAAGGAGGGTCACAGGATTTTTCTCAGATGTGAAAATAGAAAGGGAAAAGTGAGGTTATACCCTTTTGCCAAGATCTGAAAAATCTGAAAAATGACAAATTATCAGCCATGTAAATTTCAATTTGCCTCTTCTGCCCCTTCTCTCCTTAACATCTCTGCATGACCTAAGACAGCTGGCTCTACTGGCCAGACTGAACTACAACCGACAAGCTACAAAGCAAGCTCATGATGGGCTGTATATTGCAAACACGTATAACATGTTCCTAGATTTCCACCACGGCCAGTCTCCCCTCACCTCACGTAGGCACCCGCTTCGGGTCCAGTGCTTTACTGGTACCGCTTCTGAGAAGCGGCAAAGCAGGCATACTTTTTTCTTCATCACCTTTCCTGTCTCCTCTCAATCCCAGTCCTCATATCTTTCTCTGTCTCTGTTTCTGTCTCTCTCTCTTCCGCCCCCCACTCCCTCTCCCTACCTCCCACCCCTCTTATCACTACACTAAGGCTGGCAAAAGGCCACAACCACAGCAGAGCTTCTAGATAGCAGCAAAGCAATTCAGTCTCGAAGCAATAATGCTAGACAGAAAGTCCAAATGCTTAGTTCCTTCTACGTTAGGTATGTGACCTCAGTCCAGTCCCTTCACCACTGTGGGCCTATTTTCTCAACTGGAAGATGAGAGGGTAAAAGAGATTTCTGAGATCCTTTAACTGCTTTAAAATTCTGCGATTCCACAATAGCTAAACAAGGTCACCAACAGAAGAACCACCAGGATGCTGGGGGGAAGGAGAATATCAAATGAGTTGGATCTTATTAGGCGGCACATTCTTACTCAATGAGAGAACTTTAGGCATTTGGACTAACAACCACAAGTATTTTTCACTGCAAAAAAAGAAACTGCTATCTTAGTATGCTCTTAGTATGCTCTTAGTATTTTCTTACAAGAAAAATACTGTTATTATTTTACTACTAATATTTTATCACGGCTTTTATATGAGTAAAACATTTGTTTTGATAGTAAATAAATCTTGCTTCTCAAAGTACAAAAGAATAATCTTCTACCTGTAAATTGTATTTGTGAAAAAGTAGGTCCTTAGGTCCTTTATAGTAAAAAAGAAGGTTTTGCATTTTTCTCACTGTGAAAATAAACCTCCGAAGCTCAGAGAGGTAGAGCAGTCTCCTTATGCAGAAGTAAGATTTACTCTTGGCTGAATTAATTTAACAAGAAATATTGATTATATACTTACACACGTTCTAGCAGACATTATAGAAAAGTCAAAAGTGTAACAGGCTTGCCTGTAAAGAGTTTACAATCTCACATGGAAATCAAATATATACACATGATAGATACCAGGTTTTTAAACTTAAGTACGCCCAATACAACTCTATGCCAAATACTACACAAGTCACGAGGGATGTGAATAAGACTCTGCCACTGCCATAAAGGTCTCTCAAGCTAGAGGGCAGCCAGCCCTACATAACCCACACCCGCAGCTCACCTGCCAGCTCTCAATGTGACCTCCACCGCACTTAACAGTGGGAAGTTCAGTGCCCTTTGCCAGAAGGTGGTGGCTTCCAGAGGACACGGAGAGGTAAAGAGATGGTCACCACCTCTCATTTCCTATATCGTGGTATTCTCCGTCAAGTAAAAGCAGGGCCTCGTTTGCTGGGCTGGTTTTTGGTTGGATTGTCAGTCTGACGGTCTGCCTTTTAACCGGTGCATTCAGTCCATACACATTTCATGTAATTACGCACACATTTGGGTTTACATCTACCACCTCATTTTTGCTATCTGCTCCATCTATTTTATGCTAACCTCCTTTTGATTTATTATTCCATGCTTCCTTCAAATTTGGAAGCCAAAGGCTGTTTCTATGCTTTTATTATCCTAGAAATTACAATAAAGTATAAAATTAATCAATTCTTTTAGTCTTCTGTCTGATCTTCGAACACTTTAACACTATTACACCTTCACCACTCTCATTCCCAATTCAAAACACTGAGCTTCAGCCATCATGGATGTATCTGCAGTTCTCCAAACTCCTTATGCAGCCTCTCATCTCTGTCGCCCTTCTTCCCTTCACACTAAGCCCCAGCACTACATAATGGGTGTTCAATAAATATTTGCTGAATGAACAAATGAGTGAATGAAACAGTCTGAATACATAGAAAAATCAAGACGAAAGCAAAACAGTCCACAGATCACCCAAAATGAAAACCAAAGTCCACTCGTTATAGGACAAAAAGACTACCACAGTGATTAAGAGTGTAGGCTCTGGTTCCAGACAGAAAGAATTCAAATCTAGATTGCACTACTTACTAGCAGGTAACCTTGGACAAATTACTTACCTTCCCTGTGACTCTGGGAATGCAGATACCAGTAAAGCAACCTTACTGGGTTGTTACAATAAATGAGCTCAAACTTGAAAAGTACAACACTCTTGGTTAAGATTCTACATGTATGTTTTCAATAAAGGCTAATTGTTAAAGAGTATAATTTACCTTAATCTGTTATTAGATGCTGATTTAAAATCGGATTAGTATTAATACACTAAAATAATTTACCATAATGCCTTTACATAATTAGGCACAGGTTCATAGCCCATGAGGACATCATCACTGTATTTCAATACTGGAAAGTAATCAACAAGAATAAACAGCATTAACTATGTGCATTAAAAATACAGAAAATATTTTTTAAAGAATTCAAAAAAATGATCTAAAGGAACAATTTGAGTATTTGAAGGAGCAAGTTTCAGCTTTTTCAATGAGGTCATTATGTTTGTGAATTCTGTAGTCTTTCTGAATTTTATTATAATTCCTTAATTGTATTTATAAATGTTGTTTTTTAAACTTCTGCAAATCCAAAAATATTATCTAAACAATGAAATTATTCATTATTAACCCATAAGACAGATAAAAATTTTAAATAGGTGTTTTGTTTTTTTCTCTCTAAATATTAAAAGATTAACATGATGTATTTTAGTAGAATGAAAAATCAATTCTAATTCTCTGTTCCTGATTTTGGGGTAGCAATTTATTCTATAATAGTTTCTATTTTTTCCTAAAAGCCAATTAAATTTTTCTTAATGAGTTTAATTTTAATGGAAATATTGTGACCCTGAATTAATAACACTATGTTATAATCAAATTTTACCAAGCTTTCCTGTGGATAATCTACCTCATTTTATTACTCAAAGTTCTATTTAAAGACTAAGATTCTAGCTATGTCTCAAATCCTAAAATGTAGGGTACCACAGCGATAGGTCTTTAAAATACTCAGTTGGTAATAATGTAATAAAGGGTCATTAGCTCTAATTGTGAAAGGTCATACCAAATTGGGAATTTTTTTTTTAAAGAAAACGATTTTGATTGTTTTGCATATATGGAATAATTGAAATTACATTAACAATAGAGGTCCTTGGTGAAACTATATTAATAGATAAAAATTATTGTGATTAAAAACTAAATTATAAAATACAACTGAAATAATGTTATTTTTCCCTTTGGTGTTTAGGTTTTTACTTGTCTTTATTTTGTTTTGCTATCAAATACTGAGTACCACATGTGAGTAGCAAGCACTATGCATATATGGATTACCTCATTTAATCCTCAAACCCTCCTGTGAGGTTGGTATTATTACCCCTTTATACACTCAGGGATCAGAATGTTCAAAAAGGTCTTCCTGTCTCTTCACCTCACTACATATTTTCATCAAGCCTATCAGCTCATACCTGAGGTAAGAAAAATGGTCAAATCAGCACCAAATGCTCAATGTTCACAAAAAGTCTCATGAGCATTTTTAATAGTGCTATATTTTGTTTATATGATTAATATGTACTTTTCTAATACTATTTTTGAAGAGTTAGATACTTCATTTATGACTAAATGCCCATAAAGGATTCTTTAAACCCAGTGGGCCTAATTGTGCCATTTGTGAGCTGAGTACAGAAGACTAAAAAGAGCCATGAGTGAGAAGCTGAGGTACTGTCCCGTCTCTGTTATGTATGAGCTATGGACACTTGAGAATCGGCTAACTTTTCTGAACCCTACACAACATACCCATTATGAAGGTGTTCTGGCAGGGCTAGTAATACTTGCTCTGCCTACCTCAGAGTTGACGACAGGATCAAACGACATAGCATGTGTAAAAGTTCTTAGTAAATTATACTAGTACCATATTAAAACCTGGCAAAATTTCCCTTTTACACATTTACAAATATATTTTTTATTTTTTAAAGGCCTACAGCATTCCTACTATTATTTATTATTTTTAGAAGCAAATTTTTTGAAGAGATCTAGCTTAAAATTTTAAACTACAAAGAAATAAATGGGATTAGGTTTACAGAAAATTCTTTTCTTTTTTTTTAAAAAAAAAAATCTGTTTTGCAAATTGAGCTGCAATTACATGAACTAAATCTGAGCCTACACACAAAATACAAAACAAGGGCCTAGCCCTTAACTCCCTCATTCCTTCAAAAAAGATTTACAGTGCCTACCATACACCAAGCTGTGGGGCAATAACACTGAACAAAACAGTCTTTAACTGCGATATCTTTGTATCCTTTGCATCTAATAGTACCTGGGACACAGTAGGCACCTAGGAATGTTAGATAAGTAAACATCTACATGAAAAAGTCAGATGTATAAAAATGACCAGAAAGAAATCTGTCATTAGACCAAATAAAACATGTTGGTTCTCCACAAAGACTTAGCTAAAGGTGCCCTGGGAAATCTGCTCCACTAAACAGTGTACTGAAGGAGACTGAAAGCAAAAGCAGGAAAGCCCTATCCCAAACGCCAAAATAAGATATGCCTGCCTCTCTCTTATGAGAAATAAAACTGAAACAGATGAAAAACCTGACAAATCTCTGATTTTAAAAATAAGTAGACCCCCAAGTGTAAACCCCATTTTTCATCAATCAAATAAATCAGGCAAGGCAGCATTTCTAGGCCATTACCCTTGGGTTGACAAGGCGCTTACAAAATGGCTTAACTAATTAGTCTAATCATCGCTTCTGTTCCACATGGTTGTAGCTGCCTAATTACCTAACTCAAAAATGTTCACCCAACCCCCGTACACCAAGTCTCTGCACAGTTCTATTTCCTTAAACAATTTTTCCACGAGAACATTTACTGACACCATCACATGTAAAAAACAAGAACTGATTCGGGGATATGAAAGAGATCTCAAAATTCTGGGACATTTTTTCCTTAGAAACATTTAAGGAACACAACTAAAAGTTCTAATGTTCCTTCAGAAGTATACAAATTGCCTCCACCATGCTACCCTGTGAATAAGCTCGATCCCGTCTGATCTTGGAAGCTAAGCAAGGTTGGGCCTGGTTAGTACTGGGATGGGAGACCACCTAGGAAGACCAAGTGCTGTAGACCAAAAAATATAAGGGAAAAGGTCCTTGTAATCTGTGAGGTCAACCTAGGGTTGCCTTGCCTAAGAAAAAAGAAGTATGCAAACAAAAGTTGGGAAAATAACTTTGTTTTATGAAATTCTCTTAATCTTTGTTTTAAAAATCTGTAGGAAATAGAGAAATGACAGAACAAAAGGCACATTTTTGTTCCAGAAGGTGACTGGAGCCTGGCATCTGGCCGAAAGGCTTCAAAGGCGACTGTAAGCCTGGGCAAGGCAAACCCCAGGGCTGTCGCCAAGTTCTGCACAAACAAGTAGCCTGCACAGTGAGGGCTCCAGGTAAGGGAGCTTGGGCTTTTTAGGCATTCCTCTCCATCCCCCCCAGACTACCTCTAGTCAATTCCTTCTGTTGTGAAAGTTCTCTTGGGAAGAAATAAAAAGCGTGCCAGAGACAGCAACAGCCATGAGGAAAACAAACGAAAGCAGTGGCTAGGTCTGAGTGAGAAACCAGCACTGGTGAGCACCTCCTGAGACTCAGCCAGGCACTGCGCCGACATGTTAGAAGCATACTCTGTAAAGAGGTCTAGTCTGACCTATAACCTGCTGGGCCGCTAGACTGATTTCTTCTGTTTGGGGCCTCTTTTCACAGCCACTTCAGAATGAACTCTTTGGAAATAGAGGGAAGAAAAAAAAAAAAAAAGACGTGAAAGAATTGAGAAAATCTAAGCAGCGTCAAAGGTGCAGAGACCACCCAAAGATGACATAGCTTGTTCCCTGGTGTTTTATTTTACTTTTAACATGTAAAAGAGTGCCAAAGGAGGGGGACTAATTTTAGGCAGAAAAAAAATTACCTGAAACAAGAACAGGATAGATGATTTAATGAGAATACCAGGGCTTAGAAAATGTTACAGCTCTATCAAATTATCTAGGGCAGATTTCTTCAGCTCTGAGGTTTAATTCCATTTTCTATAAAATGTCACTCATGGTACCTCCTTCCCACATAACATATCATTTTGAACAAATTTAAATAACCTAAAAATAGGATTTGGAGTTGTTCCTTTAAGCTTCTTCTCAAGGCTTACCCTGAGAGTAGGGTTTAGGATCAACTACCCACCTGATATATGTCCAACCAAGTGCCTGCTGTATGCCTGTCCCAGCACTTTGCTAGAATCATTGGTGATGAAAGAGATGATAGCTAATCCCTGTTCCCAGTCTAGGTGGAAGGAAATGAGTAACAAAAAACATTCAACAAGAACACTAAACCTCAATAACGGCAACTGCATCCATTGTGTTAATCTAGCCAGAAATCTGTCATTCTTCCTCTCCTTATATCCCATCAATCAGCAGGTCCCCTTGATCTACATAAAATATGGCTCATTTGTCTTTCCACTTGTCTATATCATAATTGCCATCATTTCCATCCAAGGAATGTTCATCTCTCACCTACGAATGCCTCTTAATTGATATCCTCGCTCCCTTTCCGCAGTGTGGAGAATGGAATGGAGAGTGATCTATTCAAAAGGCTGAATTGCTTAAACCCCTTCAATGACTTCCCATTTTCACAGGATACAGCCCAAGCACCCTACTTTAACTTGAACATCCTGCATGATCTGGCTTCAGCTTATCTTTTCAATTCCCTTGCCTCCATTCCCCATCTCTCTCACCCCAGCACCTCCTTATTCATCTGTCTGGGGCCCTGGCCTTTCAGTTCTTCATATGCTAAGCTCTTGCCTGCCCTTGGCCTCTGTGCTTGCTATTCCTCTATATGGCATATGCTTCCTCTGGCCAGCTCCCTTTCATCTGCCACAGACATCTGTTCTCTCTGCCTGCCCAGCACTCTTTCTTCTCATAACCAAACACCTCTTTTCTTCTTTAAAACATCTCTCTCCTATTCCTACTCCATGTAATTAGGCTTAAACTGCCAACTTCCCTTCATCCCCACCCAGGGCCATGCAATGTAGGCATGTGACTCAGGCCTTCCATCTCCTTGGCACAGGAATACACACATAACCCAATCAAGCTAGGCCTATTGAAGTTAAGCCCAGGGGTTTTGCTGGAAATATAGGCATGCCACAGAACCAGATGACAGATAATGGTACTATACACCAGGCAGAGACTATGCTATGGCAAAAATAAAAATAAAAAAGGTTTTTGGCCTGAGGTTCTACTCCCCTCAAATTCAGTCCTGCCCAACAACCATCTCTGGTGCCTCAGAGCAAGATGAAGAAAAGATGCAGGACAAGGAGCGAAGTCTCTAATCCTGGCTCAGCCAATTACTAGCTATATGATCTTGGGTAAATCAATTAAATAACATTATAGTTCTCAATTTTCTCATCTGTAAAAAATATTAAAGTAGGGCTAGCTCTCTTCTAGACCAAGATCTAAAGAATTTAGCTCTGTGATTCCACAACCTCCTTTTAAAGGTATAAACTTAGATGACGGCTATGACAAAGCCAGCCCCAACCCGTATCACTTAAAAACTACAAAAGTTCCTTTCTGTTTGACCCTACACTATGGTACCTAAAATGTAAATGTAAATAGTGCCACCTTTTCAGAAAGGAATATGGATTTGGGGGCCTTAAAAAGCTCACACCTTTGACTCTCAGACTCCTGTTACAAGATAATATTTAATGGAAAAAATCAGAGATACAGCCATAAGTTTATATATAAAGTCTATAGAAATGTATGTAATTATAATGAAAAACTGGGTACATCGTAAGTATCCAACAATAAGGAACTGGTTAAATGAGTTACAGGAAAGCCCTACGATTAAATAGTAGGTAGCCATTTAAAAACCATTTACAAATAAATAGTTTTAATGACAGGGAAATGTTTATAATAATAAACAAAGTAAAACAACATGTAAAACTGTGTATACTCTATGAACACATACACACACACACACACACACACACACGCACATACACACACACTCAGAATTAGAGAAGAAACAGAAATGTCTCAAAAAAGTTAACAGTGTTTTATCTCTGAATAGAGGGATTATAGTTGATTTATATTTTCTTCTTTAAATATTACTATATATCCCAAGCTAATTACCAGGCCTTTTTTAATCAGGAAAAAATTTAATATTAAATATTTTACGTTTCAAAAAATTTTTAAATTACACAATCCAAAAACAATCTTCACCAGAGACCTGCCAATGTACCTACCTTTTCCATGATCTAGTATTCTCTTGATGATTACATTTACTAATGGACCGACAGAAAATAATGCTAAAATGTTACATTAACATACTGGTCTTGGTTTTGCTTAAAGTACTTTCAAATAATTAAGGAGTGAGAGAAGCAAAATATTACCTCCAAAGGCATTTAAAAATGTCCACATGGTCCTCTCACTGTCTCCCATTTGCCCAGATGAATTTACCAACTCAGCTAGGTAATACCTAAAGTCCCCAGAAAATGAGATGCACAACGGGCTGGAAGAAGCTGATGACCATAGCCTAATAAACCACTACAACAGGGTTTACAGAGGTCCAGTTCAGTTTTGCATAGTACTCTCTCTTGGTACCACTTGGAGACTGGCAAGTCAGATGTGTTGGCCCTGCTATAGATATAATAGTGCACTAATAGTCAGACTGAATTTCCTTTCAGATACAAAAATATGCAAACAAAAACATTACAGAGGTGAATTCGACCACAGAATCATAAGGTATTGTGTTTACCGTCTAGGACAAGATCCTGGGCAACAGAATGCACAGATACACATCTGCGCACACATACTCCTAAAACTCAGGGGGGCCTTCACAGTGAACCACCTTTCTGGGTTTCATCTGGCTAGAGTCAAACACGACCTTCTCTGCCTTCTTTTATCAATGGGCAAACCTCCAGTATTGGTCCAAAACTGATAATGCCTGTGGAATGTGGAGGACAGCTCTAGAATTTGTCAAATTGTGACACCATGAAAATAGCTAGTGAAATTTAAAAGGATTAATTCATACACATGGAAAACAGAGTTAAGGCAGAGGTATCATTTTAAGATTGTTTCAATGTCAGAACTTTTAGACAAAGGCATTTAAGACATTTAGTCTAAACTAAAAATAAATTAAGGCTCTGAGTTAGCAGCCTAAATCTATCTTTTCAATAACTTTTACCCATTCTTAAAATTCCCTTGACTAAATTATCATAATAATAGTTATGCTTCCAATAAATGTTTATAATGTACCAGGCATTGAGCTGAGCATTTAATATAGAGAATAATTTAATCATCAAAAAACAGGTTGTACCCCTTTTTACCAATAAGGAAATTGAAGCTCAGAGAAATTAATGCATTTGCCCAAAATTAGATCACCGCTGAGAGTAGGATTCAGACCTAGGTCAGATTCCATCATGAAGTTATAATGATTTGCAAACCAGAATATGATAAAATAGTTTCAAGAGGTTTATTACACTTGTTTTAGTGTAAACTTACTTACATAACTAACAAGGATCAAACCTCTAACTTCTGTAATTCCAATAACATGCCAACCAGCCAATAGGTATTTCTCACAAAATCAAGGCAGACTATATATATGCTCATCGTCTGCTCAAAACTATTGAATGGCTTCCCATTGCAGAATAAAAACCAATGACCCTACAACTGTGGTTAGAAAAGGGACACACAGGAGGCCTTCAATAAATATTTGTTGAAAGAATGATAAATGATTAGAGCCACTGTATCCTTTCTGCTTTCAATGTGAAGATCCTTTTGTTTTCAGGAAAATAAAACATGGTAGCATTGAATAAACTGAAGAAACTGAAAGCTTGACTTTAGGAAAATCACTGTGCTCTAAGTTCAGATGGAAAAAAAAAAAAACTCAAGTGTGCCCCAATTAGAACAAAGTGAACTAAGGCTGCCTCATTATTATGTTAGCTCTGGAGATTAAAAAGGACTTTAAAAATTTCCCCTACACATTAATAATTGTAATGGGAAAAAAAGCAATAGAACGGAAGTCCATACGAAAGACTTGTCCAACTGTATGTTTATTTTCTTTAATTTTCTCAGTTTCCTCATTTGCAAAATGAGATTAGACTACAAGAGTTCTAAGCTTTTTCTGAGCTCTAACATTCCACGATTGAATCGAGATCTCTGACTTAATTTACAAAAGGACTGAGATAGTAATTATTGGCCTGACAAAAAGAATGCTACTTTAGAACAGAAATTAGGGCAAAACCTCTAGACAGGAGAGTAAAACTTAAAGGGTCATTCATCTGAACAGTTAGACAACTCACCTGATGGCCAATTCCTATAATCTCAAACTTCCAAATGCAAGCATTTAATCTCAAATGTCCAGGTAGATTTCTAAAATACGTTCAAACATACCAAAACAGTAAGGTGGTTTAGTTTTTCAAACAACCCTGTGAGAAAGTACTTTCTTTTTTAAAGAAAAATAAAACTACTTATTGACCACTGTTTATCAGTATTTACAATAAAGTAAACAATATACAACTGTTTAACATTCTGATTACTACGTTATTGTTTTTCCTGGCTTCTGCTGAACCACTAACCCAAATACTGAGATTGAGCCTACATGTCAGAATGAGTTAGGGTAAAGAAAAAATACACAGGTCAAGAGTTTAAATTACAAAAGTTTATTCACCCATTTTTATCCTAGCAGGTCCTAAACCTCCAAGCCTCTAACCATCTCTAACTTTCATTACATAAAAGAAGTCTTATGCATTCCATGAATCTTGAAATCTTGATTTGCCTAGTTTTCTCATTTGGGTATGGAGGCTGTCGGTAGTGACAAAATTTTCCTTTAAGGGGTTTTGCAAATAAACTTGCTAAATTTATATGTGTATATCTGGAGTCTGATATGGCTGCTTTTAAATTGTGCGATGTTAACTGCTTACATCACATTTAAATAACCCAATTAATTATAAATTATTTAATTTCAAGGGTTAAAGCT
Organism: Cynopterus sphinx; assembly: GCA_030015415.1. Taxonomy (NCBI): domain Eukaryota; kingdom Metazoa; phylum Chordata; class Mammalia; order Chiroptera; family Pteropodidae; genus Cynopterus; species Cynopterus sphinx. Next base: position 47,416,899 of record CM057381.1, read on the forward strand.
TCAGGAAAATTTTCGATTTAACTTGAAGTGACTTATTTCTTAGGCTGCTGAAAACGTTGGCATCCCAGAACCATGGGCTAATCCATGCTTGTGAAATACTGTTTTTGATTTGGTAAATGCTTAAAGAAAGAAAGAAAACCATTAACATATGTAGTCTATGTATACACACTGAAAACCCCCAAATAAACAAAAAACCAGAATGATCCTTAGGCAGAAACGAGTTAACACAAATTCTGACTAAGTAATGGCAAAAGAGATTTTCCCCAACATTTATAAAAACCATTCTCTAACACAGAGGTAAAAATATACCATGTTATCAAATATTTTTTTCTGATAAAGGGAGCAACTACAGGAAGCTTTTGTTCAAAGTGACCAGTGCTATCGATTAAAAAAAAAAAAAAGAACACCAACAACTCCCCAAATACTACTTCAAAACAAACATATCAAATTTGATTTTCATTAGAATGTAGTTATTTCCTCACCTAATAAATTAAAAACAAAAACAAGACTCCGATCATTTATATATAGAAAGAGCAATGCAAACGTGTATTAGGCTTCGTTTTCTGGACAAGATTGCCAAGCTAGTCTCACTTCATGAAAAGCAATTATAATTTGAAAACACTTCATATTTGTCTCTTTTACCAACACCAAATCTGCCTCATTGGAATCTTTCCATTTTATCAGAAACATTAATTCTCCACTGCTGTCTGTGGCAGCAATTATTCGTTCAGGATCAAGGCCTCTGGCAAAACCTCTTGGTTTATCAGCAGCATCTCTTTCCTTCTTTGGTTTGCTATCTATCATCAGACTCATTGCCAGATAAAGATTCTCTTTTTGTACCATCTTTGTATTTCCCAGTTTTGTGAGAATTAAGAAATGTTTCAATTAACTCTGGACTATCTAAATTTTCTTCCAGTTCCCAAGTTTGTCAGCCTCTGTGAATCCCGTCCACGTCAGAAAATACTCCACTTTCCCGTTCAGTACACTTTGGTCCAGTACCTCTTCCACCACAAATTCTTCAGCCTCTGCTGTTTCAACTCTTCTATTTTTCCATTCTGTTTCTTTCTCATTTTTTTTCAAGGCAGTTTTACTGGGGGCCGTTTTTTATTGCAGACATGAAGAGCTATTGTTCACCACCTCTGAGGTGCTCGGGGTCCATTGTCTGCAGTGTCTCTGGCCTGTGTGCCTTCAGCTGGCGCCACAGCCAAGGGGGAGGCAGTACTTTCTTATTTTGAAGTAAAAATCTACTATTCTGTAAATTTCTCTTCCATGTTCTTTGGGGAAAGACAGAATGAAAATATTCCTTTTTTGTAGTCAGATTTCTTTAAATGTATTTCTTATTCGAAATACTTAAAAACAGCTATTGCATTCACTAAGTCTTCGTTTGTTAGCTGAAAGATTAGTTTAATCTCCTAACATCGTATGATTTTCTTACCACTCAACTACCTGATTCCCTTTCATTATTAATGTCTCTCTTAAAATATGACACCCAGAATCAAATACGATAATCCACACAGAATCTAATTGCTTTAGACTGCAATGGCACTGCTTTGGGCACTTATTTACATAAAACCAACCTTATAGCATCATTTTAATGATTAAATAAGATAATGAGCACAAAGTTCTAGCATAATGTTGGCCTGTAGTAATGACTCAATAAATGGTTGTTGATAATGTGATTCCTGTTAATAATGAGTGATAATAATAATTTATTAGTATTAAAGCATTATCTCCCCAATCAAGCTGTAAGCCCTTGTTCTCTATCACAATGAAGGTTTGCCTTACATATTTTCCACTGTTTTTCCTCCAAGTCAGAGTTAGGCAGAGAAATAAAGTGTTGAGGCTCAATTTAAAAGGGCGATCAGTCAGAAATCAAGATAACTCTGAAATTAAAGCAAATTAATGGCAAATGGGATGTGATTTACTTAAAGAGTTAACTTATACTCAAGTTTCTAGAACACACAAGCAATCTCTACTCTTTACCGCTCAATCATACAATTTAAAGATGTGAAGCTAAAGTATACTGAGGAAAGCAGTTTGGTACAGACTTTAAAAGAATGAATTCTGGACTTGGAACCTCTGCAATTCAAATCCTAGGTCCACATTTTACCCACTGCATGACCCGGGGCAAATTACTAAACTCTCTGGTCTCTCTGGTTCCCAACCTGTACAATGTGAGGCATAACAGCCCCTACCCACCTTATAGGGGTTTATGTAAATCAAATGAAAATGGATGTGAAGTATATTTGGGATAGTGTGCCTCACCTTTCAAAACTCTCAGTGAAATCACAGTTTTAACTACTACTCGGGAGTTACCTAAAGAGGCAAATTATCCTAAATAATTTTGTGAAACTTATCATTTGAAAGTCTCAGCCATTTTTAATTTATATAGACTCTCGCCTCTAACAGCCATTGTAGAAGACAATCAGCAGCTTACTGTGTTCTGCATATTTATTCATTACTATTAATGAATAATATTTTTTCCATACACTCACTTATTAACTTACAGGTTTTAAAATGAATGTAAAAAATTCTATCCTAATTTTAATGTTTAACTAACCATAAATGCTATCACTACAGCAAATAGTGTATTAATATTCAAAGAGAATGATGAAATAAAGGTACAAACAACACTGCGCTTATTACACCTGCAACTGCTTTGCACATGAATCTGCGCTGTCCGATACAACAGCTACATGGGGCCATTTGGCACCTGAAATATGGTAGATGTGATGTGAATATAAAATACATGCCATATTTCTAAGACTCAGTATGGGAAAAAAGATATAAATTGTCTCATTAATAATTTTTATACCAATTACATATCAAAATGACAATGTTTGGGTTATATTGTGTAAAATAAAATTTATTATTTAAATTAATTTAACCTGCTTCTTTTTACTTAAGGAAGCTACTAGAAAATTTTAAATTATATATATAAATCACATATTTCTATTGGAAAGCACTGATATAAATGGTCCTAAAATATGTGGTTTGTGAAAATTAAATTCATGACAAGATATATGATCTACATTATAGCAGAAACTAAATGGAGAACTTAAGTGAATTTTCAGAGTCCATATATAATTAAATTCATATTCCTCCCCAACCAAAAAAAAATAAGAATCTTTGATAAGTACCTTTTAAATTCTAGAGACATCTGAGAAGCTTTTATCAGAATGTGGTGAATTGAAAAGATATGCTCCATTTTTCATAAGCTGACCAAATTTACTTACATAACACAGCTTAGCAACTGACCTCCGTCAAGAGAGTTAGCCTTAGCTTGCAAGTACCCAGAGCAATAGACAACTGCAAAACTTGAACACACTTGTACTGGCAAAATGGCTCTAGTGCTGGGTCTGTGCCTGTGGGTCTTAGAGCACACATGCAGGGAGGTATTCAGAACCTAGGAGGAAAATGGCCTTGGGATTCAAATAAGACCCAGAAGTCTGGGCTTCCATAGGTAATACAAATGAAACTTGCTTCCAGTCTCTTCAGCTATCTAATTACTAAACAGAAGCCAGTGGCCTTTTTGCACAGACCAATAAAAATGCAAGGTTTGGAGGTGGATGATACTAAAATGTATGTTCTGAGGGTCATAAGGTCCTGCCAGAGAGGACCAGTGCAGAAATGAGAGAAAAGAGGAAGAGAACAGAACATGAGCAAAACTTAAGGGAAACAAAATAAGCTCAGAAGTTGTACCTCTGATATCTTTCTACTCAACGTGAGGTATGAGGTGTGCCAGTATTACTGGTATCACCTGGAGTTTATTAGGAAAGCAGGATCTCAGGCCCCACCCCAAATCTAGTGTCAAAATCTAAATTTCAACAATATCCCCAGGCAATTCATACAGCGTGCACAGAGAAGATCCAGAGGTGTTTACCTCTTGGTTCCCATTTGCTTTCCTGTGGTTTCTATCTGTAAACACAGTACCTTATATGTACAATGCATGCAAGGACTATTTTATTGACTGAATAAATTCTTTGAAAATTCAGAGGACTTATACATGCTTAAAGGATGATGGGGAATCATTATCTGAGATAAAGCTAAAGAAATCATCGGTAAAACAGTGAGATAACATTTATAGTTATACACCTATTAGAATAACCAAAATCAGGAACACTGACACCACCAAAGACTGGTGAGGATGTGGAGGAACAGGAATGCTCATCCATTGCTGGTGGGAATGCAAAATGACACAGTCACCTTAAAGCAGTGGTCCTCAATCTCTTTGGTACCAAGGACCGGTACTCCTATGAGAATCTAACGCCTGATGATCTGAGGTGGAGCTGAGACAGTGATGTCAGTGCTGGGAGGTGGCTGCAAATACAGATGAAGCTTTGCTCACTAGCTCGCCTGCCACTCATCTCCTGGTTCCTAACAGGCCACAGACCTGTACTGGTCCACGGCCCAGGGGTGGGGGACCCCTGCTTTAGAGGACAATTTGGCAGTTTCTTACAAAACCAAACATACTCTTACCATATGATCCAGCAATCATGCTTCCGGGTACTTACCCAAAGGGTTATGTACACACAAAAACCTACACATGGATGTTTACAGCAGCTTCATTTGTAATTGCCAAAATGTGGAAGAAACCAAGATGTTGTTCTTCAGTAGGTGAAAGGATGAGTAAACTATGGTACTGCCAAGCAATGGAACATTATTCAGGACTAAAAATAACTGAGCTATCAAGCCATGAAAAGGCATGGAGTAACCTTAAATCATATTACTATGTGAACGAAGCCAGTCTGAAAAGACTACACACTGAATGATTAAAACTATATGATATTCTGGAAGAGTCAAAACTACAGATACAATAAAAAGATCAGTCAGGGGCTGGGGTAGAGGAGAAGGACGAATAGGCAGAGCACAGAGGGCTTTTCAGGGCAATGAAAATATTCTGTGTGATGCTATAATGGTAAATATGTACCATCATACAGTTGTCGAAACCCATAGTATATATAACACCAAGAGTAACGTAAACCCGAATGGTAAACAATGGATTTTGAGTGATTATGATGTGTCATTAGGTTCATCAACTGTAATAAATGTATCACTCTAATGAAGAATGTTGATAATGGGGGAGGCTATGAATGTGGGGAAGAGGGGGGTCAATGGGAAATCTCTGTATCCTCCTCTCAGTTTTGCTGTAAGACTAAAACTTCTCTGAAAAAATAAAGTCTTTTAGAAAGAGTCATCAATTACTGAAAGTTTGTGAATGTTGGGTACCTCAGGCCCATGCATGCTGGTGCAGAACTAGGGACTGCCTTAGCTGAATAATATAAACAGAAACTATCCAAACCCAAAAATAATTTATTTAAAGCCTCAGACAAAAAAAAAGTTTTGATTTTTGATGGAGATGGGAAGGTAAGAGCTTTGTTAAAAATACAGACTACATTAACAAAAATTAGTGTCTACAATAGTAAGCTAAATTTTAGTTGTTTTAAACTAAACCAAATTCTCCTGAACGGGAATTATACCATGACATGAAGAAGCATTCCTTTTTTCTCTGAACTATCTTTCCGATCAGCAAAAATAATATTATTTTCCCCTATAAATCCCTCTTGACCTCACTTTACCTTGGCTATATTTCTCACTCACGCTTTATAGCAAAAATCCTCAAAATATTTGTCCACATTAGATGTTTCCATGTCTCTACTTCTATTCTCTCTTGAACCTCCACCAAGCAATTCTTGCAATTCACCACTGAGCTCTCTCACTCACATCTCACATTCAATCAGGAACCCTTCCTTACTCTTCTTTCAAAATATTCCACTCTGGTCCCAGCCATTACCATCGCTCATCTAGGTTATGACAATAACCTCCTAATTGGTTTCCCTATTTCTGCCCTTCCCTACTTAAGTCTAGTCTCATGAGACATGGCAGTAATGTGTCCTCTTAAAACATAAGCTAGATCATGTCACGTCTTTGAAATTTTCCATCAGCTTTTCTGCTCAGTCTAAATGTAAGCCAAAGCCCTTACAACAGACAGCAAGACCAGAGACCTTACAAGAACTGGTGTCTGCTCTCCTCCCTGATCACTCTACTCCATCACACTGGTCTTTTACAGTTCCTTTAACTCAAAAGCATGGCCTGGCCTGAGGATTTGCATTTGCTGTCCCCTCTTCTTGGAGCACTCCTTCCCCAAGACAGTCACATGACTCTCTTCTCCTTCCTCAGACCTTTCAAAACAAGTCACTTCAGTGAGGTCATCCTTGACCATCCTATTTATAATTGCAGTTCCCCCCACTCCTAACCTCCCTCCTTTCTCCTCTGCTTATTTTTTCCCTGAAGCACTACACACACACACACACACACACACACACACACACCACACACACACTCACAGTCTATCTCACCTTACAAGACTAAGATTTTTTTTCTATTTGTTGAGCACTATATACCCAATACCTAAAATGAAATATATGTTTAATGAATATATAAATTAATGAGAGACATGGGATCTATTATAGTATATTCCTTGTAGCCTTTTAAAAGGGTTGTATTTTAACAGGCACTCTGTATGCAAATGCATATTCAGATATTGTGGAAAAAAAGTTGTTCCAATTTGATAGTTAAAATTAACCTCATACAAAATCTGAATGAGTATAAAGAAATAGTTCCCTAAACTGAGAGATGCTCTAAGACACTCTCAATTTAGATCTTGCCTCACCAGAGCACACTGAAAAGACGGTCTCAATACTTCCCCCCCTCCAGAAGCAGGGGAAAGTAGCCACGCCAATATAATGGACTTTGATGCCTTCAAATGATAGAGAAATTATAACACAAAGTACATAGCACTTAATATTTTAATGGCGTATAAAATCTGGGCGTAACCCACTTCCAGGGAACCTCTGGACTCAAGTGTGATAGGAAAAAATGTGTTATTGTTGTGTGAGACTTTGGTAATGCATTCACTCGATAGACGTAGGGGGTCGTATTTTTATAAACCACTTTTAAAAGAACTTCAAATTATCTTCCAGGTAAAAAGAAATCAAAATAATTTCAAAAAACTTTTAGGTGCAGAGATAAATAATTCAGGAATGAAGTAACTCTGTACACAGACCGACATGACGTGAGGCAGATAAAAGCCAAAAGTGATTTTAAAGCAAAAATGGAAAGAGTGTCCTGATTTCTCAACTTGATACTATTAAATCTCACACACTACATCAGGTTTGCTTTGTTTCTGAAGTTGTGTATACAGCAGAAGCTCTGAACCAACTTCTAATTAGCCAACTCCAGGATGAACAGTCACCCTATAAGACGTCCTAGCAGACGCCCATTATTATCCCGTGTCCTAGCTAATGATCCAGGCTTTGGAAAGCCCATGTAATTCTGCTACTATCACTGAGCTGATAGGAACCAAGAATCAGCTGCGTTTGCTTCCAAACTGATTTCTGCCAGTTGTGCTTGCTACTGAAATTGTGTAATTTCATTACATACTGTATAAAACAATTATATATGGGTATAGTAGCAAAGAGTTATTTCCATGAAAGTTAAGTGGAATGCTTGACATTAAATAGCCCTAACAGAATTCCGCTCACAACGGTTTATTTTTTAATTGTTTTTACTAAATAGAGGCAAAACGCAAATTATAAATTGTCACCTATGAAGATTCATGATACAAATCCCTACATACACCAAAAAATTACCATTATCCTTTTCACTCTCCTGAGAACCTTCTTGATATATAATGCTTTGATAAGTTAAAATATTTTCTCACTGACTAAATAATCACAGATATATTTAACAGTGCTTATAAAATTTTCACTTTAATTAATTACTCTGAGCCTATCAAGTTCTTTTAAATATGTAAACATTTTTATATATAAATAAAATAATATATGAATATATTTTTTATTTAAATATATCTTTACTAAAGTTCCAGATTTAAAATATTATGCTGTTTTAGTAGCTTTTTTCCCTTAAACAGGCCCCATCAACAGAGGAAATAGACCACACAAGAAATGTAGGAAGAATCAAGAATGAAAAAATATGATAAAATCAAAAGAATAAATGAAACAGGTCTCTGAAACCGTTACATCACACCAGACAAACACAGCCCTAGCCTTTATCTACTCTATCTGATGCCTCTGCCAGAAGGCGAAGGCCTGTGTGAAGAAATTCACAGTAACACATTACTCTTATCTTTTGTGCCCTAGGTTGTCATTTGCAAGGAAGCTATAGAAAGTCACATACCTGGAGCTCCAAAAGAAGCTCATAAACACTATCTACCAAGTGGAAGAAATTCCACTTTCCCAAAACAAGAGATGCAAGGGGCCCACAATTAAGTCAATAGCAAAAAATGATTAGGCCAGAAATCCTGCGGACTCTAGAAATTCTACTCTACCATGAGACAAAGCTAAATGTCAGAGCACCAACTCTGTCCCAACACTCATGGGAGGGCTCCTGGGCTTAGCTATTCAACAGGCTGGATGGTTCCCACTCATTGAACAAACATTTACTGAGTGACTATTAAGTGCCAAAGCACCACAAAAAATACTAGAGTTTTCCTCTCGGCTTCCACACAGCATTCCTACAGGCAGTCACAGTTTTACCATTTAATAGCTGTGTGACTTTCAGAATAGAAATAATTCTACCTCCTACCTACCAGGTAAGTATAACCTACCATCTGGACCCCATTTACTGTCCACCTACTGGTTTACTGCCTCTTTGCTGTAGGTACTGTTCTAAGCCCCCAACCATTAAGCACAGTATTCCACAAGATAATGAGGCTATGAGGCCCAGAGATGTTAAAATACCTTACCCAAGGTAACACAGCTAGAAAGTGGCAGAGCCAGAATGCCAATCACACCATGAGATGCAAGGCCACACTCTACCACAACACTGGCACTGCTATTTGCTTGGTGATATAGAATATCCTTTAAGAGAAGAGCAATCAAAGGCATCAACCTTTCCCTGTTAAAAGGAGCTGGTCCAATCTCACATTTATCAAATCTTTTAGGAGACCCTGACCAACAACCCAAAATAAGTAAAGAGTAATGATTATATAAAATGCAATCTATTTTTCTTCCCATGCCTTTTTCTCATCATTGGGTTTCATGGAGATTTGTGGCTACCGGAAGCCCCCAGGGATTCAGCAATGTCAAGAAAATATGAAAATATCTTAAAGGGAAGGAAAAGGGGAGGGGGAAATACTCTCAAGAAGGTGCTGGCAACCTTATGACTGAAAATGTTCGTGAACCTGGTTTAAATTTTTATGGTGGAACCATCTCTACTATATGATGGGAGGGGAAGAGCATTTGGGTTGCCTTGGATCAAGATCAGTAGCTACAGTGAGCAAAGTAGCCAGACTGGCTGGATCGGCTCTTTATAATCACCCTCAGTGAGGGATGTTTGCCACCTGGTGACCACACCCACTGTAGAGATCTAATTAAGTTCTTAGGGCGACCACTAAAAGGTCATTATTATCACCAGTTTAGATCAGTTTCTCAGGTATTCCTGACGTGAATGATATGGGATAATTATGAAATGTGACACTTCAGAACTACTGGACCTGAACCTGAATTCAGGAGGCTCAAGAAATCTGAAACCAGGTGATTCTTGTGACAGACAAGTTTGGGAAATACTACTTAGGTCATAAAGTTATGGAACCTAAAAAGATCAGAGGGATCTTATAGGTAGATGTCCTCTTCCCTTCAAGCAGTTCTCTTCTAATCCAGGAAGAAAGAACTATTTTCTGTACATACAAACAGAACTATTTTCTGTTTCTCCAGAGAAACAACTTCCAAAATTTCCATTCAACACACATGAAGGTCTCAGATCCTCAGTGATCTGCAATCCTCTCAAGCAGCTTATCCCAGGCAAAGGTTAAATCCATCCTTTATTCTAGCCAAAAACAAAAAGAGTGATATTCATTTTACAAATCGTTTTGTCAAATGACTTCAACAATTACGTGGGGCCTAGAAATGTCTTAGCTCTCCCCTGCTTTACTTATGATAAAGAATCTCACTTGCTTCAAAGGACAGGAACAAGAAAGTGAAAACACAACACAAGGAGAAGGCATCTAATAACAGACTCGTATCCAGAATATATAAAGAACTTTTACAATTCAATAATTAAAAGACAAATAACTCAATTTGAAAAAACAATCCAATTTTTAAAAGGAAGCAAAGGATCTACCTGAATAGACATTTCTCCAAAGAAGGTATACAAATGGTCAACAAGCACAGGAAAAAATGCTCGACATTGTCAGGGAAATGCAAATCCACAGTGAGATACCACTTCATGCCCACAAGGATGGGTAAAATGAAAAAGACAGAAAATAAGGGCTGATAAAAATGTGGAGAAATAGGAACTCTCATACATTGCTGATGGGCATGTAAAACAGTGTAGCCCCTGTGAAAAACAGTCTGGCAATTTCTCCAAGTGCTAAAAAGAGAGTTACAAAATGACCCAGCAATTGTACTCTTGGGCAAATACCCAAGAGAAATGAAAGCATGTGCCCCTACAAAAACTTGGACATGAATGTTCACACAGTATTATTCCTGATAACCAAAAAGTAGAAACAACCCATCATCTGATGAATGAATACATAAAATGTGGCCTGTCTATTCAATTGAATATTCTTCAGCAAGGAAAAAAAAAATGAAGTACTAATACACGCTACAACATGAATGAGTGTCAAAAACAGTATGATAAATGAACGAAGCCAATCACAAAAGGCCACAGATTGCATGATTCCGCTTATATGATATGTGCAGAACAGATAAATCCATAGAGACAGAAAGTAGATTAGTGACTGTCTGGGTCAGACAATGGGGGTAATAGTGGAAATAGAAAGCAACAGCTAATGAAATGGGTCCCAACTTTGTTTGGGGGTGAGGCATATGCTCTAAATTTGACCTTGATGTGATGTGTGCACAATTCTGTGGTGAACATACTAAAAATCACTGAATGTACTCTTTAATGTACACTGAATGTACACTCGTGGTATGCAACTTTTATCCCTAAGTTGCTTTTTAAAAACTCCCATGAGCCTCGATTTCATGCTTGGAAAATGGGGATACCACCTATCTTACAATATTGTAAAGAACACGTAAGAAGATATAAATTCACATATACATGCACACATACACACACAGTGTATGGCACATAACAAATACCGAATACATGTTATTATTTTCCATCCTCCCATCCCCATATTTTTACATTGTCATGCCTTGATATCACTGTCTTCACAAGCTACAAAACTCAAAATTGAAATGTATTCCAACAGAGGCCAAACCATGAGAATTCTCTCATGATTTCTCACATGCTAAATTCAAGGCTATTTCTGTATACCTGAACTTGGAGAAACCCTGGAGCCTGCAAATGTGGCTGTCTACCTCCCAGACTTGTTACGAAAAAGTATTTAGATATTAAAAAGTGAGATTTTTTTCTGCATTCCAGTCTTAGTGTGTCCTCTATCTCTAACTGTGATATAGAAGCACCTCTACCACCACAGGCACACTCCTTGACAGTATTTATGCTATTCGGTCAGCTTCATCTACACTGAAAATTGATTGGGCCTCCAAGAAAGCTTTGCAGGTGTTCCAGGAAAGAGTTTAGCCCTAAGCTATGCAGCACTACACACCCAGATACTCACTGTGATACTACGCAGATTCAAAGGGGGCTTAAAGCTATGGTTCTATCCACAGCTTGCAAAAATGGTCAACTACAGCAGGGGTCCCCACTCCCCAGGCCATGGACTGCCACAGATCGGTAGCACACAGCAGGAGGTAAGTGGCGATCTATGGAAGCTGCATCCTTTTGCAGCTGCTCCCCAGGGCTAGCATCACCAACTCAGCTCCACCTCAGATCATCAGGCATTAGGTTCTCACAGGAGCACCAGTCCCTGGTGCCAAAATGGTTGGAGACTGCTAAACTACAGCATACACACCATCTCTGTAAGTTCTCAAACCACTCACAGCCATTTCTTGAACAGATATAATAGTGGACTTTCAGCCAGAAACTTGTTTTTCCATTTTATTTAAAGGGTTTCTTCCATCTTGCTGAGTATTGTCAACTACACACTATTTCACAATTATTTTTTTCAGAATAGTTCCTACTGTTGAACACATTTTTCTTATCATTTTCAATGATTTTATTCCTTTTCATTTCCATTCAAATTCCATGCTTCCATACACTCTCACTGCTTTTATATTTTTCAGACTGATGGGATAAATATATGTAAAACTCAAAACTTAGCAAAGCCCAGTTGGTAAACACACCACTAGCAACCAGATGGTCAAGTGGGAAATGACTGCCTAGGACAACCAAGGCCTTCATTAAAGCATTTCGCTCTTGAGCTATGCTGTCCGAAGTATTAGCTGTTGACCACATGAGGCTACTTAAATTCATTAAAATTAAATAAAAATTTAAATTCAGTTCTTAAATCTCCTTTGTCACATTTCAAGTGGTCTCAGTACCTAAACATGGCTACCGTCTACCACACTGAAGAGCACAGATATACAATATTTCCACCAGAGTATTAAAGTTCTACTGAACCACACTGATTTAGAGAGTAACTTCACTGATTCTATGAAAGTTTGTAAACTCAAAGTTCTTAGACACAGTTGTTGTAGTATTTACAAACTGTAAGGTTTGACTCTCAGAAATATGAGCCAAGTGCCTCTGAATTTTTTTGACAGTTTTTCTTAGTGGTCAGTGGACAGGGTTTTTAGAGCCTAACACAGAGTTTGGCACAGCAGTAAGTACTTAACTTTTGCTGAATGAATGAAGAGCATATTGTCTGTACTTTGGTTTCTGCCAGATATTAGCTCATAAAAACAATGGGTTTTTTTTCTATATGAAAGATTTCCATAGGGAAAAGTAAGCATTAGCAGGTGGGATAGGCAGCTCAGGGACCCTGTAGAGCCACAAGAAATGAAGCTGAAAAACATAAACATCTGCCCCAAGGGAACTCATATTCAAATGAAAAGTTTCAGCTCCAAGGAAATATCTTGTTTCTTCAAATACCCATTACTTGTAGCTTTTAGAAATGTGAAAGGAAGGTTAGGGGAGATGCCCGGGAAGATCACAGACCCTGCTGCCATTTCTCAGTATTTGCCCTATGTAATTTTGCTAGAAAATAGTATAATCACAAAGGCAGCAATCATCTAATTGCATTGTCTGTGCTGCTCATCTTACACCTAGATCTCCCCTTCCCTCGTTGTCCTCTGACTCAATCTATACTGTGCCTATCAGATAACTTCTTGGAAAATAAGCATTGTTGAAAATCGAAATTCAAAAAAGCGTGTCAGTTTTCATACACGGAGTAAAGCAGTTTCTCTGGCCCTTAACCAACAGTCTCCTGGAGGCCCAACAAAAGAAGCTACAGATGCCTCTATTGAAATTTTTCTACTTCCCTTGTTCACAGACCAAACAGCCATAGGACGAACCAAGCTGCTCCGTTTCTATAATTCACTTTTCCTTAGCAAAAGTGGGGACAGAAGGCAAGAAAACAGGGAGCAGCTGCCGCCTCATCTTCTTATGAATGCCCTCAGCTCATTCCCCATCCCCTTCCCTATTGTTTCAGACTCCTTTTCTCAACAATCAAAATCCCAGTTCATGGGGGGAGAAAAGAAAACAGGGAAAAACAGTTTTCTCTGTGTCAACAACCACAGTTGTATAAAGTCTAGATCACTTCTATGAAGTTAAAATAGGCAAGTCTTACATTCAATTTTAACTTGTTAATCTGCTTTATTCTGAATTCTTTTAATGATTTATAACTGTATGATACCCCTTACATGTGGCCCTACTGTGAGCCCTTCAGACGCTCTGTGTTTTAATAGAAAATTATACAATTTCTACCTCTCAAGCCAAAGAACAATACTTGTCCTACTATTTAAGCCAACAGATATATAAAATAACAGTTGTTGATAAATGAGTCATCCAATTTCAGATTCCAAGACCCACAGAATCTAAATATTAGAACAAAAAAGCTCAATTTCTACAACATACAATGCTAACTTTGAGAACATAAAAACAGAATGATGGTTATGAAAACTGGGCTGCCTGAGTTTAAATCTCAGCTCTACCACTGACTAGTTACGTTACTAACCTCTCCAGACACTTCAGAATGGAGATAATGACAGTACTGACCTCATGGGGTTGTCATGGGGACTAGAGGAGGTAATTGTGTTAAAGCACACAATAAGATCTCAATAAATATTTGCTGTAATTGTTAACAATGCACCATGCCTGAAACCATTACTTAAACATTTTCTGAAAGTTAAGACTTAAGATGAAACTTAAAGGAAAATGCTTCTCAGACAACCCACATGAAAATAACTATGCAAAAAAAGAGCTCCAGGATCAAGTCAAAATGTTCACTTTCCCACTAAATCCTAAACTCCAATAATTAACTTTTAAAATATCCATCGACATGTACAAGTAGTTCATCTCTCTGATTTGTGGCAAGAGAAAGGAAATTGCAAACTAGATGATGGCTGTTCACATTTAAGCAATTCCCAAGACAGAAAATGTTCCACCACCTCAGTGCCCTCGAGTGTCAACAAAGTAAGTCCCTGCTCACCCAGCACCCATGGATCCCAGTTTGTTGACCTTCTGGACCCAGTGAAAAACAAGGACTGCAGGCACATGTGCTATTTTTATATAAATAAGATAACATAGCAAAGATTAATGAATGATAGGAGTCATACCTTATTTTTGAACCAGGCATGAAAATTTGGCAATTTGAATTTGAGAATAACTTGTTAATAACTACATGCTGCAACATATACTTTTTCTCCACAATAAACTGCAACAGTGGTTGACACTGCCACTTGTCACTACAATTAACACTACTAAATCTGGGGCATGTGAAAAATGTCTTTGGGAGATGGTCTTGTAACTCAGAAACACAGGAAAGGTATAAAGGGACACAGTCTCAAAAAATAATGCCACCACTGAAATTATTTTCAACAAATCTCTGAGTCTGCATACAGAATCACAAACAACATAAACTGTCCAGACGTGGACATTCCAAACAAATGCTCTGGAGAATTTCATCTGGATCCTGTTCTCCCCCAAAATAACATGAGGCTAGTTTACCTGTAAAATAACTCAGGAAGAGCTGAGGGCACTATTCAAGGTGAAAACATCTCCACTTATTGCAACGGGAAGCCAAGGATGGCTATGTTTGGCCCAGACTGCAGGGGAAAAATCCCTAAATGTTGAGAACTTTCAAAGAGGCAGTGATTTGAGATTACACAGAAGTACAGACCCTGATTCATATTCTCAGGTGAACAGATTTTGGTCAGATACCAATCATCAGATTATTTTTCACAGACCATCTCAACCTCAATCATGTCTGAATTTACTTCTATAAATTGAGAAGGATCACGTTCCATTACACACCTCCTAATCCAACTCCAATCCAAAGAAACCCTCTTTTCGTAATTACCAAATGACAACTAGGTAAATCTCAAACAAACCAGTCTGTATGCCAAAGCACACACACATTGTAATGTTCACACGGTTTTTGCTTCAGCACTTCTTAACCAAGACTGAGATTAGCCTATTACCACCACACTGGTGTCTTAGTTTATGAATAATGCGTGACAGATGACTTCAGAATTACTAAAGGAAAAAAAAAATCACCCCTAAAAGCAGTAATGCCTTGGACATGTTTTTTTAATGTAATGACAGGCTAAATCCCACTCACACTCCATCCCGGTTAGCAAACAAATAGATCAATATCAAAGTTTTAGAAAGTGAATACAGCCATTGATAGAAAGCATCTCTGAATTTTCCTTTTTCAATGTGCTGATTTTGCATCTTATTTTTATTTCCAAATTCCCAAGATTTACTAACCCATAAGGGTTTCCAAGGTATCCCATTTTTTTTTAATTGCTAGTGTTTAATTAAAAGCAAAATTAAACTTCTTCAATGTGCATAGTAAAGCATATATTATTCTTTGGTCACAAATTAAGTGAATAGTGGCAAGGAAACTTCCTAAAGCCAACACACATTCAGACTTGTGAATCAAGCCCCTGCCCCTTATGTTTGCATTAAAAAAAAAAAAAAAGATTCAACTGTGGAATCTAGCCTTAAAATAAGGTTATTTTAGCTTTGCAGTTTTAATCACTTTCCCACATTCAACGACCAAGATAAGAGCGTGGGTCCAATCACAGGACATACAAGCTGAGATATTCAGAATGTGAAATTAAGAGTACATCACCAAACACATACACGTTTAGGCATGAAACCATAATATAATAGAGCTAAACAGCTCTAAGAGAGCATCTACCTACCTAATCCCCTCATCCTATAGAGAAGGAAATTTTAGCTAGAATGGTAAATAATTTGCCTGAGGCAGTGGCAAAAATTTACCCTGTTCTGAGGAAACCTAAAAGCCAGGTTTTCCCTACTAGTCCAACCGCTTTCCATGGTACCACTCTGCTCCCTTTAGCACACACACACACACACACAAAGTGTATATTAATAAAATACAGACAAGAAAAAATCACATATTTGTAATACGATTTGTGGATGGACATAGGAAAGTTGTAGAAGGACTTGTACCAAGCCACTAAAAAGTGGTTGGGAAGGTGTAAACTTATTTTGCATTGTTTTGTGGGTTCTGTTGAGCATGCTGCACTTTTCAGTGCTGAAGAGGAATGTAATGACTTTTAAAAGAATATCTCAATCTGTAAATAGTCTAAGAAAGGATGATAAGGTATTTCTTGGAAGAGGACAGAAAGTGCATTTCCTTTCCTTTAGCAGGGAACACTCCCCTCTCCTTCCACTTAAAAAAAAAAAAAAAGCCTGCCAAACCCTTTCCTTTAAGGTCCAGCTGAAGCGCCAGCTCCAATGGAAGGACTTCCAAGCCCTTACGCCAGAACTTCCTCCTCGGGGTTCCTGCATCAGAACCTTTGCAGAAGTCTCTACTAGAAAGCAAGCTCCTTGACAGCAGGAAATGTGCTACCTGGCTCCCGGGCGCTGCCAAATCCTTTGCGCACACTGTATTCAATTGCAGGACACGAACCGAGGCATTTGTCCCCAGAATCCCACGTGAAGCGATGCGCCGGGCCTGGGCCCACTCACGAGTTATCCCGGAGTGGAAACCCTGGATCCAGCCTCTGGGAAAGGGCGCCGCACGCCCGCCGCATCCTCGGGGAACCGGGGGGACTGACCACGCGACCATTCCGGTCCCTGACAACGCGCTGAAGTTCCCGGCGGGCACTCGGCGCGCGCAGCAGGTCCCCACACCGCTCCCCTCTGCTTTTCCCGACCCGGAGCGAGCGCGGGCGTGCGCGGGGCTCCCCCTCCACGTCTACACCCGCACGGAGCTCCTGGCTCGAACCCCAAACCTCAACGCGCCAGGGCGACCCCCGGGGCTCCTAACGAACAAAGGAAAATAAAAGGGCGAAAGGGGGAAAATCGCCACCGGACCCTGACGTCAAGACCCGTAAAGCACACACGGCGCCCAGGGACCCCGAGGGGCGGCCACGCCGAGCGCCCCCCGATGCCGACCGCGCGCCCCGCCCCCCGCACCCCCCCCGCATCCCCGCGCGCCCCCCGCGCCCCGCCTCACCGCGGCCGGGCTCCCGTCCATCTCCCATCGCCGCCGGCCCGAGCCTCGGGGCGCGACTGCGGCGGCTCCGCTCCCGGACCCCGGCGGAGGCGGCCCGCCCGGTCCGCGGCCGATCAGAGCGGAGGCGCCGGCGAGGGGGCGGGGCCGCGCCGGGGGGCGGGGCCGCGGGGGCGTGGCCGCGGGGCGGGGGGGCAGCGTCGGGGGGGGACGGAAGGGGGGACGGGGGCGTGGGGCCGGGAAGCACAGGGGGTGGGGGCGTGGCCTCGGGGGCACCCGGAGGGGGCGCGGGGCGGGGAGGATCCCCGAGATGGGAAGGGAGGGGGAAGGAAGAGGTGGGACAGGGTTGGAGGGGCCCGGCCCCTGTCGGGGCGGGAGTCGGAGGCCCGCTTGCCGGGAAGGGGTGGAGCGGGCAGGGCAGCCCGAGGGGCGTCCCGCCGCCCGCCAGCCCCACGCGCTCGCCCTCTGCCTGGAGAGCCCTGCCTGTTGCTTCGTCGCGCTCCCCGACAGGCTTTCCCGCCCCAGGAACAGCGAGGGGCGCCTGCGCTGGGGTTTCCTCTGGGAGGGCCCGAGGAGGGGCGCCGAGGAGGGGGCGCCGTCCCGCACGGACCCGGGACGCGCGCGCACGGGACTTGCGGGGTCCGAGGCCGCTCGCCGGGCCCCCCCCCACCCCGGGGGGGGGTGTTGTGCGTTATTTGACTCTGAGGGAGCTTTATGGGTGCCCCATGGGTGCTCCGTGCAAGACCGGCTCCCCTCGAGGCGGGCCCCTCGTCGTCTCGAGACTCTCCCAGCACGAGCGTGCGCGGGGCGGAGCAACTCACTCCCCAGCTGCATGCTCAGTGGAAAGGGCCACAGGCTGGAGGTGCCTTCTCCCCTCTTCCTCAGATGGTCTGCGGCGAGGCAGGGGCTGGAACGCCGCCCTCCTCTGGCAAAGCGGGCGGGAGACCCAAAGCCGCGCTCTGGAAGGGCTGTTACAGCAAAGGGCGGTTGGCTCCCCCTTCGTGAAGCTCAGTGCTTGCCAGATGCCAGCGCCTGGAGGTGCAACCCCGCGGGATCAACTGTATGGGGCGTATGCTATGCTTCCGTCGGAGCTGTAATGTCACGAAGACAACTCTTACTTCTGGCGACCGATTGAAGATGCCCAAAGAAAGGAAAGTGACTTACATGGCCAAGCTTTGAGCTGGGGATGAAGGGTCAAGTCCCTTGGTGGCCCCAGGAACCAGCCCACCAGGTCAGAATGCGGGGAGGCACACAAGTCTCCTACTTTGCTCTGACTGCCCCCATTCACAGCTATCAGTCAGCGAGTGGCACCCATCGGAGGAACTAGAATGAGGGAATGGATGCGTTTATACAAAAGCCTTACAACTTTTGAAAAATGATCTCAGTCCATGCTCCCCAAGCCAAAGCAGCCATTTGGTCAGATGTGTACATTTTAAACCACCCAAGACACTCGGGTATATTTCTCTTTTAGGATTTCCCCCCTACATCCTACAGAAATACCTCCAAGAAGACAATCCCTGTGTGCTTATTCCCAGTAAATTCTAGCCTTCTTTGAACCTTGGGGTCTGATAACTTTGTTGGCAAAAAATTAGGAGTAAACCATGTAGAAAATAGAGTTGCTACCTGGGACTCGATTACCGGCCCGGTGGCCCTTACCTGGAAAATTAGCCAACAACTCATTAAGGGAAGAAGGTCGAGGATTTTAAGCTGAATCTAAAACCATAGCAACTACTTCCACATAGAATTATTAATACAGGAGGCAGAGTGGACCTAGATATACATAAATTCACTAGTTAAGGAATCTGGGAATAGACACCTGTAACCCGAGCCTCTGTTTTTTCAATTATAATTTGAGGGCAATAATACCTTGCAGAATTGTTATTAGCATGACAGTATGTAGAGTTCCTGGCCCAGTAGTAAATGTTCAATAAAGGGTCATTTCAAAAGTTAAGCAGCAGAAGTATGTTTCACGGTTTCTTCACACAGGAAACTTTTTATTTTTTCTCCCTGAATCCAAAACTGTTTTAAGATCTTTCTTACAAAGGTGATCTATTAAATAATAATTCATTTTCCTACCTTAATAATCAAAGGTATAAATATTAGAGATTCTGATCAGCTTAAATTAACCAGTGTTAACTACTTCTGAGTTGATAAAGCCCAAAGCAAATCAACTAGTGGTTGACATTTCATTGTCCAGCATGTACTTTGTATGTAAATATTTCATTAGGCTTTTTGAAATATTGAAAATAGAGTAAGAACCCCATTTCTGATACTCTAGCCCCAGAGATCCCAGGCACCCAGCTCAAATGCTCACAGGTGTGCTCAAGTTCAGTGTTAGGATACACAAACATCCACCTTGGTAAAAGCTATGGAGCAGTAGCCTCTAAAAAGTGATGGGCAGGTGTATATTTATCCACTGCTGTCTCCCTCCCTTAGACTCTGCCCATGAGCCTAGTATATTTGGAGTGGAAAGAAAGAGAAACTACGAAGTAGGCGAGATGTTAGGTACTGGAGGTCAAAAGAAGAAATGAAAAGGAAGTTGAAATTCTCTCATGCATTATTCATGCATGTAGTTAATCGTTACTATTTCTGAAGGCCAGTTTGAAATACCAGATTGTGGAATATTTATTTTTTTGGCACAAACTGAATATTTATTTAGAATGGGAAAAAATTTCAAATACAAATTCAAAAATGTTGACAAATTCCACAAACATCACCAAATCCAGAAAAATCACACATTTTTATTAACTGCCTTCACAATATTTTTATTAATTAACTTCTTAAAATACGCCATGTTTTGGCTGCATAGTCTTGATCATTCCTTTGGAATGATTTTTTAAAACAGGTTTATTGAGATATAATTCATATACCACGCAACTTGCCCATTTGAAGTGAACAATTCAATGGTTTTTGTGCAATCATTACCACAGTCAATTTTAGAAAAATTTTATCATTCCCTAAAGAAACTCTATACTTTTGAGAATCAATCCTCTTTTTCCTCCAGTCCCTGGCAACCTCTAATCTACTTTCTGTCTCTATATATTTGCCTTTTCTGGACATTTCACATAAATAGACTCATGCGATATATGTTCTTTTTTGACTGGTTTCTTTCATGTGCAGCTCATCCATGTGCATCATGAGTCAAAACTTTATTCATTTTTATTGGCAAATAGTGTTCCACCATATGGATGAGCCACATTTTATATATTAATCCATTCATCAGTGGATGGATATTTGGGTTGTTTCCACTTCTTGGCTTTTATAAATAATGATGCTATAAACATTCAAGTACAAGTTTTTGTGTGGATGTTGTGTTTTCATTTCTCTTGGGTGTATACCTACAGTAGCATTCGTAGGTCATATGTAACTGTTTAACTTTACTGCAACAGTGGCTGCACTATTTTATATTCCAATAGGGATCCAATTTCTCCACATTGTAACACTTGTTGTCCTCTGTATTTTCAATTATAGCCATCCTAGTGGGTGTGAAGCAGTAGAATGAAGCAGTCGCATTACTCTCTGTGGGTAGAATGGAAAGATAATCTACTCTTTTCTCTAGCATAATTGATCAAAAGCATTTTTTTATTATCATTGGTATTTTAGAAATGGTCCTGCCTCATGTTTGTTATTGAAAATGACATTACAATTTTAGTGTGTTTAGTGCCAAATTTGAAGATTTCTCGTTTCGTATATGAACTACAGAGTTTCGGGACATTACAAGTTTTTTTATGCAATGATTAATATTCAGTGCTCAAAACTGAAACTCATTAACTCATTTTTATTAATATTATGAGTTTTAGCATTTCTTAGATGCCAGTTATTTCATATCAAAAGAGCAAAAGGAAAATATTTTTTCATTGTGTTCTATGGTTCACTCCTCTTTTTATTATTTCAATTCTCAGACAAGCCAAGAGTCTCAGAATACACACTTTTTAAAAGTTTTCATTTGAAATACACAGAACAACTCTAATCTTTACAGTATTTTCAATTAGAAGCCTTCTTATGCATGCTTCAGTGCAAAGGTAGGATGCTTTATAAATCATATAACAACTGCCTACAATTGATAGAAAACATGAAGTCTTATTTATTGTTATATTCCTAGCTTCTAGTACTGTGCCTGGTCTATAGTAGGGGCTCAGTAAATAATTGGTGAATTAAAAATCACCATTATTTAAGGTAGAAATATTCAACATAAATATACAACAAATTTTCAACTAAAATATTCAGCAATCTAAAATCATATTGTATGTGAATTTCAGTAGTTTAAGGTGAAACTAAAAGGACATGTCTAAGACAAATTTCACCATGACATTTGACTCTGCTGAATACTGAATGAACGCTGGATGAATAAGAGTGTTGGGAGATAAGAAGCAAAGAACAAAAATGTGGTTAATGTGCTTAGAAAAGAGCAGAGAAGCAGGGAAAGATAAGGGAAGTGGATATTGCTTGCCTTGTGGCAAGTGCACAGGAAAGTTTAATTCACAGAATAATCTGAGGAATAGGGTGCAATCAGCTCACCTTTTCCCCATGACCAAAATAAGTTGGCTAAGCCTGGTAAGAATAACAATAACATAAACAAATAATAAAGCTTTCAGCTTACTTTCTATTATGTTTCTTATGGATACCAGTTCTTTCATTTATTCACGTGACAAATATTTATTAAACATTGACTATGTGCTAGACATAGTTTACTGACTATAGCAGTAAATAAAACATTCCCATCCTCATGGAGCTTACAGGGAGCTTGGACAGACAGAAAGTAAGCAAGATAAGTGTCTATATATAGTTATATCTACATATCTATATATAAAGATATCTACATATTTATGTCTACATATATCTACATATAGAAATGTGTATGTGTATATATATATGTATGTATGTATATATGTCTCTCTCTATATATATGTTATATGGTGATGAGTATTTTAGAAAAACTAAAACAAGAGAATAAAGCACAAGGAGTGTGGGGTGGAGGGGTGGAGATGGTTGCAAAGGTTATTCAGAGAAGACTGTACTGAGAAGGTGAAAATTGAGTAAAGACCTAAAAGAGGTGAGGTACATAAGCAGATATGTGAAGAACTCTAAGTACAAAGGCCCTGAAATATTCCCTGGTGGATTCTGCCCACAGCAGGGTGCATGGGCTGAGTGAGTGGAATGGTAGGAGATGTGATGGGTGGGGCCTTACTAGTTATTGTAACGAACTGGACTTTTAACTGACTTGGGAGATTTTGAGCAGAGGAGTGGTATCATCTGATTTATGCTTCACTGGGATTATCCTGTATGATGTGTCAGATGCAGGGAGGTGAATCAGGAAGCTAACATAGCAATCCAAGCAAGAGATGATTGTGACTTA
Source organism: Cynopterus sphinx (assembly GCA_030015415.1). NCBI lineage: Eukaryota > Metazoa > Chordata > Mammalia > Chiroptera > Pteropodidae > Cynopterus > Cynopterus sphinx. The sequence continues at coordinate 47,439,794 of CM057381.1, forward strand.
GGCCAAGGTGGTTAGCAAAGGACGTGGTAAGAAGGTTGACCTGACAGAATTTGCTGATGGATGGAGGGTGTAAGAGAGAGTCAAGGATGACTCCAAGGATTTGGTGGTAAAGTACTATACTAGAAAGACTGAGTTGTACTGACTGAGCTGAAGAAGACTATGGGAGGGGCAGTATTGTGCTGGGAAGATCAGGCCCTCAGGCCTGAACATATTGCATTAGAAGTGTCCTCTACACATCCAGCTGAACTGTCGAGTAAACAGTTGGGTATATGAGCTCAGAATTCAGAGAAGAGTTTCGTGTTGGCGCTGTATACATTTCGGAATTAGAGTAGAAATGATGTTTATACTGATGAAGCTGAGTGAGGTTATCAAAGGAGTGGATGGGAAAGAGAAAAAAGGAGAGTTCAATGCATGTCAACACAACGCTGAAAAGTTTGGGAGATGAGTAAGAACCAGAAGAGACTGAAAAGGGGGCAGCCAGTGAAGTGGGAGGAAAACAGACATTCCTTCATGGAATATTTTCAGGTGATTTTTACATGAAACTTTTTCTCTCTGAAGTTTTTAATTCACAGTTTCTCTATTCTGCTCTCTCCCTACCCCTGCTATCATTACTTCTTTTTTTTTTATCAACACATTCTATTATTTTCAAGAAGAAAGGAAGAATGTAGTATGCCTGTAATTCTAGCAATTTCTCAACCTATTTTTTATGTCTGACATATTACTAATATTTATTGACTAATTTTTTACAAAAATAACTACTTCGAGAATTAACTAAAAAGATATTTAATTAATATAGAATCCAGGATGATGAAAATTAATTATTGATTAATTAATTTGTAATTAATTTGCTAATTTTTTGGTACAAAAGAAAATAACTACCAACCATAGCATCTTCAACTATAATAAGAAAAATCTAATGAAATCAATATACATATTAAAACCAGGATGTTGAATAAATTCCATTTCTGGTGTAACTGAAACTGTCTTCATAATTGCTCTGTTCAGTGGGTGACACTTTTCCCTGGCATTAAATGAAAATTTGGCAACCCCAGAAGTTGTTCAGTACACTTGTAGGTCCTCTAAACACAGCATAAATTAGGTAATTAAACTAGCCAGTCCAAATTTGACCTAGCATTATATCTTTTTCTCTGCTTAGCTGGAAGTGTGCAGGGGGCAAGGGGGTGGGTAGGTAAGGTCCTTTGTTCCTCAGCTCTAGGTACACTTTCTTTTCCTGCCAAGTCTCTTTCTCTAGCCCTCTCTATTGGGTAGACCCCAAAAAGGGAGACTGCAGTTCAGTTCTCTTGCACGTGGCTCACATCTGGTCCACAAGAAACACATGCCCCTTGCTTCAGCCTCTCTGGAAGTATAAGCTAATCCCAACCACAGAGCAGGGACTCTGAACCAGCCCCCAAAGATCTGGTCAACTCCCACAGTGAGTTTCTTGAGAAGACACATCTTCATTAGCTTCCTGGGGCAGGTGTGAGGACGCCGTTCTCAATGTTTTCCAGCTACAGGGAACAATTTCAAATTTCTCTGAGTCCCTTCACTGGATTCGGGGCTAGAGAGTACAACCTCCCACCTCCCTCTAATGGGGAGTAGAACCAGCAATGCTCTATCACAATCTGCTCCCACTCTGCTCATACTCTCACTTTTTATAGCTTTGAGCTGACTGTGGAATCCAGGATTGTGGAACAGAGTGACAGGACCATTTCCTTAAAAATCTATGCATTGGATGGAGGTGTGTCTCACATTCACATTAGTATCCTTTGATATCTATCGCACTGACACCTTATTAGAACCTGAGACAAAAAGAGCTCTATTCTACGATCCCCTTATACTTCTTAACTTGAAAGAGTCATAGCACTTTGCTTCCTCACTATAAGTACATGTGCACATCTATTTACAGCATTTAAATATATACATTAAAAATCATACCTTTGCATGTGACTTAATCACCTCCATTGTAAATTTCTATGTTTGAGGGTGATGATTCTGGCACCCTTATGGACCGAAATCAATGGAAAAAATCCTACATCTACACCTAGCCCCATCCACCACAATCACACTGAAAATGTTAAGACGCTTTACATTACCTATTCCTCATACCTGTCCTGTCCCGTCCTGTCCAATTCAATAACTACTAGCCACACAGCCACTTAAATTTAAATTTAAATGACTTAAAATAAAGTTAAATAAAAAATACAGTTTCTCAGTCTCACACCACATTTCAAATGTGAGTTATGACCACTATATTTAGATGATGCAGATAATAAACATTTTCATCATCACAGAATTCTACTGGACAGCACTGCCTTGCACAGGGTTTGGCACATAGGAGGCACCAAATAAATGACAAATTAAAGTTTGGCCCAAAGATATCATATGATTACACTCGTTTATTTTTCTGAGAATCTTTTCAGTGTACTACTATGTACTGACAACCATTAAAAACAAAAACCAAATCTTTACAAAGGTACATAGATAGCTACAGCTGCTTTTTTATTTCACACTTGAAAATTTACCTGCATCCTCCTACTCCACCAGAACATACTTTACCATCAGAATAATTGCTGGGAATATTAGGGGGAAAGTCCCTATTTCTCTCGAAAAACCAAATCACTTTTTCAGTATTATTCAACAAATGGAAAGGAATCGTTTCAAAAGCAGGATGTGTATTGAAGGGAGATTCCATGCAAAACCATTTCTCTGCTGAAATAAGCATTTTACTTATAATCTTTTTTCCACAGTAGAAATGACCTATGGAAATTACCAATGATCTGAGTGCGTTTGAATTGGAAAAGTATCCTGGCATTTCTCCAAAAAACAGCATAGCATAGGAACACAGATGCTCTAGAGTGATGATGGCAGACAATGAAGAGGGTGCCAGGGGCCTTCGGAATGTTGACAGGAGTCAGGAGGCAGATAGGGACCCTTTTTGCTCACTGTCTAACAGCGGGATGGGCCCCGAATGTTCTTAGGCCTCCATCTCCTGTTGTATAAATGGGAAAGACTGGCCTTCCCACTTGCGAAATTCTAACATTCAGGGATTTTGAGAGTTTTTAAATTAAAAGTAGTTTTTATTTTCAGGGTCCTCATTGTCTTTCTGATGGGTCTTTAACAACAAGGGCAAATCCCAGAAGCTAAATTTCTAAATGTTTTGAATTGTGACCCCAAGAAACTCAGACTAGACAGCACTCTCCAGAGATCAGAGACTACACCTTATTTATTTACTTATTTTTTATCTCTAGCATAGGGTATTTTGTCTAGCACAGAGGATATGCTCAACAAATGTTCACTGAATGCACAAATGCATGAATAAATGCATACAAGCATACATTAATGAATGAATTAATGAATGAATCAGTCAATTCATCAATGAATGCTCTGTTTTTTGAGGTAATAGAATGTTGTTTTAAAATTTTTTTTATTTTGGTCACTCTACAGAGAAAAATCTTCATAAACACTGTCAACAAAGTATGTAGGAGGATTTCAAATGGAACTCTCATCACAAAATACATGCATTATGAACTCTTACATTTGAAAATTTCTGCAAATTTAAGTGCTTTTGAAAGGAGAAAAAGCTATCAGTTTTCTTCCTAGTTCCCATTAAAGATTCTCATTCTAGGCATAATTGCTGAATTACCTGAAAGAGGTGACAAGTTTCTGGGGCTGAATTCTGACAGAGTGCCTCTTTTTGAGTCACTTCATTTCTAAGGTCTTTGAGCCCAGTTATTTTGGTCTATAGATTCATAAAAATCTACATTAAGAACCTGGAGAGAAGGATTTTTTTTCTTTCAAAATCACTTTATGAAGGTATGATTTACATACTATAAAATTCATCAAAGTTTAAGTGTGACTGTGACTTATATAATATATATATTTGGTCTTCATTCACATTTCTTGCACAGAGCTCTTGGAATTACATAACAATGAGAGCATAAGATTCTTTTCTGTTATGTTAATGAGCTGGTTTTTGAATAGCACCTGAGGAATGGGGCTGGTTGCCAGGAAAGCCAACAGTGATTAGAGGGTTAGAACTTTCAGTCCCACTCCCTGGACCTCAGGAATGGGAGAGGGGCTGGAGGATGAATCCATGCCAAAGGGCTATAATTTAATCAATTGTGCCTGTGTAATTGCACCTCCATAAAAACCCGAAAGGGCAGGGTCCAGAGAGCTTTTAGGCTGGAGAATAAGTGAGATTCAGGGAGAGTAGCACCCTCAAAGAGGACATGGAAGCTCCTTGCCCTTCCCCATGCCTTGCCCTATGCACCTCTCCCATCTGGCTATTTCTGAGTTAATCCTTTTATAATAAATCAGTAATCTAGTAAGTAAATTGTTTCTCTGAGTTCTGAGAGCTGTTCTAGCAAATTAATTGGACCTGAGGAGGGGCTTGTGGGAACCTCCAATCAATAGCCTGTCAGTCAGAAGCCCAGGAGACAACATGAACTTATGATTTTAAAGGAGGGGGGTGGCTGGGGTGGGGAAGTGGCCTTGCCCTTAGTTTTTTAAAAACTGAGCCCTTAACCTGCGATATCCAGGTAGACCGTGTCAGGATTGAGTTGAAGTATAATACACCTATCTTGTGTCAAATGTTATTTATTTAATTTTCTTTGTATTTTATTTATTTATTTTTATTTTTTTATTTCCCTTCTTCTTCCTTCCCCCCTCCCCTCTAGTAACCACTAGTCCATTGTCCATGTCCATGAGTCTATGTTTGTTTGTCCTCTTCATCTGTTGCTTTTAGATTTATATCCCACATGTAAGTGATATCATGTGATTTTCAACCTTTTCTGTCTGGCTTATTTTGCTTAGCATGATTATTTCAAGGTCCATCCATGTTGTTGCAAATGGCAGTATTTCTTTCATCTCTTCTTATGGCTGAGTAATATTCCATTGTATATGTGTACTACAGCTTCTTTAGCCAATCATCTATCGTAGGATACTTCGGTTGTTTCCATGTCCTGACCACTGTGAATAATGCTGCTATGAACATCAGTGTGCAAATATCTTTTTGGATATGGGTTTTCAAATCTTTGGGGTAAATACCCCAAAGAGAGATTGCTGGATAATATGGTAGATCAAGTCTTAGTTTTTTGAGAAACCTCCATACTGTTTTTCCATAGTGGCTGTACCAATCTGCAGTCCCACCAGCAGTGTATGAGTGTTCCTTTTTCTCCGCATCCTTGCCAACATTTGTTATTTCTTGTCCTATTTATTATAGCTATTCTAACAAGTGTGTGAGATGGTATCTCATTGTGGTTTTGATTTGCATTTCCCAAATAGCTAGAAATGTTGAGCATCTTTTTATATGTTTGTTGGCCATTTGTATGTCCTCTAGGAAGAAGTATCTGTTCAGGTCCTCTGCATATTTTTTGACTGGATCATTTGGTTTTTTGTTGTTATTGAGTCACATGAGTTCTTTGTATATTTTGGATATTAGGCCTTTATTGGAGGCATTGCTTGCAAATATATTTTCCCATTCGATGGTTGTCTCTTTACCCTATTGACAGTTTCTTTTACTGAGCATAAGCTTTTTAGTTCGATGTAGTCCCATTCATTTATTTTTGCTTTTATTTCCCTTGCCTTTGAGGTCAAATTCACAAAATCCTCTTTAAGTCCAAGGTCCGTGAGCTTTGTTCCTATGTTTTCTTCTATGCATTTTATTGTGACAGGTCATATATTTAGGTCCTTAATCCATGTGTCAAATGTTTTTCTGCATCTATTAAAATATTCATAATTTTTCTTTAATGCTAAAATTTTGATAAATTACACTGACTGGTTTTCAAATGTTAAACCAGCCTTGTATTCCCAAGATAAGCCTCATTTGATTGTCATGTATTATTACATTAGTCTGCTAAAGTGGACATAACAGAATACTATAGACTTTGTGGCTTAAACAACAGAAATTTATCTTCTTAAGTTCTGGAGGCTAGAAGCCCAAGATCAAGGTGATAACAGGTTTGGTTTCTAATAAGACCTCTCTTCCTGGCTTGCAGTGTCCTTATTGCTGTGACCTTACATGGTTTTTCCTTTGTGTACACACACTCCTGATGTCTCTCCCTCTCTTGTAAGGACACCAGTCCTATTGGAATAGAGCCCTTTCCTTATGACCTCATTTAACCTTATTACCTCCTTAAAGTCTTTGTCTTCAAATAGAGACACTTTGGGGGTTAGGTCTTCAATATGTTATTTTTGGGGAGAGAGGGCATAATTCAGTTCATAACAATTATACCTTTTGTATGTTGCTGGATTCAATGTGTTAATTGTTTTTGTTATTATTACATCTATGTTTATAAAGAATATTGGTCTGTAGTTTTCTTTTTTGTAATGGACCTTAATGATTTAAAGATCAAGCAAAACTGGCCTCATAAAAAGAGTTGTAAAGTGTTTTCTCCTCTCCTACTTTCTAAAAAAACTTGTGTAGAATCAGTATTTTTTCTTCTTTAAATGTTTGATATAATTTATCTGGACTTGGAATTTTCCTGTGAAAAAGTTTTTAATTACATATTCAGCTTATTAAAAATATGTAAGTATATGTCATAATATAAAATATATACATATAAATGTAGGAGACCTTGTAGCTGAACTTCTATCATGGAATTCAGAAGTGGGAAGACCCATGAGAGTCTACTTTAATGCTCTAAAATGTGTCATTTCGTAAAACTTCCACGTAGATATCACATATACACACAAAACTATAGGAACACATTTCCAAATCTACTTTGTCCTCTCCCCAAAAGATTTTAATGTAATTTTTTAAAGTTATTTAATAGAGATATAAAATCATAATATTTTTGGATATAAGTTTGTTTTCTCCTTTAACTTTTTTTCTCATTTGTGGTTCACTATGGAAAGTGCTCACACTGGACATACTGGTTTATGCTGCCTGTGCTCTTATAGTGCTTCTAGTAAATGATTGATTGTAGAATGGCTACTCACGAAAAAACATTTTTCTTTTCTCTTCTACTACCTATTTTGTTCTTTAAAAAAATAGTGTCTGTGTTACAGTTGAAGGATCTCGGTAGATGTGAGGCTTAAAAGGTAAAAGTCAGGATAGATTTTAAACTTCTCTTCTTTTTCTCTCCACTTTGTGCTTTTCTTTTCCTTCTGTTTACTTTCTGCCCTTGTGCTATTTATATCCAGCCCTGTACCCTCACCTTGGTTACCTCCTTAGGATTTATTTTCTCATTTCCTTTTCCCTTGGCTCCCTTTCAGCCTCCTTTAAGGTTCTTAGTCAGTTCCCTGTTATTCTCAGCCTATTGTCATAGTGACAGCCATACTCCAAGGAGTAGCTGTCTCATGAGTGATTGGGATGGACCTGACACCATGTCGCACAAACAAGCCTGTCAATGTGTGAATTTCAGCAGATCTCTGCAGACATTTAGCAACTGGGCCAGAACTGTCACCACACATTGTTGTTAGAAAGAAAGAAAGAAATATGAGGAAAAAAAATATTTTTCTCATTGAGAAAGAAGTCCACACTGTTTAAAACTAGATTGGTGCATTGCCTGCTCGCTGATAAAAGAGTTAAGTGACGAGGTAAAGACAAATATAAAAATTTAGAAAAATGTGACACAGAACATTCTGGATATTAAGAGAATAATTTGTAATTTTAGAACACAGTGAGCCACAGATGTAAGGAAAATAGTTGGAAAAATTCTCCATTTAGAAAGGATCTAAGGGGTCTCAGAGAAAAACCTGGCAGAGACTGGATAGTCAAAATTAGTGGGTGTTTTTCCCAGGGCTAAGGTTAATTCAGGGCAAAGTATGAAAGAGACAAGTTGCTCCATACAATACTATTTAACCAGTAAATACTATGTCACAAACATAGGTCCCCCAAGTGTTACATTAATAGCAAGAATCCAGTGTAGAAAATGTTGAAGGATGAAAATAAAAGTCCTTCTTTCTCTTCCCCCTCCAAAAAAAATCATGGAATCGTGTGGACCTGGAAATCATCTATTTCAACCTCACCCTTAAATCAGGAAGCCCTTATACAATATTTTTATAGGTGGCCATCTAGCTTCTGCTTCATTACTTCCGATGACAGAGCAATGAGTCATTGCCTCACAAAACAGCCCATTCCATTTTTAACAATCTTTTAAAGGAAAATCCTCCACGTAGGAAGAACTAACTGACCCTCATGCACTTCTTACTGTGTACCAGGCATAGGCCTTAGCACTTTCTCAGTGCACTAGTTTGATAATCCCACATGACCCTATATAACAGGCTTAGAGCAGGAAGCCTGACCTACAGAAGGAACAAGGGTCTGGATTCAGGACCAGTCTGTCTGATCCCAGAACATTCCCCTATAACCGCTATGCCATAAGGTCTCAGATCACATTTGCCTCCTTGTAGTTGCCACCATTCACTCTGGTCTAGACCTCAGAGGACAAATGCTTCCAATTCCTTTTCTACTCCAAAGACCTTCAGACACTTGACGATGGCGACTGTGCCATCTCTCCACCCTTCCCCCCACAACTCCTCTCCTCACTCTTAATTCAACACAAATTTTTAGAAGTTTCTTTCATTCTGATGACCCTCTTCTCAGGATGAGTACCCAGGAACAAACACAACAGATAAGATACAAAAGAAGTAATAATTGCAGAAGAAATTTTCATTTTGGCTATCAGATTCAATAAAGAAAAATATTTTATTGGTAACAAAAATTATTTTTATAAATTTTCGCTATTGCACATATTTATGTATACTTGCAAATCTTTTGATTACTAACTTAGTAATTATTATTCTAAACACATATAGCACTACATGATGATTTATTGTCCAAACTGAATAATAGTGTTTCAGGAGCTAAGAAAGAATTCGACGGATTCAACAATTTCTGTGCATTTTCATTTACTACCATAGCAACCAATTAAAATTGGTTTGTTTAATTATTTGTTGGTAAATCACTATGAGATGAAAACTTCTATTAATAGATGCACAGTGTTTAGTATTAATGCTAGGTTATTATTATAAATGGTAAAATGTTTATGGCCAGAATAGATCAATTCATTTTTCATTAACAGTAATAATTTCATTGTTAAATTAAGAAGATTTTTAAAAATGTTTATTGTTTAAAAAAAATCTTTCTAGTCTCTCTTTTATTCTTCTTTTGGCCAGATATTAACTAACTCACATTATATACTTAGGCAGACATGAAAATTAATGCATATTGTGATAACAAAGTTTCCTGATGAAAAGAGAGTACCATTGAGCTTTTCAGTTCCATAAAGCTGAACAAAGGATATAGAGGTTTCACAGAGTGCAGAGCTGGAGGAATTATTATACCATCTTTTAGGAACTATTTCCAGAAATGGCAAGGAGGGATTGTTTGTGGGGAGCTTTAGATCCCTTTCAAATGTTGTCAACCTCCTCTAACTCCCCCGAGTATTTATGCAATTGGAGTAAAAACGGGGACTTGCCATGCAGATGCAGGTCTCTGACAAGCTCCCCAGCCTTCCCCTGAATCTAGATTAGTCCCAAATCTGTTCTGTGTTGACATTCTAGAGCTGCCTCTGCTCCTTTCCTATCTGCCTCCTGCCAGATCTCTCACGTCTCCAGGAGACCTTGTAGCTGAACTTCTATCATGGAATTCAGAAGCGGGAAGACTCACGAGAGGCCCTGTGATCCAGCCCTGCATTCTAACAAGGAAGGAATTTTACTTACAGGTGAGGACACACAAAGTCCAGCATGAGCTGAACTCAGACAGTGTTGGGCTGCACTGGGCTGGGTTGGACTTCTGGATTGTGATAGGATTATATGGCTGGAGTTGGAAGTCTTATCTGCATGTAGACTGAGAATACCTTCAGCTATTTCTCTTGGACCAGACCCAGGATCTTCTGGCTGGGTTCATTTTAATGGATAAATGGACAATTTCATTGCTAGTGATTAAAATGTCCTCCTTTACAACATGGCAATGAGCAAATGCTCAGTTCTGGGCTCCTCTTTAAATCGTAGCTCACCCCAATACCAACTTAGGGCCAGAATAAGCCAAAAGTGTGAAGAAGGGTGAATATGACTTTACTATTTCTCTTCCTCTGAATACCCAGTACTTTAATGCTGCAAGTCTCTAGACTGACCCTTTTAGCAATGTCTTATGCTCTTTAACACCCCCTGTGCTCCAACCTCTTCTATGCTCATTAGAATTTATTAATCTTGTCCTAAGTGACGACCAAAGGACTCTTATGGACAAGGCATTACCAGCATCTTCATTCTTGAATAGGTTTAAAAGAATTCTTCAGTCCCTTAGGCCTAAGGAGTTATGGAAAGTAGCAGTTTCAAGGCCTATGGCCAAGCAGTGGCAGAACTGTGCTGAAGAACCTAAGCTGAGAAAAAAAGGTGTGGCTTGCAAGACACCAAATGGGATGCTGTTCAAACACAGTTTATATAAAAATGACTACAGAAGATGCTGTGAAGGGAATTCAGGTGACACCGAGCCAGATGGCCTCTCAGATGCCTTACAGCCCTGAGATTCTAGAAAGATTGTGCTGAATTAATGGCACCTTGATTCCAAGATGCATAGCAACTTGGAAAGGCTTTCTCATGGCCTGCTATAAGGATCTATCCTAGCCCTACACAGTGCTCATCAAACGAATAGACTTCAAAATGTTGGAATTATCAGCCAACCTGTGGCACCCTAAGAAAGCGGGACTCAGAAGCTCTCAACAAGCTGGGGCTATGAACTGATCTAACAAGCTGACTTTGAAATACATTTTTTTTTTTTTTACCAAAATACTCACATCTCTTTACTATAATCTATTTTTTGTGCTCTTATCTCAAAATCTAACTTATCTTCCCTAAAACTAAATGTTGGGCTTACATTTGTAATCTTTTTTCTTTCTTTATAGGACTTTGTTCATTCAAGAGAAGTCTACCCTTAACCCTATTAATCTTCCAAGTTTATATTTTATCTTTCTCCTTCCTTTATATTCCAAACTCTTACCAAGAGAAATAATATCTAAATTTATTGAGCAGTTATTATGTATCAGATATTGGACTCAACCAGTTAAATGGAATATTCCATTTATTTCTCACAACACTTTTATGTGTTGGATATTAATTTTATTTATATTTAATATACAAGGCAATAAAGCTTAGAGAATTAAAAATCTTGCCCAAGAATGTACAGTAAATTCTGAATCCAAATCTGGGCAGTTTTTTTTCCAGGCTTCTTAACCATTAAGCCCCTCATCCCCATTATCTAAATCTGAGAAATCTTACCTTTTATCCCACAGGACTGAAACCTTCCTCCTGCCTACTCCTTGTTCTACTTGACCTTCTGCTGACAGATCTTCTTTCTTGACCTTGTGGATTCTTTTTTTTCTGTGCAAACTTCTTCCATTTGCAAAGGTTCTAGCTTTTGCTTTCTTCTTTTTCTTTTTCTTCCCCCGCCCCTTCTGTCCTTCTAATTTTTTGTTCTTTATCTACCCTGAGCAATCTTATCCTTTCCCACAGTTCTATTTACAAAATCAATGTGAACTCTTTTCTGATTTTACATCTAATAGCACCTGAATTTGACATCTGAATTTGAATATCCCAGTGACACGTCAAACTCAGCATGTCCAAAGCTGAATTTATCATCTTTTCTTTACCATTTTATCTATACCCCAACTTCATCTACTTTTGCTGATTCAAATGAGATGGTGTGATGTTATAGAAAGAACATAAGCCAGGGAAATCAGAAGGCTTGGATTCCAGTCCCAGACATACTGGCTGTATAATCTTGAGGTTGTCATTCAACCCTATCTCCAGAGTAAGGGGGTGGACTAGATATTAGGATGGCTTCCAACTCTTTATTTCTACAACTCCTAATGTCCCACTTTCATCATTCTTTTAGTTAACCAGGAATGGAATCTTAGAGCCATCTTTTACCCCACATAAATTCGGTCTTGAAATGGAAAGAAATTTTTTTCTAATAATTTATTCATTCTATCAATATACATTTATAGGTTACCTACTATGTAGTAGTAGGGAACAGTGGGAACTACACTAGGACTCAGGGGAGAAAGTAAGAGACAAAGTCCCCATCTCATGGAGTTTACAGTCTAGTGGGAGAGGCTAACAATAAGAATTATGAAGAAAAATAAAGCAGGTCAAAGATTTGCAAGCGACTTACTTGGTGAAGGATCTATTTTAATTAGGGTGCTACTAGGAGATGGTATTTGAGAACTGAGATGACTGAATGAAGGAATGTGCCACACTAAGATGTATGGGAAGAGGTCAAGAAATAGGAACAGCAAGAAGGCCACATGGTTAGTGCAAAGCACTTAAGAAGGAAAAGAGCAGGAGATGCAGACAGGAATCCAGGTCACTGAGCCTCAAAGCTACGGTAAGAGTTTGGATCTAGATTTTAAATGTGTTGGGAATACCTTGGAGGGTTTTAAGCTTGAAAATAATGGAGCCTGATTACATTTTTAAAAGATCACTTACTGCTGTGTGGAGAATAGGTCATGAAGGCTGGGGCAGTACCAGAGCAATGGCAGGAAGCCCAGTCAAGATTCAGTTAGCCAGGTAAGAGATTATGGTGGCTGGAACTGGAATGCCCATGCAGGTGGTGAGTTTGCTGAATGAGCTGCTTTGTGAGGTGCTGTGTCCCTTTGGTTCGGAAGTGTTCTAGAAAAGGGGGGAAGTAAGGAATGTTGTCTATGAGTTGTGTTTCTGTTACATGATATGCAAGGTTTCTTTAACTTCATCATTCTATACACTGTGAGACTTTATCCCATTTTATGTAGAACCTGCCTTAACTCCTTTTATATGGCCCCCTATGCTGTGTAAATCAGAAGTCAAACGGGAAAGGCATTGACTCAGAAACACACAAAGCTAACTGGAGCTGGCCTGGATAATTGGCCTTTCTTTAGTAACTCATAATGTGGTAGGGTGCACTGCTGTCGTAAATGGGCCCCGTTACATGACATTCATTTTAGTTGTCTATGTAAAGTCAGAATCCCCTGAGCCTTAAATTCATGGTAAGAAAGGTATAAATTTGGGAAGATTAATAGAGAGAATGTGTATGAAAATTATAAAGCTATAAAATTCTATGGACATCTAAATTATTATTTTTTATTTAAATGAAATACGAAAGGTTTGATCGAATATTTTCTAATGTACTATGTTACTTTGCAAAGCTGTAACTGCTAGAAATGCCACACCTCTTAAACTTACCTGGGCCATACTTAGAGGTAGCTAAAAGCTGTAAGTCAGTATGTGTCAGATAAACACACTGGACTATATGCCGACAGCTTTTAAATAGATGAGACGAAAGTAAGGATATGTCTCAATATGCTCTGAACAACCAGTATGCCTTTCTGTTTCGATCTTGCCAGCACAAATTTTCTGCCATTTTATCTTTTCTCATTAAAAAGAAACCAAAAATCCTTGATTGTTAATATTATTTCAAAACTGTTTTTTCCTATGTGGTTTTATAAAGAGTTAAAAGAATGAAGAAACATATTTTAAAAAGGGAGATAAGACAAAAGAGACAATCAAAACTGTATTTTGTTTTAAATTCCTTTGGATTCTTTAACTTGTGCTTTTTTATAATTCAGAGCTTTACATGAATTCCATCATCAAAGAAACTTTAAAGAGAAAAGAAAATTTCTTTTCATTAAAATTGTTTTATTTTATGTGTATGTGTTTATATGGGAACAAAACAAACTGATGAGAAACAGCTGGATGAACATGTGGTTTTAAAAATGTTACATAATAAAAGAAAGAAAAAGATTCAGATTCCCACATTGCACCTAACATATGGTATTTTGTCCCTATAGCTCCTTTTTTCCCCTAAGGGTATCAAATTCCAAAGTGATTTCGCAGGTGACCCAACTTCTAAAATTACATTCTGCAAAGTATTTCCCTTCCATATGCTTAGTGAAATGTGGAGTGAAGCTCCCATATAAGTTCTCAACATGTTCTCCACACAAACCCAAGCACATTTAAAAGCAAAATGTCAGACATGATAAATCTAGGCCTATACTATATAAAAGTGAAGAAAATTATACATAACAGCAGAACATCAGTGACTGAAATATTAAAAAATTTCAATTTTGTACCCACAGAATAGGTGTCTATTAAGATGACTGGGTCTAGACACCAAAGAATTTTTCTGCAGTTTTCTTAAAAAAAAAAAAAAAAGTCTGGGATATAAACAAAAAGCACCTCATGAAAGTACATTTTTCATGGGTGGCTGAAACCTAAAATAACTGAATTCATAAAGAGCTCAAAGGAGAATCATAAATTCACATAATGCCCTTCAGCACAGGCTTGAACATTTTAATTTCATTCATAATGCTGGAGTTTGCTGCCAAAAGTTCAATTTTCTCTCTCTCTTTTTAGTTAAATTAAATGCTTATGAAAGAATCATAGTTCCTAAAACGAAGCACAACTTCACAAGAGAAGAATAATTGCTCTCATCTTCAGTTGAATACAACCTCCATCTTGGTAAGATCTAATAAAGGAATACTCTACCAGGGAGTTGGCCAATAATGCAAACAGGAGGGAGTTACTCACAAAAAGATATGGTCCTTACTTTGTCCTACCTTCTCTTCCTAGCCATCTGGTTCTTGTCCATAAACTACTCTGAACTTACAGAAATGAAATTCCATTAAAAAAAAAAAGGGGTGAAACAAAAAAGAAAAAAGGGTGAAACAAAAAAGAAAAAAAAAAGACCCATTTCTGCATTTAGCGTTAGACCACACATTTTGGTCAAATGTTATAGACTGGTAAATAGCATATTTGGCCAAAATAGCTGTGGTAAGAATTCATATGTGTGGAATCATGCTACATAAACAACATTTCAAAACAATTTTAGTGGTAGTTCGGGGTCAGAAACTTTTTCATATACTGCAATATCCAGCCAAACAGCGCTCAAAAACACCCCCTCTCATTTGTTAGTGCTTTTGTGGGGCTAAGGCAGCACACTTTCTGCGCAGTGGCCAGTATCCCCTATTGACTTGACAAATCCCAGCTGGGAGGGAAATGGGATCCAAACTATTGCACTCTCACAGATTACCTTTAAGTTCAGAGTTGGGGGTAAAATACCATGACCACACATTGTGTCAAATCTCAAATTCTCTCATAGGCATTAAACCGCATTATGATTTTTCTGTGGGACCTGAGTCTCTTTTGTTTCTTGCTCTGCATGCTGCTGGGGAGTATCCCCTACAGCGTGAGGACAGCTGCCTCTGGGGATTCAGGCTTAGAACTGTGTCCAAACCTTACTGTGCCCGCCATCTCCCAACCCCAGACAGAACCAAAGATGATGCTGTGCTGCATCAATAATCTCTATAAATCTGTTTTTCATGTGCATGGTTCTCATTTGGCTCCCCCTTGTCAATGTCTACCATTTCCTTAATTACTCTCTATTTATTACTTTTGTCCAGGCCCTCCTTACCTCACAGCTGAATTACTCCATTAGTCTCCCAGCTGTTTTTCCTCCTCTTTCAAACGCCAGCCTATATCTCCCTCTGCAGCATTTAGCTTGCCCGGTATAGTACAAAGAGCCTGGGCATTGGAACTTCAGATAGGATTCACATCTAAACTCCATCCTTAATTAGTCTAAACAAGTCACTCTCTCTTTAAACCTATTTACCAAAATGTGTTAATCCCCCTATGGTTATTGAATAGATTAAATAAGATTATATCAATTATATTCCAGAAAGCATCTAGCACTGTCCCCAGCTTATATAGATAGTAAATGAATATAAATTATCATCTGTCCATTTTTATTATATTTATTGTTCTTTACCAACTTATTCCATTGTTCTTAATCTAGTCACCAAGACCTTCAATACCCAGGTCTTGTTTTCTAGGAGTTTGCAATCTAGTGAGGGCAAGGATGTAAAAATAATTCCAATAAACCATGAAAAGTGCCAGGGGATTGAAAGAATTATGAAAGTACTACAAAAATCTTACTCTGTGGTCTATCATAAACCTTCACAAAAGGGATTCTTCAAGGATGAATAGGAGTTTGGTGGAGGGCTGAGGAAGGCTGTATAGAAAAATGTGAAAGCTTAGGTATGTTCTGGGGAGAGAGAGAGATGAGACTTTCAAGGACCTTAACATTTGAAGTGTGAAAATCTTTGAATACTGTTATAATGGGTTTGGACATTATTTCTTACAGGCAATAGGAAGAACATTTTAAGGCATGTACAATATGAAACCAAGAGACTCACTGTTCCATGAAAAAAGCTGACCAAATGGCTGGGATATTCCTTTCATATATCATTCATTTTGACTGTATCAGAAGTGTTAAGGGAGTTGAGGCTGACAGTAGCCAAATTCCCTTGAACATAGCCAAGCATCTTTCCTAGAAAAATAATAAGCATTTCTAAGCAGCAATGCGGAGCTATTGACAATAGTTGCCAGGAGCTGTTTTCTAGGACTGATTCTACCAAACTCTACTCAAGTGAGTAGATAACTCTCTGCTCCTGCAAAGATCAGTTCTCTTTATAGAATGAAAGGTAATAATCCCTTACCTTGGTAACGGCTTTTCCATTAAAAGGGAAAGGAAATCTTAGAATAAAAGGAAGTAAAAGAATTTAGCCGTCTGATTCAGCCAAAAATTAGCGACTGTTTGGAGGGTCGAGAGGAGGCTATTAATAGCTGTTGGACACCTCTAAGGTGCTGGCATTATGCTAGATGCTTTACACATGTTATCTCATTTAATCCTTACAATTACCTGCCAGGTAGGTGTTTTTATTCCCAGTTAAATTCGGGGCTTGCATCATTCTAATCATTACTAGATTCTCAAATACCTCCCTTTTAATCTTCCTTTTTGGCCATAATCATCATCATTTATGCTCTGTCCTTAATAGATGGCTACCAAGAACAGTTGATATCAATATCAAGTTTAGTTTGGGTAACCAGACTTTTACTGGGATTATCCAATAGGAGACAAGAGGATGTTGTGTAGGATGAAATGAAATAACACATCTTATACTCTCAAACCTGATGGAGATCCTATCATTTTAGTACCGACCATTTCCTTTCTCGTGCCATCGCTTATTCATACAACAAATATGAGCTAACTTCCCAGCATCACCCATCTGACTGAGGTCAGACCTAACAAACGCCTAGTCCTCCCAGTCAGTCCTGGCACTGCACCCTATCACTCCCTTCTGCCTCTTGGAATGGCCAAGTGCAACCTTGCTTCGAGTTTCCATGGCAAACTAAATCTCTTTTTTTTTTCCTTTCAGGTTGGATGCAATGTTGGATTACTCAAGTAAAATTCCAGATGCTAATCTGGAATTTAGTAAGATCTGATGAGGTTTTGTTAAAGCTGACAAAAGAAGTTTCATAGAAATAATGCTGACAGTGCTAAATAATATTTAACACTAAAGCTTAGTATCATTCGAGTCTTGGCAAGTAAAATGGTTACGTAGTCCTGCAATAGAAGAAAAGTCATTAAACTAGGCAGGGAGAGGGACCAAGTTCTCAAGCATGAGCCTCAGGTGAACACTTGTCTTTGATCGAGAGTGGTCTCTACCCATTCTCAGCTTGCATAGTACTTGGAAAGTTAAGAGTTAAATCTTATGGCTGGCAGCCCTGGGACCAACAGCTGCCAGCAATTACATTTGTCAGCATATCCTCTGCAAACCCTACTACCCCTCTGAGGCTCACTGCCAGCAGGCCTCTTATTCCTGTGTATGTGGGGACATAAATCTGTTTGCAGGAAGCAGGAACTAAGCTAGGTGCTCGAGTAGACGAA
Source organism: Cynopterus sphinx (assembly GCA_030015415.1). Classification (NCBI taxonomy): domain Eukaryota; kingdom Metazoa; phylum Chordata; class Mammalia; order Chiroptera; family Pteropodidae; genus Cynopterus; species Cynopterus sphinx. The sequence continues at coordinate 47,457,498 of CM057381.1, forward strand.
TTACTTAAGAGCCTCAGCAGAGAAATGCAGTGCCACTCAGCTGTTTATTTGCTAATGACAAAATGCACTGCTGATTTGCAAGCTTGGCAGTCTCTTTTAGACTTTGCAATTCTTGGTACTCAGGGGCAGCCCTCTAGGCAGCCCTCTGTGCCTGCATGTGGCCTCCAGGCTACAGCAGTAGGAGTGTATCCTACAGATTTTGTCACAGCAAGGGATTCAGGATTGTATATTTGGAGTGGCCTCATGCTCATTCATCATAAAATATCTCTTAGCCAGATGATAATATCCTGCCCTTAGGGATTCATGCCCTGGAATAGGTATCACTCTTCCTGCATCCTTCTTCCTGAGATGCAAACCTCTGGGAGTAGGAGGTATGCAGGGGACAGATGAATGGAAGAAAAGATAAAGAAAAGGGAGATAGAGAGTGTGGGTGGGGGAAGGAAACACAGCCTTTGCTTCCTGCACAACTACACTGTTGAGCCCAAAGCACAGGGACCACATCTGTCTACTGGCCGCTGTTCTTCCACATCTTGCACGATACCAGGCACAGGGTAGACGTTCAACAGACACATGTGAATGATGTGAATTAACAACGCAGAGAACCAGGCCTCTCCTCCCTAAGAATGGAGACCCAATAGAACAAGGATCTCAAGGCACCCATGCTCCAGGCAGAAGCTGGCTATCTCCCACCCCTGGGTCCTATGTGTGGCCAGAGAGTCAACTGCCCTGAAGATTTGCTGTCAGGTGACATCTACTCACAGCAGAGTTTGGCTATTCAGTGTCTTGTGGTTAGATTTTTTTAAATGTCCAAAACCTCCTTCTATCCTTGCTTATGTAGCAGCAGCTCCACTGACCACCTTGCCAGCCTCCCTGGCTTGCTCAAGCGGTATGGGAACATCCAAAGACTTCAAAGGGCAGAGAGCTTCTAGTTTATTCTCCTGAAGACTCTGCTTGAATCAGGCAGCCAGGGTGAAACCAGGCTTAATGGCAGCCCCGTGGGGCTGAAATGCACACAAATGCTGGTGAGTCTGACAGGACAATGGAGCCAACCTCTTCGGCTCTTCAAAGAGGAGTGGCCCCACCCTCTTCAATAGGCCACGGAGTCCTGGCAGACTTACCGCTTTGGAGGCAAGAGCAGCTAGAGACGTTTTTTATGGGATCCTTTTATGAGGCAGGGTGTGCTTTGTCTCTCCATTTAAAGCTCACACCTTTGAAAGTCAGGTTCCTGGAGAAATGGTTTACAGCCCTGAGCACAGTAAAAACCATTTAGCTTACAAAGATAAATGGACAAAATAGTGAAAGGTGCTCAGCTCCTGAATTAATATTTTATGTACTTCCAGCAATTTAACTGCTGAAGTGCTAGCTCATATATCCTTGTAAGAAATGAAAGAACAAACAGAGGAGACTCCAAATCAACAGTAAACACAAGACCTGTGCAATGCTGAGCTGAAAGATGTAAGAGATGTAATTTGAATAAATAGCTTCATTCACAAACTGGAGAAAACTGCCACTGTTGGAAACAGATTGATTCTAATGAGCAGGGAAACAAGGAAACAATCAGGTTTTCTCACTCTACATAGATTTAGTCGAGTTACATTAAGCTCTGTATTAGTTCGCTAGGGCTGCCACAGAGGGGGTGGCTTAAATAATAGAAGTTTATTTTCTCACAGTTCTGGAGGCTAGAAGTCCAAGAACAAGGTATCCGCAGGTTTGGTTTCTTATGAGACAGCTCTTCCTGAAACTGCAGATGGCCACCTCTCTCTGTGTCCTCTCTGTGTGTATGTGTCCTCGTCTCTTCTTATAAGGGCACCCGTTATGTTAGATTAGCTCCTACCCTACTTGACTAACACATTAATGAAAAAAAAAAAATCACAGCCAGTGAGAACCTCCCCGCTGGTGTCTCTCCACCATACTTGCATTCACTCCAGCCTTCTATGCCCCCCCACCCCAACACACACACACACACACACACACACACACACACACACACACACTTTTCCTCTTAACAGAAAGAATGAGAGATATGAGGTCCTTCTCAGGGGAAGAAAATACTGGGACAGAGTTATTTAGAGAAAGATAGGTTTCTTGTGAGACGAACTAAGGATGTAGGAGACTTACAGTGAAATGGCAAACGTCTAAATCACAATAAGAGAGAATATAACATATAATGAGGCCATGCTACTGAGAAGCACCTTAGACAGAAGATCATCTCGTACAAGCCTAGTCTGCATCTACATGCCCGGAGCTGGAGCTAGAGATGGTAGATTGGGGTTTGCCCATAAATTTATGTCAGGTCATCTGGCTGTGTGCCTGTGTTGACCTAGGTGCAAGACTTTCGCTGTCCTGGTGAACACGCTTTCATGATCGAGATTAGGGAGTCAAACTTGTGCAGTTAAAATGCTTTGCTGATATGAGAATTAGCTTGTTCAGTCAAGGAGACTCAGACAGTCTGGCCTCTGCCCCCCACCCCCCAAAAGATATATTTATTTTAAGGAAAAGAGTGTGGTGATATGAAGTCCTAGCACATGCATGTACTCTTAATGTCACAAAAGTTTGAGTATGTTGAGTTCTCTTGAAAATGATGTAACTAGTGGGGTCCCTCCCATTAGAAGAGCTATAGAAGCAACCAGGGTGCTGGGTTCTGGGCGACAAATGCATCATAGACCTTCTTGGTTGCAGTCTTTGTGAAGATGGACAGGTGAAATAAGCTGCTGTGATCCTGTTCCTCCTTTCCCGTCCCTCTCACCTTGGAAGCCTAACACCTGTGACCTGCTCTTCCTTCCTTCCCACTGACAGATAGCCTTTCTGCACTGCCTCAGATGCATCACCTACAGGCAAGAAGGGAAAATGTCTCTCCTTGTTAGGACTAGTAGTTGAGTTATTAGTCAGGGCATATGAAAGAAGTTTGGGGAGCGGACAATGTGAGAAGGGGATAGTAGGAAACGAGTCTAGTTAAGCCGGGTACCAAAAACAGTTCAAATGTAATAATGGAACTAGATAACGATATGATAAATGCTCACAGGCTTACGTAGAGCTTTATACAATCTAAATATTATGCCACATTTGCTTCCGATTTTTCTAAGAGCAGTTTTCCTGTAGAGATACACCTGAGGCCCCCAGTTTAGCCTAGCCTAATTAACACAATAGCTAAAGAGGGTTACTGAAGAGGCAGTTCATACATAATTACTGATACTTCTACTTCCAAGATGACTTGTAGACTTTTTCATTCACATCACTAGCCCTGGGATAAAAAGACCAAGTTATGTATTTCAATCTCAAGATAGCAAGAAAAGGTAAAAAGTTCAGAAAGATTAAGTGTAGTTGGTGCTCAGGATAAAGGGTGTTGACAAAAGTAAAACTACACAATTAGGACCAGTATGTTGAAATCCTAGACCCAAGGGAATCCACACCCCATTCTGTAACCTGTGGCCACAGAGATTTAATCTTCTCAATGGTTCCTTTTCCTGTATTCAGATTACATTGAACATGACTAGAAAGCCATTCCGCCAAACGAAAATAGATACAAAATTCAATACAATTCAACTTTAGTCTCCATGCTGATGCCTATGGCAAAAGAACACCCTGCTTCCCCAAATTATCTGCTCTCCTACTGGAAATGCTACTACTTGCTTTGTTAAATATACATGCTACTGAAAGGTAACCTTACTATTTTGAAAATCTGTATTTCTTAGGTTAATTTTTTTCCTTCTTGATATTAAATACTGTGCCTCTTTTTGCCATTCTTTGAGTTTTAATCTCATTTAAATATGATCATTTTTATCAACTTTTTCATTGGAAAACTTCTATTCCTTTCATCTTTTTCAAATACAAGCAGACAAAAGATACTATTTCAATGCAAAATCTAAAACTCAGAAGCCACGAAAGAAACCTGTTGTGGCCTGTAGGCATTTTATTAGGGTGTAGCCTTGCAAATAAAGTCGACCATTCTATACCCTAATTAATCAGGATAGGCAGAATCTGGACATCTGAATATTTGTATTAAATCAAACATATGTCTTGGAACTGTTCCTCTCAGTAGAAGATAAGTAAGCCAGATTTTTGACACATTGTACAATTACAAGGTAAGGAGAAGGCTCCTGATGGGAAGATGGGACAGATTCTGGTGCAATCTAGCAGCACAGAAAATGGGTAAAGCAAGAGATGGCTAAACAGAGTCTGTGAGAGCAAGGCAGGTGCCACCGTTTTTAAATTTCTACAGGGAGCAAACATTCCATTCAGACTCCCAAATACATACTGTGTCTGTACACTTTTTCTATTATCAGTCTACATTTTTTGCCTGCTATTCCAAGCCCCTTCCATGGTTTTATGGTTTCCATATTCTGAAGGTAAGTGAAAACAGATATCTGTGTGGTACAAATATACCTGAATATCCCTCACTAACCCTTTTCTCAGTTGTACAGATTTAAAATAAGCAAACAAAGACAAAAATAAATTAAAACAAAAGATAAAAATATAATAAAGAAATTCACTGTGTGAAAATTCACAAAAGAAGAGGGTGGAAAGAAGCTTGTTTCGCTCCCCATACCCCACCTTATCTCTCAGGCTGTTGGTGATGACCTTGGCTTTTCTTTGTTAAGAAAGTACAAGCTCTCAGACAAGGCGAGAGTCTTTCTTGTTGCTAAACTACACACCAACCTGCTTCTGAACCCACCTCTCTTGTTAGGTTTTGATGAGTTCTTTGTACTAATTCATTTCTCTCCTTCTCAAAAACTGTGTTCCCTTGGTTCTTTTCTGGACTCTGCATCAACACCTATTCCTCTGTATGTTTGCTGGCATGCAAACATATTTTACTGTCTATGCGTGTCTCAATTATCTTCTCTTGTTCATGGCCAAGTTTCTCAAAGCATGGTATACGCATACCGCTTTTTATGGACTCTTCAATCCATTGGAATTTGGTGTTACTCCCATCTTTGCAATAAAATTCCTCTTGTCAAGGTCTTCATGTTGCCTCATCACTAAGCATTAGACACAATTAAACCTTCAAGTTTCTATGGCACTAAAAACTTGCCTACCACTCTACTTATTCCTTCTGTATTCCTGCCAGTTCCAGGACTGATATTCAACTGGTCTGTACCAGTTTGGCTATACTAGATGCTAAAATATTGAAATACTTCTTATCACTTGTAAATAGCTACTATCCTGAACTACTGCCTCAGCCCTCCTTCTGTCTTGGCCCCTTCTCTGGACTCTGATAAACATTTGCTTAATCTAACACAGCAGGGAGCCTCCAGGACCCTGTTTTAGGGCTGTCACTGGCATCTGTTCTGATTGGCTAGTGTCAATCAGACTGTGCCTGACCCTTGTGACTCCTCTGCTGCCTGATCTCTAAACGTCTTACAGGCTTAATGCTTTTTCCTAAACTTTGCTCTTTTCCCCCTAGTTTCTCCCTGAGTATTCTCACCTGTATCAGTGATTTAAATATCTTCAATATGATGATGAATCCTAAACTTTTTTCTTCAATAAGATAATAAGAACTCTCCCCCGAGTTCAACTGCTTCCTCAACATTTCCTTCAGATGGACTCAGAGACATCACAAACTTTACACATCTCAACTAAGCCCTTAATTCACCACCTCTGGTCCCCATACACCAGTTGTTTGAGTATAGTCTGCCACAGCCCCGTTGCTCAAGATTCCTCCTTCACCTTCATTGAACTCATTCATTCCCTTTTCATCATCTGTCAGTTCTACTCCCCAATATATCTCATGTTCATTTTCATATCATTTCTTTCTTGAACCACTGAATAGCCTCCTGAACCACTGAATAGCCTCCAAACTGGATTCGCTGCTTCCATTCTTTCCCAATTCTAGTCTCTTTTCCTCACAGCAGTCCGAGTGATCTAAAAATATGTATCCTTTTATGGTATTCCCCTGCCCCAAACTCTTCAATGATCTCTCACAGTACTTGGAATAAACCAAACTATATAAGTAATAAGTAAATATGCTACTTTCTGTTTTCATTCTGGGATCCCATTGCCTTGGCCTTCTTTTGAGTCTTTAAGTTCACCAAGCTTCTTCCAACTTCAAGACCTTTGTACCTCTACCTGAAATGCTTTTTCTCCCCATTTGGTGAAATTCTTCCCAACCTGTAGCACTTTCCTCAATTTGTAATTTCATTTTTTGTTTGCTTTATTTGTGGTATTTCTTATTTATTAGACCACAAATTTCAAGAAGGTAGACAACCTACCTCTTTTATTCACTGTTTTATACCAGGAGGCTGATGCCACCACAAAGACAAAAAAGCTTTTCTTGAATTTCCTGGCCAATGGATCTCTTCCCATCTAGCCACATATAGCCATCTGCCTAATGGGAATACTGTTCTACATAAAAAGGGCTCTAAGTAACCATGATAGAATAAATAAAAATACTTTATTCTCAGTATTCTAAAATAAGGATTTATATGATTTTACTGAAAAAAGCCAATCGAAGCATTTAAATATACCACCTTATTGAAGCTCGTTTATTCATAATTTGAGATTTTCCAGGTGCTAATCAGTAGAAAAGTATAAGAAAGGACCCATTTATGGTAGTATAAGTATAACAAAGTCAATATTTATATGCCAGCAATTAAGGCAGGCATTCACATATAACATCTCACCTTTTCACAGCAACCCTCTGAAGCAGATGGTCTCAACATTGACTAAACATTATTATCACTTGGGAATGTTTAAAGTATTGATATTTGTGTTCCATCTAAGAGATTTTGATATATTCTGAGAGTTAAGTACTTGTTTTAACATGTATTAGGAAACATGTAGTTAGAATATCAGATATTGACTTCAGGATATATTCTTATGAAAAAAAAAATCATGACGGCAGTATATAAATGAAGTTTTCTGAAAACACTGTTAGGCCATCCACTCTCCTCATAGAAGTCAGAAAACTCTCATTACTTATGAAAATGTCTAGTCCAATCTGTAGAAATGTTGAAGGCTGCCCTCAAAGCAATGCTATGCATTGATGGGTGGTTTGAACAGCCAGGATGTCCAGCAGCGAAGAGGTGCAGAACCCAGCTCTTAGAACCACTAATTAGCATCCACTTCTTTTAATAAAAGGCCACCTTCCCATTTGTCACCCCCTCACTCTTCGATTAGCAGCTAATGTGTCTCTCTCTTTTCTCACACTCGTAAGTTGCAAGGAGAGAAAAATTAAAGTTGAGGACCAGGCAAGCTGACTACACAGGGAGATTTGGGGACTCTAGACCAAGTTTTGAAGGTAAACTCTGAAAACCCAGGTTGTATTGTAAATTTTACTTTTCCCCAGAGTTCAGAAGATAAAGTATACACTTGGTGGCCACTCCTTCCCGCATAAGGGAAGATGGATTCCAATTATTAGAGACTGGTCTTTCCTCTGTAGGCCTTTTCTTGATCTGTCTTTACTGGCATTAGGAAAGAGTGGCAGAACACAGGAGATATGAAAGCTGGTCTCTTCCAAAGGTGAGTGTATAGGTTGGCAGATGACTACTGAAAGCAGGGAGAGGGCCTCAGGTAAGATACAATATGGAAATAGATGGGTTTAATGATACTGCCTCTTACAGGTGGACAGGAACTACAAGAAGTTGTTGTAGTCATTTTTACCACTATGACTATACATACAGTACTGGCATGATTCAAGTACAGTCTGGAGACTTAAGTGTTAATATTCTTTACATTTGGAAAAAAAAAAAACTCCTAAGGAGAAACAGGATTGGACCATATTGACATTTAAGAGATATGAACTACATTACAGGATGATGTCAGTTAAAATGATGGCCAGTGCTCCTATGAAAAACTACAAATGAGCGTCCTATCCCTGACTCAAAAGACTAACACCCAAGAATGTGTGAAAGCAACAAATAGCCTGATGAAAGATATAGGATTGTTATTGTGACTGTCCCTGTGTGCATAGTGGGCACCAAGCAATGGAAAGAATAGAAGAGATATTTTGCAAGTAATTTGGACAGGATGCTTTTAGGAAAATAGAATTAAGCCGGTATAAACTGTTATTAGTTTGAAAAATAAAACTCAATGCTTTCTCAAGTCAAGGGAGTGGTTTTATCAGGGAATCCTAACTTATTTCAGCACTTAGAATTGAATGACTTCAGGATTTTTGCTAAATTGTTCTTCAAAGAAACAATGAAAAATTAAATACTCATCTAATAAGAAACTCACTTCTGCAGTAAATGTGAAGGAAAGTCATGGTTTGTTTTTACAAATAGGTATCTATAGAAAAGGAAATTTCAAATTTTCACTGGCATTTTAGTTGCTAAACTTTCATGTGTAAATTTCATTGTATTTGACTTGCTAATTTTCACATGTAAATATAAAATATCTTGTTTATTTTATATTTTTCCTACATTCTATATAATTGCTTAAATTTTTCTTTTTATTTCTCATCACATATATATTTGAAGTATCAAAAATAGATTTCATCTTATAAAATTTTTAATATCTTTGTGATTAATGTATGATGGTGACATCAAATGTTTATAAAATACTGTTTAAGGCATAATTCTAAGTGTTACACTGCAGTACCTCATCTAAATCTCATAATTTCATAAAGTTAGAATTATTATTATCTCCACTTCACAGAAAAGAAAGCTGAGGCATGGAGAGATTATAGATCTAGCAATCTTTTATTTTGATTCTATACAATGCCATAATTAACAACACTCTTCAAAACAAAATTAGTTGGGTTAAAAAAAGTTATGTCATGCAAAAAAGGGGTCAGAAGTCCTGGCTCCAGGTATAATGGTCTAAGTATATGCCACCCTTTTTCTCTTGCTGAATGCAACTGTACAACCTAAGAAGAATGCATGACTCAGATATTTGAAGACCCTACAAAGCAAATACATACTAACAGGTAGATCAGAGAACACTAGAACCCAAAATAGCATCAAACTGGTGGTGAATTTATCACTATATTTTCCTTCCAGTATCCCCCAACCTGAAACTGAGGTAGCTAGAAACATGGATGAGAGTGCTGTGATGCAGGTAGAAAGAGATCAGAAGCAGCACTCTCATTCTGGCTGGAGAAGCAATAAAGGAATCTACTTTAATTTCTGCGAATGTGGTGGAATCACCCCTTCATTTTCTACAATCTCTCAGGTCCCAGTCAGCTGATAGTCTGTGGTAGAAGCAGTAATAGCAGTGGCAATAGAAACCTGCGGGAGCCAAAATGTAAAAACTACAACTAATAAAATTTTAGAAGAAAATAATAAAAATCTCATGACCTAGGCTTAGATGAAGAGTTTTTAGACATGATATTCCATAAGCATAATCTTATAAAAGAAAGAAAGCAATAAATTATAGTTCATCAAAAAGTAAAAACTTTTGTTTTGTGAAAGACACTGGTAAATAAAAAGACAATTTGCAGACTGGTAAAATATTTACATATTTTACATATCAGAAAAAGAACTTGTATTCAAGAATATACAAAGAACACTCAAAACTCAACAAAAAATTTATTAAATGGGGAAAAGATTTGAACAATTACTTCACTAGAGATTTGATAAAGATAGCTAGCAGGAAGGTGCATGAGGAGATACCACTAATCCAATGTTAGCATGGCAAACAAAAAAACAAAACAGTAAAAAAAAACAAAAACAAATGCTGGCAATTACTAGGAGAAATGGGATCACTCAAACATTGCTGGTGGGAATGCAAAATGGTAGAGCCATTCTGGAAAAATAGCTTGGCTGTTTTTTTATGAAGTTAAACACACCCTTACCATATGACCCAGCAACTCTCTCCTGAGTATTTTCCACAGAGAAATGGAAACTTATGTTTACACAAAACCTGTACATGAATGTTTATAGCAGCTCTGTTCACAATCACCAAAACTTGGAAACAACCTTTGGAAATGTCTTTCAAAGAGTAAGTTAATAAAAAAAAAAAAAATATGTGGAACATCTATACAGTGGAATGCTCAGCAATATAAAGGAACAAACTGTTGAAATTGCAATAACTAATAACTTCACTGAATCTCAAAATCATTGAGATCTGCTGGATGAAATGAGCAAGTCTCAAAAGATTACGTACTTTATGATTTCATTTTTACAACATTCTTGATGAGACAAAACTACTGTCTTGAAGAAGAGATCAGTAGATTATGGGTGGGAGAAAAGTCTAACTATAAAAGCATAGATAGCATAAATGAGTTTAGAGAATAATGTGATCATTGTATTTCCTGATTATTGCGATAGTTGATAGTACAAATTTACATATATGTATATGTGTTGTTTGCATATTGTGTATGTATATATGTATATACATGTGTGTGGTAAAATTTATACAACTACACACACAGAAATCAATTTTACTTTATGATCGCTTTTTTAAAAAAGTGTTGTTTACGCTGCTAGGATCCCTTCCCTTTCCTTGAATTGAAGTGATTAACCACATTGTATAAAAGTCTGCTGAAATTTGAAGATGTTTCTGGAATTTAGGGAAGAGTGCCAGTTCCTTATCTCAATAGTTTTGGTGATGAGTGGCTCATCCGTACTTAGGCCAGTGGGTGAGAGGGAACCATAGCGTGGAGCACACCTAATAAAGAGAAAGTGAGGATGTTAACATCGCAGTTCTCTGTGGCTTTGGGAATCTAGGCAAAAACCCAGCTGTTTTTTATTTTATATTTTATTTTATTTTATTTTATTATTTTGTTTTGTTTTGTTTTGTTTTGTTTTATTTTATTTTATTTTATTTTATTTTATTTTATTTTATTTTATTTTATTTTATTTTATTTTATTTTATTTTATTTTATTTTATTTTACTGAAGTGAGGTTAATTGAGGGATGGGAATCAAAGCTTGCCCTTGTGATCACTTTGCAAAGCAGAGTTGTCCATCCTGAAGGGATACAGCATGTACTGCTGGCAAGAATCACAGGAGAGTCCAACTATCTCTCAGTGCTTTGGGCTGTGTTGGAGCTAAATGCTGCCCAAGAAAATTCTGTATGCCACCTACCCTGAAATCTCTATTTTAGCAGAGATTTCATGAATAACAGAATGACTGAGGTTTAAGTCTTGGAGACTTCCCTGTACCCAAATAGCACCAGGTGTGACTGAGTTTGCATTGCCGGAAGCCAGACCAGGGAATGGCACCACAGCAGGGGCCAACGAAGGAGTGACCATACTCAGGCTCCTGGATTCAGTAGACTGCCTTCGTTCATCTGGGAAAATGGTCCCCTTGTCCTCCACTCGACTGGTTCTTCTGCAGAGAGTGCAGCTCAAAAAAAAAGCTGGGGAGATTGTGAGAAGGATAAGGAAAGCAGGGCTTTGCAACTCACTATTTTTAAGAGCAGCTGCTCTTGAACAACAACAAAAAACTAGACCGAGCAGGCAGATAAGAGATGTAAGCTTTTCGAAAAGTCTAAGATTTAAACCAGTATCAGATGAAACTGAGGTTTTGTTATTTTTTTTTTTTTTGAGATCAAATACATCCTTCTTCTTTCTTTTACCCCAGTACCTAGGCAGGGAGATTATGAGGGCAAGTTTATTATTAGTTATTAAAAAAAATTAAAAATTTTAGAGTGCTGAGTTAGCTTTAAACACTCTCAACAACAGAAAGAAGAAGGTTAGGGAGTAGATTATGGGTATAACAAAAGGAGAGATACAGGAAAGAAACAATTCGTAAAAAGTTCAAGGCTTTTCTTTCTCTTGAATTTTTTTTTCCAGCCTGCCAGAGTCTCCTTCAGCATTCTGTGGCCAGCCTCCTCTCCAGGGTATCTGCCCAAGGCCAACTGCTATCTCTGATATAACCCTGGGTACTTTGGTCTTATTCTGTGTCCGGCTTGTGTCCCAAGCAATTGCATTGAGAACCAATGAATTAGTATGTCTGCATGGCATGCCATCATATCTATGCTTGACCAAAGGCAGCCCTAAATATCATTGACCGTTTAAATGACAGCTTTGATAGTGCATTATTACGTTTGGAGGGCATTAACTCCCTAAAACATCAGGTTCTTTTAGATGGGATTTATTTTCTTCCTTATTTGTCAACAATGTCAGCTAAAAGAAGTGAATACATTTTGAATATTGAGGATTTAAGGAGTATGTGGTTTCAGGTTACCAGAAGAAAATTTTAAAAAGAACAACACTTTAAAATTTAATTGAATTTCCAAGAAGCAGCTGTAGGAATATCCATATAGAGATTTCACTATCAATACCTCTTATATATCAATATCTAGGCATCTATGGCTACACTTATAGGAGCACTTATCTCTTTATATCTACAGTCACAGAGATCAATAGATCTGATATATAGCTCAACACTAGCATATTATATATGTCAATCAATCTTTAGCGTGAAATATGCTTCCATGATGAAGCCCAATTGATAATTGTTTCCCTATTATGTCTACTTTTCACCTATAGGACAAAATTTTTCTTTTTGATTTCCTCAAATATACAGTTAACTAAAGGAGAAGAGACAGAAATGAAAAATAATATGGAAGCAAACAGTCATGCAAGGGCATGGGGCTTAAGAATGTCAAGTGGCACAGACGGTGCCTGTCTCTGGTTATCTACATCTCTTCTTTGGCAAGGTAACAACAGCCCCTTGTTGAAGTCTTCTGGCTTCTACCTACTCCGACTGGACCTTTCTTTGGCTTCTTTCAATCAGCCACAGTAGGACACATTCATTAGCCTGGGTTTCCTTCATAGCCTGGAATACTTCACAGGCATTAGACAGGTGCCAGCCGTCAGCAGTGGCATCTGATCATGCCTCCTTTATTCTCACTCCTTCCCCTTTTCCTGTAACAGCATAGTGTTTCTTAAAAGGAAATAAGTGAAATCATAGTTGGCAGTCCTTACACACACACACACACACACACACACACACACACAATACCACACCACACTTAGAAAACAAACAAGCAAAAGAGATAAAGTCATTGGTCAAGATCCTTATAGTTAGAGAATATTTGGGGAAATGAAAAAAGAACAGGGTTAATCATTCAACCATGGCTTACAAGACAAAACTGACAAAATGACTCAACCAAAAGGTATGCTACATTGCAAATGCTGCACTTGAATCAGGAGTAGACAGGTATTACTATTTTGCTTGTTTGCTGGTGAATATGTTAGTTTTCCAAACGTCACCTCCCAGACATTACATTCATGTTAGCTTAGAATGTTCTTCTTATACTTATTTTAAACTCCTCTTCCTTCAAGGTCATGTCTCATTCTCCCCCTACAGTTGCTATCAACTTTCCCTTGCTATCATGTATAAAATTGCCACATTCAATTATATTTGCTTGTTAAATGCCTAATTTGCCCTCTAAATGTCTTTCCAGGGGACCTATAAACTCCTCGAGGACACGCACCATTTCTGACACTTGATTCCTTCACTGTCCTTCTCATGTCCAAATAAACTCAATTAATTGTTTAAATAGTCAATTGTTTAATTATATGTGGCTACACAATGTATCTCTATGAGTAAGAAACTAAAAAAAAAATTAAAATGTCAATTACTACAGACTTTGAAGGATCCTTGAATGGTAGAATTGGAGGGGAGTCTGTTAATTGATTAACTTATAGTCAGTCAAGCAGTGAACCACGCTGTGGTGTTCATCTCACTATGCTGTGAGTTAGGAGAGAAGGATGACATGTGGTCTGTAAGCTCAGAATGCTTGCAGCCAACGGGTGATCATTGAGTCCACTCCCCACTTTTCAGATGAAGAAGCTGAGGCTTAGAAAAGTAAAGTGACTTGCCCAAGTCATGCAGCTAAGAGCAGCAGTATTCCACTGTTTCTCCAGCTTCAACCCACCCACATCATCTTCCCATGTCTGTTGCATATGAATAGCATCTGTTCAATTCCTAATATTTTATACTTAAGTAATTTAAAATGGAATCTTCAGAATTATTATCAATAAATGATAAATCAGTATCATTTCCTACAAGTGAAGGTACATACTAATATTCCCTTAACATACATAACTTTTAAAATAAAAATTATAAAAGTTATATTACTACCTAAAGTCCACATTTGGAGGAAACATTACATCAGAATCTATGTTGGCCAATCAGATAGATAGTGTAATTTCACATAGGTTTACATGTTATGATTCATGTTTGAAAAATCAATTTTTTGAAGAAGTTATTTGTTTTGCTCCAAATGCAAAAGAAAATTCAGAACCATTTATAACCAGTCAAGAAAAAGCCTATTAGCCGTGCAAAAGTAAAGATGCTAAAAGGTAATCAACAAAAAAACAAAACAAAGACATTAATTAGAAGGCATGTGTAAGACAGTTAAGACTGGAGAATTCAAAATTAGTTTAAAAGGCAGAGAAAGACAGCACTAATTCCTACCTGGAAGTTTATTTAAACTTTGCTAGAATCAGAGTTGACAATCCTGTTGACTCGGAAAGATTTTCCTGTTTCACTGTAGATAAAACAGTGTGGTCTGGATACAAGAAAAATCAAGTCTTTATTAACCTGAATATTTTCTAAGTTGGGCATTCTAGTTAGCTGGTTTTAACTGGAGCTTATCAAGGATTAATGAGAAAATATTTTAACTGTCAAGGTTAAAAATAACTTGAAACTATGAAGGCATAATTTTCTGTTAGGATTTTTACAAAATACAAAGTGTAATGTCACATTTCTTTAATTATTTGTGTTATTGTGGTGGCTCAAGCTAAATCTTGGTTTTAAATGATTTCAGTTTCTTGAGCACCTGTCATGAACTGGCTCTCCACTTTACTTACGCAATCCCATTTGACTCTTCCCTCATTATAGCAAGACAAGTATTATTTCCTTTGCACAGATGAATGAATTGAATTATCAAGAAATTAAATAACTTGCCTGGAGACAAATAATAAGTGTTGTGACTCTCAGCCCGGTCCACCTGAGTTCCAAATTCATGTTCTTAATCCCGAGTGTAACAGAACCGAAGTATACAGAATCCTGGCCTGAGGTGCACAGTCAGCATGCCAGGCCTTACTCTTAAAACATGTGAGTTGGGTTTGTTTTTTTTAACATTTTATAATCCAGCAGTTTCCCTTAAGCCCTAGATACAATACAAAAATAAATTCAAGTTAATTGAGAGCTCCAGGTACCTGAATTCTAGTTAATTAAGCTTTAACATCATATAATTCCTAATATTAAAGATGCTTTTGGTGTACACCTAGATAAGGTGATACTGCTTCAATGGCTTCTTTTGAAGTTAAGGTGGAAACATTCTAATAATACTGAAGGAATCTAAATACTGCCCAGCATAGCCATCTCCTGAGTGTCATGTCTTCTCTAGGCAAGGAATTTTCCAATTAAACCAATCAAAGCTCTGCTTAAAATATCAGGAATAAAATTTCTCCCTCCTACCATTATAATATTTCCTCATTATTCCTACATGTTCCCTAAACATGTACTTCCAAGAACTGAGAAAAAAGAACCTGCTAAAATCAATTCCTTTGTGACTTTAACAATAATTATTCTAGTCTGAAAACAGTGAACATCTACTATTACTGCCACCTGATAGACACCAGGTGGAATACTATTAAAACTATTATAGAGTTTTGTTATTCAAGGCATATCAGATTATTGTTAGATTATTAGATTATTAGAAAATTAGATAATGCCATTCATCTCACTTATGACAAAATTTTACTTTAAGGAAATTTTATTTCTCACGAACCCTGATACCTCTGACTGAACGTTAACCATTTGATCTCCCTCTTTCCTGCATTAGGAAGCAGCTTGTTTTTCTTTCACAAACACATTACTATCTTAAGGATCAGAGGGACAACGAGGAAACTTCCTCCCAAGTTCACGTGTAACCAGGTGATGCTTCCTTCCAGCATCATTTCACACAGTTTGTCAAACCCTGCAGGGTCTGAAGCTGCCTTTGTCTCAGGGCTTGCTCAGCTTCCCTTCTACCCAAGTCGGTAGAGAGCCTGGTGTACTACGACCTGCACTCACATCCAGGTGCTACCCAACTCGTGAACCTCGGCCATGTGTTTCACCTCATGTTCTTGATTTCTTTTTTCTTAAGTAGAAATAGTAGTAGGCACTGTAGGGTTCTTGTGGAGATTAAATAAAATAAAACACATAACACGATGACATATAATAAGTGTTCAATAGCTGCTAGTTGTTGTTAACCTGGGTGGTTACTCCTGGCACAAAGCTTTTTCTACCCATTTAGACCAGACTAGATGCCCTCATTATGCCGTTCTATAGTAGCTTGATCTTCCTCATAATACTTCTCATACTTTTAATTACTTATTAATGTCTGTCTTCTCAGCTAGATTATACACATTTCAAGAACAGGTCTTTGTTGTTATTGTTGTTGTTATTATTGGCCTTGAAAATGAATATTTGTTAAATGAGTGAAAGTTAATTGCTGAAGCTGTAAGACTGATGAGTTATTTGGGCAGATAGTCAATTATCATTTTTAAAAATGTTACATTTGCGGGAAATACGTGTTGACAGAAATCAGTATTGTGCTGCATCTTAGTTTGTGATATAATTCAAAGGAAAACAATAATCTCAGTAGTGCTAAGTTTTCCATACCCTCTTGTGCTTTATCAAATGTTCACACTTATTATTCCATTTCAGAGGCTCGCAGAATATGAGTTGAAAGAAACTCCAGAGTCATTTCATCTAAAGCCTCATTTGAGAGATAAAGAAACCGAAAGCCATCATTGCACTGAGTCACTGCATTCTCCAAATGCCTGTCACGTAAAGGGCACCAGAAAAGCCCTTGGACTCTCTGACCATGTGATCTATAAACTCGAAAGTCGGAATTATAACTTTCCTGAGCATTACTCACATAGCTTGTGAAAGAATAGAAAACCCCACAATAAAGGGCAGATAGGTCTAGACAGTGGAACTATAACTTGGTGGGTCAGATGCAGTCTATCCTAGGATATCACGAACCAGTAGCAAGGGGTGACACTGAAGGCTCGGGTCGAGAGCTGTTGTCTTATGAACTGAAGTGACCCACAGTAGGGCTTGGCGAAGCAGGCAGGAGTTGTTCCCAAGAGACCCACAGCAGTTGTCTCTGAATGACTCATGTCCCCCCATTCGAGCCAACTGGGTGACTGCTACGCTTATCTAATGCAGTCCTCTGTTTTCTGGCCAGCTTGGAAAAATGCTCCTGGCATCTGCCTATGCATTGTGTCTTTTCTGCCGACTGCAGATTTTTCCCTTTAGCTTTCTAACATGGGACACCTGGAGTTTGAAGGAAAGTCCCCCCATCAGTTAGGCACAGGCAAAATGCTTTCTGGTAATGTTCTGGTAATGATGTGGAAGAAAATGATCTTCCACGTGCCTGAAGTTTCAATTAAGTTAATCCCTTTATGGCTTAGGCCCACATGCTGGTACCATAGGGCTGACTGCCCAGTCCTCTGATTTTGGCTCCTCTGCAGCTTGCAAGTGGGAAATACCTGCCAGAGACCCAAGAACACCTGAGTAGAGTGGGCGGCCCAGTGGGATTCTCTATAATAGCAGAGTTGACATGGGGGAAGCTAAGGTCAGGGACTTTTTATGACTAACATCAATCTTAGCCTTTAATTACCACTTTAATCTTCCTTCTTGATAGCAAATGGGGGTGGGACAAATCGCTGATAAGCAAAGTGCCTCGGTGCAGTGACATGCAGACTTTCTGGAGCTGGGCTCACTGTCACTGTGAGAACAATTTTGGTGCTTATCCAAGGTGTCTCTGTGTCCTCTCAAGGGTGGTCTAGACAGTGGACTATTCCAGGGAGGCCTTCTAACCATGCCCTGTCACTGTCCTTGGAGTCTCCCCCTCAACCCTTGATAGGCTTCATAATTCTACAGAAAGGTCTATGTTTCCATCACACCAAGCACTCAGTTCTGAGCGGGTGTATTCACACACCCTGAATTCATGTCAAGCTAATGTAGGGCTATATTTTAAACTGTCTAAACTCGATAGAAGAATAGCCACTCAGCATCATAATTATTTATTTCCAGAGGCTTGAACGCAAATGTCATTAAATCTTTACAACAGTTTTAGCGAATGCCATTCATTTTTATCTGTAGTTTCAAAGAATTACTCAGGGGAGCTTTTCAATTTAATATGAACTATAAATCTTATACATGTTGTCGGACCTATTGGCCTCTAAAAGCTGACTGAAGCAGTTTCTACAAAGGCTTAACTGATTGAAATAACTTAAGAACAATGCTTTATTGTTCCTATGGTGGAAGGGAAAGAAAGATAACAGGAGAACTAGAAGAGGGGACAAGCTAAGTAACCAATCAACCAGACTAAACACAAGTACTTGGGAGGAAGCCATGCTCCCGCAAAATTCAACAAATGATGCATCCATTACGTGCAAGTCTGTGCAGACATGGATCCCACCTTCGAGTAAAGGAGAACCCAAGTATAAAGAAAGGTTGGTATTCCTTCTTAAAAAAAAAAAAAATGTCACTGGAATGAATCAAACAAACTTGAATCCAGGACATCAAATCCAGAAAATCAATATATAGTTTCTTTCCTTTACTTATGCTAGGCAGACCTGATGTTTTATTTGTAGAATATAGTCTAATAATTAAAAAACTCTCCAAACTGTTCTTGAATGCAGGATAATTTAACACGAACTTGGGGATTTTCTTCTGATTTTTTTTTCAGCTTCCCTCACTTTAAGCCAAGCCCTTTGCTGTGTCTTGAGGAGGTTTATGTGGCAAGAGCACAAGGTCCTCAAGGTCTCAAGATATTTCCTTTCTGTTCAAAGACACTGAAGCCACTATGCAACAAGTGTCTGGGGAAAGGAAGGTGTGACTTGAACCTGGAAAGGGGTAAAAAGTGAATCCTGTGGTCTGCTCTGAGGCAGAGCTCTGGAAGGGTTTTAAGCAAGGAAGTGGCAGAAATTCAGAGA
Source organism: Cynopterus sphinx (assembly GCA_030015415.1). Lineage (NCBI taxonomy): Eukaryota > Metazoa > Chordata > Mammalia > Chiroptera > Pteropodidae > Cynopterus > Cynopterus sphinx. Next base: position 47,476,326 of record CM057381.1, read on the forward strand.
AAGGTGGCTGTGTTTATGAATGACTTACAAAACAGCCAGGATTTTGCAGGCTCCAATATTCCTGTCTCCCACTGTCTAACCCTGTCTCAGGACACTGAGGTGCACAACTTCACTCTTCCGACTGCAGAGAGCTCTCTTTCACTTTCCTGAAGATTTCTAAGTTGCAGTAATTTTCTTTTTCTTAAGGTCTCATCAGTTCTGAACTGTAGCCAATGATGAATTCATAGAGGATTTAGATATTAGGTAAAAATATAACAGAATTTATGATTGAACAAAGAAACTAACTTTTGTCTTTAAATTTGGAGATGGGTGAGGGTAAGCAAAAGTAACCTCTATTTAGACCTAGAGAAGAGAAAAAAAGACCTCTGACCTCCCCTTCTCCACTTCTAACTTGTAAACTTTTTAGGTTTTATTCTTCCAGAAGCACGTAGGGTGTCCAGACCTCAGGTCCCGGGGCACAGAATTAGTGTTGGTGTCAGACCTGAAAGCACCCAGCTGAGGATGGGAGGCAGTTTGGCAAAGGTTAGGGTGCGTGGAGGACTGGAGATGAAAGCAGGAAGGGTCCCCTGCATCTGTAACCCCTGTACCAGGCATGGTTCCATAGACTTTACCTATTAGAACTCACTTGACCCTTATTTTCTATCAAGTAGGTACTCAACTAACCTCTATTTTAGGTTAGATGATAAGGAACCTGAGCTGCAGAAAGATTAAGAAACTTACTCAAGGCTGCCCAGCTAAGAAGGGCCAGGCAGAGTCAAGACTCACACAGGGTCTGCGCTCTTCACCATGGTGCCATGCTGACCACGTGCTGAAGGAACAGATGAATTAGGAATTTATGGATGTTCTTATATCATGGAAATTTGGACAGAGAGCCATGAGAATATCTGAGACTGAATTTTTGGCTAGTCCAGTAGGATAGGGGTTTAGAGATAGATTTTGATGTGATTTTATTACAAATAAAATGTCTCTTTCTCTACGCATGTTGATGGCTTTGATACTTACTCTAGTTATAATTCATGAATAACTTATTTTGTTCTTTTTCCTGCTCTTAACAGAATAGAAACTACGCATATATATACCACATATACATAAACCATATATTTATAGCAATGACTGTTCCATCTGTAGCATAAGCCAGGCAAGTCTGCACAGGGAGGGAAATCAATGTCATAAATTCTTTGTCAGGTTTTCATGACAAAGATGCCGAAGAGGTCTTAATAATCATTTTGTCTTGGAGGGATATAGTCAGAAAAGCCAATCTACACATTACTGTTGTGAACTTAACATATTTTTAGTGTCACAAACACTAAGCCCCTTTTTTGTTCAGAGGTCACAGTCTGCTTGCACCCACTCTGGATCACCTGCTTTGATTTGCTGTCCAAATAGCAGAATCCTTCCTGTGCTACAACAAGGTTGCAGTGTTTGCAGAAGGAGCCTCACTCAAAGAAACAGTCCAAGCAGGACATCCTATCCCCACCTTCCTGCACACTCTGACCGGGAAATAGCTTCAGATTCACTGACTTTGATCAAGCATGCAGGATTCATTCCTGTATTTCTGCCATCTCTTAGCAACACCTTGCAGAGAGGGATTAATCAGTTGCCACCACTGCCTGCTACCTGGGAAAGGACATCTTCCAGTGTAAGGAGAAATCTTCCAGGCCTAGTAGGATGCCACCAATCCATAATGCACAGGTGTGGCAGTCTAGGTCTAGATTTTCAAATTCTAGTCCTGATTTCAAATTCTCCAATGTTGCATTAAATGATGCACTTTTGGGGGGAGGAGCGAAATACTTGCTTTTCTTCAAGATACTTTATTCTTTCCAATAAACATAGTTTATTTTTTAAAATTTATATTTTACACTTTTGAATTAAAGGTACAGACTTAAAAGCCAGAAATTTTAATTTTCAGTCTGGAAAACATTCACCCTATGTATATACGATCTTGTAGTAGTTATGTTCCTTTATAATAAACAATAAAATTCACACATGAACCCAGGAGAAACAATAAACTCAAATTCTCTTTACATCCTATCAATTCATCAATTTTTCCTTCCTTCACTCACATGGCTCTAGAAGCTCCTGTCCATTAAGAATTTCCCCTAACCAAAATGGAAGAGAGAGGGTGACTTTTCTCAAATTATGATGTGTAGATAGTAATTTGTACAACATTCTTATTCAGCCATCTGTGGGCCTACACTGATTATTTCACAACTAATAATTACACAAGGACAAGTAGTAAACCTTTGTTCTTATTATGCTGATGTTTCTTGTATATGTATGAAAATGTCTCTGCATGTATGTTTTTCTGCCTCAGACTTAAAGGTTATAGAAAGCAGAAAAAGATTCTTCCATCTATTTTGTGATTTATAAAGGGCCTACAGAAACATCTAATGAATTCTTTTAATAATTCTTAAGGTAACTTACAGGTAGTCAATAGCATAATTCCTGCGATTACTTTTAATTGGATTTATGTAATGCTTTTTTCAAAGAATTCAGAGTCTACAAACAAGGCAACCAACAAATGGACAAATATCAGGCAGGCATAAGTGTTCAGAAACAGCATAAAAGGTGGTAAAAGGGCAGTCTGCAGGGAACTATAAGAAAAAGTTCACTTACTAAAACAGATTGAGGATAAGAGAAAATAATTTTACCGCTAGCTTTCTTAAACAGCATGAAAAAATAGGAATAATTTATTTAGCTGAAAGCATTTATTTTATAGGTTGTTTAGAGCATGGTGAAAAGCTGGTTCTATTGGAGGAACATTACTCACAAAGCTTATTCACAAAGTAGATCTAGAAAACTAGGTCAAACGAGCTCAGCCAAAGAGAAATATTACTATAATTCCTTGGCCGCAGGCCCACCCAAGAACTTCTTAAACATTAGTCTAAGCCACAGGAGAAATACATTTTCATAAAACACCATTATTTATGACCCTAAAAATAGTTTAACATTTTATTCTACTTTGGATTGACTCCAACAGTGCCAACCACTTGCTTGACAAGCAACTGGCCTAGATGGCCTCACAGTTTAATGCCTTATGAATGTGAGATGGAGGGAATGAAGGACACGAGGAATGAACTGAAGGAATTAGTAAAACAGAAGATCGTTTGGAGTGATTTTGTCATAGGTAATCTTGAAGGAAAGAAATATTTATGGAGCACCTATTATATGTAATGTATTTTGTAATGAGTTAGAAAAATTTTCTATTTAAATTGTAAATAAATGTTGCGATGAACTTTTCTTGGTTGTTAATATTGAAAGGATCTGTTCTAGACTGCATGTTCATCTGGGAAAATCTCAAATCCTTGAGTAACTGCAGTTTTCTGCCCACTTTGCCTGTCTTAATCCTTCATGAAGTTATTACACCTCTACAGTTCAGAACTAAAGGACGTTGGGGAAAAATTAGAGCTCCCTGTGTCCAGGGGGATTTACACTGTGTGCCTCAAGGGGTCTTTGACAATAATAGGAAGTAGGAGGCAGCAATATTAAATCCTGTAATCTGCGGAAGAACTGTAGGAAAGTCACTTCATTAATGCAGCCACCCTTCCCTTAATTTCTGTATTTCTTTCATGCTTAAAACTCTCTAAAGGCTCCATATTGTACATAAATAAAAGTCACACTGAGGTCCTACATGACCTGGTTCTGACTTTTCCAGTAACTTATGCTCACTAACGACCCTGCAGGTACGAGGGACTCTTCTGCTAACTCCTACCTAGAACCTTCTCCTCCCTGATCTTGCCATGGCTGGCTCTGGCTCCTGCCTGTCATTCAAGTCTCAGCTCAGAGTCATCTCTTCCATGAGACCCTCTCTCAGCACACAAACTAAACTATTCGTTCTAGCACCCCTCACTTCATCATTCCCTTCTGTTTTATATTCTTCAAGCACTTGTCACAATCTGAAGTTCGATGTCTGTGTTTTGTTTACTCATTTTTCATTTCCTGCTACTACCAGAATATAGGAGCCAAGACTTTGTCCTAGTCCCTGCTGTATCCCCGGTATGTAGAACAGTACCTGCCAGACAGTCAGAAACATTGACTGAATGAATAAATCTAGGAGTTATTTGGTCAACAACTTTCTTCATCCACAGTGTGACCATGGTCATAGAAAGCAAAAGCATCATCTGAACACATAAAATCAAAAGAAAAAAATAATCCATAGTAAAACTCATGAGATTTTTCTGCTGATCCACTCAACTCCTCACATAGAGCCTTTTTATTTTTACTTTACATAACTAATAAACTTGCCTTACAATTTAAACAATTTTGTTTCCTGACCTGTGGTGGATTAAAAGAAGTATATTAGCAGTAGGCACACTAATAGCAGCAAGAAAGGAGAGGCCAGCATGGAAGAAACTAAAAAATTACTAAAAAGCAAAAAAAAAAAAAACTCATAAAGCAGAGTATTTGGGAGTACGAAGTATAAAAGCAAAGAGTCTTACAGATTTAGAGTTATCAGCAAGCAATACTGCTATGATAGTGATTACTTCAATTATCAAGAAAATCAAATTATGTTGTATATGTATCTAAGGAAACAGGGAAATAATAAATATTAAGGACTCCTTAGAAATGGTTTTATCCAAGATGTTATTTTCTTATTGTTATTTTCAAGGGCAAGCAAAATTCAGTTTTTTTTTTAAGAAAACTAATTTCTATGGAATATGTTAAAGGAATTCCCTCACTCTCTCTCCTTCTCTTGTCAAAATCAGAACTGTGTCACTAACCATGTCTCTTAAAGCTTGGGCAATTAGAAAGCACATGGCTAACTTTAACTTTTAAATATACCAGCTCTGTAGGCCTTTATAGAATGTTCTTTTGGATTCTTTTCCTAATCTTGACCTGATCTTTTCTTTATCTTGACCCCTTTTAAATATTTTCTTTGAACTAATTCTTTGTTGCTAGTGTAGTAACCTTCACCATTATTTTAATTTATCATGCATGCTATAATTGTGAGGTACTTGAAATCCTTTGTGGGAAAAGACTGAATGTATATAAACTCTTGAAATCTCTCTGCTTATGGCAAGGAATAAATGGGGTGATATTTTAATTGTTACTTCATCATACAATCAGATTGAGCACTTGAAGAGTAACCATGCTCCTTGCAGATAAAATGGAATTTTCCAATGATAAATGATAACTGTAAGTGCTTGACTAATGTTCTGGAAAACTTTTAGCTCATAATCTGGACCTGGTAATTGAAAGGTTAATATAAAATCACACTTCCTGAAAATTGAAAGTTAAATTCCAAAAAGTTAAAATTGACTAAATATAATCACAGGAAATATGCACAACACAAAGGGCAGCCAAAAAAGAGTCACAGCTGCTGGTTACTTTAGAATGAAGGAAAGTGAACTTCCTAAAAATGCCGTCCTACAACAGCCCACAATGTAACTACACAGAGCCATCATTCTTTCTTTTGCTCGCGTTCTGATTTTCATTGATGTGGCTCAGTTCAAGGAATCAGTAAAAGCAAGTTCGAGGAATGTGGCTTATATTCTCTTTGTTGTTGTTGTTGTTGTTCTGACTCCTGTAATACTGGGTGGTGGCGGGAGAGGGGGGAGGTCAGGAGTTTCAGTGAGCGGCTATAAAGCTGAAGAGATCACATGCAGAATCCAAGATGGCAATCTGCTAACTATAGAACCCCACTTTTACTGAAGGACTTATGTTTGTGTAAATCTTGTAGCACTTATAGTCTCTTAAAATCTACAAAAAAAAATTTTTTTTTGAAAGAGAAAATTTACCATATCACAACCAGTAGTGGATTCTGGAAGCAAATCTATTCATTAACCATGTAGGCAATAATTTGATTCTGATATCACTTAGTGCAGGGATGCTTTTTAAAAAAAAAATCTCCAAAGACTATAAAAATTAGCTTCCCTAAAATCTGAGAGGGCTTAGAAAGGACATTTAAATGAGGTATCTTATAATTGTAGTTGATAACTCTCTGAAAGTATTTTTGGTCTTTATTGGATTGGTTTTCCATACTTGCTTCCCTCCTTTCCACATCTCTTCGGTTTCTAGAAACTGTCCCTTTCCAGGATTTACATGGTTATAACTAACTCTGGACTCTGAGCAGACCAGATAGTACCACATGTGCTGCGTAGCCCTACCTGTACAGATCGGGTAGCCCTACCTGTACAGATCGGGTAGACACAGCCCTACCTGTACAGATCGGGTGGACCAAGGAGCCTCTTCCCAGGGGATTGGAAAGCAGGACTGAAGGATTCTGGTCTTAGTCTGGATTTTCTTTAAAGAGAAGAGATGTCAGTTTGAGAATTATTTCTCTCTGTGGAATAGGGAGTGGAAAAGGAGATGGGCAGAAAGAAGAAAATAATCCAGAGAGGAGCGCAGAGAAGGTTGGAGGGCAGTGGAGAGAAGAGATGAAACGAGAGACCTGAATGCACTGGAGCCCTCATTCCAGTCAATCCTAAAGGCCCGTCCGCATCTTTGCCCCCGGGTTCTGCAAGGTCCTACCCTCACATGCATGTGTTCTCCTTCTAATGAATCTCCCTCCTTTGGGATTAAGTAGCCTTGGGGATTTCCATTATACACGATCGATCAAGATTCCTAACTAAATCTGTCAGTGATAGAGGACTTTTGTTCAAGAGCACAAAACTTCAAAGTTAAACGGAGGCAACCTATTGGAACTGATTAATAATAGCTGAGTAAGGACAAGTCTCTTCATTATTATAGATCTTAAATCCTGCATGGAATTGGTTTTCAATATTCTCTTTGATGAGTAATTTATTCATGTGACTAAAAACACAGAACAACCCCTTCTAGCAAATTTATTTCTTTATAATAGGGAAGAATAACAAAGCTCAACTTCCTTTTGCATAGTTATTTAAAAAGCTCAATTTAGTCTTTTTGTCCAAATCTCTCAGGCAAAATTTAATATTTGATTAATGCTACCAATATTTTATTGAAAGTTTAACACTAAAAATTAGAAAATTGAGTATTTATTGACATAAAAAGTATAAAAATGTATTTTAGTTCCAATTTATCCTCTGGATATTGGAGATACATCTAATTTTATAAATAAAGGAGTTTTTCAACAGTAATGACTTCTAAATACAATCGACTTTTAGAGATTTGTCATCAAACGCTGTAATTTCAATTGAATTTTCACAAAGACAGGCACAAATAAAGTGGCAGGAATTTAGAATCATGGAGCTAGAAGGAAGGAAACCACAGTCTATTCTTTTCACATTGCAGATAAGGAATTAAGACCCAGAATGAAGAGACTTGTCCTTACTTAGCTAACTTGAATCAAAGAAAGGGCTGGCAGCCTATGTCCCAGCTTCTGCTATGATTGCTTTTCTACATGGCACAGAGACACACAACTCTGAAGTTGGTCCATGTGCTCTCTGCCCTCTTCTTCCAGTGAAGAGGCTGAGGCATATGTAGTTCTATGAGGGTAGCACCTGGACAATGATTCAGAACTTCTTTGTGTGAAGGTCAAGGGAAAAGGTAAGGAGAGAAAGAGAGTGAGAGAATGTTGTCATGGGAACACCAAAGCAAATTACAAGACAAAAAAAATTGAAGCTCATTCTGTTATCTCAGAATTTATTTACTCAAGTAATAAATGAAGACATCTGAGTCAAAACCAATGTCGTGTAAAATAGACTAAAGAAAAGGTTTTCAATTTCATCAATACTGCCTTCTAAACACCAAGATCTTTTAAAAGGGACATCACTGCCCATTTATCTATACCGCTGTTAAAATTATTATATGGCATCTTTATAAGCTCTCTCTTTGTTCTAGTTGTAAATTCTAAGTTGCTCACCAAGAAGGTTTAATATAAAAACGGAATGATCCAGATTACTATTTTACGAGCAGAAGAGTTTCTAAACTTATGGCAGGCCGGAAAATTCAAACAAGCTTGGGTAAGTAAACGTGTCTACCCCAAATGAGATAAATGACCTTTTCCTGGGGGTTATGTCTACCTGGGGTCAGTCTTCAACTCCAGAAGTGAATTGCATTCAAATAAAATCTGTCGGAGAAGGAAATATCAATCATTAGAGGACAGAGAGCTTGCAATTCTGGCCTTAAGATTCTGTGATGGGGATCTGTGTTGTTGCTCAAGGAAGACACTGACTCTTTCATATGACTCAATGTTAATCACTTTTTCAAAGGTTCTTTCATTGATTTATTTATACAGCTAATCCTTATGTGCCTGCTATGTGCTAGGCATAGTGCTGTTCTTGTATATAACCATCCTAGTTCCCCACTGAAATCCTACATCTCCTTGAGAGAAGCAAGCTCACTGTGTGTAGCTTCCCTGTGGGGAAGTCATTTGACAGAATAATTAATCTTTAGAGTCAGGCTGAGGTAGATGACATTAAGTTATTTTAACACTTTTATTTCATTAAACAGTTTCATCCCCTTTCTGAGTTCATACTCCTCAGAATATCAGAACTGGAAAGACCTCGGAGACCAAATGAGACAGGCCAGCTTTGCTCACTGAGTCGTCAGGAATCACTTAGCTAGTTAGTTGGCAGAAGCAGAGCTTCATTTTTATCTCTTAAATCTCAGTGCCGGTGACCTTTACTCTAAATAAAAGTTTTCTATAAACAATTTAACGTACTTTACAGACATATTTCAGTCATTGGTTTTATTCTAAGGCAAAACAATCCAAGATACAGAGAGTTTAAACTATTTTCTCTAGTCTGCTACACAGGGCCTGTTTCTAAGAAAACTGACCTACTCTGATCTCCATTCACTACCTGCAGGAATGATGTACCCATCCCTTCCACACAAGCCTCCCACTGACTCCTCATCTGTCTTGTTCATGCTCACCCTCTCTTCTAAACCCTGAACACTCCTAGAATCTGGTGGTGAAAACTCAAAAAGTTGATTGTTTTTTCGAGTGAGAAAAGAAGAGAAAAGGTAAGATTAAAATAGAGAGGTAACATTTCTGGGAAATTTAAAGCTACGGGTGGAAATTTTGTGGGATTTGCAAAAATGGTATTTGGGGGGAAAATTTTTAAATATACTCATTGCTAATTTCCCAATGTCATTGCCAGTCAATACCAAAAGTCATTGTTATTGCAAAATATAAAATGTATAAGATACAAAGAACCAAGTAAAAACATTAGAAATTTCCCAAAATGACTGTCAAGCTTTTCTCCTCTCCTTTGAGTTGTGTCTGATTTCAAAATATAAAATACGTAAGATATAAAGACCGAGTAAAATAAAATTAGAAATTTCCCAAAATGATTGTAAAAGAAGCTTTTTTCCTCTCTTTTGAGTTGTGTCTGTTTTCTATGTCTTCTTAGGGGTTTTGTATCGTTAGCCCCAAACTCAAGTCAGGCATTGACAGTTCCTCATGTTCCCACAGAGAGGCAGCAGAACATGGGGTCTAAGAAGCTGTTAGGGCAGGCTCTGGCCCCAGACCATGAACGCTTTCTGATTCACACTGATGGACTCACCACAGGAGTGGTAAAGCCGTTGGCTGGTGTTGCTGGGAGCTGGAGCCCCATGTCCTCTAAAGCTAGACCTTCAGCGCTTCTAGAAAGCAGTGCTTGTTCACACAAGGCCAGGTCATTAGATCAGCTGCTGCTGAGGGTCTTTCTCCCACCCTCTCCACCAGACAAAGTGAGAGTGCAGTAATGATCACCAGGTCACAGGAAATAGTGGACTGCCCTCCTAGGAAATCTTACCCTCTCAGAAGACGGTGAGAGAAGGCCGAGAGAACTCTGGCCTCAGAGTAGACAACTTTAGCTCTGTCCTGTGCTGCCATGTCCTAATCTTGGGTCTCAGCAAGTTGCTGACCATCCTCAAACATCTGTCTCTTCTTCGGTGAAGTGAGGATGCTTTTAAGGTACATTTTAACAGAGTTTTGAGGTTTGAATAAGAGGAAATGTGAACCCTCTGTAGGTCATAGAGTATGACAGTTGTTTTCACTAAAGCCAGTCATAGCATAAAGAAAAACCAAGTGATTTGATTCACTCCTTATGATACTTAGAAAAATGTAAATGAACAATTTTCACTAGGGAGCCCATTTGTTTGAATAGTGAGAGAATAAATTTGGTCACATAGAGTATTATGAAGAAGAGAATTTACGTCTAAAATCCAGGTTTTTATGCTTGAAAAGTATCAATCCTATGATACTCGTGTAGGAAAAGATTTTGCTTCCATATAACCGACATTTCTCTTTAATAAATATAATTGATCACACTTTTCCTGAGCGATGTATCACGTGAAAATTTCCACTACAGGTAATCAAGGGCCTCATCACTCATAATTGACAAGAAGACATTTTAAATCAGCCTTCTGCCACTTTGCTATGACTCATAAAGCTAAATTTCAAAACATGAGAGGATTGGGTAATTCTCAGAAACTTATCTATCAAATCTAGAGAACACCTTCATCTGCTCAGGACTGAGCAGATGGAAAAACTATTTCTGCTGCTTTTGCTACTTTCTCTAAGACCCGAGACCAGGCAGTAATAGCCGTGAGGTATTTAAAGGCCTTATAGTTCTGAAGGTGCTAATGTCCCAACTCCTCTCCTTCCCATGATGGAGAGAATCTTAGCAAGGTTAAGGATGTGTTGTTATAGCCTCGCCTCCTCACCAGACCCACATTGACACCTCTAACTCGATGGCTTTCTTGATCCTACCAGCTCTCCACTGTTTGTTTGTTTGGTTGTTTTTTTCCTCCTCTTTTCTCCCTTAACAAAGGGCTACTGAGGGCTCCTTTCACTGGCCCAACACTTTATCTCCATAGCAAATCTCCATAGCAACTGTGAGGCAGGTTTTCCAGATGAGAAAACTGAGAGCTCTGGTGGGTTGCTTAAGGATAGGACTTGAACCTGGGGTTTCTAAGTTTTTAGCAAGGAGCCTTACAATTCTCACTTGAGATGGGGCAGATGTCTGGGGGCCCATTAGGCCCATTAAGCAGAGGTCTAGGGCCAGACAAAGCAGAAACCTACCCACTTGGACCAACTCCCAAAGCTTCTTTTCCTGGAGAAGTGGCAACAGCTTTGAGCCTTTGGCTTATACTTGAAAGGCGGGAGGGGAAAATAGGGCAAGATGGAGTTTTCAGGTCATCAGAACAGCATTAAAGCACACGAACAACTACTGTGTGACCCCACGGGCAGAACTGGTCTTTGACTCGTGGGCATGTCATTCCTTCTAAATCCCTGTCGGAAATGAGTGCTACAAGAACCAGAATGGAATGTAAACTGTTTTTTACGGAGCAGGCTATCATCTCTCTTCTTCTAAGAGTTCCCCTCATCTTTTTTCCCTGATTCTGAACTGTGGCCATACAGGCTCACTGTTAAAAGGAGAAATAGAGAGGAGGGGTGGTGTGCAGAAGCATGTAGGAGAGAGCCACAGAATCTAGGTGAAGCAGCATCACTCCCACGTCCAGGCAGGGCCTCTTCTCTGATGTTGTGAATTTCCTCTATTTCTCCTGTGACTTCTCTGAGAGTCCCCTCCGTGTCAACTTTCCACATACTCCAATAAGAGTCCCGCCTCCTCTGCCCCATTTCACCAACCCCAGCACACACTCTTCCTCACCATTACCCCATCGCCTGGATATGTACAAATATGTACAAAGTATAGTAAGATGTCCAAGCTATTGGGAAAAGAAAAAAAATCATCTTTTTTTTTTTTTAATCCATCTATTTTGTGAGAGGTATCCCTGAGCTGGGTGGAGAAAACAGGCTGGGTTCAGGTATCAGCATGATGAGGAAGTTAAGTCAGAGAATAAGATGCTAATGACAAGAGTAGGCACAGCCACAAGTGGAGGTTGAGCCTCTGAGAGCTGGAAGAGACCCTGGAGACCACGCAGTGCTGCCCTTTCCCTTCCTGATAGAAAGGAGAGGAGAGGAGGCTGATGCCCAGGACTACACATCCACTTAGAGGGGAGGGTGTGAAGCTATGGCTGAGTTCCAAGACCATGCTCCATTTCTAGAAACCTCCCCAGGACTCCCCCAAGCCTCCCCAAAGTCCCCAGTGCTCTTTCTGGAGAAAAGGTTTTGCTTTTGCCCTTGCCTTTTTCGAAGCAGGGGGAGGATTTTTGCTGAGTCATTTCTCAATTCCCTCATCTGAAATTGAGGATGTGAGCCTCTATTTTTCAGGGTAGTTATGAGGATAAATGGGATGTAAGAAAACACCTAGCATATCGGCCAGCACATCACAGGGCTCAGTGAATGTCTGTGCACCTCCTTTGTCCTTCCCTCTGGTCTTCCCCCACAAAGCATGCACTTCTTTGCCCGACTCATCTTCTTTCTTTGGCAGAATCTAGGGAAACAGTTATTCATTCCCTTTTTCTAAACAAAATATTGCTAGTGGCTGGGAAGGTGGCATAGCATACAAAAAAGAGCCAGGCCCAGGAGGACTGTGGCTGGCGGTACCTCTGCTATCGAGGTGTAGCCCATCCAGAGTGGAGGGAAACCTAAGTATGAGGAACGGGGAACCCTTGTGGGCATCTCTGTCCCTCTCTCTATTCTCTGTTGCGGTGGGAACAGCTGGGATCTGGGGGATTCAGCCACTCACACTTTCTTACCTTGAGAGGCAGAGCGGTAGGCGGGGCCGGGTAGCTCTTGCTGGTCTGAACAGGCGGACAGTATGTGTAGAGCCTTGCCCTCCTCGCCCACATGGTGATACCTGTTCCCTCTTTACAGCTCTTCGAAAGTACCTGGCAGGTGGCAGCACCTCTCCTCGGCACGGCCCTCTCACCCCTGTCAGCAGCGTTGGTCAGGGTGGCTTGCGAAACTGAGCATCCCGAAGCATTCCAAGACTGAGAGTCCGTGCCCCAAAGGTCCTGGGGGGCAGTAATAACTGGCCAGTGCTTGCAGCCCATGGACGGATTGCTGCTTCCATCGCTCATGACGACATCTGGGCTAGGAAGTGTGCATGACAGGGGCTGGAGTTGGCCAAGTTTCCTGGAGGCAGGGGCCAGGGAACGCCTGCATCGTGTGGATGGGCAGACGCCACCCCTCCTCACATCCAGATCCTGAGGTTTGTGGCCTCTCTCCTCCTCCTTCGGAGAAGAGCAGCGGAAGGCAGCTGGTTGCTTTGTCCCACGGCCCTCCTTCTGCAGCAGGCACAAAGGAGGGGCAGCCAAGCCCTGTGTGTGCCTGAGGTCCTGGCCTGCCAAGAGCTCTGTCCTGGGACTTGGGAAAATGTGTCCCCGCTCCGGGCCTCCTGGGGCTGCTGTCCAGGCTGCAGTGGCTGGAGACAGGGCGGGGAGAGTGCGAGCAGGGGGGGCCTGCAGCTGGATGAAGAGGAAGGAAGTTTTCATCTGCTGTGGCTCAGGCCGCTCAGCCATTTCCTCCAAGGGGGTAGGGCTGGTCCTTGCCAGGGTCTAAGTCCAGACCTCAGCGCCCAGGGATGCAAATGCCAGCAGTTGTGGCCAGATGTGACTCGGTGGTCCCATGGTTTCACCGACAACCTGAGGAAGCAAATGGCACACCTTTAGCACTCAGAGGCGGTCTTCAAAGAGCAGAGATTAGGGGATGTTGGCTGTGGGACTGGACGCTGCACTCACTCACAGAATCACAAAAACAGACAGACTGGGGAAGAGCAGTCCAGGAGTGAGGGATGGGCAGGGGCAGTCAAGACTTGGCCTCGCTCCTTGGTGTGTCAGATGGAACTCATTTTCTTAACTGTCCCCCTCCTCACATTTGTTTTGTTGTTTAATCCTAAACTCTGTATTAGTTACACCTGTTAGGTATCTGACCCGTGAGACACCGTGTGATTTATAGAGGAAACCTCCAGTACACTTCAAAGTGTACTTTTAATCTACCTTGTTTGCCCTGATAACATGCAGTTGTAAACAACTTTAATGTTTTAATGAAAAGCTACTTTAAATCCTATGGTTATTCAGGAGTCTCCCCAGGGGTTGTCCTACAGCCCCACATCCAAATATTTGGCATCACACACACACACACACACACACACACACACACAATTTCGAAAAAATAGTTGAGGATGAAAAATAGAAAGAAAGGGAAAAAAGAAGAGGAAAATATGAAATAAGAAAAAAAAAAAAAACCCAGGTAACAAATTAGGCGGGAGGTTTTGTTGTTGTTTGTTTTTTTAAATACTTTAGCCTTAACCTATGAGAACAATAGCAAGTCACCTGAAAACTCACAGAGTAATTCATATTCAGAGTGTTACTATAGGTTCATTATATCTCACAGTGGAAAAGAAGCTTTTGAGCCCTGCTTACCTTGCTCATGGGGAGGGCAGAGGGCAGGGGGTGAGAAAGCTTTTTTTAAAAAATCCATTTGAACTTGACTGACTGAAAGGGAACCAGAAAATTATCCTCTGAGACAAACTGAGCATGTGGCGTGAAAGCTAGCATCGCTACGGGAGCCTGCGTTCTCTCGCTCGCTGACACCTGGCCATTACCTCCCAGGAGCAGAACCTTGGAGTGATGGAGGGCTCAGCCCTGGCTGACCGCTGCTGGCCAGGGTGAGCCTTAGGATGGGGTCATCTGTTGGTTTTACTTTTCAAACATCCTCACACGGATTTTCACCCAAGGTTGTGGAAGTCTTGCCCACATTTCCAGATGGGTGGCATCTCCTCAGAGACGTGTCCAGAGCTGTCTGGGCCAGGCACAGGCCACTATAATCCCTTTATAACAAACACCAGAGAGAAATGCAGCAAAACAATATTATTCCCAAGTCTTAGACTCACCCACTAAAATAATGATGGTTAGCTGATCACACTAATTTTCAACAGAAATCCTGTGTGAGTGATGTGGAGTCCCCTTTATGTAATTTCCCACTCTCCTATAAACTAACTTGCTTGAACATTGTAATCACTCAACTAATACTTGTTTGCTAACTGGTTAATTATTAATAAGGCAAGGAGCTATTAAGTACTCATGTAGAACAGGGATGTGGATACGAAGGAACCTCTTTATATTTCAGTTTCTTAAAGTGCCGAGCCTCAAACCAGGTGTTTTCCATATCGGGGGTTGTTTGAAGCACAATACTGTCTTGTGAGGCAGTCAAGGAGTGTGGGACTCAGAGAAGCGAAATAACTGATTGCCTGATGCCTTTTTACCAAAACTGCCGCAGGTAGGCAGGAGCTTTAAAGGACTATGACATGTGAAGATTCACTTCAACTCCAACCTCCAGATGAAACAAGGTATAAAAACAAAAATAAAACGGTGGTGGTAGGTTCGGGATATTTTTCTCTTCTAACTCTTTACTTGCAGGTCTACCACAGAGGTGACTGATTATTGCCAAACGTTTTATATCTAGGTAGGTCATGCGAGCTGGAGTAGAAAAATGAAGGAAGGGTGGATGCCACTGGAAACGACGAGAGAGCTGCCTTAGACGACACATGTAAGACAACTCCTTAGGACACCCCTAAATGTTTAGGGGCAACTTTACCAGGCTGGGGTTCTGTATGAAAGTTGGGGCAAGTGCCAGAGAAACACGGGTTTCTGCTGTGGTGTAATAGCGTAGCTCCGAGTCCCCTGTGTGGCTGCGTGACCCCTAGCAAGTTACTTAACTTCTCTAATAATGTTTCCTCTTCTGTAGGTTGAGGTAATGATACCCACTTCATAGGGTTGTTGCCAGGATTAAATGGAAGCGTATGTAAAGGGCTGTAATAGTAACTGGCGCATAACGGTTTCTCAATAAATGTTAGCAACTCTTAGAATTTATACCCACACACTGTTGAGGCTTGGAGAAAATTGGTTGGCCCAATGGAACAATTTGACCTGTTGCATAAATTATATATATATATATTTAAGTTGAAATGAGCAATGACGTACATATTTTTATGCTTCCTATCTGATGGTAAGTATCTGACAACTGAAGAATTAACTGGGATGGAAGATGAGTCAGCAGTGAATTTGGAGTGTGAAGACATGTTTGAGTCCTGGCATGAGCGTTTATTAGCCATGGATCAGCAAGTTTCTGAATTTCTGTCCTTCCTGACTTACAGAATTGTGTCGAAAGTCAAATGGGATGATCTATATGAGTACTTTGTAAACCCAAATTTAATATATATTAAGTCTTCCAGCCAGGATGGGTGTTGATATAATAATATTATCCTTAATAATGGCTCTAAATTAAATCATTGTATTTGATTTCACTGAAGACTCAAGATTTCTTTGTCTGAAAGGATTCTAAGTTGATTTCAGATTCTTCCACCACCACCAACTTTCAAGATTCATAAGGAGTGAATGCAAATAACATAATTTACACTGTACTATTTCTGCTAATTATTTCTTCTCATCACATCTAGAGAGAAAAGGAACATTCTAGAATCTTAGCAAGGGGAGTGGGCGCTGTGGAGGGATACCACAGCATTCACTTCTCTCACTGGAACCTTATGACAACCTTATGAAGTAGGCAGCATGATCTCCCTTTTAGAAATGCAGAAAGAGAGATGAAAGATGAAGTAACTTGCTTAAAGCTACACGGTTAGGGAGGGCAGTAGAGATTTTTATGCACATCTGACTCTTTCCACACCTCTCTATGCCTGGGGGACCTCACCCACATGGCTTAGGCAGCCTGTCTGTACTTCTTATCTCCAAAGCCTGGATTCCCAGGAAAGATCCACCCAACCCACATGTGTTGCCTTTGCTGCCCAGGGAGCTTTAACCTCTCTAACTAAAGTTGTTTCCCTAGTGTTTTTAAGAGCTTAAATGATTCAAGATTGTACAAAATGGCACCTTCTCAAGATCAATTGTCGGAGTTGAAGAAAAGTAATTCTCCCCAAAGTGTCAATTCCAGAGAACAAGTGTTAGAGGAGTGTGTCCCAGGAAATTCCAGTGAATATTCTACTCAGGGTTTTAAGTCAAGGAAGTCAACACTCCTTCATTCTCAGAGGGTAGAGTCTGCAGCAGTCTGTTCCTGGCAGTTAAGCTGGGAGCCTCCTGGAGGCACTGTGCCCAGTATGGTAGTGATCTGTTGCATCTGATAGGGAGAGGAGAAGGTAGTAACTATAGCCCTATCTCCCTTTAAGGATGTTTTTAGACAATGTGTACTTGAGTCAAGAAAAGAAGCAGAGACATGGCAGAGGTGGAGGCCGGGAATGAGATTGAGGGAGAGCTTGACAGAAATGAAATCCAAATGGCTAGGGAGGCATGAAGAGGTAAGGGAGGGCATGCCAAGAGAACACGAATATGAGGACCAAACTGAAGGATATGAAATAGGAGAGTCAGAGCAGCACCAAGAATAAGCACTGAGCATTCCTACTGATGCCATAACACACAAGGCTTCAAGATTTTCCAGGATATTCTGTCTATGGGTCAGGAATACACCTTCACAGTTGGAGCTTAGTTCCCTTCGTTATTGTAAGGAGATGTGCATAATAGTGAGCTTGATGATGGTGATGATGAGAGCTACTACGTGCTTGGCACTGCCATAAGCATTATGCATATATCACTTCTAATCCTCAGAATGAGGTGACTGTTAGACTCGCTGTTTCAAAGACAGGACCACTGAAGTCTGCAGAATTTAAACTATTTCCCCAAAGCCACATAGCATTAAGTGGATGCAGATCCAGACCTTTCAGCCTCCAAAGTCACCATTCCTTCCATGATGCCCCACTGCTTCCCAATGCAGATATTTAGGGGCCAACTTTATCTTCTATTTTATAGAAAAAGACTTGAGATTTGGAGAGGTAAACAAAAAGAAACAGGGATGGGGGAGGTAGAAAAGGGTAAAAGGGTCAAATACATGGTGATAGAAGGAGACTTGACTTTGGGTGGTAAACACAATGAAGTGTACGGATGATGTATTATAAAACTGTACACCTGAAGCTTATATAACTTTATTAACCAATGCTACTGCAATAAATTTAATTTTAAAAAAGAAAACTTGTTTCACATTCTCTTTAAATACTGGGAGTCCACCGTCCCCTCAATTCCTCCACCTCTTACTTTCTTCATATTCGCTCCCCTGCGGCCATTTTGCCTTTTCCCATAAAGCAAGCTGAGATCATTTCTTCAGGAGATGACATCATGTGGTAATTGTTTATGGAAGAACCAGATGGGAATGCTTGAAAAATATCCTAATTAGAAAGTCCTTAGTGTTTATCCTGTGTCTATTTTCTCCACTGCTTGCCACCCTGACACCATGCACACACGGGTGTATTTGAGAGGTTCTTCATATTTTAAGTTGGTATGTGCCACCCTGGCATTTGATTACACAGGCTAACTGCTTTTAAAGTGAATAGAAAAAGTTCTTGAACATACCGGAGCACCAGCCAAAAGGAATTTAAATGCTTTGTCCTGTGTCATGCCCAGATGACTATCCTCTCATTCATGGTTTCTGAACCCTTTCCACTGTGGAAGTGCTGAGCAGTGAGAGGTGGGGACCCTTTCAGCCAGCCGGGGATCGGGTTTCACTTCACAGAGTGGGTAGGGTGGGGTGGAGCCGGATGGGGTGGTTTGAGGTACCAGTGAGGTTTGAGGTAGTCCAGGCCAGAGTCAGAGGCTGTACCTCCTTCTCTTAATCTCTAATTGCTGTAGATTGTTCTTCAGTGAAGCCATCCTCATAGTACTGTGAGTTTACTGGAAGCAGCTTTCAAAAAAGCTTGATCAGCTGAATAGGAATTATTTCTAAGAGCAAATTTTAAAAGTAATCGGAGACAATGGCCTTTTTCTATTGAATTCAGTAATGGATGCAATTTTACGTAGTGCTCCCATATACCAAGAATTTCCCATTTGCTATCCAATTTAGTCCTCAAGAGGCCACAAGGATGAAGAAATTGAGGCCCAGAGAGGCAGGTCACTGACAAAGCCAGCACTCAGCCCCCTTTCATTAACTGCAAACATTGGGGCTCTGAAGTGCTGCTGCTCTATCCTAGTGCCCCTCAGTGCTACCCGTGTCCTCATTCCCAGCCTACCCCTATGGAGTACTTTTAGTGCTTACTCCACCCCATTCAACCAATTTTACTGACTGCTGCTATACCAGTCTTCTAAGACCCCAAGTCTGTCACACTTACAAATAGCTGTCACCAGTGTCTCCAACATAAAGGTTAACTCCACAGCCAGTGGTTTGACTTTTCTCCACTACTCCCCTGTTGGTCTTCCTCAAATAAGATGCACTCCCCAGGCTCACCGTGCAAAGCTTTCACTCGAACCCTTCTTCTCTCTGTCTTCCCCACCAATGCAAATGCTACTGCCTCCGGAATCCTGTCTAGATTACACCATCTCTCTGGCATCTTTGCCAGGCACTCCAGCCATTAGTAATCCTCCCTTTTCTAGCATTTTTTTCCAATAACATTTATTCTGATGCCAATCACACGATGTTCCTTATGGTGAAAGATAGAAAGAAAGAGAAAAGGCAGGAAAGAAAGAATGTTCAAAAAGCTTTAGAAAATTTCTTTTTCTTTTTCCTCACTCCGGATGCAGTCTCAAAAGCCATTCA
The DNA here is from genome assembly GCA_030015415.1 of Cynopterus sphinx. Taxonomy (NCBI): domain Eukaryota; kingdom Metazoa; phylum Chordata; class Mammalia; order Chiroptera; family Pteropodidae; genus Cynopterus; species Cynopterus sphinx. The sequence continues at coordinate 47,495,674 of CM057381.1, forward strand.
AAATATTTCAATGTTGCAACTCTTTTCTCATAAGTAAAACATTTGGTTCAGTTATTAACTCATATCAGAATTATTGGTAATTTTTAATATATAACAGATGACAAAATTCACTGAAATACTATCAATATATGACTAACTCAGCAGTTAAGTTTGGAAAGTTACGTGTTTGATATATTGACCTCCATAATGAGGCACTGTGTAAGGCATAATAGAGGTTTTATCAGGTCTTAATTAAAATAATTATTAAACATATATTGATTGAGTACCCACTTTTTCTCCTGCATCAGCATTATTCTCCAGTAATGGCCCTGAATCAAGTCTTTAAAGGAAAAACACACTGATCCTCAGTTCTTCTTGGGAAATTTGACCCCTTTGCTCTATTCTCAAATTCCCACAAGGGCAGAATGACTCAGAAGTCAAGAACCAGTCACCTGGATCAGTGTTAAACACAAGTTCTCAAAAAAAGCATGATGTGATTTTTTAAGCATCAGGAAGGGAGAGATCTAAAATCTTATGAGGCCAGATAATATTTGTGATTCTTACTTGTCCAAAATAAATTCCTGGCATTGGTTACAGGATTTCAGGGCTTCTGCTGCACTTCTTGATTGGTGCTACAGGCTGAAGGATTCTTCTCACTGGAGACAGGTCCAGGCTTTGGTTTGGAGAAAAGAGCCTTAGACCAGGTTGCATTACTGGCCCCACCAGTGCTACCTCAGCAGTAGCACTGACGTGAAAATTCAACCTCTGTATGTAACAGCTTAACTCATAGTGCTGCTGAATAATCACCATGTTAAGACTATAAAGGAGAATTTGAATCCTGATGCTTTCTTTTAGGATAAGAAATCAACTGAACAACTGATGTGTTAACATTAGTGGCATATGTGTCTTTGCCATGAAGTGACACAGGTTTACTCTTTCGACAAAAGGTGTTGAACATCTGTGCACCAGGCACTGGGAGTCCTGTGCTCCATGGACTATGAGGTAAGTATGCACCAGTCAGTTCCCAGAAGCAATTTAGATCCAGTGGGGCACTACCTGTACAGGTAACTCCGAATCCAGGCACCAGCAAGTAAATGTCCTTAGAGGCAATGGAGCCAAAGTGCTAAAGGGCTCAGAAGAGGGGACACCATATTAGACTGGGGAGAGTTAATAGAAAACTGACATTTTGGACTGAATGTTTTCTCCTCCCCAAAATTCATATGTTGAATCATCAATGTAATGGTATTTAGAAATGTAGTCTTTGGGAGATAATTGGGTCATGAGAATGGAACCCCTTTCGTGGGGTTAATGTCCTTATAAGAAGGGGCTAGAGGGCAGTTCACTCTCTTTTTTCTGTGTGGAGACACACAGAGAAGTCAGCAGCGTGCAACCAGAAAGAGGGCTCTCATCAGACATCAAATGAGCTGGCACCTTGATCTTATGTGCCCCAGCCTCCAGAACTGTGAGAAATAAGTTTCTGTTGTTGATAAGCCACTCAGTTTATGGCATTTTGTGATAGCAGCCCAAGCTAAGACAGAATTGCTACCAAGAAATGGGGTGCCGCTATAAGAAATACCTAAAAGTACGGAAGCAATTTGGTATATGCTAGAAAAAGCTGAGATTATCACAAAAAAAACTTTAAAAGGCAATTCTGGTGAAAGCTCGGAAAAGAAAGAAGAGCTGTAGAGAAGGTTTTCATATTCTTAGAGAATACATAAATAATCATGTACAACATATTTGTAGAAATACGGAGGGTAAAGGCCATTCTGAGGAGGTCTCGGGTGTAAATAAGGAATATGTTATTGAGCAATGGAGAAAAGGCAATTCTTGTTGTAAAGTGGCAAAAACAACAACAACCACAACAACAACAACCACAACAACAACAACCACAACAACAAAATAACCTTCGCTGAATTGTGTCTATGTTTTAGTATTTTGTGAAAGGGAGAACTTGCCAGTGATGAAGTTGAATATTTGGCTGAGAGAATCTCTACACAATATTGAGAGAGCAGCTTAGTTCCTTCTGACTTCTTACAGTAAAATGTAAGAAGAGAGAAATGGCCTGAAGATGGAATTATTGAGCAAAAAGGAACTAGAACTCAAAGATCTGGAAAATTCTCATATTGCAAAAATGTGAATGTGTGCCTAGAAGAGAATGCTTAAGATGTAGCCAAGCAACCGTTTGTTAAAGAGATTAGTGTGGGTGTGAACCACCATGTAAAAGAAGCATCATAAATGTCTGAGTTTTGAAGATGAAGCTGAAACGAGAACAGTGGAGAGAAGGCAATTTAGCAAACATTTACTTACTTATGGGTGAGTCTGTGCAACAAGTTTCACAGCAAATAATACAATGTATTGTTACAGAGTTATTTGCTTGCTTAACTGTCTGAAGTCTGTTTTTCCCAACAGCAGGGCAGACACCGTGTGGTTTTGTTTTCCACTTTATATCAGTCTCTAGCACGGAGCTTAGCACACAGTAAATTTTCAATAAATCTTTGTTAAATTAAAAACTGGTGTATAAATGGACACGTTATTGCCTTTAATAAGCTTGTAATCTATGGGGGAAGGAATCAAAGCATACTGTTTTAATACCAGACAGTATGTGACAAGCACTCAATAGAGGCCCGAGGAGAGGAGGAATGCTGACCAAACCGGCAGGCAAGGCCCATGAAAGAAGTGACATACGCAGTAGGCCTTGTAGGTCGGCATTTCAATAGGTAAAGATCAGAGAGAAACATGTTCAAGGCTGAGGAAACCAAAGGAAAGAAAGGAGAAATTATATAGCAAGTTCAGGGCACGAAATGTAGCTCAGAGGGATGCAGCACCCGCAGAGCACGAGGGGTTTACAGTAAGAAAGAAGGCTGGAGGGCCTCGTTTCAGGTTGTGAAGGGCCTTGAAGACCTCTTAAAGCATGTGAGGGGGAGGCAATGTTGAGCCTGTAAAGACAGTTTCTTAGTGTATTCAAGTCAGTCCTTCAGCCCAGCAAACCTTCCTCTGGTTCTGACGATGCTAATTCTCTACACTTTTGGTCATGAGAGAAAGGGTTGATGGTAGCTGTGAAGCTGCCCTGTGCCAACACTTCGCAGGCTGAATTTCACCAGTTCCCCAAGTAGCCACTGGCACCCCAGTTCCAGATAAGTAAGCAGAGGCTCTGAGGGTAACGTCCAGCAGCTGCCTTAGTGAGTGGAGGGCTCTGTCAGACTTCAGAGCCGTTCTCTGCAGCCCTCAGGCTGTGTTCCTTCCAGGAGGCTGCCTGTAAAACACAGTGCATCCTTTTTGCAGGGAGAAGAATGGCGCCAGTATGGAGCGCTAGGCCTTGGTGGGCACGTGGGCACGCCAAGTGGCCAGATGCAGACCAACAGGGCCCGTGGATGCGCTTCACCTGGCCCAGCAGACCAGGCAGTGTTGGCTGGTTATCAGTGGACGTGCTTCTCACACACCCTCTGCACCTTTCAGAAGAAAATCTTGCAATAGCAGGAAAAAGGCCATATTTCTCTTGAAAGGCCACATCAAATAAAAGAAGGGGGGCTGTAGGAGGCAATAAGCTACACTTAAAAGCGCAACTGTTGGAAAACAGAGTGCTTTCACTAGGTCTGTGCAGCTGTTCAAATAATGGAAAATGACTGTTTACTGTTAACACACATATACATTAGGATCTCTTTTTCAACTTAGTATCACTTATTTCCCCCTGGTAGTCAGGATGGCCTTATAAGTGGGAGAGGAAAAGAGTAATCTTTCATATGATGTGAATCATATCATAAGATGCCAGGGAGGGATACTTAGCCTAAAAGATGTGCTCATCAGAGTGACATAGACCCCAAATTTCTACCCTTATAGATTCATTTCCCTGGGTTAATCATTGCCTTTAAAATACTAATTACTTTTGGAGGAGCAAACCCACCATCCCCCTGATATCTTGGTGCAAGTGGTTTTCTTAGGCTGCTTACGTATAGACTGTCCAGGTTCGTTGGCTCCTGGGTATGAAGGGGGGTCGGGGAGAGAAGGAGCCACAGGCAGGCTGGGGACAGAGTCACCAGCACTCATCATCCCACATAAGCCCCACACAAGCCAAGGGCGTAGGGCACCTAATGAAGGTGAAGTCTTATGACAACACAGGCCTATTGAGCTCAATGTTTACAACTGTAGTCGGAGAATTCTCCTCTAGTCCTTCCTACTTTTAAAATATGGTAAATCATCTAAAAAAAATTTTATAAACAAGTTTCATCCTTTCCAGTTCCTTGTTATTACAGATATTTGCTTCTGAAAGAAATATACACTAGCATGTGTACACACACGTGACTATGCTTTTTGTTTGTTTTGCATTTAGCAATAGGAAAAAAACAGTTAACACTCTGAAAAAAACCCAGCCAAGCAGTAAACAGAGAACAGTGGCAGCTGTGAGAAGAGACGTGTGCGCGGAGTACAAACAAGTTTTCTTCCACCCTAGACTCTGTCCCTCTCAGTCACCAGAGTCCCATTTGAGAGGCAGACGCCATGGTGCTAGCAGTGACGACGTTAGAAAACGAGATGGGAAGGAGAAGCAGTTAGATGATTTGTTTGAGGAGAAACGCCTCAAATGCTGAGTCTTTTCCACTCCTATGACTCATGTACCCACTGCATGGCAGGCCCGGGCTTTGATCTGCCTTGGCAGGATTGCCCGGTCAGGAAATAAACTTTCTGATCCTCATTTTCTCACCTATAAAACGAGAATAATAATAATGTTTCCTTTGCAGAATAAAAACAAGGACTCAATAATATGTAAAAAATTTATTGAATGGATATTGCTATGTACGGATGAGTTATTTTCCCAAATCGATGGTTCCCCTCTAGGCTACAAAATATTCCTAGCAAACAATTTTCTCCTGGATGATTTTACACAAATCTTAAAAGATGGATAGGAATTAACCAGTCAAAGCGAGGGAAAGCATTTGTGAGCAAAGAGAGCACTTGTGTTTTCAGTGAGCATGAGACACGTGGTTTGTAGGACAGGCTGGGGCGTGCAGACTGTGGCGGGCAGGGGTAGAAAGAGGAGCGCTGGCGGGTGGGCTCAGTAGGACTAGGCATAAGATTTGAGGCCTCCAGTGGCAGGAGCTTGATCCTGCAGGGCATTGCATGCCTTGTTAGTAAGCTTGGATTTTGTACCCTAAAACGATGTGTTGTTTTTTTTTTTTTAATCTATGGTGTTCAGTGAAATTTTAACAAACACTTTTTAAAGTTTCTATATCAAGTAAGTTTGATATTGAATAGTTAGCCCTGTTTCTTTACTGCAGGACTCCTCAGAGCCTTTACCATGCTAATGTGCACAATGAGGGAATGTATTCAGCAGTATGTCTTTACATTTGACCACAGGATCTTTTTTTTTTTGACCCCCCCACTCTCTCTCAGACTCACACTGCTCCAGGATTTCCATTTTCTAGCTCCACACCCTGGGAAATGCTGCCACCTGCCTCAAGGAGACTTGTCAGGTTCAGTACGTGTCTGCGCTTGTAAACACTACTGTGGCTTTGCCAGCTTTTTCTGATCTCCATCTGCTCACCCAGACACCACTTCCAACCATCTCTTCACATGCTTCTCCCCCAGTGGATGGGCTCAATGCAGAACGGATGAAGTCCAAGCTGGAGTCCAGCTTCTACTCCACTCTAACACGTCTGCATCTATAGACCGTCCTAGCGACTCCCAGGGATGTCGCTCCTCTTTCTGAAGGTGGATGGCAGCATTTTAGTCTAAGAGGATGGAATCATCAGAGAAGGGCGGCAACTGGTTGGGGTTGAAGAGTTAGTAAGAAGAGAGGGTCTCGCTAGAACCCAAGGCTCCTCATGCCCAGGCGAGGACCCTTTGCCCAGGCCCTGCTACCATCCAAATGCCTCCTGGAGACACTCCTAGTCCAGGAGGCCCATATATGACAGATGCAGGCCATTAATACATTTTTTTTTTATAATGGCATAAAATTACCTAGTCATACTGTGAATGTCTATTGGTAGCATCCTGTCAATTTCTTTTGTTTCTTTCCTTTTCTTTTTTAAAAAAATGTTATCATTTAAAATTTATTGTTAAATTATAGTTGACATACAGTCTTATATTAGTTTCAGGTATACAACATAGTGATTAGAAATTTATATACCTTACAAAGTAATCATTGCAATAAGTCTAGTACCCATCTGTCACCACGCATAGAATTTTATTGACTATATTCCCTATGTTGTATGTTATATCTCTGTGACTTATTTTATAACTGGCAGGTTTGTACTTCTTGTTTCTTTCCTTTTCACTGCACTGTTTCTTCAAGATAAACCCCTCTAGTCCTAAAACTACCCAGGGATTAATATACTGCTTTCTGTCCAAACAATTAAAACTAAAACTAGTTTATTCAGATGCCTTTCAGAGGAGATCTATTTTTTTTCTTATTCCCCCAGCATTTTCTCTGAATTCCCACTGTGCTGAGGATGCCCTAGTAGGTGCAAATAGAGGAGGCCTCACACCTGCAGTGCCCACAGCTGGGGTGCTTGAGGGCAGCAAACTCTGCTTTCATCACCATATTCCCCCACGCATTACCACCACAGAACTCAAGCAGCCAGGGTGGTGGCTTCACTTGAAATTTTTTAATTTAAAGACAACATATGAATAAAATTGCCATTTAAAGCTCTTTGCTAGAGGCAGGCCTCCTGGCGGCAATTCAGTTCAACAGGTTTCTTTCTTTACTGGCCATTTCTTTTGGTGTTTAAGGTAGAACTATTCTTTGCCTCTCTCTTCCTCCTTCCCACCCCAGGTATTTTGCATAGAATTAGTTTTTGTTTGTTTTTAGACACGTCTTTAAAATCTGTATGACCATTTTTGAAGTTTTCAAAACTCATAGGTACTTGAATCACTTTTTCCAGGCACCATTTCAATCCAGATGTTTTGAAGGAACTGGGCCTTAGAACTTCAGCACTGGCACACACATGTCCTGAATAAGAGTGCTTGTTCTCCAAGTTAAAAGCAATCTGATTTGGAAGGAGAGGTTGCTTGTGTTTAAAAATAGCCAGCTGAATGTGGGAGGCTTTTCCCAATTACTGTGGAAAGATACTTCCAGGCCTGATTAGTCCCCAGACCACATACTGTAACTGTTTTACAGCTTGTGGGCATAAATGTATTCTGAGATAATCTGGAACATTTACTTAAAAATTAAATAATTTGAATATGACAGACCCAAGGTTGACCTATTTGATTAAGTCAAACATTGTAAATTCATAATGAAGACGTTAATTACTGCATGTAACTTAGTGCAACCATACATTTATATAGTCACTTACATTTTCAAAGAATATAAATATATACCTGCTGGATCATTTTATTGTCCCAGCAGGTTTCCTTCAATTTTTTTCTAATTTAATTCATCCCTCATACTGCTGCTAGGGATATTTGCCCATAACACACTCACGAAACTATGGCAGAAAAATAAATTTCTGGCATTTGTAAAAATGACTAGAATTCTGGAGTATGGGATTGAACCTATGCAAGGAAGGAGGCACTTCCGAAGATGTTGATGGATAGTGGGAAGATAGGATGATCAATGAAGTGGGAGTCATAATGAGAGTAAAGAAGATTTTAGTGAAAATATGTGAACAATCAAACCAGAAAGACATGGGTGGTCTGGTCTGGGAGCCTGATGCTGGCCTTTGAGATTTTAGAGGTGGTGCAAATGGTGTAGAGTGCAACTATGGGAGTAGATGACTAAAGTAAAAGAGGGGGAAAAAGATCATTTGAGACAAGGAGGTGAAGAAACTAAGAAGCCAAAGAATTGAAATGGTCTTTTCTAGAATGTAGAAATTACAAAGAGTGACAGAATCTGGAATGGAGAGGAAGACTGGGAAGCAATGAATGAAACAGAGTGACTAGGAGATGACAGAAATAAAGGGGGTAATGTGTCCAAGTCACATGAACATCAGAGGGTGCAGGTTTTGCAGGAAAAAAAGGGAATAATGGACTGAAGGTGGCAGAGGGAAGCGAGGAGGACATTCACCTGGCCTCTGCACTCCTGGTTATGTGGAACGTGGAAGAAAAACAGCCTCTGACAGCTGTGGGAGAAGAGTCTTCAGAGAACCTCCCTATTTCAGAGGAGAGGAAGTGATATGAAAAAGTTTCAGGAGGAAATAAAAAACAGACTAGGTCAAAACAGGCATTTACAGAGAAGTGTGGATGAGAGCTCGGGTGATAGAGATTGGGGCTGCTGGGGCCTCTGGAGTGACTGAGGCAGAGGGCGGTGTGCACAGGGGGATGGGTCTGCTGTCCTCCTAGAGGAGGGGGCTTCAGTTCTGTCCGTCTGGGGCCACAGTCTTGCCCTGTCGGCCAGGGCACCTGCACTCTCTCAGACATCTGCAGAATATGCTTCGTCTGCATCTGGGTCCTGGCAATTCTTCAAACACACTCTGGATTCTCCCACCTCTGGACTCGGCCCACAGTACTCCTCCATGTGAGATGCCCTATTGTAGTTCCCTCTGTCTTTAACATGTGACACAAAAGCCATTCTTTTGGCAAAATCCTGCAAGACATTTCCAATCTGAAATAATCACTCCTGGTTACAGATTTGTGAAAATGGAATTCAAAATGGAACAGAATATTTTAAAACAATTTTTTCGCTTCTCAGCAGAAAAATTTTTTTTTTCTGTGCACTTTTGAGGGAGGGTGATATATCTTAGAGAAGCAAGTTTTGTGTTGTCCAGAATCAGGGTTCCAGTGTGATAAACCACTGAGCACCCCCTCAGGAAAAAGCAGAGAGTGAGGCTTTGGTGAAGGAGGGCTGAGGAGGGTGTGAGGGAACCGGGCAGAGATGAGGTGGGGTCCCAGCTCAGAGCTCAGATCCCTGTCTCCATCCCAGGGCCCAAGTGAGCCTGCTCTAAGGGAGTGCTAGAATGAGGGGAATGGGGCAGGACTGCACAGAACCAGAGCCTGAACTGTGGCTGACATGAGTCCCCTCCTGGGTGAGAGCTTCGGCACATCTGCACCAGAGCCCTCACCTTCCCACTGCCCAGATAGCTGCAGTTGCTAGCACGATCTCTCGCAAAGAGCCTCACACAAGTGTGGAAGGTGCTTGGTATAGCTGTACTGAGTTAATAAAAACATTCTGTGAGGCAGGTGGGCGAGGTATCACCCTCCATACTTTATTCTGCGAGAGTCTGGGTCATAAACGAAAGGCCACTTAAAGATAATTTCTTCATAAGAACACTATGATAACAATGACTTAACAATTGGGTGTGGAGAGGATATGCAAAATTAAGTAGTTGCAGAGTTGGGTTAAAATTATAAATAATCCTCCATGACTTTTCTTCAACATTTAATTTACTATTGTTATATTTTCAATAGAGATGCTTAAAATCTCAACTTTACAATAAGGCAACTAGTGATAGCATTTGTTAAGAGCTGTTAAAAAGAATCAGAGATTTTAAGAAAATGTTTTCTTGTTTCTGCTCCTGGAGAACAGAAGAATGTCCTTTAGGCCAAAGCAGCATCAGAGGCCCTCCCACACTGGAGGCATTCCACTTAGGTATTAGCTGAGGACTCTATGGGTTGAGTGCCACAGTCGCATTGTGACTTTTCATTGAAATACAACTGAGTGAGAAGCAGAAGAAAGTAAGGAACAAGGCTGGGGAAAATGGAAGGGAGGCAAAGCTGCACGTGGTATGATGCATATCACATCTTTAACCACTGCCCAATGCCGTCGCTCCCTGCCCAGCTCTCAGCTGTCACCCTGACACTTCCAGCTGAAGGTTCCTGAGTGAATTCTGATCAAGGTGGATGATACCTCAGGACATTCAGATCCATCAGTGTAGACTCGAATTAGACTTGCTGCCATAAACTGTAAGGCCCAGGAGCCCAAGGCATCCTCCACACCCGCCAAGTCAGTGCCTTCCCCTGAGTCCTGCATGTAGAAGGTTAATAAAAGTTAAGCCAGACCAAATTAATTTCTGCTCTTAGAAGGTGGGATAGTGGTCACCTTTAGGGAGTGTGGGTAGTACCTGGAAGGGAGTAAAAAGGAATTTCTGGGGTGCCAGTCAGGTTTTTTTTCTTAGTCTGGGTGTTACCTTGGTGTGTTTGTAAACATTCATTAAGCAGTTGTACACTATGATACATGTCTTTCTGTAGGTATTTATAATTCAACAAAAAGTCAAAAGGAAAGCAGAGAGGGAGAGAGGGAAAAAGAAGAGACAAAAGAAGGAAGAAAGGGAAGACTATAAACCAGATAGAGGAGCTTGAATCTGATTCAATAGGCAGTTACATGCCACTCTGGGTTGTTCAGACGTGGTATGGCATGAGATGGCATTATTACAGGAAGGTTATGGAGAATATCATTGGTGGAGATTATGGAGAAGACTGTGAGAGCAGTTTAAATGGGATGAGGATGGGCAAGGAAATGAGGAGAGTTACAGCGGCCTCCGTCTAGGTGACGATGGCTTAGATTAGGTTGATATCTACTGTGGTGATATACGAGAGGGTAGTAGGGCCATTAGCTACTAAAGAAGCCAGTTTCAAGGTGAGCTATTATATAAATGAACTGCTATACAGCACACGCTATAGGCTGCTTTACAATATTGCACAATATTAAAACTCACTTTGTTTAAATGGTAATCATAATTCCTGTTGTTATCAGTTGGGCCTACTTAGATGTGCTCCGTTCCATGGCTGAGATCGAGAGCTCTGGGCCTGACCACGCTGTGTTCCCAGATACGTGCCATTTGTCGGGAGGCATCAAGCGAGGGCCTACAAGGGAATGTAGCACAGACCAACCAAATGATAAACAGCATGGACCTTGTTTTTTTGTTTTGTTTTGTTTTTTTAACACATGATGATAGATAAAACTGCTAAATGTTTTAGGACCTATTCATAAGATTAATTTAATAGTTGAATATATGAGATTGTAGAGAATATTGTATTCCAAACCATATAACGAAGATTTTAAAAACCGACATGAACAGATCGAAGCTTGTCCTTCAGAGGAATAATATGAAGACAATTTCGGCACAGGGTCCTTAGTGCAATTTAGATTTATGTAAATCTTCAATTTTCCATAATCCAAATTAACAAACTCAGAATGACACAAATGTGTTGAAATGTAATGCAAGCTAAACATTTTAGTGTATCTTTCTAAAATTCAACAGAATGTTGTCATCTAAATTCACATTATGCACCTCATTTAATTTCTGCACAATGAACCAAGAGGCAGAAATAGACGAATTGCTGACACATTGACTTTTTTCCAACTCCTAGGAGGAAAACAAAGGTTCGCAGTCAGAGATGAGGGAAGAGTTCATCTGCTCCATTAGTTTGCACAAATCCATAATTATGTACACAAATAATTTGTATGTACTACACTAACTGAATTATTACTATTTAGCTTTGCTGTGATGCCAGTCATTGAAACGTAATCTAATTGTATTAAGTCCCTCAAAGCTTTGGAGAGTCTTAGTCATAAGCTGGTTCAGTGCTCATTAGCATTGACCTCTATGGTTGGTCTGTTTGTTTGAATTTTTTTCTGCCTCCTGCCCCCAAGTTAACACTCCTTTGTTTCATAATCCATACTGTCATTGTGTCCTCTTGACCCAGAAGAGAGGCAGATGAATGAAAGTATTGATGCCAACTTCACTGCTTTTGTAAGTAGGCAAGAGTCCTGAATGCCTAGTATCTTGGCTCTGATTTCTATGGACACAAAGAAAGAGAAGAGAAAAGTTGAACAGGTATTCAAGGCCTTCATAGACTCATCAGTGAGCAGTGCTCTACGTATTGTGATTAAACAGCACATACCACATAGAAAGTTCCATATAAATAACATCAGTTATTGTTGTCTCTTGTTGGTAATTTTGAGCGTCCCTGTTTCAGTCTTGTACTCCATTTTGAGACTTTGTCCAAAGGTGCTGTATCCCCACTCTAACTCCCAACTCATTGACCAGAACAGGAAAGGTGTCAGATAAAATGATCAGCAAGGCGGGTGGTGGGATGTGAAGATGCGCAAAAGAGGGCAACCTTTCAGCCTACAAAGAAGACCAAGTGGCATTAAGTTCAAAATCTGAGAGCATGTATAAGATGTACATGGGCAGCCCCTTGATCTAGAAGCATGCAGATAGACGATAAATGGATTCTGAAGTTTAATGGGTAAGCTTTAGGACAAATAAAGTGACACAGTTATTATTATTTCACTTTAAGTGGTCAGAAAAACTCTTACCAATAGATGATCTTTGAACAGAATAAATGAATAAATGAGCTTCTATTTTAGCTATTTTGGTACAACATGAGATAAACTGTATACAATTTAGACAAAACAAAACAAGATTTCCTTTAACTGCGGTCATTTTCACTAATAAAGAGTTCTTTTGAATATTAATGTATTGCATTTACACTATAATTTATATTTAAGATAATCAAGTTTTATCTTATTCTTACCTCATCTAATCAATCTAGTAGCTCAGAGAACAATGATTATTAACATGAGTTTGAAACCTAATTCATTTTCTTCTAGCTGTGTGATCTTAGCTGTGTGATCCAAAAAAACTTTACCTTTTTGATCTCAGTTTTTTCATCTTTCAAGTGGGAATAAAATACATTATCTCCCTTATGCAACTATTGTGAGGATAAAACAAATCAATACATGTAAAACTGAGAACAATGTAATAAACACTAGATATTATTCTCCTTTTATAGTTGTGAAAATCTAGATGCAGTAAAACAAGATTATGAAATCTAAATTCCTTGGTTCTGGAAGGGAAGAAGACTAACTGCCTAAACGTACTTGGATTTTATTTGTGAATCATTTCAACATTCACTTATTAGCATTTACTATGTTCACACGCTGCTTTCTTTAGAGCAGTTTAAGTTGCTACCAACAGAAGTTTAGGGTGAAAGCAAAAGGATGGATGGGCAAAATGTGCTCGATTGGACTGCTTCCTTCCGTTTTGGATTCAAATGGTGACTTCTATGTAGCCAAGGAATGACATGTAATTCTTAGTATGAACCCACTGTGTTTCATTAGTTTATTAGAAGTAGTAGAAGTTATTTTCACTGGTTGAGGGTGTTTATTTTTGCATATAACATAGCAGAATAAATGTGAAAGGAAAACCAAAGTAGGAGCCACTCTCTCCACAGAAGAATCACAAATTACTGAGGGTCTGAGTGTCAACTCCGCTCTCTAAACTTCCACATTCCCTGTACTGTCCCATAATGGCCACCAATAGTCATATGTGGCTATTGAACACTTGAAATGTGGCTAGCGCAAAATGAGATTTTTTCCCCAAGTATAAAATATGTACAAAATTTTGAAGACTTTGAATGACAAAAGAATATAAAATAGTTCATGTTTAATTTTTATATTGGTTACATATCAGAAAGTTAATGATCTGGATATATGCTGGTTTATATAAAATACATTATTGAAATTAACTTCATTTATTTTTTACTTTTTTAAATGTGGCCACTAAAAATTTTAAATGACAAGTCTGGCTCACATTGTTTCTGTTGGACAATACTGGTCTGCATAGAGACAGTGAATCCTGACACAACTCTTAGTCTTCCCAGCTAAGACTTCTTCTTTGTTGCTTCCCATCACTGAATAGGTATGAAGATTGAGAAAATGACATTTTCAGTTCCTAAACTGACAGCTCTGCCAATTCCAACTCAGCTTACAGCCAAAAAGATGCCTCATTTCACATTGACTACATTTACTATGCTTGTGAACAAGATGCTAGTTATCTTGATACTCAAAATAAGGTTTTTGAGAATTTGCTCATACTTTTAATCCCATTTAACTTGGATAGGGGACAGAGGGTTAGAGGGTGGCGGTGGAGAAGAGGGGGAGAAAGGGAGCAGATAGAAGAACAGACAGGGATACCTCATTTATTTAAATTCACTGGGAAATTTAAATGTTTTTTTTTCAATCATCAGATTATCATGGACTGCTTAGACAAATGATACACGAAGGTGACTGATAGAGTGAAAGATTCCTCAAGGTACTTACTTTAATACTCACACACTCACTATGATTCACCAGACACAGCAACTGCAAAATCCTCCTCTTGGGAGTGTAGTTTGTATTTGACTGAATGCCCAATTCACCTCTTACAAGACACACTGACAGAGCCAGAGTCACACACTGAGGTGTCACTACTGTCTCTCGCTCAAACTTTGTTGTGAAGGGTTGAAAGGAAGACAGAGGGCAAAGAAAACACTGGAGAGAATTTTCTGCCAACAACCCAAGAAAGGATTTTCTTCCATGCAGGAAGAAAAGAAAATAGTCTCTTAAATTCAATTATGGGTTCACCATCTTTTATTCACAATTTCAAAAACAAAACAAAACAAAACCTCTTTATATTCCAGAATGTATTTGAAGGCCAAACCTGACCAAACTGACGTGAGGCTGCTTTCAGCCTTTCTTTATCCCACTTAGTGGGATGTTCATACATTAAATTGTAGATACACTTATATGTTTGTCTATGAGCTACTACCCCAGCCCTCCTGGGGATGCCACATCATATGCAACCTATCTGAACTAGCTTACCTTCATGAAGTCCAAAACATTTGGAATTTTGAAACAAATCTCACCCCATGAATTTCAGATAAGAGACTGTGAGCCTACCTACAGGATATCACAGCTCAGAAAGCAAGGGAAGAACGGAGCTCTCTACCAACTCGCCTTTCCTGCTGACTCAGCCACTTACTCAAAAGTGCCTTTTCCCTTTTGTGCTTTAGCTTGTCATTCACACAATCCTTCCCTAACTTGAAGGTAATTTAGTGAATGATTCAGTGCTTGCCAGATATGTTTCAAACACACCGTGATAGTGTGCATACTGTCTCTGTATGGTGTGGTCCAGTCTTTGTTTGCAAGCCCATGTAAAATAATAGCAATTAAACTGACCTTCTCTAAAGTTATTAAAACAGAAAAAGTTAGCATCACTACAAGGAGAAAAAGAATCTCGTGAGTTATGAGAAGAGAGTAATGTGTAAAGAGGTACTCTTGTTACAATAATAAATCATTTTGAGAAACTATGCAGCATTCTAATCTATCAAGAAAGCTTGACTGTTCTCAAATTTCCTATGAAGAATTATAGTTTTAATTAGTTTTCGTTAAAGGTTTCAAGAATTGGGGTAGAAATTGACAATTAAAATATCATTAGATTTGATTTACCTTAACGAGGAAGTTTTTAAAAAATCTTACACTGTTTCTATAACAACACTTCTAATTATCTGCTTTGGTGAAAGTATTTATGGTTTTTTCTTGGAAATGCTTCCTTAGCGACTCTTCATGCACCATTCCAGATGGATGCTCCATATTTGTTACTGCTCATTGCCCTTTGGACCTAAATTTCATTTCGCATGATGACAGAACATGAGGAAACTAATCAAAAGGATATATACTTTTCTTGTCTAAAAAATAGACCAGACATATCTCTCTCCCCAGAAATGAGTTAAATATGTAACTCTATATACAGCTTATGATATTCCGTGGTTATAGTCAAATCTTTGTCAATTTAATATTTGCTTTTGAGTGCCATTGCTCTAGTATAAATTCAGAACTCTAGTATTGTCAGCCTATATAACACACAAGATATAATGGACCTTTCAACATTTGCACACTGCATAGAATTTCTGTACATCAGATTATTTAGAACCTCCTGACTACATAGGGTCGTTTTGGTCATGACTTGACAATTCAGAGAAGGTTATCAATTGATTAGGGCTCCTCTGCAATCTCAGGTCCCCTAAGGAAGTCAACACCTGCAGACTGCTCCGTAGGTAGCAGGTGGTATCCCATTATTGGTATGTTATATTCCTTTTCTGAAAGTTCCTCCATCTTACAACAGGTTTGTCTGGTTTTCCCCTTGGAACTACCACCTGGAGCCTGAGTCTTTCACTGCTTCTCCTGTCTCGTGTATGGTTATTACTCGAGCTGTAAATCAAGGAGTAGCTTCAAGAAAATATTCATCATACCATTTCCTCTCAAGACTTATAATATCATCTCACACTATCCGATGTGGTTCTGGATAATGAGCTTTTAATGGGCTCATATTTTTAAAAAAGTTTTCGCCTTTTGCCATTAAACTCAATTCTCATACCTTTGTGTTCTTTGGGAATAAATTTAAGTGAGTGTGGTTTGATTGGGTCACCCTACCCTAAACTCCACAGATGACCAGAGAAAAAGCATTTCATGCACAAGTAGATTATTCTTTCATGATGTATGAGACCATGTGCTTTTATGGTTATGCTGGGGTTTTTTTCTTTTGTTCTTATTTCCTTCTTTCTAATAATTAGTTTCATTTCTGCCTGAATTTTATAAGAACATATGAAAGTTCTGCCCTAACTTAGGCTAGGGGCATTGGCCTATCTATACTTTCTTGTGGGTTTTAATATAACCCACAAGCATTATATTCACTCAGCTTGAACAATTGCATTTTTAAACTTTGAGCACAGCAGCAGTTATCCTGGGAGTGCAGTGACCTGAGAACTAAGCCAATCTCTGCATAATTTATTCAGCATAAAAATCACCATTTTAAAGTGGTTTTTCATATACCCAGTGGTTTTCTGTATATTCACAGTATTGTACAACTGTTGCCACTACATAATTGCCAAACATTTAATTACTCCAAAAAAAACTGCCATTCCCTGCTCTCCCATCTCCTAGCACCACCACTAATCTACTTTCTCTGTACAGATTTGTCTATTCTGGAAATTTCATGTACATGGAATCATTCAATATGTGGCCTTTTGTGCCTGGTTTTTTTCACTTGGCATAATGTTTTTAAGGCTCATCCATCTTGTAGCACAAATCAGTACTTTATTCCTTTGCATAGCTGAATAATATTTTATTATGTAGAAATACCATATTTTGTTTATCCATTTATCAGTTGATGGATATTTGGGTTGTTTCCACTTTGGGATATTTTGAAATATTGACTATAAACATTTGTGTACAGGTTTTTGTGTGAACATATGTTTTAAATTTTGTTAGATGTATACCTAGGAGTAGAATTGCAGAGTTATATGGTAACTCTACATTTAACTTTTTAAACCAATACAAAACTGTTTTCCATAGCAACTGCACCATTTATAATCTCAGCAGAAATGTATGAGGGTTCCAATTCCCACAGCCTCATCAACACTTAACATTACTTTTCTTTTTGATTATAGCTATCGTAGTAGGTATGAAGTGATATCTCATTGTGGTTTTCCTTTGTATTTCTCTAATAACTAATGATGCTGAGCATCTTTTTACGTGTTTATTGGTCATTTGTATATCTTTTTTTTCTTGAGAAATGTCTCTTTAAATCCTTTGTCTATTTTAAAATTAAATTATTTTTCTTTTTATTATTGAATCGAAGCATTCTTTATATATTTTGAATGTTAGACTCACTATATATAATTTATAAATATTTTCTCCTGTTCTGTTCAATTTCTTGGTTGTGTTTTTTGATTCATAAAAATTTTTAATTTTGATAAGATTTAATTTATTTATATATTGGTTGTTTATGATTGGTGGGCGCTTTTTAAAAAAAAATTAAATCTATGTGGAAGCCCACTATATAAAACGAACAAAAACTGAAGGGGCTCTGGTGAAGGAACAGTGGGAATAGCATATCCCCAGTCACATAGGAAGCCTCTCACTGCCTCAGGACTCTACAGCATCTAATGAGGTTATGGGAGGCTTTAGGGTTGATCTCTAAGTATTGTTTTTTCACTCATAATCTTTCCTGGTGCTCTATATAAAACATAACTTTCGTTACTTTCTCACAAGATTGGGAAAGAAAATAAATTGACAAATATGGGAGAGTGCTTTGTGAACTTAAAAAGGCAGAGACTATAGACAATCAGTAAAAAGAAAATTAAAGATTATTTAGTCTAATGCCATATTATGTAAATGCGGAAACGGAGGTCTCAAAGAGCAATTTTCAAAGTGCTATCTGTTGGAGATTGCTGGGGACCCTTAAGACTCTTTCAGGGAGACTGTGAAATTAAAAGTATTTCCCCCATAATTTTAAGACATTATTCATCTTTTTTACCTTCAATCTCTCACAAATATACAGTAGTTTTCTATGATGTTATTATTCTTATGGTTAATAAAATGTGTGTTTGTGTATTAATACTAGCATCACTGAGAATGCAGGATCCCGACATTATGTGCCTCCTGATGTAATGTAGTAAGAGGCATGTATTACATCCATAGTGCTATTAAACACATTTAACCTCAGTCTGATCGTGAGGAAATAGTCAGAAGAAACCTGTGTTATAGAGCATTCTGAAAACAAACAAATTGACAGGAACTCTGTAAGCAAGTTAATGCCATAAAAAACAAAATCAACCAACAAATAAACACTGAACCGAAAAGATATACCAAATAAATGCAAGGCATGAACTTTGATTAAATTATGATTTTTATAAAGGACAGATAGAAAAGACTGAGACATTGGAGAAAATTGAATATGGGTCTAATATTAGACACATTAATGTTAATTTTCTTAGCTGTTTAAATGGTATTGTGGTTGAATAGAAGAATGTCCTTATGTTAAAGTATTTAGAGATGAAATTTAGGATGTCTGCAACTAACAAATCATTCAGGAAAAAATGTCACTTAAAAATATACAGGGACCGAAATAAAGTATATAGCAAAATATTAACCCTGAGGAGTATAGGCAAAAGTTGTATGGGTGTTCTCATTCATAAAAAAAATAAAATTAAAATATTTAGAAAGATAAATAAAGTATGTAAAATATATAATCCCTCATGAATCTAGGTGAGGATTACATAGTGTTTGTTAAACTATTCTTTTAACTTTTATGTAGGTTTAAAAATGTTTAAATAAAAACTTGAGGGAAAAATTAATCACTCTGCAATTAAGAAATCAGAGGGTAAAGTAGGTGCAAATTTCTTTGGCTTGTTACTACTGTACACAGAGGCCCAAGAGTTTTTTTGTGAGAAAATCAGTAGGCCTATTTAAGAAGTAAGTCAAAAGTGGCCGCTTGACACAAGCATTCACTGGCCCCCTAAACAGAAACAAAAGAGATCTCTCTAGAGGCACAAAGGGACTTAAAACTATTTATACTTAGAAAGTTAAAGAGAAATAAGGTGAATGAGAACTAAGTGAAACTTCTTATTTGCAATATCTTAAATGGATAGAAAAGTAAAGAACATAATATAACCAACACCCATTACCTGCTACCTAGCTTTAACACAGCTATATGGCCAGATTTACTACTGTGTTTTAAATACAGTCGTAATTGCACATCATTCCTCAAATTGCTTTTCTCACTTACAATGACTTTTGAGATGTATTCAGGTTGATATCGATAGCTCCTATTTTCTTAATTGTCACTTTTATATAATGTTCTAGTGTGTGAATGTAACTCAATTAATCTATACATTGTCTTATTGATGAACATTTAGACTGTTTATCAGTATAATTTTTTTTATTATTGCAAACAATATTGCAATAAACATCCTTGTTCATATCTTCTTGTGCTATGGGGAAGTTTTTCTAGAAGTAAGAACTAATTTAGTGGCTGTGCTATGTTTACCCCTTCACTAGCAGTATAGGAAAGGTTCCCGTCTTACACAATCCTGTCTGTGGTGCACTGGGGCCAGCTTGCACTATGTGTGATAGCCAATTGTTAATATTTCAGAAATTTACAAACCAGTTATTTAACATAGCTGTTATTAAAATTTAAGTTATATGTACTTACAATTAAATAAATTATATAAAACTAAAGAGAAATCCCCAAATGTATCACCTTCCAATTATTTTATAAGTTTATCTGTGCTTTCGAGGTTACTTAACACCTATTGTCTGTAAATGGCAGAAGTATCATATGAAGAATGGTGTGCTGTTCCACACATCACTTCACAACTGGTCAATACATCACGTTCGTGGTATTAAATCAGCCAATGAAATTGGCAAACCCTTAAAGTCAGTACTTGATTTATTGTTTTGTTGATTGCCTAGACTTAGGAAAACAATGGTGGAAACGGTAATAACATAGATTAAACTTAAATATGTGTTGTTTCTGTAGTTGTCAAACTAGTGAAAAGCACAAAATTTGAGAAATTATTTTTCCAATATTCAACAACTATTATCTAATGAAGCGAAACATTAGCTCATGTCATTGACAAGTAAGTGCAGTTCTTATGTAAGCCTTTATTGTTTCACTTTTGCCGTACTCACTAACATAAGCTAAGTACCAACCAACATTTACATCAGAACTACACTCAGTCATCAGTTATAACTCTGGATTGGCTATGGATTCAAGAATTTAGCAAAAAACAACAGAAAGCTTTCTGTGAGAATCAGCTGGCTATATGGAATTGATAATAAAGAGTATTGTATATTTTATTATTTCTAAATTGGATGCTTCATATCCTTTATGTCAGTAAAATTTAAAATAAACAAACACATGATTACATACATACCTGCAAATACTTTTCTCAGAGCTCTTACTGGCACACTACTGCTTGTATTATGAGACATTAATTGGTATTATGGTAATATGGTATTATGAGACATTAATTTTGCCAATTAAAAAGTTTGGTAGACTTAAATCTGAGGGATAGAATATGTTTTAATCTGCATTTCCATGATTACTGTATTTTTTCCCTATGGCTGTTGTAACAAAGTACCACTAACTGTGTGGCTTGAATGAACAGAAACTCATTCTCTCTGAAATTAAAATGTCAGCAGAGCCATGCTTCCTGTGACTCAGGGTAGAATCTTTCCCTGCCTTTTCCTAGTTTCTGGTGCTGACCACTGATCTTTGCTGTTCCTGAGCTTGCAGCTGCCTCTCTCCATCTCTCCCTCTGTTGTCACATGGTATTCTCTCTCTGTGTCTTCACATTGTTGTCTTCTTTTGAGGACACAAAACGTGGCCTTGGATTAAGGGCCTGCCCCACTCCAATACACACTCATCTTAACTAACTGAATCTGCAACAATCCATATGTCCAGTAAGATCATACGCTGGGGTTTAAGGATTCAACATATCTTTTTGGGGGGAACACAATTCAACTCCTAACAGTTACTAATGAATAATGTAAGATTCCTTATAAGATTTTGCTTAACAAAATCTGTTTATCTTTAATTTCAATTAGAAAAAAGCATAGGAAACATTACCTATACCTTTTTCTCTGCTTCTATCCTCCCTGTCTTTCCCAGTGTAGTATTATTTTTAAAGTACTGACGTAATCATTGCATAATCATTGTTTGATTCATAATTTGTGTAATTTGAAGGAAAAGGAAAATAACCAGAATCCAAAGTTTGCCTCAATATTCTGAATATTTAAAACAACAATATGGAATAGAGAAAAGAGCACAAGATTTGGATTAAGAGGCTTAGACTTGAGAAGGCTTAGGTTTATGTAATTTGAGTAAGCTTTTCAACCTCTCTCAGGTTACTGCCATATCAGAAAAGGAAAATGATAACATTCCCATCTCACCAGGTTATTATGAGGTCAAGAGAGAGAAAGTGTTTTGTAAATTCTACAGCAGAGTTCAAACTTCCACTTGAGCCAGTAGATAGCTTTGTGGGTTTTTTTTGTTTTTTTTTTTTTGTATACTGTTGGCCCACTCAGTGCTTCAACATTTTTTACTTGCTTGATAACCTTTCTAAAAGAGAGATTTTTACATGAAAACTTGGATTTCTGTCCCCTGCTGGCAGCCTTGGACTGACATTCCTGGGAGCACAACCATCAGGACTGCCCACCTGCCATGGAGACCAGGTGACAGCTGAGGTTGCCCTTTGGGCCTGTCTCTTGTTTTTCTTACACTGGAATTTCTCCTGTAATGGAGGAAAGAGGAAAGTGAAGCATTTCTTCAGTTCGTGTCTTTATCAAAAGGTAGACAATGAAATCTAGCCTGAGAGAATCACATAGCTTAGAAAAAATGAGAGGAAGTGTGTTTCTTTGCAGAAGCTAAGAAAATGCTCATACGTTTAGTATGAAGATAAAGTAGATCTGTGTTCAAAGCATGTCCTAAGATGCCTTCATAGAAAAAACCCAGCCGGAATATTGCTGTGCACACTCTAACATGTTATACAATGTTAGCAAGTGTTATGTCAGCTTCTGCTTATCTATTATTTGTTTCTCCTCATCTCTTCCATTTAGCAGAATATGAATTGCTTTTATGGCCATTAAACTCTTCTGCAAACTTGAAGTGCTCTATCATAAAATTTTGCTGTATTATTTAATATGAATTGCTTATTTTAAATTTCCTAACATTTCTAGCCTTAGAGTCCAGTTCATATTAAGGCATATAAATTTAAGAAATGGAAAGACAAACATAGCATAGTATGTCCAACTTCTGCTGCAGGAAATCACTCACACAAAGTGTAAAAGTGAACTTATAGCGTGAGACTAATTTTAAAGTCTAGAAGGCATGCAGTTTGCATTTCTACCCGGAAGATACAACTATTGGCTTTTATTTCTTTCCTTGTGTGTCATACATTCTAACTTTATTTCATGGCATTTAAATTCATGCCCAAACCCCAAGGCTAGAAACTCAGAGTTACCTTTCGTCGATCCTTCTGCTTCACCTTCCACATTTAATTTAGCAACTGTGTTTCCTGAATTCTATTCTAGATGTCTCTGGAATCTGCATATTTTTATTCATTCTCACTGTCAAATATCATTGCAATCACTTTTTTAACTTTTCTTTTTCCTGTCTTTCCCCAACCCACTGCATTCTTTCTGCTGAGTATATGCATATATATGATATATATCATATATACACACAATGGTATAACTACTCTTGTTCCTGTGGTTTTCTATTGTGATGAGGTTCCGAGTTCTCACCATGGCAGCTTCAAGAGCTGGGCCTTTGGATATCTCTTCAATTTCAACTTTGATTATTTCATATCACATTCAGATCCCACCTATTCATGAATTCACAAATACTTACTAAATATCTATAATATTCAGAGTGTTATTCTAGGTTCTGAGGGCACAGCAGTGAACAAAACAAACAAACAAAAAGCCTCTACCTCTGGAGATAGGTTGTAGGTGGCAGATAATAAACTAAATATGTAGCATAATAGAGTATGTTTGATAGTTATATGTGATATGAGAAAAGTAAAAAAGAAGAGGTTATAGCATAAGAGGAGAGATTGCTGTTTTATGTGGGAGATTAGGAAGACATGCTGAGAAAGTTCACTGAATAAAAACTGGAGGAGACAGAGCAAGTATTCCCAGGAGAGGCTGAAGAAGAGCTAGGCTTTCATGGGTGGGGAAGAGTGAGCCAGAAGAGGGAGCAAAGGGGACCTAAGCACAATGAGAGGAGGGGAAGCATGAGGTCATTCATGGTTTTGGTCAGCCACACTGAAAAATTTAGCTTTTACTCAGAGTAAAATGAAGGTCACTGGGGGGGTGTTTAAGCTGGAGAATAGCATCACCTGTCTTACTTTATAAACATATCTGTCTGCTTTACAAATAGGTTGAAGCGGGGCAGCGCTGCGAGAGATGACAGTGGCTTGGACCAGGGTGGAAGCAATACAGCTGAGACGTGACCAGGTTCTGGATCCTTTCAGTACAGCCAAAAGGATTTGCTGACATTCTGGATATGGGGTATAGAGAGGATTCAGTAGTGACTCTGTGAGAGGGGCCGCTGATGAAGTGTGTGTGTGTGTGTGTGTGTGTGTGTGTGTGTGTGTGTGTGTGTGTGAATAAGAGGCTTGATTTGGGGTGTATTAAGTTTGAGATGCTTATTAGACAGCCAAGTGGACATGGTGAGTAGGTAGAGGCAGTCTGAGATATGTATCCTCTACACCCAGGAATAGCAGCATTCTTGCCTTTCCAGCACTACCTCATTCTTTCACATTTATATGCCTTTTTGCATTGCTTAAATGTACTTTCCTCTTGGCCTCTATTTTACCACTTATTGCATTGCATTGTAATTATTGTTTTAATTTATCTGTTCCTTTCACTATACTGTCCTGCTACACATCCTCAGTACAATATCTGATACAAAATAAATAACCAAGAAAAGTTCAATGAATAATTTAAGACCGTAGGACCATAATCTTTTATGTTCAATTGTTAGAATTTTTGATAGATGTTGCTATTTTTCTTCTCCCACAAAAAGGGTTGTTTGGCACATATTGTTTTAATCAATGTGAATTAAATTCTATTTGTGTTGATGTGCTTTTTTTTCATATTCCCATAGGCATGCAATTTATGAAGCAAGAGTAATATCTGGCACAAAGAGTCTCTAATAGCTTCTTTTTCTTATTAGATCAATGATTGTCTGAATTATTGAGAAAGGAAATATCTAGAAAGAGAAATGCCCAATTCCTTGAAAATGTTGTTAAAGAGGAGACATGGCAGTATAACAATATTAACAATGAAATTGTTTGGGGGGAACTTGAATCCTTATTTATAAAAACTTGAAATCATTGTAAAGTATATTTCCAGCCAGTGACTTAGTAATGAAAGTTTGGCTTCTGAATGCTGGATGCATTTATTGTGTCTTTAATTAAATGTTTGGTCTATTTTTAAAGATACATTAAGAAAAAAATCTAATGTTAATAGACAAATTTCCCCCTATATCTCCCTACCTTTCCCAGCCCACCAATTCCTCTCTGGAGCTTTGCTAAGTTAATAAATATTTTCCTCATTTTTTCATAAACTAAGCCTTAGTATATATTTATATTTATGTCTATCCTTTTTTTTCATAAATGGGACTCTACTGCATAATTTTTTCTATTACATAGCTTTCTTTCATTTAACATATCTCAAGCATTTAAAAAAATAAAAGCATGTAATAATAGCATGTGTGTTAATACATATCAATATACTTTTTTCTTGTCAACAGCTCCATAACATCGCACTGTATAGATGGGCCATAATCTAATTTAAAATATCTTACTGTTGGGGATTTAGTGTTGAATGTCTGTTGTTGCAACAAAAAATGCTTCAATAAACAATTTTGTGTATTTATACACATAGAGACTTATATATACATATATGGATACATTAGCATTAAATACCTATAATATGTCTCTATAGGTATATTTATATATAGGTAGATCTATGTATAGATACACAAAATTGTTCATATTATATATCTTTAATAAAAACTTTGTGTGAGATACTTTTCAAAGGGAATTTGCTGTTATAATTTTTGACATATAATTGACAAATCTGAGAAATCCAGCAAGATAGATAGCCTGGTGTCCACAAACACATGCTGTACAGAATTTAATCAAGACTCAGATTTCTATTAGGGAAGCTTCATTAACCAAGCCATCTACACTCATTTTGAGATTGCTGGTTGGCCAAAAAGCAAGTAGCAGATGTTGACCTTGCAAAGGTTAACTTAATAGAGCTGAATTTGATTCAGATTCAATCACTGCTTCCACAGTCGTTCTGTGGGCCAGATAGTAGACGGCAGAGGTGATGTCATAGTGCTGTACTGCAAGGGTTGATGTTCAAGCGTGACTCACACCTATGCTCTGAAAGACTCCATTGTTGCTTTACTCCTGGGTGGAGTGGGGATTTGACTCACTCACTGACTCAGTCCACCAGCATACCCTCCAATATGCCAATGGAACTTCCACGTGGGGACATTAACCTCATCACACCCTCCTCTCCAGTAAGTAGGTAAAGGTACAGAGAGCCCCAATTTAGATTGGTTTTTTGCTGTGAAGAATGCAGCTTATTCTTGAGGTTCTCTATCCCTTCCCTTACCTCCTCCACCTCCATTCCAACTACCTAGCTCCCAATGGCATTTTAAATGCCAAAAGGTCATTTAAGTTTAATTCAACAAGCATGGCATGAATAATATTGTGAATAAACATTTCAGCTAAATCTATGTACTTAACTATAGTAATTTATCTGTAAATAAATCATTTCAGGGTATGTGCAGCTAGACCCTCAACCTCTTCTTACTAAAAAGATGATAGTTTCACAGCTTGGGCAAGTGGGCTTCACGTTTTGGTTGGGTTTTGATCCTCTGCTAAGGCTTCACATTTTCCTATTGCTTCCAGAGTCAATTATTGCATGCTCTGGTTGACATGTTATGAATGTTACAAGATAAATTTCTTGCTGCTAATTCTTGCCCTTTTAATTTATTCCTTTGCTTTCTTTTTCCTTTCAAGAGATGCTGCTGCTGCTTCCCAAATATTCCCTTTTCTCCTCATTTTCCCTGTGGTGTTGGCATCTGTATTAAATCAATGTCTTGTCTATGTTTGTTCAGACCTTTCTGTCTCGCCAGAGATTTTTCTGAGACTAGCTCTTTTCATGGTAGGAGAGGCTATTTCTCTGCCCTTCATGAAATCTCATTAGTGGATCAGGAAAGACTGGCTTTTAGGTAGTCATCAGAAAGAGTACTTCCTCCCCAACACACACACACACACACACACACACACACACACACACACACACACACACTTCTTCATTTCAAAAACCACTTAAAATTGGCAGAAAGCTCCCCTCAGCACCTTTCATCTTTAATCCTGTACTGCATCCTAAAGCCGACCAGAGGTTTGGGATGTTAGCCGATGGGAGGAATGGAGCTGACATGCTTGAATACAAAAGATGAAGCAGGAAGGAAGTATACTTGTTCCATCATCTGGGTAGAATGTTATTACAGATGGGGCTGGAATAAGAAGGCTGTGATCCTGTTCCTTGGTGTGGTGCTCGTTCTGAGCCACATTTTTGAGTTTTAACTTCTTTTTCTAAATTCTTCCAAATTGGGAAGTCAGAAGTACAATATACCATTTATAAGAATTATTTCTTAATTGTCAATAAGTGCCTATTAAATGAATGAGTGTTAACCCATCTTGGGTAATAGAGAGAACAGAGACCCTTACTCTGTTAATTTCCCCAACTTGGCCACCACATAGTCACCTCAGCTCACGATTTCTTTCACACTGGGCATACCTAACATCTGTAGGTTCAGGCTACACAGTATAAAATAATTATCTTGCATTTTGTTACAAGAACACTGCTATTCTTATTTTTAAATGAAATTCATATATATGTATATATAAAAAATATATATTATATATATAAAATAATGAGACTTTTAGTATATGTTCACTTTTTTAAAACATTGTTAAAAGTCTCTTCTAATTTTTATGTAAGTTGGTTCATCATTAATAAAAGAAAAATCATATTCCAGGGCATTCTTGTTTCTTTCCCTCTCTGCCCCCACCATCCCTCTTTTTCCTTGGTTCAGCCTGAGGACCATCATGAAGGGTGGTGCTGGAGAAGAGACAATAGGGAGGGAAGCTGATAGATGAGGCCGAGGCGGGGAGATATCATTTCCATACTGCCTACCTAATTGTAATGGTCTTTAACTGTGTGTGACAGGCTCAATGCAAAATTTCAGGAAACTGAGGATTGCTCATAGTGAGGGCAGTGATGAACGATACGTTGGCTTGGCCTAAATCAGTGACAGGAAGAAACTCAAAGGCACAACTTGAAGTGATGAGGCTTAATTGAAAACTGCTGGAAAACAGGGTGGAAAGTCAGTCTCCCTGGTTGCCATTAGGAAAAAAGCAATTCTGAATAAAAGCAACTCTCACAAGAATCTCACACAGACATAGTAGAGCACATGGCTGTTATTTCAACCACATCTATATACACACACCCAGAGACAGTCAGACCTTTATATGGAGTATGAAATATCCATGTAGATGATATATAGAGTATGTTAGTGGAACTAGAAACAGAATTTAGGGGACTTCAGATAAAATCAAATGCATGCTACTAAAATTCTATTTGGAATTTTAATTCTTAATAATTATATACGCTTTGAATTCAATAGAGCATTTTCTCTACATATTCTTGGATGATCCTTATAACAATCTCATGTAGTACACAACAGCAAATGATATCATTCTTACAGAAAATGGAAACACAGAGTGGTTAAGAAAATTACCACAATGTCATACATGGTTTCAGATTCTCTTTTAGGGTCAGAAAGTTCAAATGAATCTAAAAAACTACAATTTTTCTAAGTTTTAACTTTGAGTAACTTGTATTAGCCTAAAAAACTTGCCACAAAACTGAACTGATTTTTAAGAAGACAAGAGAGTATATAGGTCTATCTCATTTTAAATAAATTAAATAGATAGGATTCTATATTTCTAGATAGTGAAAAATTGGGTTTGGTAGTAGTTACTCATTTTATAAGAGGAATCTTATTTGGTCAAAAGAATGTGATATGACTTGTTTAAAAACTAAACTCTTTTAAATGTATGCTAAATTATTTAAAATATCTTTATTGAGGTATACAGGTACATTTTAAATGATCAAATTTATTGTATAAATTAGGTAGGCAAACTAGAAGATACAAAAACTTTCTATAAATTAGTAAAAAAAAATAAAATAAAATAAAAATAGACAGAATATATTACCAGCTGAATCATAGAAGAGGAAGCCCAGAAGGCCAACAAACACATGCTTAAGAAAAAAATGCTAGTCCCCCACCACTCCTTCCTTTTTTCCTGAAAGCATGGTTGTCCAGCCAGGGACTATATTTCCCAGCCTCCTCCTAAGAATGTACCTATGCATTCATAAGACTATTTTTTTTTCCAGTGGAAATTGAGTGGAAAGCATACTAACTTTTTTTCTATTCATTTATTCTCCTCCCTCCCCTCCCCTTTGGTAACCACTGGTCCATTGTCCATGTCCATGAGTCTCTGTTTGTTTGTCCTGTTTATTTGTTGCTTTTAGATTCATATCCCACATATAAGTGATACCACATGGTTTTCAATCTTTTCTGTCTGGCTTATTTGCTTAATATGATTATTTCAAGGTCCATCCAAAAGGGATAGGAGCTAGAACAGAATATTTACAAACCAATAAGAAAAATATAAGTAATACAATAGAAAAATGGGCAGAGAATATGAAAGGCAATTCACAAAACAGGGAATCTGAATGGTTAATGAACTTAGGATAATGTGCTCAAATTTACTAGTCATAGGTGAAAATGCAAATTTAACAAACTGGATCACATCCATCAGATTAGCAAAATTAAGTATGAGATCAAATTAAACAAGAATGGGACATAAGTAGGACTCTCACACTGTACCAATGATAATGTAAATTGGTTCAAACACATGGAGAAACAATTTGACAATATTTGTGAAAATTGACAAGTTTTGTTCTTCAGGGTCAACCAGAGCGAGTCAAACCAGGTGCACAAGGCCAGCATTAAAGAAGGTGATCACTCTCAGGGTCGTGCTAGTGCAGGCTGGCACCCAACTGGGGGTATCCTGAAGACTGTGCTGTGGGTCAGGGGTCCCCAACCCCCAGGCTGCTGATCAGTACCAAGCTATACAGCAGGAGGTGAGTAGCAAGTGAGAGCGAAGCTTCATCTGTATTTGCAGCTACTCCCCAGCACTAGTATCATCGCCTCAGCTCTACCTCAGATCATCCATCAGGCATCAGATTCCCACAGGAACATCGCTTGCCTCACTCTGGTCCTGGCCCTGATGCACATATCTTAAAAGCTAACAACTCTATTTCTGTATATATACTCATGTTCATTCACATGTGCACCAAGACATAAGCAAGAATTTCATTGCAGCATTGCTCATGAAAGTGAAAATTGGAAACAATCTAAATGCCCATCAACAAAAAAAATCGATTATAAAATAGTTGAAAAAAATAGAGTTACATCTATCAACATGGCTAACTCTCATAATAAATCTAAAAAATCTAATTTTGAGTGAACAAAGCAAGTTGCAGAATAATACTTTTGTATGGTTCATTTCTATAAATCTTAAAACATGCAACATTGTACTATATATTGTTTATGGATACATTCATAGGGAATATAAGAAAAAAAGTCATGGGAACAATAAACACCAAATTCATGGTATTAATTAAGAAGAGAGAAACAGGGTTGAATAATAATCTAAAAAAGGGTTTCTTTAACTATCTGTTATGGCTTTTTTAAAGTATAGTATCTGAAACAGATACAATAAAATGTTAAGACTTCTTAAAATTGAGTAGTGCACACTTGGATGTTAGTTAAATTATTTTCCATATTTTATGTATGTTCAAATATTTCATATTTTTTAAGCAAGTAAAAAAAAGTAATAAAATTCATATACTTTTATAGCTCAATGACTGGGCAGGTCAATTAACTTTTCCTGAGAATTAGTCTATTGTTCTCTAAAGTAATGATATTAATTCCCAAGTAATAGAGATAGCAGCTACATTTTCTAATTCTGCAGAGGTTTTCCTGTTCTATGTTCAAGTTGGCTCAGTTACTGAACTTCTCTTGACTGTGGTTTCATAGGCTATACTTTTTAGCTAGTGGAGCCCAGACAGGTCCTATGTCATGAGTTTCAGAATTTGGTATGCCTAGAGTGTTCATTGAGCTATAATTCCATATTCATCCCATTACCCTCGCATCTGGGTATTGTGGTGGACACAGTGACATAACTCACACACGTTCTTGACAGAAGGACTTCTTGCCCACTGCTGGAGCACTATCAGCAGGCAATTCAGCTGTCAACCCCTCCAGGGATTACCTCAGCTGCAATGAGCCACCTTACTCAAGTTCAAGCCTTTTGTAGTCCAACCCCATATCCAGAGACTGATAGAAGTGGGTGTATAGACATCCAACCACTTTTTCCCAGCCCAAGACAATTTTGATAGAGGATTTGAGCTCCAAGGCTCTCAAAGGGTTGGTTGAAGCTGTTGCAGCTGACTTCCCTCTCCCTTCCATTGGCACCGAGAGCATTCCCTCATAAACATTCTGCAGGCTAAAGTCTGTCTCAGGGTTTGCTTCCTGGAAAATCCAAGCTGTGAAGTTGGTATCAGAGGTTGGGTGACAAATGTAATATGGGGTTCCACATGGCTGACAATATGGAACTCCTCATTGGTGGTAAGTCAAGCACAAATAGCTCCCAGCACAAAGTGGCTATGTGTAGTGGACTGACTAGTGTCCCCCCCACATACTCATATCCATCCAGAACCTCAGAATACAACCTTATTTGAAATTAGGGCCTTTGCAAATGTAATTAGTTGAAGATCTCAAGATAAAATCGTCCCAGGTTTAGGAATGGCCTTAAGTCTAATGATTGGCATTCTTATGAGAAAAAGGGAAACACTCAGACAGAGTGATACCAGAAAGAAGCCATGTGAGGAGGAAGGCAGGGAATGGAGTCATGAAGTCACAAGCTAAGAAATGCCAGGAGCCACTAGACAATGGAAGAGGCGAGGAAGGATTCTCCCTTAGAACTTCAGAGGGAGCAACTACTCTACTGACACCTTGACTTTAGACTTCTAGCCTCCAGAACTATGAGAGAATAAATGTATGTTGTTCAGCCCCCCAGTTTTTATGGCAACTCTAGGAAACGAATACCTCATCTGATTGGTAAAACTTCAGCCAGTGGCAAATTGAGATTCTATACCAAGTGAAAAAAAAAAAAATGCAGTAGCTCGTTGAAAGTACCAGATGCATGAAAAGTTTGGAGGAAATAGCAACTATGATGACGATGAAGTTCAATGGCTATTGCTAAGTTAGCTTGATGTTGTAGAAAAGATAATGAAAACACAAGAACAACTTACAGGGTATTAAGAGCCTAATATGGAAGTCAGAGGGACTCCTCGCAGCTTACAGAGAACCTCACGTCTAGAGGGAGAAGGCAGAGAAAGTTGACCGACTATCAGGCTCAGGACAGCAGAGCTCTAAAGGTGAAACTGACAACCAAGGCCACTGGGTTGATTTCAGCTCTCCCTTCACTTTGGAAACTCCTAACTCCCCAAACCCTCTGGGCTGGCAGCAGTGGGCCACCCCTCCCTATTAAGAACAGCACACCCCGCTTGTCTAAAGACAGTACAGAGACCTCTACCTACAAGATATGTGTCCCATCAGATTCTGTCCCAAGATTACCTCTTGACCTCTAAATCCTAAAACTAGGGTTAAGTTTCAGCATAACCCAGATGATAAGATTACAGTATGCACCTGCATGCCTCTCCTGCAGGAGTGGTTCCTGAGAGCATTCCTCCTAAACCTCCTGGGAGCCAATCTCTGTCTCAGAACCTTTACCTGAACATCCTAGCTAAGACAATAGGTATTGTCATCCTCCCGTGGAGTCTAGCTATTTGCATACAACTTCACATTTTTGAATGTTCTAATGTATTTAAAATTAGGAAGCAAAGGTGGTAAAACTAATATCTATAAACCTATCCCGAACAGATCTGACAGTTCTGAGAACCCCATAAATGGCTCCTAAATCCTCTTTACTTCCAGTGAGTTTTAATAATGAATTTAAGAACATCTGACCTGTAATAGCTTCATGCAAGCTTACAATTTGCTAATTAAAAGCCTGCCTAAAATTCAAAGCAGGCTTTGCACACATCAAAGCCCTCTTGCATGTTGGAAACAAAGGGCTCTCCAGAGATTTCAGATTTACAAAGGCACATTCATGCTTGGAAGCTTATGGGTTTAGCATATTCAATTAGGTCGTTTCGTATCTTTCAGTTTTAGATTGAAGGATTGAAAATACGCAGGTATGGTCATGGAACATTAATTGGAAATAATGAAGCCATCTTGGGTACTTCTGAGCCACTCCAAGAGAGATATTTGATTTAAAGTCCATGCAGTGTGCCCTGTGCCTTTCCTAATTAGATTAGCTATGACTAAATGTGAAGAGTTAAATAATTTAACACAACAGAAAACAAATTATCATAGTGAACTGACCCAGAGGAAAATTAGCAGTCAATCTTATGCTTTAGGCTGAAAGACTCTGGTGACCTTGAACTCTAGTTAAGGCAGAAAGGGCTCCACCTAAGTGAGAGCAGAAAGTTGCTCCAGGGGCTGCCTGTCAAGCCACAGCCAAGTTGGCTGTTGTTCCGGCTCCTCCAGTGTGTCTGGTGCACAAACAGAGGAAACGTGATTATTGTCGCTGTTTAAGGAGGTAGCCTCAGCCAGTGCTAATTTAACTTTATGCTGCAAACTGAACAGAGAGGTCAAGATTGGGGGACAAACGCATATGAAGTCACAGCTTTGAGCACCCTAGTCCAGCTTCTACTTACAGTTGAAGCAGTACAGAGGCATTGGCAAGAAAAGGTAAAAGTCAAAAGGACTTCATTCTATGAAACCATCAAGAAGGTGAAAAAACAACACATAGACTGGGAGAAAAAAATTTTCAAATCATTTATCTGATGAAGAACTGCTATCTAGAATAAAGAATTTTTAGGATTCAATAATAAACAAATAATGTAATGAAAAATGAGCAGTCTTTGAGTAAAAACTTCTCCAAAAAAGCTATTCAAATGACCAATAAGCACATGAAAAGATGCTCAATATCATTAGCCATTTAGCAAAAATCAAATCAAAACCACAATGAGATATAACTAGGATGTTAGAATCAAGAAAATAATAACAAATGGTGAGGCTGTGGAAGAATTGGGAACCTATATATTGCTGATGAAAATATAAAATGGTGCTGCTGCCTTGAAAAACAGTTTGGTACTTCTTCAAAAGATTAAACATAGAATTGCCATATGACCTAGCAATCTCACTCCCTGGTATATACCCAAGAGAAATGAAAACATATGCCTGCACAAAACTTATGTACAAATATTCATAATGGCCAAAAAGTGAAAACAACCTAAATTTCCATCAACTTATGAATGATAAACAAATGTGATATATCCACGCAATGGACTATTATTTAGCCATAAAAAATTATGAAGTACTGATTTATGCGACAACACACAGGAGCCTTTTACTACGGTAAGCTCACTCTACCGTCACACATACTAGTGAGAAAGAGGAACACAGAAGCTGAGGGACTTACTCAAAGTCCCACAGCCTGTTAAGTACAGCCCCAAAGCATGGGAGAAGCCCCTTGATTCCGCGTCCTGGTCTTACTTTCATTTGTAATAACCCTAGTCAGATTTTTTCTACATTGCCTTGTGGTGAGTTCAATTTGAAACTGAATGTAAAACTTAGTAGTTTAGGGCCCAAGTCACAAATGCCTATAGGCTCTGGACAGTTACTTGAGCCTGGACCAAAGAGGGCAGCTGTGACTCCACTTGGGTAGACTGTGGTCATGCATGCTTAAGGGCCCATTTTAAAAACTGAATAATGCTTTAAGACAAGATTATTGGTGTGGGAAAGACCTTTACAAATAGAAGGAACAGTGTGGATGAAAACAGGGAAATGGGAACATGTAGTTAGAGAAAAGCCGGTGGTCTGATCTGTGGATATCTGAAGAGGTTCTCTTGGTCAAGATAAAAGTGTGCATCCTACAGCCCATAGAAAGATAGAGATGAATTCACCCCAGCAGGTGCAAGTATGCAGAGAGATCCACACCCAAGAACCAGGCAGGATTACTCCTCTCACTGGATGCCACAACACAACAGAGAATAACTAGAGGTCTCACGTTTTCTCACATGCCACCTCTGCCCTGACTAGGATGCTAGACAAATCTCTAAAATTTATATCATCCTTCAGAATAGGAGGAAGAGGGCAGGGTAAAAAACAAAAATGACTGAAAAAGCCTTGTGTTGTGGTATTTAGGGTTAGTTGGAACTGATTAGATTTTCCATCTTCAGGAAGCATGGGAAACTAAGATAGACGTTAGATTTAGTTAAAGGAAAATTTAGGAAGTTAGATTTCTGTACACTTAGGTCCCTGCCTATGAAAGTCATACTCATTGCGCACACAGGAAGGGAGCGGCTATTCCGAACGAAGCTATATATCTTAGAAAGCCAGGTGCTTTGGGTTCTTGCCCAGATGTCTTCTTGTTTCTTTAGATAACTGTTCCATTTCAATGCATTTGCTAAAATAAAGTCCTATAAGTTTCTCATATATCATGCTATGACTAAGACCTAAGCAGAAACATCAAACCCCTAAGAAATCTAAACACATTTGCTTTTTTCTATATTGAAAGCATGCTGTGGAGATGTGGTATTTCCTCCCAAATCTTTCTATTTAAAACATCCTTACTGCATACTCCACCTTGTTTTAAAAATACATTTATAATACGAAAAACCTGAATGTACCTTTATTAAAATATACTAAAACAGGTACTCTAAAAGACTCAAAACCATGGTGAAAATATACAGACAATTTTGACAGTCCAAATTTTAACTTTTCCTTAAGTGTATTTTTATGAAATCAAAACAATAGGAAAATACATCCTCCAATTTCTTTCATTCAATTTTAGGATAATCACTCGGTGTCTAGGTCGTTTCAGTACAATCTCTTTCAGCAGTGCATTTTAAGAACCTGACTTTGGCATTTCCAACAAACTTCAGTGGGAGCCTTGAAGTGGGCTTGGTTCAGTAATTACCCTGAGGGTTGGGCAAGTCCCTTCTTGCCTCTGGGCCTCATTTCCTCATCCATAGAATGAGCGGCCCCGAGGTGATTTGTAGGCCTTTTGCAGCTGTCACACTCTTTGAATCTATTTTTTTAAATAAAACTTTTAGATTCATAGCTTGACAATTGAATTCTTTAGAATCTAAAGTCCATTGGAGCTAATTTTATTTATCTTCCTAAATGTTGATTTGGAATTTATCTTCATACTGACACACACACATGAGTGTTAATGTTGGAGAAATTGTACCATCCTATGCAGCCTTCATCCCAGATCAATAACTTTCCCTTGTCAATTGCAAGTGATGGTAGATCACTCAGAAAGAAAAAGTATTATCCCGGGAAAGAGAAAGTTAGCTTGACGTTCCATTAGGAAGAGAATCAGTAACATTCCAGTAGGGACTACACAGTAGAGACCATTGCCTGATCCCTTTATTCTCATACAGCTTTATTGGCAGATTCCAAGGTAGCATTGAATTGGGTGGGACATTAGCAGTATTGGTAGTTCACATTCAAGCACAATTTTACTAAACATAAAACTCAGAAACAATCGCTATCAATGTGATTCTGTAAAACACATGACATGCCAGAAAAGAGTGCCACAAGATTATAGAGAAGACAGGGAGAACCAGGAAAAAAAACTAAGATGATTTTAAAAGATCCCCCCAAAATTAGTTTAACAGCATCTAAAATCTGAATGCAGAAAGGTATTCGATTAGCAGTAGAATATGATATAAAAATTTTAGGTAAATAGAAAATAAGAAGAAAGGGATGATGTGGGGGAGTAGAAATGAGCAATAGAAAGTGAGAAATTACTAGTCTAAATGAAGAACTAGTACTCCAGAAAAGGTGAAAAATAATTCATAAATGCCAATGTATAGTTGACTTATATCACAATATTTATTCTCATTTTGGGAGTTATTTAACCCATGACTATGTTGTTACAAAGTATTTAAATATTTTGTTAATATACTCTTAGACGGTAGGCAATAATAAACAAATAAATACTTATTAGACAACATACATATATATAAATTAATTAACAGAAGGTTAAGATAGTTGAGATGAAACTAAAGACAATTCTTTAACTTTTTCCAAAGTATTAATTTTTAGGTCCATTCAAAAGAAGTATACAAATTAAACATAAACAAATTCTTACGCGTATAATATCACAGATTAGCTATCGGTATTTATAGCTACAAAATATTTTTTTAAAAGATAGCCAGTTATGCCAATATTCATACAGCTTTACAACTGCAGACTACATTAAATATTTTGAAGAAAATTTGAGAAGTATGAGCAGAAATATCTTCATAATGATGGGTAAAAAGAGTAACACAAATAAATCCAGTGAGAGGAGTACTCTCCCTGTCATGCAGATGTGAAAACCAGTATTTAGAAAGATGAAATTACTTGTGCAGAGACATCCAGTAACTGGGAGCTGGAATTAGACACCACTCACCCATGCTCTCACCGATAACACCTATGTTAATACCAACTCACCTGGAACATTATCATTTTAATTTTTTACGATATTGTAGGACAAGTTTTGCTAGGTTTTTGTGATGTTTGCAGCTATCATCAAAAGTGAGAATGTCACACAGCTTTTCTTGCAGACATAGTTCCTAAACTTGGTATTTAAACTACCTTTTGGCTCTGGCTGGTATTCATAACTGCTGATGCCTCCTGAGGCCTTAGTTTTCATATTTGATTGGCCCATTTCAAACGCACCACTAAATGCCTAGACTTGGCACAAAATCCCTTTAGCAGGGCCACAAGGACGAGTAAGGACAGGAGAGAGACTAGAGCAGATTTTCCTCTTAATTAATAGCTCTTAGCATGTTCTTCTCTCTGTTGGGAATGAAATAAAAGTGCTATAAGCAGGCGATAAGAAGATTTCACTTCCCCAGGGTGGCTTGAAGCAAAAATTATCTGGAAATGGTGTGGGTTCAGTTCAGTGTATTTTCAAGTTTTCATTTCATTTGATTGGAAACAGCTGGAAAATCAGAACGCCTGCATAACCTCTCCAATGAGGCAGAGGGAAAGAATTTTCACAGTGACATAACCACAAGTTACTGTACTGGGTCGATTTCAGACAGAGAGACAATTTGCGCTAGTTAAATTATGAGTCCCAAACTTTGTGTTCTTTCAGTGTCTGTCTTTATGTCTGTTCAAATTAATATTGTCTCTGAGCCACCACCTCCTGTCACAGTGCTAACCGTTACATAATTAATACCCTTTTTGTCTTTGCAAAGAGTTTTTTAAAAATATTCATATCAATATAAGATTCTTTACAAAAGTAACCATTTCCATCATTTAGTCATGGTCAGAGGTGAGAGATGCTTCTCTAGATAGGAGGAGGACTCAGAGAGCCCTGAAGGAATGCATGCCTGGGAGAGCAGAACCCTATTCTGTCCCTAAGGATGCAGCCTCCACCCACATGGCAGTGAGGGGCCTGCATACCCCACAACCCGAGGCCAGGTTGCATCTCCTCCTAGAGATCCTCTTCCCAGGCAGTGATACAAACTCTGTCCTTAGATCGTTGATTGAGTCTACTACTAGTTTCACAGAGAAGTTGAGAGAATTCTTTGCTAATCTTTTCTATCTTCTACTTGCTTAGTACAAAAAAACTAAATCAAAACTCTATCAGCCTCACAGAGCCATTGTCAGAACAAACAGTGAAACTTCTATACGGTTTTATATAAAACAAGTTGCCTTTGAATGACGTAAACCAATAATACTTGATTTTAAAATTTGAAAATACAGGAAAGAGAGGAAGTAAAAAAGAGAGAAAAGGTTCTAAGCCTTTAAAGTCAGTTTGGGGTTTGCTTATTATTGTGGCACAACCTAGCATATTCTGACAATCTAGCACAATTGGAGAAGCTCTCTCAGCTGGCACTATACTCAGATCTTTTTATAGCCTCAAATAAGGATTTGATCACAGTATTTCCTTGTTTAAAAATTGCTAGCAGCTCACCATTATCTAAACAATGAGGTCTAAATATTTTGCCCCGTTAAACTATCTGGTCCAATCCATCCTCGTAGGTAATCTCCTAATGTTATGCCCCTGAAACCTGTCTCCTAATTTGCAGCCACACTGCCTCTTAGGCCATTCCTAAAGACATCATTTCCAGAATATCCCAGTTCTTTAAATGTTATCAGGCTTTTATTCATGCTGTTTTCTTTGCTTAGCTGGCCCTTGCATTTTTCCACTTGGTATATTGTTACGTATCCAAGATCCAGCTCAAATAGATCTTTGGTCTTGAACCCCGCTCCACAAAGCATTGCCAGCTCCCTCTTAGAATTTGCGACAGTGCTTGGTGAGGTCTCCCTTTCAGAAAGTTTCCAACCACATCATTTATTTACATGCTCACTTTTCTAATAAGATGGTTAGGTTTTAAAAAGTGGTGTCATATCATATCCTTTTCTAGAACAATGGCAGGTATGTGTGTGTGTATGTATATATATATATATATATATATATATATATATATATATATATATATATATACACACTCTATAGAATCTACAATTGTGACCACAGGGATGGTTAGGAGCACAGCGTTAGCCCCTCTGTGGTTTCTGTCAGTCTACCCTCCCTAGCAGTTTGTATGTAAAACTGATGTTTCTCAAGCAAAATGTTATGTAAGCAGCTTTGAGTCAAGTTCTCTGCCTGTTTTTGTCCCCCTAACCAGAATCTGACCCCTGAATCTCTCCTATATCAAAATTTTAGAGCCAACACTGAGTACTGCTGAAAAATCCAGAATAGGTACTCAACAAAAATGTGCTGATGATAAAAAACAACGATACCTAATGGTTACAGAGCTCTTACTATGTACTAGGCAATAAGCTGAATATTTATATCCACTATTTTATTCATTATGCCCAAGCTGATGTAACTGGTAAGGGGCACAGCTAAGATTTGAACCCAGGTTCTCGAACTCCACAGCCTTTGTATTAATTAAGAAATGCTCAGAGTTGACTCTTATTATCCCAACAGTAGCATTCAAGTATAAAAATCACCTTCTGGGAAAAAAATCTACTGAAGAGTCAGTTCTCTGTGGACAGTGAGATGATTTTTGTGTTTTTGATTCCTGAGACCTCTGGCACAATCTTTGGAATACCGTTCTTCCTGAAAGGGGCTTATGGAGTGTGAAGACTTTGAAACAACACAGACCTGCATTCAAATTCCAATTCCACTCCTTACTGTGTGATGTTAGACAAACTGCTCCCCTGTCTCAGTTTTATTGGTGTTGTTGTAAACTCGGTAGAATAATGCTTAATTGCAGATAGTCCTGAGGCTCAATCAGTTGTCATATTTATACAAAGCATCCAGGGCCCTCGGACACCATCGCTAGCATTCCAGAAAGTTAATTCAAGAAGGTTATTCCCCTAATGTCGCCTTCTTACCTTCCTGAGCCTTGGGTGTCTCCCTCATAGCCTTGTGATCTTTGCCCAGGGTACCCCTCTGAGGTCCTGCGGCTCAGGTGAATGGTCACCAGCTGTCACAGGTGGCCACACTATTGCTGCTTTTGCCCGGCCATTCTTCCGAGGGCCCCACTGATCTGCACTTTCTTATTTTCATCACCTGGGAAAGGTTCAACCCAAGA
The DNA here is from genome assembly GCA_030015415.1 of Cynopterus sphinx. Taxonomy (NCBI): domain Eukaryota; kingdom Metazoa; phylum Chordata; class Mammalia; order Chiroptera; family Pteropodidae; genus Cynopterus; species Cynopterus sphinx. Next base: position 47,535,542 of record CM057381.1, read on the forward strand.
AGTCAACTTCACATGATCTAGCCCTGCCATGAATTTACCTCTTATTAGTTACAAGACTTGAACACTTTTGAATGGACAAACTGTTTTATTGCATTTGGATCCTTTAAAAAGACTTTGAGTTGTCATATATGTTTAAAACACACCAAGCACTACCCAATATGGTAACCATTAGCCATATTGAATGGCTATTGAATGCCTGAAATGTGGCTAGTCGGGACTGAGTGTGCTGTGAAGTAAAACACAAAGCTCATTTCAAAGACTTAGTACAAAAGAAAAGAATTTAAAATTTAAATATGTTATTGACTATAGGTTAAGGTCTATAGGGTTAAATAAAATACATTATTAGACTAAATTTCAACTGTTTCTTTTTACTTGTTTCAGTGTGACTACTAGAAAATTTCAATATGGTTTTTCTTATATTCCCATTGGGAAACACTGTGCTAGACAAACCTGGAAGCAAACGTATTAACTATCGCAGAAATATTGCCATAATAAACAACTTCAGTACTACTGGGGCAGCTTTTTCTCTGAGGAGATTAGGAAATGAGCTGTGTTTGTCATATACCCTACATAATTATTAATATTTTAAAAGCATGCTCATAGCTTTTGCATTCACCTTTCATCTGTTGTCATGTGACTGACCATTTATTTTACTTTATTGAATAAAGCCAGAGATAAATGGTTTTCAACTGGCAGAAAAAGTTTAAAGTATGCACAGTTTTCTGTTATAAGAGTAATGCACAATAATCACTGACTGATAAAGCATGTGTTATATCCAATGGAGAATTTACAATAATAGAGTAGTATTTGTTTTCTAGTTCATTTATTTGATTGTCTAATTCATATTGTACACATCTTCTAGTTATTTTGATTGATACAAACTGTTTGAGGTAAGCAAGTCACTGTTTAAATTGTCAATTGCTCACACAAAAATGAATCAAATTCAGGAATTAGCTCCATGATTCCCATGAAAGTTTCATTATTTGAAGCAAGCTACTTTCATTGCAATATCAGAAGGACAAACTTTTCATTAGAAAAAAACAACTCTTTTTAGCAACCAAAACAATACTGTATTTCTTTGTCTATTCTTTGAGACATAGTACTTTTTTTATTTGATCCATATGTGATCCAAGTAAACAAAGCTTTCTAGTGCACTATAGAATCTTTATGACTTTTGAAGGTTCTCAACATATTCGTTCAGTCTAAAAACTAATCTGATATAAGAAATGTCTGTTTCTTTGAAAAGTTTCCAAGCAAAATGAAACTTGGAACAGGCCAACCAGAATTTCATGACAGTTTTTACCATTTAAAAGTTTTTTCCAGAATGTCTTTTTTCAAAACATATTTTTGCATGTGTATACGTGTGTGTTCCATTTTATGTTCTATAAATATTATTGAGATAATAATTTTTTTAAAAAAATAAAAACAACTATATTTTCATTAAATGGTATAGAATAAAATAATTTCTCATTGTAACAAGCCATAAAGAGAGATCCCAATATTTATCAAAGTCAGTGAATTAATTAGAATAAAGCTGCTGTTGGCCTTCATGCACTGTTTGACTGTTTTTTACTTCGTTCTTATTTTAATCCCCTTCCTGCTTTTTTCTTCCCCATTTATGAATGACCTAAACTTCTTTTAAAATTCTTCTGTCATTTTCATTAGCTATGTTTTCTTGCCTTTATTAACTCATATTATCCTTATCTTCGTGAATTTTGACCATCAGATTTTGGTTTGGTTTTGTTTTTAAGTTTCTACCATGCTATGTGAGAGAGTTTTGACATTTTCAACTCTGCCAGTCCTTCAGCTTATAATTTGGTTTCCACTGGGCTACTTCTTTCTTATTGTATTTGAAATAAATCTGAAGAAATATATCAAATAAATCTGAAAATATACCAAATTGATGTGAAATTCAAAGGCAGTTTCAAATGGCTATGATGCTGCTTTGTTGTATTGAGTTGCACTGCTGTTTAATCAAATCATTCTTCTGCTATATATATACTTGGCTGGTTGATGATCGAGTTCAAAGTTTTGTTCCTAGATCACTAGTGTCAGTGACTATTTTGCATGTCATTTCCTCTGGAACCAGCAAATTTTGTTAGGACCAGATACATTAAGATGCTCTAGACATGGTGCTATATGTTAAGATGCATAAAGCACATAACTTCACATGCAGACATTTCTCCTGTATCTAATGCTGGCATAGGTTTGCACCCCTCCCACCCAAGAAGCCTCATCAGTTCATTTCACTGATTTCCATCAACAAAGAAAAACTTTGTGTGGGAATTTTATTATTTTACATACTCGATTTTTGAGTCTATTCCTGATAGAAGAACACTTTTATTTTGACCAGGTGCTACTGCAAATAGAATCCTCTACCTATCATTTTACATGTCTGATAACTGGAATAATTTTCCACAGACCAGTTTCTGTCTCCACATGTTTAAAGCTTAGCTTCTCCTCTACTATCTGGCCGTACCAGAGCAGGTGCCACAAAACAATATAACCTCTGGCCCTGTTCCATCACAGCACAGCAGCCAAATCAGCTTAGGGCATGAGCCCCCCACACTGGGACAGCTCGCAGTCACTAAACCATGCACAAAGTGACAGTGAAGCTCACAAATATATCCCACTAACCCAACTAACTGTATCCCCAATTCAGCTTGTCCTGAGATGGAGCCTCAAAACTCCATGAGCACTCAACATACTGAACACAAGAGAAGGAAGGACAGAGGTAAAGTGAGAGTGGACAGAGACAAAAGTCTTGACTGACGGAGCCTAAAATATCTTTCTTTCTTTTTTGAAGGCATATTTTACAAACAATCTGATCATGTGAGGACATTGCTAAGGCCCTTCCTGGGCTCCTGGAAGACGTCTGTTTGAGGGGCCCTGGAGCATAAGTTTTGCGAGCCTCATGAGGTCAGCTTCTCCTCTTATGATGGCCCCGAGCCAGAGTTCCAGGATGTGGCCCACGTACCTCAGTTCTCTGCTCTGCCAAGGCACATTTCATGCCCACCCATGTGCTCTTTATCCAGATGCAGGCACCTTTTTTCTCTCTTTTATTCAGGAGCATTAGTAAAAATGGAGAAACCTTATTACCAAGTCCTTCAGCAGTCTCAATTTCTCCCAGGTGGTGTATTGCATCTTAATGCTAACATGTCTCCTCCTGGCTTATTCTAATAAGCTAGGCTATCTCAACTGAGCTCCCTACTTCTGGCCTTCTCTAGTCTTCACTATGAATTAATTATTTAAAAAAATTATAATTGAGTGATTGAGGAATATGAAAAGTGAAACACAAGTTTTATCAAACAAAATTCACAAAGCCTCCACAAACTTTGTATGTTGACAATGAGAGAAAAAACTTCTCAAATATCTAGCGTTATTTGTTATAATGTAGATAACTCAGAAATGATTCTGGGAAGAGCAGATGATGTAATGCAAGCCCAAAAGAATTTGTAACCCAGTTGTGACATTTGGGAAAGATGTGATAACTGCCTTCCAATAATTGCTGTATTTACAAGGAAAGGGATGGATAACTTAGCTTGGTGCAAAGAAGTCTAAATTAAATGGAATGAATTAATTTAAAGATAATTAGAGCCAAACGTTGTGAAACTCCATTAGGTTTTGGAAATCTCCCAAAGGAGATACGAGTAACACCATTACTCAGAATGAGAAAAAAATATTATGCTGAATGTGTTATGAGTAAGTGTGCTGTGTTTCTTCCAGGGGACTAAAGAGATGTCCAGACACATGTTTAAAACTGCTTTTCTTCTTCACATGCCATAATTCTGTGGTAACTGCATCTTTGTTTACCCAGTACTAAATTATGAGAACAAATTTCTTCATTTATATAATACTTTAAATATAAAGACTGTTACCTAACACGTTCAATTACTTAAAGCCCTAATTAAACTGTGGTCACCTCAAACAATAGCTGAATTGTCCATATAAGCCAATTAATCTTGATGCTACCTAAGGAAGAATGTCAAACGAAAAAGAGATGAGAGCAGGAATGGCAAGTACATTTTATCTAGCAAACCTGCTCTAATTTATTAATGGTGTTGCTCTGGGTTGAGAAGGTTTTGGGGAAATAATATGATCCATTAGTGAGGTCTGCCATGGCATAGGATAAGCTAGCGACAGCTCGTCTACGATTTGCGAAGCTCTCTTAGACCACAGGTAGAGGTCAGAATCCAAGATGCCCCAAGCAGTGTGGACATCCAGTATTAGGGTTTTGGAGCTGAGACTCTCTGCTTCTCTCTTAAAAGATACCACAGCAGCCGCAAAGAGATCAGGAACCCATGTTGAAAGTGCCACTACCTTAGGCTCTGGAACCCATGGGTATATATTGAGTTATAACCAATTCCCCCACCCCAAGTAAAGTCCTTAGAAGCTTTACTACACAACTGTACTACTTAAATTATGAGAAGGCTGAGGACAGAGAAGCTGTTTCACCATCAGACATAAGACGACTTAGAAGCAGAGTTGGGACCAGAACCCAAGCTCCCTGGCTCCCAGACCTGTGACTTGAAGCTCTGTGAAAATGGGAAGTCCATCTCCTGCTCCCACCTAGTGGCACTGGTCCCAGGTCCTGGGTAGCCATATCAGGTTAGCCTTAAAGCTATGTAGGTACTTACAATCCCGGGACTGTTGGCCAGCTGCATGCACTCACAGGGTCTGTTTCCATTTCGTTCTGGTATCACAGGACTGACCTCTTGGTCTTCACAATCCAGTGGCTCACTGGCCACTTTAATTCTATTTAATTCTTTAATAGCAATAATGGTGGCTCTTAAAGTACCTCCTCAAATCTCAGGATGGAATACAGGGTCTTTTGTTATAAGAAACAGTTTCTAAGTAACAAAACGGAATGTTCTTGACCTGCATCTAAAGAGCACTGAACAAGCCCCAGCATTCCTCTTTAGTCTGCTAGTGGCCAGAGCCAGCCGAGGGCAGGTGTGAGTCAGACTCGGTGGCAGGTTCTACCTCAGACTGACCTTCAACGTGCTCTGCTCAGGAGAGGCCTAAGTACTGGGAGGAGAAGCCGTTCCTGCCTTGCCATGGCAGCATCACCTTGCAGAGAAGGATCTAGTCCATGTCAGTTGGCTTTCTTTCACGTGTGCTTTTCTTCTCTCCCTTTTAAGAGACCGTATCTGACGGCATGACGACCACCACTTGACTTCTTCCAAAGGCTTGGCAAGACACAGACCAAACAGAAATAGAGAAAGCTGAGTGCCAGGATGGCACATGTTTAATGATATGCCCTTCCGAGCTGTCTTCTTTGTTTTACTTACTATTTAGGTTTGGCCACGGGCCACAGCTAGGAGAGATAATCATCGGGGCGCCTGGATGAGCTTCTCTCATCCCGCAAGGACTTAAACCACTCCCGGTGCAAGGCTTTGCGCATTTGTTTTCTTTACACACAAAGTGGCTTTGGCTTGACCACAGTGTTACTTTGGCAATAACTGGGCTCGCACTGAATGAACACGAAGCCCCAAATGGCAGCTCCTCAATCCTTAGAGCCTCTTATTTTCAGAGTACCTGAGCAGACTGCAGTTATTCCTCCAATCACCTGCTGGATTTGCATGTGTGCACTTACATCTCTGTAAAAGGGTCCATGTTTCTGCCTCATTATTTAATATTTTAAGAGAAAATATCTAATTTCTCATGTAAAGCAATTAGCATAGTGCTTAGCACAGGGTAAATTTAGTTAGGTACAGTTAACTATTAATGTAATTATAATTTTTATTGTGTAAGTAGTTCCATCCTATAATATATAGGACCATGTACCTTAACCTATGTACCTTCCTTCATGTGTGTGTGTGTGTGTATGTGCGTGTGTGGAGAGAGAGAGAGAGAGAGAGAGGTGTATCATAAGAAATTGGCTCACACGATTAGGGGGGTTCCAAGTATCAAGATCTCCAGATGAGTTGGCAAGCCAGAGATACAGGAGAGCCCTGGCGTACTTCCAGTCTGAGGTCCAGCAGGCTTGAGACCCAAGAAGAGCCAACGTTTTCAGTTGAGTCCAAAGGCAAGAAAAAACAATTCCAGTTCAAAGGCAGTCAGGTGAGAGGGATTCTTTCTTACTTCAGGGAGAGTCAGTTTTTTTGTTCCAGTTAGGCTTCGACTGACTGGGTGAGGCTCACCCACATATGGAGAGTCGTCTGCTTAGTCTACTGATTTAAAGGTTAATCACATCCAAAAATACCCTCACAAAAAACATCTAGAATAACGTTTGATCAAATATGTGGGGCACACTGTGCCCCGGTCAAGTCGACACATAAAGTTAACCATCACAGAGGGTAAAGGAGAGAAAGCTCTGAGCATTTCTTTCTCTCTGTCTCCTTGCTTTGGTACAGTGTCTGAGGGTGGCTGTGCTTCTCTGTGACTACAGCTCGGGTGGAGTAGCCCCCACTCCCCAGGCTCTAACTCGGGTTTCTCTCATATTTCTCCAATCCCTCCAGGAGTGGTAATATCTCTCTTTGTTGTTAGTGTTTGGGAGCCTGAACAATCTTCGATAATTCCTTTACCCTAGTGCACACTCCTGCATATAATCCATCCATAAAGGCTCTTCATTTGAATTTTGGGGGGTAAATACCATTCCTTTCCACAGCCTGAAGAGATACAGCAGTATTCATCTTTTTCTCCATTTTGTAATTATAGTAAAAATATATGTTTATTATGGAATTTTAGAAAATAAAGAATGCATAAGGAAGAATAAAAACCAACCAGAATCCTACCAAAAAATATATAACCATAATTGACTTACTATTGTATATTTTCTTTTGGTATAGAGGTGAATAGGAGAGCATCAGATAGTTTGTTGTTGTGTGTTCCATTTCTTTAAACATTCTTCGTTATAATTTTTGATGGTTGCCTATTCTTCTGTGATATTTATCTTTCTTGTGGCATTTGGACTATAAACTATTTTCTGCCCCCAATAGAAACTCACAGAGGTCAATTCATTGTGTTATTCAACTAAATTGATACCTTGCACATCAATGAGATTCATTCATAGACATATCTATCATTCACCCCACCCTGTCAAAGATGTGAAATAGTTCACAGAGATAAATATAATATAGCATGAGAAAGCATGTGTTAAATACATGAAGGTAAAAGAGAAAATAAGTCTAGTAAAATAAGGTGGAGTCAAGAGTGAGGTTAGAGTCCAATAATGCATGCCAAGAATCTTATGTTCTTATTAGATGTTGACCACGAACTTGGCTCTGAGCTTTCTAACAATTCATTCAAAGAAGAACACACCAGCAATTACTCAATTCATACTTTCCATAAAAGAAAAACAGTCCCATTACCCCAGGAGTAGTACTGACAGGCATAGTGTGGTCTCCAACAATATCTTTATGGTAAAGGCAGTGAAGGTAAAGTCTGCCTCTATTAGCTGAGAATACTGAGCCAAACTGTAATTAGGGAAAAGTAATTCTACAAGTGGCCTGGTGAGAAGCATTCCTGGGAAGACACAGCTCTCAATCTTGCTTAACCAAGCAGCGGAGGTCAGAGAATCTAAAGAAATGGATGGTTTGCATATTCTCCAGGAAAATCTCCCTGTTAGGTCTTACTTCATATCTATACCTATATCTACGTATCTATCGATATTAAATGGCAGAGTTCTGGTTCCAGCAACATTACCATTTGAGCTAAAATAGACTCCATCCCTTCTATAAACACATAAAATATAACAAAAAATTGTAAACACACGGCCAAGAGTGAAAGAACAAATGAACTTTGTTATCAGCAAGAGCGAGAAAGGTCTCGGGCAGACTGGTAGGCTAACAAAGCTGCCTCTGGTGGCCCAGGGGGACATCCAGCCTGAATATAGTCCAAAAGGGTGGATATAGTTCAACCTGAACATAAGCCAAGAAGGGCATTTTTATGTGGTCTTAGGTCTCTGCAAAGTAGAGAGCTGAAACTGGGAAATGTTTTATACAGTTAGATCTCTGGAAAGAAATTCTAGAAAAGCTACTACTCGCTTGTGTCTGGAAAGGGCTCTAATTTAAAAATAAAAATTAAATAAATGAAAAAAATCCTTCTATAAAAAATGAAATCCTAACCCTGAGCCATGTGCAAGTATAGAGTCTCAATTTATGGGATCATAAACTGCAAAATTAACACAAAATATGTTTTCCAGACCAGTGAAATCTATGGAACACTTGGCAAAAGAAAAGGCAAAACAAGTCTTAGGGCCATTTCCCTACCAAGGTTCATGGGACACCCGCAGTAACAAACAGCTTCAGTTGAAGATGAGCTCACAGCAAAAAGTCATAAACCACGAAAGAAAATGAGTCACCGTAAGGAAAAGTCAGCAGACATAAATATACAAGAAAATGTGTATCCTCCACTAATCTGAAATATTAGAAAGGGCAGATATAATAACTATGTGTAAATGATTAAAAAGTTTAAAAAGTTTGTAGAAACCATGTGAAATATCAGGACTCTAAAGAAATAGGAGTCTAAACAGAACTACAAATGAACTGCATAGTTATTAAAGTTAAAACTCAAAAATGGATTAAATGATAAATCAGATCTAATCAAAGGGAAGGAAAACCCCCAGATTCAGAGGTAAAACAAATGACAGTGAGTTTAACATCATATTTAACTTTGCACTTACATAGCACTTACTTTAGGCAAAATTATGTTTTTTATAAATATTGGCTCACTTAATTCTTGCAACAATTCTATTCTTCAAACAAGTTAACTGAAGTATAGCTAGTAAGTGTCCGAACTGGGACTGGAAGCCAGGTGAGCCATGCTCCCTGATGAGAGTACAGCCTTTTCCAGAGATTTCACAGCTTCTGCTGTGCCCCCTCTTTGCAGTAATCTTCATCTCCTGTCTGTGCTGCATCATTTCTGTCAGCATAGAACAATATTCTTATGTTTCCTAACATTAAGAAAAATCCTTTCTTGGCCTTATATTCTCGATCAGCTATGAATCCCATTATTTTGCTCTTTCTCACATTAAAATTTAGAAAAGATTTCTACAAAGGCTCTTGATTTCCTTACCTACTCTTTTCTCTCAATGCACTCGATCTATCATCTGTATTGTACCACACTATGTTAGACCACTTCTCTGAGCTTCATGTTCATTTAAGTGACTATTTGTTATACCGAATTTAACTTACCTAGAACTAAACTCTTGATTACCTGTCTTCCTCATTTTTATTATAAAAAGTAAAAAATATATGAAAGTAAATTATCTCCCTACAAGATGCTTATTAAAGAGAAAATGTTACTTTTCTAGCATAAATAACCTTAACCAAGTAAAGTTAATCACCAATAATGTGACAAACACATATTGTGTGACTCTTGACATGATGCACTGAGAAGAGCAATTTTAGTGGTATTCCTGCCAAAACTGTATGATCTAATTCTAATCCTAAGAAACACCAGACAAGCCTAAATTGAGGGACTTTTTACATAATAAGTGGCCTATATATATTTAAAGGCGAGGCCATGAAAGATGCAGAAAGACTTAGAAATCGTTCTAGTTTTAAGGAGATTAAAGAGATTAGACAACTACTAAATGCAATGTGTGGTCCTGAATCGAATTTTGGACCAGAAAACAAATTATTTTTCTTTAGCTATGATGGATGAGATATTTAGTGACATTTGAATGAGACATGTGGAGTAGATAATAGTACTGTATCGATGTTAATTTCCTGAATTTTTGATCATTGTACTATGGGGATGTAAGAGAATAAGTTTGTTTGTAGAAAACATACTTGGGTAAAGCGCATCATATCTGCAACTTATTCTCAAGTGGTTCAGGAAAGAAACAGCACATACACACTGTGTGTGTGTGTGTGTGTGTGTGTGTGAGTGTGTGTGTGTAAAGAAACAACACTGTAAAGAAACAATACACACATGCACACAAAGAAAAAGATAAGATCAACATCTGAGGAATCTGGGTAAAGATAGAGGATTTTTTGTCTTATTTTGCAACTTTTCTATGGGTCAATTATTTCAAAATAAAACGTTTTACACACACACACAAGTAGAACAAATAGTATAATAATGTCCCATGCATCTATCATTTAGCTTTAATTATTATGAACCCAGGACTAATCTTGTTCTATCTTGACCTACAGTTACATGCTCCCCATTGGCACAGTGCTACAGTCCTGTAACATTTTTACAAACACTCTTTCATTTTGAGCCTTACAGAAATCCTACAAGAGGAAGGATAAGAATTATCCTCTCTATTAGGTAGACAAGTCAGTTGAGACTGAGAGAGGTTAAGAAACTCACCTATGTCTGTACAAGTAGGGATAACTTTAGGATTCGAACAGCTTTCTGACTTGGGTTCATTGCTCATTTCACCACCACATAACATTATTCTAAAATAGTAATAGGGAAAACCTCAGAATAATAGGGTCTCTAGGAGTTTCCTTTATGTTCCTGAGTCCGCTCCACCACCTTCACCTAAACAGCTCAAGATCTCTGAGGTCTTGAGGTTTCTGAAGATGCAAGGAAATCCCACACCTCTGAATCCCCACTGGCCCAGAAGCTACCTCTGGGGGAAGACTACTCTGCCTCTCCCTGCCTTTCCAGGGAAGACTTCATCAATCATTCCTTGGTGCGCCAGTATCCCTTTGCACGGGCTTTACTGTAGACTTTTTATTTTATGTCACAGTCAGTTATTCTCAACTTTCTCCCCAGCTAGGATGTGAGTTCTTTGATGATGAGTCTGTATCTTCATCTATTAGAGTCCTGGTCAAATTAGTAATTTCAAGTAAGTTTAACATAGGAACAATTTACAAAGAGATGATGAGTAGGGTTTAGGAACGTGAAAGATATACAGTATCCTCTCCCGCCCCCGCCCCCCATCTATTTACTACCCTTGGACCTAAGCAATTACTGAAACGTCTCTGGAATCAGAGAAAGAGAGAGGGGGTGGAGGTGGGGAAGGAGAGTCCCACCCCCACCCCTCCAGGGCCCAGAGCCCCTGAGGCTCTGGGGTGCCTGGACTTGGCAGGAGGCAAGCTGTCAGCTCTGAGCTCTTCCCAGCTAGGAGCTGCTGACAGTCTTAGTGGGTGCTGCTGACCCTAATCAGAAGCCAGAATGCAAGGGAGCCCTTTGGTGGAGGTCGGCCTCTCAGGGCACGGAGGAGCAGGGAGAAGGGCAGAAAGTGGGCTAGAAGGAGAATGTGCTCACATCTTCGCACCCCTGTCACTTAACAACGTGCCCAGCACACAGGCAGTGCACAGAAACGTTTTTAATTGAATTGCTAAACCTTAGATATTTCTCACCGAGATGCCCTAGAAACAGAGAAAATGCGTATAGCATTGCTACAGCATATTTAGCACAGTTTAAACCAGAGAAGTATCAAACATATTATCAACATTTAAAACGCTATGTTGTCATGAAGCTTTGATTTCTAAACCAAACCATAGAACTTAAAACGTAAAAACCAAACATAAAAACCATAATTGTACCATTTCAAATGCTAGAGCCAAAGTATATGGTATCATATGATTATGAAGTTATAACTATTCCCTACTAAATGGATTCAGACAAGGATCTGGTAGACTCCTTAATATTAGAAAAATATATTTTTTGTTCTATTTTCATTGCCCAAATGCTGAAGCTACTCAGGCTGTTTAATAATTAAAACACCAGGAGACTTAGACCGAATGGCAAATGCTGCAGCTAACGATAAACATGCACAAATGTATCGATTACACCACCTTTGGAGAAACTGGAGAGCTGGCCCAGGAACTCTCTCAGCGCCTGCCAAAGGCCCACAACAGGCACTGCTGGGCCTCCAGGTTTCCAGAGCTCTCCTTCCCAGCAGTCAGATTCTCTGCTTTGATAAATATGTCTGCTTGGGGATTTTTGCAATGTAAAATTCTTGCTTCAAAGGCCACTCAGTATTCATTTCTCTAATTAATCTATTTAACAAAAACGCTCTGTAATGTTTGCATCGTACATTCAAACTCCTCGAACATCTATAATTAATATACCGAGACTGTGGCTCCAATAACAAACTCACCAGTGACCACTAATTTGCTGGAAATTAATAGCTTAAGCCATTAATCTCATAGGGCAGTTGTCCCGGATTTCTACCCATTGACCAGATAATTATTGATAGTTCCCTCTCTTTCCTCCAAAGTGCTCCAGTCTGGTGAATAAATTATGTGGCCACCCTATTAAAAGCCCACTCTCAACCTTATCCTCAAGACACATTAGGATATAGATGACAACACTCCTCCAGTAGCACCTTCACAAACATTAACATCTCTATAACCATGCTTTCTTTTGTCAATTCATTGCCACAGTGTATTAGCTTCCTGTGGCTGCTGTAATAAATTGCCACAAATTTCATGAGTTAACACAGCAGAAATTTATATGTTCATGTTTCTGGAGGCTAGAAGTCCAAAATCAAGGTGTGGGTCAGTCTGCATTTCTTCTAAAGCTCTAAAGTCAATGTATTCTTTGCCTTCTCCAACTTCTATGGTCTGTCATCATCCCTTAGTGTTTCCCGGCCTATAGCCATATCACTCCAATCTCTGCCTCTTCTTGAAGATTTTTCTTTTGTTTTTTTTTTTTTTCTTTTTCTTTCTTCCTTTATTTATTTATTTATTTTTTTTTTTTGAGTAAGGTCACATTTACAGATTCCAGGGTTAGGACACAGATCTTTTGGGGAGCCACCATTCAGCTCGCTACACATATTAAACTTAAGCTTACATTTTCTGACTATACTTCTGAAAGTATGGGATTTCTGCATTACGTTTTCAAAGATCCTGTTGAGCCACTTATACTTGACATAATTATATCTCAGGTATCCCCATTACAAATTTAAAAACAACCGAGGGCAGCCTTTCTGTTCCCTGCCCTGAGAACTATGCTTTCTATAACCTTCTTCACAGCAGATTAGTCCAATTCACTTAGAGAAACCATCAACAAGACTAGGGCAAGAAGAGTGAGGCACTTGCCTAGGGCACAACATTTAACGGGGTGCCCCAAACCTCAGTCATCAGGATAACTAAGGTTTTGGTATACCCTTGAAGTGTGCACCCAAGATGAGGGCCTCATTTGCCTCACCCTACAGTTTCTATCTTCTGCTACTTCCCTTTGGAAGACCAGGCATCAATAGCTCCTGAGTTTGTGGCATTCCTTAATAAGGAGAATATAAAATCTTCTCTTTTCTTTCCACCCTCAGTATTTCTCAGTATCATAATCTGTATCTTCAGCAAATAAAAACAGAACATGACTGTTTCGAAGGATTAAGCCAGCCTCTGTCCATTGCCTGCTCCTGCACCACCAGTCTGCCCCACAGTCTCTTCCTAGCCTAAGGCCCAGGAAAAAAACAATAGGTTTTCTCATTGTCCCTTTTCGGAGCGACCATCAAACCAGCAAACACTCCATTTTCTTCTGTACTGAAAAGGGACATTTAAATCAATAAGTAGTTGAGCATCTGCAAGTGACCCCTAAAACACTTAAGACCTCATGTTCCTCTCATTTTTCTTTCTATTGGAAAACATACACTGATACATTGCCATCATTCTGCCTCATTCTGACAAGTCATATTCAAAGTTATGAAGACCACAAGCCACCATTCTGAAAATATGGCACAACAGGCAATATCTTCCTAGTTAAGCCAGCAGGGTCTCAGAAAGCCTGGCTCCAGAGACCTCAGCCCCTGAGTCCTTACCTGAAGCCCAAGTCTCTAAAATATTTCTCCTGTAGAATTCCAGGCTATTCTGCAATTGTCCGCCTTCACCTTTGAGAACTCTTTCCCCAAAGAGTCTTGGCCTGAACCTTTGTGCCTAAATCAGAGGCCTTTTCCCACAAAAGTGCAAAGGACATCCTTCTCAAGTGGAGAGTGTGTGACATGGATGTAAACAGCTCCCCAGGAAAGCTCTACATAGCCCCGCTGTGATTCTTGGGAGACATTCTGCTCCTCAGGGTTGGCTCAGTTTTATTTTCAGAACAGGATAGAAAGTCATGGCTGATCTCCTTCCCGAGCAACTACTTCTTCAAAGTCACTGATGGGGCATGATGTCAATCCAGAACAAGGTAGCAAATTATGTGGAGACCAGTTGAATTTGTTATGGGATGTTTATCTGGTTCCAAAAATGAATGCTTAAGAAGGAGAGAATCCCTTGCCTTACCTTTTAACCTCAGGCCCAAGTATATGAGTTCGGAGGCTATTAATCACTCATTAATAGCTTATTAGTAGAGTGAATCCATGTTATTTATGTTTTCAACTTGATTTTATTATTGGTGTTTAGTCTTAGCACCCTCAAAGTACATTGCTTTCAAATAATTGCAAAAATATAGCCTTAGGAGCTTGTAAAGCTCCTTTGTCAAGCTCAAGACATTTTGTTATAGTGTAATCTACTAAATATACTATTGGGTTAGAACAATTATTAAAGTATACTAACAATCATCCACTTCTTGCATCATTAAGCATGAAGCTATGGTTGGACCCACAGATTTCGGAGCACTGGCCGTAGAATAAGCCTGGTCGTGTAATAGGACAGAGGGATAGTAAGTCAATAATTGCATACCTACTAAAAATATGAGGCCATATGCTGTGTTATCTACTGTCATGCAGAACATCCACTCCTAATCTGAAATCACAAATAATATTAAGAATCACATATTTATTGGCTTTTGCATGTGACAGTCGCAGATCATTATTTTTAAGGCCGTATTTTGAAGAGGCTAGTATTAAGAGCTACATTATTTGAGTACAAACAGTTGGGCCATAAAGACAGTAACTTGAGAATTTGTTGAAAAACCAGAAGAGACCTCAGTATGAGACTGAGAAAAAAAGAATAAAGAAAATAAATTTTTAATTAGATTAAATAACCTGGAAAATATAATTGAGAATAGGTTTATTCTGGTCATGGATATAAAATAAAAAGATGGTTTCTCATGTGAAGTTTTAAGAACCAGTATATGGCATTATAGTGATTGTGTATAGTGAAGAGGAATGGGATAGTAAAAGGGAGAATTAGGAAGCAGAACCAGAGAGACCAAAAACGAGGAGAAGGAAAGAGGCAAAGGCTAAAAGGACTTCCTTCACTCTCCTTGCTTTTTCCTGGTGCCAACTGTTACCTTTGCTCTCAGTTCTCACTTGAAAAGTGAAGGGATGCAATCCAGAAGAGGCAGGTGAAGGAAATAACATGCTTGACAATCATAACCCAATGTAATATTGTTGAATTGTTTCCTCAAGTTTTCCTCAAGATTACTTTGCTAACATAGACCCAGGTCTAAACAATTGGAACTGCACAACTCTTTTGAACTTGGGGCACCAAATGTTTGGAAAGAAAAATATTAGGCACTTCTGCTGCTGTGTGTTTCTAATGCTCAAACCCATCCAGTGTTTTTCGTCAGCCGCTGTACAGCAAGTGCCAGAGCTAATGGTCTCATATGAGCAGAGTCCCCATGTGCTGTGGCACTCCCCTTTTTCCTGAGGCAGGGGTCAGCAAGTCCCTGCTTGCTGGACATCCACAGCCAAGCCTATGGTTCAATTATGGTGGTGCTGTCTTTGCTTGCCTTTTTTCCTCTAAACAGTGTTTGAGCTTGTGCTTGCAACAGCAACTTGATTTCTTATCTCTTTTGACACGTGGGCTTTAAAAAAAGTTGAAATATCATATGGAGAATATTAAAAGTGAAGACTGGTGCTCTAAGTCTGCTTCAAAGGCCATAAATACCTTAAAAAAAAGAAAGTGAGACCAATCCAAGAAAAACATTTTTGGGGGTATTCTTGCACCATTTCTTTAAATAATGATGCAAGGAATCTGAGTTGTGTTTAAATTCCAAGGGTAAAATTTCTGGAGGAAGACGCTTAGTGCCCTATGCCTTGGCTGTAGGAAGATGTCTTGATTCAGTCCTGTCAGCTGAGTGGATGACAGTTAATTAAATATTGTGATGTCAAACAGCCCAACCAGGTTAAAGATACTACTAGACTGCCGATTGGACAGGTTTTGAATATAAACAGATCCAGCCTCAGCAATAGCCATCCAACATGGTTCATTTACAAAGGCCAAAGCAGAGAGAGTTAGAGTTGGCTGCTTTATCTCAGGTGTTTTTTATGTGCTGAGTTATACTTTTGAGGTCACAGAAGACCGTAGGTTTTTAAAAATATAATTTTTCTCAGTATGTGTTCTTCCTCAAAAATGAAATTTCCACATTAAATTTGTAGTTTTTCTTGCATGGGCAGAGAGTGAAAATAGAAACTGATTTAAATCTCCACGTATAATTATCACAATGTCGTGTATAATTATCATAATGTAGCGCTGTAATTAGAGCAGCATTTCTCAAAGCACAATCTCTGTTCAAGCAGCATCAACATCACCTGGAAACTTGTTCAGAATGTAAGTTCTTGGGCTTCCCCAGAACAACGGATTCAGAAACTCTAGAGATGAGGCCCAGCAATCTGTACATAACCAGTGATTCTGATACAAGGCAAAGTTTGAGGAAAAAACGTTGTCATTATTTATTACTGATTATAATGATTCACTATTATAAATTACTGAATCTCACACTTGCTATTAGATAATTTTGGAATTGCTCTGTCCGTGTACACAGCCTAGACTTACTCCACTGAAAATGAAATTCTGAAAGGATAGATCCCTTGATGTTTGCCATTCAACTTCTGAAGAAACATCAGATCCTGAAAAGAATTTTGCAGCTGAGCTGCTGACATCGTAGATCATTCTGAAGGATTGGTGGCATCTGATTAGACAGGGCAACGTAAACTCCTGGAGTAATTAGTTCGTGCTCTGACTTTAAAAAAGAAGGTGAAGCAAAACTAAAACCAAAGGAATAAACAAGAACTCTTGTTTGGATATAAGTGGAGGGAAATATTTGGGAGACTGAAGGAAAGAACAAACAATATACAATATCATTAGCAAGATCAACCCTTTTCCACCCAAGTTACTTTCATTTTAAATTAAAGCTGTGTTTTATTCCCATGTAAAACCTTGAAACTATCTAGGATATACAAAAATAGAAAATTAAGAGGAGGAAGCATCTTCTGATAAATCTTTACAACTGAAAAGCATAACTGTAAATAAATGCTCCTTGGAAAAATTTCAAGAGTATTCACATTCCTCTAAAAATTAAGTCTTAAAGAAGGAAAATAAAGGGAACATTTGAGTATATTTACTTCCTAAAAAAAAAGTGTTTTGGACTTTTAATCAGTGTTGAAAATAAACTTTACTAAGACATAAAAGAGTTTAATATTAAATGAATTTTGAAACTCTAAAACTCTCAGCTACTTCTCTGGGGTGATGAGGGGCAGGAAGGGCCTTTGAGATTCCTAGAGCTTCCTTCAATGACAGGTTTTCTGCTTTCCTTCTCTCTCAGAGTCATGAAATAGACAGGAAACTTACACTTTATTTTAGGCTTCTCTGCTACTTTTCAAGGAGTTTTCCTCTTTCGGTTTAGTATTTGCACAACTTCTGTCATCTGTGTCTTCTGTTCTTTAGAAGAAAGTTAATAGTGAAATTTTTCAGGGGTCATCAATGGTTTCCAGCAAAATAGCCTTATAAGCAAAAAGGAAGGAAGGGCAGAGAAGAAAAAAATAGTAGAGGAGAAAGGAAGACTTATTAAAATGAGAAGTAGGCAGTGAGTACACATAAATCTGCAGCATAAGTGAAGGATCTAAGTTCTAACACGCCTTTACGGAAATATACCCTGAAGCTACTGGATTTTCCTCACTGAAGATTTACTGGACATTTTTCAAAGCTGTGGTAAAGAGGTATTGTGTAATACCTGGTAATAAGCACTGCCATTTTTTAAATACAAAGTACAGTACTCGTGCCTCAAAAAAATGTTATGCAGTGACTCTTCACTAGAACAGAAAGTGCTGCCACATTGTCTACTGAGAGACCAGACTCACAGAAACTCACAGCCTCTATGTGGCACCATGTCCTGCCATGTCACTTTCGAGTTAATCTAACGGTCTCAGAGGCAAGAACTGCTCCAGGGTTTTACATATCCTCATCACATCCTCTTTTGTTAGGATTCATTCAATAGGAGGTACATGACAACGAGAATGACCTAGGCTTTTGTCCCCAAAATTAACTTTCTTTATTAGGGCAAGGCAAGAAGGAAAACTAAAATGGCAACTTCTGGATCGAGTGTCATTTGAAGCATTCTAAGTTCTATAACACCCCAAGGAAGATGTGACAATAGAAACCAGGGATGATCCGTGCCTAGAAGTGCCGCTGGAGCCATGACTGGAGAAGCGAGCTGCTTCACGGACTCAAGGGAGGAATTTCAGAAGAGAGACAGCTGTGAGGTCCAGTAGGATGACCACTCAGGAGGACATTGGATTGGAGATCACAGATGACCTTCACTGTGACAATTTCAGTCAAGGGGTGAGGATGGGAAGCAGGTGTCAAGGGATGGAGAAGTATATTAGAAAGCAGAGGTTGTGGAAAAGGCCATCAAGAAGTTTGGCAGTGAAGTAAAGGAGAGGAAAAGAGAAGTGACTGAATGAAAGAATGTGACATTAGGGAAGGTTTTTGTACAAGGGAAACATTTGTACACAATTACAGGCAGGGAGAAAGAAGTCCATAGAAGAGAGAAATAGAGTAAGAAAATGAATGAAATAAATCTCTGGGAAAGGTGGGAAAGGAGAAAAGATCATTAGCAAAGATGGCAAATGGTTTTGGAAAAAAAACAAAGGATTTATTTCCTCTAAAAAGAGAATAAGATGGGTAAATATATGGTGACTCTGGAAGTGAACGAGAAGGAAGTCAAGGCAAGAAGTTGCCTCGTAGTTTCTTTTCTGAATAACCTTGGAAGCCAGGCTCTCTGCCAAGACTGGACATGGCTCATGGAGATGGGAGTTGGAGTAAACTGAGTTTACACAAAGATGCATGGACACTGGCCCCTAGGGACCAATGCTTAGAAAAAGAAAAAAAAAACATTTATTTAAAGCTTCTTCTTCCGATCACTACATTTTCTGGTAAAATAGGACTTTAAGGAGAAAAGTAATGCTCAAAGTGATGAGGAGGCAGGAGCAAAAGTAACGTTTTTTGGCACCACTTTTGTTTGAAAGAGAAATCACAGCTGATTGGACCTCAGATCTGAACATGGGAGATGGTGGCTCAATTTTTCTCATAAGAGACAAAAATACATAGCCCAAGGCAAAGTGGTGATTAGTTTGTTTGTTGAACTCTTTGAGGGAGGCATCACTGTTGAGAAATCTTGTCATAACCTCATCCAGGTGTCTCTGGCCTGCTCGCTTGGCTCAAAAGGGGGAAACAGATTACAACCCCAAGTGCTGCATTTATATCCCCTTTGAGGCTCTCATTTCTGGTTTCTTCCAAGGCCAGAGGAACACAATGCCAAACTCAGCTGAGAGTCAAAGGAAATAAGTCTCAGCAGAGTACTAGGTAACACACACACACTGCTTTCTAGCTGCTTCCTACAAAGCTCAGAGAGCAATAAGCTCTAAGAAGCTAGGGTTTTATTAGAAATGAGAAATTATTCAGCTTACCACATAGTCACTGACTCAATATGTGTAACAATCCTTCATAAAATATTAAGCCTAAAGTGTGTGTTATCACAAAAGGTGTGAGCATACACATGCTAGCCTAGAACTCCGATTGCGTTTTCAACAGATAAGCTGCCATCAAGTAAAAAGTGATGTTTTGAAGTTTGGATATACAGATGAGCTGTGTATAGTTTCCAGCTCAGAAACAATACATTTAGTCACAGATCAATCGATTATTCTTTTCTAAAAATATATTGAGAGTAAAAATATTTACTAACTCTTGCATAGTCAACATAAAGTGATAACAGAGCAAGATTTAAAGAAACCCAAACACCCAGGTATTTTTAGTACTGAATAAGCTAGCATTCAAGTTTAACACTTCTGAGTTTAAGACTCATTGAGCCTTTTCTTATAATCAAAAATTTCCTAAGGCTTAATTTATATTTTCACAGAACCATCTTGCTTTACAAGAACTAGTGATAGCTATCCTTGAGCTGTCTGGCCTTTAATTACTTCCTTATTCTAATTACTAGGACTTTATCTATATCTGTCTCCTAATTATTCCAAGAATCTAAATTCCCTGAATCTTCTTTTCTAGGAGAAAGTTATTTTTTTTTCTCAGCTCCCAAACCCTGAGTGTTCTTTTCCTATGGTTAAGAGGAAAGAAAGAAGAAAGGGAAGGGAAGGGAAGGGAAGGGAAGGGAAGGGAAGGGAAGGGAAGGGAGGGGAGGGGAGGGGAGGGGAGGGGGGGGAGGGAAGAAAGAAAGAAAGAAAGAAAGAAAGAAAGAAAGAAAGAAAGAAAGAAAGAAAGAAAGAAAGAAAAAGAAAGAAAAGAGAAAGAAAAGAGAAAGAAAAGGAAAAAATAAACATGGTGCACACTATATTTTTCTGTGCTTTTCTTTTCTTCCATCATAAAAAAGTTTCCCTGGAAATTAAGTTACTGATTTCTTTATTTTCAAATTGTATGTTGGGTTGAATAACTTCTTTGCTTGAGACTCTTAGTGCTAAGAAACTTTATTTTTCCTTTTCCAGTTTTATTGAGATATAATTAACATATAGCATTGTATAATTTTACAATTATAGCATAGTGATTTGACTTACATATATGGTGAAATGATTAAGAGAGTTCTTAAATGGGTCAAATCTTTTTTAAAGAACATTTTAAAATTAAACCACAGCCAGAAAGTTTTTTCCCAAGCTGTCCAGTAGTTTCTTAAAATATCTGTTTAGAAAAAATAATTTAAACCATTTCATTGTACCTTCTATTATTTTTGTACCATCAAATTTGTTGAATATGATATTTTACACGTGAGTAGATTAAGGTACATATATTTATCTCTAAATTTATTTATTCATTAAGGCAAATTTATTTTTATCTCTAATAAGGCAGTTGTGAAAATTATATGATTAATGTAAATTAATTTACATGTAATATAAAACACTTAAGAAAGTGCCTATGCTTGCTGCTCTTATCATTTCAGAGTTAAGAAAATATTGATTATCTATTCTGATAGTTGGCCTGTATTTTCTGCATTAAAAAAAAGTAAGAAACTTTTTTCAGGAAGTCATCTGAAAGTCCTTATTGGCCCAGGTCAGTCCAGTTTATACGTGCTGTCTCAGAATAATTATTAACACCACTCCTTTTCGTTCTCAGAAGCATCCCAATTAGCATGACATGATTTCTGGTCACTGTACTCACCCACAGACTAACTTCATGACCACATACAGAGAGAGATGCTTAGCCAGTCCCCAGATGCTCCAGCACGCTGCTGATCCCACCGCAACCACAATCAGGCTACACCACTCGGGACACTATGAGCCAGGAGTGAGTACTCAGTTGAGCCGTCCCAAATTCCTGATCCATGCAAACCATGAGAAATACTACATGAGAGTCATTATTTTGAGACAATAAGTTTTGGGGTTATTTGTCACACAGCAATAGGTAACTTGAACAGATTTTGACTGTTGTTCACAAAATAAGATAATTCCAATTTTGTACTGAATTTAAACTCAAAAAAAAAATTCAGGAATAGTGTATGCAAAACAGCTCAAGTTTTAGAAATTCATTTTGGAATGCAAGAGATGTTGGTTAATTTCTGCCTATTATCTATAATTTAGTTTTCTGCCTGTCTTCTACTCTAATTTGCACAATGAGTCATAATGCCTGCATTCTCTAGCCAATATTTATTTAATTGGTCTCTGTAATTGTTACCATAGAATTAACTTAGTTTTAAAAAATATCTAGTCAGCACAAATTAGGATAATAAATAATAAGAACAATACCACCAAATGCAAACACACGTGAGGAGTAAAATGGGAACTACCGCTCTCAGATCTTCATCAGTTAGGATAAGTTTTGTTCTGAATGGAAATATTGAAGAAATCACTTGATAGGAATTATTCTGAGTCAAAATAATATCTCTTTTAAGCATAGCTGCCTAATCAAATTTACCCAAAGAAAGTTGGGACTTTATGAAACCCTCTAATTTCATCATCTGATATTGCCAAGGGCCAAAACATAGTCACTAGATGTAACTTCCAATAATTACATTCTGTCATATTACAAAAATAGCACCAAACTCTTGCCTTGACTAAAGAAGTAAGCAATAATAAAAATTTTGAGTTATATACTTTGACACAGAAAAAGTATCTGAGATGATTTGTGAACATAGAAATGGCATTAATTTACTGAGGCAATAAGGCATCACTGCTGCTATGATTCGATTACAAAAAAATTAGTTTTGGCTAACTTTTTAGAAGGTTAATGTGGTTTTCTTCTGAAAGCTTTCAGAGCCTCAGCACGTTTCATCAATATTCAATGTGTGTTCCCTCTTTCTCATTAGTGGTTTTTACTAAAAAATAAATAAATAAATAAATAAATATAAATAAATAAATAAATAATAAAAAAATAGATATAATTTTTTTAATTTCAGTTTTTCCCCAAAGACTGAAAAAATAATAGTTCCATATACTGCCAAATTTTAAATACCACCTAGACAAGGCACGTAAAAGCTGAAAACTGCTTTTATAAAGCTTAACCCATCACCCAATTCAAGCTGTAAACAGACTGAATGAAGAGGAAAAGAGAGAGAACATTTCTTTGGACGCAGCTGTGGTCCGTCGTGCTTCCTCCGACCCCCTCACCCTGTCATGGGGGAGGAGAGAATGTTTCACTCCACCCGTGAGTCAAGGGGAAGAAGCTTCGGTAGAACCACATGGAGAACTTGGCACAAGCGTAAAAGGTGGTCTGAGATTGTGTTGCTAGATCACCCTGACGTGGCAAAGCAGAAAAAGAAAGGAGAGTGCACTGCCCTCCACCAATGGCTGGGCACAGGCGCACATTTCTTCCCTTGGGTCAGTGGGACAGCCTGGAGATGACAACTAGAGAGGGTCATTTACAAAAGGGGATGTTTCCTCAAGACTTTCTTGGAGTGTCAAGCCTACCTCACCTCAGCATAACAAAACTGGAGGCAGGCCTTAGTCAAAGGAGCCGAGGGTTAGAAGAGTTGAAAATGACCAGTTAGACAAATCAAGATCTACCTCACTAGAACTCAGCTGTAGGTACCCAGAAAGGATTCTTTAAAAATTCATGAAAGCTCCCTCAGGCCCCAGAAATGAAATCAGTGGTTAGAATCCAGGACACTCAGAAAACAGTCACAACATAATAGCTTGGAGCTGGACCAGCCCAGGACAGGATGCTTTCCCTCCCCTTCCTGGGTAGGGTCAGACTAGCTATCTATGGGTGGGGGTCCTGGTAGAGATCAAGCAGCAGGGCAAGATGGAAACAGAGAGTAGAAAGACTTTAATCATGCCTCTTTCTTTTCTCTGTTTCTCATATTCTGACATCTAGAGCCTTGCTGACTCTGGAGACACTTCCCCGCCCTAAACTAGCTCATTCCTATAGACCTGCCTGAGAATGTGCCTTTCATATGCAAACCAACCAATCCAATGTCCGCAGGCCAATGCTCTATGCCACTATACCCCTGCCCTAATTATCCCAGATAAAGCCTTTATACCCAAGATACTATCTTTATACTAGAGATAGCCTTTATACCCAAGCCCTCTGAAGTTATTCAAACTAGCCAATCCTAGACCCATTCCCCCTGCCTCACTTATTCCCATGGAAGCCATAATTAAAGAACTTGCCCAATTTTCCCCTCCCTTCCTCCCTTTGCCTCCAAGGAACCCTGGTGTTTCCTCATGTGACTATGTGCCTTGCCAAGCTTCTTATTTTTAGGAAACTGTGAGTAAACACCACTCCCTTCATGATAGTCATTTCTCTGCCTTGCGTGTCTTGCCACACTGAGTAAAACAAAATCATGGCACTCTACAGGAAGTCATCCCATTGTAGGCTTCCCAGCATGAAAATGTCCTCCAGGAGGGAGAAGCCTCTCTTTGGCATATGGCTTAATACTTGATTAGTTCACTGGACTGGACATTTAATTACTGACATAAGACTCTTCTTATAACAGATGCTTTGTCCTCAAGAGGTAAGAGGGCCTGGAAAAGCTATGGGATCCACCTGAGAGTCTGCAAGCTTCTGGGAACAAATGGAGTTTGTTACAGAAGATTTCTTAAGGTAACCTCTAGTCTGTAATATAAGATTTTAGCCAGTTTGCCTCACCACAGTATTGAGAAAACAGCTTGCCCTCTCTGTTGCAGCACCTTTAGGCCACCACGGCCACACCCAGCTCAGCCAGCACATTCACGTACACTATTTGTTAGCAGAACCAATTTAGAATCATGCACCATGAATCCTTCCTTTCAATCTGCTCCATTCAGCTTTTAACTCATTGCTAACTTCTAGCTTCCAAATTCTCTTCTTGCCTTGATCTCCCGATCCACGTATCTCTCTTCCTTACTATGACCTTAATGTTCCAGGATTCAGATTCTCTATTTAAGTTTTCATCTCACCCCTCCTGAGTCAAATTCAGAGCCACCCCAGTGAGGCCCAGTTTCTCTCAGGGCCAAGACTATCACTGCTTGGGCAGGACTAACTCAATTATAGTCATGTGCCACCTGATGATGAGGATATCTTCTGCAAAATGTTCTGTCAGGTGATTTCCTCATTGGGCAAACATCTTTGAGTGCACTTACACAGACAGGTAGTATAGCCTTCTACACACCTAGGCTATATGGTACAGCCTGCAAACCAGAACTGCACATTACTGAACTAAATACTGAAGGCAATTTTAACACAATGGTAAGTATTTGTGTATCTAAACATAGAAAAGGTACAGTAAAATACAGGATAAAAGATAAAAAATGGTACACCTGTATAGGGCATATACCGTGAATGGAACCTGCAGGACTGGTTTGCTCTGTGTGAGCCCCTGAGTGAGCGGTGAGTGAATGCGAAGACCTAGGACGTTACTGAACACTACTGCAGAAGTTACAAACACTGTACACTTAGGCTATACCAAATTTATAAAAGAACATGAGAGTAAGTCAAGCACAAGAGAAAATGATTAAATCAAGAGACACGGTAAATGAGATTGTGATGCTGCTGCTAGTATAACACAACATACTATTTTTACAGCAAACTGTTTTATATACTAGAAAGAGCACACCTTAAAATAGCGATAAAAAATATAGCATAGTAAATATATAAATCAGTAACAGTCATTTATCATCAAGTATCATGTACTGTATATAATTGTGTGTGCTATGCTTTTATACGACTGGCAGCGCAGTAGGCCTGTTTATACCAGCATCATCACAAAAGTGTGAGTAATGTGTCGCACTAGGATGTTACGACAGCTACAACATCACTTGGCAATAGGAATTTTCGGCTCTTTTTGAACCTTATGGGACCATCATCATATATGTAGTCCGCCTTTGACCAAAATGCCATTATGCAGTGCATGACTATACAACGTTCTTGAATTTCACTGGCTGACCTGTATTTGTTTACAAAGGGCAGGATGCATTTTCTCCCTACAGCAATTCTGCATACAATGGCAAGAAGCTCATTGTTCACTCAACAATAGACCATCTAGAATCGCACAGATCCCCTTAGGGTTTCTCTAACTTGTCCAGGATTCCTTCCTGGAAATTTCAATTACTTCTTTTCAAAGACAGAGAGAGAGCACCCAGAAAATTGACTGAGAAGGCTCCTTTCCTTTGCTCATGTCTGGAAAGTGAAATCCCCCGGGGCAGGGGGAGGGGAGGGAGGCAGGGGATGTGGAAATTACATCTCATGACTAAAAAGTGTTCTTCCTGAGAAATTTGTCTTATCAGTTCATATTCATGAAAGTCCACCCCTGGACTCTTCTCCCATCTCCCAACACTTGTCCTTGAAATCTCGCTCCTATGCTTACATCCTGCCCATTTATATAATGGTGATTACACAATTAGCCTGAAATTTAGTCTGCTTTCAGTTTCCAACACAATGACACTTAAACATTGTTATTAAAGATGCGTATTGTAATATTCTTCTTAGGAACATATAACACAAGTGGCATGCTTTCTATGTTTTTGCCGAATTACTTATAAACTGCATTTTGTGTAGTCATCCGCTGTCTTTAAAGGGAACACTGATATTTCCTGTGGTTGGGAGCTGCTTTGCATGGCAATCAGTTATCTGCTATTCTGGTTAACAATTTTCTCTCTGAAATTTAGTAAACTGCAATGATTTCACTTTTAGGTATTTCCCTACTTGCTTGAGGAGGGCAAAGGACCATATAAAGACCAATTTAGTGGGTCCGATTACAACAATAAAGGTAATTTTTATGGATAAGTAGAAAGTAAAAGTAAAAGTTTTCTTTCCTACCTTTTTTTTTTTTTAAGTTTAAATGTCCAGCTTTTCTTTGGAAATACATGACATCTTATTCTAAGTGTTTACAGGTTTCCTTTATAATGCATTTGGCATCAACTCAATGCTTTGGTTATAGTTTCATCTCTTTAACACTGAAGATACTATTAAATTGAAAGCAAAAGGTAAAGATTTTAAAAATTGAAACTAGATCTCCTTAAATTGGAATAGACTTGGGTTTTCCAATAAAATTATCCCTCAGTTATGTTCATGAATATTACATACCCAGTAAGTCAATATTTCAGGATATATTGAAACAAAAGAATAATTCACAGATCAGCAACCTGCCTAGATCCTCAAATATCAAGCCACTGGCCATATGATTTTATGCTGGAATAGATTTATGTGATAAAAACCTAGAGTATTTTTCTTAGCCCAGCAAAATACCCTGAATAGCTTCTCCCACATTGTGAGACTTATTTTTGCAGTCATGGTTATAGAAAGGATAGAATTTTTTAAGGACCCAAACATTTCTTTCTCAATATACCCTTGCTAGTGCTTTGCTTTGTTTGAAAATTTCAATGTTAAGCAGTGACTTACCAGGCTTCTGTCTGGTCAGATTCTTGGAGAGGTTCCTCTTTGCTTTGAGGTTGTATCTGAAACTTAAAATATAAAATGCAATCAGTTAAGCTACTGTTAGTGACTTTGTTTATTCCAGTGGATTCCACAACAGAGTGAAAATCCCAATCTCTGCTTTCTGTAAAATCTTCCAATTATTTTTATCTTCTTTCTCTTCTACACTGCAGGCCATGATGGAAACCACACAATCTCCGCTTTCTTGTCAAGGAAAAGGTATAAAATGTACATGTATCAAGCAAATTAAGAATCATCCATTGCAGAATGATGTAAAGTTTGTTCAAATAGTTAACTAACTCCACTAGCTCTTCGTTTGTATTTGTCAAAAGTTTTTTCAATGCTGGAATGATCTAAGTGCAGCAAGGGACACTTCTGCTAACTGAGAGTGAAAGGGAGTGTGATTCTTATACAAGCCAGAGGGTAATCGGACCTTTCGGTAATCAATCCAAAGCATGCTACAGGAAGTTCACTGGTTAGCTAAAGTTAGAGAAACAGTGGCCTTTTATGGAGTCCCAGATGTCACACCGATTACATACGGTGGTATTGTAGCTTGTAGTCTGCTTTGACAGTCATTCAAGTAAAAATATGGGTTGAGAATGTTACAGTAGAAAAGCTATCTTAGGCCTAATTATTTAATTTTTATAAATAAAGTTAAAAAGCTCCTATTCTGTTTTATCTTCTATCCTTCCTTCCCAGCAGTGTTTTACCTTTAGTCTCCTAGACATTTTAAGATGCAAACATGTCCCAATGAGATTCAACTTTTAAAAAATTAGTATTGACCTGCGAATTTCTGTTTTCCTAGGGTTTCTGGCATCCTCTACAGTGATATCATAAGCAAACAGTCTTACAGTGTTTACTTTGACAACCTCCACGGAAAAATATCTAAGAAAAATCTTCCATCCCTATATGGAGCATCTTTGTCTACTCAGCATATTAAAACCAGGCAAAAATTACAAACCCTGGAGGATGGCTAGAGGTAGTTAGAAATTCAGGTTCTTCCACTATTTGCTATGTTCATTTTTTTTTTTTAATGCTGGTTTTACAAATGTCAGCATAGCCAAAAAAATTAGAACACGTGGGTCTCTAATAAGCTGATCATACAGTAAACCAGATGGAGGAGCAGCACCCTGGCTTTTTAGAGGCTTGGTATTTACTCGTCTTTGGAGACCTTTATATTTAGAAAACTGTGAGCCTCAGCCAGGCAGACCCTGTGTTTCACCTGTGGTTCGGCAGAGTGACATCCAGAACAGATAGTGATGGTAAACAGGGACGAAGCCAGTTAATTTACACTGGGAGAATTTAAAACATTTGAAGAGAGTTCGAAGTTTTCTGAACTTTGAGTAGCATGTATCTGGTGGAAAACAACAATACACAGGAACAAGTAAAATAAATTCAAAGATAAATCAAAAGAAGAGCTCCATTTGTCAAAAACTTATTTACCAGTTAAAGATAATCCCATGTTTTTCAATTTAAGTGATACCACCAGGTTGTGTGAAATGACACATTTAGCAGAAAACTTTGAGTCAAAGACCATTTTACCTCTCCATACTGTCTCAAATAAGTAGTCCTGTCATGCCATATTATTATTTATTAAGCACAAAGCCAGGAATTATTATAGATCAATATCAAGATTCTAAGATAAATTATTCTATTTGGTTTTCAATTATTATTTTCTGCAAGGGCACATTTATGGTCTTATTTTTTAAAATTAATTTAAATGTGAATTCATAAAAAATTCTTAACACATAAATGTTTCATAATATCACTGGATGGTCAGTTTTTATCATGCCTGAACACATATTTTTTGAAAACATTTTGCAGTCCTAGTAAAAAACCAAGAGGAACTGTGGCAAAGGTTTCTTTGAGGGTAGCAAACGCAGGGAAAAAATTGGTACAATGAAGCACTGTTTGCAGTTGTGACACAACTTTCTTATCTACTTCCAGAGTTGATTTTGTATTTATCTGAGCTGTAAACAGCTTCCAAAGGTCGGACTACTCTTACAGAGAAATACTCTGATTTCCTTTCAGTTAGGGCATATATCCCTGCTCTGCTTTTGTAGTATTTTATCTTCTTCAGCTTCATTCTCTTTCTCCTATGAAGGTCACCTCTCCCCCTCTGCCATGTCTCAGAATCTACTCCACTCCATCAGTATTTTCTAAGTCAGTTGGAAAAGGATGCTATCTCTCTACCTATTACATGCTGTTTTATTTTGAAACCGTTATAAGGAACACAACACACCTAAAGATTTTAAACAGCAGTAGTTGATACCATTTCTTTTTTTTCTAAATATTTTTTCACTTTATAAAAGTAATAAAGGTTTATTCTAAAAAGTTTGGAAATTTCAGAAAAGTGCAAAGTACAGAAGTGATAATACAATTCAGTCACACACCATTATTAAGATAATCTCTCAATGTTTTCTTCCAGTCCCTTTTTTATTAATGTATTTATTTTAAATAATGTACAGATAATATTGTATTCTGTTTTCTTTATCTACCTTTACATTTTAAATATTTATGTCCCAATATTCTTGAAATGTGATTGTAATTCTATCCAATTCTCATAATGTATTTACTTCTTCCCTCAGGGCATTTAGATATTTCCCAATTTTTCATTACTTTATATAACATTAATAAGAATCTCTTTCTAGACATTTTTTAATTGCCTCTCTTCATCAAAATGGCATACATACATAACAAGTTTCAGCTACCTGTGATGTGAAGGTTGTCATCACATTTTCTTCAGATGAGGGGCCCAGAGAGAATCTGTGACTCGCCTGAAGCCACAGAACTAGTTACAGTCATGTGCCACATGATGGCATTTTGGTCGGTGTCAGACTCCATGCACGAAGGTGGTCCTATAAGATGATAATGGAGCCGAAAAATTCCGATTGCCTAGTGACACCATAGCCATCATAAAGCGATGTCATAATTTTGTAGCACAACACACTACTCACGTGTTTGTGGTGATGCTGGTATAAACAAACCTACTATGCTGCCGCTTGTACAGACACACAGCGTACACAATGACGGTGGTAGGTTAGGCCATCTAGGTTGTGTAAGTATGCTGTATGGTGCTCCTAGAACAACAAAATCATCTAATGACAAATCCCTGTCATTAAGCAGAGCATGACTGTGTTTGAAATTTAAAATTCTTTGAATTTTTTTCACTTTCTTCACCTCTCATGCTCAAACACTGAGTCTCTTTTTGAATTGCTATTTTGTTAACCCATTTATTTCTGTTTCGTACTATTGTCACCCTGTTCCAGGCCTTTACTTGTCACCCTGGGACCTCCTTTTTTGATTCCTTCATGCACGCCGCTATCAGATGGATCTTTCTTTATGCCACTATCCAGTTCAGAAACTTCACTGACTTCTTAGTGAATCCCTCTTGAAATATACACACCTTTGCCTGGCTCTCAAAGCTCGTTTTTCCTATCCAACCTTACCTCATCTACTCCCCTCTCTCTCTGCTCACTATCCCATTCCTGGCTTCCTGCTTTCTCCATATAGTATTTACGCAATTCAGAATACTTTTTTTGTTTTACCTCAACTCTTTGCGTTTTGCTCAGTCTTCTAAGGCCCAACTCAAGTCTTATTTACTCTGTGAAATAGAGTGAGCTCCCCATTGAACTTGAAGTTAGCCGACTTGAGTTCAAAACTCTGCTTTTTGGCTTTCGCTAGAGGGGTGTGTGTGTGAAGAAATAATTAACTCCTTTGAGCCTATTTCTGTATATGCAAATATGAATGATTATACTAATATCTGCCCTATATTAACTTCCCCAGATCCTGGGAAGATTGAATGTATACTACAAAGTTTTGGTAAGCTGCTAAGTACTTGACAAATGAGAATAAATACTGACCACACTTTAAACCGGGTCTGTATACATAACAGAGCACTGCATTACCTTCTGTCCCATCATGCTCTCTCATTGTTTTATGTATGTTAATCATTTTTCCTCAGTTTAGCTGTAAAGTCTCTGAATGAAATACACTATCTTATATTACTTCTAAAACACTGTACATTGTCTCAATGACTGCTAGTCTAATCTAGATGAGTTCTAGTTGGTAAGGTCAAGATTCAGGTCACACTGGAATTTAGGTATAAATAGAAGAGCCCCAGCCTTCTGTAAATCTTCTGGAGCAGGAAGGTCTTGTACTTTTGGAAGGAAGTCCTAGAAGACTGGGATCAAGGTTAGCATACACTTCTGCGAAGCCAATGAACACGTACCCTCAATTTGGATCTTGCCTTTTAGAGATATTCATTGACTTTCACAGCAACCCTTGTTAAATATACTCACTGAAATCACCAGAAGCAAGGATGTCCTGTAGACATCTAGAAGTAACACCCAGACCTTTGGATACCTGTCAGAAAGTTCAGGCTATCTAATCACATGTTGTTAAAGAGGTCTGCTGATGATCTCCTTATAAATTACTCACTTAATCTGAAATTCATTGCTCAGTTTTGTTTATCTAGTTACTAGAGACCTAAAGAACATTTTTCCCTAATAGGTCTATCCCACTCCCCCCCTCAAAAAAAATATAAAGGAAAAAAAAAGAAAGATACAGATCTAGAGTTTAGATTAGGGTTAGTGACAAGAAATAGGGTTATGGTTAGACTTAGGGTTAATGTCACATTTAGGTTTAGTGTCAGAATTACAATAGGTTTGTGGTGTATGAGTTAAGGTTCAGCTTAAGATGAGGTATAGATTTGGGCATATGGATGTAGAGTCATGCTAGAATTAGTGTTAGGGTTATACTTAGGTTTAGGGTTGAGGCTAGAGCTAGGGTTCAGGGTTCAGGATTAGAGACAAGGTTAGGGTTAGATTAGATTCCTAGATACAAAGAAAAATTTTTACAAAAAGGTATTCTTGAAAATTCTGCTTTGGATGGTAAAAGATGACAGGTCTTTCGCATTTTTTGCAACTTCCCAGGAACCTTCATTTTACAGCATTCCAAGATTACATGCAACTATATAATTTTTCATAGTTTATCAGAGTGTCCTTTAAATCTCCAGTTTTGAAAAGGCAAGTAACGCTTTTAATGTCAATGTTAATGCCCTGAAGTTTAATTTGTAGATTATATTCAGTTTTTACTGCTCTCTTCCCCTCCTGATAGGCCCAATCCTCAATGTGAAAGCTCACACCATTAAAAAAAAAAGAAATCCACTTACACTTTATCTGAAAACTGTTTTAACATAAGCACTATATACTCTTGAAGCACTACTCATTTGTCAAGCACCATAAACAGAAAACACTGTTTTTAATAGATTCATGCTTCCAGATTGTCAGAAGTCGTTCACATCTATATTTTCAGCCCAGACCCCTTTCTCAAACTACAAACTTGGATTTTCAATCAACAAATAATATCCACACATAGCACTTGAACTTCAACAGGTCCAACAGTGAACCCACTGTCTCTACAGGCTGCACTCAACATACCTGATTCTCCTTTTTCATTCCATTTAATGCTAACACCAATTATCAAGTTCTCCAGAATAAAAACCTTCACTCAACTTTGTTCCGCACCCATCTCTGTCCCACCCTGTTGTAAAAATTCTTTCAAATCTCCTCTTCATCTCCTCTGTCTTCAGTTAGGCCCTTTTCATCTCTTGCCTACATCATTGCAACAGTCTCTTAAATAACCTGCACATAATTTTTCTACTTGTCCAATCTGTCCCCTCCACATTGTCAACAAACTGCCACACCTTTATCATGTCATTTACTTGTTGAAAGTCTTTCCCAGATTCCCTTCTAGAGCCCCTTCTGTGAAAACTTTCTCATTCCTCTTTTCCCCTAGAATTTCCTGTCCCTCCTTTGTGTCCTGCCATACCTTGCACATCTATGGTTGCACTTACCACACTTTATTATTCTTGTCTCCCTGTGGTAGATGGTAAACTTCTGAAAGCTGAGACTATCTCATTCTCTCCTGTACTAAAAGTGCACTGACCAGTGCCTGGCACATAGCGAGCACCCACAAAATTTTGCTGGGAAAAAAATAGCTTACATACAGAACTAAGTTTCACAGATCCTCTTTACACATTAGTACATCCGTTCGCCCTCAAAAAACTTAGGCTGTGTAAGGTTTCTTTAAAAAGCACACCCTGCATCTTAACAGGAAGTTTCAGATTAATAAACAGCTGACAGAACAAACTAAATCGCATCTAATGAATCACCAGTTGATGGTTAAATTGCTGCTAACTAGACAAAGGGAGAGAGTAAAGACAGAGACAAAATGTTATTCTTCATCAACAGAAGATTTTTCAAGATGCTTGAAAGATCTTGCTATCAGGGCATTGCATATTTTTCCATACTGTGGTGAAAATTCAGGCACAGGGGGAAAAAAGCCTTCAAAAATGAATTCGGGAGGCTATCTGAATTCAGAAACTGGATTAATACCAAATTTGTGGCCACAGAATATCCACCACACCCTCCTTCATCCACTTGTGAAACATAGGCCTTTGCATGTGGTGTATGCACAGTTTTTAGTTGCCATTAATGAGAATATGATGAAAACAGACAACACATTTTTTTTTATAACTGCTGGCTGCCTGTATTTTAATAGAACTAAGTGGGGGTTGTTCACAGTTTGAAAACCAAAGAGCTCAACTGCCCATCTGCATTACAGAGCTGAAGGCCTAAAAGCCACAGCCCTGGCCATAGGCTGTGTGTACCAGATGCCTACTACTTGATTGCAGCTTTTCATTTCAGGAATAAATGTTAACCTTCCAGCACCTTGGAAGGTTAGATTTTATTGAGAACTACCAATGACAGCTTTCACTTGGAAAGGTACACATGGTTAAAGGAAGCAGAAGGAGATGAGTGGTGGGGACAATATGCAGAGGTATCATGGATAGATTAAACATAAAAATAAGACTCTGACCCACAATCTCTGCCGCAACCAATCCAAAATGGCCCAGATTTGATCAACAAGTACAAACTTCCCGAATGTTTGCCCTGCCAGCCCTATGCTTGCAACTCAGGACCAGCCAGAAAAAGCCAAATAAACCTTCCAAACCAACCACATAGAAAGCTTGCCTCCAGTTTTCCAGGTCAACAGCCTCCAGTCAGGGCCTACCTGAAACCTTCCCTGTTTTCCACTATAAAGTCTGCCTTGGAGTCTCTGTCCAATACAAATGATAGTGACCGACTCCTGTGCCATAGCAAATTCTGAATAAATAGCCTCTGCTTGTTCTCATTTTGGTGGTCTGCGTGAATTTTCATCCTGAGTGTCCTTGAGGCATTCTGAGGGCCCACTGCATGTGATGCAAGGAGGACGTGGTGTGGGAGTTTGGGGTGGGGAGGTGATATCTGGAGTTGGAAAGCAGGGAACTTTCAAGTTCACTGGGAGTAGCTGGGGGTGCAGGTAAAAGGCACAGGGTGATTCTTCTGGCTGGGACTTGGGGGCCACTGGGGAAAAGGGGAAGGAGAAAAAGAAAAGCACCCCGCAGCGGGCCAGTGGAGACAGGGATGGAAAGAGGGATGCGTGCGGCCTGTGAGCGGTGCACGGTGGTGGTGGAGGCAGTGGCCTTGCTGGAACAGACTGGCTGAGCTACAAGGAAGCCTAGCGGGGAGTGTGGGACCCGAGCTGCAGGAGTGCACTGTTCCTGTGAAGCCAGACACCACCACCCAAGCCCACCACCGTCCTGGGACACATGCATGTGGGTTCAGTATCCTGGAATGCATGAGGGTTCAGGATCCCGGAGGTGGCCGCCCATCCCATCATGGGAGCCTGAGCCCTGCAGGGGACCCTGGTTTGCCAGCTGTTGCAGAACACAGAAGTCACAATGGAGCATCTGCCCAGCTGAAGGGAGTCACCCTGCTACTGCTGAGGGTGGCACGCACGGTGCCTGTGACAGCTTCAGAGACTGGAGCAAAGAGGAACAGATCTGTGGCATGGAAAAGCATGTCAACAAGTTCTCTAAGCAGAGAAGGTCCCCGAGGTGGACCTTGTGGGAGGTGACATGGTAAGGCCCCTAGGGCAGTGTGTCCAGCATGACCTGAAAATGGACGAATGTGCACTCACAAGGCCTCCGAGATGGTGAAGACAAAGCAGACTCACAACTCCATCCTACTGTCTTGGTCCTCAGTGACTAGTGACTACAGATGGCCTTAACTTGCAAGCCAGCCTCTTCGAAAAGAAAACAGACTCTCATAGAACCAGAGTGGACAAACAGCCCAAGACAGTGAAGGCAAAACGCAGCTGATAACAGAGGTTAGTAAGGCCAAAGAATAGTAGATTTACGAGACGCAGCTAGTTATCCATGATGACAATTGCAGTTTAACGGCAATCCTCACTGAATCTTCTTAATGACAAACTCTTCGTGCTCATGTAGCCATCACTCTCTTCAGTCCTCAGTTCAGTCATCTGATCCCAAGAGGCATTAATTCCTCCAACACTTAGGCCTAACCTCATGCAAACCAGTTGCGCTCCAGCAGCCATAGAAAGCCCTCAGACTTGCTGTTCCAAGCAACTGAGTCACTGGAGGATCTGGGTGCTGCATGCCTGGGAGACATGGATAGAGCACCCACAGTGTCTATTACAGGGTATGCCTTGTACAACTCACATCACTGAAAGAACGGTTCACTCATTATGTCATTATGGTGGCCAGTCACAAGATTTAAATATATAAATAAATAGAGATTTTCAAAGTTCAATAGGAGAGTTAGTGGGACATGTACAGAGCCTGATGTTCAGTCGGTGCTAAAGCCATAATTTATACTTGACTCTTTCTTCTAACATCCACTTTAGACCCCACTCAGTCTTGGCCAGTAGTCTCTCTAGTCTAGGTTGCTTGCCCAATAAGATAACCCAGACCTTCATCTCTGAGGAGTCTGAGACTGCCCCCTTCCCTTACAATATCTTTGTCAGAGCATGGAGGCTGCAGTTCACGTATTTCTTTATCTAGAACTCCAGGTATACAGGGATCAAGATGCCTCCACGTGAATGCTTGAGTTTCAAATGTACGTCTTCCTGCCCCACTACACAACAACTACTCTGTCTCCTCACGATAATCACAGTAAATTGCCTGTCTGTATAGTAATTACTTTCTTTGCCAGATGGTCTACTGACATGAGAAATCTGCATTTATTAGATTTAGGTTATAGCTTAGGTTTAGAGAAATTTTACAATATCCCATGTTAGAGCTGTCTCACCACCTTTCTCTTCCTTTCAGGCAACAAGAACCTCTAGCCCAGCAGAGGTAAGTGTTTCAGGGATAGGATGTACAAATTCCCCAGTCTGATCACCAGGAGTGATGGTTAGAGGGGCTTTGCTTACTTCTACCTCTTGGTTCTGAGATCCATGCATTCTAGCAAACTATAAAGAAATAACATGTTATAATGACCTTTGGTTCAAAATATATCATATTTCACCCAGAAGGACAGCTCCCCAACCCCAAGCCGATTCCTTAGGTGCACTTTTAAGAGGACATTCTAACACTCTATCAGGCTAACAGCTTCTAAGTGGTGTAGCACATGGCATGCCCAGTGGATTTCATAGTCATATGTACATTTTCACTATTCCTTATAAAGTAGGCCCCATGGTCTGAGGCAATGTCAGATGGGACCTACTGTACTAAATCGGGCCCTCTGCGAGACCTCAGATAATGGTGCTGGCCAAGATACTGATATATTTCTGCTTTTTCTTAGAGCGTATTCCTTACTCCGGTAAAGGAAAACCCATCAATGGAAAACATATCAATGGACAATAAGGCTGAATTAAGGAGGAGGAGATAGTCCAGCATAATCACCTGCCATCAAATGGCTGATTGGTCATCTTGAGGGATGAACTATATATTGTGGGCGCTGTGGTAAAGCATATTGAATATGCAACTGGTGTATGAGACTTTTAGCAGCAGTGGTAGCTAGGTCAGCCTTGGTGAGAGGGAGTCCATGCTGTTGGTCTCATGCTTCGTATTCACCTCTGCAACGATGGCCTTTTTATGGGTCAAATTCATTAGTATATATTTCTTCATAACAACCTTCAAAAAATTTAAAGTGTCTGTATTACTTCCTTTTATCATTATGCACTTTTATTCCATCTCTCTTTTTCCTTTCACATATCTTTTTTACTAATCTTTTTTCACAAACCATCTGCTGTTTTTGTTAATCTCTGTTGCTATTTTTCGCTTCTATCTACTTAATTTCTGTCCTTATTTTTGTTTCCTTTCTTGATGTTTCTTTGTGTTCGTTGCATTGCTCTTTTCCCAAACTCTTGAGTTGAACAATTTGCTTATAATTTTGAACCTTTTAAAATTTCCTGTTCAACATATTTAAGGTTATACTTTTATCTGAAGGTATTTTTAGCCTTTCCACACATTTTAACACATACTGTTTTCATTATCCTTTAATTATAAGCATTTATTAATTTACCTTATCTCCTCTTAAAACCAAGGCTTACTTAGTAATGTGTTACTATATTTCCAAACATTGAAGATTATTTTTTTAAGTTGTCCCTTTGTTATTAATTTCTAATTTGACTGAATATACTACAGTTTCTACTTGAATAAATCCTAAATTGCAAGTTATCAGGGACACTTCCTGTCCCGAGCCTTGGCAGAAATAGCAGGATTTCCTTATCCTCTTCCTGGGTGGACTTAGCCCTCCCAGCCTGGCTCGTGTGAGGGCCTCACTCATACCTCTGTGGGCTGTGGGCCAAAAGCTTCATTTCCTGTCTCCCCAGGGCAGCCATGGCCTCAGGTGAAGCCATCCTGGTTGTCAGCAACCCTATCACTCTTAGCACCTGATCATTGCACTTCCTTTTCTGCAAGCTTCGTCCTCTTTTGCTGTTTGCAATACAGCATTGTAAGGAGTTTGAAGTAGGAAGATTTTTAGGTAATCTAGTCTTATGTGTTCTCATGACTGGAACAAGTTCAAAAATACAGATAGGTATAGAATGAAAGTGCATGTTAGTAATCTCAGCTGTGAACAGTGTGGTCTCTTTCCCACAAGACTTTTCTCTAAGCTTATACAGTCCTGTGTGTTTGGGAGGGTGGTGACAGGGCCCAGATTCCTAGGCTCAGCTCTGTCGCAAACTACCTGTGTGACTTTGAGAAAAATCGTTAACATCCCTAGATCTGATTTGCTCCTTTGGGAAAAGAAGGGACTAAGGAGATACTCAGATGTAGCGCTAGTAAGCTCATCTTTTCTCTGACTTTTTCATACTTTGTCCATTTTTGGTTTCTGTAATTTTTTCATGAAAATAGTCTGTGGTTAGTAATGTACAACTTTCCCATAATTTCGAAGAAAAAATAAGAGGATTCACGCTATGTTCAAGGTTTTTTTAAGCACTAAAGAAACCTCTATGTTTATTTCTATGAACAGTCCCGATAACCAAGACAGGTAGCTCCCGAGCCCGATGTGCATCAGACTCACCCGGAGCACTCGCTAAAAATGCAGATTCATGTTAAAAATATAGGCCCCTCGGTTTTGAAAATAGCCCTGAGGGATGTCAGTGAGCAGCTGGTGGAATGCAGAGCACAGGGCCACTGCTTACTCACTTTTGAAACCGTTTGGCATGTGGATTGTGAAGTCCCCAAGCTAATCTTAGGTTAGATCCTTTCTCTCCCTGGGCCTCAGGTTCTGCTTCTATGAAATGAAGGTTTGGATTCTGTTCCAACATTCTACTCTTTCATAATCCAGCTGCAGTGCTCTCTTATACCAAAACCTGTCCTTTGTGGTAGGACATCTCTGCCCAGAGCTGCGGAATCCTCTGAAGAATCCTGAGGTGACCTTTGTCTCTCAAATCCTATGCTCCTGAGATGTGGTTCCATGGGCCACCCTGAACGCTTTCTCCTGCTTGAAGGGAAAATATTTGGTCATCACACTTATTCCAAAGGGGT
Source organism: Cynopterus sphinx (assembly GCA_030015415.1). Taxonomy (NCBI): domain Eukaryota; kingdom Metazoa; phylum Chordata; class Mammalia; order Chiroptera; family Pteropodidae; genus Cynopterus; species Cynopterus sphinx. The sequence continues at coordinate 47,574,248 of CM057381.1, forward strand.
GGTCTGTCTTTCCTAGGGACTTTTATATTTTCAAAGAGTCCTCAGGCATGGGCAAGGTTTAACCCAAAGAAATAGATTCTCAGTGAATTAAATACCTGGTTGGCTGATATATGGAAGAATGGAAGGTGGGTGGGGGGTGGTGAGTGTTGCTTCTCTTTATTTCAGATGTACCCCTTAAATGACCACCCATATTCCCTGCAGATGAGGAAAACCCTACGTGTCTATTAATCTCACGTTATTCGTTCTACTATGAATGAGTCACAGTCCCTGTGCTCAGCATGTTTAAGGTAGGCTAAGCTAAGCTCAGCTTGATGTTCAGCAGGGTAAGTGTATTAAATACATTTTTGATTTATGATATTTTAACTTTACTATGGGTTTATTAGGACATAACTCCATCGTAAGTCAAGAAGTGTCTATACTTACTTTCCTCTTACTGCAAACAGATTTATATTTTTTTGAAAAATTTTTGAGTTCCAAATCATTAAATAATTAGTGACCTGAATGAACACTGTTTTAAGACTCCCTTGCTACTTCTTTGTCTAGAAAATGAAAGATGCTCCATTTCCTATGACTTACCCACCTTGGGGAAAGGACCAAGTTAATCTCATTAATGACATCACTGATGATTAGAGAGGGAGGCAAGTGATGTCTCTCCACTCAGTGATGTCTCTCCACTCAGCATGGTCCCAGTGCTTTTAATAGGATACTGGGGTGTGTGCAGGGGTGGGAGGTTTGGGGAAGGGGGAATGTGAAGAGGTCTGAGCACCCGATCATAACTAAAGTCTGGACTCTGAGTTGGAGGAACTAATCCATCTCTGTGACTTGGCCCACTTCAAAGATGAGCAAACTGATTCAGAAAAAGCGAAAGGTCCCTAGACATGATGGGTTCTCCCCCTTTTTCCACACTAACTGGAGAGTCAAGAATAATACAGAGGCATTGAGGCGTTGTACTAGGAGTATGCACTGGAATCACCTGTTAAACTTTAAAAAACACCGATATGCAGATCCCACCCAGATTTATTGATCAGAGTGTTCAAGGGTGGGACCAAAGAATGCTGATCTTGTTCCAAGCTCTAAGGGTGATTCTGATGCGTGTCTCTGGTTAAGAACCACTCACCGCATTATCATATGCTCTGTTCATACTTAAGTTGTTTGGTTTACTTGGTTCGTTTGTTTGTTTCCCCCTTGTAGACAGTTTCTGCTAACACAGCATGTCCAAAGCCACCAAGCTGGTGCTTCACCAGGATTACTCGCAATGCTTACTGTAGCTAACTTACCGTCTATTTAGGATTGCACTGATGTCCCCCATCTGTCCTCTATTGATTACCTTGTCTGTAAAAGGATCACATGACAACGCTGTTGAATTCTATAATGAAATCCTTGGCGTGTGACTCTGTCCTTGAATAAGCTCAGAAAGTAGGGTTTCTTTTCGGACTGTAGGATGTGCACTTGGGCCTGGAGCAAGCAGCTTCAAGAGCCTCTGCAAGCCTACAGTGCCGCCTGCTGGAAGGACTATTTATTTCATGCAATTTTAGTAAGTTGAATAACTGGGAAAAGCACAAAAATATGAAAGCGGCCAGCCAACCCCATCCATTCCTGTGCATTGTAGGCAAATAGAGGACCAGCCTATAAAGGGAAATTCTGCCAAAGGGAGAGAGGAATGAGAGGGATGGAGAAAGGGAGTTAGGAAGGAAGGAAAATAGAGAATTGCACTTCAGTTAGGCAGTCATTATGTTAACTATTGTACAGATACTATCTCTAAAACGAATGCATAAACAGCTTTATGAGATGCCGAGGAGTAACAGTACCAATATTATATAGAAAATATATGCCCATTAAACAAAAACAGGAAAAGCATGATATTAAAACCTGCGGACCTGCTCCACAATCAATAAATATTACATTTTGTGCCAACAAGAGGCTCTAAGCCAATCAAAACTGCTCTCTGCTCAATAAGTCTTGCTTAAAATAGCCACAAGGAAGTTATACAGACCTAGGAACTACTCCAGCTAAAAGCAAAAATGATGGGCTCTGACAGGTTTGGAGGAGAGAAAAAGGAAGGCACAGTTTCGGAGGAATCATCTGGCAAGCAATGGAAGTAGGAAAATTTTAATCTTGGAATAAGCCAGAAACCTTAAATAAAACACAAATAAAGATCCTGGAAATTTTAAGCTGGGATTTTCGATTCTATGACTGTTGATGTAGCCCCTAGTGTGGGGTGCCATCGTTACCACCAGTGTCATCCACAGCAGTGACTCTTTTGACAATGACACTGTTATGTCTAGGTATAGGTATAAGAATAAAACCTAACTTTAAAAAATGAAAATTTTATACTTCCTAATTCCACTTCTAGTGAAGTCACTCATTCTGTTTATTATTTTCTGTTGCAGAGATTTTCTAAATACAATAACCACATTATCGCTAAAGACAAAACTGATAATGCCATTGAGAACAGATGGGCTGGGGAGGGGAACATGTCAGCATTTTTCACAATGAAGAATATTTGGCTCTTTAATGCACATCAGGAAAGTCTAAAGTCTTTTGATGGTTATTTAAAGTTTCTACAAAGACTGAGATTCCTGGGAAGTCCCTATTGTGTCAATATCATCTCCTGCCTCTCAGATTAGGCCACATTATTTGTTCAGAAAGACCTGGACCTTCCTCAGCTTCTTCAGCATAACTCAGTAGCTTAGGACGTGTGCTATTGCTGGTGGCCTAGCAATTCTAATTGAAAGAAAAGGCAAAGACAGATGTTGGAAATAACTTTATAAAGGTGACATCTATGTATAATCGCATTTCTTTTCTCCCTCTGCCACTCTCACCCTAAATGGTTCTAAATGTCTTTGTGACCTAATATAAAGAACATGAGCTTTGAAATCAGGGAAACTTGGGTTCAAATCCCAGCTCTGTTGTTTATTGGCTGGGTGACTTAGGCAAGTGTAGTTCATCTCTCTGAACATATTCATTTCTCCTCTGTAAAATGGGAAGAATATGGTGCCCACTTCAGAAGCTCTGCCTCACAAGTTATGGAAAGTAAATAAAAAAAAATGTGATATGCCTAGCCTGGTACCAGGCTCATAGAAGAAGCCCAAAGAATGAGGATGACAATGGCCCTGAAGATAAGGAATTAATGTAGGAGAGGGGAGAAGAAAATTTTTCATACGCTTCTACTTTGCAGGATGGACACGGCCTAGGAACCGAGAGGGTAAAAGGACACACGGGGACCAGAGGACCTAAACATACTTAAAGAGCCATTCACTCTTCAAGCTGTTTGAAAAAGGTTCAGGCAGAGTGGCTATTCTGGCATTCACACTGTCCCTCTCCAGTTTGTCCCTGAGCCTCCGCAAGGGGCATTATTGGAAGCAGTAGCTCTGCAGGTTACACTGAAGTCTGGCCTAGGCACTGCCTGAGCTTACAGGCCCAGCAGCTGAGGAGGTGCAAAGAAAGACTGAGGTTCCCAGAATAAAAGGCTCAAAAGGCCCAGGATAAGGATGAAAGATGGGTCTTGGAACGTTCACTGGGCCCCCTGCTTCATTGCTGTCCTTTCAGTCACCTCACACAACGTGTGGGACGTGGTAGACATTTAACGTATTTTTGTAAAATGGATTCTCTGGTCCAGAGCACGAGGGTGAGCAGAGAAAGCCAGACTCTGGGCAACTCTGATGCTTCCTTTTCCTCTGGCCACTCAGGATGGTGACTCAGGGAGGCAACGGCTTCTGAGGCAGATATCTAGACCCTGGAAAGATTATTTATCTCTCACTGAGGCTCAGTTTGTTCATTTGTAAAGTGGGAATAATAATTTCACAGAGTTGTTGGTAGGATTAAATTAGGTAAAATATACTTAATACAGCAGAGGGCCTAGCGCATTGTAAAAACCACAAAAAAGCCAGCGTTTCGGTTGCCATCTTCACGATAGCAATATTATTAGTATTATTATTCTGACTTCCTGCCGGTCATGTTGTTCTAGACCACTGGCTTTCCAATCTCAGGGAATTCCCAGGCATAATAATCAATCTTCGTGAGTGCAGAAACATTTAGAGTCACGGCTCAAAGCTTTCTCCATCCTCTAATAAGCTATTCCGAAATCAACGTGTCAGCAAGGCTATGCTCCTCTTGAAACCAACAGAGAACAATCCTCCCCCACCACTCCCTAGCTTCCAGCGGGGTTGTCGATCCTTGGGGTTCCTTGTCTCACAATTTTATCACTCCAGTCTTTGCCTCCAGTGTTATACGGCATTCTCTCTGTGTGTCTGTGTGTTCACATGGCACTATCCTCCCTGTGTGTGTCTCTTTCTCCTCTACTCATAACGGTACCTGTCATATTGGATTAAGGGCCCAGCCCTACTTCAGTACAACCTCATCTTAATTATATCTACAACAGCACTATTTAAAAAAAAAAATCATCATATTCTAAGATGCTGAGGATTGGGACTTCAACATATTTTGGGGGGAAACACAATTCAATCCACAACATTTAGTAAGATATTTCATGTGTCATGGGAACTAAAATTTGCATTTACCAAATAAAAATATTATACCTTAAAGTTCATACTCTGTTTACTCTTAATTTTAAAAAAACATATTAAAAACTCCAAGTGGCCATGTAGAATGACAGAACTGAAGGACTCACCTCTGCTTCTTTGTCTTTACCATTTATCTGCTATCGTTATTTGAAATCTAATGTTTAAATGAAGTATAACCACCCAGGTTGGAGACACAGTTGTTCCCCTAAGTAAGTTCAAATCGTTCAAAACCCTTACAAACTTATTCTCTGAGTGAAAGAATGCAGCTGCGTCCTCATGTATAACTGATAGGGTTGCCAGACAAAATACTGGGTGCATGGTTAAATTTGAATTTCAAGTAAGTGATAATTTTTTTAGTATGTTCCAAATAAGTGTGAGACATAGCTATACTAAAAGATTATTTATTGTTATTCAAAATTCAAATTTAAATGGCATCCTATATTTTTATTTAATAAATATGATAATTCTAACTGGGAGATGTCTGAATTAGCTTCTGTGTTGCATACAAGGTTTATGAAAGGATAAGAAACAAAAATATGGTAAGTTAAACTTATATTATTATATATTATTATCATTATATCTTTATATTATCATTATATATTATTAAAATTTAATAATAAGCACAACAATGATTTGGAATTCAGACCCACAGAAGAATTTTTCAGGAAAGAAAAATTTAGACATTATTTAGAATTGCCAAACAGTGATAACAAAAAGGAACCTAATTTTTAGTCGGTTTCATAAGGTTTTATAATTGTTTTTAAATTTTCCACAGAAAATGCACTTTCTTAATGTCTGCATATGAGACTGACCTTGATACACCACTGACTGAGCATAGCAAAAATCATATATAGATAGGATGCTTTGCAGTCTCTAAAGCCCTCTCTCACATCCATTATTCAATTCAGTTCTTGCAACAGTCCCTTGGATACAGAGGTGGTTAGAAAATGAGTGAGTGTGACTGACCTCCCTAAGCCATGCACTTCCTACAAGGCAGAAAGGTCAGCCCTGTCTTCTGACCTTTTACTGAAAGCCCTTTCTCCCTGACACCTTGGTTCTAATACTGGTTTTGCTATACACTAACCTGAATCAAGTCATTTTACTTCTCTTGGACTCAGTTTCCTCATCTGTCCAAAAGGAAAAGGTTGGCCCAGGTGATTTTTGAGTCAGCTTTCAGCTCTAAGATTCTACAACTCAGACCTTGGGATGGGGCCACATGCAGGCATTCCTTACCATGGGCTGGGAGCAAGAGAGGAGAATCAGGACATAGCCAAGGGAAAGTGAGGTCAGGTGTAAAAGCATCACAAGTGTCACCTCCTTTATCACTTGGCATACGAGCAGTAAAGTGCCTTCATGTGAACAGAACACAGTCTGCCCCTAAGACTTGAGAATAGTGCTAAGGACGCGTCTGAGAACTCACTTTCATCAATTCACACACATGCGCAAGATCTGTGTGTACACACACGCACACTTACACACCCAGAACAAGAGGACCGAGATAGTTTCCAGATAGTATATGACACTCTCACTTTGGACACTCCGCAGTTTTCACCACCAGACAGCATACCGTGGATCTGAAGATCCTGCTGTCTAATTCGAGGTGAATCTGACCTAATCAACACACGTGGGATCCAGCTCCTCAGCCTCTAGCATGGAACTTTGCCGTGCCTGAATGCAATAGGTCTCCCTGCCACTGGGTTACTGAGTTTTAATTACTGCCTTTGTGAAGTGTTATGACATAATGTTGGTGTATGCAGAGGTGGCATGGAGGTGTGCTGGGCAAAAAGAAGACAAGAGGATAGGGCAGCACTGTCTCTTGCTTCAACAGTGTTTGCACGGAACAGACCCAAGGACACCCCTTCTTTTAGTCTCTGACCAACCTCCAACCTCTTTTCCAATTGTGACTCTGAGAATCTGCTCAGCCATCCTTGGCTTCTGAGACCAGCCAACACTGTTTTTTTTTTTGGTTTTGTTTTGTTTTGTTTTGAGCTTAACTCCTTATTGCCGAACAACCACAAGCTCTTAAATCCATCAGAATTATTCCACCGACGTGAAGGCTGCTGTCAATTGCCTGGTCAACCTGCATCTGCTGGCCTCCTGCACCTACCTCTCTCTGGGCTTCTATGTCAACCGCAACAACGTGGCTCTGGAAGATGTGAGCCGCTTCTGCAAGTTGGTTGAGAAGAAATGCGAGGGAGCCCAGCACCTCTTAAAGATGCAAAACCAGCATGGTGGCCTCATCCTCTTCCAGGACCTGCAGAAGCCTCCCCGAGATGAGTGTGGTAAAACCCTGGATGCCAATGGAAACCACCACGGTCGTGGAGAAGAACCTGTACCAGACCCTTCTGGATCTGCATGCCCAGGGTTCTGCCCACGCAGACCCTCATATCCGTGACTTCCTGGAGAGCTACTTCCTGCAGGAGGAGGTGAAAATCATCATCATCAAGAAGATGGGTGACCACCTGACTAACCTCCGCAGGCTGGCCAGCCCCCAGGCTGGGCTGGGCAAGTATCTCTTCAGAAGGCTCACTCTCAAGCATGACTAGGAGTCTATGGAGCTCAGAGGCTTTAGAGGGGCTCCTCTGCACCCCTCTAGGGTTGGTCTTGTGCCTGAGCCTCTCCCTGCAACCACTAGGCAGACTTCTAACCACTCTGGAACCCTCTCCCATGCCTTAGACCAAATTGAAACATTAAAGCTTTTTGCAGCTGCAAAAAAAGGAAGAAGGAGGAGGAGAAGGAGGAGGAGGAGGAGAGAAGGGAGGGAGGGAGGAAGGGAGGAAGGGGGGGAGAGAGAGAGAGAGAGAAGAGAAGAGAAAAAGAAAAGAAAAGAAAAGAAAAGAAAAGAAAAGAGAAAAAAGAAAAGAAAAGAAAGCAAGGAGGATAGTAAGGGAGCACATAGAAGGCAAGGAGACAGGAAATAGTGCTTGGCCCAAGGTATCCTCTAATTGCCTACATCTGATTATATATGTTTGTCCAGGTGGGAGATCCCCGGCCCAACCAAACAAGCCTTAAGGGACTGTAGCCAGAGCAAACTCTACGAGTACATACACTACAACTCAGCACACGATATCTCTGAAATCTGTCCCTGAGTCTGGGTAGAGAAAGGCCAGATGATAGGCAGGGACTTCTGGGGTGACACATTACACTGTCCATGTCCAGTCTGCTCCAAACTAGAGATGCCAATTCCCTTAAATGCATATCTCACTGCATCTCCAGAGCCATTCTGTGTCATGCCAGCAAGAAAGAAGAGTCAACACTTTACATGCCAGGGAGGTTGGACTACTATAATGACCCCTGTTCCCAAACAGTCTTCTGGCAGTAAGGCCCTTTTCATGCTCCACATTAGGAGTTTAGTGTGGGGACTCCTGGCCCCTCTAGGCAGGAGTGGCCCCTGTAAACTCAGGCCTACACATCCAGGATACTTGAGGTCTGGAGGTGCATGGGAAGCAGACAGTGTATATGCCATCCTCTATGACTCGGGATCCAGGATCCCTAAGATTGGTCCTCAAGTATGGGCCAGAGATAGGGACTTAAGGGGGACACACTGGGCTGCCAGTGTCCACCCTGCTCTTAACAGAGTAGCTAATACTTCTGTCAGATCTTGAGTTATTTCCAAACCAGATATTCTAACATCTAAGAAACCCTTCTGGGCCTGACCAAGGCTATTTGGGATGGGAGACACCTGAAAACCATGATTGCCAGACAGGCCCTTAGTCCTATTAGGATAGCAGGGACATACAGGGTTTGACAACAATCGCCATTCAAACATTTTCATCAATGTGCAGTGCTGTCAACTTGAGCATAAATGAATGAGGAGGCGTCATCAGTATTAAATGACAAATTTTCTTAAAGTGTCTTAAGATTTGCAAATCAAAAACTCTACCAGGTAACAGCCAGAGTGTAAAGAAGGAGAGAGAGAGAGAAAGAGAGAGAGAGAGAGAGAGAGAGAGAGAGAGAGAGAGAGAGAAGGAAGGAAGGAAGGAAGGAAGGAAGGAAGGAAGGAAGGAAGGAAGGAAGGAAGGAAAGAAGGAAGGAAAGGAAAGAAAGAAACATCTTGAGAAGAATCAGTTCTGCATCCTTAATCTCTGGGTTGATCTGAGATGGTGATCTGACATCTTCCAGATGTCAGGTGGTCTGGACACATGAACATTCTTTCCTAAGTTCTTCAGAGGTATATATCACATTTATATATACCTCCAGGCATTGATTAATAACTGAAAAGCTCAAAGGTTTAGGTCTTCGGGCTGTCAAAGGAAGATAAAATCTATTCCTCACACTCATGTTTCTGCCTATTCTGGTTTAAGCAATTTTGTTAGCTTGGTTATGGTGACTTCATTTTCTCATTTTTTCCTCAGGTTGCTTCAAAGAGATGGCCTGGTGGGCCAGGGCAGGCCCCATCCAGCAGGCCAAGAAAGCCTGATGCCTGGGGAGCAAACTGCATGGGCACAGCCCTCTACAATGGCCTACAGGGACCCTGGGTCAGTACCTGGTTTAGCTCTCGAAGGGATGGACTGAGCCCTGGTGAGGACTTCTGGGAGACTCACAGTGATGCCAAGGTCCACCCCAGTTCCAGAGCAGAGTTGCCTGCTTCCCTGAAGCCAGATGTCAGGGCAACTCTTGAGCATTGCTATCCTAGGCATGGCCATCTAGGCATGGACACGAGACACCTGAGATAACCACAGGCAGTCCTGTACATCCTCCCGGCACAGGTCCATAAGGGGTCTGACTCAAACAACCTTCCCCACTTCCTATCAGCAGTGCAGTGCAGGGAACCCCTATCTCCAGAAAGATGGCCTGTAGGACAGGGGTAGCTCCTATTTACACAGGCATACAGGTCCCCAGTCCTGGCAAGTGTGATGATAGACTGGGCCACAGGCGGGAACTTGTGGGATACACACTGGGCTTCCAGGGTCCACCCTGCTCCAAAACAGAATAGCTGATTCCCTTGATACCACATACATGTTTATACAGTTGACCCTTGAACAATGCAGCGGTTAGGAGTGCTGACCCCATGCAGTCAAAAATATGCATATAACCTTGATTTCCCCAAAGTTATTTGTCCCTCAGTAGATACAGGGGCTCAGTTCCAGGACCCCCCATGGATACCAAAATCTTCAGATGTACAAGCTCTCTATATAACATGGTATAGATCAGTGCATATAGTTGGTCCTCTGCCTCTACAGACTCCCAACCACGAATAGAAAACAGTATAGGTATTTATTGAAGAACATCTGCATTTAAGTGAACTGCAGTTCAACTCTGTGCTGTTCAGAGGTCAATTGTATATGGAAATAAGAACTGCCCAATAGCCAATATAGCAATAGACATACTTCTTAATTATAAGACTGAATTTAGTAACACATTTTTCTCCCTTAGTTAATTTACAGATTAAGTCCCTGCGATTCCAGAGTTGGCAGGGTACTATAAAGCTGACTACCTTCTCTATCAATGGTGGCTTTGTAAAGCCATATGATCCTTTGGAAAGCAATTTGGCAATACGTGTAAAGAATCATAAAAATATTAAAGCCTTTTGGCCCATAATTCTACCTCTGGGAACCTATCCTAAGGAAATAATCCAAACTATAAGAAAAACCATATGCTCATAGACGCTCACTGCAGTTCTCACAATGAAAAATTGGAAGCAATTTAAATGCTAACTAATGGAGAATTATTATGGCACACCATTGAAGGAATATTATGCAGATATTAAAATTACTGCACAGGAAATAACGTTAAGGAACAAAGCACAATAAAAGGCTCTATTGTTACAACTAGTAAAAAGCTTAGAAGCAGACATTTAAAAAATTATACTTATGAGTCAGGAGAGTAGATGACTTTCTCCTTATTAAATGTTCTACAATTTTCTTGCTATAATAAAAGAAAAGTAAGATCAGAGCATAAATGAGTTAGAAAAGTGTGCTTTGTTCTTTGCGATTCAACTAACCACAGTAAAATGAAGGGCAAGAAGTTTTGGCCTTCCAGGTATCATTATTCACTTGTTAGGTGTTTTTTTTTTTTTTCTTTAATTACAGACATAGTACCAAAGAAGAAAAAACATCTTTAAAATGTCTTTGGAATGTCTTGGAAAACAAACTGATTAAATGATAGCAAACATTCTATCTCAAAGTGACTATGGCACAGAACAGATCAGGCCTCACACCCATTCCACGTACGTCAAGCCACGGCTGTCTCCCCACCTGGGCTGGATTTAGAGGGGGACAGTTTCATGAGGAGACCTGTCTCATGGGATCTGAGGCTTTGTCGTATCATGAAGAGGTGTGAGAAGGACCAAAAGAAGAATCATAAGTGGGATAAAAGATCCGTGTTTTCAATCTCTTGCTACAATGTCCTGATCAAAAATATCCTAATGAACTATGTCTCTTTCTATAAGTCATCTCAAATTCTTCCTGGAATGAGATGATTATTTATATAAATAAAACATCTAGATTTAAAAGACAAGAATTTACTCTATGTCCAGCACTATCAAAGGCATTCTAGTAGGGGGTTGAGTAATAGAATCCTTAAAAAAGGGGCCTGCCTTCATGGGGGCCTGACATGTGGTAGGTGAGACAGAGTGGTGGGAGGGTGTATGAGAGTGGGATATTATGATGGTAAATCAAAAGATGAACAGTGTAGACCAGAGTTCTCTTAGCTAAAGAAGAAGTAGATGTGGTCCACATATACAATGGAATATTACTCTTCCATAAGAAACTATGAAGTACTGCCATTTGTGATAACATGGGTGGATCTTGAGATTACTAAGCAAGATTAAAAACAAGTTGAGAATTATATGGTTTTACTAATATATGGGATATAAAACTGAAAGTAACAAACAAACAAGACAGACAAAAATTCATGACTACAGACAAGTTTCATGGTTGCCAGAGGGAAAGGAGGCAAAGGAGAGGTAGATAAGGGTAAAGAAGGTCAAATACATGATGGCAAAAGATTTGACCTTGGGTGGTGGACACACAAGCAATATATAGATTATGTATTATTGAGCTATACACTCGAAACCTATGTAATTTGTTAACCAATATCACCCCAATATGTTTAATAAAAATAAAAAAGAAAAGAAAACAACAAGAGAAGAGAAGGGTCAGGGAACTGTAGGACTAAGAGGGATACTAAAATAAAAAATGCATCCTGGGGAGACAGGCTGTCTGCGGACCATGGAACCTAAGAGACTTACCAGTACCTCGATAAAATAAATGGCGTTTTGGCTTGGCCTCATATTCCTGCTCTCTATTTGTGGTACTAGGAAACTCCATTTTGTTTCAAGTGCAAACACATTTTGTTCATTTTGATGTATCTGAGAAATTTCGATCAAGTCTCTTATCGTAGCATAGTACTCAGGTTGTCATTTCTTTGAAAAGACAGGTGATGGATGAGTGCAGCTGATTCAGGGTCTTCGGTATTCTGTAACTGCCCTGCCAATGTGTGAGCTCATCAATCGTGGCTCTTGGTTGGCACATTCAACCTCTATTGTTAGGTTGTGGAGTACATCTTTGCTCCTGGTCAAAAGGTTAGTTGAAAGTTTAAGCGACACTGAAACTATTCTGTTTTGTTTTGTTTTGTTTTGTAATTGCATGAATGATGAACTAAGATATCATTTCAGAAGGATATTGGTCTGGGTTTTTATTACTTTGCAGGGAAGCTAAAGTCACTTCACTTAACTTTCAAATCTAAAATCTGTGCTATCTTTTCTAAGAGTTCATATGACACTGGGTCAGGAGCACCACTTTTGTGTGTGTGTGTGGCAATAGAAGACCACATAGGAATTTTTGCATCAGTCAGTTGGCATCCATTGGGTGTCAACTCTACGTGAGGCAGTGTGCTGGACAAGGCAAATTAAATTAGTTATTTATTTATAGCAGGAGATTTACTTTCAGAATGCTCAGACTGAGCATCTAAGAAAGATTGGACAGAACATTAAGTAAAAATGGAAAAGTTCAGTAACGGGGTAAGAGGACAGTGTGAGTAACTTAAGGCTAGTGTAGGCAAGTCACTAATACAGACCGATTGCAAGGCCCACATGGTCTTTCCTCCAACTCCCATCATCTGCTCTGACTTTGTCTCTCCAGTTCTCTCTTTCTCTCTTTCTGCTCCAGCCATCAGACCACCGCCCTATTCCCTGGTCATGTCAGGGCCCTTCCACCTAAAGGCTTCTGGACACTCTTCTCCACTCTGAATTCTCTCTCACATGTCTATATGGCTTGTTCCTTCATGTTCTTTAGGCTTTTACTCACATTTTATGCTCTGAGAAGGCCTTCTCTGGCCATCCTATCTATATCTGCAACTCCTTTTCTTATATTCCCATTCCCTGCTTTGTTTTTGTCCTCAGCACCTAATACTGTCTACAATGATATATGGCTTATTTATCTCTGTTGCTTATTATCCTTCTTCCCCATTGAAATGTAAGCTCCATGAGGGCAGGAAATTTTGTCTGTGTTGTTACTGCTACATTCCCAGTGCCTAGAACAGCGCCCAACACAAGCGTTCATAAGTATTTATCAAATATTTATCAGATGAATGAACAAATGGCCTCTTGTGTGTCTTGCTCTGTGCTACATGATTTCCATGAGTCATGTATTAGAATCCTCTCAGTCACTCCATGAGGCAGATGTTATTTGTAGGAATAAGAATGTTTGCCCTTTGGGGTGAAGGAATAAAATGGCATAGGTGATAGAGGCTCTGTTCATCACTCTGGTGACCAAATCAAAGTTGTGACAGAACCAAGGAGCAGCAGCAAGAAAAAATCACCTGGGATCTAGAGGAATAAGCCATATAACTAGGGAGAAATATAAGAAATCACCCTGCAATAGCTGGAGGTAGGACAGGGCAAGGATGCAGGGCTGCCTGGTCCCAAGCGGCTGAATGAGATGGAGGCTGTGGCAGTGACAGTGGCAGCAGCAGATGCCTCTTAAAGGGGCTGAGTCTGTGAGCAGATTTTTGCTGTGACGGACCTGCACACTCTGAGTGACAATTAGGCTGTGTGCTTTACAGGGAGACGTTGTCGGAGTGAGGGCCAAGGTGAGACTTACTCTGTACAGAAGTGCTGGTGGTATCCATTGTTCCCTGCTGAGCTCTTCCCGCTCCCAGTGCGTGGACACAGTGCCACCATGGCCGTGACATCATCAAACAGAGGTCGCTCCACCCAGAAGATTCCCTAAAACTCTGCCTCCCTCAACTCATGGCCCCACCCAAGACATATCCAGGTGTATCCTCACCAAGTCAGGGGATCCTTGCTGAGCAGTGCCGAGACTCACTTTGAAGGCAGCTGACTTCAATTTCCGGTGTGACCTTTTGAAGGAACTATAATCAGAGCATCTGTGGATGGCTTGCTGAATCTTAACAGGTGGCCTTGGAGGGACAGAGTCTTGGGCTAAGTTTGGCCTGCAGCTAAACCCCTCCCAGGACTGTGCTACTGGACACTTACTTCACAAATCCACACTAAATAGATCGCGAGACTTAGGAGCTTTGCTTAGTACATAGAAACAGTCACGTAAAGGCAGCCAACATGGGAAGGCAAAGAAGCAGAAATCATATGCGAGAAGAGAACAGAGATCCAGATATAATGGAGTCAAGTAATCTAACAGATGCAGAGTTCAAAACACTGGCTATAAAGATGCTCAGTGAACTTTTGGGAAGTGAGAACTTCAACAGAGAGTTAAAAAACATAAAAATGAAAATGGATATCATAAAAGGGAACCAGTCTGAAATGAAGAACACATTATCTGAGATGAGAAGTATATTAAATGGAATAAACAAAGGAACAAAAGAAATGAATAAAGAAGAGGATCAAATTCCCTATCTAAAGGACAGGAAAGCCAATCAGGACATGCAATGAGAATGGCAAGAAAAAAGCTGCCAAGACTATAAAAATAATTTAAGGAGCATATGGGAAACTATTAAGGGTCCAAATGTTCATCTGATTGGCGTAACTGAAAAAAAAAATCAAGATATTGAACAGCTGTTTGAAGAAATAATGATGAAAATTTTCCCTAACCTGGTGAAGGAAATGAACATAAAACCCCAGGAAGCTCAGAGAATTCCAAAAATGAGAGATTCAAAGAGGCCCACACCAGGAGACATCATAATTAAAATGCCAAAGATTAAATACAAAAAAGAAAATTAAAAAGCGGCAAGAGAAAAGCAGAAAGTTACTTATAAGGGAAAACCTATAACACTGGCAGCTGATTTCTCAAAAACAAACAAACAAACAAAAACAAAAACAAAAAACTATGCAGGACAGAAGGGCTTGGCAAAAAATATCAACAGGATGAAGATCAGGGACCTACAACCAAGAATATTTAACCAGTAAAACTATTATTTAGAGATAAAGAGCTTCCCAGACAAAAATAAGCTAAAGGAATTTACTACCACCAAGCCAGTATTACAGGAGATGTTGGAGGGACTTCTTTAAGAAGAAAAAACATTTTTTCTCTCATTGTAAATGAATATATTGGCAGTTTGGAAAACTAGGTAGCAATCTTCCTAATCTATAAGATTTTGGTGGAAAATTCACCATAGTCCCCAGGACTTAGAACAATGTTATCTAAAGAAGTTAGACAACTTGCCAAAGTGAGTTGTGCAATAGCAGTTATGAGAGAGAATCCTGGACTTTCTATATTCCGGGTTTGAGTGTAACAGTGTTACACGGTAATTATGTCATGGGTCCCATCTCTGCTCTGCTTCTGTTGGGGAAGTAGAACAGGAAAATATCCCTTTATCCAAATAGACAAGAGTTCAGCAAATAGAGAGTAATACAACAATAGTAAGTAGTTCAGAGAGGAGTGACTTGCTGGCTGAATTGCAGAGAGGAACTGGACAGGCACAGGCCAGGCTTTCTCCTCCTTTTAGGAATTAGCTGCCTGTAAGAAGCACATGTTCTGCTCTCTTCCTCCATCAAGAAGCCACGCAGGGTAGACCACCAGGTGGAGAGCCTGAACTGACCCAATGCATATGTGTATCTAATTCTGGAGCTTGGCATCATAAAGCCTTCTTCAGAGCAAATATAAACTACGTCCTAGCATTTATCAGTAATTAGAAATCATTTAGGTCTCCTATCTGCCTTGCTCTTGTCTTTTTCCTAAGTGGTTCAGAACTTGGAAAAGAAAGAGCGGTATTATTTTGAGACTCTTCAAACACTCCAATTTCCTAGTCTGGTAAATGACGATGACAATGCCAACTGATATGGCAGGGAGAACTAGTAAAGGAATAACTTATACCCAAGAAGGAGATCTATGAAAGGAAGTGTGTCCAGGAAATCCAGGAGTGAGCAGACAAGGCAAGACTTATCATCTGAATCCAAAATTGCTTTGATTATTACTTTATCGATTAAGCATATAGATCCATGAGGGAAGGCGCTTTGTTTTGTTCCCTGCTGAGTCTTCAGCACTTAGCTTCTGCCTGACACATAGTAGTTGCTCAATAACTATTTTTTGAATAAATGAATAAAACACAATTGCCATTAGTAGAATCATAGGCTTCCTTTACAGTGACTACAGTAAAGCCAAGGGAACTTGATCACCCAAGGAGAAACTGCTAATTCACAGCAGGACGCAGGCTCCCTGGCTGACGCTCCAGTGTTCTTTCCACGTCAATGTGTCATCTTCCTCTCCTGCAAACTGCCTCCCAACTCCAGGCTCTTGATGAATTCTCTCACCTTTAACATGATTTACTTTAATGCTCTTTAATTTCTGACTTTAAGTTTTTGGACCAGTCAAGCAAAGGGTTCTTACCCCCAATATATGGTTTGTTTACTCTTCTCTCTGAGCCTCTGCGCTTGCTCTTCTCACTATCTGAATTAGGCAGTGACTCACCATATCCGGTTCCTTTAAGTCCCCATTCAGTCAAACCTTCTGCCCTCAAAGGATTCCTTCCCGATCAACCCTACCGAACTTTAATTACCATTAAAGCATTTATTTTAGCTTTTATAAATATTCTTGTGAACAATGGTAAAGTAGAACTTCAGGGAGAACTAAAAGATACTGGTATGGCCATTCAGCTTCCATGGATATAAGTAAAAACTGTCCTCTTTATAAAAGTAATAAAATTAAATAAATTAAAATTTAAACCACTACTATTTTATTTATCATTTATTTGTTTATTTATTTATTTATTTAAAATTCTGCTGTGAGCAAAGCTAGTCCATTTGTTTATAGGATTTAATGCCTTTCAGAAACACATTATCATTTGATGTTTTAAACTTATTTTTGCAATAACTACACTATATTCACAAGGATGGGCCATTTAATTTAACTTTAAAACAAATACAAAAGAATACTTGCAGTCACTTAGGGAATATAGAAGAATATTTTTTTGAAATTAATTTTGAAGTTTGGTTTATCATTTAATGCTTGATTTTTAGTACCTAAGGATAATTTAGTACCTGTATATTTTCTATTCAACTTTTTAAGAATATTTATTAAGTATTGAATTTATTGTGTCCCCAGCTGTCTTGATGTGTCCTTAAGGAGTTTAAGATCAGGATATAGAGACAAGATTTACACATATAAACAGTCAAATAACAACCTAATGCAGAATAGATTTATATCCCATGGAGGTCAAGAAGCAAAAGATAATTACATAAAACATTTAAGATTTTCAAAGAATAATTTCTCTTTCAAAATATTATACTGGTTGACCATTATGCAATGACTCTAAAAAATGACACGCTTCATTAACTACATCTTTTTGGAGAAGAGGGGCTATTAATTTTTATCAATTGTCAGGTCTTTATTCCTTGACTCTTAATTTTTTTAATTTATTTTTTAATTGTAGTTGACATACAATATTATATTATTTTCAGGTGTACCACATACTGATTAGACACTTTCCTTATGAAGTAATAAACTCAGTAAGTCTAGTACCTATACGTAGTCATTACAATAATATTATGATTTTATTACTATATTCCTTATGCTGTACTTTACATCCCCATAATTATTTTTATAACTGATAATTTATTCTTCTTAATCCCTTTCATTTTTTCTCTGTATCTATAAGTGTGTTCATTTATTCTGTTTTTAGATTCTACATATTTGTAAAATCAAAATCAAATCAATATCTGTCTTTCTTTGCCTGAATTATTTCACTTAGTATAATATCCTCTAGCTCCATTCATTCTTTAATATGGCTAAGTAGGTGTACATTACTTTACATCTTTATCCATTCTTCTATTGATGGATACCGAGTTTGCTTCCATATCTTGGCTATTGTAAATAACACTGCAAAACATAGGTGTGCATATATCTTTTTGAATTAGTGTTTTAGATTTCTTCAGATAAATACCTGGAAGTGAAATTGCTGGTCATATGGTAGTTCTAGTTTATATTTTTTGAGGAACCTCCATACTGTTTTCATAGCAGTGGCCCCATTTTACAAACCCACCAACAGTGAACAAGAGTTCTCTTTTTTCTACAACTTCACCAACATTTATTGTTTGTTAACTTTTTGGTAATAGTCATTTTAACAAGTGCGAGGTGATATCTCATTATGATTTTTATTTGTAAATTGTATTTTTTCAAGTATTTAAATAAAAGAAAATAATTTTCAAGTCATGTTTCACAACCACTTAAATGACACCATTATTCAAGGAAGTTAGCAAAGTATAGAGACGCCTTAAAAAATTATTTCCCTGTGCTATGTCAGTTGAAAAACCAGTTAGACAGCCTTACTTCCAGACAGGCATGCTGGCTCAGGAGGTGTAAGCCCCAGCTAAATGCTCACATTATAAATGACTCAGGAATATGCTTGTTGTTTTATGGCGGGAGAGGCCAGCACTGCAGATAGATTAGTGTCTGTGGACACCCAGCATACTTTGGGATTGCCACTTGGTTGACACAAGTTCAAGAGGAATGCGAATTTGATAAAGAAGATTCCCAATCTATTTTTCATTCCAGGATGGCAGGATGTGTTGTGGTTAAGGACATGAACTTGCTAATGATCTAGGTTTATATTCTAGCTCTGCCACTCTTTGGCTGTGCGATTTGGGCCAAGTAACTTCTTTGCCTTGATTTCTTCCTTGGTAACCTGGAGATAGTAAAAAGTTTACTATGATGGTTAAATGAATTAAAATCTGTAAGACATGCGATGCCTGGTACACAGTAAACACTCAATTGACATAGCTATTTTTTTCACTGAGGTCTGCTTCAATTGTTTCCTAAAAGAGACACAAGTCCACACAGGACAGTGGTCTCTGGCCCCTTTTCTCCAGGACTACATCTGGTCATATAAATCAGCTGGAGAAAAGAAAAAGCGAGGAATGACAAAAGCAATGTAACTATTTACCACACCCACTGTACATATCATTTCTGTCTGCACATTCTGTTATCTACCCACGTTATGTGATCTAGAACTACGCAACTTTCAAGGTAGGTAACCTCTAGGATGGAGGTAATAAAGTGCGATTATTTAGTCAGTTTTTTCCATTTCAAAGTACATGGAAAGCAAAGGACAAAAAATAGAGCCAGACAATGAGAGAAAGGGATGCATAGAAGCCTCAGTGAAGCATGCCTCTAGAAAGATAAGAAAAGATGCTACATATCAGCATTTTGAGTACTTAAGTCAATCCTGTGACATTTCTGAGGCCAATTAGCGTTTTAGAAAAATAGGTGGTGATTGGGTCACTTAAAGTTTGAGTGACCTTTTTGCCCAAATAATCCTGGTTTTTTGCTACATCAGTCTGAAGGAAACCTTGTCTATCTTGCTTTTTTACATGTTTTTCTGTGTTTAGACCATGCTAATATTGAGCAGAGTAGTTTTTGACTGCAGGATTGGATCCTGGAAAATTGTAATAGAAAAATTCAAATACTTCAGTTTCACATTGATGTCCATGCATTTGACCACTCCCTTTGAAAGTGCTGGGAAATGAGCAATGGATTTGGAAAGGTTATCCAAATGTTGGAACCCATCAAGGATTACAGTCTCTGAAACTTCATATGTTTACCAGCCTTTCACTAATCACTGTACAGTGGGACCTGGTTCTGACGTCATTGACCTTTGGCAGATGGCAAAGTAGTTTTGAAATTCTTTCAGGTGTATCATCATTGGAAACACCAGAAGAACCTTTATATCCTTCCAGACACTCCAGAAAATGTCTATCACTGATAAATGTTTATTTGATACCTAGTTGTTACTGGCCTGTCTTTGGATTTTAGACTGATCTTTAAGAATGAAAACAAAAGTTAAATGATTGTAGGAATACACTTCTAGTCCTACTGACACAACCAGAATTTCTAGTCTTGAATCATTCCACACTTAAAGCTCATGCTATTAGGTGCCTAGTTTATGAAAAGAATAATAAATAAATAGACAACTAATACGTTTTGTCATGAGCTGGGAAAAATAGACTATTGGCATTTTCAAAATCTTTCCCATTTATTCTTTAGTATAAATAGGCATAGAATATTTGTTGAAACTTGAAAATTTATTGCATATGCTTTTAATTACATTTAACTCAGAATCTCAAGACAATTCATTGTCTACTCAAGAATTGCATAGAATTTTGAACCTATAGGCTCCTTTCCTTGTAAGTGTTTCATTGTGTAGATGAGGAAACTGGGGCTGGGAAAAGGAGTGACTGAGCTCTGGTGCCCCCATTTGTTCTGTTAGAGCCAAGATAAGCCTTCAGGTATCCTCACTCCTCTTTCCATTCTTCAATTTCTCTTTATTCTATTCCGTACTATCATCTCTCTTTCAATAATGGGCCATTTCTACAAAAGAATAGTGTTCAGTTTGTAGGTACTCATTTCCAGAAGCGTAGTTGTTTTAGTTAATGACTGACTCACTACTTCCAAAAGCAGAGCTGCAAAAGGTCCTTTCGTCCTTTAATGAAGTTAGTTCCCTGACAAAGAACACAACCACACCAGATGTGGGAAAACAGAAGCCAGAGCCAGTGCTGCCGATTGCCACACTGAGATCCACTTGGGGAAGAAGTAGATCTTTTTCCTAACTGCCATGAATACAGTACCCACCATGCAGGGGAGAGAGCAACACTTGGTAACAGTGCAAAAGCAGGGGATGGTGGCTTCAGACCAATAGCTGACATGTCCCCAGGGAAGAGAAGGAAATGTTTACATTGGGGCTTCCAAAAAGTTCAACAGAACAGTAGGAACCAGGGTGTATGCCATTCTACAGGCTGAGAACCGAAGGACTCCTGCCATCATGGGGCTAATGGTCATGATTCTTATTGAGAGTGGCCTGTCAATCATGAGCTACACAGCTCATAGATTAAAAATAACCCACCAATTTTTTCAAATTACCTCAGTAAAAGCCAATTAAAGATAAGCTTGCAATTCAAACATAAAATTTCCTCCTACAAATCTTAATACTTTTGCATGTAACATGTTTTCATCTTCATTATGCTATAATATTTACAGGTTATAGGCTGTAGAAGGGGACAGTTTATTAAGTAATGAGGAAGAGTCTTCTACCCAGTGCATTTGTCCTGACAGCCCAGATTCCACCAATAGAGGGGTTTTTTTAGGGGCCCATAACAAATTAAATGATTAATGAAAATGAAGAACTTCATTAAAATTGTTAGACTCAGAGGGGTCATGAAGTTAGAAACCCCAACACTGAAAGAGAAAGTGAAAGATGAACAGCCCACAAGAGAGCAGAGAAGGACTGATTGGAAAGGCAAGAAAGACCAGAAGAGTGGGCGTTCACAGAAGATTAAGGAGCAAAGAGTTCAAGAAGGAAGAGACATCCCCAAGATCAAAGCAGTAGCTAGACACTGTGAGTTAGGGGTTAATCTGTGTTTAATGGATTTGAAAAATTTGTGGACATCCGTTTGCCTTTATTAAAGCAGTTTCAGTGGGAGGACAGTGTTGGGAACATTGAGGAGTAGGCCAGAGTCTGAAAGTAATAAGTTGGGAGATGAATGGTTGATGACAAAATGAAAATGATTTATTTAATTAATTATTTCAAGAAGTTAGCTTAAGAAACAGAAGAGAGAAAATTGAGGGAGTCTAGGAAGAAATGATTAGTGTGGAAAACGTTTGAATATATTGACTGTGGACTATTGTAAAAACAGATTGGAAAGGCTATGACAGAAGACATGGAAGAAGAAGAAAGGGGTGGAGCTAAGTGCAGAAATAAAGAGGATGGCCCTCACAAGTAGAAGGCACAGTGATTGAAAGAAAGAAGACATAAATGGGTGTGGAGGTAGGAAAATTTTTAGGTAAAAAGATGAGAAACTTAAAGAGATTATAGGGGATGTTTACCATGTTTGTAGCTGCCAAGTGTCTTTCGATTACGTTATGAATTTTCTACATGTGAATCTTGCATCCACAAGGTAGAAAGCAGGTCTCATTTCCTTGCTGCCAAGATGCAGGTATGTGATTTAGTTCCACCAGTCAGATGTTTTTGCATAAGATGTTGACTTGGAAGGGAGCAACATGAAGAGGTAAATACATGCAGACTCCATATTTTGGTAAG
Organism: Cynopterus sphinx; assembly: GCA_030015415.1. Taxonomy (NCBI): domain Eukaryota; kingdom Metazoa; phylum Chordata; class Mammalia; order Chiroptera; family Pteropodidae; genus Cynopterus; species Cynopterus sphinx. Next base: position 47,596,216 of record CM057381.1, read on the forward strand.
TGAGGTAAAGTGTTTATCTCTTCAAGCATAATAGGAACAGAACTTCTGACATCCAGCTCTGAGCATCATCAGTGCATGAGGCAAGCTAAAATTTGGATTCCGACAGTGGTCTTTGCTACAATAGCCCCCGTGTCATGCTTATGGCTTGATAGCTTCCAAGCTGGCTCTCTGGTCCTTCTAGAGATTCTCTGAACTACAAAATAACTTTGAACAAATGTGGCATTCAACCAGTAGATTAGATTCTGTTGTTTGTAACAAAGAAGTTTGGCTGATACATCTAGCACATCTAAAAGCACCAATTTTCTCAAGAAGGGAGAAAAGGTCATTTGCTAAAATTGAAAGATGAGGGCTTGAAGAGTGTAATAATGGTTTAGAGTAGTTGATGAAAACATTAAGAGAAGAAGCTGACCTAAGACTAGCAGAAAAATTGATGGAAAGCCTGAGGGTCCAGCTGAAGTTATGACTCATAATAGCTCTTATCTTCATTATTGTGTAATTTTCTTTCTCCTGCAGAATAGGGAAGAGAGTAAGGGAATTGAAAATGGGAGGATAAGGCTAGGAGATAAGAAGGAAAGGGCAGAAGGTGACTAATAAGCCAATAAAATTGGGAGAATCAATGGTATTAAAGTTCTTTTGAGCTGAAAGGTCAGTATAGTGGGTTCGTGTGAAAGCTGGGAGAATAGTAGGTGTGGCCAGAAGTCGCAATGTTCAAATATTAGAATTTAGAGATAGAAAAGATCTAGGTCAAGAATAGATCCAAAGGAGTCGAGGATGTTTTGGGGATTAAAGAGACCCAGGAATGTGTGAGCGATGCTATAAGATGGATCATCCACCCACATAGATGGTGAAATTTTCCTAGGATGATGGTAGAAATTGTAGTGGAGAGAAAGACCTGGTATCAGGTCTTGACATCTATGAATAAGGGGCAGTGCTTGGGAGCTGAGTAGATGATAGTGGTGAAAGGGATGAAATGGTATAGTCTAACAGTCTGAAACTGTGGAATGAGCTTTAATATAAGGAAAGTAACAGACTAGAAACAACAGTAGTGGATGAAAATATTTAAAAAGGAGACACAGCCAGAACTAAGGATTACAAAACTGTGAAAAACTGACATTTTAATATAGAGCCAGAGCCACCATTCCAGAGGAGCTGCTTGCATGTTTTGCTCCTTGAATCTTCAGAATGTTTGAACTGGGCCAAAATAATCTTTGGACTGGGGCAAAGTAATATTATGGTTCAAACAAGTGTTTGTAAAACTAACAAGAAAGCAGACATTCTGACAATAAAGACATGATTACGAACACTTTCTGAAGGTAGAATCAATAACCGGCTGTGAAGAGCTAAAGAATAATTTACCTGCTTAGCACCAATGGCATTTCTTTCTCCTATTCATGTAATCATTTCCTGTCCTTTTCTCATAAAAATCACTTGCCTTTACCTTTGTAATCAAGACACAATTTGGAATTCTGCCTGAATTTGTGCCCCTGTGATGGCAAATAAATGCTTATTTTGCCTCTCACTTTGGCTTCGTATTTTATGTGAAAACCCAGTGTAGCAATAAATAAGGAAATGGAATAGTAGAGAGTGAAGGTGGTGGTCAGGTTGGTTGTCCTTCATGCGGTAAATGATATTACCAGAAGAAATGAGGTGTCTGGTGAGCAATAACCGAACTCAATTTTCAAATATTCTAAGTTTGTCTATGGTATTTCTAGGGCTAATGTTCAGAACTAACTAAGCCACTCCTGAGACCACATGAGACTTCTTCAGACATTTGATGGTGTTCCTACATGCCCCCAAGCCTTCTTTTGTTCGGACTAACCAATTCCTTCAATCATCCTTCCACTTAACTGTGCACTCTTCTTTGTAAAAACGGCTCTTGGCTGTAATTTATGTCATCTTAAAATGTGGCACTCAAAATCAAACAATTTCCCAGAGGCAATCTGACCAAATGAGAATTTAGTAGCACGAAATCAACTTGCCTTCCTACAGCCTCAAGTTGCTTTGTGGAGCCAAAAGAAAGATCTTGACATCATTTTCTGAGCTGTCCCCCTTCTTTCCATTTCTCTCAAATGTTCTTGTGCCTGAACAATAATTTGCTCATTGATGACAAGTGAGAACAATATGAATGATGATGATGATGATGATGATGATGATGATGATGATGAAGCTCAAAGCAGTGCCTGGGTGACAGTTGTCTCATGGAACTTGCATTAGAACTCATGAAGTAGGTTGTGAATATTCAGATTTTGCATACCTGAACCTTATATATAAAGCAAGGTATGCATGACTTGCTCAGGGACCTGTTCTGCTAACACCCAAGTTACTTCCTGGTTTAAGTCGGGTAGCACAAGTGGAGAGCGTTAGTGTGGCTTCCAGAGATGCCTAACTTATTTCCATACAACAACTTGCATACTAGAAAACTAACTCACACAAAGGGCACTACCGAAAGAAGTGCTCGACATCCTGCTCCTATGTGGCACTCTACTGTTTATTACATTATACCCGTAGGCTTAATGAAAAATAAAACCTATTAAAAAATGTACTTTGAATTCACTTACAGTTACAAGTTGCGGTGTGTTTGATGTGGAATGATCACCTCTTTTCTACAGAACAACCTAAGTTATCATACATCAGACCATAGTCTCATGGTCAGAATACAAGCTAAAAAAAGATAAATCAAAGTTAATAATAAACAGGAGGTAATGTAGTTTAGGGAATGTAAGATTCAATGCTGCCAGATCTGGTTTAGGCTTTTCCTCCTACTTGTCTCTCCTAGTTAATGTCAAACATAGTAAAAATAAAATTAATGAGAAATTCTAAAGTAATGAGGGGTTATTCATAGCATTGAAAAGTAAAGGGAATGTTAAATAAATTAATTAAAAACAATGACCATCACATAAAATGTTATATAAGAAGTCCTCGAAAATATAGTTTAAAGTAAATGAAACTGGAGACAACATGTTCACAAGGGATAGAGAGGAAGGTAGGCTGTTTGTGCCAAGATCACTAGATTGTAGTTTGTGCAAAAATCATTAGATTGAGATATGCATTTTAGTCTTTAATGCCCCTTAAGTTAGCATGGGTAAGTCGTTGTCTCTCTTGGAAGGCAGGGAGGAAGAAACAAAAGAAGGTCCTTGTAAGAAGTACCACAGTGGCTTATTTTAATTTATTTATCCAGACATTCCACATCGGACATCAGCAGAAACAAACCCCCCAGGGCACGAGGGAATAAAATCTGAACTTCCTTGGGCAGATTGTTCATATTCTAGAGAGTTCTATAATGGTTCCCAGTGAGTCACACCTCCTGGTATCCATGCCACTGTGTAATCCCTCCTACTTTGGCTCTGAACTTGGCTATGTGGCTTGCCTCAACCAACAAAACATCAGCACATGTGCTGCAGCACATTGGGATTTGTCCTCTTGGAATGCAGCCACTGCCCTGTGAGGAAATGGGTCTAGACTCCTAGAAAATGAAAGGCCACATGCAAGGAGAGGCCCAAATGGTTCAGCCTGTTCCAGGTTCCAGCTGACCTGCATGAGTGAGTCCTGGCAAGATCAGGAGAATAACCATCCAACAGACCCACAGACTCACGAGAAATAGTCAAGTGTTATTGTCTGATGTTGTGAAGTTTGGGAGATTTCGTTATGCAGCAAAAGACTGATACAAGCTGAAAACACCAGACCAGAGGACTAAAAGTTTCTGATGAAGAAAACGTTTCTAAAGTTCTAGAGTCTTAAAATCCTATTATGTTTTCAGCCTCACTGACAACCCCGAATGCCTCTGTGACTACCCCATGAATTTCTACCATTTCCTTACCAAAAAGCTAAAGGAAGAAGGATATGATGTGAGATAAATTTTATCACAACCATTGGAGTTTGTCATACATAGGATGCGGGTCTATGCAAGTCGATGCAATGTATCTTCTGAACACAGCTTTGTCTCTGTGGCCATTGTGGTATTCATACTTTTCGCCCCTTTATTAACCCATATCCCATTTAGAAAAGAAAAAGTGCACCTTGCTTCTAGCATTAATTTAATTTTACATAAACATGCTCTTTGAGGCTGGAGCAAATCTGGCTAGTTTTCAATGTGAAAATAAAATATAAAAACTGTTCTTGTGGTTATTTCTAAACAGAACTTGTATCTAACCCTAAGATAACAGAAATGTGTACAGAAATTGGATTTATCAAATGAGTCTTTGGCCAACAACTGTTCGAGAATGATGTTAACATCACCGGCAGGAGTGCTACCTCTTCTAGGATTTTACATTTTCAAGGTTCGAGAATTATTTGTAAATGGAAATATCACTACTAAAAACAGAATGCTATAAATAAAATGATGTTATTTGTTTCCAAGGACTATCGATATACTAGAGCGATGCAAAAATAATAATAAAAGTGAGATACTTTCTGGAAAACTTTGGGGGTAAGGTTGGGACTGTAATTCACTAGCTATCTCTGAGTAAATGCTATAGCTCCAAGCAGCACTGGCGAGTATTCTCAGGGCAAACAGGAAATGGGTTAAAATTAGTATAATTGTTTTTATTCATGACATTTCCCCCTTTTAGATATTATGCTCATTATCAGCAGGAACTTTTTTCTTTTTGTTAGTTCCCTACCAATTCCACCCTCAGCAATAACAGTCACTTACCATGTTTGATGAACAAGCAGAATCAATCATTCATTTCCTTTTCACCTTAGCAATGGAAACCACACACCCATGATTTTAAACATGTTATTTGAGTAGGAAGAGAAGTAAATGCGGGAAGAGAAGGAAGAGGAGAGCCACACGCTCAAACATGCTAGAAGTAGCTCCCTCAATTTTGTCCATAGTTTTTGCCTTTCCAACAAAAAGTTTATGATAAAAATATGTAACTCTAAGGAAATACTATGAAGAGTTTAATAAAACAGAATTTTATGCCAACTATAATATCTATTAAAATTTTTAAAAACAAATATTTTCTTAAGCATTTCCAGACCACAATAAGAGCACTATTAAGAGGATGCTACGTTCTTTGCCTTGATTTATGTACTCAGAAATCCATCTTTATGCAGTTCGTCCTTCACTGGGCATGAAGGGGATATAAAGCAAATAAAATGCTTAAGCCAGTGTGAAGAAATTTATAATCTAGTTAGAGAACTAAGAACAATTAAACTGTTAAATAATAATTTAAGATGGTACATTACTAAAATTGCAAGACAAATCATGCAAATATTAATCTCTGTGTCAAAATTCTAGAAATGCTATATATTTCACAACAATAGTTAGTTGATGTGTCATTCACATCCTAGGGATAAAAGATTTATATCATTGCATATAATAAATTATAATTAGAAAAATAATAAAACTTCAAGGGAAAATAAAAATAGAAGCACACGATTCTACAGCAAGATGATAATATAATCTCCCTGAGATTATCTCCTCATTTCATATGGAATAGCATCTCATCTCAGAGCATTCAAGTTCCATGAGCCATTTCTAGAGTTAAGATAATTCACAAAACATTAAAAATTTCTTAGGTTACAAAGCTACTTAACCTTAATCTTCAAAAGTAAGTTTACCCAGACTATTCAGGGAGGCATTGATTCTCTCTGGGCAACCTAAAGTTAGAATCTTTCACTTCGTCAACAACCATGCATTAAGCACCTACTCTGTATCATGCTCTGGGTTAGGATCTGGGATATAAACATAATGAGACAAAGTTCCAGCCTACGCCCGTAGGAGAAATGACAGAGTGCTAGAGGCAGTAGGGTGTAGGGAAAGAGCCTTGAATGGTTGTTAGAAGTCCCGAGTCCCAACCTTGGTGCCACTACTACCCAAGCTCCTGTGTAAACTAGGCAAATCATCAAATTGCCCTGTAAGTAAGTGTCCTCATTTGCCTCATTTGTCAGTTAAGATCAAAAGGCTATCTCACCAAACATGTTGTGAGAATTGAATGAAATCACAGCTTAAAAGTGCTCTGAAATGTAAATAGATCGATGGTGTCATTATTATTTATAGCATATTCAGAGAACTAGAAACTATTTCTATCTGACCATTAAGCGTTATCTCTTTGGCGACATACACTACTTTCTTGGTGACTAATTAGAAAATAGTATTTTTAAAAAACAGTAAGATTTGAGTCTTTTATTACTGGGCATTTAATTAGACTTATTATTTAACCAATTTGGGAGAACTTTTCACCATGTAATAAAATTTATGTTTTTATGTCTATGGCCATGCCACTCTGAACAAACCCAATCCCATTTGATCTTGAAAGCTAAGCAGGATTGGGCCTGGTTAGTATTTGGATAGGAGACCACCTAGGAAGACTAAGTACTGTAGGTGTAAAAAAATATATATATATATGTGTGTGTGTGTGTATATATATATATATATATATATATATATATATATATATATATATATATAATTTTAAGATGACAAGGTCTTTGCAATCTATGAGGTCAACCAAGGGTTGCCTCACCTAAAAAAAGAAGCATACACACACACACACACACACACACACACACACACACACACACACACACACGCTTTTAAGCCAGTGTTGGCCAGAAATTCCTCTTCTAAGAAAGACACTCAAAATCATTGCTAGATGCCAGATGCATTTTTCCTTTCTCTCTGGTGTGAACCACTCCCCTATAAGAAAGAGTGTGAATTTGAGGCTTCAAAGGAAAGTACCAAAAGAGAGGAAAGCTCACTTAAGAAATCAAGTAGATAATGTAATCATTTAAAAAATCACCTCCATTCTCATTTGTCTTCTGGTGTTCATTCCTCTCTTCTTTCTGATGTTCTTGTTCCTTCTCCTTTCGTTTCCTCGGAACTGATTGATTGTTTGGTCAACACCTGTTCATTATACTTAATTTGGTCAAAGCCTCAGCTCCTCCAGAGGGGACTCGAAAAAGTACATGTGGTCCCTGCAGGTCTTCTGTTGTGATCCCAGTGCTGTGAGTAGACTGGTATGGAGTCCTGTGTTCACCACAGCTGGCCTTGAACTAGCACAGCCCTGAAGGCAGCTCCTGTCTGCCTCTTCATCAAGAGACAGAGTGATTTTGTTAGGAGAGAAACACTGGTCATAGTTTGCTTCACTCTTACTTCTGAATTCAGTAAGGTAAATGAGCTAGTTCATTTAATGTAGTGTAATAACTCTGTAAAGATTATGTGTCAGAAACTCATTGTTTTAATCTGGGTACGCTACTATCTCTGTGACAGTTAACCTTGCTTTTCCCCCATTTTTTTTTCAGCTGCAAAATGAGGTCCAAATAATGTCCAGATTCCTTCAAGCTCTAAATATTGTATGATTTATTGTCTTTTAATGAGGACTGGTAAAGACGTAGCATTCATTCCCAATGAGGGACAAGCATGGTTATATAAATTCTAAATGGATATAGACTCTTTTCTACAAAGGGAGTTTACCTTCTTCCTCTATTTGTATAATATGATCTGTCATTTCTTGGTCATAACCTTCCACTGTATTAGATGCTATACAAATTTCCTTGTCGTTATGCTAACATGCCAATAAAAACCAATTCTCTGTCTCAAACTTAAACAATGGCATGCACTGTTGAGCCAAAAGCTGACTCTTATGTAAACATACACTTAGAGGAAGGGGCAAAGTGTCTTACTTTATCTAAGGGTAGAATGAACTACCAGTTAGAGAAGAGTCTTCGAGCAAAAACTGTAACTGAGGGAAATTGTTCATTGGGGCGGGCAGGTGTTCTAGGCCGTGGAAGTAAAGCCACCTCCAGCAAAGACAAGGAAGTGACTGAAAACATCCGGAGCCATGGGGTGGGGTGAAGGGAGTCTTCAAGCCAGTGAGGGAAGTGCTTTCCTCAACTTGAAGACGAGAGGGAGCATCTGAGTTTTATAGCCACACATCAGTAAAAGAAAGGAAAGCAGCAAATCTTAGACATGTTGGGCAGCCATAGTGAGCCAGACACTGTCCTCTCATGCATTTCACTTAATCCCCACCCTATTAAATGATAAGATGGGTTCTGTGGACCATCCATCTCCAGACAAGATTATAGGACTTCCTATAAGACCAGAATAAAGAAGATGAACATCTAAGTTCATGTTTACTTTAGTAAAGTCTAGTGGCTGCCGTTACTATGCCTTCAAAATCTCCCACAACCGATTAACTTTGTTTCCATATATTTTAGTAGTTCTCAACTTTGGCTGAACATTAGAACCTACTAGGATGCTTTGAAAAAATGCTGATGTCTGTGCTCCATCCTATCCCAATCAAATAAGAATCACTCGGGGGAAGGGACAAAGGGACAAATGTCAAATCTCCCTAGCTTACTTGAAAATGCACTTGAGAACTACTTTTGTGCTCACTGGCAGTAAACCTTTATAAAACCAAAATGAATGTATGTACTTTTTGCAAAGACTGCATATAAGGGAGAAGTTAGGAAGTCAAAACCTATGTCTGAATCTGGTCCAAGGAAGGGATGAGATTTTGGTTTTATTAAATAGCTATAAGAGACCTATTCAAAGCTGCCTGGAAAGATCCAATGAATGCCAGAACACTAGCAATAGCTTGCTTCTGCTCGTTTTCAGATCTGTGACCTATAAAAAAGTATTGGTTACCACAGGCTCTTACAGATGGCCCATATCACTTGAGGTAGGGGTTGTCCAATGCCATCTGCAGTCTCAGGTCAGCAGTGCCTTTGGGCCACTGGCTGCTTACTATTCACTTCAGAAACACACACACACACACACACATACACACACACACCAAAAACAACAACAACAACAACATCAAGGAATGTCCTCTCAACAACCTAGAGCATAGGTTATGAGAAAAGCATCCATAAAGGTAATTTATAAAAAAAAATAGAAACTTAATCTAATTAATTCAAAGATGATGCAAAGACCAATAATTTATCTTGCTATTTATGCAGATGAAAGAAATGAAAGTTCACATAGAGTCCTAGGAATGAAAATAGTTCAAAAATCAAATCTAACTGCTGGCAGAATACTGAGAATGTAGAATATGTTCAATACACCCTTTTCTCGTGATTGATGACTTGATTGAGATTTATTTTGAGATTTGATCAATTTTTAATAAAGTTCTTTAACATCTACTTCACAATGCTATGGGACAAATTTATAACTTATGTTTTTAAGAATTGAAAAAATGATTGGGGTTTCTGATAAAATATGACAGGAAAATACGACAGGAAAAATATTAGTGGTGTCTATCTTATTTTCGTTAATAAAGAAAAAATCTAAAGGTAACATTCATTTTCTGTAGGACCTAAATACAAATTGACCTTATGAAAAGTGAAAAGTGGCTTCTCTCACCTTTCTGGCAGCAATACTGCTGCAGTGCTGCACAGCTCCGGGGATGCTTTATGCTCTGTAGTCTCTCCTTGGCACCCCTCCAGGTATACAGTGCCTTAACCTGTGGCTGTACATGACAGCCTTGATCAGCAGGGGACATAAGCAACATAAGCACCTACAGGAGTGTTGCCAGCATGTGAAGGCAGCAATCCTCCCCACAATGCATCCTAGATCATGGAGTGAGGAATTGTTTTCTACAGAGAGCATGGGTCCAAAGGGAGGGAAAGTGTCACAAGGGCCTCATAAGTAAATAACAGAGGTGCTTAATGTTTTTTTAAAGCAATATAAAACATTTTAATTATCTACTTTTGAAATTAAAAAAATATATATTTTCTCTCTTCCAGATTATGCCATTGAAAGAAGAAATACCAGAAGATGGGCGAGAGAGAACAAAAAGAGAAGGTGGTAGGTGAGAAGGGAGACAAAGTGAAGAGGATGGAGAAAGAACTATAGAAATAAGAGGAGAAGAAGGGAGATGTTTACAAATAGAGGAAAGAGGCACATGATAAGAAGGACGGAAGGGAGACAAGGAGAGAAAAGGAAAGAGATACTGGGCTCCAAGTTGAGTGAAAGATTGTACTGTGTATGCAGTCAGCATTCATCTGAGCTGTTACCATCCACTTAACTAACATGCACTGCATACCTACTGTCTGCCTGAGTGTTAGGTAAGATTCAAATTTGCCTAGGCTTAGTCTTGCTAACATGACATTTATGATTTCAAAGAGGCATAAAATATATACATAGCAACTGTGCAAGGCGGTGCTGCATTGAAGAAGCTGTCTGCTCTCTGCTATCCCCCAGTGTCACCACAGGGCCTAGCAACTAGTGGGTGTTCATTTCTTGAATGTGTTAAATGCTAACGTGTGATACCAGTACTATAAACAGGGGAGAGGCACGGACTGTTTGCAGCACAGGAGAATATAGGCACGAAAGTTTTCCTAAAGATCGACGCTTGAAGAATAAGTGGGATTTCTGGAAGTCAAGTTGTGAGGCAAGACATTTTAGACAGAATCCACAGTGTGAAGCTGTAGAGCCTGGGTTTAGGGCCTGAAAACGCCACATTATCTGAATGCAGGGTTTGTAATAGGAAGACAATAAAGCTGAAAGACATTAGTATTAGATTGTCCTGGTCCATGAAAGTTGGCAAGAGGTTAAATTTTACTTTGCACGAGAAGGAGGGGTGGGCATCAAAAATTCTTTTAGCCACAAAATTAAGGATCAGTGTTCAGAAAGATGAATTTTGACAACTACATGCAGAAATGTCTGACCTGGAGAACCTGGAGCAGAGTTTCTGACAGCATGATCTGTAATCCCATCTGTGATCCAATCACTTGGAGTGCTTGTTCAAAATGCAAATACCTGGGCCTTGCAGATATTATATTTCTTAGCTCTAGGGGAAGGTCCCAGATCTGTGTTTAAATAAGCTATCCAGTACATGAAATTTCCTGCACACGAAACCTAGCTAAAACTGGCTTAGAAATAAGACTAGTGAGTATTAATTATCTATTGCTGTATATCCAATTGCCCCAAACATGGTGGTTTAATATGATAAAAATTAACTATCTCGAGGTTGTAGGTGAGGAATTCGAAATTGGCGTGATTGGGTGGTACCGTGAGTTTCATTGATGCTATAGGCCAATGCTGAGTCTGCTGAAGGCTTGACTGGGGCTCAAGTATTCACTTCCAAATTCATCCTGTGGCTATTGGTGGGAGTCCTTAACTCCTCTCCTCATGGACCTCTCCATAGGCTGCTTGTGACACAGCAGCTGGATTTCCTAAAAGAAAATGACCCAAGAGAGGGAGACACACATACACCAAGACAAGCTGCAAAGCCTTTTATAACGTTATCTCTGAAGTGACATAAAATAGTCCCCCCTTATCCATGGCTGGTCAACAGTGATCTGAAAATATTAAATGGTAAATTCCAGAAATAAACAACTCATAAGTTTTAATTCATGTGCTATTCTAATGAAATCTCTCTAACTCTGACCCATCTTGGTTGTAAACTGACCCCTTATCCTGCACATCCACACTGTATACACTACACACCCCTTAGTCCCTTAGCAGCCTTTTCAGTTATCAGATTGATGGTCATGGTATTGCAGTTCTTGTGCTCAGCTAAACTTTATTTTATTTAATAATGACTCAAAGCCATTCACTTAATTTTATTACGATATATTGTTATAAATCTTGTTTTGTTATTTTTATTAATTTTACTGTACCTAACTTATAAATCAAACTTTATCATAGGTATGTATATATAGGGTGAAAGATAAGTATATGTGGAGTTCAGTACTATCTGTGGTTTCAGGCATCTATGGGGGGGGGTTGGAATGTATCCCCCACAGATAAGGGGGATTACTGTACTAGGAGGTAGGGATCACTGAGGCTAACTTGGAGTCTAGGTACCACAGGAGGCAAAATCCATAACCTAGGTGTCAAATGGTAAGTTGATGTGAAATAATAGGGGCTAATGTGTTTGAACACTTAACCGCTTCGAGAAACTGTTGTAAGCACTTTACATGTATTATCTCATTTAACCTTCACGATAATTTAATGAGGCAGTCACTTCTATTATCCACAGGAGGAAACCGAAGGACAAAGAGGTTAGTAGCAATGTGGGAATGCAGTTATAAAGAACAACCCATCAGAACATGGAAAGAGATTTGAGTGTAGAGGAAGGTAACTGGCTGTTACCAGTATCCTACAGAATTTTTACTGGCTGATAAACCACCCTTTATAGTTCTTTAACTCCTCCATCCATGAAGTGTTAGGACTCATTTTGAGCTGGCCACACAGCTAACCTGGGGCAAACAATACTCCGGCCAAGAAACACTCCATAGGCCCTTCATTTAATAAGCAGTGGGAACCAAATCTAAACCAGAAATTCTCCCCTGATGGGATTCCCTAGAATAGTTCCTAAATAGCTAGGTCTGGAAGACTGATAACTGCCCCATGGCTCTTTCCAACCTTGGGTTTCTTCTGCAGTTTGAAGAGGTTAGGAATGAGAAAGTTTCATTTTTGAGCAGCATAAGTCAAGCTCCTGAATTCGCTAGGTAGGCTGTGGAGAGAACTGAATGCTCACTGCTTATCACATCTTTCCCCAACACGTGCAATCCGGCGTTCACCAAATCAAGCTGTTTTTCTCTACACATTAAGTGTTCCTCTTTGGCGGAACATGCCCTCCAATGTCTACTTTGCTGCTTCTTCACTTTCCCCGAAGATTCCCTTTTCCTGTCCTCAGTCAGCTCCTCCCTTCATGCACCGCCCCAACCTGTTACCGCTGCAATTCACAAGACTCTTGACCTTCTTCACCCTTCCTCCAAATTTCTTTTATTTTCTTCCTCTGCCTGTTGTTTTCAGTCTCTATTTTCCCAGCCTTTCTCCTCCTTGATCCTGTCTTGCAGAGCCATACTTGTACTTGCAAGTGCCTGAGAGTTTCGTCATTTACTTAATGGCAACTAAAGGAGGAAAAAGAAAAAAGAAAAAAAAGAGTAAGCTCCAAGAGACGCAGGAGCAGAACCCGACAGGGAGGTGAGCAGGCAGACTCGGCCGGCGGGGCCTCGGTGTAACTGAGAAGGGCCTGCCCGCCTCCGCAGGCCCCACCTCGCAGGCAACTCTGAACTCTGGGGTGAACAGGGGGGCCAGGCCGCCGATATGAGTGAGCTCCGCGGGGCCCGGGATGCCAGGACGAGCCCCCGAGGACTGCAGGTGGCGGGGAGGCCTGGTCGCGGACCCCCGCCCATCCGGACAGGGCAGCCCGGGATGCGGCGGGCCGCCGGGCCCCGCCGCGCCCGGCCTGGAGCGTGTCCAGCCCCTGGGTGGGGCCGCGGGCGCCCAGGCAGGCACTCCGGCCTGGGCCCACGGGTGCGGCGGCGGCTGAGGGACACGCTTTGCCGACGTTCCCCGGAGCGTGTGTCCGGCCAGCGCGGGCCGCCTCTCCCTGGCCCTCCCTCCCTGTCCGGAGCTGCGGGAGCCCCAGCGCGCCGCGGTGGGGGCGCAGGTGGCCCGGCCAGGCGCGCCCCAGACCCTGCACAGGTGGGTGAGGTGGGTGCCGGGATGCGGGCGGCCGGGAGGGGGAGAGGGAAGGGAGTTTGCGGGTGTCCCCGGGAGGGAGCGCGGAGGGCAGGGGCCGGGGGAGGCCTGGGTCCCCTCGGCGGCTCCGGGGCCGGGCTCAGGTGCGGCGCCGGGCGGCGTCCGGCGTCCGGTGTCCGGTGTCCGAACCCGCCGGCGGGTGAGCGGCGGCGCCCGGGGTCGGGGCTCGCGGTCGCGGTACCGGGGACCCCGGGAGGCGCGGGGCCGCGCCGGGCCCCCCAGGGGCGTGCGCGCACCCGGGCGGGGTTCGCGGCGGAGGGCGCGGGCGGCGGCAGGGTCCGGCCCGGGCCGCAGAGTCTGCGCTCCCGCCGCCCCGCCCGGCGCCGCGCGTCTCCCCTGGGCGCCCACCGGCCGCCACAGGCGCCCCACGCCGCGGTGCGGGCGCGGGCACCCACGTGCCTGGGCGGAGCTGGGTGGCCCCCTCCTTCGTCCCGGACCCGGCCGGACGGCCCCGGGAGACGGTGTCCGCGCGCCCGCACCCGCGGGGCCCCTGGGGCGGGGGCGCGCAGGGCCGGGGCCCGCTCCAGACCCAGATGACCCACCTGCGCCGGGGGGGCACCCCCGCCCGCTCCTGCCCCTGGGATCGGGGTGGGGGGCGTCCAGAGGGGGCGCGCGTGGAGACGCGGCGAGAAGTCACCGCTGGTTGGTTTTCTCAGAGGCGCTTTCCCTCCCCAGGGTCATAGGAAGAAGCAAGTGTGGCACCTCTCTTTCTCTAAACTTAGTCTCTCCACCTCCTGAGAGGCTTTCATTTGAATGCCTGTTTACTAGAACCCGCTTAGACATAGTAGTTTTTAAGTGAATAAATAAGTCGAAGGCATATGCGGGCATAGATTTGGCGTGTGGGTGGAATTTCCAGATAAATCTGGGTATACAGTAATTTCAAATTTCTGAAGAATGGTGTATATTTGCGAAACTTACCACATTGCTGTCACCTCTGGTAATTTATTTTGTCCCCCAAAATGGCCCTTTTGCAGATAGATTGATGAAATACAGTTGAATAAGATAACTGAAAATCAGAAAACAGCTATTTTAAAACAAAATTCAAGTGGTGTTCTTAACATTAAAGTTATACTGTCTGTATTACAATATTTTTATGATTTAGGTTGTACCTCAGGCTGGGTCTATTAGGGGGTTGTTTATTTATTTTTGTCTCAGAGTCATTAAAAACACAATTTTTATTTTGTAGAACAGGGTTGTGGAAGGTGTGACAATCAGGCCAAATCTGTGGGTATCCTGGGAAACAACTGGTCCTATGACCCTTTAGAAATTTATTTTTGGAATAAATAGCAGATGTGGGCTTGTGGCTTGTCATTTCTCTCTTAAGAAAAGTGCTGTGGAAGAAGAAACCCAAGTTGGCTGAGCTTTTTCTTTTTATTGACTCTTGAATAACTGGAATTTTATAACACTACATTAGGGGAAAGTCATTTGAGCTTGAATAAGTATCAGCAATGGTTGTCCTGTCAGGGTGTGAAAGTGGGAAAAACCCTGGTTAGTTAATTTCCTCATTTCTATTTCCTTTACCCTGGCTCCACTTGTCTCTGCAACTTCACATAGATTACCTGGCATAGTCTTCAAATTACAAAGATTCACGGTGCAGACCCTCATTTCAAAGATGAGAAAACAGAGTCCGGAGAAATGAAGTAACAGTCCAAAGTCATGCAGCTCATGAGAGGCAGAGCTGGGAGTCCAGGTTAGGGTCCCTTGCTGATTGTCCTGTGAGCACCCAGTGCTGTGTTTGAGTTGTTCATCTGATAGCACAGGGGAGGAAAGAGTTCATTCACAACAGTAGGAATCAACATTCTTAGAGTGGTGTACACATTATTCAGCATCTTTGTCATAAGACAGTTGTCAGCCAATCCCCAAGTATTCTCTGAGGACACAGGGGAGCCAGTGTCTTTCCTTCAAGATCCACTAGTTTACTGCTAAAAACCCATGTTTGCTACAAAAAGCAAATAAAAAATTAAAATTGTGAAAGGGTGAGCATCTCACCACGCTTGTGAGAGGCTGTACCATTTTTGCTACTCCTAGTGGTTGTGTGAGCAGAGAAACTGGGAGGAAAAAGTGAACAGACAACATTCACATCTGGTTCAGCACTACAGTGATTTCCTTGCTGTCCTTCCCAGGGTGGGGTCTTTTCAGTACCTGGCCTCCCTTAAGCTTAACCTCAATTACCAAGGATGAGGCTTCTGCCCGAGAGGTACTCTGTCAGGCACTTTCAGGTAAATATTTCCATTGCTTCAAGAATTCACTAGTCTTCCTTCTGAGATTTCACATGTGGTACCACATCCTGATGATGTTCTGAATCTGGGCTCCCAAAGAAACTCCACCGTACAGGTGAAGTACAGTAGAGCTGACAGAGCCAGGCTGCTTAGCTCTGCCAGTTTCCATCTTCTCCATCTGTGAAATGGGGCGAGTGAGAGACACAACTCCAAAAGTTACCGTGAAGATTAAATGAGTTCATACAGGTAAAGTGCTGAAGGTAGTGGCTAACACAGGAAGTGTAAGCTCTTATTCCCGGGAATGCTCTGGGTGGGGGAGGGGGAAAATGTGAATTTGGCACTTTCAGGCTCTACTCATGCCATCACTGTTGCTAGGATTTACCCCGTTTGAAATGAGGAACAGAGCAGTAGCCTCAGGCTTCGTTGAATTCATTTTCTACCATGTTTTATTTCTGTGAATGTCAGCCATTGGAGTCATGGAATGGGCCAACAGAAGGACATTTTCTGCAATGTCAAGGAGTCATTCACTTTGGTTTCTTACCACTTCATCTCAGCACTGGAGTCGAGTGTGCTCAGGACCCAAATTCTTCTTCTGGTTCCCATCATCTACGGATAAAAGCACAGTTTCTGGAAACCTCTCCTTTGGTGTGAATTTAGTGGGCCGACCCCTTGAGAAGCTGTTAGAACCCAAAAGTCAAGAAAGCATTACAGGACGTCAATTCTGTAGCTGTTATAGCCTTAGAGGGTCAACTCAAAGCAAAATAAAAAGATAGGAAGGGAGCCTGGGAGAGACATGCCAGACTGAATTGAAGTCACATTGCTCTTAATCCTTTTTAAATTTTCTCTTAATATTGTGTTTCACTTGAGTTCCGGTAGTTGAATGCTGCAGGAGATTATAGGATGCAGTTAGCAAGAATAATTGTAGCCTCAGTAAAAGTCCCTGTACACAATGAATAGTTAGTGAATCTAGCCATGTGCTGTGTATGCAAACCACTTTGGGGTGGAGCTATTGAGAGTGCTTGTCTCAAAAATACTGGTGTAAATGGAGAATATTTGCAACGAAGAAGAGGAAGAAGAGGGAGCTCAAGGACACCCCCAGGAGATGGGAGGAGCTCACAGCCCAGCTGTGTGGATGACAAGGTAAAGGTACTAGGAGGCTAAGTGACTAGTGTGAAGTTTCAGAGCATTTGAACTTAGTTTGGAGAAGTGAGATTTGAGAGGGCATGGCTAGATGGTGAGATTACTAAGGCATTATAAACACCAAATCACTAGCCAATTTCTTAGAGTTTCGGTAATCCTGAAAAGTCACGGTAAGAAAGCTTTTTTGTGTATCATATTTAAACAAATTAAAAGCCTTTTATTCTAGAATGGGAATGTAAACATAATTTCATTCTGATTATGAAAGTGTGAAGATTTGCTATTATTTTTTTAAATCAGCCAAACAGAAATGTGTGGAGTAGAATGAAACCTCAGTGGAATTGTTACCCCCCTTCCAGTAGAATCACTGTGAAACCACTGGTGCATGTACCAGTCCATGGCTCCTTTTCAAAGGAGCCTCTGGTAAACTCTTTATAAAACAAGAATCTTTTCTAATGGACCTAATTATCTTTTCATTCCCCCAGTTTATCTGGTCTGTAAATTTAGATTTTATTAAATTTCATCATCTGGAGGAGGTACACCTAAAACCTGGTGACCTTCCAGAATGTATGTGAATGTTCTCTCCTGCACCTGCACTGTTTTCATGATTCTAGTCGGTTGTCTGGAAATCACATTGTCCTTTTGTGAAGATAAAAGTACATAATTGTGTGTTTATTCAGTGCTACTGTTAAGGGGAAATGGGAAAGTTGCATTGTGGTCTAATTTTTAATTCTTCTTTTTCCTTCCTTGAGCATTATTCTGTTTTGGTTTGTTTTGAGGTAGGCAATTCTGTGAAATCTCAAAAAACGATATGTTGTTTTGAGATAAGTTTTTTGGAAAAAGCCTTTTAATTTATTCCTGGGCCTTTTTAAAAAAAAATTCTTTTTCAGCCATACAGTTGGTGGTTTGTTAGGCTCTGAGGTAATAATATGTTTGCTTGGTTGGGAGAAGGCCAAACCTCTGTTAATTTTTTTGTTTCCCTGAGATTGACCTGCAAAATGTTAGGGTTTCTTTTGTGTTTTTGATAAAGTATCTTTGGAAATTACGGGATAGAGGTTACACAAACTCTCAACAAAGCGTGCCTCACCTTTTCTTCTCTATTCCCTGAAATGAAAAGCAATACTGCCTTTCCTCCATGCTTTATTCCTAAGTCTGCCTTGCCCAGCGTCTACACATTTTAATACTGCCTGATTTTTGGCTGTTGCTTTTTGCAGGTTCGTGAACAGCATTTCTGATAGGATGTTTGGTGCTGGAGACCAAGAACCAGTTAGCTGAATTATTATCCCTGTCATTTAGGATTGCTCTGAGTCTCCAGGAAGGTCCATCCTAGCGCCAGCCCAGGTGGAGGCACTCTTGGAAGCCAATTTCAAGAACTTTTATCACAGGTGTAAAAGACTCTAGACCTACAAAGATGCTGAAACAGATACTATCAGAGATGTACATAGATCCTGATCTGCTGGCAGAGCTCAGCGAAGAACAGAAACAGATCCTGTTCTTCAAGATGAGGGAGGAACAGATCCGGCGATGGAAAGAAAGAGAAGCAGCAATGGAAAAAAAGGAGTCCTTGCCAGTGAAATCCAGGCCAAAGAAAGGTAAACTTAGCTCTATCTCCTCCGTGAATGTGTTAGGAGAATGCCCCTCGGCTTGTTTTAACCTTTCACACTAGTCAGACGCAAGCCAAGCCGGGTGCAAGTTCCAGTTTGGTAGATGGACTCTAAATGTTATTGAAATTCTAGTAGTGCAATTTATCAACTTGAAGTCGACACTGAGACGCGCACACCCACACACATGCGCGTGCAGAACAGTTACCCTAGAGTTGTGTAAGCAGATCTCTTACTTGAAATTTGGCTGACTTTGAGCTGAAGTAACAAGTCACCTGTGGAGTTTGGTGTGAGGAGTATTAAGGAAGGTGTCTATCCTCACGGTCACAGATGCCTAGTTTAGTGACCTTTACCTTTTACTATTTTTTATTAAAATCCTTTTTCAGTTAAGCCTTAATAATAATATGGATATAAATATGAGTAGCTTATTTATTATTATTATCAATAGCAGCTATTTATTAGTAGCTGGTCGGTTCTACTTACCAACATACAAAGTCCTTGTATCGGCAATTCTGTTTGTGTTTCTTAGACTTCAAGAAATTTTTCTTTGAGTTATCTTTTTTAGGGAAGTTCCCTCCTAAAATACAAATATGCTGCAAACCAAAAAGTCATAATACTCAGTTTTTAGTGTGAGTTAATTTTTCAGATATATTTCTTCTTGACCCAAGGAACCCCTTAGTTGTTTGAGACTGTGAGGGAGGAATTCTTTGTACATCAAGACTTGAAGTATATGTACACAGTCACATAGTCACAGAAAAGTACACATTAACCACTTCTGCCCTTTCTCCAACTCTTCCCACCCCCCACCGTCAAATTTGGTCATGGATGAATACTTAAGTTGTTAAAAAAAGCACACAAACAGAAATTAAAGGTCACTTACACAGGCATTCAAGACCAATTTTACCTTGTTTTTTAAAATTAAGCTAAGGAAAATAAAATTAATAAAACTATTAGGAGTTTCAAAGATTGAGAAAACGAATCTCATTTGCATGCTGATATATACACAGACTCAAAAAGGAAGTCAGTTTAGTGACCTTTACCTGTTTTTTTATTAAAACTGTTTTCCAATTAAGCCTTAACAATAATATGGATATAAATATGAGTAGCTCATTTATTATTATTATCAATATCTGCTATTTGTTCAATACCTGTTTTGTCAGATACAGTGCAAAGCACTTTTACACACACTATGTCTCATCTTCACAAAACTTCTGCAAAGTTGGTATTAACTGTCCCATTTTATAGATGAAGAAGCTAATAGATACAAGGTCACATCTCCAGTAAGTACCCAGATCTGTTGGATTTCATAATACTGTACACTATCCAAAATAGAATTTTTTCTTCAAAAAGTAACTTGTCCACACTGAAGCATAACCCTTCTAATGTTCTGAACTGGTTTATTCCTCTCTCTGCATTATTTAATCAGAGCTTTTTAGCTTTAACTGGCCTCTTTGGGCATCATGTTCACTGTGGACAGGACATAATGATGTGATGGGTGACTTTGGGGATGGGTGAGAGCTGAAGGGTTCTTGCCCTTTGAGTTAATGGCCCAGACACTTTGTAAGACTTTAGACTTTAGGCTTCTTATATTTGCTGAATTGATCCCCTTATGATGACTTAAGACAATTTCAGTTTCTTTGCTTAAATTCTTCCTTTGCAGAGTTTTGAGTCTGTCTCTCAGAAAACCCATATTACTTTATTAGTTAAATGATCATGAAAAAGTATATTAATATACACAATGAAAGTTCTATCTGTATTTCATGTGAAAAGTTTATTACTCCCTTAAATTTAACACTTAGAAAAACATATTGCACTAAGCTAGTTCTTCTCTCTACAGAAAAGGAAGATTTTTGAGGTTCTTTCCCTGCTTCTCTTAAAAAGACACTTCTCTGTGATTCATCTTGTTCTGTCTCTGAAGAAAAAGCCACAGATGGTATAGGCAACGTTATCATGGCAAGTGCTCCCCAGAAGTGTATTTGGGCTGCAAACCTACTAGCCCCTGGCCATTGTTCTTGAAACACCTCCTTGTGTGCTCTGCTCCTTTCCTGCTTGTGCTCCCTGCCTCCCTTCCCCGGCCCCTGCTTGGTTTGTACTAGGCTGACTTATATGCTTCTTTTTAACAGTACTTAGACAGGCTGAAGCTTTGGAGATTGTCCTTTGCTTGGCTCTTTAAATTTCTCTTTGAGTTTGTTTGGTTTGTTTTGTTAACTCATTTGTTACCCTAATAAATTTAACTTTAAAAATTTAAATAAATATATTTTATGCCCACCTCCCATTCCTTTACATCATTCTAGCTCACCACTCAACAGTGCTTTCATTGTCATCTGGTCATTTTTATCTCTATACTGTCCACTGTGGTGAGTTTTCAAAGAGCATCACGAAAATGTTTGATATTGTGCATCCCAGGTACTTGCCCATCTTTTAGTAATCTTAAAGCAAAAATAGGAGGAGCTGAAAAACAATTGGAAGTATGGATTTAATTCAGTAATAGATCAGAAAATTATTTCAGAATGTGGTTGGAAAATGCGACGGGGAGAATTATGGCCTTCCTCTGCCTGCTGGGGTGTAACTAGGGGTCTAGAGCTGTGCTGTCCAGTGTTACCACTGGCCACATGCGGCTGTTGAACCTGTGAAATGAGACTAGTCTGGATTGAAGTGTGCTGGAAGTATAAATTACCAAATTTCAAAGACCTGCTAGGGAGAAAGTAGTGTAAAATATCACATTAATAATTTTATATTCATCATATATTGACATGATAATATTTTGGATATCTTGGGTAAAATAAAATATATCAAAATTAATTTTACCTGTTTTTTTTTTTTTAATTTTGAGTTAGGGCTACTAGAAAGTATGTAATCACAGCTGTAACTCACATTTGGACAGCTCTGCTCTAGACTATGAAATCAGACATAGAGACATGAGCAATGTCACACTGTGATATAAGACTGGGATAAGCCTGGCCATTTCTCTGTCAAGGCCATGTGTCACCCCACTGTATGGGATATCAGTAGACTGTAAAGTGCTGTCTAGTTAGAGGCTTTACATGAGGGATGAGGTGTGTATGTGAATCTCTGAGCCGTGGTTCTTTGTGCTGTGGTGCCGAGCAGGATTAACCTCCTATTCTAAAAAAGTTGGTTTTAGATGAAATTCTCAAGAATCCTTGAGAAAGCAAACATAAAGAGAACTCCAATATTCAAACATGATTCAAGGGCTGGAAGAAAAACTTATAATTAAATGGAAGTGTTACAAAAAGACCC
The DNA here is from genome assembly GCA_030015415.1 of Cynopterus sphinx. NCBI lineage: Eukaryota > Metazoa > Chordata > Mammalia > Chiroptera > Pteropodidae > Cynopterus > Cynopterus sphinx. Next base: position 47,617,872 of record CM057381.1, read on the forward strand.
TTTTCTCAGTGTCCTCTGACTAAACAGTGTATGTGATTTTGAGGTGAAGTAGACAGAAAATCCAGATTGTTGGGTAGCAGTAAATATTGATAAGTGGTACCTGCTCCATGAATCCTTTAAGTTTATACCTGTATGTTAAGAAAAAACTTTGGGGACAGAAATGTGTTTCTATGCATATCAGTTTTCGACTCTTAACAGACCGAAGCATTTCTCCTCTCCTTGTCAATGCTTTCTTTACATACTCTCTGCGCATCCTTCCATCCGTCATTCCCCTGGCCTGGTCCCTGGAGCCTTTTCTCTGTCCCCTTCCAACAGCCCAGGTGTGAAACCTGTGTTTCCCCCATTTAAAGAAATCTTTCAACCTTCTGTGCTCCTGAGCTGCTTTCTCCCACAGGCCTGGGTGCAGTACCGGGCGCAGTACCTGGAGCAGAGCAGACGCTCAGTAAATGTTGAACAAATGACGGAATTCTCCTTTTTTTCCTCATACTAAACTTCTCCAGAGCACACACGTACAGCCTCCACGTCTTACCATCCTTTCCGTCCCGATTCTGTAGCCTTCCCCCACTTGTCTCCCCCAGATTTACTCTCTCCAAGGTCAGAGACTGCAGAAGATCTTCCTCATCTCGGTGGCGTGCACCTTTGTTCTCTCCCTTCTCTCGTGGCTGCATGGCAGTGCATCCTCCCTATCTCCTTCTATGTTAATTAGTTATTTAGAAATCAGTCCTCTTTTTTTTTCTTTTGAATCAAGACTCCCTTTTTCCTTCCTTTTCATCTGCCTCCTGAATGGAGCAAATGCTTTTCCAACGTTCTCTACTAGACTTTGTTCTCTGTGAATTCTTCTGTGCCAATGGCTCCAACAATGACTTCCATAAAGTGATTCCCAAATTCCATGGTCAATGTCGACCTCACTTCAAAACTCTGGTTCCATATTTCAGATATTTACTGAAATTGTCTTTGTGTCAGGCATCAAAACCACTTCTGTTCTCTGTCTAAATCCCATATCCATCCTCCAAAACTCAACACAAAGAACTTTTCTTCTTATTTCTTCTTGTCCTTCCAAAGCAATTTCTCCATCCTCTGAATCTTCCCGAGACTTAAAATCTAAGGTGACTATAAAGTATGTCCCTCTGGCCCTCCACACTGGTTAGTTCTCCTTCTTAAGCATTCCCGCAGCACCGTTTAACACTTCCCGCCTTTTCAAGTGTATTACTTTTATGATCAATTCATTGTTCAATGTCTGCCTCCTCCAGCTGGAATGTAAGTTCCCTGGAGGCAGGGGCTGGTCTGTCCTATTCATAAGTGTTTACTTGCACCTACCTCATAATAGATACCCAATAAAATTAATTAAACTAGTAATTCGATGCCTCACTCTTTCTCCCACAGACTGTAGGTGACTTGTAGGAGAATAGCCACGTCTCTTTTATTTCTGTATCCCATGCAGCATCTAGCTCTTAGAGTTATAAACTCAGTAAGTGTTTATGGAATGACAAAACAGGGGCCTTAATAGGTTTTCCTCATTGGTCTGAAGCTGAGGGTATCAGAGCTCCCCCTCATTTTACTACAGTTTTACTACAATGACTTCCTCTCCCTCCCCTGAGGTTTTAGGCCATTGCGTTCCACTGGAAGCCTGCTTTCAGGCTTCACTTAAGATCTCCTGAAGGTGTGAAGTACTCAGAACGGAGACTGTGGTCAGTGCCACTCTGTCAAGAGCCCCTTTTTTGGCCTCTGCTAAATCTGGCTTCTTGTGTCGAATCCCCTTTCTTGCCCCCGAACACGATTTGTCTTCATCGTCCTCTCCCCACCCTTCTCCTTTTAAAACATCAAGACTCTGGTCCTCTCCTTTGGTTCTCTTCTCTACACTTGGTTTCTAAGCACCCTCCTCTGTTCAGAGGCAGCTCTGGATTTCTCTCCCCCACCCTCTTCTGCCTGCCGCTGCTACCTGTAGGCTGTGGGGCTGGAATCCATGGGTTCCCCAGCCGCCTCCCCTGGCACTCTGCCAGTCTCCTCTCTAGGCATCTTCCTCCTGCTGTCCAAAATATTGGTATAGAGTTACCTAGGTGAAGGTTTAGAGAGGAGCATAATAAAAAACATTATTAGTTGCCCTGAGAGAGTGTAATAAAAGGAGTTTTATGAGGCATGATAGCTTTCTAAAGTTAATGAGCTGTTTGGCGTTTCCTCGCACTGAGCAGGAGCTGTCCAGGGCCCATCCCCAGGAGGGCACACTTGGGGTGGATCTCCCTTCCCTCCCTGGGTGCCACTTCCCCTGTCTCTCCACTTGTGAAACAGCGTGAGGCCAGCTTTCTTCTGAATGATACTTGACTCCTCTTATAGTGAAGACTGTAATTATAACCCCCCCAAGCCCAACCTGTATCTTATTAGAACTTTATTATCCTGCAGAAAGTATCCACTGCACTAAGAGTGGAAAGTGCCAAAATAAAGAACAAATCTTGACTTTGAGCAGCCTGCTTTTTTAACATACCCTCAGGCAACAGTAGGCAGTAGGATGTAAGTCAAAAATTCATGGGACAGAAGACACTTTAATTGGAAACCTTCTTCTGATTAATGTAAGAAGACAAGACACAATCCCTGTGTGGATTTCTCACCTGTAAGCATGACCTAGCCTGTGTCCCAGTCAGGTGCCCTTTCCCCATGCTCAACACCACTTGCTGCTGCAGGGTCCTCAGGGCCCAGGAATCTTGACCAGAACCAATGGTGGGCCATAATGGCACTGGGTAAGTCCACTCTGGGTCCTTTAGATCTTGGGACTGCACCTCTTGGCCTCCCCCAGGTATGTTCCATCTTCACCAGGTTTGGGGGAGCATGACCTGTGTGGCTGTAAGGGAACTGGAATGTAATACAACCCATGCTGACCAGTTGTCAACAAGGGTTATTTAAGTAGTTTCACCAAGTATCACACTACCAGTGGTATTATCTTCTCACAAGCTGGTGTGAATCTCTGAGCAGCCTATAAATAAACAATAGGAGAGTGATGATAGCAGTTAACCTCTCTTCAACTCCTGTTATGTGGCAGGCACTAGGGTAAGTACCTGGCATATCTAGATGCCTCCTCCCCAGGCTCAGAGAAATTAAATAATTTGTCTAAGTCACACAGCTATTAAGTGAAAGCTGTATGATTTAGACTAAAGTCAGTCTAACAACTCAAAAATGCATTCTTTTTACCCAGCAATAAAGCCTATAAAGAGAGTGGAAACACCAAACCCTGGAGTGCTGTGTAATTCTGGCGTATGGAGAGATGCTTAGACTTTAGAGGCCCTGGTATCTGGTGCTAGCTCTGTTACCTTAGAAATGATGGAAACAATGCATGCTTCCTCCCCATCTTGCCTTCTTCATTTATAAAATGAGCACATTCAAAAAACTTATTCATCATATTTTAAAACAAACTTACTGCAGCCGCTGCCCACCGCCACCACTTCCATTGCTCCCTGGGAAGGCTGCTTCTTCCTGAGCAGGTTGGAAGTGCTTTGCCTCATCTCATTTTTTCCCCCCTGAAGTCCCTAAATACTTTAATGATGGGAAAGATAATAACCCCTGACTAAAGATATTTGTTCAGTCCAAATTTTTTTTTGCTTGCAGAGAACAGCAAATCTGTTCATTGGAAGCTGGGAGCTGATAAAGAAGTTTGGGTCTGGGTGATGGGCGAACACCATCTAGATAAACCCTATGACGTGCTCTGCAATGAGATTGTTGCTGAAAGAGCCCAGCTAAAAGCAGAGCAGGAAGCAGAAGAGCTCAGGTATGAGATCTGCAAACCAAAGAGAGACGATGCGAAGCTACTTCTTGCTCACAGTTTCTGGCGGAAGAGTAGTATGGGATTTTAGAGTCTCAAAAGTCGCTTAGATTTCTTCAGAAAGTTTCTTTAGACTCTTGGCAATTCTCTTTTTCCCCCACAATGCTTTCAAATCAGCTGTTTTGTTTCCCCACTTTTCACTCCCGTTTTGATCTGGATGTGGTTTCCCAAGTGATCACTGGCTTCACTAGAATCATGCTAGAGCAATCAATACAGGCTGACCCAGATGAGCATCAGAAATATAAGTGAGAAATGCAGTGACTATTCGAGCTTCAGGCCTCCAAAGAAGATTGCTTAGATGTGGACAGCTGAGTGAGCAGGCCCTGTAGGTGCTTCCACCATGCTAGGCACTGGGAATTAAAAGATGAACAAGGAGCTTCCAATTTAGGGGTAGAAACAAGCAGACACACAGCTACCTGCAGCCATGACAGGCTGTGATATGTGCTATAATTAAGTTGTAAACAGAGAACTAACTGAGCTTATCATTCTGATGCACAAAAGAGGTTAAATCTGAATTGGACCTTGAAAGAGAAGGAGAGTTTTCCAGCTGCAGAATGTCAGGAAGGAGATTGCTGGCAGAGGGCATAATCAAGACTCCTAGACTTGTATCTATGTGGTTCTTTGGTTATGATGAGTCCTGAGCATCTGGGGTATATATGGGGAAGTAGTTGTAGATGGTGACCATGCTCTAAAGTGCCTTGAAGGCCAGATTTAGGAGTTTAGACCTCGTTCTGTGGACAGTGAAGAGGTTTTGAATAAGTAAGTGATGTGATCACTGAAGATATAGGAAGGTGACTTGGGTGGTAGCAGTGAGGCAGTTAATGGAGCCTCTCAGCTGAGTCCCCAGGGTGGCCCCCATGAAGCCTGCTCTCCCTGCAGTATAGATTTATCTATCTGAGGTGGTAAAATAAGAACATACACATGGACTTTAATTTAGTTCCCAAGGGCTGGCAAAGCTGGCCACCAACTCCTGTAACTTTAAAACTATAAATGGGCATTCGGCTGCTGGTCCTAGGAAAGCAACATGCTTCAGCAGTCTAGCTGCTGAACCAGGAGTTGGGCAGACCTGGATTCAAATCCTGCCTGTGCCACTATGTGGCCTTTGGTTATATGGTTATTACATAATTTGTAATTATTAAATATTATATATAGTTGTATATAATATTTAATAATTATTTTGAGCTTATAATAAAGTAAGGACAATAATGACTTTATAATAGGATTGTTATGCATATTAAATTAATGTCTTTAGAATACCTAGCAAAGGGCTTGCCATATCATAAGCACTCAGTAAATGGTATCTATTACTGTTTTTCACATAATTGGAATGTAGACATCTGCTTTGGGAAAGCTGTCCATGTTGAATAATTATTAAGCTTTTAATAATTCCATATTTGTTTCTTTTCAGCAAAACTCAGTCCAAGGAATTCACTAATAGCCTGGCCACAAAATCACACTACTACGATCCACGAGCACCAGATACCTGGGAGTCTCAGAACACCTGTAAGAAGGCAGCAGAAGGGGAGGAATCCAGGCCCGGCTCTATACCAGCACTGCCCCTTAAAGAAGAGAAGAGTCCAGTGAGTCTTTCCTATCTGTAAATGTGCAGAATTTCATCACTGGGGAAGATAAAAGATATTAGGGACACTGAGGTGAATGTAACTGAGTATCAGGACTTAAAACTGGCTTTTCTGGAAAAATTTCTTTCAAATTAAAGGCCCTGATGTTCATTTCTTTTGGAGGGGGATTTGGCTATCCTGCTACTTTCCAACATTTGGCTATCCTGCTACTTTCCAAAAAAAAAAAAAAAAAAAGCATTTAAAAGACCTTTTTTCCTTGGGACTGAAGGTGCCAAGAAAGAACTTAGTAATAAGATTTTGTATTTGAAGATACATTCAAGGTTCATTTTCCCCTGTTACATGGCTGTTATAACAGGGGTCCCCAACTTTTCTGTGAAGGGCTAGATAGTAAACACTTGAGGCTTTGTGGACCATGTGGTCTCTTGTCACCACCATGCACAAATGGATGGGCATGGATGTGTTCTAATAAAATTTATTTACCCAGACAGGCTGAGAGCCAGATTCAGCCCACAGGCTGTAGTTTGCTGACCCCTGGCCAGTAACTCTGGCCCATTTCTGATACTGTTTTTTGTTGAGTCTTCCCCTTTTTGTTGAGGACAAATATCAGTGTCTCTTTGGCTTCCTAGATGCTGCCTGTGATTGTGGAGCCAGCTAGTTCCTCACACAACAGAATGTTATAGTTGGAACTGATAGGATTTCTCTTATGTTCCAGGTGGTTTAAAAAACTCAAACATAAATTGCTGCTTGGATTATAGCTTGGAGGAACAATAATACTCTACTATCATGAAATACCTTCTTCTGCCAGAAATTTCATTACACTGAGGATTAACAAGGGATTTGCAGTTATTTGACTTCTGGTCAGGTCCCCAGCTCTCCAACACTGGTCGCATGTCCTCTTGATTTCTTTGAGGCTGTCATATCTGTTCTGCCTATTTCATGGGCTTAGCACATGGCAAAGCACACTGCTGAGTGTCTCATTTAATCTTCGCAACAATATTATAATCTAGGGATTGTTTGCCCATTTTACAGGTGAGGAAACTGAGACTCACTATGGTTACTCCATCTGCCTAAGGTCTTATAGTTGATAAAAGGGCTAAAGAAGTACAAATTAGTAGTTTATACATGGTCATGGGGATGGGGAGCACGGCATAGGGAATGCAGTTTGTGTTAATATGTTGGCTAAATGAAGGGCCAGGGGAGAGAGTAAGCAATTGGGGGGATCGTTTTATGAACTGTATAGTTATCTAAGCAAAGTACTGTATACTTAAAACTAAGTTAGATAAATAAATTTAAAAAGAAAAAGAGAAAAAGAATGAACCAGGATTCAAACCTGCAGGAATCCTTCCTAGGTCACTCCTTAACTATTGTACTTGATCGTCTTATTAATATGAGGAATGTTAAGAAGCTCTATAAAAAGCTATAAATATGAGGCTCAAAATATTTAGGGGTATGAAAATCTAAAATTTGGTTTACGTCCCAGGGTCAGCCTGGATACTTTCCTCACATCTGTAGTAAAGCACCAGGCTTTCCCAGACCTGCTTTGCACTCAGCATTTTTAATACCATACTCTCCCCGAAGAGCTAGCCCCCTTTCAACACCCCTAAAGTGAAGAACAATAGCAACAACAAAACACCTCCATTAAGGCATTAAGTATGCATGCTTATCTTTGTGTTTGAATTACAATATTTCCCTAGAAAAAAAATTTCGTAAGATAAAAGATTACAATAGAAATTAAAATACATATCGTGGTTATTCTTTTTCCTATATCAGAAAGTTATTGAGAAAGTGACACTCTTCCATTCCTTAGACAGTTGCTAAACTGTCGTATGGAAAGAGATTGGGGCAGGAGGTAAGGAAACATGTAAGTACAGGAATATGAAAAAAAAAGAGGTAGAAGTTTTTCCACTTCTGCTTTTTCAGCTTTCCCTGAGTCAGAATATATGTGCGTGTGTTTTTCAGCTTTTCCTGAATCAGAATATATACACACACACACGTATGTATAGTGTGTATATATAGTGTATATATATGGTGTATATATACCCCCCCACACACACACACACATACACAGTGAGGAGAAGATCCCAAGATTGATTTACTCATTGTCCAGCCATTGTGATTATAATGTAGGAGCAACAACAGAATCACTGCTCATGAGCTTTATAGTTGAAGAAGCGTGGAGAGACTTCACGTAATATGTAATTTCAAACGATAGTAAGTGCTCTGAGGAACGGGATTTGTTTCCATGCACCCCAACACAGTGGAACTTGAGCAATACCAGGGAGTGCAGGATGGCTTTGCGGGGGACGTGGCAATGGAGATGACAACAGAGGATACTGGGACTGGAGGTTCCAGCAGACAGACAGCAGGCAAAGTCTATATAGCTGGGCGGAACAGGGGCTTTGGAGAAACCAAAGAATCCCATTTGACTGGAGTGTCGAAGGGAAGGAGGAGAGCTTATGATTGAGTGAGGGGTGGTCAAGGCCAGACAGGACAGGGTCTTGGAAAAGACTTGAGTTTTGACACTTTTTTCAAGAATAATTAGAAATTGTCATTGACTTTTGAGCAATGAGTTGACCTGACCAAATTTATACTTTGATCATTTGTGGATCAGAGTGAGAGCAAGGTTTAGCATGACCCAAGTTTCCAAGCTTGGATGCCTGTGTGAATGAGGGTATCATCAGCATAAATAGGAATGTCTGGAGGAGGACTTGATTTTAAAGGAGAAGGTGAGTGTAGTTAGAGACATCAAGGATTTCCCATGCTACTCAAGGTGGTAGTGCTAGAAAGAAAGAAGTTGATTTTAAATATAATAATAAAATACTTGCAAATTGACTTAGAGTTTCACAAAGCTTTTTCTCATAAAGCCATTTCATTTCACAATACTCCTGTAAGATCATGCAAGTAGTATTTCTTTTGGACAGATAAAGAAACTAATGCTCAGATAGATTAAATGATTTGCCTCAAAATCAAAGAAAGCCCTTATTTTTGTAAATCTACTTTAATTTCCACTCTCATCAGATCTTTGCTATATTTAAATCAGAATTCATCATCTTCCCTAGATCTGCTCCTTTAGACAAAAACTCTGGTGAGAAACCGAAACTAGAGCTTTGGGAGTCATCCAAAATGCCTTTCCAAAATGCAGTTCAGGTTTGTACAGTAAAGATTCCCATGTTTCAGCCATAATTTATTTTAACTATAAAATCTAGAAGGATATTGTCATTTCTTTAAAATGTCATTGTCTACCTAACGCTTAAAATTTATCATAAAAAAGTTATCAAGCAGTTTTTATTGATGTTAGTGACCATGATGCTTATCTGAATAACCATGGAAGGATCTAAAGAACAATCAGTCTTCCAGAACAATAAACAGTGTTCAAGGAAAGTCAGCTATAGATTTACTAAAGAAAAATGGTCTTGTTATATTTGTAATAAATTTCCACATGATAAATCATGACCAGAAAATGTGCCCCAGTTAAAAATTCAACCCAAATATTAATCAGCACTGTAGAAGCTCTTGTGTGGGAGCCAGTTGCTTAGAGGAAGTAGTGTTGCTGGTTAATAGTAACTCTGAAGCAGAAGAGAAGACTGGACTTTTCCTGGTTTGGAGCAGTAGACTGTAATCAGTTGCTATAAATACTGAGCCCCATGTTAGTTCAAGTCAGGTTTTCCTCTTAATAGAAGTATGTATTTTCAGAGCTTTTTGGATTTCAGAATTGTTAATAAGGGACTGTGGACCTGTAGTAGGTTGTGAGCTGTGCTAATATAATGAGAGCAAGTATGGTGAATGTCGGCAGAAGAACCAGGTTTTCATTCTGACTCGATCTCTGTTGGATTTCCTTTTCCTTATCTATAAAATGAGAGACTTTTAAACAGAGCATGAGTACAATGACTTCCCCCGTCTACATGTAGGGTAGACATCACTAATCAGTTGCGGACTTCTCCCTGCTGAGTGGGGCTTGCCCTCACATACTTGTCCACAGACTGCCCCAGGCAGCCATACTCGGTCATAGAAGTTAGTGGTAGAGATAGAATCTGTTTGCTGATCATAAATTTCCTTCCAGCTCTAAACATTTGTGATCCTGAACACCACCCATGCCTTCATGACCTGAAGTCAGATATTTTCTCACATCACTACAGCTGTCAAGGAGGCTTTCCATACAGTTTTGATGGATAAGCCACACCATAAAGTCTGGACTTTTCGTGTTCAAATAGGAGTTAGACAAGAGTGTGAGGTCCAAGCCCAGTAGTACAGAGCCAAGGTTAACCAAATCTCATTTTTGGAAATAAGGCACAAATATGTCTTCTCAGTCAACTGGCAATCCTGTCCTGAGCTTTTCACCACAGCCCTACTCCACCGCCAGACTCAAAACTGTATCTCTCCGCCCACCTGGGACATAGCTAGTCTCACATATTAAAAATTAAAAAGCTGCCCCCTTCCCTCCATGGAAGCAGAACACTAAAAAGCCCAATCTACAGGTTTGCACTGGGTTATTTTATACCAGTGTAACCACGATTTATCTTATATCTTCATTAGCTGACGGACGGCTCCATCCAAGGTGATCTCTTCTAGAACAATGAAAGATTATCTCCAGTTCTAAAGGTTAAGAATTTCTGCTTCACTCTTAGAGCCACAAGAAGCAAAACTGGGGGTTTTGAGAAGAGTTGTTTGACCCCTGCTTCAGAGTTTAGAAAACATGGGGTCCAGTCTCAGAGCTTCTTTTACACATTCATGGTAATCTTCACAAAACATTTTAAAGAATATATTTGTTTATTTAAAGTTTCATTTTCACAAAAAGTTGTCCAAAAGGAAGACTGCCCGATTAAATATGAGATGCCTTGAAATCAGACTGCTGGCACAGTAGATGGCCTCTAGTCTAGGAATGGAGATTTTCATTGGTAGAGCCAGCTCTGTGACGGGGCCATATCCTGGAAGGAATTTATTCCTTCTGTAAAATGAGGATTGAATTAGCAATATTGTTTCTTTACAAAGGAAGCTGAGGTAATTTATAAATTATCTCATCTGAAGATGCTTACCCAGTATTATCTGATAAAAGCAGCAAGATTTTCTTCCCGAATCCCTTATAAGATGCTGTTTTTATCATGAGCCTAGCCTTGGTGCTTTTCATTTTTCGGATGAATAGTTGAAAGCAAAGGGAGGCTGGGTGGTTTGTGAAGGCTGAAGAAGCTGAAATAATGCCTAGATTAGAGCTGAATGTGTGGTTTTTATTCTGAAAAGCTATTGTTCTCTACAATATACCTGCCCTGTCCTTATTTCTGGCAGTGGCAATAGCACTTGGGAGATTCAAAAATGATGCTCTGCTTAATATTCAGTAAGAGCATTGTGGTTCTCAGTGGATCACAACGAACACGGTGTTGCTGGGGGTCTGTCACTGAATAGGAGGTGATGGTATATATCAGGAGTTAGCTGCCACTCAGCCAGATTCTTCAGACATGCAGGTTGGGAAGTAGATGCCATTCCCAGGCACCAAGTCTGATGGGAAGTTAACAGGAGCCAGAGAAAAAGGCAGGCGATGTGCTGTGTGAGCAGACTCACACCCCACTCCCCGGGGAGTTGGGGTGAGAGCTTGGAGTACCCCCTGGCTAATTGGAGACCCTTAGGGACCCCCAGGGTCGACAGCTCTATGAATGCAGCCAGTGTCTTTCCCCCTCTCCTGCAACAGAATTTGGGAGAGAACAGAACAGTTCTGAGTGTGGTTGGGAGAATGGCAGAGAATGCTAATTCAAAGATAAACCCCTTTGGGTTTCTCTGTTAAAAGTAATTTGTAGGCTGGGAACTCGTTAATCAGCAGACCCACTGTCCTTGCCCCAAAGGGGACCTTGACTAAAACTATCTGCTCACTTTTAGATTTTATCCCTAGAGAATGACTCACTATTTTTACAGAAACGGCCTTCAGAGTGGACCACACTACAAAACAGGAGATTTGAAAAAATCATAACACAAACAACTAGGATTCAAAACATTCCAAAAAAAAAGAGAGAGAGACCTTGAAGCTAAGAGACTAAAAAGCCTTGAGCAAGATTCTTCTCCTTCATGTTAGAGTTAGGACCTCCCTCTTGCCTCTCCATCCGTACACACACACACACACACACACACACACACACACACACTTCTCACACTGCCACAGGGCTCTGATTCTAGCTCATAAATCTGCCATTTCACTATAACAACTATTAACAAAAACTCACCACTAAAATGTACATTTTGATTGTAAACTGGATGTTGAAACCACGGTGGTCTCTTTTTAAGTGTTATTCTAACTCATAGCATTATGTTCCCAGTAGTAGACAGCAGTGAGGAGCAACCTGCCAAATGATTTTCAGACGTAATAACAGACTTCCTTCTTTCATACATTCCTTCCAAACCAAAGTTAAACTTACTGTCTACTCAAAAACCAACAGTTCTCTACAACCAGAGTTTGGTGGTTTGCCTTTATAAAGGAGAGATTCAGAAACAAGACTCTAAGATCAGAGCACTTCTTTAAAAGAATAGAAAGTAATATGCTGAATTGTGTTTTTAGACCCTAATTCATCTTCAGGTGCTCCTGCATAGCACCCAAAGTTTGGGGTTTAATGTAGCTTGGACTTTCTTTAAAGGGTGACAAGTAGTATTTGAGCAAAACTCCTTAGGTGATTTAATCAGAAGTGAGTACTAAAGCTTGGCTAGTAGGCAGGGTGGAGAAGCCTGCACCGCACCTCAGAGTAGAGGCCCTGTGTCTGCTTGGTAGAAGCATCTTGGGTTAGGCTGGCTCTGGTTGAAGACAGCCGTATTGCCAATCTCAGAAAGGGAGTCGAGTTCACACTTACAATAAGGAATCCCACTGCAAACAGACAGGAAATATGTCTCTGAAATGCAAGCTAGAAGGTGGAGGATTGAGTTGGATATAAAGGAAAAAGAGATAATTCCAAACCAGTAACTATTTCCCTTGTGTATTCATGCAAGAAGTATTTCAATATTATTTTTGTGAGAGATGAAATATTTGGCATACCAGGTAAAAACAGATGAATTAATTGTTCTCATTTTATTAATTCAACGGGTAGAGCCATAATCAGAGAATTACATAATTACCCATGCAGTTCTGTGTGACTGTAATAGAATTTCATGATAGTTTGTGGAATAAAATTTTATATAAGATAGATTCAAAAGCCCTGGGTCTTAAAAAGCCATTTAAGCAGTTGTGTTTTTAAAAACAACATGTTATATAAAAAGCTTAATATACAATAAATTATAAAAGAGTAAAACATTACTATACTAGTCTTTGAGAGTTATACATTGTGAAGTTGGTAACAACTTTATTTTGTATGATTGTAAGTGATATTTGCAATAATTCACTTATCTGACTAACTGGAAGTCGTGTGCTGGGAAGAAAAATATGGAAACCCGAGTTAGGAAATGCAAGGTCAGTCATTTAACTCTCTGGGGCTCAGTTTCGTTATCTAAAAAATGGAGGTTATAATAGCTACATATCACTGGGTTGGATGTCAGAATCCGATGAAAAAATAAACAAAATTGTTTTGTAAAGCATTATATATGATGTAAATATTATTTTCTATCATTATTTATAGTTAGGTTCCTATTTTCCATTGCATCAAGACTTCCCAAATCAATCATGTTTTTAAGACTCCTTGTCTATTCTAATACTCCTTTATTACTTCATACTTATATGTTATATTTAATAATTACTTTATTTCCCTTGTTTGTCTTCTTTTTCTTTTTTCATGGGTCATATGTCAGAATGGTAAGAATGTAAGAGTAGCCTTTGTAACTCTTTCATATCTGAAATGCTTTGCCTTAACAACCCATTTACCAGTTCTGTGTTATTGCATTTTCTGAGGATGTTACTGCCCAGTTCTGCTGTTTGCACGTAGCTTTGAGGGGCTGGAGCGGGAAGGTGTGATGAAAGATGTTTATACAGCATGGCAGTTCTATGCTTTAATAGGCTCAAAATAAACTCAGACACTAACGACAATATATTATTTAAAGGTATACCGTAAAGTTATGCATCATTTTAGAGTGGTATACATTAAAGTCCGACTATCCAGTAGTCTCTGTGCATAGATTTTGCTACAAACAGTATTAGAGAAACAAGGAAAAGATTCCCTGGGGTATCCGTTGTCCTAATTCATGATTCAGTAAAATCATTTCACAGGGACTATGTTTTCAGCAGTAAAATTGATTGTCCCATTTTTCATCTTATTAGTCTATTTGGCCTTAGGAAAATATCTCCACTCTCTCTATATTATTATTCTCTGTAATTTATCAAAACACAGTTTCATTATTCTGACTATCCCATTATTTTATAAAGAAAAAGCTAAATACCTATATGTTCAAAAGCTGAATATTACAGTCATCATTCAGAAATTCCCCTTTTATTTACACTGATTGGGAATAAAATAGTCTGAGAGTATTCCAGTGACCCAGTTAGCAAAATGGGTGAGTTACAGGCCATCGATTTCCAGAGAATTTGAATTCAGTCAATCTCGATTAATATTAAGATAAAAGAATATCTCTTAATGAAAGAGAAAGTGTTTCATGAATTTATAGTGTGTTCATTCATTCACCAAATATTTATTGAGGCTTTACTAACTGCCAGTCCCTGTAAGTTTGCTGAGGCTCCGGCTATCAGCGAGTTAAGCAGACACGTTCTTTACCCTCAGGAAGTTAGTATTCTGACCATCAGTTCATTAAGAAACACTATATATTTAAGAGATTTAAAAGAACAGGATTAGTAAATACTTAACCTAGTAATTCATTTTCCAAAGTGAATGGTTGATTTTAGTCTATTTTCATATTTACTGTAAAAATCGAGTGCTAAAGCTGTTCTGTTTTTTGAATTTTTCTGGTTTATGTGGAATTAAAGATGCTTGGCATTTGTTTGATTGCATAGCCCTACTCTTACACAGAGTGAATATTAACTGAGAAGCCAGAATAAAGTGTTCTTCAAAACAGTTTTAAAAGTGTAATTAGAATAATTCTCATATGGCACATAGTCTCTGGGGGAAATATAATTTGTAATCATATAATATCAGTGTTGCTAGCAGCACCTTTTGATAACCCAATTACTTATATGGATTTGAATTGTCATACTTCTAAGTTTAATGGTAATGAAAATACATATACACATGCACTTACACATACACATACTCATACATATCTATATACACACTATCCTTCAGTCAGTGTGGATGGGGTCCACTCCCAGCTTTAGCCAGGTCTGCACTGATTAGAGAGGACCATGTTCTGTCTTGCTGTCCACAGGAAGTTGACTAGTTTCTGGTGTCATTGACTTTCAAGTTTTCTCTCTATTTTTTGGAGCTTTTCATAAATATTATGTGGTAGTTTGTATTTAATATTTTTATTAAATTGATTGGGGTAACATTGATTAATAACATATATTTCATGTGTACAACTTTGTAATCCGTATCTGTATACTCTATTGTGTGATCACCACCCCCAAGCTTGATCTCCTTCCCTCACCATGTATTTGGTCCCCTCTACCCTCTTTCTTTTCCCCCCACCCCTTTTCCTCTTATAACCATCATTCTGTTGTCTGTATCTATGAGTTTGTTTTGTCTGTTTGTTTGTTGCTTTTTGTTTTATATCCCACATATGAATAAAATTATACAATTCTTGCCCTTTTCTCTCTGACTTATTCCACTTAGCATAATACTCAAGAACCATCCATGTTGTCACAGATGGCAATATTTCATCTTTTTTATGGCTGACTTGTATTCCATTGTATATATGTACCACATCTTCTTTATCTAATCGTCTATCAAAGGACACTTAGGTTGTTTACATTTCTGGTTATTACAAATAAAGCCTATGTTCATTACAGCATTATTCACACTTTTTATTTTTAAGTAAAGCAAATCTGAAGCAGGTAAGATTGCTTTAACTCTACTCATAGAATTTCAGCAACTGCTGAAATCCCTGACATGTAGCAGATGGGAGGTGACTGTGATGGTTTGCATGTGTGAGAGTAGACATACGTTCACTTTGGAGGACCCTACAGAACGAGCAAGCTATAGACATAGAGAGGACATGCGTTTCAGTCTCTGCTACCCTATTAACTGGTCACCTTACCTCTTTGGTAAAGGGACAGTACCTGCCTTGACACCCTTATGGGGTTGATATGAAGGTCAAATGACATATTGAGCTTGAAAGTGCTTTTGTAAGCAAAAATTTTGTAGGTAGATGGATAGTTTTCTTCCCTTTCTTGTGTTACAAATTGGAATAACTAAAGATCACTGGAACACAGCATCGTATGGATGCTTCAGAGAGGGCATGGTACACTTGCCAAGAGGCCTCTTTATCCTTATTCTAGGAACACTCAGAGAGACAATAGTATTGAGGTTGTCTCCCACTTGTATTGGCGTCAAAAATAATTACCTTTGTGTCATAAATAACTACTTTTGAGGCACTAATCTAGCTTTTTTTTTTTTAATAAAGGAAATCTTTTTTGGATCACGCTATTCTCATCTGTTACATTATACTCTATGTATTTTGTGGATTTGTGGAACATGTAAGTGTACTTGAATGAATCTCTCTACATAAGTCTTGATTAAGTTCTTTATATGAGTTTAAAGCTTTGCAATAATAGCAATTTTTGGTTCACTTTGAAATTTAGTATTTTTATAAATGATTCCTAGTATGTGTCAGTAGTTTTAGAGTTTATAGTATGTTTTAAACATGTAGAAGTATTGCTCTCTGAGCTGGTTGTTAAACTAATCAATTGCTTATGCTAAAACCCTTCTACTTAAGAACCAATTTTGAGCTTCAGTATCTGAAAACAAAACCTAAAACTTTAAAGAAAGGATGTCACCCCTGACCGGTACCAGTAGATGGTGCTGACAGTTACTGTGGACCTTTAGTCTCTGGCATCACGTCCTTTTCATTGTCTTGTTCATGTGTCTGTGCTTAGTTATTGAGTTATTTTAAGACTATTAATAACCCATCATATCTGATAGGTGCAAAAGCAGTGACTATATTGAAAGTACTAGTAAGAGAAGGAATCTGATGATGATATAAACGAATTAAGATATTAAAAGGAAGTGGTGAGAAGACATGTTGTATGTATGTATAGAATGAATAGTTCAGTTGAAGGAATAATTCTAAGAATAGCTCAAAGAATATGTTTAAATGTTTACACTCATGCAAATGACAGGAATAGGCAAGTGATGGGGGGTGGGGAAAATGTTTGATGAAGTAGACAACACTTTGGAATATATGCGTTGGAGGAACAGCATCAAATGCCTGTTAGCTTGATGCTAATTCAGGAAACAACTAACAGTTTGTTCAAAAGCATGGTGGAGGTGCTACTGACAAACCCTTGGTCCAAAGCTCTGCTAGTTGCACAGGTCCAGATCCTTCTAAAACCAATAGAGAGGCTGGGAGTGCAGCTAGTGTGGTTAGAGCATTACCTACAGTACCTGAAGAGGTTACCTGCCTCCTAATTTTCAACATAGAAGAAACTGATCCTTTTTTCAAAAGAATGCCTTACAGATTTTATATTATTGAGGAAAGGGAGAGTGGGCCTGTAGTTAAAGCTTACATCCCTTGTAGTGGAAGTGTATTCAGAGACTGCAAGCCCGATCCTTTCAAAGTCATCTTGGACTTTTGAACAGACAGACTTACATGAAACCTGTTGAAACAGTTCTAACCTGTTTAAAAATAGAGGAACTGGTTTCTGTACTGTTCTGTTTTAGGTACAGAGTAGCTACATGTCCTTTTACAATATTAAAGTAAGAAAAAATAAGACAGAATGTGGCAAGTAGCAATTGTGAAACCTATAGGACTTATGACTCTGCCAAAAAATAAGCATAAGAAATATTTTACCTGCAATTCGTTTTCCTGTCATTACAATTTGACATAGTGGGATGAGCATAAACTCTGGCACAAGCCAGCTGTGTGATTCCAGTAAGCTACACAGCTCCTCTGAGATTCGCTTTCTTCATTTGAAAGTTGGGCATTATGCTCCATATCCATCAGATGTAGTGAGGAATAAAAACAATACTAACGCACTAACACAGTGCCTAGTCACAGCAGTCATTAGTTGGCATTAGCATCAATAGCATGATTAGTAAAAAAACTCAGCAGACAGCTTGGTGGGTGCCACCAGTAATTGTTGGGGCCAGTTTTATCAGCTAAGATAGATTAAACTTCTGCAGCAAATGCACCAAAAAGCCATAGTTAAAACACAACAGATATTCACCTTCTCCCTTGTAACATCCAGGATGGGTGTTCTGGTTCTGAGCAACTCAGGTCCACACAGTCATTCAGGGGCTCAGGTTTCTGGTGGCTCTGCTGTCTTTAGTAGTAGCAGGACTGCTGTCATGATTCCAGGCCATAGGAAGCAGAAGTGGCCTGGAGGTGTGCATGAGGAAGATTTTAAGGGCCTGGATAGAAGTAGCAAGTATCTGTTATCACCTGCATTGTATTGGAGGTAATGTATTCGTATGAGCATGCCTAACGGCTAGGGCAGCAGGGGAATGCAGCACACTTGCCTACCGCGAAAAGGCAAAATTGAAGTGGCCATGCTGGTTTGTTACATAGCATAGTGGTGACCCTACAGTACCCTCTGTGTTCCACGCTGAATCTTGATACCAGCTTTCTGCTAAAAACTTGTAGGTAATTTCTGACCTCTGCCAGAATTCAGGAATGAGTCCGCAGGCGCAAGGCACAAAGTCACGGCAATGTGGGTTGTGGGTGGCTATATCAGGCTATACAAGGCATGTGGCTGTCTGTCCTGGGACTTGGCCTAGACTCTGCACTCAAGCCAGAGACAGAGTGATGGGGGCCTATATAAATGACCTGGTTTTAAGAGCCACCTGCTATGCTATGCCAGCTAAGTCACAATGCCAGAGGGGATTGCATGTGGCAGGCAGGAATGACACCAGGGAATCCAGGCAGTGGATCTGGGAACCCGGCTGGCAGGAATTGCCTCTTGGGAAATCCATCTAGAGTGGCAGAAACCTGGATAGTGGGCTGAGTAAGGAGAGGAGAGGAATGTGATCAAACAGGGAAAGTAGGCAGGGCATCCAGGCACCAAACTGGTATTTCGGGCATGCCTCCAGTTCTGGATGCTGAGCAAGGTGTACGCAGTTAAATGGCAGAGACTCAGTACTTCTCTGGTCTGACGTAAAATGCGGGGGTGGAGGAGGTGTAGGTAGAGCAGATACTGAGAGAGGAAGGAGAGAATTTAGATTAAGGAGTAATGCTGACATCTAGAAGTCATCCCAGGGGTCCAGGGCCCACTGAGAGCGAGACAGATAAACTCACTTGTCATGAGTAAAGCACCAGATCCTGGCTCTAGGGCAGTAATTCACTTCTAAGCCCCACTGAGTGGGGAGGCTGAGGCTCCACCTCTCTGCTTGCCTCAGTCAGGACTGGCTCAGGAACTTGGGTGCTAGTGGTAAACTTTAGTGGTTCCAGTTGTGAGGGAAGGGACAGTACTGGAGAACGTTAAAACAAGGGAAGCATTCATAGATTGTTTTCTGAAATTGCAATGCAGCTCCAATGGTATAAAAATGTGTTTTGTTTAATTTTTAGTTACCCTCCAGTTCCTCAAGAAATATTCAACAAATGTTGGCAGAGTCTATCAATCGTATGAAGGCATATGGATTTCACCAGGTAAAAGATTTATGTTCTGTCTTCAGTGGGGTAAATGCATAGCCATTCCCACTAATGTTTCACAAATTGGTATATTAGTCTCATGCAGAAGTGAAATTGAGCAGCAGAATGTGAAATCTGTCTTTAAAGGTTTTGAACATAGCTATTCATCGTTGCCTGTTTATCTGAAATTGAAAGTCTTGAGTATCGTGGAAAGAACAGATGCCAAGACATATCCACTAGACTCACTGAAGATCTAAAACAGAGACAATATCCTGGGCTGCTGCAAATACTGAGGGAAGGCTGATTTCAGAGAGTGATAAATGAAACACTACACTTGGCAGAAACAGTGATTTCAGACTAAGTCCCCTACGTGTTCATTGTTTCTGTGAGCCTGTCCCTTGTGATGAGCAGCCTTTTGTGTCCTCCACGTCCACTGTGCCAGGGGTCCTTCGGGCACTCAGATCTCTCCCACATTCATCCAGACATGAGATTCCTCGTACAGGCTGAGTCCACTTCCTCCATCATGCTAGACTTTTATTGCACCACGCATCACTCAAAATCAGTGAGGCATAGGCTACACTTGGAAACTGTAGTAGGATTTGACTTGCAGAGAGCTGAAAAAGTAGGGTCAGACATGAGGCTGTAAAGAGAAGATTCTGAGTGACCACAGGGGGCTGTAGTGGAGGCAGGCCCCAAAGCCTGTGTTCCTGTGGACAGTGAGATCAATTCCCTGACTCTTGTGTAGAGACACGCATGAAAGGGACAGCTTGCATGTCTGAGACTTCAAGAAAATGTGATAAAGTTTTGGATCTGTAGTCCTGGTGTGTGTACTGCTGACGTAGTACATATGTACCTCTTTCTAAAATAGCAGAATAGAGTATCTAAAGGAAATTTTTCAGTAACACTGCTCAGAGTGCATTATGTAGTTTTAAATGAAGACAGGTGAAAAAGACAAAGGATCTGTGTGTCTATTCAACCAACGTGTATTGTGTTTCTCATATGTGCTAGGCACTGTTACAGGAATTGGAGACACAATGAACAAGACAGATAAAAGTCTTGCCCTCAGGAAGCTTATATTCTAGTTTATTGGGATGATAACCCGTTCTTTGAAGTCAGGTGGTCATAATTGGTAAGGAAGAAAATTAGGATAAGGGAGCTGAGGAATGCTGGGAGGGTGGCAATTGATTTCTTAGAGAAGTGGTCAGAGAAGGCTGCTCTCAGAAGGTGATAATGGACACCTGAAGGAATGAGGGAGGGAGCTATGTGGATGGCTAGGGGGAAGTATGTTTCTGGTGAGAGAGAACAGCAGGTATGAAGGCACAGAAGGGAGAGTTCAATTTACACGGTCAAGGAATGGCAGAGAGGTCAGTAAAGGAGAGGGCAGATAAGGGCTGAGAATCATTTAGATCCTTATAAGGAATTTGGTAAGTAGGTGTTATTTCAAGTCATGAGGAAAGATGAGGTCATCTAGAGCGTAAATTTAGATGGAAAAGAGAAGTGGCCCGAGGTACATCACTGTTTAGACAGGCCTAAGGTTTCTCAAAAGGTGGGTGGTGGACTAGACGAGTGGTTCTGATCCACGTTTTTGAATGTGAGACAGCCAGACTTTCACAGTTTTTACCTCTTATGAGAATGCCTACGGCCAGGTGCCGTTCCATTCCTTCTCAAACTTAAGAAGTTATATCAGAATTCAAGAGAATGGATGTGCAGATTTTTTACCAAGTTTCTCCATAAAACAAAGATAATAAAACAGAGCCTTCCTACTTTGGGTCAATGAATAGGGTCTAATGAGGCACAGGTGGAAAGTATTTTCATCAACAAGCCAGGTGAGAGGCTTTCTGTAGGAAACCTTGTGATAATTCACACTGCCCCTCAGGGCATCTGCACTAGCATCCAGCCTCAGCCCTGCTGCCTCTCCATTCCCTAGCCTTCACTTTGACTTTCCCATGCCTGGCTCCCAGTCCCTATCTTGGACCTACCTGCTCATAGCAAAACACTTCTAAAGAGGAAATGGGTTTTTTACATGGAGAAAGTAAAGATCAACAGGAATATGGTTTACTACATATAGCACTCTCAGACGTTTGAATGTCATCTGCATTTTTTACTTAATGGTTCTCCTTAGGTAGACTCACTCAGTAAACCTCTTGCTTTTTGTAAATAATAAAATCCATAATATCATAGTTGAATGTTATAACTATAGTGTTTCTAATCAGTTTAAATCATTTTAAAGCTGCATGTGGAAGATGAACAAAGCTCCACTTTTAAGATTTTTAAATTATGTTTACGCTTAGAAATTGCTGGCAGCACTTTGTATGTATTTCAGGCTCGTAGACAGCTTCGGTAAGGGGATGGCAAATGTTAGCAGTCATTTTGAACACCAGAAGCTATTTTTTTGGTTTTTATAATGTTGACAAACCAAGGGGGCTTAGCTCTAGGCAGAAAAAGAGTATAAGAGAAAAATGAAAACAATAAATACACAAAAGTTTAGGTACATCTGAAGTGAAGTACAGTTTATGAATTATCACCTTCTACATTAGCTATGATTTATGACTTCCTACGATGATTAAAAACTAATTCACATCAAGGTTTATATTCTAATTGTAGTGAAATAATTTAACAGCAAAAAAGTCTTTATCTTTCTAAGAAAACACAAAAGAAAACAAAATTGTCATTTTTGTGATGGAGAATGAAGCATAGTCAGTCTTTCCTGACCCTCTCAGCATGTTTCATTTCTTAGCTAACCAAGGCTTTTATTTAGTTCACCAAGTTGCAATTTCAGTTGTCTTATGAGCACTCAGAAAGCTGTACCCAAATAAACAAAGTACTTTTTAAGTGTAAGTGATTTGATGTGTTAGTTCTTAATGCTACACAACTATACAGTTAAAAATCGATAGGATGGTAAATTTTATGTTGTGTTTACTTTACTACAAAAAAAAAACCCATTGAATTCTTTTTTAAAGGAAGATTCATTTTTTAACAAATATTTTTCCTTTTCGAAGAGGATGCTTTTAAAAAAATATTTTTCTGTTTTATTTTCTTAAGACAAAACAGAAATTCCTTTTTGAGCCACCTAAAATCATGTATAAGTACCACATTTTCAGACACATGGTTCGAGAGCCCATGGAGATACAGCTGAGATTGCGATAGAAACATACCATTATTCTGTGGAGCCTGTCAGGTACTGTCGTGTTTACACTGGTGTCATGAAACAGTGTTTACACCTTACTTCAGGGGACTCAAATTAGAGCATGTTTATTGAATTTTTACTGTTACACATTGTGCTAGGCACTGTTAAAAAGTTATTTAACCCTTATAATAATTCTACAAAATAGTCTTAATTATCTAACTTTACATAAGGGGAACCAGCCTGAGAGGGGTTTAGTAACCAGCCATGGTGTTGTACAACCAGATAGAGGTAGAGCCGGCTTCGGGTATGGCTGACACCCTGCTTTTCCCATGACACCAAAGTGCCTCCTCGGGGCCAGAGGGAGTTAGATGGAAATCAGGTGCGCCTAGAGCCCTGCTCATCCAAGAAGACAGAGTCACTTACTAGAGTCGCTCACTAGTGTTTGTTTCTTTTAAACAGAAGAAGGAATCCACAAAGAAAACACAAGATGAAGAAATAAAACAAATAGATGAAGAGAGAACCAAGCAGATTTATAAGAACTGGAAAGAAGATTCGGAGTGGCAGGCATCTTGTAAGTACCCAGAGGCCTTTCAAAGCCAGTTGGTTCATGTAAGAAAATGATCATCTAGAAAGCACTTAAAGTGATCATTGAGAGATGTTTTAACACTCAACTATTACCCAAAGGCTTATGAGCCATTTGTTGAACAGCAGAAAGATTCTCAATTCATCTTTGTGCCATCAAAATTATGTTATATCGATATGATAGAATGGCATATAGCTATGAAAAAACATGTTTCAGAAGAGTGTTTGATGACCTTGGGATATTATACCTTTTTTAACAAGGAGAAGTAAAAACATAAAATATTATTAAAATATCCCTATTTTTAAATATCTAAGTATGTGAAGGAAAAGAACTGGAAGGCAATTAACATGTTAACATTAGTTTTCTTGGAGAGATGGGATTCAAGTTACTTATTTGGATTCTTGTTATTATTCTGATTTTCTAAAAATCCTGTAATGAACACATCTTAACTTTGTAATCAGAAGAACACAGGAATAACAAGCTGAATATATTATCCTCCTTCCCACGCCTCTGACCCAACCCTGACTCTTTTTTGAGTTAGCGGTACCGGAGATAAACCCCTCAGAAAAAAGCCAGTGCAGGTGACTGTGGAGTAGAGCACATTTGAAGGTGCTAAATTAATTCAGGTTTGAGATAGCACTAGGGTTTCCACCTGACTCAAACAAAGAAGCCTGAACTGCCAGGTCAGCTCCTGAGGCAACTTGAAGAAGAGGAGTAGCAATGTTTGCAGGATGTTGAGAATCCTACATGGATCCTCAGTTCCAGGACAATGAGCACCACTAAAATGACAGTTCTGTGAAACAGAAATATTTGCAAGATCTAGTCACTTCTCTGCAGGGAAGTCCTAGTGTCATGGAACATCTTTGTCATCTCTTGGAAGTCAAACATAATAAGACTTGAGCAATGCCGGATGTGTATATACACTCAGTGACAATTATTCTTACATCTTGCATTAGAGTTATTTAAGGCTGTGTCATTAAAAGTAAAATGAAAACAATTAACCCTCCATTTTACAAGGCACGATTAAAAGGCAACCTTGGGGTACTTTTATATGTACCAACATGTCCAATGATTGTCTATAGTAAGAATCACTTTACTTCTTGGTCTGGCAGGCCGATTTTCAATGGGTTCAGCTCGCAGTGGGCTCTGAGTGTGACCAGTAATGAGCCTCACAGCCTGAGCCACTGAGAAGTTCTTGACAGCTTGACCTTTGCTAGTGATTCAGGGCATGTGACATCCTAAACTAGAGTGTGTGTGAAGGATATGACATCACCTCTGCCAAGTGGAATCCTCACTCGGGCTGTGACTCGACACTTAGTCTTACCAACTACAAGAAATCTTCAAACAAAAGGTTCTATGTTTCTATCTTGTCCCTTCCTCCTCCCCTTCCTCCTCTCTCCCTCACAGAAAGCCCCCAAATTCCCATATGAAGAGGAATTCTGCAGTGAACCCTGGGCAGCTGTGAATGTGCGAGCCTTATCTGAATAACAGGCCTGGCTAGTGATCGTTCATTATTATCATCAGATGACAGCATCTGTTCACCAGCTGCAGTGCTGATTCTTCTGACCACCTCTGTGGGCTAATGAGGGCCTTTCTCAAACGCTTTTGTTTTTCTAGTGCGAAAATCCAAAGCAGCTGATGAGAGGAGACGCTCCTTGGCTAAACAAGCCCGGGAAGACTACAAGAGGTTATCCCAGAAAGGAAGGAGTGGTGAGGGACTGCAAAGCCCCGCAAGTGTTCCACAGAAACCAAAAAGACCCCCTCTTCCACCCAAGCCTATGTTTCTTAACCCAGCAGGATGCCCTCAAAAGCCTCTTAGGTAAGAAGTCACACAGACGGCTTTAAGAATAAGGATTAAAATGAACTGAGTAAGGACAAGTTGCATGACGGGCCACAGGAAGTGGAGGACCGTTTGGCTGGCTGTGTAACTAAATTCACCTCTAAGCCTGTCTGGCATTCACCCCCTTCTTATCTATAAAATATCCACAGTTGTTATAATTAATATACTCAATGACTTAGTGATGATGAGCATTGAGTCTGCTAACTTCTCATGCCACTGGCTCACCCCCACTAGTGGCAGCAGGTGAGCCAACGAAGAGACAAGAGAACACAACTGAGGTTTTCTGTCAATTCCCAGTATTGTTCTTCGTAGTGAAAGAGGATCGAAGTAGGAAGCTAAGGGCTTGCTGACTTTCACGCCATCAGTGGAGCTACATTTTCCTTGCTCAGGATTAAAGGTTTGATGCTAATTCCAACTCGGGGATACATAGCCATGCTCACATGTTGAGAATTTGGAAATGTTTATTTTTTGGAATGAATTCTTTATTTGGTGTTGATGGTACCTTTATCTCCTAGGTTGGCAGGGGGCAGGGGAAGGGGTTAGGCAAAATAATATTTTTGGAAAATACCTGAAGAAAAGTACAATAATATCACAACAGAAAACCCCCTATCCCTTATGTTAACTGATTATAAAATTCTTTCTTCTTGGTTATTGATATATGATATTTAATATTCTAATATATGGAAAGATGATATTTAAAATAACCAGGCGAAATCATATGTTGATTGGATGAAACAGAACTGACTTAAATCTTACCTTCTGAAATAAAAACTAAAAATGCTTCTCTGTTATGAGAATGGGGAAATAAAAAACAAACAAAAATTTCCCTTTGCTTGCAGTCAGTAGTTATCTTCAAGGTTTTTTTCCTAATGGGATTATGACCTCAGAGGAAACACGAAGGTGGACCTTTTCCTCTCCTATAATTATTTCTATTTACTCAGCAGAAAGGTTCTATTTTGAGACTTGGGGACCAATGCTAAATGACCATTTTCTACAGTGACAGTTGGGAGAATGATATTTTTCTTTTACGGACAGCAAAACAGGAAAGGAAATGGGTCTCCTTGCAGTTTTGTGACCAGGTCACAAAGGGGTGAGCTTTTGCACAGGGACCCTCAGTGTGCATGTGTGTGTGTGTGAGTGTGTGTGTGTGTGTGTGTGTATTGATCATGGACCCTCACAGGGTGGTTTGTGTACCTGCTCCTCTTCTCCAGGCTCTTCCAGGGTAGGAGGATGACTTGTGCCCTCCCCTGCAATATTTTTAGAGCACGGTGTATGTGACTGACAATAGTGAAGGTGGCCTTTAATAAGAGCAATTCTTCTTTCAAGCTGTGCTCAGTTAGCTCATTTTTTCTATCTTAAGACACTTGCATGAAGCGCTGTTTGTGAGGCAGATGGGATGATTTCAGGGCTGGAACTTTAAACAGTGATGACCAAGGTCAGCTAAGAGCCAGCCCAGGGAAACACAGAAACTGGTTGTCCTTGTAGTGTTTGCTTAATCTCCAAAGACTTCCTAAGTTAAAAAAACCTATTTCGAAAACTAGTAAGAGAATTTATCTGTAATCTCATGTGTGTGTGCAGTGTCTCCTCCCCAGGAAAGTCAAATATTATAGGCTGTTTTCTCCAAAAGGCTATGTATGTATGTATGTATGTATGTATGTATGTGTGTATGTGTGTATGTATGTATATGCATATGTATATATATATATCAGTCCATCTGATATATGGGACATGTAATTTGTGGTAGCATGTTACCATTTTACATGACCAGACATTCTAGTAGCTCACCCAAACTCATTGTTATTGTTTTTACATTGAATTCTGCTCAAAATTAGTGGGCTGTTGAGCAGGACTTGGAAGTATATGTATCACATTGAAATGGTACTTTTTGTAATGGCAATTGACTAATATCTCAGAACTTAAGTTCTACTACTAAATCGATTCCCATACTCGTCTGCTGATTATATCTTTTTTGTTTGTTTGTTTTTACCAATCTGGAAACACTCTTCTTTCTTTAACATTATATTTCTGAGACTTAACAGAACTAAACCTCTTTTAAGTGTGGGAGAGAAGAAACAAAGTCAGGGAAGTTAGCAGACAGAGAAAGAAGAGAAAATCAAATGATGAAAATTTTAGGAAAGAAGTTTACTTTTGTATTTGATTGATTGTGTTTGCAAGTACATGCTCTCTAGGAAAATAGTGTTGGGGGTGTAGTTCACATTTTTAATGCTTATTTCCTCAAATTTTAATTGGGAGTTAATGGAGCTTTTAATTTATACTAAAAATAAATTAAAATCTATGTGTTAACACAGCAGCAGCTCATACCAAAATTACCCCTATAAGACTGGAAGGACAAGTGACACGTTAATGTTCCTTCCTATTTTTCTGCTCTTGAGGAGTTATATAATGGCAGTGGGTAGGGGTCCAACCTCCCATTAGCTCAACCCATGCAATCAGATGATATTCAAATATCTATAATCATTATCATCTTTCTTTCTATCCCTCCCTCCCTCTCTCCTCCTCCCTCCCTCCCTCTCCCCACCATGTATATGTATGTGTACGTGTATATGTATTTTTTGAAGGCATTGCTTTCAAATTAGTTAAATCTAACTTGAAAACTGGTTTTATAAATAACAGAAATCAAGGAGTGACAAGGACAGCATCCAGCTCTGCTCAGGAGGACATCATCCGATGGTTTAGAGAGGAGCAGCTACCTCTGCGAGCAGGCTATGAGAAGACCTCTGACACCATTGCTCCCTGGTTCCATGGTGAGTGCGGAGGTTCTCTCAATGGAACCTCATCTGACAGTGGGTAAAACTGCCAATTCACCAGGAAAGCAAAAGAACAAAGGCTTCCTTTGATTTGGGCTGCCCAACAGCAGTCTTTGACATGATTTTCACAAAGCTGTTTTTCAAAGGTTTCTCAGTGAGCTGCATGCTCATGACCCATTTGGAAAGCAGTCAGCAGTCATAGTCACTGCACACACATAGTCACTGCACGCACAAGAAAACACTGCTGGGTGAATGGGGAAAGCAGTGCCTCCTATTTACCTACACTGGGGCACTTGATTGTGACTTCCATCAAATGGCACCACCTTAGGTCCAACGTCCATTGAGGGAGAGTCAGATATGGCCTTTGGGTGTGGTGGGCAAGGCATCAGTTAAACAGGCAGAAAGTTAGTGCTCCAGTAACTGCTTGAATGACCTTGAGCAAATCATCTTTCTCTGTGGCATATCAATTTGACATTTTCCTCATCTAGTACGTAGTTAAGCCTGCAAGGTGGGTTTGTTAGAACCTCATGAGATATTAGCTAATAAACCGTTTCTTTACTTGGCCTTGATTAATTCAAGCCTTCTACCCAGCTCACATTTCACTGACTTCTCAGTTTCTTGGACTTCGAGAAAAAGGAAGTGGCTTTTTTGCCACAATTGGCTTCTGTCAAATCTGTGGCTAAATTGGACTAATTGGCTCTATGTACAACAAAAGTGTTTTAAACAAAAATAAAGTTCTCTCACAGAGCACACTTGTCCTAAAGGGTATCTTGGTTTGAATTATATCTAAGTTTTCTCTCTCTTAAGTAGTATCATCTCACACATAACTGTATTCACAAAAATAAGCAATTCAGGCTTTGGTAAGTATCCATTCCCAGAGGGGCGCCTCTCCTTCCTAGAACCAGGTCATAAGCCTCCTTTCTTTCCATTTTGCTCTGAAGACATTGAGAGAAAGGATGACAACAGTGTCAAAAGACAAATAGAACACAGGTCAATTATATGTTAGTCATAGCTATGACACTTGTCTCACATTGCTTTTTCTATTTTCCTTTTTAAAATAAAAACTCAGAAACAGCCACTTTGTAGTTTCTGTGTCATTGGGCAGAAGATTCTGTCATCCCTAATTACCAGGGTGACAGTTTATTTTAACAGCAGGGAGTGGAAAATTGAAAATGTTAGTTTATGTCATTAAAAATCTTGGTACTTTAACAGTGAGTGCTATTTGAAACAGTTGCTAGAAGCTTGGAAGAGACAGTTGAACTAAAAATCCAGTTGGAACTTGGTTTAAGAATAAGACTCTTGAGTTGTACATATAATGATTTATTAATTGCTTTGTTGTTGGTCTATTTTCATTCATACAAATATTTATCTTAGTCATAAACAAAATAAACAACATACAGTATAGCAATGTAATCAATAAATATGCAGCCATGTTGTCATTATAAATCATTGTCTTCAGTTTTAAGAAGACAAAATTTCACATATTTCTATGATAAAGAGAAGATGGATGACATCGAATCTTCTTGAAGTATAATTGTTTATTTATCAGGAACCCTGTTTTGAAATGTTGGGTTGGAATTTCTTTATTGGTTCACCATCTTCCTTTCATTGTCACACACTCCATAAATTACCCCTTTTAAGTTACTCCTTTGGTCACCTAATGTTTCACCTCACTTTCATGAAAGTATGAAAGAAATTTATACTTTCACCCTTTTCTCTTAATTTGCTTTAGGTAAGGAGAAGCACGGGTAGGAGGGACATGGGTAGGAGGTACAAGGGAAATGAATACTACTGGAGCACCAGCTTCTAGGGCCAGGGGGAAGGAGGCATGCTGTCAATTGAGAGAAGGAACATAGAAGGATGAGGAGACTTAGAGAAGGGAAAAAGAGGGAGAATAATGAGCTTATTTGGAATAAGATGAGTTTGAAATGTCTTTGGAGCAGTCATGTGAGAGTACCCATTTGGCAATTGGATTAATGGAACAGCTCTAGAAATAACAGATTGCAATTGTCAATTAAAAACATAAGGGGATAAGATTTTCCAGGAGTGAGTTGTAAAGAATAAGAGAAGACCAGGGACAAGATCCTGGGGATTCCCAACATTCAGAGCAATGGAAGAGAAGAGCAAAGACCCCAGATCTGTCTCCAGTCTCTTTTTCCACTTGGAGTCATAGTGAAGCAAAATGGTTTACAGCTTTGAAATATCCTGACATGGATGCACGCTCTGTGATGCCAGTTATATAATTAGGAAAATAGGGTATTGCCTCTGAATTCCTAGATGTAGGAGCTTTATGAAAAATCCCTAATGCAAGAGAGATCCTGGAATGAAATACTGAACTCTACTTCCTGAGCATCTCTTCATGAACTCAGGCAGCTCTGCAGATGCAAAGTCTCCCCACATCTACTCCCTCAGTAAGAATTTAAAGCTTTTTTTCCCACAAAGAACGTGGGTCTCAATTTTCACTGGACTTTTGGGAAAAGACATTGAAAAGACATTCAAGTTCCTTTTCATGTTTTGTTAGTATTCCTGAGAGCCAAAGCACTTTTCTTGTTTTCACGTGGATCAGTTAAGGGTTAGGACCAAGATGGAATGATGCAGAGACTTGCTGGCCATCTCTTGGCTGCTTCCAGTGTTCCTTGTGGGTTGGAGACCAGGGACCTAATTCCACGTCATATGCACTTGTTCCTTCTCAGGATGCTTTTCCACTTGCCCCCTGGGAAGGACCTCCCTGCAAACTCATACATAGCCCAGCTTGCCATACTGTGCAAGCAAAGAATCATGAATATGTGGAATCTCCAACAGTTTGGGCAGAAGGCCTGGTGAAGGAATTTTGTAGTTGGTAATTTTCTGATTTTTTAAATATTCCACAAGTTAATGTTAGTTTATTTGGAAATTCTGCACTCACAGTCATTTAGGAGGACCATTGAAAATACTGCAGCATATGTCCTAGAGCATCTTGCCTTGCCCTCAATGGGAAAAAATCCTGGACTTTATCATAATGTGAATAACCTGAATCAACCGTGGCAATCTCTCATCTGACCTCCAGCCTCCTAACCAGACTCCACCTTTCCTCTGCTGTCACAGCTGTCCTCAACATAATCAAACTCCAATGAAAGTAAAACCCACACTCCTCCCTGTGGCCACAAAGAGCCTACTTGTTCTGTCCCTGATTATTGCTCGACTCATCTCAAACCACGTTTCCTACCTTGTTCACTGTTCTCCACCACATGTCCCCCTTCTGTCCCTGACACACCACACTTGTCCCTTCCTTGGGACCTTTGCAGTTACTATTCCTGAAATATCTCTTTTCATGGCCAACTTCTTAAGAAACTGGCTCACATGACTGCAGAGGCTTGGTGGGTCTAAAATCTGCTGAGTAGGCTAGCAGGCTGGAGACTCAGAGAAGACTGGCAGAATTCCTTCTTGCTCATTCATCTCCTAGTCTGTGATTTGTCTTTTAACTTTTTGGCACATTGTAAGGCATAGAAAGAAGTTTTTTATTTCAATGGGTTGAGGTTAGCTATTTTTCCTTTTTGGCTTTTATTCATTGTATAATACATGATCTACCTATAATTGATTTTAGTATATGATATGCAGTACAGAAACGTAATTTATTCTTTTTCATATGAGTGGCCAGTTGTCCCAACATCATTCATTAAATAATCCTTCCTTTCTCCACTGATATGTAATGCTCCCTCTGTTGTATGCCAAGATCCTGTATATGGGAATTACTATATAGTTATAATAATTCTTCACATCTAAGAAGGCAAGTTCTCCCTCCTACTACTTTTTCTGAAATTGTCTGAGCTCTCCTTTGCCTCTTTATATGTTCACATGACTTTTAGGGACAATATGTCAAGTTTTAAAACCTTAGTTGGGATTTCAAGTGGAAATGCATTGAATTTGTAGATTAATTTGAAGAGATAATTGCCATCTTTATGTTCTTGTATCTTTCCAGCCATGAACATGATAAATTTTCCTTATACTTCTTTTTAAATCATTAAATAAATTTCCCATACAGGATGTGCACTTTTACCAAAAAAAAAAAAAAAAAAATTAAAGCAAACTATATTTAGTTCAATGTACTTAAAATTTTTGTTTCTATTGGGAAAGGGATTTTTTTTTAATTATATAATTGATTGTTGGTAGTATAAAGAAATTATCTTCTTAAATATTGATCTTGAATTCAGTGAAACTGTTGAAGTCTCTTATTCTAATTGTCTATCAGAATATTCTGTTGGAGCAGTAATTTTTTGAGAGGCTAATATGTGCCATGCATTATATTGAGCATTTTAGAGGAGGAAATTTTTATTCCCACTTTATAGAATAAGAACATAGGAACTAGGATGTTATATTTTTTCCCAGGCTTCGACCACTAGTGGTGGCAGAGTCAATATTCAGGCCCAGGGCTATTTAACTTAAAAGCCACAGCGTATCTGACCACTAACACAAGTGGTAATGCTCAGATAATGCTTTTTATTCAGCTTGTAAAATTTATATCAGAGAACAATAATACTGCTGAGCTTTGTTTCTCCAATTAATGAATTAGTTTGCTAAATCTCACAGTCACTGGCAAAGTAGATGTGTCAAGGAGATTTTATTTAGCGTAAGTTTTGCCCCATTTCCACCTGTGAGAATAAGGAAAGCATGTTTCTGTCTGGACACTATTTTGCTCACCCCCAAGTAGAATTCCAAGAAGCAGATATTTAACATTCAGATCCTTAATAAAATGCCCTAAGGCCATGAGCATTTGGGGGAATAGGAATGCAGTTTATATTATGATTATGGTGGTAGTTACTCAATTGTACATTTGTCAAAACCCATCAAATCATACACTTAAAGTTGCTGAATTTTATTCTGTGTAAATTATATCTCAAGCTGATTTTTAAAAAATTTTAATGTTCTGAAGTAGCATAGAGTTTTCTTAGTTTCTAGCATGGAAAGGTAGCAGCATAGTGAAGATTTAGCACAAGACTCTAATACGAGATCACGTAATTGAATTGTGTCTTCTTTTCTGTAGCATCAGACTGATAATAATATCCATACCCTATGTTTGTTTTAAGTAAATCACCTAATGTATGTAAAGTGCTTAGAACAGTGCTTGGCACATAGTGTTTCTGTTCTTATGACGTACCAGAACTGAAGAACTTCAGAGTACGTTCACCCTTTCTGTTCTCTCCCCATTAAAATTCTAACCTTGCCACCAAATATTGTCGTGAGTAACAGCATTCTGTACAAGGAATAAGCAGTACTTTGATAAAATAAATTTTAATTTCTATAAAAACTGCCCTATGTTATTTCCAGAAGTATTTATTTAGGGCCTGTCCTTAAAAAGCCCAGAATCAAGGAGATCACCCCAGAAGGCAACAGTAATTCGGAAGGACAAAAAGGACAACCACCGCAAAACAGAATAACACTGCTTGGAAAAGTCTGGCAGAAATTGCCAATGAAGGTTGGGTGGAGGGTTGGGAGGGAGAGTGCAAGAAAATGGGGGTGAGTCTTAGAATTGTCAAAGTAATATCTCCTATTTTCTAGATTTATAACCTTCTGAATACTGTCATTGATTAAGTCTATTTGGCTTTGTTTACTGAAGAAAGATTGTTTCCTTCTTTCTTTGTCACCCTTTATTTCCTCTCATCTATTGTCTTGAAATTCAGTTTTTCAGCTCAGGACTATCTTGACCCTCAAATACACCCTTGTTTCTGTTCATTTTATTCTTGCATCTGGTCACCATATTACGGCAGTCTTTAAGTCAGACCTTCTGGCCTAGAAAGGTTGTAAAGCTGGTGATAAGTGACCTCCTGGCTAAATTTAATGACCTGCTCAGCAAAGCCACTTTACTTATCCTGACTCCTCACAGTGAGTCTCCAAAGTGTGTAGATATATCACACTCACTAACATACCTTTTTTATACTTCTTGTAGAAAAGAACCGAAGAATCACTAAAACTGAAGTTTGCAGGTCTGTCCAAAAACCCATAGGCTCATTTCCTCACTCTTTCCATCAGCAGTTTCCTACTCCTGTCAAATACATAGCAGTATATTTGAGCTCAGAAGGCAGCAGGGGCTGTGAGTGGGAAAGTGGGGAAAACACAAAAATAATCATGTAAACAAATTTATGATTGAGGTATTTTCTAATTGCTTTTATTGTTAGAGAATTTACATGTTTGCTTTATACCTCAATAGGTGACCATGATTCCTCTGAAATGTAATTAGCACTTCCTTATTCAATATGGATATATAGACTGTTAATGAAATATTTCCACCCTGATTTTTCTCTATAGATGTCTTTTGCTGTCATGGCATATAATTGAAACTATCCTCTAAATACTTTAATCCCAATATTTTATATTTTTAGCTACCTAAGAAGCAAATCCTTTAACATCTGTGGGATACCAACATAGTTCATAATGCAGCTCTTTTGATTGCTTTCATTTTGGACACACCCCTCCAAATTTTCATTCTTCTTGGGGTGTACAGGGGGATAAATCCTATCCATTTCTGTGGAGGGAGTATCCCTGGAACACTAGAGATAATTGCCCAGGTGCTGCCCCGTGTCCCTCTCTTCCCGGCAGTGTGCCGGCCCACAGCTCTTTCAGCACAGCTCTTCGGGACTAAGCATCTGTAACTGCATAGATTGCAATAAGGACGTTTCACAGAGGCCTCCCAAGTTTCCTTTCAGGCTAAAATCTTAATGAACCTGGGAATTGGTATCCATAGTGATAATCTGTCCTTCAACTGCTTTGCTGAGTTGTGGAGATGAATTGTGGGGCCATCAAAATTCTGCTTGCTTCTCAAAAGGGATTTTCAAGCTTCTGTCATTATACTAAGCATAAATTATTGATTTGTGTGACTTCTCAAAGTGACACAAATGTATACATCCTGCCTCATGTGTATTTATGATTCATATATTTCATGGGGTGGAATTAGCCATGGCCAACAGCAAGAATATGGCACTGCTGTGTGTTGTAGGGAAGCGCAACTGGAAGTCCATTCCCTGGCAGTCACTGTCCTACTCTTGACAGGGACCAACATACTTTAGTATGAAGCCCTGGGAATTCACCTATATTTTAGCATGAAGGCTTCATTAATGCCATCAAAGCGCTTGGTCTGATTATTCTCTGTAGTTCTCTTATGTGACTGCATGGTACATTAGTTCTAATGTCTGAAGTGGCTAAAGATGAAACATAAAGAAACAAGCTACACTCATTTATTTAGACGTGAGAAGAGCTAGCCATCTTATGCCCTCAATACTATGCATTTTTTGTTAAATTTTTTTTTTCTGGAAAACCCTGACTTTTCTCATAAATTACCCAGTGCAGCAAACTTGCTGCAAAAATGTTGGTATGTTTTTCCATTGATGTTGAGAATAGTCCATTAACCCCAAAGCCCTCTCTTATGTGAGTTTTTCAGATGATGCATTTGTGTCCTCATCCTGATGCTGCCAGCCACAGGGTGTCATGGCCTGCCTGTGCCCGGGGGCTGCATGCTCCCGTCTTGTAGTTTCCCACTGTGTTCTTGGAGAAACCTAGAGGAAGCTCAGAGGCAAGGGAAAGGTGGAGTGGGTGGGTGAGGGGCAAAGGAGAATGATTCTGCTTTGAGGGTTCTATTTTGGATTTTTTATCTAGAGGGAGTTTTACTGTTTAGAGGAGTATTTTTAAATCCATGCTTTTGTCTTCAGGCTTTCCTTTGTCATCACGTTTGTTTACTGGATTTCTGCTACCACAGCCAGAGAACGTTATACACTATTTCTTTATGCCAAGGAAGGAGGCAGTAGGGAGTAGTGGTTAAGAGTGGCACGTCTCTGGGGCCACACTAGGTGTGTTCAAAGCCCAGTTTCGCACCATCCAGCTGTGTGGCCGTAGACAAGTCACATGACTTCTGTACTTCTGTCTCACACCTATGTAATGCAGATAATGATGTTACCTGCCTCAAACAATTGTTCTGATTCGATCAGTTAACATATATAAAGTACTGTGTATGACACACAGTAAGCTCCAGTTATAAATGTTAACCATTATACTAATTAAGTGAAAACAAATGATGTAATTTTAATCCTTGAATTATTAAGGAAACATTATGAGTAACATTTTAAAAACTTTGACCATTTTTCTTCATCCCTAATATGCCCCCAGACTTCAAGGGTAAGAGCTCAGCATCACAGTACCTCTCCTAGAGCAGGTCCCAGAGCTTCTTTTTGATACTGAAGGAGTTTTAAAAAGCATAAAGTAGAAAGGAGCTAAAGAGGGAAAATAGAGAACTCTCTTCCAAATTTAAGACCCCCAGTGGATAACATGTACCTTTTGAGTCTGGCAGGGTTGCTACTTGGAACTAAGTTTTCTAAGTCGGTTTTTCTTTTATTCACCTCCTTCTTGAGGCAGTTTGCAGTGTGAGACTGAGGTCACCTTAATGGTAGAGACGTGTTCCTTCATAAACGTTGTCTTCGTGCCATCCCCTCTCTGTCCCATATTCTGGGCAGCCCAAGAGGCAAATAATATAGTACTGATGACGAAAGAGGGAATGAGAGCTACCTGGCAGAGCACCTGAGGGGCAGCACCCAGGTGGCTCTGCAGCAGACCCGGTGTGGAACGGAGGAGGCTGCCGAAGCCCCAGGAGCCCTAGAGCTTTGCAGTCCTTGGCAACGGTGTCCTGAGCTTAAGGGAAGTTATAGAGGTCATGGGGGCTTTGTCCCCACGTCCTTGCAACTGCGCTTAACTAATAACTGAAAAATGCATCTTCTTTAAGTTGCCCAGGTGAGAAACGAGCACCTCTTTGTAAAATAAATGCTCAAATTTTATTTCCAGCCGATTCCAGGAAAATTCCACAGGTCCAGTGAGTTATAAAACAAAACACTAGTGAGGAAGTGAATGCTCAGATAGGGTGGGAACAGGCAAGGCCTTGGATAGACCTAGTGAGTGTTCAAATGGAGGTGGGAACCAGGTGCTCAGCAGGCCTAGAGGAAGCTGAGACGTACTGCTCAGGGAGAAGTCAGAAAGCGTCATACTATTGAGTTGAATCTTGGAGAATGAGTCAGTATTTCCCAGGAGGAAGCAGTGGGGAAGGGAATCCCACTGACCTTTCCCACTTCTGCAGGGTAATTGCTGCCACTTGGATTTCTAGTCAGGGCCCTGCTAGGGTTCAGAGTTATTTCAGATCTCTTGGGGTCTGTTTACTCTCCTCTATGCAAAAAATAGTTCTCCCGGGCCTGTCATGGTGCTCTAAACCTTCACATTTAGTCATATGTAGCTCTTAAATTAAAATGAATTAAAATTAAATAAAATTAAGAGTCAAGTTCCTCAGTCTCACTAGCCACACTTCAAGTGCTCAATGGCCACATGTCTAGTGACTGCCACATGGGCATCACAGATAAAATTGTGTCATCCCAGAAGGTTTTGTTGAATGGCACTGTTGTAGGGGGAGGTCAGGCACCACACAGAGAAAGGAGCGGGATGTTCCTCTCTGCTCTCTCTCGACTCCAGCTGTTATGAACCTCTGAGCTGGGTGTTCAGGCTCTAAGGAGTTTTAGCCCAGCTCTGCCACAGGCTTTTCAGAGCCAGCTGTCTAGTAAGACCTCTCGTGGAGACATCTGCTTTCTTCTGGACTGCTGTAGTTCTGCCACACCCTGCCAGATTCAGCTTTGAAATGGACAGACCATTGCTGGGTAAGGATCTGGTTTATTTCAAAAGTTGATGAAGTCAAGGAAAGCTGTTAATTTACGCCTTTTCACTAGCACTGAAATCCTCCTATGACCTCAAATAGATTTGGTTCTTGAAATACGTGTGTAGAGAGCTGATCGGAAGGAGGTGGCTTGGAGATGTCACAGGCTTTAGAGGAGCTGCATGAAGACTGATGCTTCAGAATTCCTAGAGTTATGCACAGGACAAATCAGGGGATGAAAAATAGTGTGAGGAGATTGCCCTAGACCACAGTAACTGATATCTGGCACTGGCGTATGGCTTTGTGTTCAAGAACTCCCTTTGCAAGCAGACAAGCCTCTCTGCTTGGCAGCGATCACAGCCAGGCCTCCTTGAATGCACCTACTGCCCTTGATTGAATCACGACAAATTGTGCATCATCTTATATTGTCAGATACAAGTGCCAAGGTACTGTGCTTTTCAGGAATAAGAATTCTGTTTAAAGCAAAAAGAACAAAGCCTAGTCTCAATAGCACTTACCTTCTGAACCCGTTGTCAGTGCCACTGTGTGCAAGGAGTCTCCATTATGACCTGTGATTTGCCACAGAATCATTTTATTGTGTTCTGGTGTCTCTGGAGATCAGTGCCAAGATCTGGGTGAAACAGGTAATAACAACAGATTGAGAGGCTTCGGGCAGTTTGATTTGTACCTACTGAATGACCTGATTTTAAGAGAAATTTGACCTTAACCCAGTTTTGGTCATACTTTTCCAGAGCAGCTTTCATTTCAGAAATCCAAACCCATCTGGATGACATCCAGATGTTATAAATTACAACATATGCCCCATCTGTTGAAGTCACTTGGGATTTCAGAGTTAGCCTGTCAGTATATCTAGGAGGGGAGAGAAGTTTTTTGCAGAATGCTGCTTCTCCGTCACTTATGGTTTATCAGCCCCTCAGCTCTGAGGGGGAGTTTTCAGTGTCAGTGAGAGATATCCCTGGTTTCACAGGTAGTTAAAGTAGAGTCTTCACACCTTGGTCATGTGCAATCAGTTCCTGGGCAGACTGGTTACCTGTTGCTTTGTTTCAGCTTACGGTGTCATCTGTAATTTAATCAGTGGCACGAGGTGTGTTTAGAAAAGTAAAACAAGCAAATAGAAGCAACAGTCCTTACCTGTCGGAGCTTATGTGGGCATCATTTGAGCACCTAAAGTGGGTAGCAGCTGACCCAAGACAGTCATTCTGAATTCATGGTGCCTGCATCTTCTAGTGGCCTAGTCTCATCAGGGAAGGGGAAGAAAGGCAGCTGAATGCGATGGAGGTCATGCATAAGCATCGCTAACCCTGCTGAGAATGAATGCAGTTAGAGCTGGGGGCGCCTTAATGGGAGGCTATACACCACCTATTGTTTCAGAGACATTTTCTACCTCTAAGTGGTGGGACTGCCAGGCCTTTTCACCACCCCCATTTCTTACCCTGGTGACTCTACAGGGTTGAGCCTCATGCACTGCAACTTGGAGGTGCAGATGACGGGACCTCCTGAATAGTGCATGGGAGAAGTCAAGAGAAGGGCTGATTGGTTAGTCATGGCTGGGGGAGAACAAGTGATTTTTTTAAATCCTCCCTTTATTAAAGGTCTATTTACAAGACAGAAAATTGAAATGGTTTTATGTTTAACTTTAGACAATTGGGGTTTAATTTTTCATTAACTTTACTAACAATGAGACTGAAGGGCTATGACACTCCATTGCCTTTTCATCAGGAGGCTCCTCTTTTTCCTAATAATAAGATACTGAGTATCAGTTGTGGAATGGGAGAAGGCAAGAGCTTCAGTCTGCTGCAGCGAGAAAGAACATTAGGAGAAAACTGCTCCTCCTTCCCAAATCAGAGCTTATTGCATAATTCAATGACTTCACCATCTTTCCAAGATGCATTTGCACACTTTCTATGTGTTTTATAACATTACTGATTCATCTGAAATATTATAGTAGGAATAAATAGGGGAACCTGGAATAGTAGTCAAACTTCATGAGTCTGGACTAACTGGGGAAAAGTCCGGTCTGGATGAGTGTGAATTCTTGAGGAATCTAAACTATATATAGGAAGAGATATGTATAGATGAAGAGATATGTTTAGATGAATTTATATTTATACATTTACATGTGTATATATATCCATCCACATATGCACAGATATGCAGTCCCTGGGGGTGTGTGTGTGTGTGTGTATGTGTATGAAGTTTCATTCCTTTGAATATTTATGAAGATACACACACACACTTTTATTCTTTTATGTCAATGAGCATCATTTAAGAGCAGCTACAGCAGAGGGCACTTTGTAGATTTGTGTCCATCCTAGTTCTGTTACCAACTTGCTGACTCCTAGACCAGTATTTCCGAACTTCAGCACTATTGACATTTTGGGTTGGATAATTCTTTGTAGTGGAAGGCTGTCCTGTGTCCTGTAAGATGCTTAGCAGCATCCCTGGCCTCTACATCCTGGATGCCAATAGCACCTCACGGTGCTCCAACCTGTCCCCTGCCCATTAACAATCAAAAAGGGCTCTCAGACATTGCCGTGGTTGAGAAGCACTGTTCTAGATAAAGCTGGATCATCCCGCAGGCCATATGATTCTCGTCAACAAACCAAGGCGAGTGTCTTCAAGTCCCCTTCCAGATCTCACGACCCACGATAACTGCCAAGGGTCCTACCCAGACTCAGAAGCTCTCTAGCCCCTGTGTTTTTATAACTGGGTGTATAAGTGGAAATGTGCTCTTCTGAAGGTTAAGCATTTATGCTCTCATTTGTACTATCCATTTGTTTACGTAACCTTCCCTGCCCAGTTAGCAAATACCAGAGGATGAATGACATTTTCCTGTATTCCTAAGAAATGCCAGTTTGGACTTAATGTTGCGCTTATTCTTACTAAACTTTATCCACATGACTATATTAACAGAGAAGAGTTTTGGAAATGATTTGGCTGAAATACCTGCTTTTCTTTCCCCTAGGAATTCTCACACTAAAGAGAGCAAACGACCTTCTGAGCACATGCGTGCCAGGCAGCTTTCTGATCCGAGTCAGTGAAAAGATCAAAGGCTATGCCCTGTCCTACCGTTCTGAGGATGGCTGTAAACACTTCCTCATAGATGCCTCCACGGACTCCTACAGCTTCCTGGGTGTGGACCAGCTGCAGCATGCCACTTTGGCAGAGCTGGTGGAATATCACAAGGTGGGAAACGATGCACAAACCTAATTTGTTCTGTAAACTGTTGTCCCGCGGCAGCTCTAGCTATGAAAAGCAATTACAAGAGAAATGATTACGACAAGTAATGGGGGATTATTCTTTGATAATTCCTCCTGGTAATCAGGATTTTTAATTGCATTTTCTTTATCATTGAGGCTAGTTCCTCCTCAGATACTCAGGGGGACCCCTCTGGGGCAGAGAATATAGGAGATGCTAAAAAACCTGTGCATACGGTGATCACATCTGTGAACACTCAAGTTAGAACTCAGCACGGGAAGAAGCATACATGGCAGTTTGCACATACGAAAAATCTCTTTTAAAATTGTCATACACCACCAATAAAGCTTTCTGTAAATCAAAGGTAAGCAGGAAGTTATGTACTCTGAGGCGGTGGAAATGGCACAACATCATTATTTATACTATCATAACAACCTGCCCAGCCTGACCTATGCCATCTGATTCACAGGAGGAACCCATAACTTCCCTGGGGAAGGAGCTCCTTCTGTATCCACGTGGTCAGCAGGACCAGCCTCCCGACTACCTGGAGCTCTTTGCGTGACAGCCCCCATCGTGTCACTCTGCAGCCTCCAGCTGGGCTTTCCTCTGGACAAACAGCACTGAAATGGACATGTGTGTGTGAAGCCAAAACACCCTGTAGCAGAGCCAATACTGATCAACTGAAAGTAAGCTTGGAGTCCTACGGAAATCTCTCTTCTGCACACAGATGCTGAAGTTTAATGCTAAGAGAAAAATCGCCTCTGCACTGTATACACTCCAAAGGTAAAGGGAGATGATCCCCCATTTCAGCAACTACCTAACATGAAGGATACAACCTTGATGATGTATGCAAGATCAAATGAACAAAGAAGAAATTGAAACATTTTAGGAATGAAGGTATACTTCAATCATCAGTAGCATGTGGGAACCACGCATCATCTCAAAAGTCTTGGTCCTGTTCACATGAAGTTCCACGCTGGCTTTGGGAAGCTGGAAAGTGAGCCTTTACTGATGACCGAGATGAACCTCGAAACACACTTCACTTATTGTGCATTTTGGAATCAGGATGTAAGAAACATAGAATAACAAAGTCGGGAACGTAAATCGAACGAGTTTTAAAATGTAGGCTGAGAGGCGTAACACGCGCAATACTGCAGACTGGGAGAGCGAGCGTGATCCTCACTCTGGAGCATCAGGGTGGCACATGCCCTGGTGCCTCCGCCCCAGCCCAGAGAGCACGGAGGAGACGGTGCCCAGGTCTCAGGAGGTGCTGCTTGTTAGTGGTGACAGACAAGTACAGAGCAGTGAGTTGTGTAGGTACTACCACTTGTAGGTTGAATTGTTGAAGTCCTAACCCCTGTGCCTTTGCCTGTGACCTCATTTGGAAACTAGAGTCTTTGCCAGTGTAGCCAAGTTAAGATGAGGCTGTACTGGGGTGGGGGGGGGGGAAGCGGGGAGGTGCAGAATCAGTGCCTCGCATCCATGTAAGGAGAGGGGGATTTGGGACCACAGAGCATATGGGAGAGATTGCAGCTGCAAAAGCCAGGGAACGCCAAGGATGGCTGGCAATGACCAGAAGCTAGGAGAACGGCATGGATCAGATTCTCCCCAGGGCCTTATAAGGGAACATGGCCCACCGACACCTTGATTTCAGACTTCTAGCCTCCAGAACTACAAGAGAATAAATTTCTGTTGTCTTAAGCCACCGAGTTTATGGTATTTTGTTACTACAGATTTAGGAAACTAATACAGAAGTGTAAGTAATTACAGAAACTTATGTGCATTATTTACTGCCCTCCTCATAATGAAGGAAGAATAGGAGATGAGAATAGCCTCCCACTGGCTCTAGTCAGCTCTGGGATTAAGAGTTGCTTAGTTAGGAACCTTATGCCCACTTCACCCCACCCCCAACCTCCAGCCCCAGTAAAGGAGACAGCCTGACCTAAGAGTTTCTGAGCCACTGAGGTAATCTTCTGGGAAGGTAGAGATTTACTCATACTTCAGGCCTAACCCTATGTCAGCACCCTTTTAAAGGGAGCAGAAGGTGGTAGCAGTTTGTTCATGAGCTGACTGGTTGGATAGAACACTTGCTGACAGTATGAATGTAACCAGAGAAGAGGGCCAGGCGCCTGTGTACGTGTGAGGATTCGTGGGTATGTATGTGTGCTCTCATGAGAAAGTTTCAAACACAGGTTGTCGTTACGTGTTTCTTGAAATGTTCCATATGGTTTCTATTGTCTGAGGGATAACTGTCAGTTAGACAGTTGTCTAAAAGAATCTGTCAGCTTTTGTTTCCCACCACGAT
Source organism: Cynopterus sphinx (assembly GCA_030015415.1). Lineage (NCBI taxonomy): Eukaryota > Metazoa > Chordata > Mammalia > Chiroptera > Pteropodidae > Cynopterus > Cynopterus sphinx. The sequence continues at coordinate 47,660,389 of CM057381.1, forward strand.
TCCACAGCCATGACGTTACGGAACTGCACAGGCAGCACAGGGCTGGAAGCCAGAAGCCTCTATTCTGTTCCCGTCTCTTCCTACCACTAGAAGTGTGATCTCGGGCAGGGCCCTTTACGTCTGTGGACCTCAGTTTTCACTCATAATGAAACTCAGTGTTTTATCTAGAGGATTTTTATTATTTTCATCTAGCTCTGAAATTTAAGGATTGGGAATGAATAGAAAAGTATACTGTAGTCACTAGTAATTATGAAAACACAAGATTCCAGCATCACCCTCTGCCTACAATTATTTTGGAAAAAATACTACAGTTGCATCCAGATATAACTATACCAAGTGACATCCTACTGGAGGAAGATTTAGAAAACAGGAAAGGGCATGACTGAATTAACCTAACATTACAAGGAAAAGCAGATTTGAGTTCTGTACTATTTTATCTTATTGGTTGTTGACAGTGTTTGATGATATGATGGCGGGAGTAAAACTGGAAATTCTTAGGGAAGGAGAATGGTTTACAGAATTCAGAAATCGACTCCATTAGACTCAGTCTCCCTGTGTCTTAATCTACTTATGGCCTAAAGTGATGCTGTCCAAGTCTTGGCTGTGGCCTCCTCCTTCTGTTGCCTTAACAAGCCCAGCACCATGACCTGCCTGCCCAAGGTGTCTTGGTCGGGGATGTCCCCTCATGTTATGTCATGTTCCCCAATCCCAGGTACTCCAACCTGCCTACCTCTTTGGGACTGTGAGAAAATGCCACTCCCTGACCATGTTGATTCTTTTCTCCCTCAGTAAGATTCTGGAATCTCCTTTTACAGTCATCCCAGCCTCTCTGGCTGCCACCTCCCTATCGCAAGACCCTCACATACCCCTCAGACCCACATCAGGTCACCTGTACATCCCCTGGTTCTGGTCTCGAGGATGCACAAGGAAGGTACTTTGTCCCTCAGTGTCACTAGCAGTGCTAAGCAATGTCAAGAAGTGTTAGTAGGTTCATACCTTATACCAAGAAGGAAAACACAGAGACAATTAAGAAGAAGAAATATCAAGAGGAAGGAAAGTGAAAATGGGCCATGAGCAGGCCACTAAAAATATCTCGAGGCCATTTCTATGAAAAATTGACTATTTGAGCTAACACTTTGGAATAAACCATTTTCTTAGTGTAAAGTAATGGCATGTGCTAATGTGGCAGGAAATCTGTTTTTAGTATGAAAAAGATAAAAAATCAAGGCCTAAATTTTTGCAATTGCAACCTTCTGTAGAGGTAGCTTTCTCCATGCACTAAAGTCCAAACAGGTGTCATGGCCCTCATACACATATACCTTGGGACTCCTACCATTTGGGTCGTAAAGACAAAAATAGTTGTTAGGATATGCTTGAATGCATCCCCCAGGGGCCACTTCACTTTCATTTTTGTTGAGAATGTGGCAAATGCCTTAATTCAGACTGCATTGCATAGGTCTTTGGGGGCGGTGTTTGAGGAGGGGGGTATGCATTTTCTACATCTTTAATACTTCTGTTTGAAATGTGTTTTCCCTTCCTCAAGAGGAGCTTCTCTTCTTTGCCTTCCATATTTTGTAATCTCATCCTCATTGCTTTCATCTCTCCACATTGTCCATTGTATTTTAGGAGAACTTCTCATCTCTTTCCTTTCCACATCACAGATTAAATTTTCTGCAGCGTTAATTCTGCTTTTACTGCTTCCTGTGTGGATTTTAGTACAGCTGACATTTAAATAACATCAATGTTAGGGGCACTGATCCCCGCCATCATCTAAAACCATGTTTAACTCTTGACTCTCCTCAAAACTACTAATAGCTTAGTGTTGAGTAGAAGCCTTGCTGATGACATAAACAGTCAATTAATACATATTTTATACAGTTATTATATACTGTAGTCATCATAAAGCTAGAAAAATGAAAATGTTAAGAACATTATGAGAAAATAAATTTACAATATTTATTGACAAAAATTCACGTATAAATGGACCCATGCAGCTCAAACCCATGTTGTTCAAAGGTCAACCGTCCTATTTCCAGTCTACTTGCTATGCCTCCCTGTCTCCCTATACAGGGATCTTCAGACTTCCTACTGCTGCCCCAGGCTGAAAACTATCAGGAGACTTAAATGACAAAGTGTCCTCTTTGTATTGTGTAGTGAAAACACATTATTTGGTAATGAGGTAACTGGATGTAGTAGAGAGCCCAGCAGGTTTAGGTTGGGACCCTGGTTACATCATTAACCAGCTGTGTGGACTCCTCTCAAAAGAAAAAAGAAATACTAAGCTTGTCTGAGTTTTAGCTGCTTCGTCTCTGAAACAGGAGTTACTAAAGCCACCCATTGGTTTCTGAGGCTTAGAAAAGCAACATGGAAAGTGTCTGGCATAGATAAAGCTCTTCACAAATGGTAGTTATTGTGAGTGAGTCGTGGTCCAGCAAAGCCAGGGTCCATGCACACTCCATGCTCTCCCAACTCAGCTTATATAACCAATGGCCTGTGTAGCCTCATGGCCCATTTGTTAAGAGATTCTGGCATGAATTTTAAGAAGGAAAGGAAAACTTTAAAGAGTAAGGGATATAATGATGGATCACACAATGTATTAGCCAGTTGACTTGCGAAGAAATGGCTCACTTAGTTTGTGTTTTAGATAGCATGGAAAGGGCATTCTCTAATGCCTGATTTTTACAGCTCCCATTAGCAGTGACCAGTCTTTACCACGAAATTGGCCATTGAAAAAATGATTCAGTTGCTCTGGGATTTCTGATCACAAAACTCCAAGATTTGCCTCCCTTTGTAACCAGAAAATAATTACAAACCCAGACCCCTTTGGGATTAATTCTGCCATGTCTCCCAAAGGACCGGGCAAAACCCTGTCAACGCTTGTGAGTCTAAATCAGCTTTTACTTTTCTTCAGTTGCAAGGGTGTTCCTTCAAGAAGTCTTCCCACCACCTGCGTTAAGATCACAGTGCCTTCCACTGCACTATCCTCAACAGCAAACACGGCCATCACCTTATCTTTTGGGGGTGCTCTCAGTGCTGTGGCAGGAGCGCAGGAAGGCTTTCCAACCAAGCCACTCCCTACCTTTCCTGACAGCCCCACACACTAGAGGTATAATTTTTACTCAGCTCCGTTTGAGGCTAATAATTAGAAGGAAAAGTAGTTACACATATTTTTTCCTTCAGTCTTTGTTTGATTTTGAGGCTTTTACTGTTTGTTTTTTTATTTTTGTATTTTTATTTTTCTTAACCTTTTCAGATGGGGTTTCACATCTCAGCAGACCACGTGATGTTTACTGTCGTTCTTTAAACACGAGTTGGAGGGTGGTTGGGTCCTGGGCTGGTGGGGGATGAGAAACTGCAGGATTAACGGCTGAGGTTGAGGGAGCGGGCAGCAGTACTGTATTCCCCGCATTTCAAGCTAAGGTGTCTGACTCTTAGGTGGATGAAGAGTCAGTCCCAAGTATCCCACCTGAGGACTAACTACCTGTAGCCTACAGGCCACCTGCACAGCCAGACACCAGGCGAATGACATTCGATGAGTCCTGACATTCGATGAGCCCTGGGCGGAGGCTGCTGAAGGTGCCCTGGCTCTCCCTGAACCCCTGGGTGACCGTGGATGGAGACGGCCCTAAGGCAATATGGCACCAGCTTCTCTCCCCAGGGTGCCACCTGCTCGCCCTCCCTTAGGAGAGCAGACAAGGAAGACACAGCCCAGGGCACTGGGGTTGAGTACTCCAGAGGGCATGTGTGAAGAATCAGTAATGCAGACATTTTGAAAGGCATCTCTGCTGATTGAGAGAACATTTTCTCTGTTGAAATAACCACCACCCAAATACCCCCAACCAACTGGCACAGTCCCCATAGATTTTGGCAGCAAGAGCAAAGCATTGAGTCCTGCCAGGAGAAACAGCTTTGAATTCAAATATAAAGCTAATCAGAGCACAGATCATACAAAGCTGCCAGTTATTTGATGGGTGTTGGAGTAAAACACACCCACCCAGCTAAGGGACCGCCCAAGGGCTTTAATCAATTCTCAGAAACAACGTCAAATCTTTTTCAAAAAGCAAATATTCCCACCTGTTTCCCCTCCTACTCAAGGCAGTCTTTAAGCCTGATGCCTTGGGATCCTGCCTGAGAACCAGCTTCCAAGGCTTCGGAGCCCCAAGCCCACTGAAAATTGCACAGCAGCTGGTGGGCGGCGGCCAGCTTGCTTCTCATTCCTGAATCACTATGTTAAGTGCTCATCCATTGTCAGGGGATTCATCAGGTGGGGCTGGAGAGCAGAGAAACAGTGGAAAACAGAGGGTCAAGTGGACAGGCTCTGGACTCGGCCCAGACCAAAGTTCCTGCCCCTCCACACAACACGACCTTCGAGCCTTCTGGAGCTGGCAAGGATGGAGCAATGACGTGTGAGCCTGGAGCTCTGGGTGTCTTACCATTTCCGAGCCTCGGTTTTCTGCACCTGAAAAATGGAAGTAACGATATTACTTACCTTGGAAGATTGGCATCATGTACATACAAAAGGTGCCCGGTTATGCTCCTTCCTTCAAAAACCTCTAATGCCTCGCAACAGCCTGTGGAATCATCAACTCCAAATTACTGAGCATGGAATTGAAGGGAGAAATTATCCATTTTTACACTCCTAATAACCCTTCTTCAGACTGACCTTGTTTTCAGAAAGACAGAAATAAAGGAAACAGTGCACGTGATGGTTCGTGATCTCTAATGCGTGACCCACAATGGTCTTCTGATGATTCCCAAAAGGTGCTGGCCACGGGGACTTGGCATTGCATAACAGCCGGACATGAACACCTGCCACGTGCCCAACACGTCCCAAGGACTTCATACATATTAACTCCATTAATCTTCGTAACAGTCATATGCTTATAAACATGATTGCACTCATCACCCTGAATGAGGAAACGGGCACAGAGACACTGAATGGTTGGTTTAAGACATAGATGGTAAGTGGAAGTAGAATTTGAACCCAGCAGTGTGGCTGGGGAAGCCATGATATTAATCTTAAGATCAAATAACATTGGAAGATTTTCCTTAAAACAAAATTTATTAAGGTAGCTATTTTCTTACTTTTTAGGATTGTATATCTACTTGGTTCAGGCAAAATCTTAAAAATGAGGCCATATGAAGTTGTTTACCTTTTGAAAATTCCTAGGCCCGATTCTGTCCTCATTGCTTACGTATGGAGAGAAGCAAATTGGCCACATTCATGACTACATAGAAGGGGATAGAAAGTAGATGACTAGAGGGAAAACTGGGCACAAGGAGAATAGGTATGTTGTTTAGAGGCAATGGAGTGCTGGTTGTTAACACCTGGCTGGAATTTGGGGTGCAGAGTGGAGGGTGAGTTAGGGAGTCCTGGTGTGTAGACTTTGCCGATTTCCATGGTGTAAATACACTCCCGTGGCTGACGGCAAGCTTCTAACCTGCCATTACTTATTCAGGAGTGAGAAGAGGAGCTAACCATTGGCTCTCACAAGGCCGAGACAGCACGCTTGCTACCTGGAGATCTGAGGTTTATGTTAGTGACCCCAGCTCCAATGAAATGCCTAGGGCTAGTTACTAGGCGGTTTAAGAACATAGAGAAGATGCAGAGAGTTGGAAAGGACCTGACATAAGCCTAAGACCAGTACTTCCTTGACAACATCCTTCCTTCAGAAGATACAGTGTGACTGGGTCCTTCAGGCCACAGGTTCATTACTTCTTCCCTTGTCTGTCTAAGGCTAAATTCCAAGCCCCTGATTATGTTTCAGTGGGGCCTTCACCAGTCCTTCTTTCACATACATCCTGGGGAGGGAATGAGGATAGGTCGGGCTATGAATTGAATGTAACCCCGCAAAATTCATATGTTGAAGCCCAGATGTGATGTTATCAGGAGATGGGGCCTGTGAGAGGTAATTACATCATGCAGGTGGAGCTTCCAGGATGGGATGAGTGTCATTTTAAGATGAGGAGTGTAGCCCTCTCTCTGCTCCCAGCCATGTGAGGATACAGGGAGAATGGCCCTCACCAGACACTAGATCTGCCAGAGTCTTGGCCTTGCATTTCCTCGCCTCCAGAACTTTGAGAAATCAACATTTATATAAATCACCCAGTTTATGAGAAAGCAGCCCAAACTAAGACAGATCCCCTTTTGCATGTGCTTTAAGAGGGCTGCTACCTTTTGATAAAACTATTTTATTTGACTAAACTTTAAAAAGAGAGAAACAGTTTAATATCATGCTGTTTCCTCTTCAGCTACTTCTAAAACCCAAATCTTAACCATGGTCTTGGGCATCTGTGATTCGCAATTGAAACAAGCACAAATGCCCTGGGACCACACCACCTGTGGGACACTTAGACCTGCCTAACTCCACGGTCAGAGCAGTTGCTTGCCGCCACCAGCCTTGTTGGAAATGCATCCTCCTGACCTGGGGAGGATACAGGCAGGAATGCGCAGGTCAGTCCCACAACGCCATCAGAACCAGTGGAGAGACAGACTAGATATGTGCCCTGAATCTCTAGTATCACCACTGAATGTGAAAATATGAAACAATTAGAATCAAAAGAAGCCTTAGAGATCATTTCTTAGTTTCTTCTAATTAAAAAGACAAGTAAATTGTATTAATGGCCAAGTTTATCATTATGGTTCTCTTTTCCCTCTAGACCAGTGGTCCTCAACCAGGGGTGGTTTGGCCTTCCTGGGGATACTTAGCAATGACTAGAGACATTTCGATTGTCAGCCTGGTTAGAGAGTCCCTGGCACCCAGTGGGCAGAGGCCAGCTAAATATCCTACGGTGCACAGGACAACCCCCATGACAATGAAAAAGCTAGTCCAAAATGTACATAATACCAAGGTCAAGAAACCCTGGTTTATGCACAAAAAGTTATTTTCAAAAAATTGAAGACATGGCATTATTACTCCAGGAAGAAATCATATCCACAAATCACATTTTATTAGCTATCCAGTGCCACCTTCCATTCATGTCCTGTGTTTTAATTAAATTTTATGAATACTTATACAAATCAATACAATGCATTTTTTTTTTACACTCCAACAGCTTGAATGTTCTCAAAGCCTTTAAAAAATGAGTTGACTATGGGCAAACAGAAGACAAGTAATCAGAGTGATAATTAGCTCATGCATCTGGTACTGGCTAGTAAATAAATAATTTTCACGTGAATGTAGAAACCACTCAATGTTAACTGTATTTATTTTTTTTAAATCGTTGGAGACTTTAATGAAATGCAATTTTCAGAAGCATCTTGGTGACTGAGTAGAACTACTTAATTTAAAAAATAATCAAGTTACTTCCCCCTAGATTGGGGTGGGTGAACATGTAGCAAAATCTTCCATCCCACTAGACCCCGGCAGATGGAGTGATCTTTCACAAAATACATTTTTCTGCAATTCTTCTCATGAAAGCCAGAAGTCAGGAAGAGCACCCTGCTTTGAAAAAAGATTGTTTGGTTCATACAGTACACTTTGGTTTATTTAAACAGGTAAGAAAGTGGTCCCCAGTTCTTCTGAGGAGCAAATGTGTTTTCTGACTTTTGAATAAATCAAGATACCACCAGTCTGAATGAGTTTCCTTTTCTGTTAAGGTAAAAAGTGTATTTTTCTTTCCATCCAGTGTTGAGTTTTCAGTTGCTCTTCTTCGGAAATACTCTTCGGGTAAAGCATGTCTATGTCTCCATCCATCAGTGGCCCCAAACTGTGCCGTCCACCTGATGAAGGTCTGGCGTTCAGTGCTTGACAGGGTCAGCATTTGGCATGTCCTCGGATATGGGTATCGATCTGATGCTCTGAATTGAAAGTTCTCATACTGCGTCTGAAAGTATCTTCTTAAAAAATATAAAAGTGTATGCTAACTTGTGCTCTCTTAGTAAGGCTTGCAAATTGGTCATTAAATAAGCAAAATATAACTCATAAGCAAAAAAAAAAAAGTGCATTTTTAAATAAAATTAACAAATGGAGATGGTTAAGACTACAACCAAAAAACAAGCAGATTATTTTTGGTTAATCTGAAAGGCAGATGACACAATAGTTAGTTTCTTTTCTGTTCGAGTCCATTTGGTTTCGCTTAATATTCTCACAAAGATTGTAATGAGGATATCTTTGAATATCACATGGTCTCCTCGCCTGCCTTCTGATTTAGCATTCCTAGACACAAGAGCCCTACTGAAATAACCATTCATATAGGGTGATATTTGCTTGCCTTTCATTTAATGACACTCCTATAAAACTGATCTTAATCAATTAATATTTCGATGAGCATAGAAAACAATAGATTCAATTTGCTGCAAACACAATCAAAACAACCCTGCCATCAGGCTTCTAATCTCACAATCATTCTGCCTTTGTCAGACACTGCATGGGATGTATTTGGGCTACTTTTGCAGGCAAAAGTGGGAGATTTTAATTCCTGTTGCATAAAAGCCAAATAGGCTGACATTGGAGGCTCTGTCCCCCTCCTCTCTTACTAATCAGTCAAATTCTTTTTTTTTTTTTTTATCCTTTATGGAAATATTTTCCTTGTTGCAGCCACTTGTCTGGTAATTGCAAAAGGAAAAAAGAATGAAACATCTCCCCAAATCTATCCCTGGGAGTTCAGGTTTTTTTGCTGCTCGTCTTCTGTTTCTGTTTGCGAAGGTGCGCCTCTATCTCATGCCTGAAGACCAGCATCCCCAGCTGCCCATGGGAGGCCTCGTTCATGGCCTTAGACTGCATGCACATCTTGTACTGCTCGGGCGTCAGCTCGTCCACACAGCGCTTCTCATGCCAGAGGTGGAAGAGTCCCCGCACCGGTGTCCGCACCACGATGAGATTGCTGTGGAGGTACTTGCGGTAGAGATGCACGTCCTCTCCGCCCCAGCCTTTGATGTCCAAATCAAACCCACCTGTCAGGGGAGAACACACTGCTGAATCAAGCTATGATCACATCTCCTGATCTATGTTTGTTTTCTTTCCTGAGCTGCACCAGCACAGAACTCTGCATGAAGAGAAGCATTTAAGGGAGATGGGTTTCACACCACTCCTAATTGTGTGTGTCCATCCGGGTCTGAGAACTCAGAGTTCTCGAACAGAGAAGAGCTTCGTGGTAGCCAGCACTAACTCCCGGCGATAACTAGGCTGCAAAGAGAATCCCCAGCATTTGCCTGCTTTCAAGAACTATCAGCAATGCTAACGATCAGCCCTAGCCTGAGATTAAAAACTACAACAGCGTCCCAACTTTTCAACCTTAAACCCCCGAATGAAAATTCATGTGTTTCAGTGTGGATGTGACCTCCCCCTGCCATTTCAAATGGAATAAACCAGAGGCATGCAGCAGGAGAGAGTAAAACAGGATCTTAGTGTGAAAAAAATCACATCCCATAAAAGCATTCTTCCTTTCAGAGACTGAAGTGGTCCTGAAAAAGCTGTGCGTCTACCACAGGCTGGTGAAGTGAGTCATGTTAAGGGACTGGCCTCATAGTCAGTTCTGAAGTTTTACTCACAAAACCTTGTTTCACTTTATAGTGGACTCCTTCACAAAGTGAGTAATGGTTGCCTTAACTCTTGCCTTTGTAAACTGAGATGCACACCTGCTCACATCTTTTCTTAACCTAAAGCCCAGAGAAAAACTGGCCTTTTGGGGGGGGGGGGGGCGTCATCATTTCTTTCTCACCTAGAAGATTTGTCCAGTCCTTACAAGAAACAGTGAAGTGGTTCTCAACATCTTTTTTCAGTCTTTACGTAGCCCCTTCGTCCCCTGAAGCCCCCGAGCTGCCCTGCTCTGATGGAAGTTATTGCTGGGACCGGAAGGGGGACTCACAGAGGGAAAAGCACATCCCCCCCAACCCCTGGGCTATGTATACAGAGTGACCTCTGGCCCCTTGTGTAGGCAAAAAGAGTTGTACCATTCTGAGTCAAGGGTCTGGAATTTGAGCCTTGGTTCTCACCCAAGCTGCCACTTTACCTCTCTTGAGCTTTGATTTTTTTATCCAGAAATGAAGGAGGTGTCACAACCCAATGAGACAGCAGTGTAAGGGGCAGAGTGTGGTTAGCTAAAACGGATTTATTATTCCCATCGGTATCATTACAACCTATTAAATAGAAGGTGCTCAAATAAGATGCTTGCAGATAAATTTAAGATTGCGAAGAATGACTGGGGTATAGATGTGACCCAAGGTCCATTCTAATGTCATGGCAATGGCTTACTGAGGAAGAGCACCTTTCCCAGCTTGCCATTCCCAATATTTTCAATTACAGCTGTGCCCTTTATTTAGGAAAAAAAACAATATAATATAAAATCATAGTAGATAAACATCCATCATCACAAAATAATCTTTCCTTGTACATAGGGCAAGGAAATAGAGTTTCTTGAAATGGAAGTCTCCTTTAAAAAGTTTTTAAAAATGTCATTTTGGGAAATCTAGTTTGCACATAATCATTTAGGATTATCTCTTAAAGAAATCAAAGAACACCTCTGGTTCACTGCTCTGTCTGTATATGAGGGCACCCACCACACAGACCAATATCCTGGGTGCTCTGCTGCTTCTTACTGGACTTAACTTCTAGTTGTTCCTTCCCCGTTTTTTCTGGGAGGGTTATGTAGTCTCTGTAGACCAGGGGTCTCCAACCTCCAGGCTACGGACAGGTACGGGTCCATGGCCTGTTAGGAACCAGGCTGCACAGCAGGAGGTGAGCAGCAGGTGAGAAAGAGAAGCTTCATCTGTATTTGCAGCCCTTCCCCGCACTAGTCTCACCACCTCAGCTCCACCTCAGATCATAAGGCATTAGATTCTCATAGAAGCACTGGTCCCTGGTGCCAAAAAAGTTGGGGTCCACTGCTGTAGACCACCTCACCCCTGGACAAAAACCTGGGGCTGCTCAGATAGACCCACTGATCTTAAAAAGAGCTTTTGGCCTTGGGCCAGAGGGAGAGTCGACTTAGAGAGAGTACGATGAGCAGGCTCTGGGAGACCCGCAGGGAGCTGGTGGGAATGGGAGTCTCCATGCCATGTGAGGCAGGGCTTGCCCGACTCCACCTTGGCTCAGGTTCCGCCCCAAACCCCGAACCCTGAGGCCAGGTCAAGGTTTCCGACCTGTTCATTCATACCCTAGCCATGTAGAATTCACAGTTCCACTCCTTTCAGAGGCCCATGAATAAGCAGCACCATAGGCGGTGGTGTGGAATTTCCAAAGTGACGCTGTTCTTACCCTGCTGTGAGGGCCCTCTGCCTCTGAAGCCTCATCCTTCTCACTTGCAACCTGAGGACCTGTCCTCTCTGTGCACTAGGAGCCTGTGACTACATGTATGTGTGCATGCATGTGTGCATGTGTGTGCATGTGTGTGCATGTGTGTGCATGTGTCTGTTGACAGCAACTGTATACTTAGACCTTGAAGTGACATCTGGAATTTTCAAAGGTTTAGCAGAGAGAAATTTAAACTTCTTTGGTATGTGATTTTCCCAAATTCCCCATGTTGCCCTTATTTTTTAATAGATCCCCCTATTGTGGAAGCCCACGATGTTCTAAACGAGAGGGTGCAGCAGCCTGACCAGGTGAGAAGGAGGCCTTGGAGGATTTGCATAGAAGCTGCCTTTACGCGGCTGTTTTCCCTCAGACTGTGTGCCTTGCTCGGGGTGACTGAGGGGACTGGTGGAGATTACAGAGGCTGAAGCACTGCACACTCCAAAACCCCTCTTGGTCCAGCCCCAAGTCTATGACAAGAGAAACCTCTTTTTCTTGGGAAGTGGCACCACCTTTCCCACCAGACTCCCTGGAACCTGACCCGATTCCTGCATGGCCACTCGCTGGCCTCTGGGTGGCAGGAGAGATGCAGATTTGTCGCAAGTCCACGCGTCTTACCTATGTTAATGAAGTCTGACCGATACTGACATGTCATCCCAAATCCAAAGTCTCTCCAAAATCCAGTCTCTTTCTTTATGACCTGCAGGAAAAGCACTGTCGTTTGAGGAGGAAGGACAGAGTGGATAACAACAAAGAGAGTATTCACAGCCTCGCCCGAGCAACTAGAATAATAGGCAGCCCGTCCCAGCACTGATCAAGAGTCACAACCCCGTGTGGGAAATTCAGGCGAATTCAAGTCCTTTCAGATGGTTAGAAGGAGTCAACTCACCCGTCCCAAAATGGGCCCTTGTGATTTTTGGCACTTCTGCCTGGAATGTTTCTAGGGTGTAGGTGTGAACACACACGCACACGCACACACACACACACACACACGAGAGCCAGTTCTGAGCAGTGCCATGGAAAAGCCACCTACGTGTCTGGCCCCAAACCAGTGCCAGCGAGAACTGGAGGGCTCGGCCCCTCGCACAGGCCTGGGCAGGGAGCCAGCAAAGGGCTCGGGAAGTTGAGAAAAGGGAGAGAGAACAACTCAGAATTCAGTTGCCCTGGCACAGCACACAACCAGGACTCCCTCAGGGAATCAAAGGAAAACCTGAAACTTCAGCCTGTGACTCTGGCTCTGCTAACTCTTGCTTGCTGAGGAAAAGGGTACTACGAGTCCAGGTTGTGGAGAAAGACTCTGTCCATTCATCTTGAAGCTCTTTTAAAACCAAACTGTTCCAGAAAGCATCTTCAGCGGTGCCAGGCTGCAGGGCTGCCGAGAGGCCATCCAAGCAGCGACTATCTTTAAAAAGCAAAACCTGGCCCTGCTCAATCTCTTCCTTTGCAAGTAAATTTCCAATATACTGGCTGAAGCAGCAAGACTTTAAAAAAAATATACTGCTTTTATGTTTTTGGCTGAGGTAATTCTGGGAATGGTTTTGGGACCTATTTTAATAGTTATTTTTCATGATTCATTCTCGTAGTTTACATAGGTGCTTTGATGAAAGGAAGGAGGGGAGGCTGCAGCAGGTCCCCCGTCCACTCGGATTTTTGCGTTTCCTGTCTGGGACACCTGGCGCTGTTCCCCGCTCATTATAAAGAGTGTCTGTGGGCAGGAGCACCAGCGTCCTGTCCCAGCTTGACCACTGGCTAGCTTTTTTGCCTTAGGCAGGTCCCTGACATCTCCAAGCTTCCATTTCCTTTCCAATAAATGTGGAAGTTTTGCTAAATTATCCTTAAGCTCTCTTCCAGCTCCGACATCCAAATATTTATCCTCTTGCTGCTAATCCCCCTCTCCAAAGTCTCCCTTTATCTATACCACCGGCTAAACTGTATTCAACCAATGGCTTGCAGCCTGGTCGATGAACTTAAAAACTCTTTCACTTTGTAACCTATGAAACCATCTTATTTTCACTACAACCTACATATGGATGTTGCCTGCACTACTGTGAGCACGCATCGGGATTGCCTAAGGAAAATAAAGACCAAAAGAGGTTTAGTCAGTTGGTGTGGCCCCCAACACATGCTCCCCAATTCTTCAGAACAAAGGCCTGGTATGCAATATCTGCCAAGTGACAAGACAATTTCATTATTATCAACTGGAAAGATTTTTCAGGGCAGGAAAGTCTGGAAAAAATCTCCAGACTGAGTCATTTTTAAAAACGGTTTCTGTTTCATCCCTGTCATGCTAGGTACACTGTTTCCATTGCAGCTAATGGCTTAATACCCTTTCTGTTGGCCAGGACACAGAGAAGTCCTCTGAGCTTCTGGGTAAAATGATAAGTGTCAGTATCCAAAACTTCAAATATTTGGCTGAGGTATATATGGAATCTAAAAGAGAAAGCTCCAAACGGGAAAAAACAATGGGTCAGGCCTTGGGAAGAAAGACAAGGGAGATTGAAGAGGCAGCCATGCCAGGACTGGGATGAGTGAATGCAGCGCCTGGCGAGGCTGCGCAAGGAGTGACCCTCAGCTGGGGACAGTGTGACAGAAACAAACTGATTTGTGATCTGGAGAATGAGCTATGTAAACACTTACTAATGTTGGCTTTAAAGTTGGCAAGCCACAAAACGCCACTATCTGAAGAGCTCATTGAAATTTAGCCCTTGGTGGGAACTGATTCAGTCATGCCCACAGCAAAGAATGTCAGGGCGACATGAAGAGCACTTCTTAGCGTTCAGTTATCAGAGGTTCCACCACCCCCCGCTGTGCCGAGTCACTAACTGGAGTGGCGGCTCAACAAGCAGCCCACCTGGGAGGGAGCACTCTCAAGTGTATAAGAGGTCGCAGCACGTTCCCATTTAAAGCTCGGCAATGGTTTCAATTGCATTCTCCCTAACGTAATTAGAGTAAACGCCATGAGGGAACCTCTAGCCTGCAAAGGCCTCCGCCTCCCTCTCCCATCTCATGTGCCCCTTATATAAAGACCTGATATTCTGTCCCTCGAACACACCAGGCTCACAGGTCTCTGCACCTGGATACCTGCTGTCCCCCTTGCCTGGGTCACCCTTTCCCAGCTCACTACCAGGCTCTGCTCCAATGTCTGCTCGCAGCTGTCATCCTGGCCCTTCCACCCAGTGTCACTCTCTACTCCGTTACCTGGTTTATTTTCTCTATAAACCAGATTCTCTGAAATTACCCTGATGGCTCTGTTCCTCTGTCTCCAGCACCCAGGTCACTGTTCGGCACATGGGCACTCGACAAATACAGTAAGTCCTCATGTAACATCAGCGACAGGTCTGTGACTTTAAGAAAAACGATGTATGACAAATACAATTTTACCATAGGCAATTGACATAAACAAGATTTGAGTTCCTATGGCATCTCAGAAACATTATAACAAAGCGGCATTGAACAAAACAGTGTTATCTGAGGACCTACTGTACTTCTCCAGTGACAAATGAGGAGCAGCCAGTCCTAGGGCAGAGGCAGCATCAAGCCAGTGGAAACAGACAAGGTTCAAGTAGGGAATTCTTGTCAGCAAATGGTTCGGCGAAGGCCTAGGAATTCCAGTGGGAAAACTCTCCAAATTATGTGGCTCTTGACCAACAGATAAATATATTCTCACCTTCCTAGAGGTAAGCAGAAGGCTTAATTTCTTCGGACCTTTGTCCAAGCATAAGGAGCTCCACCGTTCTGCTCAGGCTTTGACCAGACACACACCAATGATGACTAGAGGAGGAAGAAACCCTGAGATAAAGATTAGACTTTAAAAGGAAAATGTCTCCTCCTTCTGGGGGTCCTGAATTTCACTGCTCTGTTTTCCAGTGCTATCCCCATTTTTAAAAATGTCTTTCAGGGACTGGCCTCCTCTCAGCTCTCCATGGCACCCTCTCTCTCCCCACCTTAGACCTCGGTGAGCACTATAGGGCACAGATACACCACAAAAGGACACTTGTCAGGACTACTCTCCTACAGGAAGTTTCCAGACCCGTAGCTCTGCAGGCGATTCATGTGACAGGGGTAATAATTTTCTATTAGGACCAAAACACAAAGCACGAATCAGTGTCTCTCCTCAAAGACATGGGAAAGCGGCCGTCCTGCCGCTGCTCTGGGTGCTGTGGGGCAGGCAGTGCCTGTCTGGTTTAACGGTGCTGACTTGGCCAACTGCCTGTGAAGGAATCTGAGCCCTAAAATAAAATACCCACGCGAAGTATTCCCCCTAAACATAAGAGAGTCTCCCATGAATCAAAGTCATGTCTGAGCAGCCTCACATTCACCAGATACACCAAGCCACGCAGTCCACAGGCCCCATGCTGAGAGGCCTTCAGGTTCAGTTTAAGGCTCTGCTATTGCCTTTGTGAAATTCTTAATAATTTTTGAACAAGTGCCCTGCGTTTTCATTGTGCACTGGGTGGGCCATGCCAGGTATGCAGCCAGCCGTGTCCATGAGTGGCAGACACGCTGAGCTTTGGGGCTTCCATGGCTGGGCTCGGTGCCCCCTGAACCCACACTGTACATTCCTTATTATCTGGGCCCTGAGGGCTCGGAGATCATGATACAAAAAATTCCAGAGGCTGCATGTGCCCTGTGATAGGGCGCAGTTCTTTGACAGTTTCCATTTCTTGAGAAATAAAGTATTCTAGAGCCACAGCTTTCAAATAATTGGTTTAAGAATAAAGTCAAATGTCACCTCCTTCAAGATTTGTACCAACCCACATATTTCTAAAGTCTTTCATTGGAATCTGCATTAAAAAAAATTAAATGTCTTCTGAAGAGTATCACGCTGGACAAGGAATTGTCCAGGTTCTCTGTCCTAGAAATCTATAACCTCGAGCTAGATTCTGCACCCTCCTAGAAGCACTCTGAGCCCAAAGAATGTGTCCGCAGGGCAACCTCAGTCCAGTCTCCATCATACAGGCGGCACTTGCATTCCCAACCCCGACACTTAGCAGCCTGGGCAAGTGACTTATGCCTCTGAGCTTCCAGCGTCTCATCTGTGAAATGAGCAGAATAAAGCCCCTCCCCCTTCCCGAGCATTGCATGAGATAACGTGGGCACAGTGCTGGCTCACGAAAGGCTGTGTGGGTGGCATCTATTCATGTCACTTTGGGTACTCAGTGAGTGTCTGCTTCCCGAATACATGAAAACAGAATAAAAGGATGGATTATGTCCAGTCAGCAATTTTTATAAGTTAAAGGAAATTCAGGTTAGTGGCAGAACACCTTTTGGAAGGAGTAGAAAGAAAAAGGTTTAATCAGAGAGAGCATGAGGGCAGGAGCCTACACACCATTCGTACACTGAACAAAGTGGCACAAAGACATCAAATTTAAATGACGCGTGGGACACATGGCAGGCTGAGATACTGGCCACTTCGGGCGGTAGAAATGGTGAGGAGTCAGCCCTGAGGTGGAAGGAGATGAGGAGACACTGGGCAGGGTGCTTGCCTCGCAGAGAGGCTGGCGTGGGTGTCCACTGAGTTGGCATCGTGTGCCGGGTGCCGGGGTTTGCAAACATTCTCTCTGTAATCAGTTTTCGAGTCAGTCTGTGGAGGGCATTAATCCCAACAAGGAATGGAGGTTGCAGTGTTGTGCTGGAGGCGGCCGGGCCCAGCTCAGCGGGACTGTGCAAGGCGCTTCCCAACTCTGACAGTGACAGCACATGAGGAGCCTGAAACAGGCCATGGCGACTGACACTACAGAAAACAGCAACCTCTAAGGATCAGGGATTCCCCCGCCCCCTGGCCCGCCCCTTTCAGAGAGCGGGTTGTTCAACAGTTACCGGCACACAGCTGGCTTTCTGCCATAAAAGAGTTTTTAAAAGAATCAATCTGCATTTTGGAAATGCATCTCTGGCCGGGGGTGAAGGAAAGACTGAAGTGTAGGGAAGGGGAAGAAGCTAACGCAAGAAGTGCTAAGAAGTCCCAGCGAGAACCGCCGAGGCTAGAAGCAGAAAAGTAGACCGTCTAAAGTTAATAATTAGTGAAATCAGAGTCATTCCATTCTTAGAGAGCTCTTTCTACATTAAAGCATCCACAAGTTTTATGTCGGGTGTGAAACTCAAAACACTAATAATAGCATAAAATCCCATGACTTCACTTACTACTTATTACTAGTGGTCTGTACTCAAGTAAAGGGACGAGTAGTCTGAACACACACACAAAGTCATAAGTTTGGTTTCTTGCTTTTGTCTGCAGGCAAAGCTTACCAAACAGCAGTAGCAATAGCCAGAGGTAATAACCAAGACGCCGTGTTTGCAGCCTGTTGGAAAAGGCTGTCTTTTGTTTGCATACGTAAGTAACTTCGGTTACAGCCACATATGGTTCTGTGTTCCCCCTTCACCTTCAGTATTGATGCATTCCAGGGAAGGCTATCAAGTATGGATTAATATATATATATATATGCATCTTTCCAGACTGAATCAAAATGAACCCTTGGAAGGAAATCTTTCCTAATTTGTCCATGTGTAATCATTATTTTTCAGTTTAGAACTTCTCAGCTCATACACATTCTATCTCCGGTATATTAGTTTCTGTAGTCCGATGTTTTACCTTAGAATTTCTGTCAGGTCATTTCCTTGACATTTCAGCTCTTATCTAGATCCTAAGCGAATCTATTGCCGCTGCACTAGAGTAAGGAACCCCTAGTTCTGCATCTAGTTGGCTGTGTGATCTTGGGCAAGTCTATAAAAAATAAGAGAGTAGGTGAAATGATCCTGCAGTCACGTCTGAGTATGTGAAACTGTTTCAGTCCTTCTAACTCCTCCACTAATACCTAGACTAATCCCCTGTTGGCAGCAAGTGCTCGAGAAATGGTTCATCCAGTAAAGAACATCATCAACTTTCCTTTTTTGGATGGAGATCCCTTCACCTCAGAGACAACTGCTGCGTTTCTCTGGATAAATACTGAATCCCAAAGGATCAGACTTACATGGACTAGGAAAGGTCTACATTATATTTAAAAGTAAATGTTAAAGGTTGTCAGCTAATTCACAAGTTCCAGCTATGGACACAGCGATCTGAGTTCTGTTTCTGGCTTGACCGGTAATTCTGAGGATCTGAGAAACTGGCTTAACTGCACCATACCTGTGGCTTCCCTATGTACCGGTACTTGCTTCCCTGTAGGAATGGTAATAAAAGGATAAAACTTTTAAACTGAGAAATGAACTTGCAAGCAAATAAGGTCTTTATGAATCTGAAGACAAAACATTAATCACATTTGATGTCAAATGAAAAGCAGGACTTCATTTAAAAAAAAAAAAGGGAAAACTTTTATTCTGATTCGTTGACAGAGAAAATAAATGTTGTATCTCATTTCCCCCCACAAACCCTATTAGAAGCTTAGGAAGTAAAAAGTGTTTTCTGTCTCAACCAAGGAAGGTGATACTGCCCCAAAGCAGAAAGAGATTATTTTACGGGAACAAAAACCTCTTGCTGTGTTTATGTATAAGCAGTCAGCATATCTGTGGTATTAGAATTTCACTGGGGGAAGAGAAAACTCTATCATCACTGTGCTGTAAGGCTTGGGTCCCAAGTGAAACTGCACTCAGACATGGGTGAGGAATGAACTTTGTCCAGCCTGAAGGAACCCAAACTGAAACTCTCTGGAACAGATCATTACATCAACTGCCAGAGGTTAATCAGAAGGGGGCACAGGATATGGCTGGAGGATATGGCTACTTCTAGAAGCTTAAACACAGAATGGGTCCTCCAAAATCATTTCACAAAACGCAAGTTTTCAATGAAAATCTGTTTACGCTCCCACTGCACAGAAGCATGGGAGACTTAGTCCTATCGCATCTTTACATTCACACGGCAAATTCCTTTTCCCCAGCCTACAAGGTGCTCAGTGGGAAGACACAGGACTTTGCCTCAAGAGAAGGGAGAAGCAATGAAAAACAGACCTCTCCTGGGTCAGATGTTCCCCTGAGATTCAACCTGAGCCAGAACATAGCTTCAGACGAGCCTAGCTGATCTCTCTGCAGGAAAAGGTCACAGCCCAACTGGGGGAGTGACAACAATCACGGGAAATGCAGTCAGAGGGGCATGCCAACGTGTGGTACAGAGACCCCATTCTGGCTTTTCTCCGCTGCCTGTTGCCTGCACTGCCTCTCTGATGGATGGAACACCTGCCACCACTAGCAAGGAGACATCTCAGCTTACAGAAATCCTGGGTGGCTGTGTGGTTCCACTATCCATGTGGCATGAGGAGAAGGGCCTTGGATCTAGTCCCTGCTCCCCCGATAATCCACTCGCTGTGTGCCCTGGAGTGACCCGCCGCTTTCTGACTTCGGGTTTTCATTTGTCAAATAGGAACATAAATACCATCTTTCTTACTTTGCAGGATTTTGTAATAATAGAGAGAAAATGTGCTGCATCCATAATGCAATAAACTAGCTTCCAAAAACCACAGAAGAAAACTATGAAGGTGTGAAATTACCTTCCTGTAAGGTACCGCTCCTATTTATTTTCCGCTTTTAAATACTGCACACAAGTTTAATCAACAAGGCCCTGGGAGCAAAGGCCAGAATGTCTGGCCAAACTTAAAAATTACTATGGGAATCAATCCACAGATTTCCACTCACCTTTACTCATGGTCAGGTGCCCCTGGTAATGAAAGACATGGAACAGAATCACACAAAGGCACCTGCGGAGTAATTACTCACCAGCTGCTGCTCTAAGGGAGGGACTGCATCGTGATGGCCGTATATTATGCCAGGATTGTACTGACTGAAAAGGACTGGATAAAATACTTTCTTCCCTGAAAACCAGAAAACAAACATCTGCTTAAAGAAACAGGCTAAAAACAAAACAAAACAAAAAAAACTGTTAGGTTTGTTCGTCTATATTCAGCCCTCTGAAACATCCCGAATGTTTGCATCCACTCATCCTCTTCCCTTCACTCAAGTCTAAAATAGATCTTAGAAGTTCTGTACCAAGAAGACCAGACAGACAGACTCTCTAATATTTCTGACCTCTTATCACAGGAGTGATCTTTAAAATACTGACAGTCAGTGGCTCTGGCACTAAGCATAGGCCAACTGGAGTGGGTGTGAAAGAGAGTCCTGGTGCCCTCTGCTCTACCGGACATTTACCCTTTAATTGCTGGCTCGTGGGGCTGTCTGAAGGGATGCCAGAGACCTGGGTGACTTAGGGCAGCAGGCACAGATTTAGGGAAACCAGGGCAATTGCTCTTTATCAATTTACATAAAGAATTTCAATATATTAACAACTGACATGCCCATGCCAGTAGTTATCAGCTGAGTATCAGTCTTGCCTATGAGTCAAATTCTATGAAAATAGTTTCCATATTGTGCGTTATTTCCACGTAAAGCCCTTCCTCCCTTGGTACCTTCTCACAGCTCCTCCTTTCCCTTCGGTTTCAGGAAATTTTTCCATGTCATGTCCTCCCCACCACACTTTTTCCTGTGGATGTTCACCAAAGCTGACCTCCCAGTTGAAAATGGAATAGAGGCTATAAACATGAACTTGGGACAAAGAGTCCCAGAATTCTGATGACTGACAGGCCCACACTGTGACATCAAAGGAGAAATTAAACCAGATGATTTTCCTTTTCTTTGTTACTGGGGTAAATAAGGCTGATTAGGGAGCAGGACATCAGAGAGAACTGCGAAGAGAATGACATATGAGTGTGACAGAGCTAAATGCCACCCTGAGAGACAGAAAAAGAACCGACCCCACATACCCTTACCTGGCTGGGTATTCAGCCGACACGTATTGAGGAATTCCGAGGTGAAGTAGATGTCAACGTCACAGAAAAAGAGAAGGACGTTGCTTCCCTTCCAGGAGCGGGCTCCGACATCGAGCCCCTTTCCCCGGGAAAACTCTCCACTCAGTTGGATGAAGGTAAAGTTCCTGAAGTTGGCAGCTCTAAAGGGGAAGAACAGACAGTAACTCATGCGCCCAGGCTTCCCACATGGCCAAGGTCCATCCACACCTTGCCAGGTTTCCTCTGTAACCCTGAGGCCACTGAGACAACCCAAGAAGTTACAAAACAATCCATTCATCAAAAACTCATCGGTATTAAAAGCATCAAGAACAAACACCTAGTGAAGTTTTAACACGTTTATTTCTTGTTTCTCTAGTAATTTCTCCAAATCAAAAACTGTATTGTCATGATTAGTGAGTTTTATTTTGTGATGGAGAAACTAACCAGTGAAGACTAGGTCAACAGAACACAGGAAAACCTCCACGCCTCCTGAGCACCCACATGACTCCACTGGACCAAGGAAATAAAATCCTATAGGAACGGCTCCACCTAGCATCTTCCCATCTGTGTTTGACTCCAGGAGCCAGGCATGAAGGCCTTGATATATGCCTCCCCTTCTATAACAGATCTCTCTCTACCCGGATTCCTTCTCCATAAGGCAGCAGAGCATTGTGGGGAAAATGAAGTAGTTAGATTTAGAAGACTAGGACTATCTCAGACCTGGCTCTCCTCTAGATTAACTCTGGGATCTAGGCAAGCCCATTCGTCCCTTGAACCTCAGTTGCTTCATCTTCAAAACAGGAATAATAACTCCTTCCTTAACTGTCTCATAGTTATTAGTTAGATAAACACTGCCGAGAGTGTAAAGCACCACTTAAGCATCAGCTATTGCTATTGTTAGTGTTAGCACAGGCCAGGATTCCCAGGCCCGTGGCAGTGAAATCAGGCTGTTTCTTCATTCAGTTGTTCTTTCCCAGGAACAGAAACGGGGCATGTCCTGAGCAAAAGTTCCAGGAACTCATTCAGCTCTTAGTGGGACAGCGATTGTCTTCTACCAGGCAGAGCTACTAGAAAAACACTTTCAGTTCTATTCTACCTCCTAACTCTACCTGTGCAGAGGCCTGGCATTTAGGAAATTCTCCTTTTCCTGCTGACATCATCCTTCTTTTCTTTTCTTTTTTATTTTTAAAATTATTTATTTATTTTAATTAGTTTCAAGTATACAGTACATTAGTCAGACATCTATATAGTTCATAAAACGATCCCCCCAATTGCTCCCTCCCTCCCCTGGCACCCCACCTAGTCAACATATTAATGTTAACTGCATTCCCTATGCCATGCTTCCCACTCCCGGGGCCATCTAACAAGTGCTAATTTGTACTTCTTTAACCCTTTACCCCATTCTCCCAGGCCCCCAACTCTCCCCATCATTCTGAGCCCTCCCAACTACCTGGCCTATCTGCATCCCCCAACTTCTCCATAATCCTGATGTATTCAAAACAAGTACAAAATCCCATTTCTACTTTTCAAAGTTTGAGTTCCCAGTAATTATCTTGGATAAAGATCAACACAAATATGGAGTCATAAACTTTTAAAACACTAAATTGTACTTGCATCTGGCAATCAGCAGGACTAGTTCTGCTATCCCTTCCTTGACTTATTATCTTCTTTTGGATCTGGGAGTTAGCTTGGATTGTTACCCTGGGAATCTGTGGGCCTAACCTTGTCTGAGTCTAATACCAGACGTGCTTTTCAGATTTAGATCAAGACAGGAGGCCTGGTGTTGGGAAGGCGACCAGTGCATGAGTCAGAAAACCTGGATCCAGGGCCTAGAACTGTGCCTGGTTCCCATGAGACACTCAACAGATGTTTGTGAATAAACGTGTGAACAGATGAATGATTCGAATCCTAGCACTCTGCCTCTAATTTTGGGGGCACTTCACTTCATTTCTCTGGTTTCATTTTCCTCACTGTAAAATCTGATGGTTACAGAGTTCCAAGGCCCCTTTGCACTCTAAACTTCTAAGCTTCTATGTTTCGGTATCCTGTTCAGCACTGCTCTACACTGGGAGGGATTCTCTTCCTCTCTCAGAATTTTATCTTGCCTCTTTCCTCTGGCTAGGTGGCCCCAGCTCATATTTCCTGAGTGCTATCGAGGTTATGTTCCACAGTCTCTTCAGTCCTTGGTCTCACCCTGGTTAAGGACAGCCACATCCCTGCCTCCAAAGATATTCAGGTGCAGTTGGTCGCCTTCACCTACCCTGGAGGTTTCTACAGCTCAGCCCCTGGAAGTGAGCTCAACCCATTTCCCTGTTTGTTCATTTTCAGGAACATTTTATCCCTGTGAGATCCCTGGATTTTGCCTGTTCATTTAGGGCCATCCCTCACCAGGTTTCACAGGACTCACCCACCATCCTGGGGCCTGTCAGTCTCTCACAGCCAGGAGCAGGTCTCTTTCTTCGCATGTCTCAGGGTTCATGCTCTTTGACCTCCCCCACCACCACCACACACACACACACACACACACACACACACACTGCAGGGAGAGCTGTTAGGTACTCTGCAGAACAAGGAGGACTGATATGCCCAAACGCAATGAAGGAGCAGGGCCTTCCTCATGCAGGTTGTATCTGACTCATCATTTGGGGATCTCCTCCAAGAGGTCTTCCAGGAACTATCATTTAAGAGTTTGAATATAAAAATGCTTTATATTTGAACAACTTTCATCAAGGGAAGAAGAATGCAGCTCCCTAATATGCTGCATTAAAGGAACTATAGGATTTTCCTCTTGGAACAGCCTATAGTCCATTTGTATAGATTTATCAAACAGTTACAAAAGTCAAGTCCTATTGAATACTTACATAAGTATACAAGGCAGCATCAGAAACTGAGATAACAGCATTAAAGATATGACAAGACTGCAGGCGATCAATCTTTGAATAAATTGTAGAGAGACAACTGATCGCTACAAATTTAGAGAGGAAAGTGGGTCATTTGGCACATACGCTTACCTAACACATAAGTTAATCTAGCTTGTTCTGTCCAAAGTTTTTGCAAACGCTGGCTTGAGCTGCTCTTTTCTGCTCTGCCACAGTAGGGGGTGAGGAGAGGAGTGGGGCTCGCCTATTGGTCTAAGTCCCTGGGCAAAGAGATGGGGAGAAGATTATGCCCAGTGTTTGACATCTCCTTAATTTGGAAGAACTTTAAAAAAAAAAGTGTTAAAACATCAACCTCTATGCTTCAGTGTATTGCCTTTAGGGTAAGAGAATTCAGGAAAATAGAAGCTGGGGCACCCTCCATATGGCCTAATGCAAATGGCAATCTGCTTCCTTTCTCTTCATCCAACCTCTCTGCAAAGATGAGATGATCCATGTTACATTTGTGGCACTACCCAACCTGAATATACATTTCAAATCTCCTCTCTAGTGTGTCTGCAGGCAATACAGAAAGCCCCAGGACACAGAACCTAGCTCTGTCTTCTCACTACCCACACTACAGCCCCTTCATCCTACAAGGCCACTGCACATGTGGCACCAGTAGCCTCTGACTCCCCCATCCCCCCTCCACACCTCGCCTGTACATCACCTTGCCTGGGCCAGCTCTACATGGCCTCCTCATCCATCCTGACCAACTCTGGCCAGCAGGAAACATGTGTGGTTACTGCTGGCCTGGCGACACACATATGTAATGGCTCTGTGCTGAAGGCCTAATTAGGGATCTGGACATCAATGCACAGAGAGGTAGGGTGGGGACAAAGTCATTGCTGGCCTGGGAAGCACCATCAGTCAGTTGTGAGCACTGGAGAAGGCTAATTCTGTCATCCACCTGTGCTTCCCAGGACGGCTGCCAAGTCACTGTGATCAGCTAGGGGTCTGTCTGCAGGTGGATAAGGTACAGCCCCAGCACTTCTTATGATTAACCATTACCTGGGGGAAATCCTTCCTTCTCCTCTCGTGCCACCAGGAAGGTTCTCTGATCATTAACAAGTGTTCTCTCTGAAGAAAGAGGGCTGAGCTAGAAACACCAGAAGGAGAATCTGAGCAACCTCACTTGTCCTCTTTTATGGAACAGAGAGTAATACACTGTTAAATACTTGGCCTGGAAGTGGGATGCCCCCACTCTCATCGCTAATTCACCAGAACCAGCACCAGAACACAGCCTGCAACAGGATGAAGAAAAAGTGGCTTCTGCAAGACAGCCAGGCCCCTTCCCTCAACACATCCCATGTCTTCACTTAGAAATGCTGCTCAGTGGTCAAGAGACTCACTCAGCAGAGCACACCCTGCTCAATAGTATTTGAAACAGTGTATTAAGAGGCAGCCAAGCCATGAAAAAGTAAGGACACAATGGAATGCAAAAAATGCAAAAAAATGATTTGCTCCAATGTGGTCTGGCAGTTATGGGTTTAAAATTTGCGCAACATGGCCACAAGGCTACAACCCCAAAATGCAGCATAGGAGTGCATAGGCAGGGACCCTATTTGGTCCTCTGTCTGTCCCCCCTGCCCCACAGTGACCAGCCAAAAGATGGTCACTGATAGCATGGACATGGCTGGGGCCTCCTGTCTTCGCTCAGTGGTCCTTCTTTAGAATATGCTTTCTGCATGCACTCCAGTGAAAGTCCCATTCAAGCTTCATGGCCCATGTCAAGTGTCACCAACCTCTCATGCCTTGCTGCAAACTGAAGTCCCTCCCTCTCTGGGCTCACAGGCGTTTTGCCCAGTCCTGTCTCTGTCCTCCTGTGCCTGGTGCCTTCTTGTGCCTTTGCTCATGCAGATGTGCACAGGATGACCTAGCAGGCTCTAAACACTTGGAGGACAGAGACCGCCTTGCTTTTTGTTTTTTCTATCTTCAGAGATTATCCGACACAATGCAGTAAGTGGCACACATAGGGACACAGTTGATGATCAATAAACACTGGGTGAATCAAGAGATGAATCAATGGGAAACACTGAGAAACTCAGATCTGCTACTCTTGGGGAACAATGCTCTGAGATGTCGCCTTCTTCCCTCAGGTGGGTGCTGGAGAAACTTCCACACATACGTCCACCTCCCAGATCAGAAAGAGTCTCAATCAAGAGATTCCAAAGGACAGACACAAACCCAAGCTTTTAAGAAGATAAGAAATATATAAATAACAGAAGAAAAAGAGCTGAGAAAAATAAGATGCAATTTGGTTCAAAATACTTAATTTACCCATACAAAGAAATATAATATTGAGGGGCATGCCTTAAAAAATGGCCTAGTAAGAAATGGACACTTTTCATGATAGAACGAGGGCACTACATTCTATACTATCTGATTTCCTATTATGAATCAGAGTCTGCAGTTTCAAAAGGCCACATGATTACTCATAATTACTCATAATTTCTTCTTTTCTTCCTGAATTGTGTTATTGGCTGATGAAACTTAAATTTCTCATTCAATTCCTTTCCTTTATATAGTCTGGTGCTTGGGGACTCCTCCAAGTTATCTTTAATCATTCTGATAGAGGTTATAATGACCTGAGAAAGCTACTGTTTCTACTGGAGATTTAATTTCTCTAATTGACTAGCATTTCCCAGAATTGCTGGATTAAAAATGATAAAAGATCTTACTGTCTAATATGATTTACTCTAATAGAGTTCTTCCCATCATTGCAAGGAAATTCTCTTAATGTGACACTTCCCACAATAGCTCTCATTTTTTTTAAAAAAAAAAAGCACTTAAAAATTTACATAGAAGTCAGTATTATATTCAATGTATAATTTACAATTTTAAACCTAACAGCCATAAATATTAAAATCACTTATGAGTTCCACTTACTGAAGATGTTTAAACAGAGTGAAGAATTTAAAAGTACTTCAAATGATTAATTTAGAATTTTCTAGATTCTGAGCTTACACAGAACTGTTTGTACAATATGATTCTGTTTTAGCAAATTTCTCTTGAAAAGATAAATAACTGACAAACCATTAGCTAGGCTACCTAAGAAAATAAGACAACTTAAATTAGTAAAATTATAAGCAAAAGAGAAAACATTACAATTGATATGTAGAAATACAAAATATCATAAGAGACTACTTTTGAACAATTAAATGCTAACAAATTATATAACTTAGGGAAAAAACATACAACTTACCAAGACTGAATGATAAAGTAATAGAAAATCTGAACAGATCAATAATGAGCAAAGATATTAAATCGGTAATCAAAAACCTCCCAACAAATATAAGTCCAGGACCAGACGGCTCCACTGGTGAATTCTACCAAACATTTAAAGATGAATTAATATCAATCATTCTCAAACTCTTCCAAAATATTGGATAAAAAAAAAATACACTCAAAGTCATTTTATGAGGCCAGCCTTACCATGATTTCAAAGCCAAAGGCATTACGAGAAAAGAAAATTACAAGCCAATATCCTGGATGAACATAGATGCAAAATCCTCAAAAAAATACGGCAAACTGAATTCAAGAGCACATTAAAAGGATTATCTACCATGATTAAGTGGGATTCATCCCTAAGATGTAAGGATGGTTCAACATCCTCAAATTAATAAATGTGATATGCAATTAATGGAATGAAAGATAAAAACCATATATCACTTTAACAGATGCAAAAAAATCATTTGACAAAATTCAACATCTTTCATGATAAAAACTCTCAACAAATTAGGTATAGAAGAAATGTACCTCAACTTAAGGCCATATATGGTAAGTCCACAGCTAACATTATACACAATGGTGAAAAGTTTAAAAAGCCTTCCCTCTAAAATCAGGAACTAAACAAGGGTGCCCACTCTCACCACTCCTATTCAGCATAGTACTAAAACTCCTAGCCAGAGGATTCAAGTAAGAAAAGGAAAATAAAAAGTATCCAAGTAGGAAAGGAAGAAGTAAACTTGCCTTTGTTTGCAGGTGACATGATCGTATACATAGAAAATCCTAAAGACTCCACCAAAAACTGCTGGAACTAATCATCAAATTTAGTAAAATTGCAGGATACAGAATAATACATGCAAAGCAGTAACATTTCCATACACAAACATGAACTGTCTGACACATGCTACTATGTGGATGAACCTCAAAAACATTCTGCTAAGTGAAGAAGTCAGACACAGAAGGTCATATTTTGTATGATTCTATTTACAGTAAATACCCAGAATAGCTAAATGCATATATTTTTTTCAAATTTTTTTTTTCTGTGTATATGGAGATGGTCATGTGGATTTGTGTGTTACATTGACTAATCTTTGTTGAGATAAATCTCATTCGGTCATGATGCATAATCCTTTTTACATGTTGTCAGATTCAGTTTCTAGTATTTTGTTGAGGATTTTTCATCTAATATTCATAAAGGATATTGGTGTATAGTTTTTTTCTTGTTTTTTAAAATTTAGTTTTTAATTATAGTCATGATACAATAATTAAAATAATTAGTTTCAGATGTACAAGGCTATACATTTCTATACCTTACAAAGTGATCACTACAATAAGACTAGTAAATATAGTTATTAAAATATTATTGACTATATTCCCTATGCTTGTGATATCTTTATCTGGTAATAAAATAGAGTATCAGGGTAATAGTGATTTCATAGAATGAGTTGGGAAGTGTTCCCTCTTCCTCTATATTTTGAATGTTTGTGAAGCATTGTTATTAATTCATCTTTCATGATTGGTAGAAATCAGCAGTGAATCCATTTGGGCCTGGGCTTTTCTTTGTGGAAAGTGTTTTGGTTATTATTTCAATCCATTTACTTGTTATAGGTCTAATCAGATTTTCTATTTCTTCTTGAAGAAATACTTCATTTCAACAGTATACAAAAATGTGTCCCTCCATTCCCTCTCCTCTCTTTGTACTGTTATTTTATTAAAATGATATCTTTATGCTTTACTTTTAAATCACATCAGAGAAAAATAGAGCTATAAACAAAAATATATTTATACTGTATTTTATATTTCCCTATGTAGTGATGTTTACTTGCATTCTTTATTTCTTCACCTGAATGTGAGTTTGTGACTAGTGTCCTTTCATTTCAGGCTCAAGGACTCCTTTTTATATTTCTTATAGGGCAAGTTTGCTAGTGATGAGTCTCTTAGTTCTTGTTTATTTGTGGATTTCTTAATTTCTCCTTCATTTTTGTTGGATGGTTTTGCTAAATATAGAATTCTCGGTTTTCCTTTCAGCACTTTGAATATGTCATTCCACTTCTGGTGTCCACTGCTTCTGATGGGAAGTCAGCTACTGATCTCATTAAGGATCCCTTGAAATTCATGAGCCTCTTTGTTCCCTCTGCCTACAAGATTCTGTCTTTGTCTTTCAACCATTTGACTAAAGCTATGCCTAATGTAAATTTCTTTTGAATTTTCATCTTTGGAGTTTGTTGAGTTTCTTAGATGTGTAATGTTTGTCATCAAATTTGGGGAGTTTGGGGCCATTATTTCTTAAGTATTTTTCCCCCCTTTCTTCTCATTCTGAGACTCCCATTATGTCTATGCTGACATGCTTGATGGTATACTACAAATGTCTAAGGTTTGTTCATTTTCTTCATTCTCTATTTTTGTTTCTCACACTGGATCATTGGCCTGTCTTAAAGTTCACCGATGCTTTCTCCTGTCTGTTCAAACCTTTATTGAACTCCCTCCCCACCAAGTAAAATTTTCATTTTAGTTATTTTATTTTTCAACTCCAAAATTTCTATTTGGTTGTTTTTTTTATAAGTTCCACCTGTTTATTTGGTAAGACATGGTTCCATTTAGTGAGACATGATTCTCATACTTTTTAGTTCTATTGATATGGTTTCTTTTAATTCTTTGAACATTTTTAATACAGCTTATTTAAAGTCTTTGTGTCGTATGTCCAACACCTGGGCTTTCTCAGAGGCAATTTATAATAACTGTTTGTTTTCCCCCTATGCATGAGCCATATGTTTTTGTTTCTCATATGCTTCATAATTTTTAAAAACTGAATATTTTAAATAATATTATGTAGCAACCCTGGAAATCAAAATCAACCCAGGGCTTGTTATTACATTTTGTTGTTATTGTTTGCTTAGTGACTTTCATGAACTAATTCTGCAGTCTGTAGTCTTTGTTGTGTGTGACCACTTAGTGGTAAGCTAGTGATTAGAGAGATTTCCTTAAATGACTGGAACCAGTAAGTCTCTGAGTCTTTGCCAAGGAACTTCGTGTTCACGTTGGGGCACGCCGCTAACACTTAACCTGTCAGTCAACAACTTTGTTTAGCCTTACTTCCTTCTCACACAGAGCCTCAAGAGCCTAGAGATAAAATGTTAGGGCCTGTTTAGTTCTTTCCTAAGTATGAGCCCAGCCCTAGACATGTGCCTGCCCTTCTAGATCTCCAGGAATGTACTAGAGCTTTTCAAAGTCCCTGTGCAGATCTCACTCTCCAGCTTCAGCTTTTAAGCTCTTTGGTTAGTCTAATATTTGCCCCAACTCTTACCTACCAGCTCAGGCAGCCACAGTTACAGACTTTCTATAATTGTTTTTGACCAGTAGCCCCTGGAGAAAAAGGCTTTTTCCACTGGGAGAGCTCTGAGTCAGGTCAAATAAAAACAATCTTGCAAGTGGAATCTTCCAGGGGACCCCCAGACAAGTCAGACAACGACATTCTCTGGGAATGATATTTTCAAGGAGCTCTAGTCCCATTTTGGCCCCTGGTGGCTGCCAGGCTATGGTTCTTGCTGTGCTCCTGGGCTGTTGGATTTCAAGACTGTTGAAGAGCTGAAGAGGGAGGTGGGAAAGGGCAAGTTAAAGCTCCACAGAGCTCCCTGTTCATACCAAAATTCAGTCATTTTTCTAGGATAAACATTTTCTAGATTGTTGCAAGCTTTGTTTAATTTCTAGAGTTCTTAAAGAGCTGATTCTAGCCATTTTAAACAAATTTCTTATTGCTATTCTGGATGAGAGTGTTTGTTTGCAGAAGTCTTTATTTCACCATTTTCGCTGACATCACATTTCTTTCTTTTAGCTGTTGCATTAAACCCCATTGTATGAGCTTACTATCACTTTTTTCATAATATATTTCCCCAATATATGAAAAAAATTTTTAATCTTCGTAAATGTAAGAACAGTATAAGTACCCACATACCCTTCACCCAGATTCATCACGTGTTAACATTTGCCATACATTTTTTCTTTCTTCCTCTGAATGTTGAGAGTTCATAGCAGACATGATGACAACTTTACCCTCAAAGACAAGTATTTCTCAAGACCCAGGATGTTTCCTTTATAACATTAATAACAACATAATAACCACACTCAGGAAATTTAACATTGTCACAATACTATAATCTATATGCCATGTTTGAATCTTCCAATGAACCATTTAGAATGCTGAAAAATATAGGGCACATCTCCATAAAGCGCTGGTCCACCAAGCAGAATCATGCTTGGCCCCTTCTCTGGCAAATACCAGGTGAGATGGTCACAAGCCTGAGGTGTGTGAGGTGCTTCTCAGGGTGCATGACTCCTAATCTGCTTGAGGGGGATTCACTATAGTGTATTTTCATTTTAGTAGATGAGAGTTTCTAAAAGTTCCTCATTGAAGAAAAAAAAAGTTTGAAAAAGCAACAATTCTGCTCAAATTTCAGAAACAAATCAAAATAAAACAGAACGAAATCTCTCTGCCCTTCAATATTCTTCTGGGATATCCTGATAAAATCTTTCTTAGGGTACATGTCAAACAAATCTCTTCGAAGAGGTATGACGTGCTGACACACACCATAGCAAGGCAGGTCCCTGACAACACACACACACACACACACACACACACACCTCCCTCTTATGTCACATACTTGCAATGGCAGGGCAGTGTCTCAATTCTAGTACTTTAGTCTCAAAGCTAATTCCTCTGAAAGATGCTTTTGTGTCATGAGTGTATAAAGATAAACTTGCAATGCAGTAAATGTCAACGTATGCTAATTCATCTACCAGTTATAATGTTTTTCAAATTTCCTAATGCAGCAGGTCCTTGAATAACACTAGACAGTCAATGGAATTTCATTATAATGTTGATGAGATGTCATAGGAATTTAACTCTTGTTTATATTAGCCTATGGTAAAACTGGTTTCATTATACATTGTTTTGCTATAAGTCACAGAACCTATCAATGGCATTAAATGAGGACTTACTATACACAGCTACAACCCAGCATTTCTCAAAGTGTAGGCTGTGAGCCACCACATCAACATCACATGTGGAACTCATTCTAAGTGCTGGTTCCCAAGCTTCATCTCAGGCCCACTGACTCAGAATTTCTGGAACTGGATCCCAGGAATGCATATTTTCAAAAGTACACCAGGTTATCCAAAGCACATTTATATTTGAGAGCTACTGAGTTTGGCTTTAATCTGGGATTAACTGAGCTTAATATGGAAAACTCTGTGGAATAAGAATCAGATACTAAAAACTGATTTGTGCTGTTTTCTATGGCAGTGGCTTTTAAATACTTTGACTGCAACCCTTACAAAGCAATATATTTATTACACATTAGGACACAACACGTGCACATGCACACACACACACACACACGCACAGAAATTAAAGTTTCATGAAACAGTACTTACCCTTACTGCTGGGAGGCACTCTGATATCATCTATCCTATTCTATTTCAATTTTTTAAAACACTGAACATAACCCACTAAATCTATTTCACAACCCCCTAATGAATCACAAATTGCAGTTTGCAAAACACTGATCTATAGCAATTAACTGAAAAGTAAATCTCAAATGAGTAAGCATAAACTGAGAGAGAGTAAAACATTGCTCACAGTCATTAAACTGGATTTTTAAAAGATGTTCTTAAAATATATACATTTATTAGCTGGATTTAGAATAGTGTAATCACACTACTGATACCCAAATGAAATAAATTTCATTTCAACTAACCATTGTGGGTTTTAGGAGGTATATTGTAGTGAAAATTTGATGCAGTTTTAGACTGGGCATCCCAGAATTCACAGACGTGATTTGTACCCTGGCTCTCCTAAGGGTCAGAGATGGCAGCCTGAGTAACAACCTAGCTATGTCGGTTTCTTTATCTATGAAATGGGGCTAATAATAACAATATCTATCTCATAAGGTTGCTGTGAATATTAAATAAGATAATCATGTAAATAATAATGATTATTATTCAAAGATAAGGTGCATTTAAACAAAAGTTTTACCACATTAAAAGAATGATAAAAATGATATTTAAATAAAGCTTCTTATATAAGGTTTTGTATAGATTACTATGTTTACAAATTTACTATACACTTGTCATTATCATTCTCTTAATAAACAAACACTGAACATTTTCTGCATAAGGCGCTCTGCTAAGTGCTGGAGCTACAAAGAGGCATGTGATGTGGTACTACTTATTAAGCATCTTATAACCTAGTTAGGACAATAGAAAGAAATTTAAACAGCCAAATCATATGCTAAGTGCTAAATATAACATGTGCTGAAAGGGAGTACAGCTCAGAGAGGAGAGGTATAAAGGTCAGGAAGAGCTCCAGAGGTAGGGACTCAGGTAGGGAGGGGGTTTGAGTGAGTAGAAAGAGTGCAGGAAATGCCAAGTAGAGGAGAATAATGGGGACAAAGGCAAAGGGCCAAACCCTGCCTCCAGTTTGGCTGGAGGCCATAGTAAGTTGTCAAGACAAGGGCAGAAGCTGGTTTGGGTATCAGGCTGGGGTGATGGGTGAATAGGAAGATCCATCTGAAGGTGGGGTGGCAGTGCAGCAGTGTGAGATCAACTCAGGCTGGCTGCAGAGGGCAGGGCATTCCTGAGAGAGGTGGTCTCAGCAAAGTAACACCACAGATAGGGGTAGGACCCAGCCCAAGGCATCAGCGACATGAACACTGCAGATATCACCAGTTAACAGAACAAGGACATCAACACAGAAAATTGCGATTCAAATTAATTTTGCCAAAGTTTCTGCAGCACTGCTTTAAAGCACTAACCAGCTCAGTCTCTAGCACAAAGTTCTCTGCTATGGGGACAGTAACCTCTGGAAATTCTCCAGAATTTCAAGTAAACTTACATCCCTACCACTCAAATGATTTTATTCTTCATGTACAGATTCTATTCATTCTTTGCTCACCAAGCAACATTCTGATTGAGAATTCAGCTTGCCAGGTAGGTTGATACTGAAAATAATGCCCTGATAATGAGTCCTTAAGCATTCTAGTCACTAGAAAGGGTATTTCCCATAGCAATGTCTAACTGGCCTTCCACTTACCCAGCAGACTACTGTGAATTTGGTATATGTAGCTATTAGCAAATGTCTGGTCATCCCCTGATGTGCTCAGAAGATGCCAGACCCATCAGGACTGAGGTTCTCAATCCTGGTTGCATCTTGGGGTCACCTGGGTAGTTACTTAAAATACCTTGGAATGGGCAGCTGGCTGCCATCAAGACCTCTCCAGGAAGCCCCTGAGGTGGACTGCCACTCTCTAAGACAATGGCTCTCAAACCTGGCTGCATGTTAGAATCATCTGGGACATTTTTAAAAGATCATGCTCAGGGATGGTCACTTTCAGAGATATTAAAACCTATCCACTGTGCAGAGGACATACATTCTAATAATTGACATTCCTCATTCCTAAGCAGAGATGAAAAGGATATTGCAATGCACTGCAGTCGAGAGATTTCTATTTCACTTACATTTAAGATATTCAATTATTTCATTCTCTTTGATCTCCTTCAATAGGGACCATAGTTTTAAGCTGTTACTAGTTTTAAACTCTTAACTCTTTATTGATTTCAAACAGGTCTGCAAATTTATTCTGTAAGGGACCAAATAGTAAGGTTTAGGCTTTGCAAGTCATATAGCCTCTGTTACAACTATCCAACTCTGTAGCTGTACCACAAAAGCAGCCATAAATAATATGTGAACAAATAAGTGTGCCCTTCATTCCAATAAAACTTTATTTACAAAAACAATTGCTGGACAAAATTTGGCCAGTAGACTGCTTCAGAATGTTTGAATAATTATAATTAACATTCTGATCTTGTGCACATTAATACAAAATTCGTAACAAAACATGACAATAAATACAAAAGTGTACTAAGTCTTGGAATCTTATCCTTTGACTATCACCCTAGTACCATTTACCAGAAACTCAAAGTAGAAGCCCTGTTTATATTTAGACCATATGGACCTATTCAGACTATTTCTGCCGCTGAGTTAACTATTGATCACCCTCCAAGTTTCCCTTATGGAGAAACTACTCTCGCCCCATTACTCAACTGAAACCTTACAAATCTCCATGGCTAACCAGAGAGAAGCATGGCAGTACCATTTCAGCTTTCTCACTTATAGAAAATGCCATATATATTTATTTTTTAGATAAATACTTGTGGCAGGGGGAAAAAATCTATCTCTACTGCTTTTGAATACATTTATTCCCGCATGCAACTGATCAAGAAGGTATAAACATATAAGCTTAAGTCTAAAGTTTTTGGTTAAATAATTTCTATTCAACTGAGTAGATTTAACCAAGAATCCTGTCCTAGCCATCACTTCTGGCTTCCCACTAATCTCTCAAAATGTATCATGAATGAAAGTCAGAAGAGTGAGACTATTTGCTAAGTGGATGAGATATGAGTATGGATACCACTCAGCCATACAAGCTGTGGCTGAGGTGGACCTCAGTGCACAGCTGTGCCCTCCCTAATTCCTATTCTTCAAGTAAAGATCCCAA
Source organism: Cynopterus sphinx (assembly GCA_030015415.1). Taxonomy (NCBI): domain Eukaryota; kingdom Metazoa; phylum Chordata; class Mammalia; order Chiroptera; family Pteropodidae; genus Cynopterus; species Cynopterus sphinx. The sequence goes on from CM057381.1 coordinate 47,696,082, forward strand.
ATCTACAGTTCTGAGAATGATGGCATCCAATCATGTGGAAGCTCAAAGGAGCCTGAGCTCCCCACCCTCACTGCTCATGGCAGTTTATCTCAAAGTCCAAATCAACATCCTGCACAATGAAGACTAGTGTCAGACAGAGTAAGGTGGTCTCCCAAGGAATGAGGGCACAGAACTCTCCCAAACATGGCCAGCAACCAGACAACCTCCCAGTTTGCCCACACTGTTAGGAAAAATCAACCTAAAACAGAAGTTTCAGCCTTGGATGTGTATGAGCTCAGTCACCACGATTCTTGGTTATTGCTCCACTTCGTACTTACTTAGAAGTGTTTTCAAGTATTCCTTTGACCTCATTCATTTGTTCTTTCCCAAAGTAAACAACAGTTAGATGAATTCTCCCATCCTGCTGGATGCATGTCTCCCTAGAAAACAAAACACATGTGTGTTTAGGATTGTTTTCACAATAATAGGCAAGGCCCAAACTAATACTTATTTCATAAAGTGCAAAAGGATTTTGAAGTAAACTGAGTGGACTGATAGAACAGCAGAGATGAGGCAGCAAGACATTTCTGGCTGACCATCATAATTACCTGTATTTGTATTGATCTTAACAAAAATAAACAATGAAATTTCAATATGCAGATCTGGTAAATGAAAACTCAGATGCAAGAGGCCACACAAGTCCAATCTGCAACAGGCCTGGCCCACTGGGGCCATCCAGTGCCAGGAAAAGGGCACTGGATCCTACCCTTCTTTGCCGTAAGAAGTCTATGACATAAAAAAGACCCTAATTCCATTTTACAGATGAGAAAGCTAAAGTCCAAAGAGGGTTAGATTAGAATCTTTGACTATGGCTTTTCTTGTGTTTGCCAAATACTAAAGTTCTTAAAGACTAAATGAGCGAAGGTAAAAAGGCATTTTTTCATTTATAACTCTAGAAAACCTTGGTAACCCCCACTGGCACGACTGTCTGAGAGAATGACAAGGCGGAAGCGCAGTTGCGAAGTCTCACCCTCCCTGAGCAGACACGATCACCTTTACTAGTTCCCCATTTCTTCTCTCTATAGCTCTAATTGTCCCAGGCACCTGGCAGTTCATGTTCCAGGGTCCCGACAGCCCTCTCAGGGCCAGGCCTCTGTCTCTGCACTTGTCTAGACCTGTTTTCCCCATCGCAGCTTACCTGTTTTTTGCATATGTCCTGCTCTCTCAATGGTAACTCACTTGTTAAGATCCTCTGCTGAGGGTTTGCTTCATATACACATGTGTAATGTGTGTAAATGTATGTATAGATATGTGTATATGAATATGTATACATGCATGTATATGTAAATATGTTTGTGTACACATATGTGTGTACGAGGAGTTATGTGAGTGCATAAATTTAACAGGAGTTTTCTAAAAGTAAGTTAATGGAAAGATTCTACTGGTGAGATCTTATTTTGTGATATTTTAACATTTTGCATTTCCTTCCATCTAATTCCTTTTGTCTCTGTTAGCTACTTTCCTTAATCCCCACACAACAATCCACATCATAGATTTCTAGAAATCCCTGAGCTCTAATTGCAGAAGCCAATTTATTCGATGCTTTTTATAATGACATTAAAAAGGGGTCATTGTCTAGCCAGGGTGGCTGGGAGGAATCTGAAGAGATAGAAGATATGATTCCTGCCCTCAAAAAAACTTACACAAGAAATAAAATGAGCTCAAATAAAATAAGGACACCTTATGGCACTGATGAAAAGTACAGAGAATTCAGAGAGCACAGCAAATCCTGTGGGCCTTGAAGGACGGGAAAGGTACAAAAACACAGAGGAAGAAGAGAATTCCAGGTGAAATAAACATCAGGGAAGGTTACATCGACCCTAGGCAAGAGGCACGCAGGGCTCACCCTGGTCACAGGCTTGGCTCTGAGAATTCTGTTTCTTTCCTGTGCAAGAAAGGTAAGAGCTGCCTCTGAAATGCAGGCTGAGGGCAGAGCTCTTAGAAGCAGAAAAGAGATCAGGAACAGAGAGGCATGGGATGCGACAATGTGCCTCAAAACTGAGAGCTCCCTCACAGCCCCAGTCCCTGCAGACTGAACCATCACTTACCAACAATAAAACTCTCTGCATTGAAAAGATCCCTTCTGTGAACTTGCCAGATAATGCTTTAACTTCCTTTGCCAGAGCAGAATAAAAGCACACACACGGCGCCAAGCGCTCAACAAACCATGCTTTAGAATTATGTGTGCAGTTGGAAAAAATCCATCCCAGAATCAGAAGAGGGTCACCTGCTGAGCCTGAATAAAATGCACTCTCGTTTTTCCAGTAACATCTTTGCTAGCATTTTAAAATCTATTCAAAGCACTACCCGTTTCAAGGAATAAAACACATATATTTGAACTTCACTCTTCATTCAGCAGCTGAGGTTTCCCAAAAAGGCAAAGTAGAATTTGCTCTGAGGTCCACTTCCAGGGGTCCATTCCATTTATTTATTTACTCCTTCCTTCATTCAACAGACAATAACCAAACAACAGACCATGTTCCAGATATTCCACCAGGGGGTCTTAAAAAATGAATAAGACATGTCTGCCCCTGAGAAGTTCTCTATCTACTGTGCCTGACTGAAACTGTCTATAATGCAATAAACAAATGCTCAATGAGAGGATGAGCACAGCAGTGCTATGAAAACATCACTGTCTGAATGATCCTGTAATTACTGTGCTTTTCAAAAGAATTCTCACTAGACTTCAATCTCAAAGATATGTGTAAGAGAGAGTGTATGTGGGTGACTGTGTATTTTGGTGTAACTTATTTGTACCTGGACACATGCTGCCTGGATCCCTTGAGCTAACTTTTGTTGTGCAAGACATTATTCTTGTTTGAATAAGATCTGAAAAGAATATTCATTCATGGTTCCTGTTGGGGGGCCAACCATCCAGTTTGCCTGGGATTCTCCAGGTTTTAGCACTGAAAGTCCACATCCCAGGAAACTTTTCAGTCCCAAGCAAACCTAGACAACTGCCTCCCAGACTTAACCGTGTATTGGAAGGAATGAAGAGCTACAATATAAGGCAGGATGGAATCACCACAGTAACAGTTGGATGGTCTACAAGGGGTGTTTACATTTTAAAGGAAATGCATTGGAAAGAGGTTTCAAATAAATTAATTTCAAATAGTTATAATCACAAACCATATACCAAAAATGATGGAAAATAGAAAAAGTTCTACCAATAAATGACCAATGAAAGGGACATAACAGTCTGCCTTAAACATCGCAAAGAGGAGGGCAAGGCAAGAAAAAGATGATTCCGTTTTGGCCTCATTTAGCTCGCAGCTCCAGCAACTGCTTCCAGAAGAGGAGCTGGAGAAGCAGCCAAGGTGAGGAGAAGGCAGCAGAGGGGAATGGCTGGTCTGGGCAGAGGCAGGAGCCCCAGCCCCCATTTAAGGATCTTGGCACAGGGGGAGCACAGCAGAGTATTTAGTTTCTCCACATTGTGTGGAAAGTAGAGAAGGAAGGTTGACGTGACCTAATTATGCTTTGTGAAGTTGCTTCTAGAAAAAAGGTGGACTTGGCAGAACTAAAGAACAAAGGACCATCACATTTAGTCAAGCTCCTTCATAGGAGCAGGGAGAGGAGAAGGGATGAAAGATACTGACAGTCAAATGAAGTATCTCATATATGTTTCTCTCTCTCTCTCTCTCTCTCTCTCTCTCTCTCTCTCTCTCTCACACACACACACACACACACACACACATACTTAAATAAAAGGCCAAAAGCCTTTTTCCTCTTTTCCACTTGTGGGAGTTTGGGGAAAAGCTGCTGAAAACAACAGGTAGACGGGATAAGAGAACTAAATAAATGGGGCTGATTCTATGATATTTCAGGCCTCAGCCCTTAACCAAGGGCCCATTCTGAGAGCCAAAAACCTACTCCTCAGGAGAAAGATCCATCCACAACTAGGTAGAGTGAGCCTGGTACAACTCACATATCCATCCCAGGGCTCAGAAGAGTCGCAGGAATTGGAAACCTCCAACAAAGGCTAAAGAAAGCCTCAGCTGCATTCTTCCTCTCCTCTACCTCTCTTTCAGACAAATGAAGTGAAAAGAACAACAAATACCGTCTTCTGATTTAAGTAGGAACAGGACACAAAGAGTTCTCAGTCAAGACATGGAGATAGCCAAGGAGAATCCATCCCTACTTCAGAGCAAACAGAAAGCCTGATGGCCCTCCACATGCCATGCAGAAGAAAGATAAAGATAAGCATCGCAGGAATAACAACAAAATCAAAGAAGAAAGCAATAGTGTTCAAAAAGCCAATGAAAAAATTAGTCTAAAAAAATATATCCCAAACAGAAAAAAATATCTTAGAGTATTTCATACTTTCTTAATAAAAATGTGAATTCAATAAAAAAAAGTTCAAAGAGGAAGTGACAAAAACAACAGATTAAGGTTAACAGGCATATTGATATATCAATATATTTATCAAAATATATTGATAAAACAAACAGAAGTAATAAATTAAAAATAGCAAGGCACAGAATAGGTATATCTGAAAATCAAATTCCTCATGTACAGGAAAGGCTTATGTGAAAGCAGATAAAAGACAAAGGCATTAAAAGATAGAGTGAAGCTAATAAATGGAGAAGACCTGAGACTATACAATTGTGTCTGTGAAGCAAAGAATCCAACACAGCAGGAGAAGGACTCAAAATTAGAACATCCCCAAAAGTTCCATAAATGAAATAATCCACAACAGGAAAACAGTGCAGGAAAATGTGAGAGAGAATTCTTTGGGCATTAGGCAAAAGCAAGTCATCTTTGGGAGGGACAAAATCGAGTTGTCCTACCACTTCCCCACGGTATCAACAGATCTGAGAAGAATCTCTGTAGAGTCCTACGGAAAGCATGTCCTCCAAAAACATTCGGTCCAACAAAGTCATACTTAAACTACAAAGATAATAAGTAAACATTTTGTTCTCAAGCACTTAAGACCCTTCTTGAAAAATTACTTTGCCAACCAGGACCTTAGGAATAAGAAAGCTATTGTCAGAGGACTGCTAACGAACACACTGAGTCCACTTTCATACAGGAACTGTGATTACAAAACAGAATGTAAAGGTTGCAAACTCTGACAAGGTAAAAATAATAGATAATTAAACATACTGGAAGATGGGACACAGGAGAGGGAGAAAGTATAACTACCAATTTCCTTTTCTTATTGTAATTTTTTCTATCAATCCAATCTAACATCAAAATTGTAGCAAAAATACATAATAATTCCAATCCTGTTTTTCAAAATCACTTCTTTGACTTTAGAGGGATTGCTTGGGAACTGGTATCTCTCATAGCAGAGAAACATTTTCTTAAAGATCAGCAATTTCTTCTGATTCTCTTCCACAAACCTGAGTAAGGTAAAATTTAATTCTTTAATTAAAAATAGAATATATAGTATCTCTCACGTTGTACTAAATTATCCCCAGCTAGCAAGTTATTCTTCTATCTTCATATATACAAAGAGAGGTACCTAGAATGGTATCCAATTAATGTTCAAAATGGTTAATTTGGGAAGTGGAGTCAAAAGTAAATTTTTAAATAATTTATTCCTTGTTGCATTCTGCATTGTTTAAACATCTTATAATGGCCATGTATCACTTTTACAAACTAAAAAGTCATGTTTAAATTATAAGAGCCAAAAAATATCCTTTCAATGAATTTTTAAACAAAGTGTAAAATACATGTTAACTACATAAAAATTTACAGAACAGAGAACACGAAAGAAAGAAATAAAAACCACTCATGGGGACATGTCCAATGCCTACCACAGTCAGCGTTTCCAGTTGTGGGATGGAAGGAACTTCACAGAGACGACATCCAATATCTAATAAATAACCCCTATGTTTTCTCCCAATACTTTTTTATAGTCATATTAATTGCGTTTAAATATTTAATTGGCCAGAGAATTTACTTTGGGTTTTGGTGTGAAATAAGAATTAATTTTTTCCTACTATGTTTGGTTCATTGTGCTAAAGCCACACAACAAATAATCCATGAAATGCCACTTTTGCTGAGTTTTGATATAGAATTAAATACTCTCAGGCTTGAGTATTACCCTCTCTCACCTCATTTCTTCAGAGACCCCAACACACTCAGAAACCCCTGGACTACAGAGCAAACTTCTCACTCATTTTCTGTCTTGAGAAGCCTTTCTTGTGTCCCACTGTCCTTTGTAGAAATAAACTCAAGGGACAGGGGACACATGATTCTACTCTCCATGAAGGCAGGTATGCATTTCCAAGTCGTCTTCTTAGCCTCACATTTGGTCAAGTGGTACACACAGGCCCTCCAAATATCCCACTCATGTAACAAATCTTCCCAACCACTCTCTCCTGCCCACACGAAACAATCTCAGCAGTAAAAGTCAAAAGAAAAGGCCCTAGACTTTCTGTTCATTTTTAAAACATTAATCAGAATTACATTTCACTTTACTATCTCAATTTTGAAGACATGTAAGCTATTAATTTTATTTTTTTCAACAAAATTTTCCTTTCTGGTTTTATTCCTGTTAGTTATTTGCAATCCACCTGACACTGAGGCAGTCATATACACCAAAGAGAATCCCGCTACTCCAGGCCCCAAGGTCCTACGCAGAGGTCTTGGCCCCTCACCAGACAGACATTTCTTTAGCATCAGCACTACATCACCAAGCCTGGCTATGACCTGAAGCAAATCTCAGAACCCTTAACCTGCCAGCCTCTTAGCCAAAGGAACTTACTAGAAATGGGCTCACCAGCCACCAGGAGTAATGATTTTGATTAATGCCTAGAGTCATCCATAAGTTACATCCTTCTCAGGATGGAATGTAATGCTCAGTCAACCAGCAGTACTCTGCCCCTTCAAAGAGAAGTCAGAGAGAGAACACAGAAACACCAAAGGAAAGCCGAAAGAAGCCAAAGTGACACAGACATTTCAGTACTGGAGCCAGAACAACATGGCTGACGGTCCGGTGATCACACCCACAGGGGTATTCTCCAAACTGGGAACAAAGAGAAATATCAGCCCACCCAAATCTGCATGATATCACCCCAAAAGGCACAACTCCTGAACCTGGAACAGAAAAGACAAAGGTAGTTGTGATAGCTTTCTTCACATATTTGCAAGGCCATGATGTTTAAGAGGAATGGATTTGTTCAGTCATTTCTTCAGAGGCTAGGATTAGATCCACCAGACTTCAGGTCCTAATAAAAGCGAGCTTTCTATCCAGAGATGGTCAGCATAGAGGCGGCCTACCTTGTGAAGTCGGTAGTTCACACGTACACACACACACGCACGCACACGCACACACACACTGCATAGAGAACTGTATGTCAGGAATACTACCGAGGGATTCTGAACTAAGGGAGGATTAGACTAAATGACCTCCAAAGGTCCATTCTAAAACTACTGGATTCTGACCTCAAAATTTAATTAAAAAAGGTTACTCTTCAAAGGCAAAATTTTTTTTAAAAGTACATTCGTTACACAGAATTTTGAGAAATATCAACCAGTGAGTATTACTGGCTTTTAATAATGTGAATTTAATAACAAAAGATTAAAAATAAGTTTGATCTTCCAAGATCTATAATTAGACACGTCTGACTTTCCATCTTTGAAATAAGCTGTCTAGGTAAATTAGCTGATTAACCTCATCTAGTAAGTGAATGTTAGCCATATAGCTTGTAAGATACAACATTGCACAAGAGCTTAAAGACATACATGCAAAAACGACATTACTGCTTCTAAAAATAAAACCCCACTTAGTCTTCTTGAGTGGCTACAAAAATGAGTGCTTGGAAACTTCTTAGCATAATTCTAAATTTAATCTCTGAGGAGACATAGATTAAAATAAAAAAAAAAAAAATTCTGATTCAACCCATTCCAGTTACAGGAGAGCAAATGAAGCCAGTCTGCAGCTGAGTGAACACATCCCCTCGCTCAAGTCCATGGCCTGTGAGAGTCTGGGAGAGCGCCCACTCCACTGATGAAACACCATGCCCCTGCTGTCCCCAAACCTGAGCCCAAACACAATTAAAACTGAACACAGCAGGCATGAGGCCATCTTTGCAGATCCTGATGAAAATCCAGTCCTTCCTGCTCTTCACTTCTGAAGGTAAATCTGCTTATCTGGCAGTTTCTTAATTGCTTTAGGGGAGGGCAAACACAAATGATAAACTTTATATAAAGAAAACAGAGCTGAACAAGAAGAGAAAGGGGCCTTTGTACTTGGCAGGGGAAATGAGGGAGATGACGGGAAATGATATCAGTGGTTAGCACACACCACACTGAGGAAGATAAACAGATGCAAACAAACAAACCTGAAATTCTGCATGAACTGTCGGAACTTGTCCACCCTCTTTGCCAGTGGCACGATAATGTTGATAAGCGTGTTGGCCATGTTGAGCTTTTCTTTTTTTACTTTCATGATAGGGCCAAACGGTCGAAACAAGACAAGTCGTCTGAATTCGTGCTTGTGGTCCCCTTTGAACGTGAGCTCATACAAAGTGCCTTTATCCTTTTCTGTGCGGTAGATCCCTATTCACAGAAAACACAAGAAAAGAGAGTTTTAAAAATTAACCTTGCCTGCTGAGCATTTTAAAGGCTGCGATCTTGCACGAAACACCTTTTGTAAAAAATATATTAATATTAAATCTCTGTCTAATAATAATTATTATTAAAAGCCAATGTTCCCACTTTAAAAATCCCAAAAGAAATCAAAAGACCATTAATTTAAAAATAAGTTACAAAAACTTCATAAAAACATGGGAAAAAGTTTGTAATGTTAGATATAAAACTGTATTTAGATGCATTAAAGAAAGGAAATATGCCAAAATAAGATTGGCTGTGACATGAAGTGGGATTATGTATTTTTTCTTTTTTGCTATTATCTGTACCTTCTGCAATATGATTAGATAAATATTCTAATTGTTGCATTTAATTTAAAAGCATGTTAAAGTTATCTCTTAGAAATTATAGCCATTTTGGATAAACTGACCATAGTAGTCTATTCAGAGCCAGTCTCAAGGGTCATGTGGCCCTGTAGAAGCTTCTGGAAGCATTAAAGCAGAAAACACATAAAGTACCCAGCACAGTAGCAGGCACACAACTTACTTAATTTCATTTCACCCTTCCTACCTCCGACAAACAGAGTAGCTCGGTGCTTCAGAGCAGACTAGTTGGGAGGTCTGTTAATGGACCAGCCCCCAAAGTGTGCTCCACTCCATGTGGCTGTTACTGAAACTCCACACAGTCTCACTTGTCAGGTTGAAGATGTGACCAAGCATCTCCACTCAACTCTCAGGGTGAGCCTCCTGAGGCCCTGACCTGACAGAACTTCCCTATCCAATGAGCACAGGATCCCCTGGCACTGTGCTCCATTGCCTTCCTCATATCACCACGAGTGTGGGTGTTTCTGAGGAAAAAAAAAAAACATTCAAGCCAACAAATCACTAAATAAGCTTCCTCATCTCTTATCTTTCATTTGCCATGCTCTCTATTCCATAATGCTTCCTTCCTCTTAATCCCCAGTCTGTGAGTAGTTACAAAAATAAATTTCCAGGAGAAATATCTGCCTATGGTCAGTCACAGTTTTCAAGGCCTCTCACAAACCACTTATTCTTTCCTCCTCACTCTCCCTTGTCTATTCTTGTACAGGAAGTACCAGTCGTCTTCACAAACACTGCCAAGTTCTCTGTTCTATGCCTCAGAGGAGCTTTTCATCCTACAGCCCGGTTTTACAGTCTCTTTGATCCTGTTCAAAGTTTGGATCTCCTTCAGGTGCCACAAAGAAGAGTTTGGTCCCGCAAAGTTTCGTAGTGTCCTTTCTCATAGCTGTCTCACAGGCCCGCCTGGGGACTCAAAATGTGCGATCCGCGGGCAGGGTGATTGAAGGACTTGAAGCACAGATTTACAAGGACTGAATCCTCTTCTGAAGCCTTCTTTGCTTCCTTGGGTGACAGGGCATACTGCTCAATAGCCCTCAAAGTCAGGGAAGCTGCGAGAAGTTTCTCTGAGAGAAGTTTCACTGCGCTCAGGTTGGAACAGAATTCAGAGTCCCTGCAGGGGTCATTCCCAGAAGAAAGAAGGAGGTGCATTTCTTAGGAAGCTCAAAGGACTTCTGTGAAAATGTGAAGTGGTTCCCTTCAAAGCCTGTTAATTCTTTCAGGCAACCAGTACTCACTGAGGAAACAGGCTCTTCCCCACCTCTAATGTGTCTACAGCAGCAGGGTACACCACCAACTCTTAGGGCCCAAATAAGGCTGGGCTGATTCAGTAGCAGCATATCTGCACACGTGAAACAGACCTGCTGGGGTTGGTGGCTGTGACTTCTCAAGCTTCTGTTATTCAGTGTCAGCAAGCAGACCCTCTCTCCACACAGCAACAAACGTGGAAAAGGCTGTCGAAAGTTTAACATGCAGATAAAAAAAGTACGTGGGCTAGAGATTGTTTTTCTTAAACTGAGTCATTTTCTTTCTCAGCATCAGGATAAGAATCATTAATTTTTAAATCTAAATTCACAAACTTGTCTCAAGATAGACATCCATTTATAAAGAATCCAGAGTAATAATTCTTATTAATAACTATTCCTATAACCATGGAAACACAGCTGCCCTTGTGGATCAGGCATCCTCAGCCTGCTGGGACAGGTAGCAGCAGCCTCTGTGAGTGGTTTCCGGGCATGGCGCTCCTTACCATCAAGACGGCCGATACACCCAAGATAGTCTTGCACACGACAATTTCAGCTGCTTTCTCATTGTCTTCCACATCATGGTGATGATGCCTTGAACAACTTTTTAGCATATTTCCCCATACTCTAATTAAATTAATTATGTCTTAGAAATCTGATTTTAGATTTCTATCTATTTTAAGTAAGTTATTTAAAAGTCTCCTGCATCCAGAATCCACTAAAATCCACACCCAGCCATCCGCTCACCACACTAACCTCTACTTGTTCCTCTACCTGCCACACACAGCACTTTGTCTGCCTGTAACACAAAGGACAACCTACGGGGTCCCTTGTGCCCCCTGTAACTCTTTAGTGGTAGAAACACAAAGGAACTTAGAGGAAAGGGGGCCGAAGCATTCTGAGGCAGGTATGGGTTTCAGCCAGTAACTGGCATGCATGATGGCAAATGAACTGCAAATCGCCACAAAAACAGCTTCATTGTCATAGTTTATGGGATGGTATCATTTTTATGCACTGTGCAAATCGAAGATCAAAGTAGGAACTTTGCAGCTAGCTTAAATTTTGGTTTAGATACCCTAACTGGCACCCTCTTTTCCCTTCTTTCTCTCCATACTTACTTTGAGTTGGGTGTTTCTGCTACCTGTGCACGCATGCTAATATTCATCTTATCCTAATCAAGGCGGCCAGGCCCTGGGATGATGAACTAAGTCCAAGATACAGCTTTATGATCTGCTGTAAATGTAAATGTGTATTCCTTCAGTAGACAAGGACCTAACCAGACACAGGTGGCCACCCTACATCCTTTCCTCAACTTAGGACCTCAGAAGTCACGATGCTGATGGTCAAGGGGGTGCCACTCTTCACCTTCAAATCCTTATCCCCAGTCAATATGAGTGTACATGGGTTGTGGCCAATGCTGCACTGCTGAATCCAGAAGTGTCTCCACTTTCATTCCTGCCTTTCCTACCTTCTGACATGAAGCCGAGGCCTCCCAGCTGGATAACTGCAACCTTCTGCTGACCCATGTCCCAATCATCTGACACATATACTTTGACCCTTAGCCTTCTATAGTACCACCTTAATCCTACTTTCCCCCTAGCTCAGAATCCCTTACCAGCTTCCCGAATCCTATACAATAAAGTACCAATATCATGGCCAGCCTTTAAGATCCTCCATAATCTAGCCCCAATCTACTGTCCTAATTATAGCTGATGCCCCTGCCCATGTGAAACTGGGCTCCAGTCAAGCTGATTTACACTGAGCACATATAACTACTCTTCCCCCAGGAGAGACTGGAACCCTCCTCATGTTGAGAATATAAAGTGGTGTAGTCACTGTGATTTGGTGGTTCCTCAAAAACTTAAACATAGAATTATTATATGATGCACTGATTCCACTTCTGGGTACATACCCAAAAGCAATGAAAACAGAAACTCGAACAGATACTTGTACACACATGTTCATAGCTGCATTATTCGCCACAGTCAAAATGTGGAAAACATCCAAACCTCCATCAGCAGATGAATACATAAACAAAACATGGCAGATACATACAATGGAATATTACTCAGCTCAGCCTTAAAAAGGAATAAAATGTTGATACATGCTACAACATGAATGAATCTTGAAAACATGTGCCAAGTGAAATAAGCCAGTCACAAAAGGACAAATATTGCAGGATTCCACTTATATGATGAGGTACTTAGAACAGTCAAATCCATAGAGGCAGAAAGCAGTCTGGAGGAGCAGGGAATGGGGACTGAGTGTTTCATGGGTACAGAGTTTCTGTCTGACGAAAAGCTCTAGAAATGAGTAGTGGTTTAGACAGCCTAACAACAATGTGAATGTACTTTATGCCCCAGAATTGTATGCTTAAAAATAGTTAAAATGGTATACTGCAATAACTGCCCTTTTCCTTAAAGGCTGTCCTCAAGACACACTTCCCCACCAGTCTACCTTTCCCTCTTCCATGCCTTCTAAATATGACCCTCCCACTTCGGGATGATTCATGACACTCTTAACCCAAAGTGATCATTCAGTCCTCCAGTCTTAGAGCTTTGGTCTTAGAGCTTCCAAACTCTTCTTTGCTGAACTACTTTGTTGGCACACGAGAACATAAAAGGACCTTGGTGATCGATCATCTAGTCCAGCCTTCTCAATTTACAGATGAGCAAACTGAGACCCAGAGAAGTTGTGATTTCCCTGTGTCCACCAGATGTATTAATGACTGACTGAGACAGACCCCTGTGCAAAGGTTTACTCCCTAAACATCTCTTTCCATATGCAACATGAATAACTCAGAGTATAGAAAAGAAGTAGGAACAAGAAAAACAGAAGTCAAAACACACAATAGAAAGTCTGTAGTAAAAACCACTGTTCTTAGCTCATTTACCCACAGATAATCCTTACATCCACGCCTAGGGCTTTCCTTTCAACACATAATAGTAATGGTTGTTAAAATTACAATCATCTGAATTCATAACACATTAAATAAGTAAATTCCAAAAGGGTGAATTTTTTTCATGAAAAAGAAATTTCTAACAAGACAAAAAGTAATTAGGAAAAGAAAATCTATAACAGGCAGAAATGCTGACAGTAGTAAATAGTGACAGGTCATCTCCTGACAGCACGGGAGAAGGAAGGACATTATTTTAAAAAGAAATTTAAATATCTGAGATCATTTAATATAATGAAAAAACACCACCCACATAGGTTGCCTCTGAAGACATCACCGTAAGAGCACATACATTCCTTCTGCTGACCCTGCAAGAGCACATTCTCCTTGCTCTGTGCAAGAAGAGAAACAGGGAAATTCTGTTTTACTCCAAAATAGTAACTTTTTACTATTTTGGTGGTTCAGTTATCTAGAAAATTCTGCTTAGATGGAATATCTCATTCCCAGACCACATGAGATAAATGAGACCCCATTACAGTGCCATCTGTTCTCAGCTCTATTTTCTTAGAGAAAGTAATAGACATTTGACATTTGTGAAAGTTATGTACTAAGACTGCCATGAACCTTTAAATGCTCACATACTATAACATAAATAATTTCTCCCTGTAAAAAACAAAACAATAAAAAGTAACCACTTTAAAGCTTTGCCACATCTGCTGGCCCATAGAAACGTCTGTGCACACCATTCTCCTGAATCAAAGTGCATTAACTCATAGCAGCTTCTGCGCACATCCTGATTCAAGACTCTCACCTGTTTTCAACTTTTCACAAAACCTTTCTTTCATTTGACAAGAACTGGTTGCACAGACTGATGTCCTTGCTAAACCAATGCATGTATCACCTTTTCTTATTTCTATTTATTGGTTTTGGTATATATTTATTCATGTCACAGATCCAGATCCAGGCAGACAAAAATCAACACTTACTTCTTAATCAGAAATTTCCAAGAACTCCACTTACTTAGAGGTGTCCCTTCATCACAAGTACTAGCCATTGACTTTCTTTTCGGAGCCATTTCTTCCCCACAAAACTACAATCTGCCTTTCATTCTATGAAAGCTATCAGTATTTGACAATAAGGAAGCAAAGTCGTGTTATAATTTCAGTGCAGGACCGAGCCAGGCTCTCCACCAGGGATCCACCAGCCTCACATGATTCATATTCACTTGACATGGTTATTTCTATCCTTATTGATTTTTCTTATGGCTATTATTTACCATGGATTGGGTTCTATATTAGGGATATAAAGATGAACATGATAAAATTCACATTCTACATAGGAAAGCAAGTAGAGAACAAAAAAACATGCATAAATAATATGAGAAGCACCTAAGACAGACTGCACAAGATGTAAGGGAAGAGAAAGGAGGGAGTCTCCACCTGCTGGAGGGTCTGGACAGTTGGATCTCCAAGATATTTTAGCAGAACTAAAGGCTGAGAGTGGGTGTTTGCCAGGACTACAAAATCGGAGAGGGCATGCTACAGAAAGATAACATGAGTACACAAAACAAATACAAAACAACTTGTAATGTTTGCCAAACTATGAGACAGTTCAGCAAAGCCGGGGTGCAAAAGGTAGGTGTGGGAGAGAGGTGGGAGATGAAGCTGGAAAGTCAGGAAGGGTACACCGCGCCAGCCCACTAGGTCATCCTGCACTGCAAGCTCTGCCCTGGAGCTCAAGGGAGTGTGAGTGCACTAAGTCTTCAACAAGGGAGAGGGGAGATCGTCTCAGCACTCTCAGCTCACAGATGTGTGGAGCACGGATGGATAACAGGGATGTGATCAGAGGGTAATGAGGAAAGAACCACACTAATTCAGCAAGAAATGAAAAAGCAGTAGAGACGAGGAGAAGTAGAGAGAAGTATAGAGAACTTGGTTAGAAACGAGATGGCAGGTGAGAGGGATAAAGGTAGTGTGATTCCAGTTACAGGTGAGAAAAGGGTTATGAGTTAAGCTATGGATGTGTCATTTGAGGAGCTGCTTGAGGAGGTCTGAGGCTCAGCAGATAGGCCTTTTTTTAGACAAAAGGTAGGCGTCCCTCACATATAAGGTGAAGCTGCGGGTGTGGGTCAGATAATCCAGGAAGTCTGTAGAATGAGACGAGGGAGCCTAGGATGCAGACCTGGGGTATCCCAAGCCTACAGGTGCACAGTGCGTGGATCTGCAAAGGTGACAGAGATGTCTGTGGCAATGAGAGAAGTACGGAGAAAGGCAGAAGACAGCAGCAAGGCCACTCCACAGGTAAGGAGGGGCGCTCAGCAGTGCAGCTGATACATCAACGTTAAGAATGATGAGGACAAATGGGGCAATGGATGACCAGCAGATCACTAGAGATCTTATCAATAATGGTTTCAGAGAAGTGACAGGTATGAAGCCAGATCTGAGAAATGGTAAGAGATGAAGTGGCAGGAATGAGTTGAGTGAGTACTTCTTTTTCATTTCCTTGAAGTCAAGTTCATTCCAGCCTTAGGACCTTTGCTTTGCCTGTTCTTTCCCACCTACCTGGAATGCTTCCCCCACCTCACCCCCCACCCCCAGGTCCTGGCATGGCTTATCCTTCTCCCCGTTTAGGTCTCAACCCAAATGCTACATCCTCAAAGAGGCCTTCCCTAATCTCACTCTCTGAAGCTGCCCCCTCCATTGCAGTCACGCTATCACCTCTTTCACATTCCCGTTTTAGCACGTTATGTGAACGGTGTTTTCTTATCCACATATTTACTACTTGTTTCTGCCACCAAAAGGTAAGTTCCAGGAAAACCAGAACTCGTGTCTCCAGCCCTAGTGAACACCTGCTGTACAACAAGATGTGTGGGAGGGAGGGAAGGAAAGTGGTTGGCTAAGGAGGGAATGAATGCATTAGAGTACTAGTCAGAGGAAATTATAGAATTAACAGTGTTTTCTTTAAAAAAAAAAATAGGAAAAAGAAATAAGTCTTTCATTTGCTAAGAGGAAGAAACAAATAGGATTAGATAATGAGGATATACAGATGGAATGAGAAAGTGAGAGGTGAGTGGACTCTACAATCCAAGAAAGGATTTGGTCTTGGACTGAGAAGGGTATATATTATATCACCTATTTCCACAACAGAACAGGAGGAGGAGAGGAGGGGTACAGATAGTGCAGGTTTGGGGCAAGGAGCCAAAGGCATGCGTAACAATAAACGTTGATAATTTCTCAGTGAAGCAGGTGAAAGGCAACGCTGAGAGTGAGGGATTTGGGGTGGGGTGCAGGCTTTAAAAAGAAGGCTAAAGTGCTGGGATGGTGGCAGTGAAGAATAGGCGACAGAGCGGCATAAGGACAAGGAAAAGAGACACAAAATAGCACAAGGGACAGCTGGGCTAGGGCGCATACGCTGTCCTGACATCAGCATGTACATTCACAGTGACTTTCCTCCAGCAGTGGGAAGAACAGGGAAAGGATAAAATAAGTGACTCATTGATCTAGGACCGGGCTTTGCAGAGCAGCTGTGGAGGACGAGGAAGTCAGAGCATTGGGAAGAAAGTGGCTGAAGGAAGACCTAAGTGGGCCCAGGAGAGGGAGGAGTAAAGCCTTAGGAAGGGCAGGGTCAAAGGACACGAAATGGGTCAAAGTGAGAATAAACAATGAAGAGACTGAGATCAGAAGTAATAACAGAAAGCAGGGGGGAAAAATGGATTTCAAAGGATGTGTAAGTTTAATAAAAAAAAAAAGTGGGGTTCTTCCAGGAAATTTACAGGCCAGGAAGTGGCCGCCCTGGAAATCGGGCCTCTGTGCTCTCCCTCCCCCAGGGCTCTCAGGTTGTTGGCCAGACTAGACGATGTGCTGCTCAAGACCCCAGCTACACAGACCTCTTTTTCACCCTGAGTTCTTATTCTTCGAGGATGATGGGCTTCTGCGAAGAAACGGCAGCCCCATCTCCTTCCATAACCTTACTTTAAGAAACCAATGGTGAGAAGTTACACAGACTCGACACCTACCTGGACCAACTGGAGTTTAAGAGGCTAGACAGCAGCAGGGAGACTGAGATAGTGGAGAATTCTGCAGGGATTCTAGAACAAACATCCGAGGAGAGGAAGTCA
Organism: Cynopterus sphinx; assembly: GCA_030015415.1. Taxonomy (NCBI): domain Eukaryota; kingdom Metazoa; phylum Chordata; class Mammalia; order Chiroptera; family Pteropodidae; genus Cynopterus; species Cynopterus sphinx. The sequence goes on from CM057381.1 coordinate 47,713,293, forward strand.
GAGCAGCCATTATCAGGGTATGTTTCCAAACAGCTGCAAGACTTCCTCTCAAAACACTGTGGGACAGTACATCCAGGATGTTGTGGAAAAGCAGAACATTTAAGATATGAGCAGCAGCGATGAGCAGAAGTTAAAAGGTCAGAGAGCAGGACATGTGTGCCCACACCATTGTCTTTGGTTACCCGGTACGCTCGACCCTGCACAACTTCTTAAGCAACTTATCACCAAACTAAAGGACACACAGCCTAACTGTATTTACATGACCCCGACTCATGTCTGTCTCGCAAACCACATTCACAAGGTTCGTCAAGCCAACAAGAACATCTTTTTAATATAATAATCTGCGCAGAATGCCAAGCTATGTTTCGGTCATGCTAAACCCCTGCGGGGTAGCGAGTCATAGAGCAACACCTTAGGTCACAAAGCCAGGGCAAGTTCTTACAGAGACAGTCTGGCCCAGGAGGAAGAGAGACTTGAATTTCAACTCCATTCAACCATTAACTTGCTCAATGACTTTGGACAAAGTCAATTCTCAAGGCCTCAGTTTTCTCAACTGTACAGAATAGGCATTAAACAGGACACGACTTACTGTGTCCATGAAATAACAATAAACGAGAAACACAATTGTAATTTAGGATGATGAAAGCCACTGCCTCTCCAGTAACGTATCGTAAAACCAATGCTGCACTACTAAAGCATGAAAACAATTCTATACATGAAAATAATGTGGTCTATTAGAGATGCAGTTTTCAGATGATAGTTTAATATAAGGAATTCTTTTTAAACTTAGAGAATTATAAGAATAGGAATATTTACTCTATTTAGATAGTACTCCCCAAATATTTTTTCTCAAGTAAATGATGACCCCTCCAAATTATATGACAATGTTCCCATCTAGGGGAGGGGTCTGTGTTCCCTCTCCTTGAATACGAGTGGGCTTGTTTGTGTTTTGCCTAAGACAGGACAGTGAAGTGATGCAGTTCATTTTTGTTTGCTGGAACAGCTTTTGTGGAACCCCGATTGCCATGTAGGAAAGTTCAACTACCCGAGTTTGTCATGCTATGAAGACGATATGGTCCAGAGAGAGGCCACATGTACGTACTCTAGTTAGCCGTCCTGGTCCTCACATCATCAGCCCAGCTGCCAGATCTCTGAGTGCACGAGCATTCAGATGATTTTAATTCCAGCTGTTGGGTCACCTCTAGACTTTCAGCCTTCTCAGACAAAGCCCCAGATGTGCTGGAACAGAGATAAGCCATCCCCACTATCCTTCCTGAACTCCTGACCCACAGAATCTTGTCAGCATATGAAAATGGTGATCTCAAGCCTCTAAATTCTGGGATAATTTGATATCCAGCAATACTAACTGGGACATGAGAAACTGATAATGGTATGTAAATAAGTACATATGCTATGCTGCTCATTAAGAGTAGATACAAACATTCATTATCCGTTACTGTGCTTGTGGCATCACTGGCATCCTCTTACGACACACCAGCATGTGCCAGAACATAAGGCCACCCAACCTCTGCATGGAGCTGGACAGAGGGATTTCCCCAGATGGGACTAAAATTTTCCTCAGGAAAAAAGTTCTGGGTCCATGAAACACATGGACAAATGGGCATCTGAGACCCCAGAGCTCCACACATCTGAGAATGGCTGCAATAAATTTAGCTTAGAAAACTTTTCATGTGGATGATATCAAACTCTTACTTCAGCCATAAAAATCACACAAATAAACAAAGACCCCTTGGTCAAGTACTCACTGATAGTTGTTTCTATTTCATCTTTTTGTGAACTTTCTAAAATAAAAATGTACCCTGGTTATATAAATAGTTAACTTGGGAGACATAAACTCTAATATTTCAATAGATACCTTAAGTCTAAATGCTCCACCTATACCAGTTAAAAGATTCTCAGAGTGAATTTTTGAAAAACAACAACATGACTATAGGCTGTTTATAAAAAAATTCACTTCAAATTCAACAAATGACATAGGTACATTGAAAGTAAAGATGGAAAAAGCTACGCCATGCAAACATTAATTTAAAAAAAACTGGCTGTATAAAGTAGATTGTAGAACAAAGAAAATTACTAGAGACAAAGGTACATTATAAAGTGATAAAAGGATCAATCCACTGGAAAGACAGATGATCTTAAATGTTTATGTACCAAACAATAGAGCCTAAATATATATAAAACAAAATTTAATAAACCTGAAAGGAGAAGCTGTCTGTTCATGATCATAGCTGACTTCAATCCCCTTGTCAGGACATAAAATCAGGAAGGATATAGAAGATGTGAACAACACAATCGACCAACAGAATCTAACTGACATATAGAATATTCCACCCAACAATAGCATAATATACAAGCACCTATTATATTTTGGGATATCAAACAAACTAACAATTTTAAAAGATTTAAACTATAGAGAGTGATTCAAAGTAGAAACCAAAAACAGAAATACAAGAAATTCTCTAAATACTTGAAAATTAAATAACATACTTCTAAATAATCCATGGGCCAAAGAGGGGGTCTCAAAGAAAATTTTAAAAATATACTTTCAACTAAATAGTTAACTTGCTATACAAGGTTGTTAGATATAGAAGAGTTGATATTTTAGGACATCTGGCCAAGAATAATTATTTTAGAACCACTGACTTTAAGTCATTTTTCTGACAGTGATACACAGGTCTGTTAACTGTTAAGCTATTCATAACAACAAAAGTATGAGTAAGTGTGCTTGAACATTCTAGAGCAGTGCCTGGCACTTTATAGGCGCTCAGTAAATATTTGTTGAATGAATCAGTGTTTGACTTTCCTTCTGTGTAGACTTGGAGTCAGTAGACAGCACAGAATCTAGAGCCAGGGTGCATGGGGTCAACTTCCAGCTGCATAATCTTGAGCAAGCGACTGAACTTTTCTTTGCCTTTGTGTCCTCATTCCTAAAATATGAATGACTGTAATAAAAGACCTATGTCATAAGATTATTGTTAGGATTGAGGTGCATATGTAGCACTTAATGTACAAGGTATTTTAGGCACTCAGTAAGTGTTAGCTAGCATATTTGGAGGTATGAGAAGAAAAATTTCAGTCCTGCCCCCCCGTCCCCAAAGAAGGTTATGTACTCACTAAAGAAGTAAGGGCAAGTATATTTGCCCTTATATCCTCCACAAATAGTGTCTCAATTTCTAGGGACCAGCCCCCTGAAACAGGCAAAGGTGTGAGAACCATTGCTTTAAGGCTATCCCTGCTCTGGATCTTGTGATTCCTTCAAAGTAGTAATTTGCCGCCATGGCTGCACATTGGAACCACCTGGGGAGCTTTAAAAACACTGACGCCCAGGCCCCACCCCCAGAGATTCCGATTTCATTAGTCTGTACTGCAGCCTGGACTCCTCCAAGAGATTGTAATGTGCAGCCAAGGTTGGAAAGCACTGCTTTCAGGAACGTGGTTTCAGTGCTTCCACAATCCAGTGGTTCCCAAATGGAGGCAAAGTCATTCACAGGCAGTTAAGTGTCACTGATACTCTTCAGGACGATTCTGGAAGTTAAGTAATGGCAAAAATAACGCCTCCCCTTTCTCCAACGCTGAATTGCTCCATTACTCTAAACTGCATCGCTAAAGGAGTATCAGTGTTGCACAGGCCTAATGTGACAGAGGTTTTTATCCTTTACAGTCCTAATAATCAAATGAAACTGGAGTGCACAACATTAAAATCAGAAGAGCTCCCAGGCCTCTGTGCTTGTTATTCTCTTTAAAGTGACCTTTACGTACACTGTGCAGCTTTGTCACGTGTGTAACAGTAATCTTAGTGAGCCCTGCTTTTCCCTGGTATATAAAATCCATTTTAGGTCAAGGTTTGGATGGTGGATGTTTCTATAAGAACGTGGAGAAAAAATACTGGGAGCGTGAGAAAATCATGAACGCCTGCAAAACGGCTTATTTGATGGTGTTATAGACCTGGAATATAAAGAGAAAAACCCAAATGGTAAATGGTCTCGTGAATGGCTGCTGTTATGAGATGTGGGTTGTTATGACGTGAAGAGATATAATTGGGAAAAGATATGAGAAAATATTATACTTTGTGATAGGAACCATCTGAAAGACTTGTGTAAAGGTCATCCTCTGGGTTGGGGACCTCATCCACTCCAGTGAAGATGGTGGTCATCACAGCTGTCACTGTGATACGACATTTCATGGGCCACAGATACAAAGAAAAAGACTTGAGACTCAGTCCTCCTTTGTATGAGAGTCTATTCTCCGTGTATGTCATGGGGAAAGGTCTCAGAGAATTGGAGGACTTGATCCACTGTGAGAACCAGAGTTCTCAAAGTGTCATTTGTGGGCCAGTGGCCCAAGTGTCCTGCAGACTGGCCTTTGATTTTATCGATGTTAATCATTTCATATAGCTGATTCCTTCTTCTTTTCCTTCCATTATTTTCACATATAAAATCTGAATACTTCATGCTTCATCAATTATATTTTATTCTCCTTCATATACTTGTGACATCTAAACTGTAGAAGTTGAGGCTTAAGAATAAATCTGTTGCCACACAAAAGGAATACAGTTCAAAAGCTATAAAAAGTGCTGTTATAACCAGGCAGATATCCAGAATGAAGAGACATTTCTGCAGATACAGATATAGAAAATAGGAACAGTCAGTATTTCTCATTAAGAACCCTCAGAAGCTGTGAGATTTATCAAGGACCTGAGGGAAAGTCACATTTCTTGACTTAGGTTTCAAAGATGCCTGTCTGTGAATCACGCTAAATGCCTATCTTCAGGAAAGAACTTCTCCCTGCACGCTGAGATTCTTAAAGAACCAGGAGTGATATAAACAATGGGATGACAGATACCTCTTTGTAGCAGAGCCTAATGGAAAAATTCTCACTGTGGTAGGTAGGCTTATTTTCAGTTTGAATTATATATAACTACATCAATGCATATTTCAGTTGCCTCCTCCTTAAATTCCAATTAGGAACCAAGTAGTGTGTTTTATACAAACCTAGCAAAGTGCACAGATGCTGAAGCGTCACTGGGAATCTCTAATTCTCTGCATAATCTAATGAGTTGGAGTGTCTAGTGCTGAAGAGTAAAATGTGTATCTATAAAAAGGGGCTCGTTTCTCTTCTCGTTTCACATCCCCAGCAAGCTTACCCCAGCAGTGAGTTATCTGTAAGGTTAGGAGCAACACTGACAGCACCGGGAGGAGAAAGGAGAGATCTTAATTCTTCTTAAATAGTGACACTGAAGTTTTCACACAGCGTCAAGCGCAGGCAGGATCAATGCATTCCACCCCTGCTCACTATGCTCCAGTCTCACATGCTTGTGAGGGATGCTAGCTCTGTGCGCTTGGCAAGTTCCCCCGTATCAGATCACCTCCTTGCACAAGCACCCAAAATATTCCCTCCTGCTGTAAATATCAAGTTAAAATTCTTGTTCCAAGTTCTAAAGGCTATCATTAATCAGACACTGGCCTTATAATGCAATAGATTCTCATGCAAGGCTGGTAAAATTACAGTTACTCTCTACAGTCGCATCTTTCTCCTGCACGGCCTTGTTGACCACTACTCCGGGCTGCTGGACCCCTCCGTGCCCTGATGCTTGCCCTCACAGTCCACCCCACACTCCCAGTTGGCACCTTTGTACTCACTGTCCTGCTTTTATCTTCTTGCATTTACGTTTCATTTTCCCAACTAGAGTAAGAATTTTATCTTATTTTTAAATCTTTGCTACATCCCAGCAGCTACAAATGGGTAGGCACTTAGCAGGACCTCAATAAACACATGTGGACAGGCATGACATCAAGAGTGGCAATGTACTGGGATATATAACGTCACGGGTCTCTAGCTAACTACCCTGCCAAGGACTTTAGCAAGGCTACCCAAGCTCTCTTTGACCCCCAAATCAGAGCACAGGACAATACCCAAGCAGACTTTAGGACTACCTCGGGGAGAGAGTACAAAACTGGGGATGCAAATGCATTCTATAGTAAAAATTCATTTCTATATCCTCAATACATGGCACAGCAGCTGGAGCATGGAAAGTGCTCAGCACAGGTGATTATGTATGTATTGCATCACTAGACCACTGATGCCCCAATAGCAATTCAGAGTCTAAATCAACAAACATGTATCAACCCCTTTTTATGCGTGAAGCTAAAATCTATGGAGATAAACGATATTTTCTCAGGGACAAAACAATATTTTCTCTTCCTAAGTACAGTATTTTTAACACAGCTAGAAGTATTCAAAATAATTTTTAAAGGTATCAAAATGCTGGCAGGAGCGGTGGGGATCTTTTCTATGCACTACAGCTACCTGGTCAGACAGAGGCAAACACATGCATTCACACATGAGTTCTTTCCCATATGTCTTATGTCTCTCTCATCAAACACACACACACACACACACACACACACACACACACACACACACTCACACACACACAGCCACCCCTGAATACACACACACAAATCTCAGGATAGCTACGGCTCCATATCTTTCCTCTCCTTCACTGCTAAGCATCTAGATCAGCACTGTCAAATACTATTTCCTGCCATGATGGAAATAGTCTCAATCTGTGTTCTCAAATGGCTACTGGGACCTGAAAATGTGGCTAGTAAAAGTGAGAAACAGAATTTATAAGGTTGTGTCACTTTAATTAATTTTAATTTTAAATAGTGAGTGGCTACCACGCTGGACAGAGCAATTCTAGATCCTGTCGTCTATACCCAAGGACTCCACTTCCTCTCCTTCTTTTCCTCAACCCACTACAATCTGGAATCTGCCTGGCCACACCACTAAAAATGTTCTCACCACCCCAGCAACCAATGATTCCCACTATCAGTTACATAAGGGGTCTACCTTTAAGAAAAATTGTGCATGTTAAAAAAAATCTATTATCAGAATATCTTTCTTATAATTTTCTCAGAAAAACAAGCTTCATGCATCTGAAAGACATCAGCAATTTGCAAGACACACCCCTGTTCTTCCACTAACACACTCTCTCTCCCTCCCTCTCTCATTCTCCCTCTCTCCCCACTCTTCCTCCCCAGACTCTTCCCATCTCTGTCAACAGCAATTTACCCTTCTAGTTACTCAGGCTAAAGTCCTCAGAGTCACTTCTAACTCCTCTCTTTCTCTCATCAACCTATTAGAAAATCATGCTGGTTCTACCCTCAAAATGCGCCCTGAGTCCACTTGCTGCTAACCAACCCTGTCACCATCCTGGTCCAAGCCACTATCATCTGCTGACTGGTTTCTGCGACAGCCACCTAATGGTCTCCGCATTTTTACCCTATCTCCCCAGTCTACTCTCAACACAGCAGCCAAAATAATCCTTTTAAAATGCAAGTCAGATCATGTCACCCTTCTGCTTAACACCAGCCCGGGTCTTCTCCACTCATTGTGGGTAAAAGCCAAAGTCCCCACAATGGTCCACAAGAAGAGCCCTCCCCTCTCTGACTTGATCTCCTGCTCCCCTCTCTCTCGCCCACTCTGCTCCAGCATGCTGGCCTCTCACCTGCTCCGCCAGCATGCCACGGCCAGCACACCAGCTGCTCCTTCTCTCTGGAACCCTCTTCCTCCAGGTGTATGAATGACTTGCTCGCTCACCTTCAAGTTTCTGTTAACTGCCATCTTCTCAACAAGGTCTGGTCTGTCTTATTTAAGACATAGTATTCTCCCCAGCAGCCCCCACTTTCCTTAAATTTCTTTATTTTTCCCCCCATTTCTCATACTACTTAATTTGCTTATTTCAGTTTCTGTTTATCCACTTCTTTAACTAGAATGTATAGTTCACTAGCTGGGTGTTGTGTCTGGGTTTTCACTTCTGGATCTCCAATGCCTGGGACAGTGCCTGGCACTTAGGGGGTCGTCAATAACGCCATTGAATGAATGGGAACTAGAAATGCTATCTACTATTTAATGCCTGTATGAATGAGTCTCAGGATTTACTACATGTCCTCCTAGGAAGCCAGGCAAAGAGAAATCCTTTAACCATTATTTTGGGGAAAGAAAGGTAACCTACACTCAAATGCTAACTCACACTTTTATTGGACGCTTCTCTTTTGAAGAATTACTTCAATTTTTTTCTCAAGCTGACAATTCTAAAGAGCTTAAATTTTATTCCTGAGAGCTTGTGCTTAACACTTACTCATGTTCTGCCTCAGAGACTCATCTATCATGTTAACATTTAAAAAAGAAAAAACACTATGAAATCAAGTCGGTCCTAAAACACAGTCATGCTTTAAAAAGACAAACAATTTGCTCTTTCCCATCTTGCACGATGGTGGGTGAAAAAGCAGACAAGCTGGACACTAAGGAGAAGAAGTTTGAAGACAAGAAGGCTGATGCCGGTGGAAAGGTTAAGAAGGGTAACCCCAAGGCCAAAACCCCTAAGAAGGGGAAACCCCACTACAGCCGGAACCCTGTCCTGGTCAGAGGAATTGGCAGGTATTCCCGATCGGCTGTGTATTCCAGAAGGGCCATGTACAAGAGGAAGTATTCAGCAGCGAAATCCCAGGCCGAAAAGAACAAGAAGAAGGTTCTGGCTACTGTCACAAAACCAGCTGGAGGCAACAAGAATGTGGCACCTGAATGGTTAAACTTCGCAAAATGCCTAGGTATTATCCTACTGAAGATGTGCATCGAAAGCTGTTGAGCCATGGCAAGAAACCCTTCAGTCAGCATTCGAGAAAACTCTGGGCTAGCATCACCCCTGGGACCATTCTGATCATCCTCACTGTGTGTCACAGAGGCAAGAGGGTAATTTTCCTGAAGCGGCTGAGCAGTGCTTTGCTACTTGTGACCGGACCTCTGTCCCTCAATCGAGTTCCTCTGCATAGAACTCACCAGAAATTTGTCATCGCCACCTCCACCAAATTTGACATACATTTGTGGTGTGAAAATCCCCAAACATCTCACTGATGCTTACTTCAAGAAGAAGAAGCTATACACACCCAGACACCAGGGATCTTCAACACAGAGAAAGAAAAATACAAGATCACAAGCAGCGCGAGGTTGAGCAGAAAGCTGTAATCTCACAGATTCTGCCAAAACTCAAAGCCGTCCCTCAGCTCCAGGGCTACCTCTGCTCTGTATCTGCTCTCACAAATGACCTTTAGCCTCACAAACTAGTGTTCTGAGTCTATGGTGAAGAACCTAATTAAATGCCTGATCTATTAAAAAAAAAAAAAAAAAGGCAAACGATTTCACACAAGACAACCAACACGGAAAAGAGATCAGCAGTTCACCCCCCCAGGAGTAGCTGTGGTCCAGAAATAAGAGGACGAGTTCCTTTTACTGCTGCTCTTGCTTAGTCAAACCAATGCCAGATCCAAGAGGCACCAGGTGCCTTGTCTCCACGACAGGGACGTCTAGACACAGCCCCTGTGGAGGGTGCTCATGTCCACAGCAAGCAGAGTCATCACCAAGTGCAAAGTGCGAAGCCAATGAGCCCTGAGCTAGAGAAACAAGAATCTAGTAGCAATTAACAGGATGAATGGAGAGTCGATAAGAATAATGGGTAAAATTTCAGGTAAGAATAACGGTCAGGCTTTGAAAGACTCAGCTGCTCATCAACTCCAGTAGGTGGGAAGCCGCAACGCTATCACATTTGCCTGCGGCTTCAGCGAAGGGGCTGAGGGCATGTCTGCTGTTCACAGTAGTTCTCAGTCCAGAAGTATCTTTTCAAATGCCAACTTTGCTATCCTGCCTATGCCATCCATCTCCTAACAGGATTCTCATTAGGAAAAAATGGCAGGAATCCTGAAGTCATGGTATTCTCTCGCCAAAGAAGGCCCAGGGTTTTAGAATGGAATGCAGCAGCCCAAAGACAGAAATGAAGAACAAAAACTTACCTTCCAAAGCATGTTGAAATAAATGTGAATAAATATTGATATTCATCTCAGATCGAAAATTCTCCACATCATACACTTCCTAAGAGGCACCCTGTCACTTCAACTGATACTGTGTGCACAAAAATTATGATTAATAGACTGCAGACGTTTTAAGTCTGATGACTCAGAACCATAAATTAACATTGGGTTAAGATCACAATTCTGACTTTGTGAGGAAAACTTCCAAAAGTTTCTTCACTGAAAAACTCGTAATTATGCTGATATTAAATGATAATTTGGAGATTAGCCAAGAAAGGGAAATGAATCTGCTGCTATCCCAGTGGTGTCTTAAAGAAAATCGACTGTAATTCAGAAGGGTATGAGGAGCCGGGGAAGGAAGCAGTCTAAGAACTTTCTGGGGCTATAAAAACGCTTTCCCCAGGCCTACCAACAAATAACAAAAATGGTAATAATAATTATTCGTATTGATTGTGCCAGGCATTGCTATAAAAGCTTTATGTGTATTAACCCATATATTCCTTGCAATAACCCCATGAGGTATTAATAATGTCCATTTTACAAACAGAAAGTGAGGATCAGCGGGGTTTAAGCACCCTACCCACCTGACACAGTTAGTTACATGGTTCAGCTGAGATTTAAATCTAGGTAGCCGGACTCCAAAGCCAAACGTATGAAAGAAGACAGCACAAGGATGGATTGTCCAATAAACGTTCCTCACTGTGAGATAATAGAAAATACATATTGGTCTCTGTCTTCAGTTCCTGGCACAGAGCTCCCGAAATGCTTGTAACTTCCTAAGCAATAAGAGCACTACCAGCATCTTTTGTTTTAATATTTGGTCTTTGACCCCAGTTCCTGAAACTCTTGTAACTTCCTGGGTGATAGAAGTGACTTTTGTTTAGCTGAGGCAACGCTTGGTGGGCTCCTGAATGAGGGCAGGTCACAAGAAAGACCCACAGGGTTAGAAGCTTGGAATTCTCAGCCCCACTCTCCATTTTCTCGAGAAAGGAAAATAGCTGAAAATGGACTTAGTGATTGACAATGCCTGATTGCTGGAGCCTCCATAAAATCTCAAAAGGATGTGTGGTTCGGGGAGTTTCTGTACCCGTTCTCACATACCTTGCCTTGCGGATCTTTTCCATCTAGATGTTCATCTATATCTTTTATTATATCTTTTTATAATAAGCCACTAATCTGGTAAGTAAAATGTTTGTCCGAGTTCTGTGAACTGCTCTAGAAAATTAATCGAACCCAGAGAGGGGGTTATTAGAACCTCCAATCTATAGCTGGACAGTCAAAAGTGCAGGTGATAACCTGGACTCGTGATGGCATCTGAAGTATACAGAGGGAGTTGTAGGACTGGGCCCCAAATCTGTGGAGTCTGATGCTATTTCCAGGTCGACAGTGTCAGAATTGAATAGAGTTGTAGGACACCCAGCTGGTGTCAGAGAATTGCTTGTCAGATGTGTGGGGAGACCCCCCCCCCACCTCAATACACACACACTGAAAGAAAAATGAATGGGGTCTGCACCATCAAGTGTCTTGCCCTGTATTTTTACTGGCTCCCTTGACAATACCATTTTCCCTTAGCCCTAGTAAACACAATTGAGTATGTATCTCCAATTTTAAATAAAAACAAAAAAAAAACAAAATTCTTCTTCCATCTTTTTGCTAGGAACCTTTTACCTTGGGAAGCCAAGCTGAACTGCTCCCTATCAGCTGTGATGGTTCATGTGCACACATTTTCCAGCCCTACGAGTTTTAAGCGGGGCCTCTGTCCACAACATGAATGGCACAAACAGAAGCGAAATTCTGCTCCAAACTCAGAAAATGACCAATTGCTTCCACAGACTAATTACCACAGGAGCCAGCTGCCTTCACAGATCATCTGTTCACTTGATGTCCCCAAAATATCTCTAACTTCTGGGGTTCGAGGATGAGAGCCAATGCTGTTTAGAAGCCAGTTCTGATCAATAGCCCTGCTCTTCCATCCGACTTTCCAGCTCGTCTTTAAATAGCACATGGAACACTACTAATTTAGGCATTCTAAATATATGGCACATAATACAGACCAAGCTACAGATGGAAGGCCTCGTACAAGAGGCTGCCGAGCTCACACTAGTTTTCACAAACTGACTGCGAAACATATTTTGAGGAAAGAAGGGAAAAGGAAGAGACAGGCTAAAAAAAAAAAGGCACTGTTGACAGTAGGGTCCTTTTTAAAGAGAAGGAAAAGAGACGTTTTGTTCTCTTTCTTCCTGACATTTGAAACTCCTATCCTTCAGAGGAGGGCTTTTAAAAAGTTAGAGAGCAGTGTGAGATGACACAGGAAAGGGACTCAGACAGACAGCACCAGAACTGTTGGCAATGTCATCTGAACACAGGTTCTACCTAATCTGTTTGGGGCCATGAGAAGTTGTGTTCCAACCTTACGAGAGGCTGGTAATCACTTTCCTAAAAAAACAAACAAACAAACAAACAAAAAGCACCCCAAAACCCTGACCTCTGCAGGCGTACTGCCTCTGCCAGTCTTATTCGTATTTGGGATTAAGACTGGTCAAGACAGAGAAAGTGACTGACAATTGTTTTTTCTTCCTGATTCTCCAGGTGGACCAGGAAGCAGGAAGGAAGTGTACCAACACCACCACCTGGAATTCTGTGTCTGTTTCAACCAGCAGACTCTGTCACTTTGAGAAGGTCAAACATAGTTCCCCTTTTAATCATGTCAACATGATTCAAGCATTGTTACGTCTTTTTTTGCAAAATATAAGCACAGATTTTCAAAGGAGAATGTCTGGAAAACAGCACTGCCTTTAATTCCACCACTGAGGAATAAAACTATAAATGCTTTGTTACAGTATTTCCATCCTCTCAATCTTTTTTCTCAAAGATAGATGTAAACTTTATAATTACTTTCACAACTGAAATTATAGTTTTGCTTCAGCATAGGCTTTGCTCCATTTTACTTAAGAGTCACTGAATAAATGGTTGTCAATTGCTACACAATGTAGCTACTGCATGATTTTTCCGGTTTCATATTGTCAGACATTCGGGATGTTTCTACTTATTCACTATTATAAACACTTCTATGATGAACATTCTTAATATAAATATTCACGAGCATTTCTGAGAACAAGTTTTCAGAAATGAAAATACTGGGAAAAGGTATGAACATTCTAGAGGCTCTTGCTACAAATTACCTTACACAATGGTTATTCTTACACCCTCATTACTCAGTATAAACGTTCATTTCACCTCACTCTCACCAATGTCTTGTTAGTTTTTAAACGTTGGCAATTTAACATTCTACTTTTAACTTGTATTTGTTTATCACTTTTTCTCCTGTATAGCAGACACTCATCTCTCTTCATTTGTGATCTGTTCATATCTTTTGCCCATTTACCTTTCATGATGTTTGTTTACATTTAGGTTTAAGCAAGTACTTGTATCATGTTCATTGTATCTTTAACCAAATAAAGTCTTTTTAGATTTCACTCTTAGCACTTCGACTGCAAAAGGACATGACTGATCTGCAAAGGACATGACTGATTCTGAATAAATTTGGTGCCTAATTGGAGGGTACTGAGACACACTTTTATATCCATACACTTTATATGAGGCTATACAGTCTGTCCTTATTCATGAATTCCAGTGCAATTTAGTTTGTGGGTCGAGGTTATGGAGATTAATGATTTCATTAAACATGGAGGAAAGGCTGAAGTATACTGTGTACTATTAATAAACTCTATTTACTTATTGACTATAAACGTATTCATGTTTTGAGGAGGTTCAGCTATGAGCTTGAAAATGAATAACGTGTTTATAAACTCTCACCTTAAAGGAACAGTAGTAACTTCTAAGAATCCTAGAAAATATCTAGAAATTCATAGGATTTAAATAACAAAATCTTAACTACATGAGAATCATGAAGGCTCCTTTTCACAGTCCTCATCCTGAGATTAACCAACACACCCTTCGGCTGCGGATGACATGCAGTAAACGTTCAATCAACGTCTGAGTGATAAATTCTGTAGGCTCTTCAGGTTCCAGCACACTACTCCTGATCTCCTGATTCAGATCTAACCTCCTGCCTGTTTCCTGGTGTCTAGTTAAACCCCAAAACTCTAGCCATATCCAGCCCCTTAAACTCTGTCATCTGCTGGGGCCGGCCTGCTAAGCAGTGCCAAGCCTTGCCTATGTCGGGCCTGATGCCCCTGTCTGACTTGGTTTTGCCCCAGAGCTTTTCATGGTAATGGCATATTCCACTTCAACACCAGCCGGAGGCCCAGCTGTGTTTTGGTCTCAGAGCTGTTCCATCCTGCCAGCCCAGTAACAGCAACCAGCCCAGCAATGGCATACTTGCTTTTAGTTATTATGCTTAAATGTTTACCCTCAAACTAATGATAGCAGGTTTGGAAAATTATTTCCAAATTGGAAATTCATTTTCAAGGCAATCAGTTGACTGTGGTCAGAAACATGTAAACAGAGATGCTTCATATTTCTGTCTGTTGAATTAATCTTATAGTAAAAAACAAGATTCAGGTCTTTCTTCTTTCAGCCTCTGCCCCAGCTCCCCTGCCTAGCGTCTGCCCATATTTGTGTCTTACGTAAGAAGGATATGATTTAGCACTTACATAAGTGGGAAAGAGATTTGACATCAATAAACACTAGAGCTGCCTTAAATTCTTTTTTGAAAAAGCCATGATATAAATAAATATGCCCATAGTAGCTTATTCATTAAATACTCCTGAGAAATGTCTATGAAAAACCTTAGGAGTCTACGGTTAGACCTAAAGAATTACCATCTCCTGAACAAATTTAGCATCCCTCCTATCCTCCTGTCCCACTGTCACAGCCTCAGTTCAGGAGCCTTCATCGCCTAACTATTTTTAAAGTCTTTTCATCAGTCTCCCAGACTTCAGGTCTTTTTTTTTTCTTTTTCTTTTTTCGTTTTTTTTTTTTTTTTTGGAGGACAGAATTTATGCCATATTTATTGTTATTTATTTATATATGGCTTCATTGCAATATGATTCACAAACTAAACAATTTACTATTTTTAAGTATACAAGTCAACTTCCAATAATCTACTTTCTGTCTCTGCAGATTTGCCTGTTCTGGACATTTCACATAAATCGAATTATACAATATGTGACCTTTTATATCTGGATTCTTTCACTCAACATAAGGCTTTTAAGGGACATCTAAGTTGTAGTGTGTATCAGCACTTTGTTTCTTTCTATGGTGAATAACTTTCCGTTGTATGGATATGTCACATTGTGTTTATCAGTCCCTCCCCTGATGCACATTTGGATTGTTTCCACCATTAGGCCATGGTGAACAACGCTACTTAGACATTTGTGTACAACTTTTTGTGTGAGTATATGTTCTCATTCCTCTTGAGTGTATACCTAAGAGTAGAGCTGTTGGGTCACATAGTAACTTTATGTTTAACATTTTGTTTAATGTTTTGTCCTATAGGATAAACTAGAAACCCTTAGACAGCATATAAAGCCTTTGATAATTTCTAACCATGCCACCTTACAGCTAATTCTCTCTCTCCTGTCATTGTCTATGTACATGGGTGTCCCTCCTACTGGGCTCTGGAGCTTATGAGGGAGCAGGAACTTTGTACATAACTATGTCCATCCCCAGCACATGGCACAGCCAATGAATGAACAGACCACTGATTATCCATATCTTTAAAAATCTCAAAGCATAAGTCTCATTGTCTCCCACTACCCACCTATTCCTACATTTAACAAGCTATGAAGTTTCAAGTAGTTCTTGACCTAATTAGTTCCTCCTGCAATTAAATTTATTAGTTCCTCCTGCAATTAAATTTCCTCTTGGCTGTTCTCTACCAAAAACCTCCTCATGAACTGTATCTTCCATATCAATTGATAAACCAAATAGAACTCTCCAAGGTTGGAAAGGTCTATTCCTTCCCTTCACCTATATCCACAGTAAAACCCAGAGGCTGCGGGCAGAGGAGAGCCAAGTAGGTTTTGGGTAAGCATTTACACACTGGAGCCTCTCTCCTTGGTGTTTATCCTTCTCCCACCTCAGCTCTTACAAGTCCTAATATGAAAATAGAGTCATCTGGTCAAAGAGCTCAGCAGACTGTCCACTCTGAAGAACAAGCTCACATCTCTCTATGGATGTCGACTTCTGATCAACAACCTTGATGGAAACAGATGGAGAGAGAGGAAAGACGCTTCACAGACCCTGCCTCTTGCTTACAGTCAAGATAATCTCAGCACTGCCATCCATCTGCTCCCTTTCTCTGGGTAAATCAGATGGATTCCGACTTGTGGCGCAGAGAAACACTGGCTGCTCTACGGCGGCATTTACACTGAAAAGGAAATACAGGGAGGTCGTCCTCTATTTACAGATGGGCTGTGTGAAAGCATTTATCTGTGACTCAGAAGGCACAGAAACAAGATAATCTGTTGTGGTGAAGTCCTCAGACCAGCCCACAAAAACCTCTTTAACCCACCATGTGCCTACTGTACAGCATTTATAACACTCTATATAAATCAACCCAAGCACCTAATTGTGAAATCCATTCACAGTTATAATTTCAAAAGTCCAGAAGATATTTTGAATGGGAGAAAGGGCTATTCTTCACCTGGCTCCTTAGGGCACAGGCACCAGACCATGGGGATGGGTGCAGGAAAGGAAAGAAGCAAAGGTGACTGCCTGGGACAGGGCCCCAGAGGAAGAAGCACAACAGAATTAGAAGGGTATGCATAGCCTCCTGGAATTGTGAAGTCTTGGCTTTGCTTCCTTACCAAGGGTTTGTGTAGGGTGAGGATAGAGATGGGCAGCAGGTATAGATACCTCAGCCACCAATGTGTCTTCAGACCTGCAAGAGCAGGGCAAATGCAGGAAAAAGTGGATATTTGAGGTGGAAATAAAATATTACCTTTACCCCTCTTTCTCCTACCCTTTTAACTCCCCTAATCCAGTGAACATGGAACTTGTATCGTCAGCATTGGCATCAGGGATTCTAGCTATATTACAGTGAAAGGAAGAAAGGGATGGAAAATTATAACCCCAAATTCTGGCAATGAGGAAGATGGGATGGCTCAACACCCCTAGTTTGGGGAAGTGTGCTTATAAATTATAAATTGTCAAAATAAGAATAAATTTACTTTTTACAATAACACAACATTTAAGTGAAGAAATCCAAGTGCCCAACACTTCAATGTTTAACTTAAATAAAAAATAGAGATATTGGACAAGGTGGGGTTTTAGGCAACAACACCATTTCTTTGACTCATGGCTACAGAAGAGAGATTATGGGGTTTGAAGTTTTCGCTGAAAGTGAATCTAATAATGGACTTCCAGATTTGGGATGGTGCCACAACATTCCCACTCATGAGTAAAATCAATGCAGTTCCATTCTTTAAAACTGTTGAATTGTGCGTGATAGTTGAAACTAGATTGTGAGAAGAGATTATTGATTTGTAGAGAAATGGAAGGAGACAATATAGTCAATAGGTTTTAAATTATTACTTTAAAAAGTGGTTTCACACTTCTGTATCCACTCCAGGATATAATGAGCTTGAAGGAGCATCACTTAACAACAAAAGAGACACTGACTGATTTCAAATGCAAGACTTTTTTGAACTTAATGGAGAGGTGAGGTCACCGTATAAACAGCTGGCCCAAAATCTGAGATGAGACAGGAGCCTGCACGGAGAAAAGAGACATGCACATGAGCTTCCTAGGGTAGGTGCAAGTGGACACTGATATGAAGTAGCTAACAAAATGATGAGGGCCAAGTGCAAACTGGCAGGACAGGGAAGACCCTGGGGTTCTAGAAAGTAAAGAAGTCTGGACTCTCTTGCAGACTCTTTCTCAAGGAATCTCACTGGGTACTCGCAGAAAAATCAGACAGAGCCTTAAGTAAGTGTCCATGCAGTGCAGGCCTAGGGAAGGCAGAAAGCAGCCATATGGGGGGAAGTAGGGGGTAGGTGTCAAGAAACTCCTCCCCGACATTCCTCTTGTCTTCCCCATAGAATGAAAACCTTATTGGTGGGGAAAGGGCAACAAACATCCTCAGTCTTACGGAACTGGTGACAAATCACTGCAGCTGGGGAAAAGGAAGAATAAAGAAGGCTTATTCCTGAAGGCAGAACAGAAAAACTCCCCAAGGTCCAGTGACATGGTACCTGCATAGGACTGAGATTTAATCAGAACATCAGAGAGGGCCCGATCCCCCACTGCCTTGCGGAGCTAAGCCAACAAGCTTGAATGACAAGCCACAGCAGAACTGCTGGGATGGGACAGGGCAGAAACACAAGAAGAAGTCCTCAGAGGACAGTGCAAATGGAAGCCCTAAACTGCAGAGCTGAGCCGACAGCTCTTGGGTAAAGACCTCTGCCTTAAACACAAGGTATCACTAAAGGAATATAAAGTCTGGAGTGTACTGAGGGTAACCATAACAGCAAAGCTTAAACCCAGCCCAACTTTTGACTAGATTAACTCGCCTCTGCATACACACAAACACTAAAAACCTAAGAGAAAGAAAAAAGTGCCATTTCCTGGCCTAAACGTTATCTGAGTCTCTACACACCATGTCTGGTTTTCAACGAAAATTGTGAGGCATAAGAAAAGGCAACCAAAAAAAAAATCCCAGACACAAAACAATTAGTAACAGACTCACATATGACACAGATGCTGGTATGATCTAACAGGGACGTTAAAATAACTATGATTAATATATTACAGGCTGTAGTGGAAGAAGTAAGTGTACAACATGTGTAGTCAGATGGGTAACTCCAGCAGAGAGATGGAAATTATAAGAATCAAATGGAAGTGCTAGAAATTAAAAATACAGTAACAGAGATAAAAAAAAAAAATGCCTTGGAATGGGCTTATCAGTAGCCTTCTCACTGCTGAGAAAATAATCAGTTAACTTGAGGCAGGTCAGTAAAAGTTACCCAAACTGAACCACAAAGAGAAGAAAAGTAAAAACAAAGAAACAAGACATCCAAGAGCTGTAAGACAATATCAATCAGTGTGACGTACACATAAATTGGAATTCCAGCAAAAGAGAGAAGGAGTGGGGCACAGAAATATTTAAAGACATACTGGCTCAGAATTTCCCAAAAGGCATGACAGACACCAAACCACAGATCTAAGAAGTTCAGAGACCACTGAGTAGGAGAGATTCAAACACAAAACAGAATAAAGCCTGAGCATAATAGTTAATAGTACTACACCAATAACATCTTCTTAGTTTAGATCATTGTACCATGATTATGTAAAATGTTGACATTACAGAAAGTTGCGTGAAGGGTACACAGGAACTCTCTGTGCTATTTTTGCAATCCTTCCAAAATATTTGAAAATAAGTTTTTAAAGTGGTCTCAGTGTTGGGTACTACATTGAGAACGTACTAGTAATACCTAGGATAGAAAATGAAAATAACCTACTTGAGAAGCTACTTTCCACATCCACTTACTCCCAGCTCCTGACATTTGTGTTCTTGATTTTGAAGTAAATCAGCTGTGCAGTCTGTTCCAGGAACAAAATACGACCATTCATGGTATTAACATCCTCCCATCCAAACAATTAATTTACAGTGGAACTTAGCAGAGATTTATAAGGTAAAGCACTGTACATACCTCAGATATCATCTAAGCTTCTCTTCCAAAAGGTTTCAAGTACCTTCTTTTACACACATTGATTGTGCAGTATATGCAATGGGTACAGAAGCTGAAAGCTGAATGAGATATGGATCGGCGCTCTGGGAGTACACTGTACATAAGGAGCAATAACAGGGTGGGGAGGCCAGGGACCTCTGTGTGCTGGCAGGCGGACCTAGGTGGAGTGAGACTTCCCTAAGGCTCACTTAGCTGGTTCCCAAATGGGAAAGATCAGTATGGAGGCTGTGCAATTCACAATAAAAAAAACCTACTTTGTACAGATTACTGGCTTAATCTAAGTGAAGAGCTATAAACCTAGATGGGGACTGAGAAGTGCCCTCAAGCACAGTACACTACTTGGGAAGAATGAGAGAGAACTTCCAGTTGGAAGAATAGGAAAAGATTTCAGGCAAGGATGTCTCAGCTCCCTGCCTCCTGGGAAGACAGGGCCTTCTAGCTACAGATACAGACAATCCCTATGAGCTAAATTTCTATATCCAGCTCTCAGGGACCTTGTGAGCTACATTCCTAGTGACTCTTGGGTCCTGCTTGCCAATCTATTCCCGACCTCAATCTCTCCCCAGTGACCCCTTCTCACCCTTCAAGACAGGCTCAGGTCCCACTGAAGGACTAGAGTAACTCCATTTTGTTATGTAGACTCCAGATTAAATGAAGAAAAATTCACTGAAAAACAATTAGGGACAACACCCTGCCATTTGGTCAAGCAGACCAAAGCCATTAATCAGTAAGCCCTTAAGGCACCCACACCCTGTTTCCCTTTTGTGCACAGCCCTCTCTGCACCCGGCCCTTTTTTGCACACTGCCCTCCCTGCTGCACAGGGCACTCTGTGCACACAACCCTCTTGCACACGGTTTTACCCTTTAAATTCGGTCCCAACCCCTCAGTCAGGACTCCTCTCACCCACTGCTGCGTCAGTGAACGAGTGGGGTCCAAACTCGAGTTTGTCAATAAACTCTCTCTTGTGCTTGCATCGGTGTCAGTTTCCTTCTTGGCTCATGGAGTTCCAAACCAGGGCATTACACCACCTCCTTGAGTGTCTTCCCTGACCATCTAGCCACCAATTCTGAAGCCTACAAAGCAAGAGTCAGTTTCCCTTACAGAACCCTCAGTCACTCAGAGTTGTTTCTCCCCACATAGTACTCAGGTCCTTCGGTCTTGAGACCTGGCTTTATCCTCCTTTCCCAGCCCCAAAACAGCTGAGGACACTCTGCACACAAAGCAGATGCCCCATCCACACATGTTAATTAGCCTTGGTGCTGAACCCCATCATCCATAATAATCCTAACAGGACAAATCAGGGGCATGGCTCAAAATCTACAGATCCTTTTTCTAAACACCAGTTCCTACCTAACATAGCCAAACAGGCTGAAGTCTGAGCAGCTGCCCAGCCACACCACTGGGGCGCAACACTCACGAGAAGGTGGCCCCTTGCCTGCCTATCTTCGCCCACCCCTCCCACTGCCACAGAGCGCATGGCCTTCCAATTAGCACAAGGCCCTGTTCAGTCTTCATTGAGCCTTTGCTCACTCCTCCGGCTAAATCCGAATTCTTCCATCTTGGGCAATTCAGAGCAGTACAAGTGTTCTCTTGTAGTATATTTTTAACAGGAAGCGAAAGGCAGAAAGAAGAGTGATAACCTCAAGGATTTTAAAAAATCCTATGGGAACAAAATTGCTTTGAATGAGTACAATAAAAATACTAACAAGATCTCCATAAAACAAAGTCAGACCTGCCAGCTTCTGCAGTCTTGCAACAAATATTCTGTACACATAGGTGTGTGTGTGTGTGTGAAACACAGGTTCCATGTGTTCCAGCCCATCAAAGGTCAACAGAGCTGACCCTCAGCACAGATGTCAGGACTGCACAGCTAATCTAACCCTTCCTCTCTTTACCTTTCCCTCCTGTCCTAGCAATCTTGCAGGTAGGACTGCCTACCTGGTTTGCAGGGCTCAGTGCAAAATGACAGCGTAGGGCCCCTTGTTCAAAAATTCTTAAGAATTTCTAAACGTTCTGTGACAGTAGAGCAATTATTTCAGCTCTTCTGTTCATCCGGACAGAGGGCTGGGTTCCAGCCCACCCCACTGTCAAAAATCCAAGGCTGGGTGACTTTCTTCCTTACTATCACCATAGGAGGAATTCACTCTACAGAGCACCGCCTCAAGCCATTTATTTGCATTTAAGCCTCTTATCTCTGATTTTGGAAAAACAAGCATTTCTCCCTCCTCAAAGGGATTATAGCATCATCAAACAAATGAAATTTGTGGGAGGAAGTAGGATAGAGGGGACAGGGTGAGGTCACAGAGGAAACTAGTATCACACAGGCCTTCTGGGAACCCTGCACAGTGCACAATGCAGCGAGGGATGCTCAGAAGGGCTTTCCAATTTCTAATGCCCTTGCTTCCCTGGAGACGCTGGCTGAGAACTGAGGCCCAAAGCAGGACCTGAAGTCCTTCTGCTTTCCTGCCTGCTAGTTAGTCTCCCCAAAACACTTTCTCTTCTGCCCCTAAACACAGTTTGGGCCCACCCACTGTGCAGAATTCCCTCTCCCTGCTTCTGCACCAAGACCCCCAGGTGCCCCCAAATGCCCCAAAATGCATATGAATGCCTGCCCAATCTTTTCAAAGTCACAAAGTTGCTGACAAAGAAACAAGTCACTGAAATGCAAGCTGAGAGGAACTGGATTTGACTTCTTTAAAAAAGCTTTAGCAAAAGTTGTCGCAAGGTGTCTCTTAGAGGTTATTGAGACACAAACAATCAATTCAAAAACTCTACCTTCATGCCTTGCCTTAGCTCCTCAGAAAACACGAGGGCTTGGTTGATGAGCACAGGCGGTTGGGATTACTATGTAGGCAGCTACTAAGGTTTTGTAGCTGTTTCTATAACCCCTTGTTTTAAAATAGATCACAGTGTGTCCTCAAAACCTTCACCTTCCTAAGGATCACAGCTTGGCTCCATCTTGCTCCAAAATCAAGTTGTGGATGAAAAAGAAAAAGGGGCCACATAGTAAAACTGACAAGTTCAGGGGATGCCTGAGTGATGGGCTTTACAAATTCAGAGACCAAAAGTAACCACACAGAATGGTCTGAACATGAAAATTCCTAAGTAAAAGCGGGTCATGGGAGGTAGTCATTGCAGCACCTGTAGCTTTCTTGACAAAAGTTGACCTTTACCTTAAGTGAGCCTGTCTTTTGGCACTAAGATAACAGACCCTTGGAATGTCAGAGTAATCCCCCTTTTCCAGACCCCTCAGGGTACAACTAATTGGGCACCAGAGCACAGACCACAGAACCTCTCACTGTTATCTTGTTCCCCAAATACCACCTCGATGTGCTGTAAATGTTAATTAACGATCCTGAGCTAAACTGTTTCATGGAATGACATGAAATTTATGTCCAAGTGCTGTATTTGAAAGTTGAAAATCCAAACCAAAAATAGAGCTACTCAGCCTGTATATCACGTACTGAAGAGATAACTAAACCACAAACATAAAGAATGATATTCTGTTTACTTGAGATAAACAGTTAGACATCCTAAGGCCCAGGACCGGATCACATTTTTCTACTTTAACTTCTTTTTCCCAGATGGTTGTAAAAAAAATTGTGCAAGAATCTAACACAAAAATCGGTGCCAAGGAAACATCTGGGGAAAGCAAAAAGGAGGCAAATGTTGTTCCCTCTGTGTTTTAGAGATAGATAAGAATTAAATCAATACAGAAAATAAAATGGATAGTCATCGATGTGGTATTCCCCATCCGCAAGCTTCACAAAATTGTAGAAAGTAGCCACAGTCAGACCAGAATGTATAGTCTATCTGAATTCCCCCTTTCATAAAGGAGGATCCCAAAAGATAGACAAGGATAGACAGTGTGTTCTGGGTGGCTAGGTGGGTGGCAGAGCCTCCCTCGGGGGTGGTTATTTGGCAAAGGTAATAAGAAAAGAAGTCAAAGCGGCATTTTGGCAGAAGGTTGGGGCTGGGTAAGGCTTTGGAGAACATCAAGGTGCTGTCTTAACTTAGGAAGGAGGCAAGAGAATTAAATGCTAACAAAGCCACAATCAGACTGCAATAGGCTGATCAGCCCTGCAGCCAGCCAGGAGGACACCTGCAGAACAAAGGAAGATTTCTGCTGGGATTGCTACAGCCCATTCCCCACACCTGGGAAGGGCAAACGGGAACCAAGAGTCATTCCCTATGGCGAAAACCATGGGGAGCCTAAAGATTAAAGACTGGGAACTGCCAGCAGGCCTTTCACTCTACATATTCTTAACTTTTAAGGCTACATACCTCACTGTATTCCATATCAAAGGAAATGAGTTAACGAAGTCCTTTAAACTAACTCACAGGTTCTAAAGAACGACATATAAACTGAATCCCCTGACCACTCAGGGTCCCTCTCAGGGCCTTTACTCTGTCTCTCTCACCGTCCCTCTCACTCTCTGCCTCTGAGACTCCACACTCCGTCTGTGGAGTGTCACCCTTTTCTAATAAACTTTCCTTTCGACTCTAACTTTGGCGGTGTGTTGAATTCTTTCTACTCTCTGCAGAGGACTCTAACTTCTCTGGGTGCAGGGCTTGGTCTCTCCACCACCACCACCACCACCCCACCCTGACTTGGGGAAATTTGCTCTGTCCTGCATCAGTTTCTTCTTGACAGGTGAGGAATCTGAGTCTCAAGGAGCTTACGAGTCTCTGTCAAAGTCAGATAGATCCCCACACTCCTGTCATCATGCCACCTGCCTCACAGCTAGCTTTAAGTGTTATGTAACTATTTCTATCTTTTAACACAAAGAATCTCCACCATTATCCTACTAGTTCAGGGTTCGGCGAATCTGTTGCCCTTGTGTAGAACACTGAGTCTGGAACACTTCCCACTTACAACTTACAAATTTCCCATGGACTTCTACTAAATTGCTCCAACTTTTGGACTACTGACACCCCAAACACAAAATCAGTCTCTCGAAGGTTACATTTAGGAACCTAAATAAATTATTTGAAAGCTATACTTCACCCTTAAAGTTCCAATCACTTGCTTTAACTCGTTACAGAAAACAGATTTCAAATCAGGCCCTTTCTACTCCCCTCCTTTCTCCTTAACCAGGTATAGATCAAACAATCGTGAACCAGGATTGAAAAGGTCCTCAACTGTAATTCAGTCTCACCACCCGTCTGAGGCTGTAATCGTGAATTATAACCAGTTGGCCAAGTAGCCGTCAGCTGCTGACAGATTCGTACAGAGACAGGAGTCCCACTTAGCTCTGAAACATCACGATTTGAAAGTTACTCCTTACACTGAATTTATCTCTGCCTTCCTGCAGCTTCCTCTGACTAGTGGAATCTTTCACAGTGCCCCATTTCTCACGAATATAAAAGATTGTCTTCACGATCTTTTGTGACAAGAATGAAAAAATGAAATAAACTGTGCTTCTTAAGACAGTCAATATGTATAAATATGTTCAAAGAGTGTGTGCCTATTTACTCATCATACGAAACCAGCTGACTACACGTCCACCAAATTTGAAAGGTACGCGTGGATCGATCTGCCTCAAAACACAGTGTGAAAGCCACACTGTGCAGCTATGATTAGAGTGCCTCTGACAGGAAGTCAGTCATATCTCAGGGCAAATAGACTCAGAGACAAGGAGGCCTGTGTCACTCTGATTGAGAATGATAGGCCTTACGTACTAAGATACGGCACACAGAAAAGCAGAGATTTCGAATGTAAACGCAGATTGAAAACCACAAAGGCGAACATCCCAAATCGCAGGCCTTGATTTGTAATCAAGGTCTTTAGAAATTGCTTTGTATGTGGGCAGCTCTGCAGCAGACTCCAGGGGCAGTGGCAACCAGGATTTGGTTTTTTTTAAGGATATTTAATGATTTTCCCTGGGGGCTAGCAAGTGAGCTAATATATGTGGAAATGTTCCATAAACTCCAAAGCACTATAAAATCTGATGCTGCATCATCATGATATTTTGAACTCTTCCTGAGTGCTCACCATGTGCTTATATCTGCTAGCTGCTGGATGTGCTAGGCATTTTTAATACCTCACATAAATGAGTTAAAAAAGAAAAAACCTGACACCAAAAGCTTGATCTTGTGAAAGATTTATTTACCTGACTAGGTATATAAAAAGTGATACTATAGCAAAATTGCATCATTTCATAGTTTATATATAGAGTGGAAAAATCACAAGACAGGAAAGTGTCCAAAGAAAACAGGCATAAATAGCAGCGAGAGGGTTTTTGATTCGACTAAAGAGAGTTATGTCTTACTTGTAGGCTGATGAGATGGTGGTTACAGCACCAAAGCAGGGAGAGAGTGGAGTAATGGGGACACAGCTACATGTCTGGGAAGTTGGATTAGATTCTACCCAGAAATTAGGGGGAAGAAGTGGATGCCCTCAAAGGTACTTCCTGTCCCAAATTATTAGCTGAGCTTTGACCCCGTACCATTGAGAAAATTGATAAAAAGAAGATACTAATGAGTCAGTTTTCCAAGAAGCTAGCCAAGGCTGCTTTCTTCTAAAGTTAGACGCCATCAAACACAAATTAATCCTAGGTCATGCTATGCCTAAAAAAAAGCTGAGCCATTCATCTTACTGGGTTTCATGTACTCTGATGATCTGTATAATATACCCTAGTGGTGAAAGACATGGACTCTGAAATCAGACTTCCTAGGTCGAAATCATGGCTCTCTCACTTGCTAACTAAACAACTTTAGGTAATTTATTTACTTAATTTGAACCTCCACTTCTTTATTCCCTATTGGAGTCACTATGAGGAAAAGATGAATTAGTAAATGTAAAGTTCCTAGAACAATGTCTGGCAAGCATAAGTGTTTGCTATTATTCTCCTGTTTGTGGGCCTGACAACTGTGCCCATTCTATAGGAAAAGTACCTGTGATGTGGGAGAAATTAAAACTACCTATCATACTCTGTTTGGCTTTCAAAGTTTAACGTTTACATCTTTTAATAAAATTTTATTTTGTTTTTTTAAACAAAACCAAGAAGTTCTACTTTCTTCTACCAGGAAAAAATTAATCTGTCTACTCAATGACTGTGGTTTCCATGAGAAAGTAAGTGGAAACAGATGTTTCTGAAAAATAAAAAATCCACGCTATATACCGTGGGTGTCACTCATATGAAACTTTCTACCAGTCATCCCCAGAGCCAACCCAGGCCTGGACCCAGATGCCTTTTCCTCTCCTTTCCACCCCAATTCACAAACTTGCCAACCTTCTATGAAATCCGAGGCTGTGTAAGGACGTTGATTTGGGCTGCTCTCTGCAGGGCTATTCAGGGTCTCCAAGGCTGATTCAATAGCTTCCACCAACTCGTCCCGCTTGTCCTTCCTCACAGGTTTCTCTTCAGGATGGCGGGTCAGACCCATCTCCAACTGGTACACTTTCTGTAGGGTGAAACTATCGAAAGGCACTGCGGCATACTCAGTGGCCAGCTTGACACCGGCGTGCACCTCTGCCTTGTCCACCTGGGAGTGCAGGAAGGCCAGCAGGTCAGCCTGGGTTTTCTCAGGAGGGCCCCGGTCGGGCCCCAGGCCCACCGCATCACTGGCATGATACTGTGCACTCCTGAGCTGCTCGCTCCTCTCCTGCAACTCCTCCTTGAGCTGCGCTATCTGCCTCTTGAGGCTGCTGATGTAGTTGCGGTGCTGCTCTTCCCACTCCTGCAGGACGGCCTGGTACCCTTCTTTCCCTGTGGGACTGTTGGCCCTGGGCAGCCCCAGCTGTTCCTCGTTGCCTTTCGGAGTGCAGGCCAACATGTAGAGGACGGAGATGGCACAGCAGAGAAGCACAAGCAAAACCACCACCCGAGAGATCCACGCCAGCAGCCCCCGACGAACCATCATCATTCAGGAATCAGCCATGCGTCCAGAACTGGCGACATCCCAGAATGCCAGGGCCCCACGGAAGGGCTTCCCTGGACTAGACCACAGGAAGCATGCGTTTGGGACCCCCTGAGCTGCTTTCATCCATGTCTTTCTACAACGCCTCTTGTCCCTTGGAGTTAACCACCATGTAGGGAAGTTTTCCTACTTCTAAAGGATGGTCTTCTAGGAAGAAGTAACAAGTTAGCTGCAACCTCCAAGTTGTCACATTCATACCCATCATAGACTTCCAGATGTGCAGAGGATGACAATGGAGGACCTGGGAAGAGATCAAATGACAATAACACTTAAGATAACACCCTTAAGTTCACCATGGCAATCAATATTCAATAGACTACCCATGAGGTTTATGAAAAATGCTTATAACAGGTGATTAAATGTTGTTAAATGTCGTAAATCAGAATGCAAATATGCATTTCCAGATTAATGCATATAAAGAACAAAGAATACAGAAAAAAAGATTGGAAGGGAGCATGGCAAAATAGGAATTCTCTTTGGGTAGGAGGATAATGGTGATTTT
Source organism: Cynopterus sphinx (assembly GCA_030015415.1). Lineage (NCBI taxonomy): Eukaryota > Metazoa > Chordata > Mammalia > Chiroptera > Pteropodidae > Cynopterus > Cynopterus sphinx. The sequence goes on from CM057381.1 coordinate 47,741,262, forward strand.
TCGGCTTCTTCTATTTTTCTGCAGCTTATACATTTTCCACAAGGGCAGATATTATTTTGATGTTAAAAGGGAAAGAAACAAAACTTTAATGACGTTGAGATTGCAGACAGGGGCTTCTCCAGTCAGGGCCTGCCCAGCAAGGGTGGCTGCAAAATGTGAGGTCTGCATGGGCTCACCTGTGTGCCCTCGTTCAGAACAAGGCTAAAAGTTGGTTATAAATGGTTGTTAAGCTTACTGATGGGGAAGCAGCCAGAGGTTCAAATAGCAAGTAATAAATACGGGGATGTGGCCGACAACATATTCAGAAGGAATCAGGGAACAGTTGTTCCAGCTAACTCTCCAATTGTGCTTGCAGTCAGGAGATGATGAGTTTACCATAGAAAGGGATGGGTTGAGATTAGAACAGAGACCATTAATACTGTCTTATCAGGACTCAAATCCCAGGCATGTCTCTGCTCCAGCGTCTAGGAGGAATTCTCTGTCCTGGCCACCCCTCAGCAATACCCAGACAGACCTCAGGGTCTTTGATTCAAATGCATGCTCTGCACCCCAACTCCAAACCCCTATAACAAAGGAGCCCACCTGACTTGCCTTTCCCACTTGCCCAGGCATCCTTCCTCCCTCCCTCCACCCATCACAGACATTCCCATAGCATACTGCTTCTTCAGTGCTCGCCCTTCCTTAATCCCCTTCCCTTGTTTTCCCAACCCATCTGAGCCCGAAAAAAAAAAAAAGAACAATTAATAAAAAATAGATCAAATAAAATTTCTTGTTTAGAGAGTTTTTAATAAAAACTTCCTAGATGCACCTTTTTTCAATCATTTCTCTTAAAAACAAGCTTCTTAAGGGTACTGTGTCCTGGTCTTTTTATAAAAAATTGACATTTTCAAACAACCACATGATAACTAAATCATTCTTTACATTCAACTCAAAAATCTAGACTCTGGGCCAATAATCATCTCATTTACCGGTGATTTGCCCCACTTACTGACTAGAAGAAGGACTTCGGTCAATGAACAGCTTCAAGACCCTTGGGAAAAGAGAGCTGTTCCTTCTAGCGTTCTCTCAAAGCTGATAACATAGCAAACAATAAAGACTCGTTGACCATATAAGTTTTCACCTGCTATCAACCATGGCCTCACATGCAAGTTCCTTTTCTACTACCCTAGTGATGTGTTTCTTACAATTATCATTATGTTATCAAAATAGTTTATTTCTTAACTTTCCTTAAAAATTCAACACATAATGTTCTCTCCACTATTTCCCTTGGCCTGGGAATTCTCTCTCCTATAATTTAGAACAATACACAGTTATTAGTGCTAAGTTTAAAGTGCTTGTTTTGCCCTGGAAGCTTTTTCTGTCTGATGAAAATCTTGGGATTTGTATAATTACTATAATTCTGTGATTAAAAACATCTCAGCTTTGGTATTCAGGCACCTTGCTGTTTTTAATGAAATCTTACAGATGAACCCATTATATCCAAGTATTAAATTACCAGTGAAGACATGTTATCACATTATTCTGCCACTTTAAAGACTTTTGCTTTAAATGAGTTGTCATTAAAGACAAAATAAGCAAATCAAAATAACAAAAAAATGGGACATTCAATGCAATTTATTGTGCTGTGGAAACAAAGTACATAATCTTTCTAGCAGATTTCTTTAATGGACTAATTGTCCCATTTGCATAATAAATTTGAAATTATGTTGGTTAACTGAAGCCATGTATTAAAGCTACAGCTAAAGAAACTTAAAACTGAACAATAATTATTTTGTTGTTCTATAAGTCTCTTTAAAGTCTAGTCTGGCTTTTGAAATTCATTAATATAAATTTCAAAGTTATTTATTCCATTTTCTGGAATGTATACGGAAAAAAATAGATTTTAGGGAGAAACAACTTTAAAAAAAAAATAAAATAAAAAGCCATAAAAACTATTGCCAAGAAGTAACACTGAATTTCTCTTTTTAAATGTCAGAAGCAGATAAGGTATCTAAGAAACAAAACTCTGCATCCTTTAATAGACAAAATATTTTCTAATGACTCTAGCAATCTAATCTATATTCTCTAGTCAAATGTGTAATCAAAATAGTAACAACTGGCCAAACTATAGAGGCTAGGAGTATCTGCTTGCTGAAGTCAGGACATTTATCCTTCAGATTCTTGCTTCTATAAAGACTTCGAATTTTTTATTTGGCAGCACAGAACATCATTCTTAAGAGCAGATGGTACTTTACTAGCTCTACCACATATAGGAAAGAACACCTCGAAGAGCTGTAACCAGACCCAGTGTACAGCTAAGACACAAGGCACCATGCAATCTCCCTCTCTCTCTGCAGAGCTACTGGGAGAATTAACGGGTTAACAATTATAACGTGTTTACGGACTTGCAGATGGAAAGCACCGTGTAATTACCAAGCACTATTACAAGTTAGAGATGACAGGAAAAACATAGCTTTATGGGATCACTGCAGCATTGTGTTACTATTTTAAAACCTTAGAAAAGGCACCCAGATTTTAAACTAGTTTGGTCTTTGGGGGTGGCTGGGGACGGGGAAGGAGTGCAGAGCTAGAAGGAGCCCTGTCAGTAAACAATTTTAGAATCTTTTCTGAGAAGAGAGATTCATATATCTGATTTTTTAACTACAGAAAATCCTTTGTGATGACCAGAGTACTTGCCACTTTAATTTTTTAAATGTTCATCCTTATTAATTGCTTTCCCCAATATCCTGTCGTTGGCCAAATTCCCAAGGATGGTTCTGTGACTGTGACACACCTTGTCCAAAATACCAGATTTATTGATTAGACCAAAGGGAACAACATCCAAGCACAACAGCACTGCTGCCATTCTTATAATTTCTGCTTTGCAATCTTTGTTTTGAATGTTCTTCATTGTCCACTGTGTGTTGTAGAGCAATGCTTTCCATCGCCTACCTAGATTCGAACCCATCAAAAGCAAGGTTATTCCAAAAACTCTTAGATGAGAAAAAGTCCTCGGTACAGACTGGTGTCCCATCATCCTCCAGCCAGAACAACCTCACGGGGTCCAGCAATGGGATGGGTTCCTAAGACTCTAGATACAAGCAGTCTGACAACTCCAACATCCTGCTCAGGCCAGGAAGCATCCTGGACGTCCCCCAGATCCCCAAATAACAGAGCAATAACCCCAACACGGGTCATTGTTATAGTCTACTCCATCTAGGATACTGTCATTATTCTTCATTAGTAACATTAATAACAAATGTTATCAAGTACCTACTATGTTCAACACACTGCATAAGAAGGTACAAGAGCCGAGCACAAATTCCAACATCAGCAAGTTTGTAAGCTTACAGAAGAACTAATTAAGGCCTTCTCAAATAACTATAATATGGGCCCCAAAGAGAATAATGACATTAAAATAGAAATGAAGTGTTAATGCCATGCTCCACCCTACCCAATGTATATGAATTGGGGGATAGGGGCAGGAGATGGAGGGTGTACAAGACACCTCCACCTGGTCGGTGTGCAGGCACAGCCAAAAAGCACTGATGGAGAAAAACCAAGCAGTGTCCACCGGGCCAGGAAGTGGAAGACCAGAGCCCAGCGCAGCCGTGGGAGTCTATCCCCTTTCGGCACAGACAATCAGCTCTTTGATGGCAAGGGCACAAGCTAACCTTAAGTCAAAGAACTCGCTGTACTAACAGAATGTAAATTGAGGTCAGATCTCCTGAATAAACACACCATCCTGAACATGCGTGGAAAAGGCATCGTGCAAGGAGTCTTAGTCAAAGAGTTTTAAAATGCTTTACAAAATGTACACAAAGCAAACACTGTAGACTTTACTCAAACACACGGCTTCACTTAGAGTTCCCTTTACCACAGTTTTTAACTCTCACATGCAGCGTGTGGTAGCCAGCTTCCAAGATAGCCCTCAAGGGTCCCTGCCTCCTGGTTTTCACACCACTGTGTGTCCTGGGGGTTTGATGGGAGGGACCAATGACGTACGGCAGAAGGGGAGGAAAATTCTGTACAATTCAACAGAAGACAGACAAAAGCCACTATAAACGCTGAAAGATCCTGAACTTCTAATCCTGCTCACAGCATACATTCTGTTTACAGACTTTTCTTTTTCCTGTTTTCCCCATCTGCCTTCTCTTAAAGCAGATGAGTATACACAACCAATTCCTGCAACTGCTTCATTGAGTTCACAATAATCTGCCTCTTGTACACACTTAAGTAGCTCAGGGCTGAGTTACTCGTAAAGAAGTTTAAATGGCCTGCAAATGAGCCTGCCAAGAGTTCACATTCTCCCTAAACCACATCTACCTGGAAGCTTTAGGGCAGGGTTTCTCAGATGTCACAGATTTATTTAGAACTTAGGTTTCTTTTAGTAGCAGTAGTAGCAGTGGTAATAATAATATTTTATTAAACTGATTGGAACAATATTAGTTAATAACAGTCTGTAAATTTCAGGTGCATAACTTTATAATATGACACCTATGTATTCTATTATCAGGTTCCTTTTTTTCCAGTGAGTCTTAAATCGGCATCTACTCATGTGCCAACTGCTTTATCCTCAGGTGTGTTTCTGGTACCAACCAAAAAGCTGAAGGAAGCAGATTGGTGCTGGTGTCTGTACGTGAAGAGGTGCTGAAGCCACATCCCAGAGAAGGAACGGGGCTGTCACGCCAAGCCAGCAGTTGAACATCCAGAGTGTCAAGCTGGCTGGGAAGAATCTGAAGTGCTCCTCCCTGACCTCCTCCAGCCCTGACACCAGCCTACTTGGCTGGGGCCTGAGAGGCTCCCTGCTCACAGGGAAAGGGGCCTGGGCAAGCTGCAGCAGTGGTCAGGCCCAGCACTCAAGGTCACCGTCTCCAAACTTATTAAACAAATAGCTCATTCCAGGCAGTAAACTTCTGAATAAGCACCATATATGTAAATTTATTCATTTATAAGTAATATACCAGTTTTACAGTATTGTATTACACAGTCATAAAACAATATCCTTAAAAACAGTGAAACATATACATGTTTTTAATGTTTTCTCAACCTGATGGACCACCCTGGGCACCCCAGGGACCTCGCTCCAGGTTCCTATAAAACTGATTTCCCAATTGTGTTTCAAGTTTCCAACAGGACAGCGCTTCAGCCACAGATGGTTCCAGGGCCCCAGTGCCAGGTTCCTGCCTCACTGCCCTGCTCCTCAGGGTAACTTTCCTGCCTCTGGAACCCACTCACTGACTCTACTCCAGGGTCCTCAAAACCTGCTGCCAGGCCGCATGCCCAGACCACTGGCAGGCCTGTGCAGGAACAGGCTTCCCTCCCTTCCTAAACCAAAAGACTTGGACTTGGCCTTCCAGTCAGCACTCAAGACTCTCCTTTGTGAGGTCCTCTCTATTAGGCAGCTCTGAGTTCCAGACACCAGCACAGAGAGCCCCCCAAAACAGTCTGATCACTTCTCAGTTGGAAATTTCCTTGTTGAGAGCCATCTGTCCACCCCTTCAATTCCACACTGGCCTCTTGAAAGAATCATTCTGATTCCTTTACCTTTACTTTGAAGCAAGAAAAGGAAAATGTGACAAAGAGAAACTGGGGTCTGCTAATCAGAAAATGAAGGCACAGAGATTAATTACAATCCCATATGCCAAAAAGGCAGGAACCAGGTCCAAACCCTTTCGCCATTCTCCTTTGTTTATTTTGGGTTTTAATGTGCTGGCAAACCTTTGCAGAGAAGACTTGATAGAGAGGGTCTTCCTGAAAACACATAGATTTTTCCAACTCCCCTCCTCCCACACACACCCCCTGGCCACCTCTAACCTTGTTTCAGGAAGGATCTAAGGCAGTCAGCATCCTTGGTGTCCGTGGAGGAAGAGCAAAAAGAGAAGGCACAAGAAGGCACTTTAAGTGACTTTAGAAGAAGTACCAGAAGGGACCTTATATGCAGGCAAGCACACAAGCAGGGCTGAGTCAGCTGCCAAAAGCCTGCAAAGACACCTGACCCCCAGCCTGCAGGGCTCTTTGAGGCTGGTGGAGCCGCCCTGTACCTGAGTGAGAGCTTCTCCAAACCAGGCTTATAATTACAACCACTTAGTGAGCATTCACTTTGGGCCAGACATCATACTAAGCACTTTATAAACATTATCTCATTTAATCCTCAGAACAATCCCATGAGCTAACTCTCATTATCCCCATTAAAGATAAGGAAACTGAGGCTTACAGCAGTGAAGTAACTTGCCCAAGGCTCCCAGCTGGCAAGTGGCCAAGCCCAGTTTTAAATCCAGCTCAATCGGATGCTTACCTACTAGGCTATATTGTTCTTCATTCTTAATAATCCTGAGTAAAGCTGACGTGTCGTTCTGCATCCAATGTGTCCAATTTTTCTTCCTACTAAACTCATCATGAGTCTTCCTATTTATGATGTGGTACTGAGCACTATTTCAATATAATTTTTTGCTTCCCCAGTTAGCTGTGATCTGCATTTCCACGTCCTTTACCAGCTACACAAACTCATACTAGTCCTGGAAATAAGGCTGATCCTGCTGTGCCCACTGAGAGCCTTGCTCTGGCCCCACAGTTGGGACCAGGACAGAATTCCTCAGCAACATTCAAGTGCTTCTGAGCAGATATCAGGAGCTTATACCCACACATGAGGTTAAGAGAGCTCAACCAAAAAGCATCCTGGCAAGTGGAATTTTTATCCACTGAGAGATGTTCTTTTCTGAAAGGAGGAAAGGAGAGCATCTCTCAGTTGGTTAAGATGCTGGCTGGCATCACTATGGAACGGACTCTTGCCAAACACTGAGTTCTCGCTTCTCTCCTCCAGAGAATGGCAGATGAGATGCCCATGCAATGGCTATGCACCATGTGTCAACTAAGATGCTCATGTGCAGGCAGAAGTCAGCCCTGACATCATGGAGGCTCAGGGAAGCATGCCCCCAGGGAGACCAGGTCCCAGCGCAGCTTCCAGGGAGATGCACGCTGTTAATTAACAAGGAGGGGACTAATTAAAAGTGAGCAATGCTCAGCAGCCAAGTACCTTCTAGCTAAGCAATAAGTACAGGGCCCTGAGCAGATGTCAGGTGGAGCTGCTGAGTGGTGAATGCCAGCTCCAGGGTGAGGTCAGAAGTGTGAATCACACCACACTGCTGTGAGGCTGTGGTGGCTCTGGGTATAACAGGCTTGAATTCAGTTACAGTGAAGGAAGCACAGAGAGGTACAAAGGAGGCCGGCTCCTCCTTCAAGGTGAGATGGATGATTCATTCACCCTGTTAGCAGAGAGGCAAAGGGAAGAGGTTTACCAAATGTCTCTACCATGTACCAAGCAATGGTTTTAAAACATTTCTAGACACAGAACTCCTAGAACGAAGCACTAGAAAGCCAATTTATTAACAGCTAAAGGTAAAAACGCTGACTTTGGGTCAAAGGCTGTCACCTGGTATCCTTTCAGACAAGTCACCCAGAAAAGGGGGCTCCACCGAGGACCGTCAGGGAATCACTGGACCTTGTGCATTATCTTGATGCCTGTTCTCTGAGACTAAGAAGCTGGAGTCTGGGGAGGCCGGTGACTCGCCCACACAAAGGGCCTCTCATCCCAAAATGCCACAACAGTCACCTACTTCAATTAGCCTGATATTTCAGAGCACAGAGAGAGTTACATAACCTGTACAGAATTAAAGCCAGCAAAGGGGATGCAGGGCCCATAAGCAGGGCCACAGAGAAAGAGCAGGAAAGCTGAGGACACATGAAGCAGGGAAAGCCCCAGAAATAGAAGAAAACATAGCCTCTACAGAGAACCAGAACGCAGATACCAGTCTTTAAAATGGGGCTGGCATTCAAAACAGGGCTTTGGTTTGAAGGTGAGAGTTGAGGGGATGCACACAGCACACTCACCCCTTTCCCTCTTGGGCCCCCCTCCATTAGACTCTCTGCTATAGTGCAGATGGAGACAACCCATGGAGCTGGCCAAAGTCTGTTTTTCTCTGGCACTTGTAGTCACCTCACGGCTGGTGTGTGCTGCCTTCTCCCAGGGATGTCATTCCGTCCTCCTTATCCCCATTCCTAGGCATCAGCAGCATGCTGCGTGAGTCTAGTCTGCCTCATGAAAGCAGAGGGTGAGCTCAGCTGGGTCTTTGTCCCCAGCAGCACACCCCAAAGGAACAACCCCTGGAAACATAACGGAATCAAAAGTGCCAACACCCACTCTCGTGAGTCCTCTGACGTGTTTTGCTGATGTGTTTAAAGTGAAAAGGTTATGAAGGAAACTGATACTTTTAGTCAAGACAAAATAAACAGTTCAGCTCCTCTGGTTCCCTTCTTCTTCCTTCCCCACCTACAAGGAAGACATCAGCATACAAATAAGGGGCTTTCTTTTAGAAAGCGGTTATTATGTAACAGGACGAGAGAAAGCATGGATTGTGCAGAACTATTTTAGAAACTCCTTGAATCTTGATCAGTGAAGCCTTCTCTTTGAGCAATTTATCTGAGTATGAAAACAGAACCAGTAATACAGAAAAATTAACAGAGGATGCCCACTATTATATGAGTACAAGACGTATTGTTATTTTTCACAAAAATAAAACCTCGAGCTGATTTCAGACCACACGGTTAAGGTTCTGGTTCCAGCCCACTATGAATCCAGCACCTTTTCCTGCATTCTTTACCCTTTCTTCTGGCTCCCACTCCTAACACCTAGGGCCAACCCTACCATGTAGTCAACTATCTCTGTCAGGGGGTTAATTGATTATCAAGGGATTCACTAAAAGCATTTTAAGAGAATGTTATAAATAATTTTATCTGCAATAGACATTGTCCTATTTCTACACAAGATAGATGGCACAGAGCACTTATTTAAACCAAGTTCACAGTTTATTTAATACTATTTAACAATCCACTAACCTGTTCTCTCCACATCTCCCTTAAAATATTTCATGCTATTTCTATAAACTCTCACCTTTCTGATTATGACCCCACTCTATCTACATCTTCTTCCTACTGCTCTGATGTCTCCTGTGAGACAGGTTCTATTAATATCATTCCCATTTTGCAGATAAGGACGTTGAAGGAGATATGAGTCACTTGCCTAAGCCACCTAGCAACAAAATGGTAAAACTGGGTTTCTAATCCAGGAGGTCTCTGCTGTCTGTGCTCTTGATCACGAGACCACACTGCTTCTCTATAATTTACTACAAGCTTTATAAAGGGAAATCACAGAGAGAGGGAAGGTTGACCTGTGATGCACGAAGTCTGTTCAGTGTAAGGGGGCAGGAGAGGAGTTGGGACAGGTTATATAGCAAAGGACCCTGTAGAGAAAAGAGCTCTCACCAGAACCCAACCATCTGGCCCCCTGATCTCAGACTTCAGCTTCCAGAACCATGAGAAATAAATGTTTGTTATTTAAGCCACCAGTTGTTGGTATTTTACAAGAGCAGCCTGTGCTGACCATGGCAGGCCTTTATATCATGACAAGGAATTTAAATTTTATTCTATAGGTGATGGTTAGTCAAACATCTAAGTTTTCAAACAAGAGAGTCACGTAATCAGAAATGAACTGTAGCAAATGGGCGGTGTTGAAATGGACTAGAGAGGGAAAGGCTGGCATTTGTAAGACCAGGTACGAGGATACGACACCATCACGGTATTCTAAATAAGAGATATGGGGGCAACAGCATTAAAGGTAGGAAAAAAGGTGGATTCAATAACTATTTGTTAGGTACCATCTCCAGGACTTGGAGACCGTTCAGATGAGTGAGGAGAAAGAGAGCATTCACTGAGAAAGAGGCCCATGTTTGGCTTGCATGACTCACAGGATGGAGCTACCATAGAAAAAACACACACACAAGAGAAGATTTAGCAGAAAGACAAGTTTGGTTTTGGACATGCTGACTGGGTGCTGCTTGCAGGAATGTCGGGTAGAAAGGGAGGACTCTGGAAGGAAGGCTCTGCCTGCATTCTTCTAATTTGCACAGGCAAGCACCTGCCCTGCCAATTCCCGCACCATGATAAAACTTCACATTTAGATTTGTTTGGACTCTCTAAAGGGCTTTCCTATCTTGAATCTCCTTTTGTCCCAGTGGTTGAAAGCACAGGTTTTGGGTTCAGTCCATTTGAGTCCTGCAGTTCTGTGGCTTCTCTTAGCGAGGAGCACAGGGTCCTTGTGAAGAGCAAATGAGATAGTGCATGTGAGGAGCTCAGCATAGTGCCCGGTACAAAGTTAATATGCAGCCAATGTGAGCCAAAATAAGGCTAAAACCATATCAGAGAGACAAGGCTGGCGTTCGCATTGTTTTACTGATGAGAAAAACTAACCATAGAGACACAGCTAATGTTTATGCAAAAGTGATGAGGCTGGTTTAAAGCACAGTCAGAACTCTAGATTCCAGTCTCTTGTCTCTGAATTGCATTCCTCAAATTTTAAATCAAAGTAACTCTCTTACATCCTATCATCCCCAAAAGCCCAGTTTATTTTGAAAAAGAAAAGAAAAAAACAAGTGTATTTGAAAAGTTCTCCCCAAACTTGCCTTTAAACAATGCCATACAGATCTCATTCGGGTTGCTGGGAAAGTTTAAAAAGGCAGGTGCATGTGGAAGGCTTAGCTCAGTGCCCAGGCACAGCGGAAGGGTGCAGGGGCGGCTTTCTTTCTGTTTCTTTGACATCATTTGGGTCTCAGAATGATATATCTCACAGCTGTAGCCACAAGACTGCAAGCAGCAAGCAAATTTTTGTGACCAGAGGCCTGACCCCCTCAGACTTAGCACAACTCAGCTAAGTTTAGACTGGCCAAGTGACTCTTAAAAGAACAGCAGGCACCGTTTCAGAGAAATCTCAGAACCTCCTAAGATATTTCTGAAATGCAATTTCCCAGTAGCTCAAAATGAGACGATTCAATACACCAATGTTCTAATTTCAGCTGCTGGTGCCAGAGATGTACCTGGGGTTCAAAAGAAAATGCACAACAACAATAAAAACTGCCCCCACAAAATTAGGCTTCCAGATGTCTCTGGTGAGAGGAGTTCCTTGATCCTCTCTCTCAACTGTGTGTCATTATGCTGATATATAACAACACTCTGTTCAAAGCTGCCCAGGATGGGCATAAAACACCTCTCCCTGGAAGATAAAGTGGAATAGCATCCTTTTGATTGCCCACGTGATCTGCGACAATTGCTAAAACTATTACAACTATACTCCACAATCTCCAAGGAGCAAAACAGAGTTAGTTCCATCCCACGCTGCAATGACAAGGGCCCACACTGCAGCAGGCACGTGTAGAGGACGAGCAGTGGTTCTGAAACCACCCCACGCTTGTTCCACGCCTACCAGGCTTCACTAGAAAGGTGACATATGGGACTCTCCTAAAAAGCATCTATGCCATAGTAACATGAATCAAGAAAACAATTTTTCTGAAATTGAGCGATGCCGGTACAATTAACATGAATTTTATCCACCCAGCCGACAGCTATGTATTAAATGCTTACTGGGAAAGGGACCATGTCGACCATGGTAGGGAATAAAGAGGGGGTCAGCCGAGGTCTTTGTCCTCACGAGGGGGATGGTGAATGGGAGGAACAGGTGTAAAAATAACTATGATAGCAGGACAATGTAATTAATTATTTGTAAGATAAATAAAAATGCTGCTGTATTTTGGAGGAGAAAACGATCATTGGAAAGATCAAAGAAGTTTCAGATGAACGTTTCAAGGTAGGTATTATTTATTAGGTAAAGATGAGGACACTTGAAAGAAACCCTAAATGATCATGAATATAAAATATGCAGATCTAATTAAGATTTTTCCATTCTCACTCTATTTCCACTATTAAGGATGCATATTTTCTTAATAAAAAAAGGGAGGAAGAGAACTCTAAAAATTCACTACTTTATTGACAGTGTCTAATTTTTTTCAAGATATTTTTCTGGTCTAATTGTGTCTATCAGTGTTTAAACCTTTTTCACATGCCCCAGGGCAAGATGAAGATGCAACAGACCTTGCCACAGTATTCATTTTTTTAATATTAGCTCCTTCTACGTAGAAAGTAGAGTTGGAATATTTTTTTTCTTGAAACCAAGCTAATGGGCCTCAACACTGATAAAAATGCAATTATCCTGTGGAGTAGTGAGTCTAAGGAGGGTTCAACTTTAACGGGCAATGCTTTATCTCTATTAAAAGCTTATAATGAGATAAGATTTTTAAGAGGTTTCCTTAGCTACGGAGGGCTAACACTGTTGCTAACACGTAGCAGATGTTTATTTCCAACTTTCTGGCTCAATGATATGACTGACATAAGCAAAAATATAACATGAAGGATACCTTTGTCAAACATTCTACAACTTCAGCTTAAGACTCAAATAAAAGACAGTGAGAAAAAAAAAAAAAAGGTAACCACCTCCACTGCAGACACTTGTAAACCAGCACCCTACTAGCTCCAAAAAGCAAAGGAAACCCAGATACATTGTGAAACACAAACTGACCACATCTTCAGGCCTCAGGGTTGCATATAATGTATTGCTTTGTGTGTCTTTATCTCTAGCAATTCGAAAAGCCATCAGGCCCCTTCAGTATGGAAAGTTTGTTCTTTGTCTGATTTATCTGCCAGACCAAGGTCTCCTTCTGGGCCATACAATTCCAGTTACAAAGCTGATGAAAAAGTAACATCAATTTTCTTTAAACAAATGTGAAAATGCTTTGCAGAGTGTAAGCTGAAACACTCACGATGGGTGGTATCATTACTGCTTTTATCTTCATTATGACTGGCACTAAGAACTTGCAGAAATTTCAAAGGGATATCGCTTGAGAAAACCAAATTAGGAGGTGAAATCAGGAAAAACGAATCTTTGTTTACATAGAAATTGCAGTTCAAGCCTTGGTCTGTTCTCAGATCACTGGCACCTGCCTCTCCCTCCCAGCTTTCTCCTGTCTTATCCCTCTCAGCAGCCCCCTACACACGCTTCCCATCCCACCTTGGCACCAGTTATGTTTTGAGGCCCTTCCCTGCAGTGCCCTGGCCCAGACAGACTCACTCAGACTTTCCTCCCCTCAGAAAAGGGCGGGCAGAGACTGCTCAGTGTGTGGTCTGGCTCAAAAAGATGAGTGGAGACACCCCATCAGCCTCATTCAGGAAGGTGTAGTAAATGACACAGAGGGAAGTTGCCATCTGGGAGCAGGGGGAGAGCAGCCGGCCCTGGGAGTGGAACTGGGTAACAGGAATCCCCGGGGGCCACCTGTCCACATCCTGAGTCTCGTCAGCCAGCCAGGCGAGGTCAGAGATGTCTCATCTCTGTTGCCCACAGAGGGACTCCCATCAGGCCCCACTAATTCTGCTTGCTTTCAAAGCCCACCTCCCACACACCAGTCTCTTGAAATCCAATAGGTTCTATGGTAATAAATATGGCACTGGGAGGCAGGAGCCCCGCATTCCACCCAGCGGCCTGCACCCCTTACTAGGTGGGTATGACAGCCATTATTTAAGAACACCTAACCTTAAACCTGTAGATAAACTTAAGATATGGAGATAAAAATTACATTAAAAAAATGGAAAAAGCTTATTTGACTGATAAAGATATTACTTAAACTATAAGGAGTCATATGCTGATGGCAGTCAATCAGAAATGAAAACAAACCATTTGTGAAAATATCATGTAATTTAATAGAAAAAAGCTGTGTACTTTACAGTAAACTTCAATCTAGATATTACTTCTCTGAACTATGTCTTCAGTAAAGTAAAATATAATCAGATTTTTAAAAATACTTGGATCACTCTTTCAATCTTAAAATTACCAAAAATGTGGTCACTCTAGGAGTGAAAAAAAAAATGCTAATGAAATCTTTAGACAACAAGCAATTTAACATTTACTGAAAACTCATGAAGTGCCCAGTCTAGTTCAAGGTATTAGATAACTATATCTCCCTGGGTACAGATATAGATATAGATCTACATCTACATGGTGATACTTAGTTACATATCCAGATATATAAGTATAGATAAGTATAGGTAGGTATATAGACATAGATATCTCTAGATATGAAGATAAATAAAATTTCCTGACCTCAAGGAGTTTAAAGTACAGTGAAGGAGACAGACACATGAACAGATAAATCAATGAGCTAATTGCTATGATAGAGAAGCAAAAGGATGCAAGGGAGGGGCATTCAATTCAACAGGGAGGGTTCAGAAAAGGCTTTTTGCAGGAGATAACACCTGAGCTAGGTCTTAAAGGAGTTTAGCAAGACAGAGAAGGAAATAACCAAATGGCAGGGTTTGGAGGCATAAAGCAGCACTGTGCAGGCAGGTCCGGGTGGCTGGAATGTGGGGTGGAGCTGTAAGATCAGGCTGCGGGAAAACCTGGAACATGGAATTCAGGGAGGAGATTATGAAGTCTGGCCTTGGACGAGTTAAGTTGAAGTGCCTGTGAAACATCCTGTGAATGGTGAGTAAGCATTTCAGCCTGGAGTCATCAGCATAGAGATGGTAATCAAACTACCTGGTAGAATGAGACAACTTAGGGAGAGTACAGAGAGAGAGAAGAAAATCGGGTTCTGAGTCTACAGAAAATTCCAACACCAAATGGCCAGGAAAAGGAGATGAACCTGCAAAGCTGACCAAGAAGGAACTTTCAGAGTTCCGAGTTCACTATACTGCTACGAAGTTGGAGACAAAGGCCCTAAGTGGGTTCCAGCCTAAGCATTTCCAGGGCTATCCATGGCCGAGTAGGGGAGTCTGCCTATTCTAGGCTTAATGTTAGGAAACCCATTTTTGCCACGCACAAAAACCATGTCCTCCAAACGAACGTTGTAACAATGCTAATATTTTGGTCTCCGTCTGCTTGAATATAGTTTCTCAACTTGTGCAGAACTGTTAAGAAAAAGAAAAAAAAAGCAACCCCTGACACGCACTGCTCTGACATCCACAGCAAGGCCATGTGTTCTCCTATTAGACATAAACCACCTCAAAGAATACCAGCCTCAGACAAGGTTACTCTGAGACCATGGATGATAAAAAGAAACAAAATAAAGCCACGTCATAGTTTTGTCTAATCAAGATAAGAACAAAGTCAGTGTGTCACCCACAAAATACCAAACACCTCCTTTCTTGGCCAAAATGACAGTTATTTCTTTACCAATTGCAACTTTATCCTCCTTCTAGCCTCCTCACAACAGATAAGATATACTGAGATACTAATCAGAGAATTACCCCTGCTTTCTGACAGCATCCAATCTAGAGCAAAGCTCTCCTTCCTTAGATCCTCCTGCATCTCATCCAGCTAAACACCAAATCTAAATTAACAGGTTCTCTCTAACACCCTTCAGAGGTGTGTGTTGTCCCTCACAGCAATGGTTAATAAACTCAGCATGTTCCGAATGGGTTTTGGCTGAAGAGAGCTGAGAAGACTCAGACGTGGAGGATGAATGTACTGAGTCCCTAAGGCCTCATAAACACCAAGGGCAGGACAGTAGTAACCTCTTGGGAGGGGAAAAGGTGAATGGGAATGGGGAAGGATATTTAAGCTTTTCTAGATAAATGTAAAATAATCAATTAATCAGCCTGCCAGAGTGTTCACTCATATTTACAAATAATTAAGAAAGGAAATATATGTCGAATGGAATAGATACTAATTTTCCCATGCCAATATGACATACACTGGACCAGTGAAGAAACTCCAGAAGGCCCAGCTCAGCCCTAATTAGATATACAGCTTTGAGTGAACCACTTCATTTATCAATCAAAATTTGTGATTTAATGGCATCTCTACATCCCTTCTCACCACCTCTTAACCAAATAAGTAACCTTGGTGAACCACTAACCTTCTCTGGGTCTAAGTTCCTCAAGTGTAAGATCGAGGTAAAACCTTACCCACCTCCAAGTAGCAGGCCTGAACGTCTTACCTTTTAAGAGCGTAGCCAAGGTGAAATTTCACATCAACTATGACTTCTCTGGAAGAAAATAACTTTATTTTCTACAACTCAATTCAACTTTGCTTTCATGCTCATAGACTGCATGGAGATCGCCTATCCTATCCTATTTTGTTATACTCACTGTAATCCAGTGATTCTTTCCTGTTATATTCAAGTATAATTGTATCAGTCACTGTCCAATCTGAAGCGCAGTCCACTTCCAGCAGATAGTGCACCCAAGGTGTCTCCTGCCTGGCCCCCTCCCTTCTTCCTGGATGTACAGGCTCCTGAAAGGGAGTGGAAGAGCCAGTCCCCATGGAATCTCTCTACTTCCTGCCTGCTGCCTGAGTTTTTCTTTTCCAGTCTCAAAAAAACAGTCCTGATGTCACACCCTGCATCAGTACTACGGCTTGCTGTAAATCCTACGCTTAGATTGTCAGCTTTGCCTTGTAGAAAAGTACAGATTCTTGTTCGTTGTGCCGTTTCCTTCTTTCTCTCTCTCAAAAAAGTCTAGCTGTGGAAATAGAAAAAGCTTGCTTTCAGACTGTTTCACTACAGACCTTAAAACAAACTCCCTTTTTGATCCTGGAAGCCCAGCTAAGCGGTTTCTACCCTCCTCCAGAAACAATAACAATCCCAGTTTGAATGGACGGAAAGCTGTAGGGCAATGAGGAACAATTGGGGATTACTGGGAATAAGAACATGTATGTGGGTTTGGTATTTTCAAAAACACTACCCATGTTACAAAAGCCTTTTACATATGTCTTCTCTTTTCTATTCCCTTAAACATCTCCCTACTTTAGGTTCTGATCACTACGAAAGAGCCCCCGATCCCCCAATCCAGTCTTCCCATTCCACATCCTCTTCCACAGCTGCCATCAGAGTCTAACTGCATTCACAGCTTCAATCATGATTTTAAAAAATAAATAACTGGAAACTACTCATGCCGACCTTCAAAGGCCTTCTAACTTGGACCTCTCCCCAACTTCCAGCCTTGCCTTCTACCACAGTCCAATGGTAGGAGTGCTCAGATGACAGATAGTGCCTGAAGAGGTAGTGAGCTCCCCAGTTTCACAAAGGTGCATGTTCAGGCTGGTTAACTCCTTGGCAGAGATGGCATAGAGAGCTAGGTATCAACTAACATGCCTAGATTGGCAACCATGTATGTGGCCCTGAGGGAAATGTTTGCACATATCCCACACCTCTCTGTCCTACAACTGAACTAAAAACAAGCTGCTTGTCAATCATACTCAGGACTTTCCTACTGCCATATCTTCGTTCACCTTTGTTAAAACAGCCTTCTCTTCTTTTTTATTCCGTTTTTAAGCGATCCTTTCCCAAACCCTACTCCTTCTTTGAGACTTATCTTAAATGTTTAATTGTTCATAATGCTTTTATTTACTGTTATCTATTCTATCCTGCTTAGTCTTCAAGCGTTTTGATTGCATTTTCTGTAGTTCATATCATATTCTGTCTCAGATGATACATTTTTGTGTACTTCACATCCTCCTAACAGACTGTAAGCACTTTGAGAGCAAAGACCGGATCTTGCCCATTTGCACACCAACAGCAAAGAGGGCACAAAACCACGTTCAGTTTCAATTTGTGGAGCCTCTCCAATATATTTATAATGCTCCTTGCTGGTGGGAGTATAGAAGAAATTTATAACAATGTTTTCCTTTGAGGAACATGCAATCTAATTGAAGAGAAAAAAAAGTTAGACATATAAAAAACAAAGCTTAAATAGAACTTCTTAAAAATGCCGTAATGATAAAATATTCAAAATCATGAGTGTGGGGAAAAAAAGCTCTTTAGTATTAGACAAAATTTTTTGGCAAGTCACCCCTCGCCTTCCTCCAACACCCAATCAGTTGTTTTTGAAGTACTCGGATCCAGTAGTTGGTCTTCTTTGCTAAAGGCCTTAATTTAAAATAAGTATAATAATGAAAAAATATCCTGTTCAGTGATATGTGAAAAATAGAATAAAGTTTAAAAATACTACTTCCTTAAACTATTTCCACACTTGATATTAGCAAGCTCATATTTGGATGTCATATTCAGCTGCATAAGAGGAGTTACGTAATAAAGAAGCAAACTGCAGGAAAATCAAATGTCAAGCCCTTGCACTGCTGTAGATGGTGGTGTGTAAATGAGAAAACACGCCGATCATGACCCTGCAGAAGCCATTAAGCCAGAGGCCAGAAGAGATTAAATGAAATCCACCAAGAACTACTTCTTGGCAGAACTAAAGGCAGAAGGAATAGAAAATTGAATCAGAAATGGAAAAGCCTCAAGTGACCTAAACTCATTCACAAGTATTTAAAATGCACGGGAAATGACAGCTTAAAGTGGCATAAAAAATGCCTAAAAGAAATCAAACAATAATAATAATAATAATAATAATAATAGACAGTTTATTAGAACTAAACTTGCATGTGGAAATATTTTTTCCTCTTCAAATGAGGATTTGTAATCCAAACAGTTTTGGTGATTATACAAATAGACTTTCTGTATATCCATTGACTTTACAACAGTTCCTTGCAGGAGAAGCTTCAAATCCCAGAAAACTGCCAAAATATAGGTGGTGGCTGACACAGCCAAAAGATGTTGCTAGGTTAAAGTAGTTGAGGGCACAGAGTTAGCAGTGAGGACCAGGGGAGTGTTTAGGAAAGAGAACAGAATAGGCTTAAGACCATCCATGACAAGGGAAAGAATGATAAAGATAGGTTTCTAATATATTTTTTTAAATTCAAACTATTTCCAAATTATAAGCCCTATGCCTATTATCCATAAGCAGATTACATCATACAATAAACAAGAAAAGAAACACTATCCCATGTTCAACCTTACAGAATAATTAGCTAAGTGTTCCAGCTCTCAAAAGGCCCACTAAAAAAAAATTAAGAGTGTTCTCCCTTAAAATATTTTCTCTGAAAAAAGCATTCATCATCCAAGCTGCTCCTTAAACTATTTCCAGAACTGATGGTCTAAGATAACTTAGTAATTTACAACTTTTGTTCCAATGACAGCAGTAAAAAATGAGATAAAGGTTGATTGCTATTTAAAATAGACCTCCTTGTAATGAGTGATTCATCAACTAGTCTCCAGATTAGAAGGTTTAGGAGAAAATATACACTCAATGTCCAAATCACCAGTTCAACTAAAGGTCCATTAATAATAACGATAATAACATTTTAAACATTTGCAATCATTTAAGCAATGATTAATAGACCCAGATTAAGAATGGACAATTAAGATTTTGTTTCTTATAACTGAGCCAAACATAATGCTCCAATTCAATGTCTGGAAATTTAAAAACTAAATATGATTCCAACTGCAAAATTGTTACTTGAACCCATGTACTTAAGCTAATGTAATATACCATATTAACAAGCTGTAAAAGCAAAATCACACAATCTTATCAAATTGGTGCAAAAAATTTTTGAAAAATTTTAATGTCCATCTATGGTAAAAACTCTCAAAAAGCAGAATAGAGGGAACTTTCTCAGCTTGATCAAGAGCACGTCCCAAAACCTACAATTAACATTACACTTAATGGTGAAATACTGAATTGGGAACAAAGCAAAGATGTTCATTTTTCACAACTTTTATTAGATCTAGTACTGAGAGTTCTAGTTAGTGCAATAGCCAAGAAAAGGAAATAAAAGGCATACATACTGGGAATGAAGAAATAAAACTGCCCGTATCTGAATACGGTCAATAATATTGTAATAACTATGTATGGTGTCAGGTAGGTACTAGACTGATTAGGGTAAACACTTTGTAAGTTATAAAAATGTCTAATCATTATGTTGTATACCTGAAATTAATATAATATATGCCAACTATAACTGAAAAATAAAAGTAAATAAATATGAATTTTAAAAACTGCCCATATTAGCAGATGGTATGATTGCCTATATAGAAAATACAAAAATCAACTGTTATTTCCATATAGTAGCAACGAACACATGAACACTGAAATTAAAAATACAATAACATTTACAATCACTCAAAAATAAAATATTGAGGGAGTTGGGTACAAAAAAAACCAAGATACTTAGGTGTAAATCTAACAAAACAACGTGACCTATGTATGTGCTAAAAACCACAAAATGCTGATAAACAAATTCAAAAAATAAATAAATGGATTCATGGATTGGAAAATATGTTCACATACTGGAAGACTCACAATAAGAAAGATATACATTCTCTACAAATTGATATACAAATTTAATGCAACCCCTATAAAAAAAATCTCAACAAAATTGTTTTATACAAATAAGCAAGATTATTCTAAAATTGTATATGAGAAGGCAAAGAAACTAGAATAGACAAAACAATTTGAAAAAGAAAAATAAAATGAGAGGAATCAAGAATAATATAGCTATAGTTATCAAGGCTGTGATAGTCAGAAGGACAGACACACAGAGCAATGAAACAAAATAGAGAAATTGAAATAGACCAACTGATGCGCCCAACTGACTTTCCATAAAGGTGCAAAAGTAATTCGACTGAGGACCAATAGACTTTTCAACAAATGGTGCTGATGCAACTGAACACATGTTCCACATGTTCCCAAGACAATCTCACAATCTCAACCCAAATCTTACACCTTACACAAAAATTTACTCAAAATAAATCACAGATTTAAATGTAAAACACTAATCTATAGAGCATTTATGAAAAAAAAACATGAGAGAAAATCTTTGAAATCTAAGAATAAAGAGTTCTTTGACTTGGCTCCAAAAGTATGATGAATAAAAGGAAAAACTGATAAATTGGACTTCAACAAAATGGGAAACTTTTGTTCTGCAAAAGGTTTGTCAAGAGGATGAAAAGATAAGTGACAGACAGGGAAATATTTGCAAACCACATATCCAACAAAGGGCTAGTATCTAGAATATAGAAAGAACTCTCAAAACTCAACATTAAAAAACACAAGTAACTCCAATTAGAAAATAGGCAAAATGACATGAACAGACATTTTGCCATGGTGGGAAATCAGCCAAGAGGCCACAGCAATGACCTAAACAAAATATAGCGGTGGTCTGAATCTTCAAAGATGAGGGTAATGAACATGGGCAGAAGTGAATGAACTTGAGCTATCAGATGTAGGATTGAAGAACTGGACAATTGGGTTGAGGAAGTGAGGAGCAGGTGTTATAGATAATACGAGCATTTGGAGGGTTTAATTTCCTGAGCCGAAGGCAACTGGAAGGGGCACAGGCTGGGAGAAAAAACAAGTCCTGCTTTGGACAGAACACATTGAAGATGACTATGAGATTAGTGGGAATGAGAGCTTTTGCATAACTCTGTCTGCACACTTTGGTCAGGATTATAAAGTGGTCTTCTACTTGTCCCTTTGCTCCCTAAATGCCCCCACACTAACCCACAGTCTCTTCTCTGAGCCCACCAAGCCTGCTCACACCCAGGCTTGTATACAACTCTTCTACTTGGAATATTCTTCCCGAGACCTGAGCCCTACTGGCTCTTCCTTATCCGTCAGGTCTCAGCTGAGACATTTTCTCCTTAAAGACCCAGTGGTGATCATATGCCAGGAAGTAGTACTTTGACTCCCAAGAACTATCACATTGTTTCATTTTCTTCATAAAAAAACTATCTGAAATTTCTTACTTATTGTCTGTCTGACTCCCAAGAAAGTAAAATCCATTAGACCACGGATCTTCAGAATCTCATTCTCTGCAGTAATCTTAGTGCTTATGGCATATAGAAGGCACTGAATAAGTCGTTTTTAACTGGAAGGGAGGAAAGAAGGGAATTTAGACCAAGGTTTCTATAAATCATGAATATCATTAAGTCTGTTAAGTAGAAAAATGTCTTTAAAAATGCCAGGCAGCATAATGCAACCAATACTGTCCCAATAAATATATGCTTTCCAGGTGAAAGGAGGTGGCAGTCCTACTGAATACTGAATGAGTCAGGTCATACCAGGAATATGCATGATTTGCAACATGGTAATGTTTATCCTGGAAGAAAAACTGTAATGACTGATACTAGCAATATTAGCCATGGAGACTGTGATTCCCTCTGACCCATTCTATAATGTGATACCCCTCCTACACCCCCTACTGAGGGGATGATCTTGGGCTTTTAACACAGATGGCCAGTGAGATGGTTTCAGGAGGAGAAGAAGCAGCGGGTGGTATGAGGTATCCCAGAAAGAAAGTCCTGTCTCATAGTGGTGGTGAGTAGCTGGGCCCATCAGCCTCCTCCCTCTTGAATGAATAAATATTGAGAAAATTAGTCAACTGGTTGGTAGAAGCTAGAGAAGAAGACACAGACAGTAGCACAGCCACAAAATAGGAGATTAAAAGCCACAAATTCCAGATACTAAATGAGTAATAAGACATCTCTACAATTATCCCAGATCCTGAAAAATGGACATTCCTGGTTCCCATAAGATATCTGCCTCCCTTGTGTATTTCCAATAATTTCTCAGCTCCACATATTATTTAGGAGTTTGTTCCTTGCTACCAAAATAGTTCAACAACCTAAATATCTAGCCGGAAAATCATGTCCTATCGAGTTAATTATGGTCCTTCCACCTCTCAAATCATTATATGGATGCTTAAAATGATTGTTAAAAGGGCTCTGAGGTAACATGAAAAAAAAAAAATAGTGACGCTATCATGTCGCCTGGGTCAGGATTATAAAATAAATAGGTCTTCCACCTACCTCTCTCCCCTTACTCCCTGAGTTCTCACCACACTGGCTCTATACCAAAATGACCATTTCAAAAATGCTTAACAGCATAAGCCAAGTTCTTTGTGATCTGATCTCCACTACCTCTTCTGTCTCAACTCTCAGCCCTCACTTCTTGGATTCCATGCTTCAGCCATACTGATTTATTTCATAGATTTCTCAATGTGTCACACTTTCTCCTCACCTGTAAAGCTTTGTTCATCTTGTTCCCTCTGCCTCGGAAGTCCTTCCTCTCCTTCCACCATTTGTGCCTGAGTAATCCCATGCATCCTTCAGCATCAGCTTATACGCCGCCTTCCAGGAAGCCACAAGTGATCCCAGGTTAAATGTTCCATCCATTGTGCGGTAGCTGTTTGTTCACTCAACCCTATCCATCCCTACCCTGTCCCCAGAGAGTAGGGTCAAGTAAAGAAAGAGCTGTGGCTTAGTCATTGTTGCCCCACTGTAAGTCATGCCCATATCAGTACATATGGAACAATCATACATATTTTCTCTGATTAAGTAGGGTAATAAAGAATTTTTACTGTTGTTAGTTTGGCTTTTATAGGTTTTCAATATTTATTTTCATAGAAAATGCATTTTGTAATAAAAAAGAAGTGTAATTCTTGAATGTTTCCATTCTCCCATTCCTTACAATGAGTGTCTGGAATGAAAGAATGAAAGGCCACTTTTAAATAAAATCCCTTTGGGCCTGTGTCAAACACTGCTCTTGGCAGTTCTCATTTGAATCTCACAGCATTTGACAGAAGAGGTCTTCAGTTATCAACAAATACTGGAATGGAGAAAAGATATGTTTATAAAAAAGAAGAGGGAACTTTAGCATGGGTAGATTTTATTATGGAAAATATTTCCTATCCAAGGAGACTGTTTAGTGTTTGATAGAAAAAAAAAAAGTATTGAAATAAAAAAGAATCATTTTCTGAATGTACCCAAGGAGGAAAGCACAAGGACACACACACACACACACACACAGTGTCATTGTTCGCTGAAGCCTACAAGGTAAGCCCAAAGGAAAGCCATTTAAATTCCCTATAAAGGAAACACTGTCAGTCAAACCAGAGCTGTGTCACTGAAGCCGTAACAAGAAGGGAAGAATGTTCATTTCACAGAAGATTGAAACTGCGTTAGTGGCAAAGGGATCATTAAATATTTTAAACAACAGGCTCAATGGCATGGTTCCTATGACAGTCCCCCAAGTCCCAGATCTCTCAACTTATTTTTCTTCTTTCCTCCACAAGTGCTCTCTGTCTTCCTGCTTTTCAACCTCCTCAGGTTCTGACTGACACCTCGTGAAATCCTAATGGAGCTACAGAGACAGGAGATGATGATTAATTTGTACGAGGGAGTTTTAAGAATCTGTATGGGGGAGCAAGACACATTTCTGTCTTTTAGTATAAAGCAAACAGGCAGCCCCTTCTGCTCGCTATTTCTTTATCATTCCATTATTTTTATTTATTTGCCTACTGAAAACTTCTTAAATCATTTGATTTTTTTAGAACAGTTGTTATTCAAAACAAAACAAAAAAAAAAACATATTCTTAATTATTTCAATTATCTAAATGGCTCTAAGACTGGAGTTATTTTTTATAAAAGTAACTGTAAGCACTTTATGAAGCCCTTCCTTAGATTCCACCTCTGTTTCCTGATAAATCCAATTTAGCTTTCATACTTCAATAATGAAATATTAAAGAGGTAAGAGCTATTCCTAGGTCTAGGCAAAGCTACTGACAATAAAACCAATTTAAACTGTATGACGCCCAAGTCCAAGAATTTCAGAAGCCGTCACCTGCATATGCAATATGTAACCCAGGTTATGACTGAATTATAATTTTTAAAATATTAGGCTCATGAGACTTCTAAAAATAGAAGTATATTATACAAAGAATCTTTTCTCATCTTTGGCTCCAGATACCTTTATCAAATGCAAAGTCTGACCTTGATGACAGTTCAGAGAAACAATCACATTGCCTTTCCCCATCACTATCACTTAATTCAGAGTATTTGTGTAAATGGTTTAGAAAAACGAAAAGCAAGCCTGTGCAGGGAAGTGTTGACATTGCAGGCTTGAGGATGCTGCTCTTAAAAAGACTTGCTCGTGAGGTTGGCCCTCGACTGGCATCTGAGAACTCAGCTCATTAAAAGTTCCCTCTACCAATACGAAGACTTCCCTAACTGATAAGGTTGCTTTGCTGTGCCTAGGCTATTTGTATAAATAATGTGATTTGTGATGAACACCTGCTTTTTTGTCTGAGAGCCTGGAATTTGAGTAGAGGCTGCTAGGCAGAGAATGCCTACATGACCATCCAACTCCCCACTCCAACCCCACCCCCCAATAAAGACCCAGAGAAGTCCTCTGGGCAGAAACACTGCAGACAGTAAACTGCATTTTTTGCTATTAGGCAAATTCTGCTCTGGGTAATCTTTCACATAGACAGCATGCATGGGAAGACTGCACATTATTCTTCCAGACTCTACCTGTGTCTTTTGTTCCCTTACATCTGGCTGTGTCTCTGTAATCCATCTAAGCCATGGTCTGACTATATGCTGATCTTGTGAGTCCTTCTAGTAAGTCACCAAATAAATACATGGATGGTTTAGGAGACCCCAAAACAAGGCTCAAAACAAAATATTAGCTCTTCCTGGGTAAATATTTTGTGTTTGCTAATTTTTCTAATGGGGAAAAGATTGCTACCATTAAATCCAGCCTACATTATAACCTCATGCTGCTGCTGATATATGAGTCATGTTATGGAGACATGACCGTAACTGTTTACAGGTTGTTTGCTGCTATTTCGTTTATGGAAAAAGAGTAGTTTGGTAACCACAAAGACATGCATGACTGTCAAACTATAGATTTAGACAGAGCCCAAATAATAAATCTGCTGCTTGCCAGAGGCAACAAAATAAAGCAGAGCAGACAGCTGGAATATGTGCTACTACAATGGAGACTAAGGTTTTATTTCTCTAATTCAATCTTAAGGAAAATATAATTTAATAGGACTCATCTCCCTTACTTCTTAAATATAAATAGTTTATAAATACTGGGAATAAATTATCACTGAGTAACTTTTATTACTGAAATACTGAACATAGTAAATATGAAAACTCAGATGTTTAAAATAAGATTATAAAATTTTACAGTTTTTTCTCCAATGGTGAAAAAAAGAACTATAATGAGTTTCCTGGTAACTGAAAGAAGAAAACTCTGGTTTTTTACATTTGAAATACATAAAACTAAACCAAAGATGACCCCAAATAAATATGAACCTGCTTGAATGACTTTTTTTAACCAATCTGATGTTACAAATCCTAGAGAGGACCTAAATTGGCTCATCCAAATATTTCATTATACTTCTAGAGAAATCTGGAATACGAACAACTCCATAGTTATGCTCGGAGAATGCCAGGGTAGATTAATAAACCTCTATCAGTGAAAAGTTCAAACAATTCCTGCATGTAATTTTGACTGCATAGTAGGTCTGATCTTCACCCATCCTACTGGAAAACTGGGGATTCACAACCTTGTCCTCCCAATGGAAGCTATGTATCAAGAAACAAGAGGAGACAAGAAAGAAGTAGACTATAGATTATAGAAGGGATTTTAGGCCTCTTTGCTTTCAAAAAGAGCTTTCAGAGATAAAGAGTGGAAACCATGGGCGGAACCAGCCATTCTTTCAGATGCTGTCTATTTTCAATACCTTAGCTGCTAGGATGAGGATAAAACCACAGCTGCCCAGGGACTAGAGATAGAAACACATTTTTCTCCAATTAACTGCTGAAGTTCTATTTCTGCACTGGACTGACCAAAGGCCACACCTCACCTGTGCAAGGGAGGCCTATTACAACAGTGAAATGGCCGTCGTATTTGATATCAACTCTGCTATAGTGGGAGGTAGGATATCCTCTTGGTTGAGCAGAGATGAAATAAAAGAAATCTCAAATAAATATTTTTCTATAAAACAATGAACATTTCATTAAATATTTAAATTCATAGATAACCTTTTCATAAAAAATGAGAGATTGTGAGAATTTTTTCACAAACTTTTTTGGAAAAGCAGCCTTTTGCTTATGACTCTTCTTCAATAATAACTGATGCTGAGAAAGTATAAAATACCATCACTGATATCATCAGATGAGTTATTGGATGGAAAGTTTGTTGACAGCAAGGACTTTTTCTTGTGTTTTTCCTTCCCGATGCTTTGGACATAACAGGCACTCAATAAATGTTTCTGGATGAATGAAATAAGTATAATAAAGAGATACGTAGCAAAACAATAAGGAAGAAAAAATTTTGTACAAGTAAATGAGTTAGATTATCAGACTAGACCACAATATGCTTTTCCTCACAAAGTCTCCAGACAGCCAAGGATGAAAGATTCTGAGAGAATCTGGTGAGCAACAGCTATGGCATCCCCATTTTTTCTAAAACAATAAAACACAACACAAAAAAGCAAATAAGCAAAGCATACAGTATAGCTATGGGGTGTAATTGTTTGACATCCAAATAAATCAAAAAAATTTAGGACATATTGCTACAATAGTATTAAATCAGATCACTATAGTATTTTTCATTTAACAGAAGGGGAAAAAAGTTTTACAAGCAAACAAGAAAATGCTCAACATGTTTTACATAATTAATTCAATTACACAAAGATGTGTATAAATAAAGGCAGTAGAGTATAATATTTACTTTTTAGTATTTTAACCCAATTTCTATGTTCTTGAGTCCCAATGACCAAAAGCAATCACTTTTAACCCTTTTAGCTGTTTCTTTCAGTATTTGCATTCATATTTTTAAAAATATTCTTCAACTGATATTTCTTATCCATTTTTAATGTGTATTGGCTTCCTGCTGTGGAAGGTGAAGATTCAGCTCTCTAAGCTTCTACACATACTTCTGTACACCCTGTTGAAATTCTCTTAATTTAACTATATCACAATTTTTGGTTATAATACTCAGTATTTGCATTACATTATTATGTCTGTACATACTGCTCATAACTGAACCCCACAGTATGCTATAATTATTTATATTTCTTTTCTTGTACAATCTTTTTTTTCTTCTAACATGAATAACTACATAATTTTTG
This sequence comes from Cynopterus sphinx, assembly GCA_030015415.1. Lineage (NCBI taxonomy): Eukaryota > Metazoa > Chordata > Mammalia > Chiroptera > Pteropodidae > Cynopterus > Cynopterus sphinx. The sequence continues at coordinate 47,768,941 of CM057381.1, forward strand.
ATTTATTCTCCCATCTTAGTTGAGTACCTCTTCCAGGAAATACCCAAGAAAGAATGTGCATGTGAGGCCAATATTTGAGACCTTACATGTCTGTCTGGAAATAGCCTTATTCTTCCTTTTCATATGGTTGACATTTTCTCCAGGTACAAGATTCCAAATTGGAGATTATTTTCCCTCAGATTGGAAGGTAGAGCTCTATTTCTTCTAGATTTCATTATTGCAGTTGAGAAGTGTGATACCAGCCTGCTTCCTGAGCCTTTGTATGTGACCTACTTTTTTCTCTGTTAAAACTTTTAGGAAAAATTTATTTTATTCACAGGCTTTATCAGATGTGTCTTGGAATGGGTCCTTTTTTCATTCATCATGCTCGGTACTCAATGAACCCCTTTCATATGGAAATTTATGTCCTTCAATTTTGGAAAATTATTCTATATCATTCTTACATAATTTTCTTCCCTGCATTTTTTTCTAAAACTCTTATTAATTTTTCTGGACTTCCTAAAAGTTGCCTCTTATTTCTTCTTTTCTCTCATGTTTGCTATCTCTGCCTTTTCTATTTTCCAGGCATTATCTTCACTGAATTTTCAATTTCTGCCATTATATTTTTAATTTCCAAGTCCTCTTTCATGAATGCAATATCTTCTCTAATCCTTCAAAGAATATCTATTATGGTTTTTGGAAGTTTTTTTCCTTCCTGCTTTTTTCTCTGTTTCCTCTGAGCCTCCTTTCTCATTTATTTTTTCTGGTCTCATTCCTTCATTATCCTAAAATATGTTATGATCCTTACCATTTTATGGAACACTTCCAAATGTCTTTCCTCTTCAATTGGTCAGTTTAATTAGAAGAAGAATCTTCTAATCTTCTAATCCAGGGATAGAGAAATATAAGCCTGACTGTCAGAGTTCCCGGTACCCAGAAGGGAGATAGCACCTTTTCACATCTAGGTTTTTATGTAATATTCTTATTTTCTCTAAGGTGTCTAACCCATACTCTCATCTGTATCTTGTTTCCAAGTCCAGAGCTTCTCTGGTCTAAATTCTTTAGAAAATAAACCTACCAAGCCACCAGGGATGGGAGGAGGTCTCACTACTACTTATTTGGGCTTTCCATTCATCATCAGATTCATCACCCTTCATAACTGTCTTCTAGCACAGCTTGTGGTTCCAAGTGCAGAGCCTTCCTTGTCCTGACCACAAATCCATCTCTTCACATTGACTTCCTTCTCTGTGGACACTTGGCTTTCTATTTTCCACTTTCTGCTAATTCAATTCTCATTTATCCATTTGCTTTCTATCTTCCAAAAATTTGCTGACATCCCTTACCGATAAAGCCTTACCTATCATTTTTTGTCTATGTGGATTTATACCATTTTTATGTTACCTATCATTTTGGGCAGTCTTAGGAAGCAGAAATAAACAAGTATGTTCAAACTGCCATATAACCATAAGTAAAAGTTTTTTTTTCATAAAAAAAAAAAATCATGGTTAGAGAACTCTAAAATAGAGTAGCATCCCTACTGGTTAACTAGCATTTGGTCATACCTTGGCAAAAGTATTATGTTCAATTTTTGAGTCTATAAATTATAATTTATAGATGATATAAAAATAATTCAGATGAAGTTAAAGTTAATAGTTTAAAAAACATAGATGATTTGTAAATAGATGATTTGTAAACTGGCTTAAGAGAAAGAGCAAACCAAACACATTATAACACAGAGAGAAAAGGCTGATGGATTTTGTACTGACCATCAAGTAGATAAAGAATCATTATAGACACAGATGGTTGGCCTAACTTCTCTGTTTCCATTTGAAACAGAATAAGAAAATGGACTTAAGATATAGCATAAGGAAAATTCTCGACAGTGAAGTATATTAAATATTACCAGGAGAGAGAACGGAATTTTATTTTCTGGAATTATATTAAATGTGAGAATGGCCCACTTCTTAGAGGTAAAAGCCTGTACTAGATGATATTTAAATTCCTTCCAGCTGCATATTTCTTTTCTTTCCAATAGATCTGTATACAGAAAATAATCACTGCTATTCCAAGCTTCTTCTTTTTTTTTCTTTTTTTTTTTTTTGCTAATAGAAACATTCTTTTAGTAATAAGAAAGATTATTTCTAATGGAAGTTCAGTTTGATTTCAAGATTCACACTTGCAAGTACCAATAACTTTTTAGCCAAATTAAAGACTTTGTACAGATTAAAAGAATGACTATATTCAAAATGCGGGTAGCACACTTGAATATTGAGACAAAATTTAGCATTGCTCAGGTTTTAGATTTTGCTTTGCAATAAGCTGCACTTTTAAAAAGTATGTTTCCTGGTGCAAAATGACTCATGAAATTAAAGTCAAACTATAGCTAAACGGAATGCTTATAATATCAGAAGACAAAGTATTTTTCCTTTCCATTCACTTTTGAAAATGCACCGATGAAGAACAGGATGGTGGCTAATAAGGGGGCCACTGGAAGGGACAAAGGCAGAGGAGGTGTACTTGGGATAGAGAAGACACATCACAAGAACACAGTGAAGGCTCAACCGCAAGAGGCCCTGCCTCCATCACAAGCCTGATTTTTATGTTGTTGTCAAACAAATATAGGTTTGTGTCTATTTGTTTTTAGCAGAAAAATTTGAGCCTGACCTCATACCACACATAAGAACATACTCCAAGTAGGCTGAAGACCAACATATGAGAGACAAAGCTTTTTTTTTTTAAAGGTGTTAGTTAATACCTTTGTGACTTCTGATTAGAAGATTTCTTAAATAAGACAGAAAGAGCACTAACCACAAATATTGATCAACTGCACCACAATAAAATAAAAAATGTTTATTAAAGATACCCTAAGGGAAATGAAAAAACAAGTCATAGAATGGAAAATGATGTTCGTAACATGTATAACTGACAGATGACTTAAACCCAAAACACATTTTTTGAAAAAACTCCTACAAATGAAAACGATAATCCAACAGTGAAGAAGAAATCCAAATAGCCAAATAACATGTAAAAATGAGTTCAACTTTATTATTCATCAGCAAAATGTAAAGAAAAACTACAATGAGATGCCACTCTATGCCCACCAGAATAACAACTTTTTTTACCTGACAATATGTTGCATAAAGTCATATAATCCCTTTAGAAACCTGTTTGGCAGCATCTAGTAAATTTGAAGATATGTGTGCTCTATGACCAGCAATTCCCCTCTTCAACATATACTTAGGACTATGAGTACACATTTGGATAGCTGTTAAAGAATGTTCCCAACAGTATTCTATAGAAAGTGTAAAACTGGACACAATTCAAATGTCCATTTGTAATAGACTGGCTAAATAAATTATCACATATTTAGATAATGAAATATTTTGCAGCAATGAAAATGAATGAACTACAGCTACTTGTAACCATGGGAATGAATCTCACAAAAATGAAATTAACCAAAAGAAGCCAGACATTAATGATTCCATCTAAATGCATCTTTATTATAATTTACTTAAATTAATTTCAAAAAAAAATCATTAGGAATCCATTAGGAAGCAAAACTATAAAGCAATCTGAAGAACTAATAATTTTGCAAATCTGGATAGTGGTTACCTTGGAGTAAAAGAGGGTACTGTGATTGGAAAAGGACATAGTCATGCTTCTGCTGGACTAGTAGGGTCTTGTGTCTTAATCCAGTGGTTACACAACTGTTCACATTAAATGATTCTTCCAGCTGTACATTTATGTTTTAATGTACTCCTCTCCACTATGTTATATTTCTAAGTGTAAATGGTTAATATAAACAAATACAGCATTACATAAAGCTGATTCTCTGGCTCCTTAGCCCATACCAACAAAGTAACTATGGTTAACAACTTGGTGTGGATCCTTCCAGATGTGCCTGAATACTCTTTTTATAACTTAAAAAAAGAAAAGTGACAATGAATTCAAAAGGGAATTATGCAATACCAAGTTCACTGCAGAAGTGTTATTGTGAGGTAGATGTCAATGTACTCCTTCTCGATTGAGTGAATTTTATTGAGACTCCTGGAACTCATAAGCAATTACAGCAAGGACTGAGGATACAAGGTTACAAAAGTAAATCACTTTCCTATATACAAGCAATGAACAAACAGAATGTGAAACTAAAAATGCAACACTACTTACATTAATGCCTCAAAATATGACATAATTAGGTATAAATATAACAAAAAATGTAAAAGATCTATGTGAGAAAAACTACAAAACTCTAACCAACAAAATCATAACAAAGCTAAATAAATGGAGAGATGGTCCATGCTTATGGATAGGAAGATTCAATATTGTCAAGATGTCAGTTCTTCTCAACTTCATCTATAGATTTAATGTGTTCCCAAAAACTCAGCAAGTTATTTTATGGATTTCAGCACACTGATTCTAAAGTTTATAAAAAGAAACCACAGAATAGCCAACATGATATTAAAGAACAGGTTGGAAGACTGATACTATGTGACTTCAAAACTTACGATAAACCTACAGTAATGAATATAGTGGTATAGGTGAATGAAGCAGATCAATGAAGCTGATCAATGAAGCAGAATACAGAGCCTAGAAATAGAGCCACATAATATATAAATTGATCTTTGACTAACAAGCAAAGGCAACACAGTGGAGCAAAGACAGTTTTTTCAGCAAGTGGTGTTGAAACAACTGGATATTCACATGCAAAAAATGAATCTAGACAAACCTTTCACAAAAATTTGTTCAAAATGGATCACAGACCTACATGTAAAATGCGAAACTATAAAGCTCCTAGAAGATAACACAGGAGAAAATCTAGACGACCTTAGGCTTGATGATAACTTTTTAGAAACAACACCAAAGACACAATCCATAAAAGAAATGTCATGAGCTGGACTTCACTAAAATTAAACATTGCTGCTCTATTAAAGACAATGACAACAGAATGAGAAGACAAGCCACAGAGAAAAAAGCATTTGCAAAAGATACATCTGATAAAGGACTGTTATCCACAACACACAAAGAACTCTTGAAACTCAACAAGAAAACAAAACAAAACACAATTAAAGAATTGGCAGACCTTAACAGACTTCTCATCAAAGATGTATAGATGACAAATAAGTATATGAAAAGATGCTCTACATCACATGTCATCAGAAAAATGTAAGTTAAAACAACAATGAGCTATCACTACATACCTATTAAAATGGCCAGAATCCAGAACACTGACAACACCAAATGCTGGCAAAGACGTGGAGCAACAGAAATTCTTATTTGTTACTGGTAGAAATGCAAAATAATATGGTCACTTAGGAAGACAGTTGGTAGTTTCTTATAAAACTATACATACTCATAGAAATCAGAAGTTGTGCTCCTTGTTATTTACCCAAAGAAGCTGAAAATTTAGGTCTACACAAAAACTTGCACATGGATGTTTACAGATGCTTTATCATAACTGCCAAAACTTGGAAGCAAACAAGATGTCCTTTGGTAGGTAAATAAACTTTGGTACATCCAGACAATGGAATAAAATTTAGCACTAAAAAGAAATGAGCTATCAAGTCATGAAAAGACATGGAGGGAACCTGAATGCCAATTACTAGGTAAAAAAAAGCCAATCTGAAAATACTATGTACTGTAGTATGAGTCCAACTATAAAAGACCTTCTAGAAAAGGAAAAACTATGAATAGAGTTAAAAGCTTAGTTGTCAGAGTTGAGGGGGATGCTTAGGGATAAAAAGGTAGAGCACAGAGGATTTTGAGGGCAGTGAAAACACTCTATGATACTATGAAGATGGAAACATGGTATTACATGTACATAGAATGTACAACGCCAAGAATGAATCCTAATATAAACTGTGGACTTTGGGTGATCACTATGTGTCAATGTAGGTTCATCAATTACACCATACTTACCATTCTGGTGGGAGATGTTGATAATGGGAAAGGCTACATATGTGTGGGAACAGAGGGTATATGGGAAATCTCTGTACCTTTAAAAGAAGTTTTAAAATAGAACTATTACTCTCAGAGAGCTGAGAAAATATTGCATTCATAAAATAAGTGCAGGATGTTATGGAAACATCAATCACAGAACTGACTGAATGCAGGAAAATTTTTTCAGACAAATTTTTTAAGTAAAAGATTGGAAGATAAAGCAGATAAAACCTTCCAGAATATAGCAAAATAAGAAAATGTAGTCATCTAAAAGATAATTTCCAGTTTGTCCAATTGTACCTCACCTAATAGGAATCCTAGAAAAAATGTACAGAGAAAGTGAAAGAAAATTGGTAATGGAAAGTTGAATGAAATAAACCAAACACACACACACACACACACACACCACACACACACACACACACACATACACACACACACCTTGAACACAATATGGAGAAATTTTGAAACCCCAAAGTGAAAGAGAATATCCTAAAATTTTCCAAAGAGAAAGTACAGATTATATGCAATTAGATTGCTATCAGACTTATCAGCAACACTGGATACCAAAAGGGAGCAATATCTCAAAGCTCCGAGAGAAAATCCATTTGTCACTTATCAAATAAATAGTTTCAATTCTGATAACTGAAAAATCAGTGCACATAACAGGAATAGATGAAAAAGAAAAAGAAAAAGGGAAGGGTGAAGGTGTTAAGATCCTCACCCTCTAAGGCAGGGAACAAGTGAGCCCACCTAACAGTGAAGCAAGATATAAAATATAACCACAGACTTAAATTACTTAAATAGAGGAACTAAAAATCATGAAACAACTATGCTGGGTAAAGAGGGAGGAGAGGTGGAAAAGTGTGGCAGGAAACCAGTAGACATTGTACAAATTGACAAATGAGGAAATAACAGTGTAAGTGCAGTACTTAGATATAACAATAACTACCAGAAAAAGCAGTTACAGAAATTAAAAGAAGTTTCTTTTTGCAAGAAGGAAATGAGGTGGGAAGGGATGAGGCAAGGAAATCATTTTTTTTTTTTATTCTAAGCCATTCTGCACTATCTGACTTTTTAGCCATGGGCATGAGTTACTTTGATAAAAAAAAAAAAAAAAAAAAAAATTAAGAGGCTTTATTATGAAATATATTTATAACTTGGTTATTGATCTGCTGTTGCAAGGAAGGTTGTGAGTGACTGAGGGATAGAGGGTGGAGCCACCAATTAAGAGAGTACTCAGACAGAAGACCAGGGAGGAAACGAAGAATCTGACTGAGAAGCTGTAGCCCTTGAAGTGCCTGTGGCACACCCAAGAAAAAATGACTGCATCGACTTGGAAACGCAGATCAAACGCTTAAGAGAGAGGTTTAGAGTGGAGATGACAGTTTGACAGTCATCTCTGTACAGGTTAGTTAAAGCCAAGATTGTCAGGGAGACTATCCAGGAAGAACATGTGGAGGAAATAAAGAAGTGGGCCAAGGATGAAACCCTAGAGAACATCAATGTCAAATGGAGAGAGAAGCCTGCAAAGGAAAACCAGGAATGTTTGGCATTATGGAAGCCAAAGAAGTGGCGTTTGAAGAAGGAAAGTAACAATAATATGCGACAGAGAGGTCCACATTAAAGGGTCATAACTCCCAACCTTTTCAAGATTTCATATGCTTCTCATAAGTACTCTCTGACCTATGTATTTGAAGTCTATCCAATAGACTGAAGCACAATTCCCATGTATCTAATAAGGAACTAAAACAAGACCTTGACACCAGCTCAACTGGAAACATCTGTAAGCATTCAAATGCATCTCTGTAGTTAAGGTGCTGTTTAGTGCTTCAAACTATACACTTTTAGACTCCACTTGGCACGTTACAGGTAGTTAGGTTCCAGGGGAATTAAGAAATCCATTTCCGCTCATGTTTCCTTACAAAATTTATTGTCATCCATATAGACTCTGCCTACAAATAACGGTATGTCTGCTTTGTGGGAAATATTCAACCTCGTGTGTAAACTACCAAAAATGCAACTTGGTGGAAACACGCCCACCCCACACATCCCTCCCTTTAGTAACTCAGCAGTGGGGAAGAGCCATAGAAACCAACGAAGTAAAACACTCATCTTCATTTGGCCTCTGGAGCCCCATTTTAAAAACAGCCATCTGGAATGTGTATTTCAGTGGTGTATTTTTCCCTCAAAGATAAGAACAACAATAACAATGAAAGTTGTGATCATAAACGTGCACAACATCCTACATTAGCAAACTATGTGAATATCCTGATTTAACCTGTGTTCCTTTTATTTTAGAAAGGGAAAAAAACAGACAATCAGTATTCACGAAATCCGATGGATCTGCCTTTGGCATCAATTCAGAGTCAAGATTCAGTGTCATTGCACCACACAGCAAGGGAGACTGCTCTCCAATAGCATCACTCCCTAGTCCATTTAGTGAGTTGGCACAATTGGAACTCTGCATTATTGGGACTGTTCTGTATGCAAGCTCCTCTCTGCTGCAAGCAGGCACAAACTAATAGATTCTCTTTCTTTCCCCAGGATAATTTCTTAGTGCCAATACGCACAGCGACAGTAGTCATACTAATGCACCATCAATCTTGAAGCAAATCTAACCTCAAAAACAGTCAGCAATTTTCAGGTCAATGCAGAGATTAAAGCAGAACATTATGAAGTTTCCAGATGTAAACTAAAATTGCACCAGACTCAGACAATTATGTAAATCAGATACCAAGTCAGTGACACCTGTGGGCAGGTGTGCTATAAACAAACTTTGTAACACTGCAGATGAGAAAGACCATCTGTCAAGCAGTCTTAAACCTTTACTTGAATATCCTTCAGAAAAGAAGAGCAAAATTAAACCCTGGAAAAGAATTCGCATAGAGTTTGGACATGTGAAAGAGAACAGGAAAGCTGTGGAGAAGCCTGAATTTCTCTTACATTTCACATCCAATACTTCTGCACATCTGGTTTCCTCTACCTTCAAAATAGATCAAGAAATCACCGACGTGTCACTATCTCCCTCATTACTCCAAATCCCCCATCGTCTTGGTCTCTCACCATAAAACTGAAGTAGCCTCCTCATTTCCATGCCTCTTCTACTCTTACTTCTCTGCAGACTATTCTACAGCAGCCAGAGTGTACCTTTCAAAACTGAAGTCAGAATTTGTTATTTCCCTGCTCAAAACTCTCTAATGTCTTCCCTACACACTTAGAATAAATCTCAAAGTAAGAGACCCTTGAACAATGCAGGGTTAGGGGCACGAACCCTCGAGCAGTTGAAAACCCACATAGAACTTTCGCCTCCCAAAACACTTAACTACTAATAGCCTACTGTTGATGGGAAGCCTGACTGATAACATAAACAGTAGATTAACACATATTGTGTATAAGTATTATTTACTGTATTCTTACAATAAAGTTAGAAAAAAAGAAAGTGTTATTAAGAAAATCATAAGGAAGAGAAAATACATTTACAGTACTGTATGTATTTATTGAAAAACATCTGCACACAAGTGGACCCATGTAGTTCAAACCCGTGTTGTTGAAGGAACACCAGTATTTACCGTGATCTCCAAGCCTCTCGAGCAGCAGTTCTCAATTTTTTGGCATCAGGGACCAGTGCTCCTATGAGTATCTAATGTCTGACAATCTGAGGTGGAGCTGAGGCAGTGATGCCAGCCCTGGGAAATGACTGCAAATACAGATCAAGCTTTGCTCACTTGCCCACTGCTCACCTCCTGCTGTGCAGCCCGGTTCCTAACAGGCCACAGACTAGTACTAGTCCTCAGGGGTTTGGAACCCTTGCTCTAGAGGATCTGGCACCCAGCCTCATCTCCCACCTCATCGCTCCCCCTGTTACCTGCTTGAGCTACACTGACTGCCTTGCTGTTCTGGGAACACACTAAGCAATTGCATTTTCTGTTCTCTTTTCTTAGAATATTCTTCTCAAGACTACCCACAGGACTTAATCCTTCATTTCATTCAAGTTTTGCTCGAAAGCCACCTCCTCAGTGAGATTTTTTTGACCATCCTGCCCAAAACAGCATTCCCTGTCACCTGGATTGTCTTCCATTGTTTTATTTTTCTTCTCGTGACTGCTCAACACCTGCCATAGCTCTTCGTTTGTTGCCAATCTCCTACTTAGGAATATAAACCCCATAAGGGAAGAGCTTCATTTACTCACCCCTATATCCCCAATATATAGAACATTTCTCACCTGCAATACATTCTCAAAAAAATTGTGTTGAACAGAGGAATTAAGCAATAAATAGATTTAGTCTCAACTCTAACAATACCTACCTTTCTGATTTTAGGCAAATCAGTAGTCTCATCTCTGGGATAAGGAAACTAGACCACATGGTTGCTAATGTCCCCTCTCATTCTAAAACTCTAATATTTCCTTAATCAGCTTATCACCACCATAAAACATTGGGAAGCTACCATTTGATTAGTATACATCGTTTGCTATAAATGATATTAATATTTCAGCTGTTCTTTAAATCAATCTCTTAGCACACTTTAACATATCCAATTGTTTCAATTGTCAGTAGTATCACACACACACACACACACACACACACGCACGCACGCACGCACATTCAACAGCATAGCCACTCCTGTGGGTAGGAACCCTTTTCTCAGGCTGGCTACTTGGCTCTTTGTTCTTCCAAACACTGTATTAAAACAAACTTTTTTTTATTTTTAATAATTAGAAATCCAAGTGTTCCTATAGCTGAGCAACTTATACCTTCAAAGTTTCCAGGTGATTTCTGAAAATGCTTGAAAAAAATGTGTTTATTAAAAAAAGAAATACAGATGACCTGGAAAGTTAATTAACATCGATCATAATTATATCATATATTTTGCATCATGTGGCTTTTATCTAGATTTTACTTTTTTAACTTACAACACTTGTCCTTTGCTTCTAAAAGTGAAAACTATTTTTAGAAAATACACTACTCAATTACTGACTCAACACTCAAATTATTAGTGTCATAAGTTACCCAAGAAAAGAAAAACTCTTTCCACACTGATATTTAATTTAGAATTGAAATGGAATAATAAACAAGTTTCAAATCTAATTATCAAAAAATTGTTTATCAAAAGATAAGTCCACTACATGTATGTCACCAACATTCTTGTGAGGATATTTTGAAAAGAACCCTTTTACCTATTTAACAATTTACACAAAGGAATTTTCTCATTATTAAACTAACTGAAACATTCTGAGTATGATTTGAAATTTTCCAAAGGAAACCAGTTTCCAAATATTTGATATTCCTTGAGCTACATGCATGCGTAAATAGTTCTATTTCAATGCAACTAAGCCTTTCGCATCAAAAAATCTTAATTTTTATTCTTCAAATGAAGTTAAATATTTCGAAGTCTTATTTTAACAACAAAGATGGTATAAGTAAAGAAAATCACAAACTAACGTCTCTCATGAATATAGACACAAAAACTCCCACTCAAAATTTTAGCAAACTGAATCCAGTAATATATAAAATATCAAGATGATTTTATCCCAGGTACTAAGTTGATTTGACATGCTGAAATCAGGGATTTAACTTCTCATATTAACAATCTAAGGCAGAAAAATCATATAATCTCAATAAATTCAGAAAATATATTTAACATAATTCAATATTTGTGATTTAAGACTCGTAGAAAAGTAGCAAAGGGAAGTCACATTTTTCTTTTCTCTTTATTAAATTGTCTACTTCTTCCAAAAACAAATGCTATAGCCAACTTTACCCTTAATGGTTAAATGCAAAAAACTGCCCATTGAAATTAGAAGAACAAACGTCAACCATCAGGATTTGTAGTCAACAGTAAACAGAGGGCCTAGCCTGTGTAGTCGGCATAAATAAATATATGGTGTAAAGATTGGAAAGAAAGAAATGAAGCTGTCAACATTCACAAATGATAGGATAGTGTTTGTAGAATATCTAAAGGTATTTATAGATAAGCTGTTGCAATAGGAGCATTTAGCAATGTAGAAAAACCAACTAAATTTCTATAACACAAGCAGAAAATTAAATCCTCAAAAAGAACATTTGTAACATCATAAAAAATACACTGTCTACCAATAATTCTAACAAAAGATGTGTAAGGTTTCTGAGGAAAAAACTATAAAACTTTAGTAAGACACTTAAAAAGACTTAACTAGAGGAAGATTCTATACTGTAAAGATATCAGTTTTCTCCAAATTAATTCATAGATCTGATGCAATCCTACTCAAAATTTCCAAATTTTATTTGGAGGATGTGGAACCTGAACAAGTTGGTTTTAAAATTTTGTATGGAAATGTAAAGAGCCAAGAGAAGATAAGACTCTCTCGAGGAACAAGAATGTCTTCTCATATATCAAGACTTAATTTTTTTTTTTAACTAAAACAGTGTGGTATAGGCAAAGAACGGTAGAACAAACTAGAATGCTTAGAAAGCGGCTTACTCACCCTCAATGATATACGATACATCACAGAGGTAGAAAGGATAGTCTTTTCAACAAATATCCATAGAAAATAAGTTAATTTGGATCCACACATAAAAAACTAATGTCAGGTGAACTTCAGAATTAAACGTGAAAGGCTAAATTTAATAAAGAAAATAACTTAATGTAGAAAGTACATTAAATATACAATTTACTATAAAAAATACATCAATACTATGGGGTAGGGAAGAATGTCTTAAGGTACAAAAAGCACAAACCATAAAGGAAAAAATCATTTCTAAATGTGACTACATGAAAATTAAAGTATTCTGTTACCAAGAAACACCATACAAAGAGTTATCACTGAGTAGGAGAAGAGATTAGCTATATGTATAACTAACAGGAGACTAGGATTCAGAATGGATAAGGAATTCTGCACACAGTTTAAGAGAGGTAGACGGCACAACAGAAAAATTATCTGCTTCACACAAGAGGAACTCCGTAGGGTCATAAACATAAGAAAAAATCATCACCCTCACTAGAAACAGAGAAGAGCAAAGAAAAATCGCAGAGATATGAATATTGAATTTTATTACACCCTGGTTTAACAAGTATGTATATCTGTTACGTATATATCAATACTAAGTGTTGGCAAGATCAGATGACCATCTTGGAATACAGCAGAGATTTAAAAAGGCCAGCGATTCCTCTTCTAGGATAACTCATGCTAGCACACATGGGAATACAAGCATAAAAACAGTCACGGTTGCATCATTTTTATTCACCAAATGGTTAACAACCCTAAGAGATGGATAAATATGTCATATTTTCATTTATTAAATACTACATGGCAGTGAAATTTAACTATAGCTGCAAAATAAATGTATCTTGCAAACCTAATGTAGAACAAAGGACACAAAAGATAATGCACAGCCTGCTTCCATTTATATACAATTCAAAACCAAGCAAAACAAAATTATATTATTTAAAGAGTGATGATATTATTTTTTAAAGCAAGAAAACTATTTTAATAAAAACGAGAAGAGTGGTTACCTATGCGGGATGGGGGGGAGGGCTATGACCGGGAAGGAACCATGGAAGGCTTTCGGACAAATGGTAATATTATGGGTTACACAGATGTTCACTTTTTAATTATTCATAACCTACACAATAATGGTCTATGGACTTTTTGTGCATCTGTTATATTTTATAATGAAAATGACTGAAAATAAATATGTAAATTTTAGAGCTTGCAGTGGGGATATACTGGATGTTTCGTTAGCTGAAACAAGTACAATCTAGGAGAATGTTAAGAAATAGACTAAATAAGAGTAGAGTCTATTCCCTATTTATTAGTCCCTCTTCTTAGCCCCACTGGCTCTTCACATGGAAGCCCTCTGTTGTATCACGGAGCCTATGAAAAGCTTCATATCCAAATGCTGCTGTCACCTACTGCTGGAGTTTACTTCAAGCCATTGTGCTGTGGTCCAATGACCAGGACATATGTGCAAGCCTTGTGTTCCTTTACGAGGGCAAAGAGAGAACGGGGGGAAGGTGCAGGAAATATAAAAGGGAAGGACTCAACTGACCCCACTTGCCTTGTAACTAAAACCTATCACAGGGCCAAAAGCAAAAAGTATTTGCTGTGAAGCTAATTCTGCTTGCAATAAATCGATGCAGTGAGAAAGGCTAGTGGAGGCAACAGATGGCTGCAGCCAGAGGAGAAGTCAGTAGGGACCAAGGAGGCAAGAAAGTAGGAGGGACATTAACCAGAGCAGAGCCCAGACCAGTTAGGGAGGAGTCACTGTTTTTCCAGCATGAGACACCTCTTTCTCAATCCCTAGCGTGTCTTGACCTTCCGTCATCCTCACCCCCTCTTGCTGAGCTCCCACAGGGACCCTGCACTGAGGCCACACCTGACACATGAAGGCTGCGGGGGGAGAAGAGCTGCTATGGCCCCTCTCTGAGCACTGCCATCCTGCCACAATCCTCAATCTTGCTACAGCTGAATGAGAAGCTGGGACCCTGGCTTCTAATTGCTTCTAATTATTCTTCTAAATAAACCATACCAAAGGAGCTCAGGCTCTGAGATAGTTCATTCAGTTTTCAACTTTGAAAATGCCATTCAGGGTCATTTAAAATATGTTTTTTTATTAAGTTGATTTGCTCATGTCACAAAAATTCTTTAGGCTAACACAGAAAAGTTATTTCGAAGTTCTCTTTTACACAGAATAATGATAACTTTAAAGTCATTTCAACATACAGAAGCGACTGGCAAGTCAAAGATGACCTAGAGTCACCTTTCACTGCTTCCACTTTGTGAAAGCCCAACCTCCACCCTTCATGTCTGTCTTCCAAAGTACCCAGTCCAACCAATACCATCATCCCCTTTCAATCTACCTGCGCTCTGCTATTCCCCCAGCAACTGCTCTACTTGAGGTCCTCATATGTGGGCCCTACCATGACTTATCACAGTAGCCTCCTCGGCGCTCTTCCTACCTCCAATTATTTCTTTAATCTACCCTTCAGGGTGACTGGACCAAGCCTCCTAACCACAAGTCTGCTCAGACCCCCTAAGCCTCAGACAGTCACTGACTCCCAGGGGCAACTGTTAGGGTTCCTTACACAGCACTCAGAGGCCTCCGACCCACCCTCTCAGCCTCCTCCCAGCCACACTGCTCCCCACGGCCACTGCCCTCCCCTCCATGACTCCAAGTGTGGAAGGTGTGTCTCCACTGTTCTATTCACCACACACCTACTCGTACAAATCATATTTCTTCCACTGGTAACTTCCCCACCCTGATTTGATCCTTCTATGTTCTGTGCATACACAAGACTTTGCTTATACTTCACTTAACATGTCCACAGCCAAACTCTGAATTTTTCTATGAAAAGCGGCCCTCCCTTGGGTTTCCCCATCTCAGTACATGGAGCTACCGTCCACCTGGTTGCTCAGACCGAAAAGCCAGGACTCATTCGTGATGCCTTTCTTTCCCCTCCCCCTTGCCCCCCACAGTCCTGTCAGCACAACCTCAAGAGTCTCTCCAGCCCCACTGCCAACACCTCCTGATGGCTCCCCTGCTCTAGTTCTGTGACCCTGTAACCTCTTCTGCATGAAGGAGGTAGAGAGACCTTTTAAAAACATAAAGCCAATCCTATCACTCCTTTTGTTAAAGGAATCTATTGACACTCTATTGATTTTTAAATAAAATTCCTTACCTTTGTCAAAATCCTGAATTACCATGCCAGGTTCATATTAGGTTAGAAGTCCCTTGGGAACAAAACAAAACAAAAAAAACAATAGCAACAAAAATGGATACCAGGTTCCACCCTCAGAGATTCAGATTTAATTTGTCTGGGGTGAGATCCAGGTATATTTCCAAAGTTCCTGCAGATATTTCTAATGTGAAGCCCGAATTAGAACTGCAGAACCCGGAGACCGGTCCTAACTCCCTCTCAATCTCATTTTCTCCAACAGACCTCTCACCCACTGTGCTTCATTGTTTGGTTCCTCTAAGAGGACAAGCTCATTCTTGCCTAAGGGCCCTTGCAAGAGCTATTCCCACTGCCTTAAGTTTCCACACCCTCTCCAGCCAATCAATCCATAAGGCTCACTCCTTCCTGTCTAATCCGAATTCATCTTAAATATCACCTCCTTAAAGAGGCCTTCTAGGATCACCCAATCAAAAGAAGCCGCCATTCATTCTATAGCATACCTTATTTTAATTCTCTGCATAGCACTTATCATTCTCTAATACTTCTCCTGTTTGTTTACTGTCTGTTCTCCCCACTAGAACATAAACTCCATGAAAACAAAATCCTTTCTCAAGTTCTAAAACAGTGCCTGGCACACAGTAGGAATTTGGTAAACATTTGTTGACTAAACACATAATAAGCAAGTGTAAACATTTCCAGGTCACCCCTAGCTATCCTGCCACACTGTGATTTGCACATGAAAGGACTTCCATGAGTCCATTCCATTTTAGGAACTGAAAATGCTCATTATATTACAAATTTGGCTAACTCTAAAGGTTACAGTCATCCTAACTGAAAAATATCCTTTTCCTATCCTATAGCGAGAGAATAAAATATTACTTTAGAGACTAAAATCCGACTTTCAGAAAAGTTCTAAAATTGAACATCATACAAAAAAAATTACCGGTCTGACTCCCAGAGTGAGTAAATTTAAAATAAAAGATCTCTTCAATTTCCTCTGACATAAACTGTCACCTCTCTAGGCAATGTAGCACGGTGCTTACTCTCCTGGCCACAATAACTACATTCTTCAGCATCATGTAAATTTTCTAAATTAAATATTTAACCTATAATTATAACATTTATTCATATAATCATGTTGTTAGATATACCTTTCATACACAAGGTCCTCCAATAATCAATTTTAGTAAAAATAAACAGGTTAAACAAGGAAGATATTCAAATATTATTCCTTCTAGTTCCACTTTTTGGGTAGTAAAAGCAGAGGTACCTCTTGATACACTAAAGACATTCAAGGCTTATCTAGTCTCTAAGTGTCCATTTCTAGATATATTGAGAAAATCATCATTATCGAAAAATAGCTTCTATTTTTTAGTAGGCTAAATGCTGGTCTCCAAAGATACATCTGCACCTGAACCCTCAGAAACTGTGAATATTATTTTACAAGGCAAAAGAATGAATATTACTTTATATGGCAAAAAAAAAAAAAATAGTGATTAAGTTGATAATCTGGAGAGGGGGAATTTAGTCTAGATTATTCACGTGAGCCTAAATGCAATCCCATGTATCCTTATGAGAGAGGCAGAGGCAATTCTGACACAGAAGAGGAGGGGAAAATATGATCATGGAAACAGACTAGAAGGATGTGGCCCAAAGCCAACAAATGCATGGAATTTCCAGAAGGTACAAGAGGCCAGGAATGCATTCTCTCCTATAGCCTTCAGAGGGTACCTAGCCCCATCAACACCTTGATTTTAGATGGCCAGCCTTCAAAACTATGAAAGAATAAATTTCTGTTTTAAGCCTCCCAGTGGAGTTTGTTACAACAACCATAGGAAACTAATATGGTCTTAATTGGTCGTTAATAATATGTACTAAATATTATGAAAAGCACAACGTAAGAAATTTGACAACTATCAAACAAAGTTTTTGTGTCAAAGGAAATAAATTTCTGTAACATTTAAAGTAAGTATAATTTAAGTGGATTCAATTTCCATTTTGCAGGACAGATCTAGAAAATGGTGCTCCATTCTCATTATGATTTGAAGACACACATTTGATAGCTCTGTAAGGTAGTCTGCCCTCTGAAAATATAAGATTAAAATTATTTTTCTTCTTGTATAGTGTTTTTTTAACTTCGCAATTAATAGGAAGCTTTGTATATCAGGAAAGACAGAAACCAAAGGATGGATGAAATACACATACAAACTAGAATAGTACCAAGGATTCTCTTTTTATTTTTTGGATTTAAATTCTTGACTGTCTCGGGGTTGTAGGGATAATGTGAAAAAGGATGATAACGGCTACCCCTTTTAAGATTCAGTCTTTGTGTTAAAATAGCCCTGGAAGAGTATTTACTGCCAACCTTCATCCTAGGGAAGGGAACACAAAGGCTTTGAGGGTGAGGCCCAGGCCATGAGAGAACCAGAAGGACTCCAGGCAACTTGTTTCTGGCTCAGACCCTCTGCAAAAGCAATGTGCTGCCTACAGAAGGATGAGGATGAAATTCTCAATTCATACATTCTCTGCTTTCCTCCACCAGTAACAGGGGCGAGTTTTCTCTGATTCAATGCAAACACCTGGTCACCTTTAGGGCTAATGGCAAAATGTGGGATTGGGATACAGATTGTTTCAACTGAAAAGACTCAAGCCTGAGCTTGATTGGAGGGGGAAAAAAGTGACAAAACAAAAACCCAAAATGATGATAATGAGCCAGTCCTGCTCAGAACGAGATTTCCACCAGCACAAAAAAGAAGCCTTAAGCAACTGTAAACATCAATTCTAACAAAGTCAATTAGCCAAGAAAGAGAGCGAAAGGATCTTCCTGGAACCCATCCCAGGTAATAATGAACAATCTAAAAAATCACCTTTTAATGAGTGTGGGTCAATATTGCCATCTTCCCATTAAAGAGACAGTGTGATAGACAAAGTGTATGATAAAAATCACCATTCAATCAGATAAAAACTCTTAAGGACTGGGACTAGGAGGTGACTTCCTTAATCTAAGGAAGGGGATTTACAAAAAACCTAAAACAGGCATTATACTTATTGGTGGAATGTTAAAAGTTTTCCCTTCAAGGTCAGGAATCCAGACACCCAGCAACACTTCCCTTCAACACTGTACTCAAGATATGGGCCTGCAGTAAGTCAAGAAAAAGAGAAAAGAAGGAAAAGGAATGGAAAATTAGAAATAAAATTGTCAGTATGTACTGATGTGTGATTTATACGTAAGAAATTCGAAAAAAAAAAAGCAGGATAACAGAATTAAGAGAGTTTAACAAGGTTGCTACACACAAAATTCAATATGGAAAAATCAATTGTATTTCAATATACCAGCACAAAGAGTTAGAAAATAAAGTATTTTAGAAGATACCGTTGACTATATCATCAAAAATATAAAGTATCTAGAAATGAATTTAACAAAAGATATGCAAAACCTATAATAGAAAAATCACACAAATTTACTAGGTTTTCCAAAAGCAACTTAGGTATGTGCACAGGTTTTAATCAGAATAAATGAAAGAAAAATAAATTAGATATCATTATCACGATATTGTCTCATTCAAACATTGGATTTTGAAATCTAGAGGTATCTCTTATTATATAAGAATTATGATCAGATGGATGCAATGTTTGTTCTGATGGTGGGAACATACACCAGAATTTTTATCATTATTCCATGTTTTAAATAAACATTTGAACTTTAACAATAAATATTACATTAAAGGTGAAAAAGACTTTGTCCTTTAATTTTATGAGTATAAAAAAAAGTATGTTGGACTATAAGATCTAAAGTGGCATTTTATGGAGAGATATATATCTATATATCTCTATGTGTATCAATTGTATTCGTATTATATATATAGTTAAATATATATATTCAACACATCTGAGATTCTGTTCAGTCAATCCATTTAGAATACGTGGTCCAAACCAGTGGATATATATTCCGGTTACTTCATCCTTGCATGGGAATTATTTGAAATTTCTACCTTATTTTTTAGTTATTCCCCTGTTAGAAGTACCTTTAAATGTAGGTAGAATGAACAGCTTCCCTTAATGTAATATTTATAAAGTAGACTTCTCAAAATTCTCCATTAGTCTGAAAACATCAGAAATGCAAGCATCAGTGGTTAATTCCTTTGAGATAAGACACTATGTCTCCTGGCATCCATTTTTTAGAAGAAAAATACTTCTTAGAGGAAATAACATAAAGGAGCCTCTATCTCATTTTAATACCAAACTTAATTTACCCAACTCAGAAGCAAGATTTTGGGGAATCAATTTCGACAACATAGAAGAGAAAGGCAGAACACTTTTAGGGAGACAGATCCAGAGTACCTAGAGCTTCTATTAGCAAAATGGGTCAGCACAGTGAGGTAATCTGGAAAGCACAAAATTAATGACATTACAGTGAAAAGGAAAAGTGGAAAGCCGCTAGAGACAAGCATCATGCACTTGACAATTTAGCCATGGAAGCAGTCCCGCTGTCAAGACGTGTTTGAGAGACTATTGCTTATGGCGCTTTAACATGTATGGTAAACCCATGAAAGCAGGTGTTAGGTTTTATTCTCACAGACCCACAGCACAGTAAAGTATTTGAACCCAGTAGGAGTGCAATAATGCCACCTGATGAATTAAGAATTCATTTAAAAACCAGTTACTGAGTTTGGGGGATATAAAAATTGTATTTTTAAATTAGAGCTAGCATTTCCTTCTTTAATGTTAAAGGTTGGTTGTTGGCAATACTAAGTGTTGCCAAGATGTGGAACAACTGGGACTTGCATACATTGCTGGTGGGAATCTAAATTGACATAACCAATTTGGAAAACTTATTAGTGCATTCTAAAGATAAAGAGAGGCCTACTCTCTGACCCAGTAATTCAAGAACATATTACATCCACCAGAAAACATGTACAAGGATATTCAGAGAAGTTTTATTCATATTAGCCAAAAATTAGAACAAACTGTCCACCAACAGTGGAATGGATAAATATACTATAGTATATTCATCAATGGAATACTACACAGCAAAGAAAAAGAATAAACCACTGCTATATACAGCAACATAGCTCAATCTCAGACACAGTGAAGGAAGCAAGACACAGGAGTGCATATCTTATGATGTCTAAAACAAGCAAAACTAAGCTATCGGATTAGAGGTCAGAATAGTAGTTACCTTTGAAAGAGGGGATATTCATTGTGAGACAGTGGTAGATCGGGAGCCTTTCTTGGTGTCAGATGTGTTCTAAATCTAAATCTTGATTTGTGTTATGATTACACAGGTATATTCATATTTAAAGTTTACTGAGCTATATACATTTTGGATTTGTATACTTATTAGAAATTATACCTCATTAAGAAGGTAAAGAAGAAAAAAAGTTGGCTGTTTTCCAATGCTTAATATTTGTTTTAATCACTTTAATTATGGCAAGCCAATTTTCTTTAAACGTATTTTTGCTGTTGGCTATAATCTGAGTGTCTGAACATTTGATAGGACCTTTTAGCCAATCAAATAAGAAATAGTGCTCTCTTCCCTTCTCAATAGTTTGCTCTTCATTAATAAATAATAGGATCCCTATTCAAAATCTAGACATAAAGAGAGAGCAATGGTAGTGAAGACAGGCACAGAAAGGAGTAGCACCACCAACTTAAAGGGCCGCCACGGGGTTGAATGCAGTGGTTCACGCTGTCCTTGAGGGTTCGACTAATTTAATAAGACAAGTACAGAGATGTCTCTGATTCTGGAAGCTCTACATTTGATATGCATGAAACACTCATCCACTAAACTCTGTTTTATATGGACCAGTCCCTACTGAAAGACCTGATATTCAGGGATTCACAGAAACCTAGAGCAGGAGGCACTTGAAAATTATTTCTGAAATAGTCTGGTGTCTACATGGTGGAAGTACAAACAGCAATTGAGAGCAGTCAGAAATCAGAACCAGGGAAAGAGTTACTACCTGCTGCCAACTCTTTCTCCATTGACTAATGTGGCCAATATGGAATTCACACCAAAAAGGTGCTAAATATACTTTAAGTTAATGATTAAGACAGAAAGGAGATTTTATTTTAAAGTAACCAGATGAAAATTACAGCTATTTGAAAAAATTCTATTGAAAAGCCACAGAGAAGGGCATTAACTTTGGCTTTCACAGTCAAAGCTCATGGAAAAATGGCCTCAGCTATTCTGTCACTGACTTTTCAAAGAACTTTAAAGCAACCTACAGTCCAACAGCAAAATGTGAATAGAAACTTTTGCCCTTCTGATCAGACAATGGCTACCTGAAAAGCTAATATGTGATATATCTGAATTTCTTAGCAGAAAATATTATATGTTTTCTGTAGGGCATAGATAGATAAGTTAGATTCATCCCAAAATCTTTAGATTAAAACTGTGTGCCTTTTTTCACCAAAAAACAAGTCATTACTTTATTTTTTTTTCTTTAGCTGACTTCCCACATGAATGGAAACATACTCATATGTCACATCATAATTTTGTATTTTAAATGACTAAATAAAATCATCCACCATCAAGTATTTTTCTCATATTGAAAACAGTAAAATCTATCAGTCAACTGGAAAAACCACAGCAACAACAAAAAGATATAAATACTTCCCCTTAAAATAATAATCATTTTCATGTTCTTTTAACTTTAGAACTCCATCTCCCTGCTCCCATTACAATGAAGAGCCACTACCCCCAGAAGACCAAAATGTTTACTTTTATTTTCATTTCCCCTGATGAAGGGGATGAAAACTAAAATTCATGCCATTAATTTTCTCCCTTTTTTGTCATTCTGCATGGATATAACACAGTGAAAAAAGAGTAGTACCCTAGGCTTAAAACTGATTCTGAGATAAAAAATCACAGTAATTTTCCAAACAGGTTAACATAAGAAGTCAAGAAAGCAAAAAGCAACAAAATTTAAGAGTTCCGTCTGGGAAACTAGCCTTACTGATGATAATAAGGCTCAAATATCAATAAATAGATAAAGGCCTTGTTGGTCAGCAAAAGAATCACTTTATGTGTACGTACCATTCACAAAGAAAATGTTTTAATTCAGGAAATACAATAAATCATTCTATTTATCCAACTGCAAATAAATAATTTACTTTTTAGGTGGATAAGTCTTCAAGGCATACTTCCAGTACAAAAGGAAAGGAACTGAATAGCCAATGCTAAAAACAGCATTTTATAAGCGCTATTAAATGTTTATACAACTTAACGTTTTACTATTCAGAGTCACTTATGATAATTTATACTCAAGTTTTTCATGGTAGTCCATAAAAACAAAAGAGGCTATTTTTCATTGTGTCCCACTTAAGATAAATAACATGAAATGAGATGCAGTTGATACTTTTTCTAGAAAACTGCCATAGTCCTAAAAATCACATTTAGAAAGCAAGAAGATAATACAAGGATTCAGTGTCAAAACTGCACTTGTCACAACCCGTGGAAATGACACTAAATGAGAAATACAAAGGACAAGGGATGAAATGAACAAAAAGCACGTTTGCACCTCCCACCAGCTGATCTTTAAAAGGATACACTCCCACAGCTGCAGGCTCCCGAGATTTTTCTTTGATTTCAAGACATGAAAAAGGTGAAGTCAGCTTGGTTCATCCACTACTTACCTAGCTACACACAGCGCATCGGCCCTGACCCACTGCTTCATTCAAACACTGGCTGAGCAACCCGTATGTTGAATAAGCACAACTGCAGAACATGATCAAAAGAGAACTTCTCCTTCTACCCTTTTAAAAATCTGTCAGTGGGCGGTGGCCTTCCCTTGCTCCCAATGAGAGCTTGGGCAGGTGCCAGGCCCTCTCTGTTCACTCTTAGGTAACCAGAGTCAGTTTAAGTCATAAAATAATCTTAATTTGGAAACTGGACTCCCTAGTCCCTTTGAATAATCAATATTCCAAATCTGATTTGGAGTATCATCCTCCCTTCCTGGATTAAGTCTGGATTCGGACCCATGCTCTTGGGCAGGGTATGGGTCAGGCTTTCTTCCTACAGCTGCCGATCTCCTCAGGTACAGGGATGCAAGGAAGGAAGAGGAAAAAGGAATAATAAAGTTCTTACTAACCTGGTTCCATCACAAGCTGGCATCCCAGTCTCTGGGACCGGCAAATGTCTAAAGCTCATTCTTCCTTGTATGAGCTGCTTTAGAGGGTTCTTAGGAGATCTCATTGCCGGAAATCTCTCTCCTCCAGGTCACTTGACCTGGACAAATTGATCTCAGTGCCGTCAACCTCCAGAACACTTAGAATCTATCTGGCATCTGTTTCCAGTCTCTTGCTCCTAGGGGGCCTTTGCATGGCCCAACTTGTCAGACAGCACCAGAGAAGACACGCTGCTCTCCTGTGTGTAGCTCACCTCTGGTGCACAGACAGCAATCATTTAGCTTTTTCTGGCTCCATTAATGCTGCTGGGGCAGGCAGATCACAATACCAAAGCACAAAGCTACAGCCAGTCCATCCCTGCCACCTGAGGTTCAGGAGCCTCACGGCACCATACCCTCCAGCAGTCCAGCCATCCAGCCACAGAACTGTTGCTCCAAGGAGCCCCACCCCCATCCCACGAGGTTGGAGGATGAGGGCCGGCTGTGTCTAAAATCCTCTTTCCTCTCCACAGTCTGGTTTAGAGCTACGGGGCTGGTTTTCAAAACTGCCTTTTCTGCCAGCTCACACATCTATTGAATTTGGATCCCTAGTGGAAAATGCAATTTTAAAATTCCATTACACCTCTTCTTTATAATCGGAGTGGCCAAAGAGGCTAAACTTATTGTGTAATAAAACTGGTGGTTTTGTTTTTTTCCAATAACTGCTACTGCTAGCTGCACACTGTGCATCCCCCTTACCCTTGCAAAGGGAGTAGCTTTTATTCTCAGTCCATCCCAAAACATTTTAGTCATTTTTACTTATTAAAATAGTTTAGTATATACAGCACCACCTATGAAGTATTCTTGTCTAAAAATAATTGAACTTGAATCTAATTGAGTTTCTAAATCTACCTACCAAATTACAGGTAATACCAGGAACAGAGAAACAAGTTAAATGTCACCACTAGGAAGCAATCAGTCAAGAGGGTGAAACTTTTCTTAGGACAAATGAGTGCTCCTCCATCAAATGCCAAGAAGAAGAAAAAAACATGAAATATGGAAACAACTACAGAATAAAAGAGACTTACAAAACACAGTAACCAAATGCAAAATGTGGGCCTTGATTATACACAAATTTGAAAAGCAATTGTGAAAAGACACCTTTGAAACAGTTGGAGAAAACTTAATGTGGATCGGGTACTAAACGATATTAAAGAATTAATGGTAATTTCATCAGAAACAATAACAATGATTTTTCAAAAAGAGTCTTTATCTATTAGAAATATTTGCGTATTTACAAGTGAAATTACTTAATTGTCAGGATTTGCTTTAAAATGTTCCCACAAAAATTTTAATGAGTTGGAAGATAGATGAAACAACATTGGCAAAATGTTGATAATTGCTGAGGTTGTGTGATGGGTTCATGGAGTTCATTATATTCCACTTTTGTGTATATTTGAAGATTTTCATCACAAAAAAATTTAAGTTCATACACCATTTCAATCTCATGTTCAATTCTAAGATCCCTTCATCTCTGAAGAGCAGGCCAAGCTGGTGGTTCTAATGGCTCAGCGGGTAGGCAGAGGCAGAGAAGGAGGTGCTGTCTGCTCTGCACACTCCCTCTTTCCTGGCCTCACTCCTCAACAACAGAGATGGAAATGGCTGATGGGAGACTTTTCCATAGTAATTAGTTGTCATTTTCTTTGTTGGTGTCCTGCTCTTTAATGCAACTGACACCCATTGCAGTTGATACAGATGGACAGATGGGGGCCCCAACAAGTCTTGTTATAAGGGGTCCCAATCCTGAGCAGCAACTCTACACCCTGGTGAGCTCTTGTAAGATCTGACTGCCTCCTCCAGCTGACCCCCAGCCGGCAGCATCATGCCACCCAGCATGAAAGCCTTTTCACCCCGCTGAGTGATAGCTCAAACTAGCCTTCCTATGTAGGCCAAGGCCAATACTTGAACCTATTCATGAGTAGAATCCTACTTACATAACTCTCAGACCACAAATTTGAGGAAGCTATCTATCTTGTTTCCTCTTCAACTGTTGTATTACCATACCTTCTCTCACCAATGCTCTCCTCTGCACTCCATTAGCACTGGAGCAGGTCAGCAAGTCCTGTAGCTCAGCAGACATCCAAGAAGAGAACACGGAAATAGTCTCCACTTCTTTGAGCCCCCAAGAATATTATGAGCATTCCTCTTGCCTCCTCCTCTATCTCAGCTCAGAACAGGGTAACCTCCAGGCCCCTTTATCCTCTCTGCCCTGCTCTGGGAACAAAGGTTGTACTAAGAAGTGCCCCTCCTTCTATCCTATGTCTCAGCTGGTCACTGGAAAAAGTTTGACAAAATAGTGCCCCTTCTTACACCTGGAAATATATGGGGGATTGTACTGGGCCTTGGAGAACTAACAATTTTGCTCTCTACAGGATACTAGCTCTATTGTTGGGGCTAGAGGAAGTGGTATAAAAAAATCTCAATTAGCACTTCCCACTGCCCTGCTGCATCTATTAGGTATCAGGTCACTATGCTAGGCAATGAAAATACAAAGCAAATAAGACACACTCCCACTGGCTTTGAAATCACAAGGAATGAATTTGGATACAGGATCTGCTACTTCCCAGCTGTCTGACTTGAGTAACAAGCTGGAACTGATGTTGGAGTTATGATTTTGTGTCTGTAACCAGAAAATGAGAGAGGTGGTTGAGATGACTCCCAGATCCTGGAACACTCTCAACCAATGACTGAACCAAAATACTGGCAACAAATGAGTCCAGCCCTCTGCCACAGTTAATTTGAAAATAAAATAAAGAGCTAGTTGTCATGCAAGATAAGTGGATCCTGGAGGTGTGGTTGCACTGAATGGGATGGTGGAAAAAATTATGCCACAACTTTAGCCTCCTTCACTCGGCTGATGGGCTGGTGCAGGTCCAGGTCAGCCTCGCCTTCCTGGCTCAGGTGCAGGTGGTGTGCACAGGCCGTCCCTGAGGCATAAGGCAGCATGCAGGCTGCACATGCTGTCCTTAAAGTCTATTCTCCTAGCTAGTCACTCTGCCACTGGCATTTAGAATTATAATTTATCATGATTTCTAATGTTACCTCTCTCAAAAGCCCAGCTCTATCACGTGAGCTAGGCTGGCACACAGCTAGCTGAAAGGACTTTAAGATAACCCATTGCAATGGGCATTTGCCACGCTCCGGGACTTTGTGTATACCCTCCCTATACTGAGGAATCAACTGTCTATGAGCCTCCTGCCACAAGAAAGAAGCTTCTGTTGCATTTAGGGTGAAACATTACATCTGGACTTGAAGTGAAAAAAATTTTTATTTAAGACATTATATTTAGGGGTAGCTAAGCCTGTAGAGTCCAATAAACAAGCAAAATAAAGGGATTCTCTTCTACAGGACTGCAGATAACATCACCTCTGTATTACTTATAAGCTTATATCCATGTGTGTATGTGAGATTGTGTATGTGTGTGGAAGATACTGAGAAAGAGAAAGTCAGACAGACAGACTGACTGACTGACTTAAACCTGTATTGCACATCTCCCTCTAGCCCTGCACAGCCAAGTTCTCAAAACAGTGTCAGCCTGGCTGTCTCCATTTTCTCATCTCCCAAATCCTCCATCTGACCTCTGCCACTAACACGCCACTCAATCCATTCTTCCTGAGGTCACCCCTGATTTCCTTTCCAAGGCCCTGATTGTCAAAGGCCTTGAGAGTCAGGTAAACAAAAATATACCAGCCTGAAACTCCATCCCAACCATTATTTATGTATTTAGATAAGAAGCTTTATTCTACTGCCCACCAGAAAAACATTTCATATTCTCTGGAGGAAGATAACAGCTTCTGGAGATCCCGAATAAACAGTGTCAGGTGCTTAATAAAAAATTACAAAGCATGACAAGAAACAAAAACAAATGACCAAAAACTAAAAGAAAAAAAGAGATAACATATAGACTCCAGGTGTAATATATAGGTGACCTACATATTACAATTATTAAAAAGAAATATTAATATAATTACTATTCTAAAAAAAACAGATTAAAGATGGAGAATTTATCAGATGCATGAAATCTATGTAAAAGAATCAAATGGAAATATTATAATTGAAATGAAAAATCGAATAGGTAAGTTTAACAGCAGGTTAGACACAGCACAAAAAGATTTTCTAAAGTGAAAGAGGTGTTAGTAGAAAATATCCAAATAGAAGCACAGAGTGAGAAAAAAAGAAAATACATAAAAGGGCTTAAGTGGCACACAAAACATGGATTAAAAAACTAACATACATGTAACTGATATCCCAAAAGGAAAAAAGATGAGAGAGCAATGGCTGCAGAAATAGTCAACAAGTTTTCCAAAACTGATAAGTTACTGAGCCACAGATCCAAGAAATTCCACGAACCACAATTACGGGAAATAAAAAACCCATCACAACAAAACTGCCAAAAACAAAATATAAAGAGAAGGTCTTAGAAGCATCCAGGACTAGGGGGTGGGGATAGGGCAGGGGTAAGCAGTAATGGCAGATATAAATAGCATATTTAGGCATGACTCAGTTTCATAATCAATTATGGAATTTTGATAGCCTCTCTCACCCAATTTGCTATTAAGAGAAACTAAGGATAAAAGGTCAGATAGTGCCCTTTTAAAATCTCAAAGTTAAAGTTTTTTTATTAATTTGGGGTAGAATTCTAAAAGATATAAATTCTAGCATATAAATTATTTTTTTTCTTTTTAGTTTTAAAAACCTATCATTTCCTCTATAAAAAATTTGCATTGAAGGCTGATGCTTCTTTAAGTCCTAAAATGAACATAAAAACACATCAGCTTCTGAGTATCAACAGTATACTAATATATTCTCATAATTTCACTTTCCAGGAAACCAAAGCCCATAAAGTATAGAATAAAAGTGAATTATTATCTGGTGTCATAAGATTGATCTCTTAACATGTAGACAGAGAGCTATTATTGTGGATATTTAAGAGCAGTGAGCCCATCATAATTTCAAAAGATTCATATATTCATTCTGATTTTTCTAACAACTTAGAAAATTATTCATCTTAATTAACAGAAAATCAGATACAAAAGCTTAAAGATAATTTTATTATAACCTACCAGCCCAGCTTCTGTTTGAGCTGTCTGTCTTACCCAAATGAGTCCTGGAAATGCGGAGGGAAAAAAAAAAAAAAAACGAAGGCTTGAAAATACAAGTGTCCTATCACTCAGCCCTCCCTCAAGAAGGCCATCACTTGTTACCAGGCACTACAGCTGAATATATATCCCCATTTAGTCGGATTTTAGATATCCTGGTAAATGACAGCATAATAGTAGAATATGACTACATAGACCATTCAAAAGCTATAATGCACATTAGCAACACTGTAGTGTGCAGGTTCAGGAAAAGAGCCCGTTATTCATTTCCCCTCAAAGTCCTGACATTTTAGCTCAAAGAGCCTGAGAGCATCTACTAAAAACCAACACTTTCTCTGGCTCATGTGTGAAGGAGATCACCCATCTTCAAGAGCTGTACACCTGACCAAGGCCTGCTCAGTCCAGTAATTCAACCCCCCAGCCAGTGATTGATTTAGAGATGGATACATGACCCAATCAAAGCCAATGAGAGTCATTCTTGGGACCTGCTGGGAAGGTTGAGAGAGAAGCATGCTCACCCTTCAGCCACACTTATATCTAGAGATGCTGCAACCTTTTTCTACTATCTAAAAGTGAAGCCAACATAAAAGGCAGAACCAAGAGATCTGTGTCTCTGAATCAAGGAATCCCAGAAGCAAGTTGCCCCCATGTATTTTTATAAACCAACACATTCTTTTTTTTTTTTTTTGCTTGAGTCAAGTATGAGTCGGGTTTTCTATCTCCTGTGGTATAAAGAGTCTCAAATAATTTGCTCACTGAAAAAAGGCAACCAACCATTTTAACAGGTATCAATGTGAGATGCCTCAAAAGATTTCTCAGCCAGAAGTCTTGGTAACTGGAGCGGACCGACAGCCAAATTAAACCACAGACAGTGGACACTGACAAGGACACATATACTTTGGAGGAAAAAAAAAATTTTAACTTGCACTGAACCCAATGCAAATCTACATAATGTATGTGGTATCAGACCAGCCTCTAACATTAAAGTAAAAGTAAGATCATTTAATAGCATGTCACTTGATTCTAAGTGACCTTTTCCCAAAACTTATCAGGTTGTCAAATGTCTCAGTCCTTTCTGATAGTAATAAGCAAGTATAATTCAGAATAACACAACAGCAGAGAACTACGTTCAACGTTCACTAAAATTACCGATTACTATAAATCTGATTTCTTTGATTACAGAACTTGCTGAGGATTATGCTCACTTGTTGGCATTCAGTTTCACCTTGTTTAAATTCTCCAGTCACCTTCCTGTTACCTTGCACTAGACAAGCCCAGAGCCAACACATTCGGGTTAAAACTGCCAACAAAGAACCGATGATTGCTCTGTGGCAACTAAGCAACTGGAATAAACTTTCAAAGGCTTCCAAATTCTCTTGGCCACCTGCTTTTACTCTGGGTCTCAAAGAACACAAACCAATGAGGCTGAACGCTGACAACTGTCACTCCATGCAGCTCACGGCTTTTGGGATATGTTTATGTTGCTTGGTTAGGATTAAATGACACATTAGAAGCACAAACTGGGCCAAATCTAATAGTCTGCTACATTAATAGTCTTGGCTAAAGTGTTTCTTAAAAATATTCCAATTAAAGGCAACACTGTCTACGGTGACAAAATAAGAAGCCATGTCTAACACTCACGAACCTTGGGACTTTTGAAAGGTCACTCACCCCATACTGTTTACATCTGCAGAACATAAGATCAAACCAAATGGTCACCAACCAGAGCTCCCATTTGGGAAATCTGATCCCAAAACCTCGAAGTTTATAGTCATGTGCCTCGTGGGCAATAGTACTTGCTATTCTGTAATTAAGTCACAGAGACAGTTAACATTACTCATACTGCATTTTTGCAAGTCTATGGTGATTTTCACATTAGAATTTCAAACTAAGCTGTAATGAAGTTTGTTTTTTGACAGAGTAAAGCTAGTTTGAATTCTGAATTAAGATAAAACTTAGGCTAATGGTTAACCTTGGATTAATATTTATTTTACTAACGTTAGCTTTATATCACATGGTGGTAGTCTATTTCCTCCAGGAAAATGTTTATGGCATTATAAAGTTCTAGCTAATGCCACTAGATTCTAGACATAAAACACACTGCTAGTGAGCACTATTAATTGCTTATTCAAAAACCCACTCACTGTTTATAAACTCAAAAGAAGCATAATCTAGATATACTCAGCAGAGAAAAATAAATGGATCCTCTGCCACCATACTCTCTTCTGAGTCTGTCCTAGAATGACTGGTAGCAGAAAGCATTTTCATTTCCATGATGGTAGCAATATAAAATAAGCTATAAAGCATTATAAGGCATCTCCACTTTTTATTAAGAGCTTGTTATCCTGCTCAACTGCAAAGAACATATTCAGATGCAAGAGTGATGGGACCACTGCCATGGGTACCAGCCAAAGACATCAGGATGGGGCTAGCGAGCATCAAAGCAGACTTGAAAACTGAATAGATTTAAATTTGAATTCTAGCCCCAGTACTCTCTAGCTATGTACATTTAGACAAGTTATTTTGTCTTTCTGAGCCTCCATGTCTCATCTTTATTTAAAGAACTAATAAGGAGTACTTCCTAGGGTTGTTGTAGGGAATAAATGAGGAAATTATATATGTAAAATAGATTATGTAGTTCTTGGAACACTATGCAGAAATTCGTTCCCTTTTCTTTTCCTCTGGCTCACCCTTTGGCGAATCACTTCGGAGAACTGCAGAGAGAATGCAGACCAGTAAATGTTCTCTCTTCCAATCATAAATTAACAGGAAGGGGCCTGCTTTCCGTTTGAGTTTACACTCTCTAGTAACTACTGGCATAATTTCTGTGGTAAGACTGGTGACCACATGTAAATGAAGAAGGAAAAGCACAAACGCTCCCCAGCAAAGCACTTCATTCACCATAAGAAGACAGGCTTGACTCCCTTGCTTCCAATTAAACATTTTGCTACTGAGGCCTTTTCCACAAGCTGTGATACAATCTTTGCAGCGTAGGCAGATTTGGTAGATTCTGATTTAATTTCAGTGACCTGCGTTCTCACCTGGGCCCTTTCTTAGAAAAATCCACTAGAGCAGCCTGTGGCTGCACCACACCACTTTCTGTCCTTGTATTAATTCTCTGCGTGGGTACTACAAACCCACTAATCTTACTTAGCTGTTTCCTGCCTGGTTTCTCACAGTATGATGGGGGAAGAACAGAGTTTCTAAGGAATGTTACGCCACAAGGAATAACATGAGGAGAACCATAACAGAGAACATTTCTCCAAAAGAACACTAGCTCAACCCACACCTGACCAAATCAGCAGCTTACGGACAAAGCAGACCTCCAGGTCTGAGCAGCACCCACCTTAGAGAGCTCAAGGACAGGACCCTTGACAGTGCCCCTCCCCTTCACCACTTCCTTACATCCTTCCAGCAACCTCCTCCAGGACAACACCTGGAAAGGAACGGTGCCAGTGCTGGGCGTGCAAGCCCAGGGAGAGCCCCAGAGGCTAACGACCTCTGAGCCACACTGCCACATCAGTTTTCCTTCAACATGAAACCGATTCCCTTTAGAAAACATGCTCAACAGCCAAAAAATTGTGAAGTGGAAACACCTACTGCAGTCTTGGAGAAAAGAAACAACTTAGCAACCTTTTCCAAGTAGAGTGATTCTCAGCCTCTGGAACATATAAGACCACCTACACAGCTTCCCAGCAATGTAGATAACTTGGCACCACCCCAGACTCACAGAAGCAGAAACTCTGGGGATGGGCTTGGACCTCCGTATTTTTTTTAAAGTTCCACATCAAAGGCTGAGAAACGCTTGCTTAGTCTATGACTACTGGCAGGTGCAGATCAAACTTGGAATCAGGTTTTCTTCCATCATTGGCAGCATTTCTCAAAGGCTGGTTCGCTGCACGCTGTTCTTAAAAAGGTTAAGAAATGTCATGCTGGTAAGAGTGTGTGGTGAAGAAAGCTGGGAACCATTAGGTTAACCCAAACATTTGTCTTCACTTTAGACGGCCCAGAACCTTTAAAAGGTCAAGGTGCCCTGCACCTTACAAGAGAGGAATACATTATAGGATGTTTTCAATGAAAATTGACTCCACTTGGAGATTAGTTTAGAATCAGGCGATGAGGATCATATTTACCACTTCTCCCCACCTAAGATGCTCTTCTAAACAACTCAGCGCTTTTCTAGCTTGGTCGGACTCTAAACAAACATAAGGGAAAATAATAATTACCAAATTGTAAATGAAAATGAGACGGTGCACACATCACCTAATTTCCTGAAATAAAGCTGTCAAGTGTAGTCAGTCTCTGCGATACTGCAAACCTCCTTGTGTCAAGGTGATGATGATGTAGAAGCCCCAGTGCCGTTATTCTAGGAGCTCACGGTAAGGGCATAAATGCCTTTGCATAACAACAGAGATACTTAAAAGGGAGGAACCTTCCAACCTTGGGTCAGATAATGTCACAGTTATCAAGGGGCATAGTCTTATTCTCTGCTTTCCCCATCTTGGGAGTCAGAAATTTAAATTCTCAACACAAGCAACAGACTTCCAGGTATGATCCAGTACATACTTGTACTCTCTTTGTGACCAGCACCTCGAATACACACAAAAAAAGCCACAGACAAGTTATCCAGATGGTGATGACAAAGATATCAATATTATAATACTACCTTCAATATCATATTCTAGCCAGTGAAAATTTATCACAGACATTATTATTATCACTGTAGATCCCTATTTGATTCTGAGTAACACAAAATAAAGTTCATCTAAGCAAACTTAAAAGGAATCGAGTAACTCATCTTGTCCCAGAATACTTATTACCTAAGTATAAATATTACTCAGAAATTACAGTGTGCCCAAGAGTTCAATCAACCAATTTTCTGAGTGTCTCCTATGCACCAGGCAGTATTCTAGTAGCTGGAAACACAGAAGTGAACAAGAAATAAAAACCCCTGCCCTCATGAAGCTTTTATTCTAGACCTAGGAATCCAAATTCTTAGCAAGTTAACTGGATTTTTGTCGTTTCCATTTTCTACCAGGAGTATTCATGATTATAACTCCTATCCCCCTTTGATCCCCCAAACCCTAGATTATTAGAGCTGAAATAACTGTCTTCAGCAGCTCTGTGAGTGGCATAGATTCCAGGTAGGTGGAGAGGGGACCTAGACAGTAGCTGCACTTGTGTGTATGACCTTAGATGGTCCCGTAACTTCTCTGAGCCTCAGTCTCCTCATCTGTTAAATGAGGACTGGATTTAAGTGTGACTCACGCACAGTAGTTCAGGGGTGTATGAAAATGTATTCAGGGTGGGGACGACATTCTGGTTCACACGATGGCTAAGTGGGCCCATGAATGCTGAATATCCTGCATGTCACAAGATAAGCCCAGCCCAGGTCACAGAGCTTGTGAAAGCTGAGCTAGCAGCAGGACCAAGGTCTGCTAGACTCAGTTTGGGGCCCTGTTCAAAACACCACACTATTCCATTCTCTTGAGGACTGTCTAGATTGACATGCTCCTTGATTTCCATTCATTTGAAATAGGCTGGATAAGGCAGTGGAGGTGCCTTGAATGGGAAACCATTTACCTAGATCCTCTATTCATAAATCCTCAGACTGGATAGAGCAGGTACCTCTACTTCTGTTCTAAAGATATCTAGATTTTCAAAATATCCCCTAATTCCCATCAGGAAAATCTTCATAGCTAAAGCTCAAATACATAAAATTAACATTATTATGTCACCTAAGTCTACTTTCTAGTAGGCTCTAGCTAATTTGCACAGCTATTGTATCTTGAGCATTATTTAGATTTAGAGCATTTTTCCAAAGCCTGAAAGGAATAATCCTAAAATATTTTATAAGCAAATCATTAATCCATAGAAAATAAGCAGCTTGTGGGAAAATTAATAATAAGTGAATCAAACCAAAAAACTTAAGTAAAAGAATCTTATCAAAGAAACAATATAGTTAAAAAGCCAATCTTTATTTCACTGGTAAGCAGGGTATAATGCAGTGCTATCCAAGAGGTAAAAATCAGGCCTCTGCCTAAGATGTATCATAAATGACAGAAGGAATTTTCATCTTCTGCCAATTTGAAGTATCTCTGCCACCTGTCCATGTGTGGTGAAGTTATAATCTGGCTCCTCAGCGTTATTTAACCCCTAACCTGCCCTTAGGGCATATATTTGGGTGCTGAAGGCTACAGAAGGATTACAAACATCCTCAGAAAGATTCTTATACCTAAATCAAAGGTCTCCAAACTGTGCTCAAGGCACCTCAGGGCCCCAAAGGGAGTTCACAGGTGTGCTTCAGAATATTTTAAATTTTCAAGAAAAGCACTGTGATACTAGACATCATGCAAACTACCAGATCGAGGTAGTCACATTTCAATGTTAGATTGAGCTACATTCCTTTTGGTGATAGCACATCTTTATGAAACTACATTTTCGGCAGTTATTGTGATAAAAAGCAACTGCTAACACAAAACAAAGTGGTGGTGTCTAATCTGATGCCAAAGTTTTAGAAGCTGTGCCATGCTCAAGATATGCACGCATTCCAATATTAATTAATTGTGGTTAAGAACAAGATAAAACTTATTTTATTTCAACTTACTGTATTTTTTTCCCAAACAGCTCCTAAGCAGTTAGGACATACTCATAAGCTAGTGGACCTAACTACTGAATGAAAAAAAAAAAAAAACTGTGAACCATTTCTTTTAGTCAAGGCGTGTTGGAAAAATTAATGAGACACTAATGGCATCACGAACTAAGAA
Organism: Cynopterus sphinx; assembly: GCA_030015415.1. Classification (NCBI taxonomy): domain Eukaryota; kingdom Metazoa; phylum Chordata; class Mammalia; order Chiroptera; family Pteropodidae; genus Cynopterus; species Cynopterus sphinx. Next base: position 47,804,548 of record CM057381.1, read on the forward strand.
AGTTAAACCTCTGACCTAAACATCTTGGTCAAGCTCCAAAATAGGGCAGCAATAGGAAAGTTTCTTTTTTAAAGAGCAGATATTTGGGAAAAGAGATGAGCTCCTGGGCCACCTCTTTGGTTGGTCACAGTGGCAACAATAGCTGCAGTGGCCCCTATAGAAGGGTCAGGACCACCAGATCATCAGCTCCCCACATTGTGTGGCCACTGTCACCTTCCTGGAGGGTTCAAATATGGGAGAGATCTGGATTGTTCCCAAGCGTACCAGAAGATTCAGCTGCAGTGGCTCAAGGACCATGCTATGGGCACCTTGAGGGCAAGGACTGTCACACTCCTCCCTGAATCTTCAGCACCTCACAATGGCTGGCTCATGGTGGACATCCAAGTCAACATTTGTTTAATTAGTTAATCAATGAACAACTGAATTCTTTATATTTTGTAAGCTAGAAATGAACAAAGGGAGGGAGCAGTGATCAGAAAATTCTTTTTCATTTTAGAAAAATGCAAAAGTTTATATCATGCTAGTTAATACTGAGAACAATATTTATTGCATACCTACTATGTGCCAGGTCCTTACAACAACTCTAAAAGGCACCATTCATTCCATTTTCCAGATGCAGAAAGTGAAGGGCAGAGAGGTTAAGTAACCTGTACCGGCTCACACTGCAAGTAAGGACAGGCAGGTTCCAATCAGGAGGTTCCAATCCTGATTCTAGAGCCCTTGTGAAGCGAAAGTGCCCTTCCACCAGAATCAGTCAAGCAATGATGCCAACACCAAACTGCCCAATAACATGAGGGGAGAGAGCCATGGTTACAACCATGTCTGCTCCTGAATTAAAGAAGAAATCCAGGAGACAATTGGTCACTAGAAATTAGAAGTGTGGTAAATAGGATAACCAAGAAGTTGTTTTCCTGATGCACTTTTGATTCTTCCTCAAAGTTATTTTCTTTCATTCATATCCTTTTGCCTTAACTTTCTCCCACGATTTTATTCAAAAAAAAAAATTAGAGTCTACAGCCATACCACCCCGAACAAGCCCAATCCCATCTGATCTCAGAAGCTAAGCAGGGTCAGACCTGGTTAGTACTTATATGGGAGACCACCTAGGAAGACCAGGTGCTGTAGGCATAAAAAATTAAAATATAAAAAAATAAAATAATATAAACTGACAAGGATTATAAGCTGACAAGGTCCTTGCAATCTGTGAAGTCAATCAAAGGTTGCCTAGCCTAAAAAAAAAAAAGTTTAAAAAAATATTAAAAAAAAAAACTAGAGACCTTCCATGAGAGAGAAGGTATAGACTAGCAAAAGAGTAAAGAAAAAAGACATTGTTTGAAGGACAAGATCCTTCACCAAATATTTTATCATTTTCCTTATCAGAACAGCAGAAGGTTCCATTCACTACTCACTCATTAATCATTTATTCAGTAAACATTTGCTGAGCACCTACTATGTGCCCAGCATTATGCTAGGCACTGAGGATGTAAGGTTGTCCCAATAGGAAACAGTACCCTCAAGAAATCACAGGCTAGTTAATGGAAAAGAAAGGCAAGAAAATCAAATGGCAGTAATACTATTTAGTGAATGCCATAAATGGGGAAGTTAACCCAGAAAGTCAGCATAGAAAAAAAGGGACCAGGAAGAAGCACCACCTAAGCCAAGTCTTGAAGAATGAGTAGGAACTGACCCAGCCAATAAGCTTGGAAGGGCATCCCAGGGAAAGGAAACAGCAAAGGCCCTTGACCCGGGGAGAGAGGGTCATGCCAGGGAGCCACATGGGGTTTGGCATGGTCGGCAAACAAAAGCACAGGTTACCCTGGAGCTGCTGGGATACCATTAGTTGATTCTGAACCAGGAGAAACATGATCAAGATTCACTTTAGGAAGGCTGCTGTGATGGCAGGGGGGAGGTTAGTGAAGGCAGGGAGATGAGTTAAAGCGAGCAAAGAAGTAGACGAAGAGAAAAGTGATAAACGAGGGCCTGAGCCAACTCCCATACAGTAAAGAGGAAGGGAAAGGGCATATTTGATATGATTATGTGGGCAGGATGATGGCACTTGGCAACACACCATGTAAGCTGAGCATGGTCAATGAAAGTAAGGAAGTCAGAGATGCCTTCCAGACTTCTGGCTCAGGTAACGGGGTGGAAGGAGGAGGGCTGGGCTGGTGACTGAACTGAGAGTCTAGCTGGGGTCCCAATGAGTGCAAAATGCTGGTGGGGTATGAGGTAGGGATGGCCAGGAGTCTGTGAAAGAGGAGTACTGTGAACTGGGGGAACAAATTTGGAATTCAGCAGTAAATGGATGAAAGTTTGTCATTTAGGCCAGAAGAAACTATACAGATGATTAAAATGAGAGGACAGATTGTGTGGAATGCTAAGGGAACGTTAATATGTAAGGAATTAGAAAGGGGACGATGCAAGAACATGCAGAGAAGTAGGAAAAAAACTAGAAGAGTTTATGGTCACAATATAAGCCAAGGGAAATGAAAGTTTCAAGGATAGTGGTCAAAATGTCAAATGCTGAAGAGAAATCAGGTCACACCTGACATTCATGATCTGGCTTTCTAACTACTAAATATCAGCGTTAAGATGCTTTGTATCAAATTATGGGAAGATGAACAATAACACTGAAACCAAAACACTCAACAAGGACTTTAGGGGAAGATATGTGATCATATAACACAAAAACGACACAACCAGGCCATATGCAATCACCTAATCCACACACGGGTGCAGTTCTCATTCCAACTCTAGGTCATGACTCAAATTAGGACAATTTTCCAAGGCTATAGGTAAGTGTTTTATTTTGCTTTGCTGCAATAAATTATCATAAAAGTCATATGTTATAAATCACATAATGGTATTTAATTTACTTTTAATTTAATCCTTTTTTTCTCCCTATCAACACCTCTGTTCCTTGGCATATACCCCACAGGCTTGGGACAAGATTGGCTATTCACATATTCTGTAAACTTAGCAAACACAGTTAATGATACAAGTAGTCCTGGCTGCAAGTTTTTACTTTACTGTATATGAGCTTTTGGTTCTCCTATCGATTCTGTGCGAAATTCTTCTAACAGACTCCTTTCCTGTATAAGTTAGACTAGTAGATTTCTGTTCCTTGCAACTAAGAAGCCTATTAAATAATATCCAACATTTTAATTTGCCAACAAATAGGATTATAAGTATTAACTATTATTACATTTTAAAAGAATAGATGTTTTAAATTTTAATATCTAAAAAGCCAAACTCTCAAACTAAAGGTTATTCCTTTAAAGTGTGTAGTAGCTTTGAAAACATCACCATGTTTCTCATTTCCCTGAAGATGACTGACAGCTTTGCCAGAGACTGAATTCCAATCTAAGAGTTGGTTATTTGGTAACCATAAAACATATTTAAAGTCTAACATGTAGTAAGTCCCAATAGTTTTGTCAAGTTAAAAATAAGCAACTCTTTATTAAAGCACTTAAGTGTAAACATTAACTAGTATTCCTAATTACCATACATTTTTAAACAACTTCAGGAAAGAATTAGAGTATCTACGTGAATTAGTTCCCAGTAGTAGAGATGAATTTCGTGTTTTCCGATGGCCTCGACCATATGATCATATTAGTAATGTTACAAAATCTGAGTTACAATTGAGCTTAAAGTTTCCAGAAGGTTAAAATTCTTTCTTTTATTCACCCTCCATCTTTAATTTTCATCTCCACTTCTCCCTCAAACTTTTACACACAACTCCATCAAGTCCTTAACTTCCCTTTGCAGCAAACATGTCCCTAGGCTGATGGGATTCAAGTTTCACTTTAAGCTCTTCAGGAAAGATATTACACAGTGGATCAGAGCCTTTGAGTAAAAAGAGAACTACTTCCTCAGTGTCAGCTGAACATTTTGAAACTGTGCTTTCAAGCACCCGAATGTAATTTACAGTTTTATAGTCATGATTTTCCACATGAAGGGTCCATTACCGTGACAGGAAAAAAAAAAATGACTCAAGTAGCAAGCTCCTTATGAGCAATCAAATCAAATCCTGTAGTCTGCCATGCCCTCTACTTGTGACAGAACAAACATTTCTGCTCTTAATAAAAATAATTTTTAAGTGTCATACAAGTTATTTCTGGATGAGTAATAAGATCCTATTTATTACCTTCATTGAAGACAAACAGGTGAAGAGGTGGATAACTGTGAATCAGATTTTAACTGCAAATTTAGGCAACAATAAAAAAAAGGAATAACAAGGTCTAAAATCAAATTCCAAAGATCTGAGCAATGAGGATTATTTTTATCATGTAATACATTTTTAAATAGTGATTTAAAAATCTGAGCACATGAAAAATAAAGCTCAAGGAAGGAAAAGTCCTCAAATCAAAGAAATTCCTTTCAATTTTTTTTTAACCTTTAAAAAGGATTAATTACATATTTTTAAAGTAAGATCTTTGACTTCCTTTTTGGTATCTTTAACTATGGCAAAATACAGATAAAGTAAAATTTACCACCCTAACAATTTTTAAGTATACAGTTCAGTAGTGTTAAGTACATTCACATTGTTTTGCAATCAATCCCCAGAACTTTTTCATCTTGCAAAACTGATGCCAATTAAACAACTCTATACCAATCAAAGAACACTCCATCCTCCTCTCCCTTCAGCCCTTGGCAACCACCATTCTCCTCTCTGTCTTCATGAATATGACACTAGATAGCTCATATGAGTGGAGTCATACACTATTTTGTCTTTTTGTGACTGGCTTATTTCACTTAGCACAATGTCTTTAAAGTTCACCCACACTGTAGCATGTGTCAGATTTTTCTTCCTGTTTAAGGTCGCATACTATTCCACTGTATGCAAAGACTACATTTTGTTTACCCATTCATCTGTCAGTGGACATGTGAGTTGTTCCCTTCTTTGACTTACTTTTTAAACAATTTATTTAACTAAGCAGGCACTGATGCTGGAGTCAGACCACCTGGGTTCAACTCCCTCCTCTCCATGGTAGCACAAAAAACACAAACATTGACAAAGAAGAAAGTAAAGCAAGGTACACGGTGCAGTGCTCAGTAAATTAAAATACTGACATTGCTAAGTTCTGATAAGAATTTTCAGATACCAAGAATTTATTCAAACATTTGTTTGTCAATATAAATAAGAACAAACATATGCTGGACACTGAAAATGCAGAGACAATGTCTTCTTTGAGGGCAATGATGGCCAAGGGACATATTTTACTGGTAAATAGCTATAAATAATGGGGAAAAATAGGGTAAGAGAGAGAGGGCCACAATGCCAGCCCAGGCTGGGGCTCTGGAAAGCCTTTCCAGAGTCGAGTCCCAGAGAAGGAACAGAGTCAGGAGAAAACAGAGGAAGGAGAAGGTACTGTAGAGAGGGCAGGACAATATATGGAGGTGCAAGGGTGAAGCGCAGGTTTGGTGGCAAGAAACAAACTCGATGAAAGGGACTCTCAATAAGCACAGCCCCAAAACAGAACAGAAAAGAAAAAAAAAAAAACAAGGCCTAATTATCAATCATTAGGAAGAAAAAAAAAACTATTGAAGGCATGCATCACCGGATGCCCATTCTGGTGCTAGTGTGAATCTTCTGGCCCTTGGCTAGAGTACCCTTATCTGCTAAAAACTAATTATGGCTCAGGAATATAAATTAAAATTGTAGCAGCAAATGCTGACACTCATTAAAAGCTTACAGACTTTATGTCACACCTCATCCTATTATATAGAAATATTTTAAAAATCTAGAACAAAAGAAGGCCATTTTAAAAATACAAACTAATCTTTTCAATTCTCTGGTTTTTCAAATATGAGCAACTTGCTACATTACTACATTATAGTTTTATGTTACTGTTTACTCATAATTTCTGCTTTATTCCAAAAAAGATTGAAACAGCCAGTATTTCATGTTATCTAGTAGTCATATTTTGTAGGCTCATAGAATTGTAAAGACCTACAGGGGTACTGTCTACAGAGTTTCTATTCCCCAGAAACTACACACACACAGGCAACTAACTAGACAATGAGAACAGAGATCCGCACCCTGCTCAGGGATGAGACCAGGAAAGCATCGTGCAAACAGTAGTGATAATACAATGACATAAAATATGGAAGGGACTATGGGAATAAGAGAAGGCACCTTCAGATCGGGGATCTCCTTTTATTCACTTTTCTATTCACTCACTCCTCCATACATTCCTCTCTTTAATGTCTTGAAGCGCCAGGAGCTGTTTCTAAGTGTTACAGATGCCTACACAGGAACATGCCACAGATGGCTGCTGAAGGATGAATAAAAGTTCCCAGGACTGGAGGTGGGAAGGAAAAAAGTATTCTAGATAGAAAGAGGAGTGTGGAGACCAACACAGCTTCAAGTAGTCACAGTGAGTGGGAGAGGAACAGGCATGAGAAGGGCAGAAGGTGGGAGACCAGAGAGGGTATGACCACGATCACAGGTTGCAAGACAGCAGCATACCTTTCCCTTGACAGGAGGAAAGGAATTTAGGATGTGAGGAAAGGTGGGTACATTTCAGAGTAGCCAGAGAAGGAAATACATCAATAGGGCACGGGGTGGGGGTGCAAACAAGATGAGCAGCAATTCACCGAGAAGAAACAGTGGTGGGACAGGCTCTATGAAGAACATGTATAGGACACTAGGGATATCCATATTGCAAACCTTAAAAGACTAATGATATTAAATATTTGAATCAAATAGTCAAACCTCTCCTTGCTTGGATTCCGTGACCCCCACGCACTAGTGTGTGGCTTTTCTGCCTGCCAGAGGGAGAAGCAACCTTGTCACTCTTTTCCCAATTTACATGTTTGTTTCTTACAGGTCTGGTAAAGGCCCACCGCTATAGGTCCACATTCTGAGTCTATAAAGAACCCAGTCAATAAGGAACAGTTGCTGGAAAACTGGCTTTCCCTAGCCTGTACTGGCCAGGTGGCGCCTCGGCTCCCTGGCAACATCCCGCGTCTCTGCGCAGGGATCCATAGCACTGCAACTGCCACTGAAACTCAGCTCAGGCTGTATGGCTCTGCCCTTTTGCCACCTAATCATCTTCCCTGTCTTGCCTCTCTAATAGCTTTACGTTACAGCATAAACATCCCATATCTTTGCATTGTCCAAGTAGATCTCAATTGGCTTTTGATTGCTTCTCTGCTTTGTTAAGTTTACTTTGACTCTTTCCTACTGTTATCTCAGGGTCTTAATAATTATGGTCTACGTGATATTCTGATGACAGTGTTCTCTTCTATGTCATTCACAAAAACATTAAACATCCTGAGACCTAAGATTAGAACAATTCCACATGCCCCTCTAGTTAGCCCTGAATCACTCAGGCTTCCTAACCACTTGATTTTCTACTCAGAAAATAACCTGTAAAGAATTATTCTTTGTATTAACTTTTGGTGAAGATTGTTTTCATTTTTCTATTATTAGTAACTAAAATGTAATCCCTTTTAAACTCGACATACTCTATTGTTTTAGTACAAAGCAGTTCAGTACTACAAAATCAAATGTTTTGACTTCCACTCTTATCTTAATCAGTGTAACAAAAGTAAAAACAAATACAAAATCAAGAACAAAACCTCTACAGAAATATGGAAAATGAAGAGGAAGGCCAAAGAGAATTTCTTGAGGATGTGGGGCACAGCTTACCTATTTTCATTTGTATTTGTATTGACTAATTTCTAAAGAAAACTAAAAAAGGTTTGCTCTGTTGAAGGTAGAAACCATATATACAACTTCTCTTTTCATATTGTTGTGTTTCAACATTAATGATGTCCCTAAGGTGGTTCTTGTCTTTTTAAGTTTAGTCTTGCCAGATGTAATAAAATATCTATTGCAGAGAAACTCAAAATTAATAGTTACAAAAGCAGAACTAAAACATTGTTCCTGAGCTTTACATTTGTCCCCAGACTAAAACCAACCACATAATCCATTAGGATACTATTCTCCAAGAGTTCTAGAAAGTATACCCCTAAGATGTAGAAAGGAAGATCAATTTTCAAATTCCTAAGCCATTTTATTATAAATAAGTATTTTGTAGCATGGTTAAAATAATTGTGCCCATCTGATTATGAACTAAATATTTAAGAAAGCTTAATATTCCGTCACAACTTCCAAAAAAGAGAACAAATGTTCCTATTCAAGTAAACACTGTTTAAAAAGAAACATGCCATCCTTCTAACTACATTATTAGTTTAAGTCATTTGCCACTTTGGGAAAAGAGAAATTCTGAAGAAGTTGGTAAAGTTAAAAGTAGATTATAGGTTTTACAAAGTGAATAAAAAGAGTCAAAGCAGCCAAGCAACTGTATTACTTTGAAAGAGTATCCACATCTTAAAATAATAATTTGCCATTAATCAGAATCAATAAATTAAAAGTGAAATGAAATTTAACACATTTCAGACCTAGCCAGGATACTGAACACAACTCGAACTATACAAAGGGTCATGTCTTGAGTCATTTATAAGTAACAGGCTCACTTACCTGGAAGTGTAAGAAAACAGGTTACGGGTGGAACTACATCATCCCTCCACTAGGCTTCTCTCCTGGACATGGCAGGGAACCTAGAACGCAAAGCGAAATGGAAATGAGAAGTGGCCGCTGTGAGGGTCCGCATCTCACAGGTCGGCGGCGCCGCAGCACGGTGGCATGTCCAGTCCCTGCGGCTCAGCCCGAGCGCTGCCCCGGAGCGCAGGCCGGCACTCGTCCCCCCGGTGAGATCGGGGACACGCACAATCGACCGCTCGCGGACAAGGGAGGCAAAAAGCTTTCAGACAGACGGCGAGGGCCACGTGGAAACGCGTGTCCAAGGAGAAGCGGAGTCACCTCCCCTCGGCCGAGAACCCCAAAAAGAGCAAACCCGGCTGGGAAGCGGCGTGTCCCCGCCCGCGCGCGCGGCGCCCCGACCGGCCGGGGCGGGGGCCGGGGCCGGGGCGGGGGTCGGAGCCGGGGCCGGGGCCGGGGCTGGGGCGGGGGTCGGAGCCGGGGCCGGGGCCGGGGCCGGGGCGGGGGTCGGAGCCGGGGGTGCTGCCCGCCCCCCACACACACACACACACCCCGCGGGGCCCGCGCCCCGCACCGCCGGGTCTGTCTGTCTTCCTTTCTATTTATTTGTTTATTATTGAGGTATTTTCTGGAATGGTTCTCGGGAACGCAATGTTAAAAAATAGATAGGTACACAGCAAAGCCTCCTGGAAGCGCTCCCAGGGGGAAGGGCAGGGTCCACACTTTGAGAAGGGTCGGGGCCCCGCCCCGCCCTGCCCGCGTGGCCGGAGAGCGCTCTTGGCTGCTGCTCGGGGTCGGGGTCGCGGGGGTCGCGGGGCTCGCGGCGGGTGGGTGGGGGCCCCGGGCCCGCCCGGGCCGGCCACGCTCGCCCCAGAGCTGTCCCCCCGGGCGGCGAGACAGGCGGGCTTCGGCCGCTCCATCCCTGCCTTCAAGGGGCTCCCCCGGAGGACACAGAGGTGCCGGGGAAGATGAACGCAGAGGGAAGAGCGACCAGCACAGCACCCTGGAAGCAAAGGCCAGGAAAGGGGCTAACCCCTGGGAAGGGGCTGCACCCTGGGAAGGGGCTAAATCCTGGGAAGGGGCTACACTCTGGAAAGGGGCTACACCCTGGAAAGGGGCTACACCCTGGAAAGGGGCTACACCCTGGAAAGGAAAGGGACTACACCCCCCTGTTAAATAAGTGTGAGTAAGGCTATCTTCGATTAATCAACACAGTCGCCTTTCCCAAGATGTTTCATGATTTTATCTCGTCTACCTTTATAACGCGAGCGATAGCAAAAAAAAAAAAAAATAAATAAGTAGCAATTACTATTGTTCCCGTTTTACACGCAGGAGGGAAAAAAGGTACAGAATGATGACACAAAGTGAAAGGAAAGGCAGAAACGGCGAGCCCCTTTCTCCGTGCGGATGGCCTGTGGGAGACTAAATCTCTTCCTTTCCTTCAGTTTAAAGGTCTTCTCTGAGTCGGTGACACTAACAAAAACAGCAGAAGTGTGAGGTGCATTACTATGGACGTCTGGAGTCCATTTTTTATCTTCACACTGTCACAAGTTTACTACTGCTTTAATGTCAAAGTGGGTTGGGCCAGTCCATCCTCTCAGGCCCCGAGGCCTGCCCTCTACGGCAAGTTGGGGCTGTAGCCCTGCCTCTTTTGGCTTTGCTCTCACAACGCTCACTTCCTTTTCTGCCTGGCTAATTAATCTATGTCTAAATGGAATTGCAGTTGGCAGAAAGGCAGCAATGCCAAAGTGGAATAATCACTTGGACCCGAATCTAAGTTGTTTTCCATCCTTAACAACAAATAATGTTACTCCAGAACCTACAGGCCAGGAGTCAAAATGCGTTTATAATTTGGCTTCTAATCTCACATTCTCATTCTCAACCACTTAAATTTTTTTTCTTTGTCTTTTAGCATGCAAGGGGCAGCTTTAGCAGCTAAATCACGGACATGATCTTTATTGATATCCTTAATGAATATTCTTTGCCATCTAAATAAAAAGGGGAAATGTCTACATCATTCAAATCCATATTTGTTTTAATAATGAAACTAAGTAGACTGTCAGTTCATACTTCCATGTGATCATTAATAATCTAATTTGTTCTTCTCACTTCAGCAACTGAAAGAGAAACGTTCAGTTTTTGCATCCACACAGTAATCCACATTCATCCAGTCTCTAAGCATCTGGCCTTAGCAATGCCAAACTGCAGGTTAAGTGCCACTGGATGGCTCCGCGCCTCCTTTTCCTAGTAAAGAACTCATTAAAACTCTGATCCTTGGCTCTGGGGAGTACACTGTCTCCTTCTCATAGTTACAAACATCATGTTCCTTGAGAAGGTAGTCATCTCAAGCTAGTAATGGAAAAGGAAAGAGTCAGGAAGGCAAAAACACTGTCAAGACTTCCTTAGAGATCACTGTAGAAGGGCAATTAGAATCATGGAAAAGTACTGAGGTGAACCACAGGTATGCCAGGCAGAAGTAGGTGTATTCAACTGAGTACATCTCCCATTAGAAAAAAAAGAAGGAACCCCAACTGCACACCTGCAACATGCCATACACTGTGCTAACTGCATTACGTATGAACTCATTTGATCCCTACAATAATGCTATAGAATGCACATTAATATTCTCATTTTACAAATGGGGAAATGAAGCTCAGAGGTGTTAAGAAACCTTCCTAACTAGTACACTGCAAAGCCAGGGTTTTTCTGTCTTCAAAACTGAAGCTCTAAAAAGACAAAGGAAAGCAAGTCTTCACTTTTTCTATTATATATCGCTGCCTTAGCTGCAAGTACTAGTCCTCACATGTGGTTCTCTAACAGAGGCTACATTAAAGTGGTAACCTGGCAGATGCGCTGCCAGCATCCAAAGGCTGCCACTGAGGCTGTGGGAACACAGACCCTCCCCAATCTCCTGATCCTTCATCCTTCATAAGAAAGCACAGAAGCAAAAACACACTCTTGGGCAAGTCGTCATACTTATCAAAGAAACAGACAATAAGAATGTGCTAAAAATAAAAGCTAAATTCGGGAAAGCAACGGAAGGTACATGGAGTAGATATATAGCATCTTGCTTTATCCAATCAAGAAAATAGTTCTCAATGACATCTCTCAGTATAAATACTTGTATCCAGTTCTGAGGTCGCCTTTTATCAAATGTCCATTAGATGTGCTCTTGATAATTTGGCATAGAGAATGAGGAGTATAGAGGAAAACTTCTGTGATGGCTTCATGAATTTTAGTTATGGTAGCAAGTGTGCAAGACAAAGCAGGATGTGCATGAAGAGTGGCTGGGAGAACGTTCATGGAAAAATCACATACTTGGATTTTGGAAATGTCATAGTTGAGATTTTAAAGGCTGGGAAGCCTGCCCCACCCCACCCCAAAGTGACAGATTTAACAAACATCAATTAGTAGTACTCCATAAATAAGTCAGCTTTTCATCATGCTAAAAGAAGACTACTAAAAATCAACTGTTGAAAAGAACAGTTGAAAATGAGGACACCGAGATCAATAATATTTTAACAATATTTAAATGTATTAAGTATTTTTAACAATAATGTTCTAACCATTCTACTCAATGTACAATTAATAAGTGAGAGTTTCCAGTATTTTCATTTCCAAGGAACTTCAAAAACACAATTGGCCCAATGCCGTGATAGTACTCATCCATGTGCTTAAGTTCCAAGGCTTCCTCACCTTCACAAATGTAATTTTTCAATCTTTAATCCATCTAAACCATATATATGTCAGATGCACTAATTCCTAAAATGTGAAAAATAGGAAGGGAGGACCAAAAAGCCCTTTCATCGTCAGCATGCCTACAATAACAAATGAAAAGCATCAAGAGACTAGATATGTGTCTGCCAACCATAGCTACCTGGTGAGATTTTCCTTGTGCATATCTGGGTAATTATATGTATGTTTTTAAACTGTGATGGCAATGCTTTTATTTGTGTAAATATATAGAGTCCTCTATGTTACAGTACTAGAAGGCAGAGCAGGGTCAGGAACTGTGCAACCAACTTCTAAAATTATGTTTCTTGACCTTCTGCTGGGGCAGCCACTGCAGAGCAACAGCCATGGCTCTGCTCTAGCCTATTACCGGGGCCTCATCAAGGGTCACACAGTGGCTGAGAACATGAGCAAGCCGAGGCCCAGCCGCCACCCTGGGCACCTCACCAAGCGCAGTAAATTACGGCAGGGCATGATCCAAGAGGTGTGCGGCTTGGCCTCCGGTGAGCGACACATCGTGGAGCCGCTCAAGGTCTCTAAGGACAAGCTGGCCCTGAGGTTCATCAAGAAGAGGTTGGGGACACACATCCACGCCGAGAGGAAGCGGCAGGAGCTGAGCAATGTCCTTGCGGCCCCCAGAAAGGCAGCAATCAGCAAGGACTGAGCCCAATCCTCTCTGTGTGCAATAAAGCCTTTCAGAAAAAATAAATAAGAAATAAAATTATGTCTCTCAAGAATATGTCTAAGAAAGTGTCCTTGGATGCTACACATTACAAATCTCGTTACTATATTCTTGACTACATTCCTTCCACATTTAATAATTTTACTAAAAATAGTACGTTTTAGGGCACAGCTGACATTAAAAAGTCATGAGTTCTTCCCCCAAAATGTTGTTCTCTGTTATCCTGTGAAATGAAAAACAAGATCTCTGTGTCATGGTCTTGTGTGAACAGAAGCAGGCTAAAAAGATATCTCTTATTCTCAGTCCTTCCTGTGAAAGTCACTATTATTTTCTTCACTTCATTTTCTCACTCTGATAGTCTCAGATACTCTTAGCGGCACTACCAAGACTATAAACAAAATTATGTCCTAAATTATTTGAAGTCTCTTTTAAAAGTATGGGTTTATTACCACCTTAAAGGGTATCAAATAATATTTTCCTTATACTCCAAAGACTTATCAAGTGCCTCCCAAGCTAGGCAGTAGGTTCCTGTGAGGTCCCGTTTGAGCCATCTTCATATTATCAACAAGGGAAGCACTAACATGATGAAGAAGGAAATGACTCACATGCTATCTACAGATACAAATAATGTGCTGTTAGAGCACAGAGACAGACAGTCTAATTTGGATTAGAGAGGATCAGAGTTATATCTGTTCTCTAGGAAAGAAACTAAATTGTTCTTTTTGCCATTGGTTGTAAGACCAATAACACAATCTTTCTCCTAAATCAGTTAATATACAGACATACAGTTGATTTATCTCCATAAAAGAGAGCTATTTTCCAGCACACAGTCTGCAGCACACAGTAAAGTTATACTCACATGCAGTTGTTCATTTTATGAGACACCCTTTCCCAATAAATTCTTCTAGGCCAGCCCTGCCCCTATTAGTTATTGCAGCTACTCCACATGTTAGATACCATCACGGATGCTAATGAGGCATGAACAGCATCTCAGGGAGATCTGCTACACTTAATCCTGAATAGAACTAGAGGTTGGGATTTCATCTGTTATGGATTGTGTCCCCTCAAAGTTCATTTGCTGAACTTCTAAACCCAATGTGACCGTATTTGGAGGTGGTGCCGTTAGTAGGGTAATCGGGTCACGATGGCGGAGCCCTCTGGAGTAAGATTAGAGCTCTTAGAAGAAGAGGCCAGAGAGTTAGCTAGTTCTCTTTTCACCATAAAGGTACAAAAGGAAGTCAGCTGTTCACAACCCAGAAGAGGGCCTTCACCAGAACTCAACCATGCTGACACTGTGATCTTGGCTTCCACTCTCCAGAACTGTGAGAAATAAATTTCTGTTGTTTGTAACCCACCCAGTTTATGGTGCTTTGTTATAGCAGCCGGAGCTAAGACATCATCTTAAATGCATTCCCACTAGACTTTAGACAAGTCTATAACTTCTGAGTTTCCATTTTCAGATCTGAAAAATAAAGGGGTTTGTTGGACTAAGTCAGTGATTTCCGTGAAATAGGATAATCTTTATCCATTGCCTCCCCGTCCTCACTGAAAATCCCTGTGTATAAGAAGATATGTTACAGATGGGAATAAGCTGCACAAAGAAGATGCAGGATAGCATTTGGACTTTGATGTTAAGAACAGGGAAAAGGACTTTAAACACAGTACAAGGTCTTATAAGAATTAAAGTTATGGCCTTTCTGAATAGAAAGATTTTACCAGACTCATTGATAACAGGTAATTTGGCAATCAAAACCATAGGTTTGTCCATTATGCAAGTGTAACCTCTCATCGAGTTCCTTCCTGACGCATAGCTGGCTGGCAGAGTGAGGTAAACACAACTGTCCATTCTGCAGAGTAAACCATGCCCAAAGAAGACAAACGCTCAAGGCTAATAACTCATCAAGGATACAATGTCCCAGGTAACAGGGACCCTTACATGGGGCAGCTCAACGGCCACAAATCACACATTCAAACACCCTGTACTCCATCAGTTCGGCTCCAACAGACAGAAGCAGCAACACGAAAAGTGCACAAGTGTGCAGTTCGTGAATTCCAGGTCTAGTCCCAGTTCTGCCAGTGAGTTATTGTTTGACTTTGTCAAGTCACCTGCAACCTGCAACATAACCGTGTAGACCAGATAACCTCTAAGTTATCTTCCGGTATGAAAACTGCACTTAACTTTTTATTGTTCTCTAAAAATCTATTGCTTCTAGAATCCTTGTAGCATCTTTCAGGTCATTATATACATCCTCATTATAGGCTCAGTTGTTTTATTTGTATCTTTTGTTTAAAATGAATAAATCTTTATTAGTTTGTTATTCATTTGTTCATTTAGACTGGGCACTGAGAACATCAGAATGATTCAGTTCCTTACTTCATGGAAACTCAGTTTTTAAATTCCTGTATTCCCAGCCTTCTCAGGCAGAGTGCACTCAGGACAACTGCCCAGAACACAAGTTAGAGATGCAGAATGGGTAATGCTTGTTTTCTCTGGCTTCTTTACGATTCTCTCTGGCTAAATGCTACTCTCTACAGTGCCAAGTCTCCATTCTGCTGAGGCCTGATCTATAGTATTCATAGGGCTGGTGACATTGTGATGGATGAATAAATTGAATCTTTCACCAAACTTAAAACAGGCATTTTCAATGGGAATGTTTATCTTCTTCATTCCTAGATGCAGGAATGTCAGTAGTTGAGAGATGCTATGATGTTGGCAAAAAGTCATTACAAAAATGGACTTGCCTTCCAAATGATCTCTCATTATTTTGCAAATGTATTACTTTTGCTGGTACCAATTTTTTAGTTTATTTCATGTTATGCTCCAGTTGCGAGGAAATTGAGAACATACTGTCCACATTTTCAAAAAAAAAAGACTGTAACATTAACAGAATAAATATTTCACCATGAAAATAAAAATTATGTGTAAATGTTTATATTATTGAATTTATTCAGTCAATTCATTGGGTTAGGCCAACGGAAGGATGCTTTTCTGAGAGCCAAGGAGACAGGAGAAAAATTTAACCTCAACATTCAAATAAATAAGTAGTAATATTGTTTACAGACACCATTTTAAAAATATGCATACAGAATGTAAATGGTTGTTATTCTCAGGGAACTTGCAATTGCTGTATACTATTTGCTGTGTCTATGGAATAACAATGAATTAGGGAAAAAAGAGCAAGAAACACAAATATTTAATCAATAAATATTTTAAAATATTTAAAATTCGTTTTCACTCATACAATGGCCAGTTAAACAAAGCAGGGGTAAAGTGTGAACAATGAAAAAATTATTGGAGTATTCAGCAATAAAAAGGAATGAATTCTTTATATGCATCAACATAGATGATAATTATGCTAAGTGAAAGAAGCCAGACAAATAGAAAATATATTGTATGATTCCATTAATATAAAATTCCAGCAGATCGGTATTGCCTAGGAGTGGGGTGGAGAGTTGGGAGGGGACAGGAGGGACTAGAAGGGGTAGGAAGGTGGGATTACCAAAAGGCACACGTAGTTTCCTGGTGATACATATGTTCACTATATTGATTTTTGGTGATGGTTTTGTCTGTATATCAAAACTAATCAAAGTGTATACTGAGTTTATTTTATATCAACTATACTCAACAAAACTATAAAAATTATTTAGTAGAGAGAAAAACATCAGGCAAAAAATTTTTAAATCAGGGGCAGTAAAAATTTGGGGGTAATTAAGATAGCTGTTAGAAAGCTACACTAAACCTACACTAAACCTATAAAAGACTATCAAAGAAAGATTTCTGATTATTGGAAATTAAGGAGGTTTTACAATCCTAGAAAAGTCTTTCTAAGCACCTAAAGACTATGCCTAGACAATATACATCTTTCTCTTAAATATATTTTTTTCTATTTCCTTAAGATTTTTGACATAAATAGTTCTAACTACCTTCAGAGTAGTGATAACAATAGCTAACACTTATTGAGGATTTACTATAAACCAGACATTAAATCCAAATCTAAGGAACCTAAGAGATGGGTACTATTATGACCCTCCATTTGATGATCTAGATGATGATATCCAAATTCAAAGAGGTTAAATAACTTGCTTAATGTCATCCCTCAACCCAGTAGTAGAAATGGGGCATGAACCCACATTGAGCTCTTAAAATTAAACTTCTCTCCCTCTGCTAGACAAACAGGATCCTGGAACGATGCTACTATAGGTCATGATTTGCCGCTTCACACTTCTGATGGCTTAAAAAAACTGAATCAAACAGCTACATTTCTAAGTGTGAAGTCTAATCCTTTGCATGGTAGCAGCAGAAAAGGTCAGTGATGAAGTGATGATAGAAGGTAGCGGGAGGATTACAGCAAGGTGGAGCAGGAATAATAATGGCCAGATATCAACAGACCTGGTTTTGCCCATGACTGTAAACTTGGACAAGCCACCTCTCCACAACTCTGTTTCCTCTTTGGTGAAACTAAGGGTTTGGATTAGCTGAACTCTAAAAACTCTTTCCGGCTCTACAATTCTGCCACAGAGGAGTACTCCTTACATTTTGTAACTTGAATCAAAAATTTCCCATGACACCAAACACATTTCAGATACAAAGCTTCCTCCATCCCCTGAAATACCTGGATGCCCCCCACACCTAGCAAATTCCTTTGTTACTTCCCAAAGATACTCTGTTCCCAAGGGCCAGCCGTAAAGGAAGGCAAAGGAGGAAGCTTCCTCAACCAGGGACTGCCATGTTCTCCCATGCACTTTGACAATCTTTTTCACTTCAAAACTACTAAAGAGTTGATTTAGGCTTTCAGGTGGTGAAAAGGAGGCACCCCACCACCCAGTCCACTTCCCCTGTGAAGTTTCTAACATCTGAGATAATCTTAAGTACTTAGTATGTTGCGGCTACAGGTGCCAGACTTCATTTATTTCCATTCCTGTTGATTCTCTAAAGTGGCCATTCTCTCTTGCACTAAAAACACATCATTTTCTCTTTTTAAATGATAGATTTTGCGACCCTTTAGGGAGACATAAAAAAACAAGAGCAACTAAATAAGGCAATTGTAAACCATTTCAGCATCTATAAAACCTTCTTCTTTATCACAAAAGCAAAAAAGAAAATGCACTGGAAAAAAATGTAGCTGAGAGGGGACCTGATATCGTTAAGAACAACTTCTCTCATAAATTTTCATCTCTGTATTTTGGGGGTTTAGTTGACTTAATTATTTCTGGGATAAGCATTCTCAAGTGTGGTAATTACTTTCACTGTACATTACTGGGACAAACAAAAATGTATACAAGGAACATGATGTCTATTTTCTATAACTATCTATATATCTGCTCTACATTTTTATTCTGTATTTTATTCACTATTTTCATAGATAGCCTGTTCTATCTCAGAACATAAAATTTTTCTTTTTACTGACTGATTTAACTGTCGTTATCCTATAGTAGTTCCCCCTAATCTGTAGTTTTGTTTTTCTGTCTGTTTCCTGTAGTCAACCTGGGTCTGAAAATATTACATGGAAAATTCCAGAAACAAATGATTTATAAAATTTAAATTGTGTGCAGTTCTGAGTAGCATGACAAAATCTCAAACCATCCTGCTTCATTCCACCCAGGACGTGAACACCTTTGTCCAGCATATCCATATAGTCCGCCTTAGTCACTTAGCAGCCATCTCAGTTATTAAATTGACCATCAAGGTGCTGCAGTGCTTGTGTTCAAGTAACTCTTATTTTACTTAATAATGGCCCCCAAACCGTTCATACAACTTCTGTTACAGTATATTATTATAATTGTTCTATTTGATTATGGTATTATTGTAAATCTCTTACAATACCTAATTTATTAATTAAATGTTATCATAGATATGTATGTATGTATAGGATAAAACAGTATCCATGGTTTTAATAAACCAAAAATTAAAGTATAGATATCTTCTTTCCCACATAAAAATCAAAGATTTACAAAATTCACTTCCAACCTTCACCATTATACAGACATAGCTTTTAGGTGGTTGTCAATGTGCACACTTTTCTAATTTTTTGCTTGAATTCTCCATATATCTACTTAGTCCATTTATCTGTCATTTTAAATGGAGTGATATTCCATTGTATTATTAAATGGTTTAATGAGTCATCTTTCAGCTAATTGTTTTCACAAATTATTATAACCCAGTCAAGCACTTTTAAGTAAATAAATTTTGTTTTTCCTTTTCATGCTATTTCTTCAGCCTATAATCTGAAAAAAGGAATAATAGTTTAAAGACCATAATCAGCTGGGTGATTTTTACTAGAAGTTGCCAGGTAGCTCCCCAAAAAAGGTATTTTTCATGTCACCAGAAAAATATGAGCCTAGTCTTTTAGTTCTTTGAATCTGTCACATGTTTGTTTAATATTCTCTTACTGCCTCTTTTGAAAAATATGTATTGATCACCTACTACACGCCAGGTGCTTTATGTGCCTTAGAACTCATTCAATATCCTTGACTGCTTCATAAAATAGAATCAACAATTCTTTTTTCACTAAGGAAACTGAGTCTCAAAAATTTAAATAATGTGCACAATATTCCAAATCTAATATTGATATTGTCAGGATTCAACCTCACTGTCTGCTTCCTGTGGATTCTCCATTATATCATCCTGCCTTATAATCACAAGCTTTAAACATCTTGCCAGTTTTTCCTTTCTTTTCATTCTTTTTTTTTCATTTAGTTCTCCTATTTATTGAGGTATAAAATACACAAATAAAGTGATTAAAGTGCCCTCATCTTAAAAGTATAGCTCAATGATGTAACATGGATCAAGATACAGACTCTTTTGTCATCTTTGGATGTTTTCATTCCTTTTCTTTTATAACATAGATTGGGTTTGTGCTTCTCATTCTGCATAGGGCCTGGAACTAAAGCTATGCAAATAGGTGCTTAATAAACTCTATTTAACTACTAAAGGTCAAAACTAGAAGTGACCTCAGAGATTAGGTCTTCTAAACTCTTAAACTTCTAGATGTGGAAACAGAAGGAAAGTGACTTATCTAGGACCTAATAATTCAAAGCTATTTCTGCCACACTATGATGTCCTCGCCTGCCACTGGCTTTTTACTCTCCACTCCTACATTAAAGACATAGTGAGGGGTGACAAGGAAGGCAGGGTACATAACAGAGAAAAAGGATCTAGATAAAGATTTTTTATTGTTATCTTTATATTAAATTAGTCTTGAACCGAAGAGTCAAATTAGTAAAGACTCATATATAGTGTAAAACACTATATTTTTTATATAAAAGTAATTTGAGTCAAACAGATAAACCAATTTTGCTTTTAAAAACTACAAAATTAGCAATAACAATAAAAATTGGATATATTTCTTTTAAATTACTAGAAAAAAACAAAAATAATAATTCATATAACAAAATCATAGAGAATGATTTTTTTAATTTATAGAACTTATCAAATATGACATTAAATGTGAATCTTCCACAAAAACAAAGATTCTCAACAATTAATTATATAATGTTTGTAAGACAAGCCTAAACCAAATGATTCAATAATCTAAAATAAAAGACAAATAAACAAAAAATTTGGATGGCAATATTTATATCAAACAAAGCAGAACCTGAGCAAAAGAACATTTAAGAAAACAGAGAATATGTGAATAATTTCAATCTCTCTAATAATGAAAATTCCACTTTGAAGAAACAGTTTAACTTATCAAACTCACAAATATATTTTAATTATAATATTTTTATCATTGAGGGTATAGCCATAGACACCTCTGTATGCTACATTAAGAAAACAATAGGAAAGTGGTCAATACACTATGGATTCATATGGTGAAATAACATGTAGCCACTAAAAATCATGTTTTAAAAAATATTTAATGAATGGCAATGCAAGAGGCAATTCTGAACCTCCTATCACTTTCAGGCTCTAAAACTCCAAATTTTTAGTGTTTTCTTCCAAGGACTGATTTGTGTTTCACTGGAATATAGACTATGTTAATTTTCGTTGTTATTCTATGCTCCCCAAATGAACATATATTACTTTCCTAAGTAGAGTAAGTAGACTAATAAATAAATAAGCGAAAAATGATACAGTTCAATCATTCACTTTGTTCAAAATCTGTCCTACAAAGACACAGATTTACCAATATTAGAAAAAAAGAATGTGCAAATGCTTGAGGATAATTCTGAACAAGTTCAAAACTATTTTAAGCAATGGTGGCCTTATGGGAATAGCCTTCCAAAGTATCTTCACTGAATTATTTTGCATTCATTTTTATGTATATACTTTGACATGTTAGGGTATTGTAAAATAAATTCTACTAATTTATGTTAACATGTCATTTGTTTAACAATTTGAAGGAAGAATAAACTTTTAAAAGAAGGACTCGATAAAAGTCATCATATTCCTATGGGCTTAAGATGAGATTTGTACTATTTATCATGATTAAGAAATAATCAGATTCCAGATCTTTTGGGAAGTTCTACCTCTTAGCCAATATATGCTAAAAAGAAACCATAATACAAAGGGTTATCAAGTGTGACTTTAAGGTTGGTATTTATAGACCTAAAAGAACTTTAGCAATCGTAGCATCCAAATTCCCATTCTAGAAACCACAGCCCAGAGAGGTAGACTCACTGGCCCAAGTTCTTAGCTAGCACTTTTTCCTGGCATCGCTGGGTAATCTCTTCAAATTTCTTCAAATTTCTTCAAATCTCTTCAAATTTTCCTTCCTGCTGGATTTACATAATCTGATTATCACCAACATCCATTTTCTTCCACACTAAACTTTTTACTTCAAAGGAAAGGAGGAAGAGAAAAATTTTAATGGAGAAGAGGGCAGATGATTCAACAAGCAAATCCTTCTTCCGCTCTCATTCATCCAACAGAAATGTATTGAGTGCCTCCAAAGTGTCAAGTTCTGTGATGGGACTACAGTCCCTGCCCTCAGGAAGCTCATAGATTATCTCCTCCACCCATTCACAATGCAAAAGGCCATGGGATATGAGAAGACATGCACAGGGTGTTATGGGAGCAGAAGGAAAGAGCATCTAATCAGATTAGGCTAATAAGACTCATACCTGAAAAGCAGGTGAGGGAAGAAATGGGGATAGGAAAATAACATTCTAGGCAGGGAGACCCATGGAAAAGTGCAGAATGAGAAAGGATAGCAGAGTTAGGGACCTGTGAGGAGCTCAACATGGCTGGAATCTCAGATGCCTATGGGAAAATGGAAGCAGGTGAAGTGTTAGAGAAGGCTGGGGACTTCCAAGTGAAAGAATCATGTCCTAAAGACAACAGAGCCAGTAGAGAAATTTAAGTTAGAAACTGAAATTGTCATATTTGTGTTTTAAAATGCTTGTTGTTGTGGTGTGATGAGGCTGGGCTGGAGAGATGAAGACTCAAAAGGTGCACAAACCAGAAGGCTCCCACAGTTGCCCAACTGAGGACTGGGGGCCTGGACCAAGGAGGGCTGATGAAGGACAGGTTTAAGAAGTATCTAGGCATGCAATATGGACTTGGAGATCCATTTCATGTGGGGTGAGGGAAAAGAAGGAGTCTATTCAAAGTCTCAAGTTCCTTCTTCTTGAAAAAACATTTCAAATCATTTATGCACTTATGTCACAATAACAAAATGGTTGTGTCCTCAGACTTTAAATTTCAAGGAATACTGACTAAATTCTGACAATTGAAAGGGAAGCAAAGGTCAGTGAGGTTACTTGAGAAACAAAGGAGAAACAGCACAGACCTGTTGACAAGTTACAGAATAATACAGTGGTTATGGGCCCAGATAAACTTGGGTTCATATCTCAGTCTGGACACTTGAAACCTTGGACAAGTTATCCTGTTTTTGTTATTTTTTATTATTATTTATTTTAATTAGTTTCAAGTATATAGTACATTGGTTAGATATTTATATAGTTTGTAAAATGATCCCCCTAACTGCTCCTTCTCTCCTCTAGTTTACCACCTAGCCAATATATTAATGCTGACTGCATTTCCTATGCCATGCTCCCCATCCCCGAGACAATCTATCAACTACTAACTTGTACTTCTTTAACCCTTCACCTCATTCTCCCAGTACCCCAACCCCCCATGCCCTCTGTCTATCACCAAATTTTCCATTACATTTGTGAGTCTGTTTTTGATTAATTTGTTCTTTTTGTTCCTTAGATTGTGCATATAAGCGAAATCATATGGTATTTATCTTTCTCTGTCTGACTTATTTCACTCAGCATAATAACCTCTAGGCTAAATCTCAGTTTTCTTATTGCTAAAATGAGGATAATCATGGACACGGACAGTAGGCTAGTAGTTATCAGAGGGTAGGGGGGAGGGAGGAGGTAGATGGGGTAAAAGAGGTCAAATATGTGGTGACAGAAATAAATCTAAGTATGGGCAGTGAACACACAATGCTATATATATATGTATATATATATATAGGATTGAATTGCTGTTGAATTGTGTACCTCAAACTTATTGGATTCCTTTAATTAACATCACCATTAGATGATTGATGATAGATAGATAGATAGATAGATAGATAGATAGATAAATAGATAGATGATAGATAGATAGATAGATAGATAGATTGATGATAGATAGATGATAGATAGATAGATAGATAGATAGACAGACAGACAGACAGACAGATAAATAGATAGATGATAGATAGATAGATATAAAATGAGGATGATGAGACCTACTTAAGGAGGTTAATCAGGAAGTTGAAAGTGCAAAATACAGCATTTGATATATGAGTGTTCAGTAAATCGCTATTATTATATAGTAAAGATGACTTCCTACCTCTAGAAACAATAATATTTAATTTAAAATATTAGATTTTATTGTTAAGATATTCTAAGTTCTAGGTATTGGGCAAAAAAGAGAGCATCAACACCCTGGTAGGTAGTAATTGACTTAAAGCTATTGTCGAATGCTTTTTCTCAGTTTCAAGTATGGCCATCAGAAGCAGCAAAGGTCCTCACATGGGGACTGGGAGAGGTTCCCACACCCAAAATCTTTCAGAAGAAATCTGAGAATTAAAGCTTAGAAGATGATGACAGTAACCAAAATCTTTTATGCGAAAGAGAAAAATTATCCATTTTGTACTCTGAATTGATAAGCAGACAAACAATACTATTTTTAAAAAGTTATGACATACTTTGAAACCTTGAACACTTGGTAGTTTTGACAGAGGTGATAAAGCGACAACTATTCCAGGTTCTAGGAAAACCTTAGTAGACCAAAGAAATGTGTAAGGAAGCAACTGCTGTATTTAAGTCAGTAACATCTGTTAAATTTCATCCTAGGATTCTTAACGGAAGTCAGTAGACACAATAACAACACTTTTTACTGCAGTTTTAGAAAAATGATGTCAATGGTGTGCTGACAAATGTTTAACAACCAGCTCTCCAAAAAAATAGTATTGCACAGATATCTATATCTTGCACATAGTTACTTTTAAATTTGATAGATACAGATTAGTATATAATTTACAAAAAAAATAAAATATACACTGTTCTTTATCATAAATTCCATACAGCCAATTCATTCATTAATTTTTGCCAAACATTCTTACCTGTAGAAAACTTTGGTTGCAATTGACCAATGAATATAGCTCCAACATGTTTGTTGAGATTTCATTTTACATTAAGAGTAAGACAACACATCATTCATTATCGATAGCAAGAGTAATTTTTTTTTTGCTAAATCAGTTTCTTTAATATTAGAAGAATATTTCCACAATTTTTTGTCTTATTTATGATGTAATGCTACAGTAGACAGGAGACACTATTAAGTTCAATCGGCAATTATCTTCATCATTTTCTTAGGTCTAGACAACAAAACAATAAATTATGTCCTGATGTATAGTCAATACTCCCATTAAGTAAATAATCCAATGTGGCCGATATCATGACCACCACTAACTACAGTGTTTGGAAGAACTATGCCTTCGCACACCATTAGATAGGTAGTATTTCCACCACACTTCATTGTTACACCTTTACAAACTCCTCAATTCCTCCAGCCAGGTGATCAGTAAAAATGTGCCCCTGTTTGTTGAACTTGACAAAACATGGTGGTGTTTTATTGTTTAGGAATCTTAAACAACTATGTTTGGATGCTGAGATGTTTGTAATTCCAAGGATTATCTTTATTATACTTGGCTACCATTCTAAGACATGACCTCACTCCGTGGTGTACTTGAGCCAGTTCATATTGGCTCATAAGAGGGAATTATTAAACGTTCAAGAATTTTGAAAACTGGTTGTTAAATACAGCCATTATTTAAAATAAATTATATAAACTTAAATTACATTTAAAACTTAAAAACAAAAAAATATTAAAGATTCCAGATTCATCACTTCCTTTTGATTTTACTATATTTCACTATTATCTATGTTCTTGGAGTTATTCAAAATACATAAAAATAGTATCGTGTAAGTTTGGGAGGGGTATAAGTAGAACCAAAGTTTCCTAAGGTCCTTGTATGCTCCAGGAAATGGTAAAAATACTAATTTGTATCTGCCTTTAATAAGTCAAACATGAATGTTGTACCCTTTCTAAGTAACCACTAAAGAATGTATAACTAACAAGCCGATAAAAAAGGAGGGAAAAAAATTTAAGTTTAAAATATTTAATTAAAAATAAGGCAAGAAAGGAGAGAAAAATGAAGAAGAACAGTGGGACAAATAGAAATCAAAGAGTAAGATGGTAGCTTGAAACCCAAATAGATTTCATTAAGAACACACTAAATGATCCAATTAAAAGACAAATAATGGCAAACGAAAGACACAATAAAATTTAATTAAGCTGCTTTTAAGAGACACATTTTAAACATAAGGATACAGAATGTTTGGCAGTAATATCACTTTTAAAAAGATATATTATGCAACACAAACTAAAAGAATGCTGTAAGACAAAGTAGACTATGAGGAAAAAAACCATTGTCATCAAACTAATATGAAAATTCTGTATTTTGTATCCATATAATGATATGGCTTCAAAATATATAAAGCAAAAAGTGAAGGAAATAAAGAGTAAAATAATCACAAGCAATAATCCATAATCACAATAAGAATTTAACACACCTTCTCAGGAGTTAATAGAATAAACCAAAAAAATCAATTTTTCTATCCTTGTACTTTTAATCTCTTAATATCCTTAATTTAAGAATTATCTATTATAAGCAACATAAAGTTAGTCTGAAACATTTTTTTAATTGAATAATACTATTAACACCCTTAAACACTAAACCCAGCAACTATAGAACATGCATCATTTTCAAGAGTAAACAGAATATTTATAACAATTGACTACATGCTGGGCCGGAAAGCATGTCTCAACAAATCTGCAAAAATTGAAATTACATTGAGCGGATTCGCTAATCACAGTAAACTTGAGCCAGAAATCAATAACAGAAAGAATTCGAAAATCCACAGGCATTTGGATATTAACCAATAAACTTCCAAATACTTCATAAATAAAAACTCCTTAGAACTAAATGATAACAAACATAAATCCTTCCAGAGGGAAACCCCTAAGCTAAAAAGGGTCTTTTGATCCAACCACTGAAAGTAGTGGGTATCTGCTCCCCTTTAATGGTGAGCTGACCCCGTCATCTTTATTAATGGACCATATACTGAGCCTATGCCTAAGAAGGGGCCTCCACTCAAACCCAGGTCTAGCAGGCCATTGGAACAAATGGATCTGAAGGCTAGACAGTCACCCCACTGAACACAAAATTTTTTTGTTTCACAGTGATAGATGGTGTAGTTAATTAAGTGTTAAAGACCCATTGTTTTTTCTCAGTGCCCAGCATTACTCTCCCAGTGGTAGAATATACCCACTCTCACCTGGACTGTTGGAACTACCCCCTCAGTACCACTAGTGCTCCATAGAGGCCACCCTGGTTCCTGACAGCCCTTATCTTAACAGGACCATTATCATCACTTTCACCTGGTTAAGGGACCTGCTTGGGAATTACATCTATACCATCTACACACAAAACATACATAAAAACCACAAAAACACAAAAGCCATAAAAATATTCTTGTTTGAAAAAAAATTCTTTTATTCGCCACAAATGAAGATTTCCTCATACTATAATGTCCTATTGAATTGCTTGCATGCTTTATAATGCATGTCCCATAGCTCATATAAATAATATTTAGAATATAACAAATATTTAAAATAATGTTAAGTTTTTAAGCATCTGACAGCATATCAGCTGGAGTAATTAACACTAAGTGCTTTAAGCCATCCCCCAAAATTTCAACGAAAGTTGAGTTCTCTTTTGAATTACTATCTAACATAGTTGATGGAAGGCACTCTCCTCCAAAGGGTGGCTCAGGGAATCAGGCAGCTACTATCTTCTTGCTTCAGTATAGCTAGCAGAAGCAGAGAAGCACTCAGGGGTGTCAAATCAGATCCTTAACCTCGTAGCCTGGAAGTGACACATGTTGGTTTTGCTCACATTCCAGTGGCCAGAACTAGTCACATGACCCTACTTAGATGGAAAGGGGCTGGCAAGCATAGTCTCCCCAGCGATCAGGAAGAAAGCGAAATGATTTGTTTTAACACATAACACTGTCTCTGGTTCCAAAAGATATCAAACCTCATAGTCTATTAAGGAGGAAGGAAAGATATAAAGCAAAATTCACTGATTTGGGGTACCAAGTTTAATGCTAAGAAGTTCACACACACTGTGTTTAAACAGAAAGAAAGTTGATGAACTAGATGCAATGATCCCCATTTTACACATGAAGAAACTAAAGCATAGTGTTATTAAACAACTGAGGCATTGAAACCAGGTCTATCTGACTCCAAGGCCCAAGTTTCTTTCTTGATCAACTCAGGTTGCTTTGAGTGTGGCTTACAGCCCACTTGCATCATAGTCAAAGTGCCTCTTCAAACTGAATTCTTGAGTCCCATACTACACTTATTGAATAAGAATCTCCACGGCCCAGGAACTTATACTTTTAACAAGTTTCCAAAGGGACTCTCTAATATATTTGATCATGCTATCTCTAGAATACAACAGTGAAATTCTAAATAATCCCTTTCAAGAAAATAAAAGAATGTATGAAAAAGAGATAGGATTCAGTTGATTTAAGAGAGGGGCCTTGTGGCAAATTGAAAATCCTACAGACCAAGGAGTTAGAAGCCATGGACACTGGTCCTAAGCCAATTAATTTCCTGAGTGACCTCAGGAAGTCACGTAACCTCACTTTTGGAAGTGGTTCCTAAGAAAGTTTACATTTTCTCCACTGAAAAATGTTGGTATCGGGCTAAATGATCTCTAAAGCCCCCTTAGGCTCTATGATAATGTGAGAACCATAAAGTGAAACAATAAAACAAGCAGAGAATGAAGAAAGTAATAATAGTAACACTTAAGATAACAGCTAATCCCAGAAAGGTGTTTTTTCTAGATATACAAGCTTCTTCTAAAATTTATATGGAAAGGCAAAAGAACTAAAAGAGCTGAAAACAATTTGAAAAAGAAGAATAAAGTTAAAGAAATCACAATATCCAATTTTAAGACTTACTATTTAACTACAGTACTCTAGACAGTGTGCTATTTATTGGCACAGGAACAGACACATAGATCAATAGAACAGATTTAAGACCCCAGAAATAGCTCTACATAAGTATGGCCAACAGATTTTTTTTACAAAGACACAAAGGCAACTGAATGGAGGGAGGATAGCGTATTATCCTCCTTAACAAATGGTATTAGAACAACTGAATATCAGCATGTGAAAGAAATTTTTTTCACTCTAAACCTCACACCTTAAACAGAAACTAAATCAAAATGGATCCTAGATTTCAATGTTAAATGTAAACATCTAAATCTTTTAGGAAAAAAATCTTCATGACTTAGGGTTAGGCAAGAAACCTTAGATATAACACCAAGAATATTAACAATAACAGAAAAAATTAAATGAATTAAAATCTTTTGCTCTGCAAAATATCATATGAAGATAAAAAGACAAGCCCCAAGAAAGGAGAAATGATCTGCAAATCACATATCTGATGAAGGACATGTATTCTGAATATATAAAGAAATTTCTAAACTCAATAGTAAGAAAACAAAGAATCCAATTTTTGAAATGAGCAAAAGACTCAAACAGACCTTCACCAAAGAAAATATATGGATGGTAAATAAGTACATTAAGAGATGTCCAGTGTCATTAGCCATTAGGGAAATACAAATTAAAGACATAACAAGATGCTACTTCACATCTATTAGAATGGCAAAATTAAAAAATGGTGATAACACCAAGTTCTGACAAGGATGCAGAGAAACGGAATTTCTCATACATTCTTGGTAGAAATGTAAAGTGGTACAGCCACTAGAGAAAACAGTTTGGCAGTTTTTTAAACGGTAAGCATAGACTTAAAGTACAACTCAGAAATCACACTTTTAGGTTTTTATTCCTGAGAAATAAAAGCATGCTCACACAAAAGGTATGTTAAATGTCCCAGCAGCTTTATTTATAATATCCAATAGCCAAAAATTGAGAACAACCTTTGACAGCCTGCCGGAAGGTGATAAGGGTAAAAGCTAATTAAAAGCCCTGAAACTAGACAAAGGAAGTCTTTACCTTAGCAATTTTTAACTAGGACAAGAATGCCTAGTTCCTGGGACCCTTAACTGCATCCCTTCTGTCGTGAAACTTGTGACAATGAATTCATATGCTAAGAGCACAACATTCCAGGATACAGATGACAAGACCATCTGCAAGGCCATGTTTAAAACTAGCAACTTCTCCGGCTACATTTATCTTTATGACTAACTCCAAGCTAGCTTTGTGAAGGACTAACTTCTGTTTTTTAACTTACTTTGTTCCGGAATGCAGTAGAGGAGTAGGCTTTATAAACTGCCTCCCCTAAGAACCCGGGACTAGTCCCTTCTAACCCTGAGTAGTAGAGGGTCAGTCGCTGGCCGGCTAATAAAGGCCCATAATTAATCTCAATTAGTTTCGTGGGTTTTGGTCGCGCCACAACAAACCCAAATGTCTTTCAAGACATAAATGGATAAACAAATGGTAGTACCCCATACAATGTAATACTAATTTGTAATAAAAATGAAAGAAAAGAAGGACTGATAGACGAACAACTTGAATAGGTTTCAAGGTCATTACATTGAATGAAAAAGACCAGTCTCAAAAGGTATGATTCCACTGGTATGACAGTCTCAAAAAATGATAGGGAACAGATTAGCGGTTGCCAGAGGGCAGGGATAGAGGAAGGGCATGACTATAAAGGGACAGTCTTTGTGAGAATGGAACAATTCTGTATCTAGCCTGTGGTGGTGGTTACATGGATCTAGACACAAACTAGAATTTCATAGAACAATACACACATACACAGAAACATACAAAAGAAAGCATAAAACCTGGTGAAATCTGAATAAGCTCTGTAGTTCAGTTAATAGTGTTATACCAATATTGATTTCCTGGTTTTAATAAAGTATTATAATTAAGGAAAATATTTTCATTGGAGGGAGCTGGGGTAAGGGTACATGGGAACTTTCTGTACTATTTTTCAACTTCTCATGTCTACATGATTTCAAACCAAAAAGTTAAAAATAGCTAATATTTGTACTCTCTATAACCAAGTTGTTCTGAGAAAGATATATATTATATATATGTAAATGTATATAAATCTTTGTGTATATATATATACATATAAATGTATATATGTATAAATCTTTGCAGTAGATAACCACATTCATCACATTTTACAGATGAGGAAATTGAATTCCAGAAAAGTTAAATAATTTGAGCAAAGACACAGTTGATAAGCAACAGAGGTGGGACTCAAACCCAAGAAGTCAAGTTTCAGAGCACTCAGTGGTAGCCATTAGGCACCAATTATTTGAGGGGAGGAGGAGGAAGCAGGACAAAGAAAAGGTCAAAATAAAAGTAAATAATATGGAGGGGAAAAGACACAAAAACACAAAATAAAATGAACAAGACAAGCCAAGGCCCTGGGAGTGACCTTTCTGGCACACTCTGTGTGTCAGTCCCCTAGGAAAGCACACCTTCTATTTGGATCAGCATATTTCTAAAAGACTGAGGACAGGCTGCAGAGCAGTAAGGAACATTTTCAAAGGAATGTTTAACAGTTCCTATTAGAATAGGTCAGAGCAATTGGGGTTATTTAACCTGGAGGAAATCAAGAAGTGGTTTAATTACCAATTATGAAGGCTTTTGAAAGTGCGTCCAGAGAATATAGTACAAATGAAAGGAGATTTCAATTGAAAACAGAGAGGGTTTAGTGTGGCATTAAAAAATGTTTTTCTGACCACCTGAGGAGGGACAAAGCTAGAACAGATTAGGAGGCAGCTGACTCTTCTGCGACCTTCAAGAAGGAAAGGTTTTCACTCTACTGAAAATTAAACAGTGTGGACCGTGCAGCCTGCCTGATGCCAAACCCTTTAGAGGGCACTTTGTACATGTCGTCTGCTTTAATAGCTAATTATAACATAGGTGTGGCCATTCATTCGCATTTTGCAGATAAGGAAACAGAGCTTCAAAGAGGCTGAGGTCCTGCCTACGGCATCTCAGCTGCCCAGGGACGGGCATGTGAGATTCAAACCCAGGTTTCTGCGCCTTCACAGCCGAGACCTTTCCACTAGATTATATACACTGCTACGCCTGGAAACGTAAGAACTTGGAGAGCCCCGGCCCACTAGCATAAAACTAAGTCAAAAGATCAATTATGACCCCTTCCAGCTGCAAAAATATCTCTCTCTCAAAATGCAACTAACCTGATTTTACATCAGCTCCATCTCTATCAGGCTTCTCTTTTCCGAACTCAATTTCATCCAGTAAATTAACCTATGTTTCTAATTATCATTCTCCTCACAACATCCCTGTGGGGTATGACAAAGTGAATTAGAACAGACCGAAAAGAAAGAGTAAGCACGATGGCTCCTATTTTACAGACGAGAAACTGAGCTGCCCAGTGAGTCAGGCGTGGAATCAAAATTGTGAATGGATGGGAGGGGTCTTGCGGGGCTGGGGACTGCCACCTCCTGAAGATTTCAAAATAGAACTATTGCATCGGAAGCCAAACGCCCAACTGGAAGGACCTCTCTCATCTATTCGACAGGGGCCCGGTGGCAGTCACTGGCTCCCCAGCCTCTGCCCTACACACCGGGTGACAGCAGCCGTGGTTAAAATGCCAGAAATGGTATGCCGCCAAAGTTCCTTCCCCAAGTGTGTATTTATGCATACCTGTTCCAATAAAACTTTATTTATGGACACTGAAATTTGAATTTCCTATAATTTTTTGTGGCTTTAAAAAAAACTTAACAGACTTTATTGTTCAGAGAAGTTCTAGGTTTATAGAAAAATTGAGCAGGAAGTACAGAGTTGCCAGATATTCCCAGCCACCCCCTTCAGTTTGCCCTATTATTATCTTCTTGCATTACTGTGGTGCATTATTCACAATTGAGAAACCAATATGAATACTTTTTATAAACTAAAGACTATACTTTACCCTGGGATTCACTCCTTGTAGTATACAGCTCTATGGGTTCTGCCAAATGCATATTGACATAAATCCGCCACTACAGCATCATACAGAATAGATTCATTGTTCTTTGAAAAATCCCTAAAAGTCCTATACATTCTGCCTGTTTATTCTTCTGTACCACAACCCACTGGTCTCCTCACAGTCTCGAGTTTTACTTTCTCAAGAAAGTCATATATTTGGAATCATACAGTATGTAGCTTTTTCAGACTGGCTTCTTTTACTCAGCAATATGCATTTTCACAGCTTGATAGATCTTTATTTTTTTAATTAATAAACTATTTTTCTAGAACAGTCTTAGGTTTACAGAACAATGGATCAAAAAGTCCAGAGGGTTCCCACACACTGCCTCTGCCCACACATATAGTTTCCCCTATTATTTAAAAATTGTATGAGTGTGGTATGTTTGTTACAATTTAACCAAACTGATACATCGTCATTAACTAAAGTTCATACTTTAACATTAGGGTTCACTGGGTTTTGATAAATGTATAATGACACGTAGCCATCATTAGCTCATTTTTTTGTATCACTGAGTAATATTCCATGGTAGGGATGTACCACAGTTTGTTCATCCATTCACTCCTGAAGGGTACTGTTTCTAATTTTGGGCAGTTATGAGAAAAACACTATAAATATTTGTGTGCAGGCTTTTGAGTACAGATCGTTATCAGTTCATTTAAGTGAATGCCTAGGAGCATGACTGCTGTATCACATGGTAAGAATATATTTAGCTTTGTAAGAAACTGAAAACTGTCTTCCAAAGTGGCTGTTCCATTTTGCTTTCCCACCTGCAATGCATGAGAGCTCCCGTTGCTCCACATCCTCACCAGCGTTTGGTGTTGTCAGTGCTTTAGATTTCATCTTCTTCAATAGGTGTGCAGCAGTATCTCGTTGTCGTTTTAACCCAAGTATATATTTTTAAAAGCACACTGTTTAACTCTCTAAAGTAAAAAGAAAGTCTTAAGAAACTGCATAGTAAACTGCCAAGATTCAGCTCATCATTGTGATTCTCAGAAATCCAATCAATAAGAAAGCTCTGTTGAGAGAAAAAAAATTCTCTAAAACAATTCCTGTTGCACGGTCGGTGTTACTTGGTACCTAAAATACACTGCACTTGAAAATGCCAAAGCAAAATTTCTTTCTTCATCTCTAATAAACTTTCAAAAGCTCAGGAAACCTGTAGTATAAAGATAAAATTTGTCTTCTATTGATCATGAGCCACATAAAGGCATTTTCTTTAATACTGCTGGAGTTGGCTTTGTTTAACAAAGTTCTTCTCAGATAAGTAAATGTTGTGAAGTCCTAAATTGCTTTGTACTCTTTCTAAGACACTAAAATTTATGGGTAAATTAGGAGAGGGAGGTTTGTGTTTTTTTCCTTCTTCTATAAGCTTTTTATGGAATTATGGTAAGAAATGTTTTGCTGTATCTTATTACACCTGTTATGGCTTGAACTGTCAAGTAATGAAAGATATTTTCTTACTATATTTTTTTCAAAGCGGCATTTCACACCTGCATGTTTATATAATGGTTCTGATGCTCATTACCACTACAAAGATTCAGGCAATAAAGTAGGAAAAAAATCTCGAAGAAAGAGAAGTCATTCGTTTTCATATTTTTTGAAGATGAGAACCTGTCATAGTTATGACCTTATGATTTTGAAACTAAACATAATCAAAAGTCACATAACACATCTACCTGAAAATTACGGGCAAGCATCTTAAATTTTTAAATGGCCCATTTTATGGTCCCATTCTTAACAAGCAAAATATAACTATATAAAACAGGTGCTTTCTCCTCAATTGTAGAGCTGCTGTTTATGGCAGCTCCTCAAAAGCCTTGGAAATAGTCGGTAATTAGGTGGCAAAGATGCCTGAAAATTTCTCCAAACCAAATGGCAAAGCATTTAAGAGAAGTATCAAAAAAGCATTTGCCAGGAATAAGGGTAACATTTGGAATACCTTTTCTTTGTGTTTTTATCACTGCATATCACAGCGTTTTGGAGAGTGCATTCAAATACTCTGCTCTTAATCACTGACTACAATAAGAATGGGTGCTAGGTATCTCCGTATTTTATATGGCAACATCCTCTAATGTAAAAACTTCAAATAAAAAGCTGAAATACCCATAATTCAGTAGTGCTAAGAGAATTCTCCTCATTATTTTGCTGTCAACCTAAGCAGAGTGACTATGCATTCTGCTGAGAGCTTTTGTAAAAAGGGAGTTTGGGGTCTAGTAAAAATATAACTTTTTAAAATTTTCCAGTGGGGTACTTCTGGACCAATGAATACTTGACTATCATTGCTGAACTGAAGTATTTACCAGCTCAATCATATATCTTTACTAATTATGTTGTGGAGTCTCTAGGACAGGAAAATTGCAAATGTTTAATATACAAGTAACTGGGAGACTTTTATAATCCATTCCTTTCCATCTCACCCTATAGCTTGACAAACATACTACTCCCATCCACACCAAAGATGGAAAATGTTCTAACATAACTTTACAGGGAGAATTGTGTCCCCCTGAAATAAATGTTGATATCCTAACTCCAGGTACCCAATGATGTGGCCTTATTTGGAAATGGGGTCTTTAAAAATGTATGAGGTCATACTGGAGTAGGGTGAGTCCCTAATTCAATATTGGCTGGAGTCCTTATATGAAGATGATGTGAAGACACAGGGAGAACATGATGACAGAGACAGAGATTGGAGAGATGCAGCTGCAAGCCAAGAAAGGCCAAAAATCAACAGTGACCACCAAAAGCTAAGAAGAAAGAAGGACGAACTCTCCCGCATGGGTTTCAGAGGGAGCATGGCCCTGCTAGCACCTTTCAGACTTACAAATTTCAGACTTCTAACCTCCAGGTTTGTGAGAATACATTGCTGTTCTTTTAAGTCACTCAGTTTGTGGTAATTTGTTGTGGCAGCCTTAGAAAACTAATATACACCATGATCAAGTGGAATTTATCCTAGGGTGCAAGGATAGTTCAACACACATATGTTGTTATGATAGCCTGAGTTGGCTAAGACAGTTGTCATATAATTGAGAGCACAATTTAATAAAATGGTGAAATCACCTCAAACTCAGGAGCGGAAATCAGATATCAACAGGGTGAGAACTTCTTCGTTGAAGATTTTAGGTGCTTTAAGTACAACAAATGTCTAAAAGATTGTGTTTAAGTTTCTGTGATGCTTTGCTTTCAATAATAAATAACACCTGATTGTTTCACATTTCATAGCACTGCCCTGTGCCCTGAGGTTGGCTGTCAGGGCAATGCAGACTGGGAAGGAAGGAGGAAGGAGAAGAGGCTCTCCTATATTCTCCTGCGCACCCTGGGTGGAAACTCTGGCCTGTGACTGGTCACCTTCCTGAACCGCACAGTCTGCAATGCCCTTGTAAGGCCATAACACGTCAGAGTCAAGGGCTTAGGAGAATGGAGGCTGCTCCTCTATCCAGCTTCCCTGATGCTTACTCCTTGTCTATAGCAGCCAAATGCCTACTGTTCCCCCCACCCCACCTGCCGGCCCCCACGTATCTCTGAAATCAGCTCCACCTCTTCAGCTTCTTGAAATCACTTCATAAAGAAATGGGAAGAAGAGAACAAATGTGAGGCGTCAGTGGGGCATTTAGGAAGTCCTCACCCTTTCCTCTGTCTTTTCACACCCTTGCTCCTTTCAAGCTTTTTAGAAGGCATCTCACACAATTTCTCAAATTTCATAAGTGTTCCCAGAAACGACATAAAGGAGAAAACAAAACCCCAAAGAAAATCATGCCAATAAAATCAACACCACTTTTGCATAGTTGGGTCACTTCATACAGAAGGGATGACTTTCTTTTATGTCCTATGTTTCTTGTCTCTGAAAAGTATTGACAAGTCTCACAGAGACACAATTGGTTTATCATTTTTTACATACCCGGACAATACAATTCCTCTGGCCAAAACCAGCATTTACAGCAGTGGCCGTTCACTGATGCCACATGTGCACAGCCAATAGTGCTTTCCCCAATTTTAGAGAGATCTTTGTAACATTCTTCTAGAATATTCTATTCAACATAAATAGCTGGAGAGTCTTTCTTTTCAAAGGTTTTATGAAGTTTTTTCACCTGATTAAGTAATGCATCATTTTATATCACTTGAATATGGATGCTTTCATAGGCTAATCAGAATCCTTGAGATAATGGCTTCAAATATATCATTCATTAAAGAAAGCAATGACTTATGCTTATGTTATCTATTTTTATTAAAATGTCTTAAGGAAATTGTTCTGCCTTTAAAGGCTCTCTCCTCCCTGCTTGTTATACAACCAAACCACCCCTTTCTTTTTCATGAAAAACCTTTATTTTCTCAAGTTGGAGTTGGTGACTTTAGTTTTTAGTAATAGCAGCAATCATTCTTTTTTATTTACCATATGCAGTTGGCAAGATTTTTATTTTACTGTTTTTCTTTCCACTTTAGGGTAATGTGCTCTTTCTTTTGTATGATAATGTCATAAGCCTAATTTTCCCTTCTGTTAGGTCTTGATTATTCTCCCCAAAGGCTGATTTTTAAAATGAAAGCATTTAAAACTTAATGTTAGCGAGAACGATTATGTGGTCACATGCATATATGGGAAAATAAGCCTATGAATACTGTTAATATTATTCCATGTAAAATAAGTCTAATGCAGCACATGTAGTAAGCAGCTCCCTTTCAGGGCTGATCTAATCGTACAACTGAGTCTGAAGTTTTAAAAAGGTAATGAGAGGGAGGGCACATAACTAGGGATCAGTTTGTCACTGCTGTTACAGGACTGACTTCTGAGCATCATTTTCATCTGACACAGAAAACTGCAGCCTAAAAATTATTCTCATCTTA
This sequence comes from Cynopterus sphinx, assembly GCA_030015415.1. Lineage (NCBI taxonomy): Eukaryota > Metazoa > Chordata > Mammalia > Chiroptera > Pteropodidae > Cynopterus > Cynopterus sphinx. Next base: position 47,841,862 of record CM057381.1, read on the forward strand.
TGAGACTCTACTCTAAATTAACCTGACTCGTTTTTTTGTTATTACTTTTTAGCATAGATACCAGCACTAGTGTCTCTTGCAGACATTAGCTGGGGTGTCAGGGGGAATCGGTTAAACAGCTCCCTTTAACGTTATCTGGAGCCAACTCTCAGGTTGAAATAGAGGGCAGGTTACAGGAAATGTCAGTTTCAGGAAGGCAGGAAGGCAGTGGATGAAGCTTAGCAGTAGATGAAGCTTGTAGGCCACCCAGAGTGAGAGCCACACCCCATCAATGCCTACTTGATTGGGCTCAACCTGACCCTGGACCACCCCTTCTCCTATCTGCCCTGTAAGATTTTTTAATCTCACTTGGCTCATTGTTCTAATCAATTATGGTTCTCGGCAGCATCAAAGAGGTTGTCTCAAAGTACAGGAAAAGAAACTAAAGGCATTGGAAAGGGAACAATAGAAAAAAAGAATAATGAGGTGGGAAAGGGTATTTGAAATGTATGAAAATTGAATGAAATCTAAACGCCCAAAAGACTGACCCACCTGGAATTCAAACAGTTTTAGGAGATCTTTGCAAGAAGTGATTATGTAAGTGGACTGAAAAGAACAGGGATAGAAAGGAAGTGCCACAGAGTGGTTAATTCCAAGAGCTAATAAATAGTGTCAATTCACTGCTCGCCACTATGAACAGCTGAACTAGGCCAAAGGGAAGATATTTTCTAAATTCAATAAATAATTATCGTTTTTATAGACTACATTCTGATATAACAGTACATGCAAAGACTTACATAACTTCCAAGGTCATTTAAAACCACCGCATGTATAATTTGCCAAAGGCTTTTAATACTCTAAATGCCTATGTTCTGTGTCCTTTTACTGATCTTTTATGGCTTACCAATAAAGAGATGTGCCATGATGATCTATGTGCTAATGTATCCTCCCTGTCTCTGTAGGACTCTGAAAAGGGGAAACCAGGAGTAAATGTAAATGTTTTCCAAGGCCCTCTAAAAGTACAAAATTAAAGAGCCCTGTTATCCTGCAACGAAAACGTTCTGCTCAAATGAAATCTCATATTCAAGTGATCCAACTGTAGAACAGTCAACAATAACGGGCATTATGTCCAAATGGAAGAGAAAGAGAAAGGCATAGCATGCTTGCCCTTGGTTAAGAAGGGTTATATTTAAACAATGAGGGATAAACATGTCTATAAGATGGGGTCTGAGAAAAATATGCTGAGTATTTTTTTTAATTAATGGAGATTTTGCCCTCTAATTTCCACAAAAGACTTTTTCTTTTCTAATCTGATTATTCATTGTATCATGAACCACTGTTAGGAAGAAGTCAAAGGACTGTAAAAATCTAGTAATCACATCTGAAGCAACGTGGGGCAGGACCGATGTAAAAATCAGGGTGCCCCCAGTGGGTCACACATTCTGGCATGATTGAGCCAGAACATCAAGCTTGGGAAATAGTCAAAATAGGAGACAAAGACTGAGAACTACAACATTACCCCAAGTTTTGAGAGACAGTAAGCTGGGGTGGGTAAGGTAACACATTTTGACAAAAAAAAGTTTTCTTCATCTCCCACATCTGCAAAGGAAAAGGGCTGCTTTTCTTAATTAGGCCACAGGCAACAAGCAACTGCTCTCACCTACTCCATGTCACCGTAAACAGATGGCAAATATTAAGAGTTTCCTGAATTTACAGACATATCCATTTGCATTATCCAGAAATGTTCTTTGGGACGCTCCCTTTTAAAACAATTGTTGTGATAAACTTATATAATAAAAAGGTGGGGAGAAGGATGATTAGAAGGTAAAAGTTAATAAACTTAAAACTGGATTTCGAGTGGTAAACACACAATAGAATATACAGATATCAAATTATAATGTACACTTGAAAATGATATAATTGTATTAGCCAATAAACCCCAATAAAAGTAATTTTTAAAAAGTTAATAAATTTAATTGAAACAACATCATTTCAGTCTAAGAAATCTCTGAAAGATTATACCAATGAAGTTAAGCTTTACATTGTAACATATAGTATATTCTTTTGTAAGTAAATACCAAGATTATTTAAAGGATTTACTTGTTTACTTGTTTACTTTTAAGAATCTTGAAGCTTGTTATATGTGATAAATCTGCACAAGACTAATGCATAAAGCTGATGTCAGTGGTAACATCATACCTTTTTACAGTACTTTATGCCTCTCTAGGTGCTGTTTTATGTATTATTTTATATTACTATCAAAGTAATTGTTATTCCCATATAAGGAAGTTAGCCCAGAGAAGTGGCTTAGCTACATGTAAAAGAGAGTCAGAGATGGAATCAATCCTATAAAACCAGATTCCCAAACCCCAAATTCAATACTTCGTTATTCTCCCCCTCATTAAGGTCAAGTTGTCTTTAGAAGAAAATTAATTTCCTTAATAAAGGTAGTACTGAATGATGGTTAAGAGTACAGGCTTTGAAAACAAACAAATTTTAGTTCCAGGTCATGCTCTGCCATATATCAGCTGTGTAACTATTCATGTGACCTATTCATGTTGGCCTCAGTTTCATAATCTGTAACATGGGGACAACTGTATAAAATGGACCTACAATAGCCACTATCATTATATATCTGTTTCTGGTTTTCTTCCCCTTCCCAGTATTCAGAACACTGCACTCTCAGCCTCCCTGCAGTTGGATGGAGCCATGTGAGTACTTCTGACCAATGAAATGTGAATAGATTCATGGACAAAAAAAGTCAATGCATGTTGCCTCAGCCTCTCTCTGGCCCAGCCTTGGATGGAGATGGCAGAGTCTTGGAGATTAGAGCAGACTGGATCACTGAGCTACCTCATGGAGTGCTGTTGCTCAGACTACAGTGGACTTTGCCCTGTTGGGTGAAACCACTGAAACTGTGGGGTTGTGACCACAGCGTAACCTAACATACACTGACTAATGCATTCCCCACAGTTTGTCGTGAAGATCAAATATAATTATAGAGGAAGTTCCTGATTCAGCGCCTCGTACACTCACCGATTAATGAAAGTCGGCCCCATTATTATAACTGTACAGTGGCTAAATGTGAGAACTAGAATCATAATCTCAAAACACCTAATTTATAGTCCATTTATTTCCTCAGCAAATGTTTACTGAGGATCTACAGTGTACAAGACATGATGCTGGGAGCCAAATACTTAGTGAGGAACAAGATAGACACGGTAGCTCACACAGCCCCCAAGCAAAAATAAGTCTTTAAAAACTGCCTAGATACCCATTTCTGAGGAAATTTCGGTACAATTCTTCATAAGTGTGTATGGGTATGTTCTAATGACTTGGAAAGGAATGAAGCTTTGCCCCAGCGAGGATTTGAGGTATGACAGCTCCCATCTAAGAAGCTCCCATGGCCTCAACTCAGCCCACACACAGGACTCACTGAACCTTTAGTAGTCTGCCTGCTAAAGAAAACTTTAAAGGTCCAACGCAACTGGTAGAAATGACAAAGATACTCAAGTGAAAGATCTCTGGTTTCCATGAGGATATTCTAGTGAACAAATATCTTATTAGCATTAACATCTCACATCATATCCCATAGCACGTGCCAGGCACTGAGCATCACTGTAAGAAGAAATATTTGTATACCCAGCTCACTTTAAGAATATATAAATATCTCACTATTTTAATCTTATTGTTTTCTCTTTGATTCTTAAAACTATACTTTCCTGAAGCAGGAAATTTTCCAAAGACTCCTTGGAGTTCAGCTGCTAGAATATTCTTGACAAAACAACAAACTGCTGCTAGATATGTTCTCAACTTGATAGCTCTGAGTCCTTGATACAGCCATATCTTTATTTACTTGGGTAAAATGATTACATCTGAAAAATGCATATACTTGGACTCAAAACTCAAAATCTATACCCCACTGCAACAGAGAAAGACAACACTATTAATTCTAGGCAGATTTCTATAGAATTTAACAGCAAGGTACTACAGTACTCCTCAGTAGTCAATCATACTCAAATTTAATTTAAATTTCCAACAACTTTGCTTTAAAAGTTTTTCCATGAAATTTGGTCTTCGCCTGACTTGCCTCCTGTAAATTCTATTAACCAAACTCTGATGGGCTTTACACTGCTCTTGAATAATTCTACACTTGGGGGGAGAAAAAAGATATGAAACCTCTAGCAAACACCTTCCATATTTCAGTGTAAACTTATGAGCTTGACTTAGCTTTGGTTGATTTTCCTTTCAGATTATTCAAAAGGCTGGATTCAATGCCTGAACAATCATATTTTCCAAGACAGAGAGAAACTCTAATGAAACCCATTAGTTTGGACCCACCCGGTGAGACTTAGACTGCTGAAACATGGAATCAGGTCTCACTTGGTCCTCGCCTACCCCTTCTTCAGCAGCCATGCAAACATTTGTAGTAGAGGCAGAATCGGGGTCATTTTTCTGGCTCATCTTTCTTAAGTCTCTCCTGCCTTGAAGTTTTCGGTCTCCCCACAATGTAGAATCTACCCACAGTACCAGTTACAGTGACTTGTATATCCTATCTCTCTTTTTCCAGCCATCACTCCCTGCCTCCATGTCTCCTCCCAAGACCTTGCAAATGTCTTCAATCTCCTTCAGGAAACCCAGAAACCGCCACTGAACTGCTTCCTCAACTTAGCCTGCTAGACACACACTCCATGTCCCATTCCGAGGGGAGTCTGGGCTTTCTCCAGTGACAATACTTGGGAGTGTGAAAAATGACATATGTAGAGCCATTTCAAAATAGAGCCAGAGCAGTCATTCCAGTGGAAATACTTTGCACATCTTGCTCCTTGAAACTTTGAAATGTTTGAACTGAGCAAAATAACCTTTGGACTGGTACAAACGAACATTATCTTACAAACAACTATTTGCAAAGCTAACAGTAAAGCAGACATCCTGGCTACAAGGACTGATAATTATGAACTTTTTCTGAAGATAGAATCAGTAATCAGCCATGTATAGTTAAAGAATAATTCAATTTGTTAGCACCAACAGAAATTTCTTACTTCCATTCATGTAATCATTTATTTTCCTTTCCTCATAAAAACCCCTTGTCTTCCCCCTGTAATTGGGACACAATTCCGTGTTTCTGCCTGAATTGCAGTTCTATGATTCCAGAATTGCATTTCTTTTTGATCCCAAATAAACACTTGTTGCTTCTCATTTTGGCTTTTTATTTTTAGATTAATGAGTTAATCAGATAATAAACCAGATCACATAAGGTTAACAAAATGCCTTAATCTATTAAGAGATGTCTACAAAACAGCATTATTACTAGGGTTTGGAGCATTGGGGCCAACCTGGGGACTCTACTTGAAGTCCTTTAAATGTTCCTACATGGGCAGTTGCTGACCTTACCAGCCCAACTTCAGGAGATAGGTCTTCAAAATAAGATGTTACCATCAGCAGACATGATCTTTCAAAAATAAGACCTTTTTTTTTTAAGTTTCACGATACAAGGCATATTTTTTGATATCTTAAAAAAAATTTTTTTTGAAATGCTGGGAGAAAACCAGGGAAGAAAGAAACAAAACCTGTATGCATTCACTCATGTCCTCACATAAGGTTATCGTAAATGCATTAAACAAACAAAAACCTTTCCAGTCAATGTGCTAAGAGGTAGCAAGTGAATAAAAACAATGACTGATAATTAACATGTGAACTCCACATGCCTGCTGTATGCTTGCTTGTGCTTTGCAGCACAGTGCCCCCAGCAAACTTTATCTGTAAAGAGCCAGATGGTAAATATTTTAAGCTTTGTGGGCCACATAGGTTTCCACTGAATATTCTTCTTTGGTTTAGTTTACAACCCTTTAAAAGCATAAAACCTATCCTAACTCAAGAGCCATTTTCTGGCAGCATTTGGCCACATTTGGCCATTTGCAGGCTGTTATCACATAGTTCTTAGAGCATCTTTGATGCTTAAACAGTGAAGAGTGATGTCCACCTCTGACCTGATAAAATAACTATTAAGCAAAACACAGAAAATTAAGAATCTGTGGTTTAAAAAAACAAGTTCTTTTCTAGATAGACATTAAAAGAGTTTAGTTCTGCCTAAATCATTTTATTGGTTTTACACAATTCCAATAGAACTTTCAGAGCTGTCTGTGTTTCTCTTTGGTTTTTATTTTGTTGGTTTTGCTCTAAAGCAGAATAGGGGAGGGTGAGGGGAGATAAAAATTTTTGCAAAATTATTCCATAACATATTTTAAAATTTAACAGTTTTAAAATAGGTAATTTCTGGACAATAACTGTAAGAACAACTATGGCCTCAAATAATAAAACATATTATAAAGCTACAATAATTAAGAGTGTGATTCTAGGTTAAATAAGAAACAACAATAAAATAAAATAGCATAGAAACAAATCTTAGAATATATAAAACATGATAAACGTGATAAAGTAATGACAAAAGTCCATGGTAGCTTATTTAACAAAAATATTGCTGGGTCAACTGATTACTTATGGTGCAAAATCAATTTTGATTTTTTTAATCTCAAAATATACTCTGAAATAAATTCCAAATAAATCATAGAGGTAAAGTTTTAAAATTCCATTAGATAAGCTAAAAAAAATTCACAATTAAATATATTTATCTTCTTTCTATATGAGGAAAGACTTTCTAAAACTATGGCAGAAATCACACACACGGACACAAAAGATATAAGTGGCCACTTAAAAGTAAAAATTAGTAAGTTAAATTAATAAATTTATTTTTATATAGTAAGTTATATGTTCTATAACATAAATTACTTAGAAAATTAAAAATGCTAAATAAAAATTAGTAAATCTAACACATGTAAATGTCAAAAAAAATTTTTAAAACGAATTAGAAAAATATTTTCAAAAAATATGATGGAGAAAGTATCAATAACCTTAATATATAAAGATCCCTTATAAACTGTAAGAAACATACTAGACTTCAATAGATAAAAAGCAGAGTTTATTTCAAAGGAGCAAAAAAGTTACATACAGATTTTAAAATGTTCAACTTCACTGGTAATCAAAGGAATGCAAATTGAAACAGCATCATTAGGTTTTGCTCATAAAATTAGCCAAGGTAAGCACACAATGCCAGTTGGGAGTAATGAGTCCTAGGTTCCAACCCACTGCTGGCTAGAATAAAAATCCACTCCGGGAAATAAGTTGGCAAGCATTATGTATCAAGTATCTTTAGAGTGGTCATACTTTTTGACCTATTAATTTTACATTGAGGAATCAATCTAAATGAAACAGTCATAAAACTGGACAAAGATAGATACACTAAGATGCACATTAATAAAACTAAAAACGATTTAAATGCCTAAAACTGGGAAATGATTAATAAGTTATGGTAAATACATACTATGAAATACTATGTTGCCATTAAAATTAGGCTCATGAAAACTTTAATGGTGGAGAATTTATTATGACCTGTGTTAAATGTGAAAGGAGAAATAGAAAATTGTGTGTGTTGGGATTTGCATATGCACACACACAAAAGAATCAAAATAATATATGTAGTGTCAAAATAGTCAATAGCATTCATTTATCACTAGAAAATTGGATTTATAGGTGGTTATTTTATTCCTTATATATATATATCTCTACATTTTCCACAATATACATTCATTTCCTAATAAGAAAAAATACACCTTAAAGGCACCCTAGACCCTTCCAAAAAAAGACAGCAAGAAAGAAAAGGTTGATACTTCTATCAATCCCAAATGTATTCTAAACCATAATTACAGAACTAAAAATGACTTCAAGCATCTAATCTAAGACTCTTTATTGTAGATTAAAAACCATTATAAGTATTTTATAAAACTTAGGCATATCCTAAATTTATCATGGTTTTATTCCAATTTGCAGTCAACCTGATATTAATAATATTCCTTTGTCAACATCAGCAGAATGTATAGGCAAGACACAAGTCTAAAAGGAAAAAAAACTAGTATCAACAACAACAAAAAAAGAATTTGTGTAAAAACCCTGTAAGCAGCGGAGTTTAATTCATTAAAAGGAATATAAGAAATAACCTTGATTTTTATTATTAGATTATTAGAGCAACATGTTATTAATTCAGACCTGCTTTCACTGTGGCAAGAAGCTGCAAAACACGATTCACCAGTTACTTGATTCTAATACAATGATCAAAAGAAATATGTACTGGGATTATTAACGAATCAAATAGGGAGAAATGAATAACTCTAGGGAGCATGGTGCAATAGTATCAAGATACAACAAAAGGAAATACCCAAAACACCCTCCAATGAAGACACAAAAGATCTAATCCATATGTAGACAACAAAAGGTATAAAAAGTACTCAAATACAAGTTGGTTTTAACAGAGAAAGATATGTTGTGGTGGAAACAGGGTAGATTGTGGCGTCACACAGACAGGGATTGGAATCCCAGCACATCTTTTACAAACTGTGTGCTCCTTAGCAAGACTCTCAGAGCATCAGTTTCCTTGGCTGTCAAACACAGATAGTAATAACCTGGCAGGATGGTTGAAAGCTCAGTATGCCTAACAATGAATGGAGCCACAGGAGCTTTCCACATGTCCTTGGTGCTGTGGGCACTGCTTTCTATTTCCTGACCAACTTGCAGGCACTGGAGAACAGCCTGGCTTGGTGCTAGCAAGTGGGCTGGAACGGGTGTAAAGAGAATGACAGGCAGTAACTCTGAGTAAATTACATGGAGCCCAGGCCATGACAGCCCCTGCAGGCTCCCCCAAGCAGCGTTGGCCTAGGTTCTGCTCCACCACACCCCAACCCAGATTCCAAATAGCCTGGAACAGAACTGAGGACAACAGGGGTGGGAAAAACAGCAAAAATAATCCCCAGAGAAGGAACAGAATAACACAGAAGGGGGGAAATGCATGTTATAGGAAAATACAATAAGCCTTATAATTACAAGAAAAAACAACAAGAAATAAATCAAGACTGAGAAATCAACAAATCTAGAATAAGCCTATTAAATAACACTTTTAAAAAGATGTTGAACACAAAGGATGATGAAAATTAGCAATGATGAGAAGAATTAATGAAGACAAAAATCAATATTACTCAATAGGAAGACAAGAGAAAAATACTAGAAATACATGATAAGTATGTATAAAACAAGAATACTGCCTGGTGTGCATCAGGATCCTAAGAAAATTAGATAAAGACCTTCCTGAGGAAGAAGGCAAGCATGAGAGACAGAGAGATAGACAGACAGACAGACAGACAGAGGGAGGCTTCTAAAGCTCCAGTCATCATTAGAAGCTAATAAAAGACGCTGTGTGTCATTGCTTATCACCAAAAAGTTAAAGGGCAATTCTGACATGTTGTGAATGAATTAAGGCCTCAGTTTTCAGAGAAGTAATAAAGATAATTTGAGGAAATATTGAAAATCATTTGCAACATTACAATTGATTGTGATTGCATTACAGGTAGATAAACTAGGACTAATAATGAGCCCTTATTTAGAAAAAACAATTGTGTAAGACAAATGTGATGACTCTCTATACCTCTAGTACAGGCACTTCTGTTTTTACCTGGCAGAAGAGCAGAGTGCATAAGGAAGCACCATCCCAGTGTGAGAAGGAGGTGGGTGTGAATCTCAGCTCTGTATGCTTTTTAGCTTGCACATGTTAATCTCCTTAAACCTTAATTTTTCATCTTTCTCACAGTTTTTGGGACAATTAACAATTAATTGACAAAAAGACTTAGCATATAATAAGAGCCATAAAAATGGTACCCATCTATCTGTGAGGCTTAACAGTATCTACTGTGTTGAGCTAGATTCTAAAGAGGTAGGGGAGAAGACATACTTCCTCGAGATCTTGTCAAGTTACTATGAGGAAAGAATAACAACCATGGTGATAAATAGTCTCGTACTCAACTCCCCAGAAAATGATACATGCATTACCTCTTTTATCCTAGGAACAAGGTTAGCACTAGATGGCTAAGTGATTCAGCTCATCACAGAGTCTCTGTGGACTCTACCTGCCTTTTGGCTCCCTAAATAAGAGCAAACCTTCTGTGGCCCCATGGCGTCCTCCACAGTGGGCCTCACAAATCCACAGCAGCCAACCTCAGGCATCACAGGCCACCCTGAAGGTCATTTCCTGGAGTCACACAGCAAGGAGGGCATTCCTACCCGGTTGGGAGAAGTCAACTGAGAGCTCTCTCACTGTATATCACCTTCACCCAGTGCCATGTTCAGCATGGTTGATATGCAACACGTATTTTCTTGATGCCAGTGACCAAAATCGGTCATGTGCTTACATGCCTCTTGTAATGTAAAGTTATCTCTGTTCCTCAGCTCATTTAAATATTCAAAAAGAACCCAGAGATCATCTGCTAAATGGATTAGAAGTATGTATCTCAGTGTTAATCATAATTCTTACCACAGACCGGAGTTGTGTTTCAGGAGAGCAATAGATTACGTACTCTGTAAAATTCAGTGATTGAATTGTTTAAAAAATGTAAAATAGATAAGAAGAGGACTGCAAATATTTTGGATTGCTCAAAATATTAAGTGAAGGTCACATGTTACAAGACACTAGATTCCAGTCCTATTTATTTTGGAGATTTTATTAATATGTAAATGTCTTTAGAAGAAACTGTTTTGCCTATATCCTAAATAAAAGCTGTATGGTCAATTTAGTTGGCAGCAAGAATTCGTATAATGAGAGAGAGGTTTGAGTAAAAGAAAGAAGCTCTCTGTGTTGTACCAATCTCAGAAAACAAACGCAAGAGTCAGCACTGCTAAGCCAGGATACTTCAAGGAGCATTCCAGAGGCCAAGCACCAATGCAAAGTAAAACACTGTCGTTCAGGAGTTTTTCAATTATTTTTTTTTATTTCAGTTATCTCAAAAATATTTTAGGAATAAGTAAATATGACAGTTTGTTGCATATTATACAGTTCCTCTTTAGAAACAGTTCACTATACCACTTTGTTGCTCTTTCAAACACTTAAGAACAAAGTATTACCTTCCTACTCCTACCCACCAACCTATTCCAAAGAATCGAGCAATGTTAATAAAATTTCCAAATATGTGTGGGCTTTTTTATATATTCATGAACAAAACTGTATTTTTAAAAATTAAAGTTAAAGTCTGACTGTCAAAACAAGTACAGGAATACTTTGCTGGAAGAAGTGTATCATTCTATAGAGGGCAATCTAGCAAAATTAAACCCTATACTTAGACTATTTCTAGATTCCATTTGTAGAAACTTACTCTACAGACACACTATCACATGTACACATGCCATTTTCTCAAAGCTTTTTATAGTATTATAAGAATGGAAACAACATAAATATCTACCAATAGAAGACTGGATAAATAAATTACATCCCTAACACAGAATACTGCAGAGCCACTAAAAAGAAGGAAGCAGTTCTATACATAATAAGATGAACCAATCTCCAATTCTTAGGTAAAAATCTCACATTGTTGAGTTTTTTAAAAAGCAAAGTGTGGATGTCTACAGAGTATGCTACAGAATATAGAAATAATAAAAACATAAAGAAATGTTCACGTATAAGTAGTAAGTATTCATTGAGTATATTCTGCATGCCATGAACTACTCTTAGCCCTTTACATAAATATCTCATTAGTTCTTCCCAGCAACTCTGAGATATGCTGTTAACGTATCCATTTTACAGGTGAGGGAACTGAGGCACGATGAGGTACGGGAATTTGCCCAAGGTCACACAGTAAGTAGCTGAGGTTCCAGCCCCAGAACTTATTCTCTTGGCCACACTGTAATGAACTTCCTAATCCACATACTATGTCTGAAAGAGTTCATAAGAAACTGGTATGAATTGCTGTCCCCAACGAGGGAATGGCTAGGTAGAGGGTGGGGAAGAGAAGTTTAGCTTTTCCTGAACCTTCTGAATTCTGTATGTGTACATGACCTGTCCAAAAATAAATAATTATGTGCAATAAATTTTTACTCTGCCTGCTTAGATTAATTGGCAAGAAGGAGGATGTGAATTACTATTATGAATGAGTTATCTATTTTTTAAGAAATGTTGTTTTGATTCATATATTTACTTGTTTCTACATTTAATTAGTGCCTCACGGTTTTCAAGGACTTAAAAAAAATGAGAAATAAAATTTCATCCAGTACAGAATTCATAGCTATGCATACAAGCAATTTCCAAGACAATCAAAGGGGAATGATAAAATACGCATACAAAAAAATAGCATGAAGTCTATTGCTGCAGGTGAGGGCTGAGGTTGTTCACTTAGTACAGATTATCCTAGACTCTTATCAAAGACAGTAGAATTTTTAAGCCATTGTTATTTCAACATAGAGAAATTAAATGCATTCTAGGTAGCAGAAAGAACAAAAGCATACTCAATCTATCTCTTAATTATGAGCTATCTCCAAAAATAACAGAAAAACAGTAAAATTTTTCTGATCTGAAAAACATTTACCATGAAATATAAAACTACACATATAATAGGTCTAAAAAATTTGTGAAGTAGGACCCTATATTTTGGGTGTGTGTCTGAAATACAAGGTCTATACCCGGAGCAGGGCTTTTCAAACTTTAATGTGTACATATATATGCATCACAGAGATCTTGTTAAAATGCAGATTCTGGTTAGTAAGTCTGGGGTGCGACCCAAGATACTGCATGTCTAATGAGCTCCCAAGTTGATGCCCATACTGCTGGCAGGCAGACCACATTTTGAATAGCAAGGTGCTAGACAATACATGTAAGTAAATATAACTACAATCTGATAAATTACATCAGAGAACTAAATTGCAACTATTAAAATCTTAGCACCTTCAGAAGCATTTGAAAATTCAGCAAAGAAAAAGATTTGAATAGATTTGTCTTTTCTCTTGAAAACTGAGCAGTGTGACATAAAGACAGAAAATGTACCTGTAAATACACTGCTTTCGAATTTGGTCAGTAATTCAAAGTGTATTTCAAAAGATTCGAGAAAGGATCTGGTTTCAAGAATGGTTGAGAAGGCTAGTAATTAACACACCATTTTATACCTAAGTGAGCAATTTTGAAGCACTTAAATTTTTTCAGTTTAATCTGAATTCATCTGATGAGCACCAATAACACGCTCAGCAACTGTGAAACACAAGATGCTAATGACAAGGTCAATAATGTCCCTGTCCTCCAAAAGGTTAGATGTAGACACAGTACAAGAGTCCGCATCACAGCAGGGTCTCTCACAGGAGACAGATTGTACTAGGAAATGTGTTGGGGGGGACGCAAACAATACACTTAATTGCTGAGGAAATTAAAAGCAAAGAAACAAAACCGCTGGGATAAGGAATATATATGTGGTGGTTTGGGTAGTGATTCCAGAGAGGAAGGGAGTCTTGGCTTCTTTAAAAAAGCTGAAGAAAAGCCATCCAAGTAAAGCAGAATAAAGCAGTACATCCTGGACCATGGAAATTACAGGGCACAGGTCAAGTCACAAGGTGCTCCTCTGTCTGGCAGATATCTTTTTAGGAAGAACTGAGACAAAGTTGTATGTCTAAGGTGGGGTCAGGATAGGTTGATATTTATTCTAATTAACAATTTGAGTGGTTGAAAGATCCTGAGAGAGCAGTTTCCAGGTAATTCTAAGAACGCCACGCAACACAGAAGAAAAAGTGGTCTCGAAGGTGGATTGAGGAGGGAGGGATCCTCTGAAATAAACTTTCTGTCTGGACCTTGGTTTTATCAACTGTACAGAGGTCAGCAAACCTATCTGAAAAGGGCCAGATGGTGAACAGTTTAGGCTTTCCTGTTGTCATGCAGAAACATCCATAGACAACATGTGAATGAATGAATTGCAACAAGCCATGTTTAATAAAACTTTATTTTACAGGCAGGCCGGATTCGCCAATGCCCTGAATTGTAAAATGAGAGTGATAACTTTCCAAATGTTAAGTATTTCTGGATCTGGATCTAGAAGGGGGAGGTGACATAACAGATAAGTAACACTGATATCGATTCAAATATTCACTGACTATAATATAACCATCTATATACATCTAGAACCATTTGTTTCCTCTCGCCTTTACCTTCATCCTTCCTAATTCATAAGCTGAAGTGTCTCCTTTTATTTATCTCCTATCTTCTCTCTGACCTCAAATCTTAAATTTTCTCCTCTCTAGTATCTTCAATCTCTCTCTTTCTATTGCATCTCTCAAACAGCATACAAACAGCAGAAATCTATTGCACCCCAAAAAATAACCACCTTTTCCTTGACAATATCCTTCTGTATCTATCACTCCACTCAAAGTCAACTTTAGGAAACAGCAAAATGTACCAGTTTTCCCCACTTCTCAGCATATCCACTAAAATCCCCAAGTTAACTGGATCTTGACCCCACTATCCTTCCATAAGAGTCATTGCCAAAATCAATAGGTATTTTTCCATTCTTGACTTACTTGACCACCTCTAACAACGGCAACTGCTGACAATCGTCTTTTCCTTCAAACTCTCTCCCCACTTGGCTTATGAGATGACAGCAGCCTCTATTGCCCCAACTTCTTTGGCCTTTGGCCTTCTTCACATGCTATTCCTTCTCTTCCCTCAAGTATTTCCATACTCCAAGTTTCTGCACTGAACCTCTTCTCTGTCTATGTCTAATTCATGGAACATAGGTTCGAGAGTCACAAACTTACTATTTTAATTAACACCATGGAAGTGAAATATAAACTGCTAAAAACTGAATCCATCTCCTTTTCCTTAGACCCGTTCCACCCTTTCAGATTTGCTGACTCCTCAATTACCAGCATTCACCTGCCCAATCCAGAACACTTCTTTTCTTCTCTATTTCTCTTCTCCTACAACCAATGTTTCCAATTGATAGCTATCTCCTGTTAGTTTTAATTTCTCACAGTTCTCATATCTTTCCAAAAGACTCCAATGAAGACTTTCCAATCTTACTTTGACCTGAGCTCTCAGCGGTATTGACACTGTTGAGTGCCCTCAGATAATAACCCTCGCCCTCTGAATTTAGAAATCCTGTACTCCCACCTCTTTGGGCACTTGCTCCCATTACCACCTGAAGGCTATTTTTTAATGGCTCTTGTGTGCCTTGAGATCCTGCCTTTGGTCCATGGCTTTAAGTTTCATCTATCTATATGCCTTCAGTACCAATCAGAATCTTTAGCCATACATTTTTCCTGAGCATCTGGCCCCTACATCCAACTGCTCACCCACATCTCCACTTAGCTATAAAGTGCACAGTAGTGGCTTTAGTTTTTGACTGACCAGCATACCTCTTCTTAAACAAACTCTTCTTCTTTGTGAGGAAGCCATCCTAGGTGGTGTCCCACTAAAAGCAGGGTTCAGTGATAGCCCTGCACCCCTCTTGATGTTTCCATTGCATGAAAAATGCCTTGTCCCACAATCACTGAAAACACACCCACTGACTACTTTTAGAGTGCTTTAGAGCCTCCACACAAGGATGTGAACATTAGTCATCACGTCAGTAATAGTCATGGATCATAATATTTTCCAGCTGTTTCTCCAAAAACAAATAAGCAACAGGAACTAGAAATGCTCAACCACTTTCCTACAAGGTCATATCCTGTTAATATCATAACAAGCTTTAAATTTCAAATGGGGCCTTAAAGGCTTAGATCATGTGATTTTAAAAATGTACTTAGTACAAAGTAAATTTTCCAGAAGTCTCAAATGAAGCAAACTCAAGATTTTAAAGAAAACATTTTTCCCATTCTACTAAAAAAAATAATTTTTAAAAATTTCAAGTATCACTTCATAATGGAAAAGAACTGGAACGGAAAAAAATTGTGATATATATTCACTCACTTAACAAATTAAATAAAATATTTTGAGTAATAATCATATAAATTTTAGGGCAGTAATTTTTGTAGAACAGTATGGCCGGATCACTTTTTGAAAAACCAATGATTGGTAGAACTCATTTTCCTGGAATAGTACAAAGATTTTCCTCTGTAAGAGAGATTCTTATGAACAGACATAAGTTTTATCAAATCAGTCTAAACTTCAAACACTGCAACAATGCAAAAAAATCTAAGCTCTTTATAACATATGGTGCCATTACCCACAGAAGAATTTTATCTGCTTTGACAGCCTTGCTGAACTATGCATGTTAGATTTAAAGAATCTTTATGCATCATCCAAATTGCTAGCCTTTTTTAATCCTTTGGTTAGTAGGTTTGCATCCTGTTATTCAATTAAATTCTTTCCTTTAATTATTGAACGAAAATATTCCAACTATCTGTTTAAGGCCGTCTACTGAATGCTATGAAAATAGAAATATGAATAAAACATGCAGCTCTCAGTCTGGTAATGGAGATAAAATTGAAAAAGAGCAAGTAACAAAAAGTAGTAAATTTGTAATAAATGCACCACTGCTACTAATTCAGAAGGGAAAGATGCCATTTGGAGTGAGAGTGGGGGAAATTAGGAATGTCTTCTCAGAGGATGAAGTATTTGAGTAAGGCACTGAGGCTGAGCAGGACCTGATGGGCAGGATGTGGGGAAGACGAAGTTATATTTCAAGCAGAAGTGAGAGCAACTCCAAGAACACCATTCACTTCACAGTCATTTTGGATTTTAACGTTTTATGAAATTTTTATTAATAGCAATAAGGTATTTTGAGAATGGAGTGCCTTTTTCTAATTTGCACCATGTCACCATGTCAATAAGGGGTATGCCTGCCTCTCAGGAACTGCTTGAAAATTTAACTATCTCAAACCCTGTGAATATGTGAAGAAAAAAAGAACTCCCCTAAAAATTTGTCATCAAAAACCAGCTCTCACACAGGAACTCCAGTCCAAATTCACAATGCCTATGTGGCCTGAAAAACCTCAAGGCAAACATTTGTTTTAAAATAGCCCTGGATTGGTAGAAACTAAAGAAATCTGGTAGCAGCAAACATAAGTTTTCTAGAGGAAGCCACCTCCAATCTAGACCTCCAAGAAGCCCCACAGATAAATATAAATTCATATTTAAAAACCACAAAAACTAAATTCACACTTAAAAATCACAAATATATAAGAGCAACAACCAGTAGAACTGCCTCACTCCCAAAGAAAAACCCATATCAGCAAATATTTCAGATATTGGAATTATCAAATACAAGATCTAAAACCATTATGTTTAAGAAAATAAAAGCAGCAATTGATAAAATGACTATTAAAAATAAGCATATTTTAAAAATGACTAAATAGAACTTTTAGAAATAAAAGCATGTTAAGACACGGGACATTTAAAACATAAAGGATATCTTTAGTAGCAGATTAGACACTGATAAAGAGACTTTTGTGAACTTGAAGATAAAGCTGAAGAAATTATCAAGAATAAACAAGAGAAGTACAGAGGTGGAAAATTTAACAAGAGATTAAAAATCATGAGGACATTGTTGATACCTGACAGATCCAATTAGATTTCCATGAGAAAAGAAAAAGAATGGATCAGAGGCAACCTATGAAGAGATAAAGGCTGGACATTTTCTAGAACTGATGAAAAACACTTATCCAAAGATATAGAATATCCAATAAATCCAGAACAGATTCATTAAAAGATTTTCACACCTCATATATCATAGGGACAGTATAAGAACACCAAAGACAAAGGGATCTTAAAAGTAGCCAGAATGAAAAGGCGGATTATCTTCAACTGAACAACAATTAGCTCATTTCTCAAGAGCTACAATGCAAGTCAAAAACCAGTGGAATAATACTTTCAGTGTGATGAGAGAAAATAAGTGTCAATCTAGCATTAGCAAAGGCTGAAAAAAATATCTTAAGAACAAAGGCAAAATAAATACTTCATGGAAACAGTATTCTAGACAGAGGAAACAGAAAGTACAAATATCTGGAGATGGGCACATGATTGGGATGTTTCGGAAAGCCAGCATGACAGAGGCAGAGTAAATGAAGATGAGCACTAGGAGAGATGAGTGCTAGGAGATGAGGACAGAGGAGTGCCATGGGGCAGATTACCTACTCTTTTAAAGTTAATCTTAAGGACCTGAATTTCTCCACTGGAAAAGTCAGTGGAGAGTCCAATAAGCCACAATGGCTAAGCTCCATATTGTTCAGTATCCAGGTATCAGTTAGATGGTCTGATGCAAAGAAGTTTAGGCATCAGTTTTGGTTGGTTTGGTTGGCTGGCTGGTTGGTTGGTTTTCCATAGGTCCCTAAGCAATTTTTTTTTTAAATTTATTGGGGTAATGTTGGTTAATAAAATTATTTAGGTTCAAGTATACAACTCAATAATATGTCATATGAACATTGCACTGCGTGTTCACCATTCAAAGTCAAATATCCTTCCGTCACCGTATATTTGACCCCCCTTACACTTATCTATCTCCCAAACCCCATTCCTCTGATAATCACTAAACTGTTGTCTGTATCTATGAGTTTTCATTTGTCTGTTAGTTTGTTGCTTTCAGTATTAGATCCCACATAGGAGTGAAATCATATGGTTCTCGACTTTTTCTGTCTGACTTATTTTGTTTAGCATGATAATCTCAAGATCCATCCACAGTGTCACAAATGGCAATATTTCATCTTTTCTTATGGATGAGTAAATATTCCATTGTATATATGTACCACAGCTTTTTTATCTGATCATCTATCAAAGGATACTTCAGTAGCTTTGTGGTCTAACTAGCTGGTCTAAACTTTCCTTTCAATCTTGAAATCTTATTCAGGCAGAACAGTAACAGAAGAATTACGGTTAATTTTTATTCAACCAAGCATACTTTATTAAGATATGTTTCAATATAGTAACTAACTAGAAAAATTATGTGCAATTCCAAAATCGAAGTAAGTGCTATGTGCCACTTGGATTTTCATTGGCCGTGCCATTTGGCAGGCTTCAGTTCCTTTAAGGAAATTTTGAGGCTAAAAGGTAATTCATATTATTCACCTTCTAATCCATAAAATGTTGTGTTGAATAGGTTCTTGGAGTGTGATATTCAAAAGCCAGTACCTGATAGCTAGTTACATTTGTTGAAATTATGAATAAATAGCTTCATAAATGGTTTTTCTATTAATCTAAGTAATGGAATCACTTGTTCAATTCTCACTAATAAGGCAAAGGTTTCTTTACTAGATAGATAGATAGATAGATAGATAGATAGATAGATAGATGAGAGAGAGAGAGAGAGAGAGAGAGAGAGAGAGAGAGAGAGAGAGAGAGAGAGATGGATGGATGATGGATGGACGGAGATGAAGATGGAGATGGAGATGGAGATGAAATGGAGATGGGAAAGAGAACAAATTTATCAAGGTATCTCCCAGTGGAAGAGTGTGTAATCATATTTCTTTGCTCATCATTTTGAATTCATACTGCAAAACAGAACTCTATAACCCAGTCTCATTTTGCCTGTCATTTATTATTATCTATAACTCTCAACTCTAAGCAATCCTCTCTTTGCCCCAATTATGTCACAATTCTTTACCAGAGCTCTTCCCCTTGTCTTAGATGTTCTCCACACTCTCTTTACAGCCATCCAAAATACTAATTCTCATCACCAATTCAAACACTTCCACCAAGCCTTCTTCAAATAATTGTGTGCTTCCCACAAAACGGAATAGACGGGAGTAGACAATTAGTCATAGGAATCCCCCAGAACTTGTATCTCTGTACTGGTTCTAAAAATATTTGCATTGAATCTGCCTAGATCATATAAATTACTATGAAAGTGTTTTTTTATCAAAATCAGATATCAGCTTAAATTCTCATTTTCTTTTCTGCATAACAAGCATATAGAATGCACACCCTGTTATCTCTGCCTGGATTGTTGGCTAAAGATGGGCAGATCATCCAATTTACTTAATATGTTGTCTAGAACATTGCCAGCCCAGACTCTGATGATTAAAGCACATAACCCTCCAGCAAGGCACCTGCAAAGGGACAAAGCTGTGCTTCTTGTCACCCACAAAATGCCCACCTTTTCTCTTGCCTAAAGAGATGGCAGCAAATTATGGTAAAAATAATAATGGCTCACATTTTTTAAATGCTTATGATATGCTAGAGTTTGTTCTAAGTGCTTCCTAGGTAGTAATTCATTTAATACTCTAACTACAAGATAGCTACTGTGATTGTCTCTGGCTTATAGATGGAGAAACTGAGGCGGAAAGAAGTTAAATAATTTGCCCAGTCTCTTGATTTAAACCTGGCCAATGTGTTGGGCTCTGGAGTTCATATTCTTAACCACAGTTTAAAACAGACAACTACAAAGTGCATACTGTACTATTCTATTCATTCTGCAATGGAATCAGAGAGGGTAAAAATGTCTGCTTCACAATTAAAAAAAAAAAAGAAGAAGAAGAAAAAATGAGAGGGTGTAGCAGATTTAAGAGAGCAGTTTAGGAGCCAGAGAGTCCTGAGTAATATTCTTTGCTCTTTCAACTATTCGACCTCAGGCAAATTACTTAATCTCCCTAAGCCTCAATTTCCTCATCTGTAAATTGGGGATAATTACACCCTCTATCTATGCCAATGAGTGGCAGAAGTAGGATTCAACCCCATAATCTCTCCATAACACTACAGTGCCATATCCTCCAGAAGACTATAATCTTGAGAAATTGTGGGGAATACCAGTGCTTTCCTGCCAGCTGGTTTGGAGGCAACTATACACCTCAAACCAGAACCTCCTGGCTCCATTACATCTAGAAGTCTGGAGTTCTGAGTTTGTTGGGGTGCCATCACACTAGTCACACTACATAGCAAAAATATGCCATCCTCTTCTTCATGAACAGCTCCATTTAGCTGAAGGAGTGTCTCAGAACCCACCTGCACACAACCCCCTAAAACAAAGAGGATGGCACTGTAGATGAGAATTACCAGCTCCTAGAGCACCAATCAATGTCTCCTTTGCCCAGAACACCTTTCATCCTACACACAGCAAAACACATCATTCTTACATAGATGTACATCCCCAAAACCTCCTCGAGTGGCCTCATTCTACAGGGAGGGGGCCTCATTCCTCATTTCTGGAAACCGGACAAAGGCTCCACTCAGAGCATGTGAAGATGAGTCACCAACTGGGAAGTACCGCATACTATCATCACCCAGCACAGCTAGCTCCTCAGTGGAATGCTGCAAAGTCCTTTTATGTCCTCACTCGGCAGCACCGAGTAAAGTTGCTTATAAAATGAAGATAAAATATCCAAATGAAACAGCTATCTAGAATCTAAGGAATGCACCAAACCAACAGTGTCTGCATGAGGGTTCTGGTATGATGGCTCATACTTTTTTTTAAGACTTTTCAAATGTTCTGTAATATAGTACTAATATTGCTATGTAGATTGTTTTAAGTAACAGGCAACATGTGGCCTAGATGGGGACGGGCATATGGATCTTCATTCCTGATCTATTTCATGATCATCAGGGTTATTCCCTCTATAAAAATAATGGGACAGACACCTAGAATATTGTTATTGTGTGAGGATATGGTCATTCCTTTTTGTGAACTCTAAAGGTCATGTACACCTCTAATTCTAACAGAAGTCCTATGGAACTACCTCTGACACATAAAGTCACAGATGTGTTCCACCTCCTCAGATATAACTTTTATGCATGAAAAGTATCTCCATTTACAAAATTTAAATTGATTTTGACCAAAGAGTGCCCTTTCATCCTAATATTTCAAGATTTGGTAAATAAACCCATATTCCACATCAACCATTCTCCTTCCTAATTTCACTATTCTAGGATAAACAGGTTAGATATGTTTTGAGTCTCTCTACTGGCAGCAACTGCTTTTCCACCTATCATCTAAAGTTGTTCCTCTCTGCATTTTCACCAGCTCCTTCTTTTTGTTGAAATTTAATAACAAAAACAAGTGCAAGGTAAATTTATGTTCCTAACACTCTTACTGATTAAAAATATCAAAGTTAAAATGATACGGTGATGTTTTAGTTAAAAAGGTTTGCATCACCCAATCACTGTATGAAATTTAAATAGTGCATAACTAGTATTACCAGTAAACAGTATTTCCTCTTCACGGAAAAGTCTCCTAGTGTTCTGTCATTTCCTCCTTCCTGATTGGAAACCTTTAAGTCCTGAAGAGAAACACAACAGCTGGCCTCAAGCATTCCTACGTGCAGGAAACAAATCAGAAAGAAATATTTGCTTGGTTCCACTCCTTTGGTAACAGCAACCAACACTGGTAATCACTTCATTGGGCTCTGTTACTACCAACTACTGTGAGTGATGAGGACATGGCGAGACCACCTGCTGTGACAGTAGCAGAGTTGCCATCTTCTCCCCGCAATCCAGGAGGCCTCCCTGTGAGTCCAGCCACTCTGACCCTTCAGCCACTCCCAAGAGAGAAAAAGCTCTGTCTCGGGCTCTCCACCCCATGGGCACCCCCAAAGGTTGAAACCCAGGCATTACCTGCCGACAGTGCCAAGCACATCCATAACAACAAAAAGAGAAGGAAAAATTTAAAAAGCCAGTGCTACTCATGCCTGGGAGAGGGTGACAAGAACAATGTAGGGTAGCTCCCCTTTATCTACGGTTTCGCTTTCCACGGTTATACTTCCTGCAATCTCGGTTACTTACCCACAGTCAACCTCAGTCTGAATATGTTAAATAGAAAATTCCAGAAATAAACAACTCATGTTTTAAATGACCTGTCATTCTGAGTGCATGATGAAAGCTCGCAAGACTAACTCCACCCCTTTGTCCAGTGTGTTCATGCTGTATACACTCCCACTCCGTTAGTCACCAAGTAGCCTTCTGGACACTCAGGTAATGCCCAGGAGATCACAGTGCTTATGTTCAAGTCACCCTTGTTTTACTTAATAATGGTCCCAGAGCATGACAGTAATGATGCTGGTAATTCATGTATGCCAAAGAGAAGCCATAAAGTGCTCATTTAAGTGAAAAGATGTGTGTGTACAGGAAAAAACAGCAATAGTGGGTTCCGTACTACCCGCAGTTTCAGGCCTCCACTGGGGGTCCTGAAACATATCCCCACTGGACAGGAAAGGACCACTGTGCAATGTTCTCTGTTCATGTGTCTACTAATATTTCTCCTCAGTTCTGATCGCCCTGCCTCTATAATGCCACAAATCCCCCAAAGAGCTGAGAAACCTCTTCCCGGGAACATCAACACAGCTAAAGATAACCACAGTCCTGATGGGTTTTTCCATCTTCTGCAAATTCAAATCAGGTCTGTACTTATATGTTTTTTTTTTTTATTTCCTACCATAGCTTAAGGTTTAAAATATAACAAAATATTATGATTATTTTGCTTTTAAACCTTTCCCCCAACCTCAGAAAGTCTAAATGCAAAAGGTATGAAAGTTGTCACTACAACTAACTATATCCAGAGCGAATCATCAATTTAAAACAACCAATAACCTAACATTCCAATTTGCGTTTCCTCCTAGGGTCGGGGTTCTACTTGGGGTCCCTTCCAAACAGCACAGCACTCATGCTTTCAAGAGCTGGGAACAGACAATCCTGGAGGCTGCAATGAGGCCTTACCGACACGTCATACATGCATGGCCGGGGATGGCAGCATTTCCTTAAGCTTCGACAGACCTTCGAGGAAGGTATAAAGAATAATTACCAATCGGGATGGAGGAGAAGAGTCTAGAGAAAAGTGTATACTATATGATACATATAGAGACAAATGTATCACCTAACGCAACCTGGGGAAAATGTAATACTCTATTTCTGCTGTGCAAAAAGTTTCAACTCATCAAGAGGTGATTTTAGGAATGAGAGCTGAGAAGAGCCAAAGAGATAATCCAGACTTCCTCCTCCCCATACTACAGTTCTCTCCTCTCAATGTTTAATATAACCCTTAAATTGTCTTTGGATCGGGCTTTATGAGACTCTGGCAATGTTAATACAACAGGCAAATAGCACTTTCTAAATGAGACCAAAAATGACACTCCTCATAGTAAGGACTGTTCCCATTACCAGCAGAAGGATTCCCAGCTGGAGAGATGTCACAACCAGGACATTCTCCCATGTCCTTGAGGGCACCTATGCAATGGCTCAGGCTAGGCCCTTGGAAATAAAGGAGTTTTGTTCTAATTACCCCTTAGCATTGATATACTTTCCACAAATGTTCCTCACTCACATTTATGCTGAAAACATTTTTCAAAGCTGTAAATCTAGGAGTGGAATGAAGACATTATCGGTTTTATAAAGTTGCCGGGTTAAAAAAAAATGACATTTTACTCAGCTTCAATCTATCCTAATTAATAAATTTGGAATTTATAAAAATAAAATACAAGTTTGCTTGTAAAAAGTATTCACTACTAAACTATGTTAAACAAGGTGATTCTTTCAGGCTCTTAAACGCAGTGTTTAAAATAGTTACAAAACGTCTATTTACTAGGAGCTTGCCTCCCAGGAGCCAGAACTCAGAAAAAAAGAAACAAGAAAAGGCAACTGTCTCAAAAGTACTCAGATTGTGAGTAGACTTTTATTGGAATAAATACTCTTATTCATAGCCTGTGTTGACACCTCCCTGCAGTGATGATTCACTATGCCTCTTCCCAACATCAAGCCTGGAATGCCATGGACCTCATATTGTCTCTAATTCGCAACCCCAGAGCCGAACCACAGACCACCAAGGACAGAATTTGGTTCTGCAATCAGAACCAAGGTAGACTGGTAGCCTTGAAAGACATGGTCCTCTCATAAGACATGAATTTTCCCCTATACTTCATATATTACGAAAGATTGTGGGTTACTTACATTTGGGATAATGGACAACTAAAACTGTATTATCTCCTTGGTAAAAAGAGTACATCCTCTAGTCATATGAACTTATTTCAACTTCCAAGAAGTAATCTGTTGATCTCAGCTCCCTGGATGAGGTCAAGGGCCCACATTCATCTAACCACGTTCTTGATGATGTTCTAAACTTCTTATCTTCCTCTTCCATCTTCCCAAAGTTTCCTCATCTTTTTACATGTTCTTCACAATAGCTTTCACATGGCAGTCCAGATTTTGGCATTATAATTCCTTTTGAAGTCATTTCCAATTATTTTTCTGGTATAAATCTGGTCAACCATCAAGATGCTTTATTTATGTGAAACATTACATTTAAAAAAGGGTGTTCTGTGTCCTCCTAAAACTCACAGAACCAAGGTTGACATGCTGGAGAGGAGAAATTGGATAGTCTTATCAGTATTCTTCCCATAGCTCTAAAGCCCAAATTACTGGACTTTTGCAGTCAGACCAAAACATGTCAGTGCTGTAGGGAAATTAAAAGTATCCAATCTATTGCCCTCACTTTGCAACTAAGGGAATAGAGGCCCAGAGAAATTTAATAGCTTGCCCCAGGTCCTATGAAGAAAACCCCATCTCTTTTACTTCTTCCTATTCTGGTTAGCTCCTTCACTCACGTCCCTTATTAACATTTTCTCCTCAAAAGACATAATTTCTATTCTTTAGTACTTAAAGTGTGAAATAAGATCTAAGTGTTACTTCACACAATAATGAAAAAAAATGTGTTAGTACCATGATTCCTTTTGAACAAAGCATGACTTAAATATGGACAGATAAAGACACTGAATCCAACATTACTATAAAATGACAGTAAGAAAAAGGTATTTGCAACTCAAAAGTTAGAGTCACTTCCTTAAATGAGAAGCATTTTCAAAAATCTAAGAAGGTCATTTGCTGCTTTCTGAGAGAGAATGTGAAAATCATAGGCCATAAATCACTATAACTTACACCAAGGGAATGGAATGTAAGGTTATACCATCCAAATATTTTCATTTTAAAAATATTAAATATTGGTAAGAATTCAAAAATTTGATAAAGCATATGAAAAAAGTATTAAACTATGAATGGAGCATGGAATTTCCTTCAATAAAATATTTTAAAAAGAAACAAAATTAGAGTACAGATTATAACTTCTCTGAAAATGAGAATAGTAAAAATTGAATGAAACTGTAAAAATTCAAATGTTAGGAGAAGCTGGAAATGCATTAAGTAAAAACACCAGCAGCATTTGCTGTATCCTTGTCCCAGAGGGAAAGAAAAAATTGGCCTTGAAATGTAAAATGTAATTATCTTTACAATGAAATACAGTTTGGCAAATATTTTTTTCTATTTTTCTTTCAAAAACGCAAAAAGAAGGTAAAATCACACATAGTTGGGAGGGTTCAACAAAAAGCTAAAGGAGTTCATCACCACCAAACTAGTATTGCAAAAAATATTAAAGAGACTTCTTTAAGAAGAGGAAAAGTTAAAAATATGAATAATAAAATGGGAATAACTAGATATCTATCAACAATTACTTTAAATGTAAATGAATTAAATAGATATCAATCAAGAGACACTGGGTAGCTGAATGGATAAGAAAAGAAAACCCTTACATATGCTGCCTACAGAAGGCTCACTACAAATCTAAAAACACACACAGACTGAACTAAAGAGATGGAAAATGATATTTCATGAAAATAGAAATGAAAAAAAAAAAGCTGGGGTAGCAATACTTATACCAGACAAAATAAACTTTAAAACAGCTATAACAAGAGACAAAGAAGGACCCAGTAATCCCACTTCCAGTGTTTATCTAAAAAAATCCAAAACACTATTTCTAAGAGACATGCGCAGCCATATGCTCATCACAGCACTATTTACAATAGCGAAGATATGGAGGCTACCTGGGTGAGTGGATAAAGAAGACATGGTACATATATTCATATATACATATATAAACATAATATTACTCAGCCATTAAAAAGAATGAAATCTTTTGCCATCTGCAACGTGGATGGACTTACAGGGTATTGTGCTGAGTGGAGTAAGTCAGAGAAAGACAAATGTCATGATTCCGCCTAGATGTGGAATCTAGAGAACAGAATAAATGAACAAATAAACAGAAACAAGCTCATAGAGAACATTTTGATGGTTGTCATATTGGTGGCAGGGGGAGGGTAGGAAGGGAATGGGTGAAGGTGGGCAGGGATTAAGAGGTACTAATTGGTAGTTACAAAATAGTCATGGTGATGTAGAGTACAGTATAGGGAACACAGTTAATAATATTGTAATAACTACGTATGGTGTCAGATGGGTACTAGACTTCTCGGGGTGATCACTTTATTAAGTTATACAAATGTCTAATCACTAAGTTATATACTTGAAATTCATAAAATATTGTATGTCAATAGTAATATTGTATATCATACTAATATAATATTGTATTTTAACTAAAAATCTTAAAAATTATTAAACAAAGTATGTAAAGTAAGTAGTGACTGTCCTTTCCTGCATTCTTTCATTCTCACCCTAATCCTGGCAGCCACCTCAGGGACACAGTTTGCAGACAGATGCTCCTCACTCAGCTTGTTTCTCCTCTCACAGAGCCTCAGCTCACACACATACACATATACACACATACATACACACATATATACACACATACACAACAGACACACATATACAATTTTACAAAAATAGACAAACAATCCACGTATGAGTCAATTTGCTTTAATTATATCAGAATTTCAAAACTAAAAAATAGAACAAGTTGAATTTTTTAAATACAAAAAAAGAACTCCTAACTCTTTGATCAATTACTTCATGAGTGAACTCAAACCCAAAGATTCTTAGCTATAAACTTCTAAACTGTTAATCTATTTTAAGTAAGAAAATAATATAAATCGCATAGGGTTAAGAATATATACTTGCTAAACCTCTTGAAATACTCTGAAAAATAATTTATGCATTTCCAGTAATAATGGTTTGGATGCTTCCTCAAAATGCTTTAAAAAAAAAAAAACTTATTGTACATCTACTTATTGACTCTGAAACAAATTCTGCACAAAGAAATAAAAATAGTATTAACATCAGAACACTCACAGCACATACGTGAAATCAATCATATTGATAATATTCTAAAAAGCATTATAAGTTTTCTGATATAGCAGGCTTCTTAGAGTCCAAATACATGTATTCTATTCAAAAATATTTTAATACGTTGCTATGTGGCTTTAAGAAAATAACTTAACCATATGAAATGTATCTCCATTTCTTCAATAGTAGTTTTAGCAAACAACTTGCCAATTTGAGCACTAGCCCAATCCAGTCGTCATGGAACCCCAGAAGGAGAGGAAAAAGGCCTATGTTTCTGGGAACAAATAATTTTCTCTTTGATTTTATGTGCCCTCGCTTAATTAATTTTATTATGAATAATAAAATTCCATAAATACCACAAGCATATGGTTACTCTTCAATTTATCAAACCATATAAAAACTGTCTTTTTTTTTTTTTTTGCAAAACCCATTTCTAATGTAGAATATCTAAAGGTCCCTTGGGAGACTGATAACACAGTTTCTTATTCCAGTATGAAGGTTTTCCATGTTGCCCCAATCTACCTGTTAGCTTCATCTCCCACCTTCACTCCCTTGCATATTTCCTGGCGTCTTGCCCAGGAACAACCTGCTATCCCCCCAAATCCCTTCTCTTCTACCTCTCTTTGATTTTATTACCTCCACCTGCAATCCTTTACTTCCCTCATGTCTACAACCTCCTACCTAACAAAATTCACCATTCTGGGCTCGTCATGGAGTGTTCCCTACTCCATGCACATTCACTGCCTCTGATCACATGTAATCTCCCCCTGACCTCTACATTCCCTTCAGTGCCTATTGCAGTACCTTATAAACAATGGAATTTCAATAAACATTTACTGAATTGAATAATCTGTTGTCTAATACTCTGTTTCCAAGATATCAATCTGTATTCCCTGAACAAAAATTGTACAATTTTAACAGCAGAAGGTTACTGCAGCCAAGTTATATCCTAACATTTCACTTTAGTTTATAAGCTTTTTAAATTATTAATAACAAAATGTCATTAAATATATATGTGCATACATATATAATGCCTTCTAAGGCACTTGAATCACTGCCCCTATATTATTCTTATGCCATCTCTGAAGGGTCAGAAACATTTATTTTATATATGGGAAACCAAGGACCAACCAAGTATGTGATATCAGCTTGGAGACCAGAACTGTTTACGTGCTACTGAAGACAAGAAAAGTGGAAAATAGAAACATTTTTCTCAAGCAGCCTGTCATTTAGGTGCAGAAAAAAGATAACACATGAAACAAGTGAAGCATATATGCTTAAAGTATTTCTACAGTTTTTGTCTTAAAATATATTCCACTTGGCTTCCAACAATGGTAAGTTTGGCCTGTTAGGTTAACGTCCATTGCAAACATGGCTCCCCTGAAGGCCAACTTTGAGAGCTGTGTACTAAGAATATCAGGTGAGCCCCCTTGAGTGCTGTGTGCTTGGCACATTCTGCAAGCGCCACTGGGAATTTCAGGGACAATGTGGGCAAAAGTAGTGACAGAAGGCCAAAAAAGAAAGCTCAACTAAAAATGAAATTTGAAGAAAACATTAAATTTGAAATGGTGATCAGGAAGAATGCAGCTGGGACAGGGTGCAATAGGAGATGTGGCTCAAAACTTAGCTCATAGTCAAGCGCAGAACCCGGACAAGGGCTCACAGGCACCAAGATCCAGCTAGATGATGCTCTCTGCACACAGCTGGAAGGCTTTGGTCCTGCCTTCTTCAGTCATCCCTTCAGCCAGTAATTCACATGCAACAATATCTTTTCAGTTTTTTTATATAGTTATAGAGGTAATCCATGTTTACTATAAAAAATATGAAAAACTCAGAAAAGTAAAGAGAAAAAAATTAACAACAATCTATAATATAATCTAACCACATTTTCTTCAACAATTACAGCATTTCTTAGGATCTGCCTTGTGCAGACACTTTTCTAGATAAATCGGTGAGCAAAATAGAAAAAAAAAAATTCCTACCCTCCTACATCTTATATTCTATCAGGAGAGAAAGACAATAAGCAATAACATGAACAAGTAAATTGTATAGTATGTTAGTAAGTGTAGAGAGGAAGGAGCAGAACTCCCAGGCCACTGGGAGTTCACCTGGGGTGAGGGGACAGGAATGGCTGCAATTTCAATAGGGCGGTCCAGGTGAGCTGGGTTGAGAATGTAGCATTACCAAATTGCTTCATAGGCTTCCCCCCACATGCACTTACTATATGGTATTTCCCATGCCAGTAAATGTTCTTTTGCAATATGATTTTTAATGACTGCAGAGAACTCCATCTCATAAATATACCATAGTTAATTTCACCATTCTGATCTATGGGGCAATTATATTTTCTCCTTTTTTTCAACTACTATAAATACTGTTTCTATTTCCTCAAGCGAAATGCAAAGAAGTGAAATTACATTGAATTGGGTACAAACAATGTTAAGGCTTATGGTATACTTTAACTGCACAGGGAAGCAATGTTTTGAAGTCACGTGCTCAGACTCTTTTTCCTGTTTTCCTGTCAAAGTTCCTGCCACCCACCTGACAATCTTTTTCATCAGGCTCACAAAAGTATTCTGGCTTACCCATCTCTCCACTATCAACTACTCAGTATTTCACAGAGAAACTCTTCCTTGGATGCCTACCTAGCACAGTGACTGGTATAGAACAGAATGTGCAATAACTATCTATTGACTTAATAAATGAACAAAAAAAATGAATGAATACTCAAAAGACACACTGGCTTCCATACGGCTGGGGAGATACTTAGAAATTTTCCCTCCCACTACAGCTTTCATCCACCAAGAGAAGTGACTCATATCTCAGATGTATTTAGCAACTTCCTAATAGGGCTGCAAAGTATCTCTTTTAATGCCTTTAAATGCTGGAAACTGCCATATGACCTGGACAGCTAAAGACTACAAACTGTCTAAATTAAATGCTGAATAGCACACATAGACTATGTAGAACACATTGCCATTATTTTCCCTCTTTCTAGTTACTTAAAGATAATAATTACATATTATCTTACACTAGAAACATAAATTAAAAAATAAAAAATAAAAAAAAAAAACATTGTCACATGACTAAGAAGGAAAAAGCCTTAAATAAGTTGTATAAAATTTGGCAAATAAATACTGCACCCAAACAAGGAAAGAAAAGAATAACAGAACACATTAGTTATTCACCTACTAAGCTGGTTCAATACCAGGTCATGCCACTGAACAATAATCGTTTCACTGTTGGAGCAATGAGAGACTCTGAGTTGTCAAAACTCTATTTCATTGTTAGAATAACAGTCTTGAAATTGTCCTTCCTAAAATCCACTTTCAGAAGTTAGAAGTAAATCCAGAAAGCCATCTCTAAAGATTTCCTAATTTATAGCGTAGCCTTAGGAAGAACAAGAGGCAAATGTCCTTTTATACTCACCAGCAGGAGAACACATGCCCTGGGTGACAACTGTCCTTTCTGTGAATAACCCATGTGGCCATTCATTCACTCCACTGAAAATGGATGTGGATGCAAAAAACAAAGGTGAGGTGGATTTCAGAGTCTTCATTGGGTTTCTGGGTTTAAATATTTGAGCTACATAACTACTGTATCTTCACAACCAACCTGGCTGTGCTTTGGAGATGCTGAAAATAGAAGTGAGGATTCTAGCCACTGCAAGTGATTGTTTAAAGAAGAAGCCGAATTCAGGAGAAAGGTGCAGGCAGGAGATTGAATTTGGATGTTGCCGAAAAGGTATTTCATATCATAGAACTACCTTTCTGGTGAATGCCTATGATAGGCAACCTCCTGACTGCAGCTATAAAATCTGGGCAAATTAAAAGCAACTACTTGAGAACTATGAAAAGAAAACAAAATCGAACAGATTATGGCTACAGTAATTGAAACAGTGTGATACTGGCATAAAGACAGACATATAGACCAATGGAATAAAATAAAGAGCACAGAAATAAACCCCTATACATATACAGTCAAATGATTTTTGACAAGGGTGCCAAGACTATTCAATGGAGGAAAGGGCAGTCTTTTCAACAAATGGTGCAGGGAAGACGGCATATTCATGTGCAGAAGATGAAGTTAGACCCTTACCTAACACCATATACAAAACTTAACTCAATAATGGATCAAAGACCTATAGGTAAAACCTAAAACTATAAAATTCTTATAAGAAAACATAGGGAAAAATTTCAAGACATTTGGCAATGATTTGGAAATCAATTCTTGGATATGATACCAAAGGTAAAGGCAACGACAAGAAAAAATAGAAAAATTGGACATCATAAAAATTTTTAAATTTTGTGCATCAAATGAAAATATCAACAGAAATAAAAGGGAACCCAGAGAATGAGAGAAAATATTTGCAAATCATATACTTGATAGAAATTAATATCTGGACTACACATAGAAAACTCCTAAAACTCAATAACAAAAACAAACAAACAAACAATCTGATTCAAAAATGGGCAAAGGGTTTAAATAGGTATTTCTCCAAAGAAGATGTACAAATGGCCAATAAATTCATGAAAAGATGTTCAATGTTACTGATAATTAGCAAATACAAAACAAAACTGCAATAAGATATCACCTCAAATTCATTAGTATAGCTACTATCAAAAAATAAAAATAAAAAAATAACAAGTGTTTGTAAGGATGTGAAGAAATTGGAACCCTTGTGTGCTATTAGTGGGACATAAAATGGTGCAGCTTCAAAACAGTATGTTGGTTCCTTTAAAAATTAAAAATAGAATTACCATATAATGCAGCAATTTCACTTATGGGTACATACACAAAAGAAATCAGGGTCTCAAAAAAGTATTCGTATGTTCATAGAGGCAATATTTACAGTGGCTAAAATGTAGAAGCAACCTAAGTGCCCATTGTGGTATATACGTATGATTAAATATTATTTAGCATTAAAAAGGAAGAGCATTCTGATGTGGTAAAATATAGATGAACCTTGAAAACATTATCCTAAGTGAAAAAGCCAGTCACTAAAAAAGACAAATATCATATGATTCCACTTACATGAGGTGCTTAGAATAGTTAAAATCATAGAGGCAGAAAATCATGATTTAAAATCATGGTGGTCTCCAAAAACTGGGGCAAGGGGTTCGGGAATATGGAGGCATTGTCTAACGGGTATAGAGTTCCAGTTTTAAAGATGAAAAGAGCTACGGAGATGGATGGGAGTGATGGCTACACATGATTAATGTATTAAATACTACTAAACTATATACTGAGAAATGGTTAAGATGGTAAATTTTATGTTATGTATATTTTACTATAAAAAAAATTGAGAAGGAAAGCAGGCAAAAGTTGGAAAAGTGACCTGCAAATGGTTGATTTTTCTCTCTCTCTCTCTTCCTTTCTCTCTGTCTGTCTCTGTCTGTCTCTCTGTCTCTCTCTGTCTCTCTCTCTCTCTCTCTCTCTCTCTCTCTCTCTCTCTCTCTCTCTCAGCTTTGCCCCAAGGGTAGGCCCTATTCACAGAGGTCCACGGTCAAATAAATCTTGGATAGAAAACCCATCTGTCTCACTCCTGTGAGTCAAAAAGTGTGAGTAGAACCAAAGAGAGGAGAGAGACAGAGAAGAGAATCCTCTATTCTGTGCATAAACCCACCCAAGTCTCAGGTTCAACCTTGTTTGAGTTGCACATGTGCAGGACAGCCCCCAAAACAGAAAGTGGAGGTTCTGAAAAACTCAGCTACGTTGGAACCCTCACTGAGAGGTGAGACAAAACTTGTGGCCTAAACTGAACCATGTCGATTGCCTGCTAAAACAAAAAGACACCAACATTCTCCAAGATTACAAAAGGACCCAGAGTTTACACAACGTAACATCCACAACTTTCAAGACAATGCAAAGTTACTTGATATACAGAGAACTAGGAAAATGTGAGCAGTTCCCAAGGGAAAAGATAAACATAGATGCCAACTCAATATGATCCAGAGGATAAAATATTCAAGCAAAGGCTTTAAAACAGCTATTATAGCTATGTTCCATGAGATAAATGCTCTTGAGATCAGTGGAAAGCTGCATGTTTCCAGCAGAAACAAAACTATAAATAAGAACCAAATGAAAATTATAGAGCTAAAAATGAGAATATGTATAATCAAAAACTCATGAGATCATCACAAAAACAGAACGAAGATAAAAGAAGAAAGGTCAATAAACTTGGAGATCAATAGAAACTAACCAACAGAGAGAAAAAATATCACAAAATAGTTTTTTTAAAAAAATTACAGCCTCAGAAATCTGTGGAACTATGTTAACATCTAATAAATATTATTGTAGTATAAGGAGCAGATAATGAAATTAAGACCAAAATATACATATTTGAAGAAATAAAGTCTTGGAACTAGATCAGAACATCTGTAAAGTAAGTGAACAGAGAAAAGAAGGGACCCAACAGCTGAGCCTGGGGATGTCCAGTGTGGAGACATTGGTAAGAGGAAGAGACACCATCAACAGAGACAGGAATACAAAGAGAAGAAAAGAACTGAGAGGCCGGGTACTGGAACCAAGGAAGAAAATTCAGGAGTGACAGATTGTGTCAAATGCTGCTGAAGAATCAAGTATGATGAGGACTGAGAACCATTAGACTTCACAATGTAAGAGTTATTAGTGACCTTGATAAGACCCGTTTGGTAAAGTGACAGGAACAAAAGCCAAACTGACAAGGATGCAAAAAAGAAAGGAGAGGAGTATAGATGTTCTTTTGTAAGATCTACAGTAACAGAGAGGAAAATATAGAGCGGGAGCTACAGACAGAAGTGCACTTCTTAACATAGAAGATATTTCTGTATGCTGATGGGGCTGACCCAGTAAAAAGGGAAAATTAATGACACAGGGTGAAAAAAAATCAAGTTTAGAAGAATTTCCTTGAGTAAGTGAGAGGAGATAGAATCCAGCACAAGAAGGGCAGGCCTTGAACAGGTGTATGGCTTAGAGTTTGGATGGTTTAGCAGGAAGAAAATCAGAGTCTGGAAGTACAGCGGTAGTGGGGTTTTAGTTTTAGCATTAAAAAGATATGTTCACTGTCTTCAAAGTGTTTTACTTCACCAGTGAAATAAGAAGCAAAGTCACCAGCTGATACTAAGGAGAGGTGAGATGCTGGAGGTTTGAGGAGAAAAGGTATGAAAAGTCATTTTGAAGAGGGAGGGAGTATCTGGACAGGGAAAGTGCAATGCAGAATTCAGCAGGGATGTAGGTAGGAGTCTTTTGTAGGGAATGTCAGAAGTCACAGATGATTGGAACTTTCAAACTGTCTGAAAAACATTATACCCTATTAAATGCTGCCTAGCTATATTATGAAACCCATTTCCTAAGTCATTTCCTCAGAAACTAATCCCAAATGTTAGAGAATCACTTTAACCTTAACATTCAGCATTCAGGGGCAGGAGGTAGAAAGAGATCTCTGTATATTTGCTTTGTGGCCTAAAGGAGATTGGATGGTGAGAATTAGTGTGAAATACTGAAACCTAGGCAACAGACAAAGGTCAGGAGAGGGAGAAAGGAAACTCCAGACTGGGAATTCTTTGGATAACCAAGGACAGAACACTAAAACCATCCCAGGAGAAGGCCGAGGGGTGGGGGTGGGGGGGGAGAGTAGCTTAACTTTAGAAAGTTTTGTCTTACTTCATCCTTGGAGCTGAGCAGTTACTGATGGTGTTTGACATAAATGGCAGCCAATAGAAAAGGTAAATAAACTTAAGGAATATTCCTACATCCCCGGCTTATTAAGAAAAAAAGGTCCAAGACCAACAGTATACAGGAAGAGGTCAAAAAAAGCCATAACTGAAAGGACTCCAAGGCAGCAGAGAGGAATCAAAAGTAATTCCTGGAATGTAACAACTCAAAAACCTTAAAAACGTTTTAAAAAGAAGCAATTCTGTACCTCTTGACCCACGAAGAGAGCTCTTCAGAATAAGAAACAGATTCCTCTGGGAGTAACAGAAAATACCCGAATGAAGTAGGAGGCACCAGAAAGCACAGGAAACCTGTTAAGGAGCAGGCAGGAGGAGACTCTCAGCAGTGACAGGGAATCCCTGATTACAGTGATAACATCGACAGGAATGGAAACCACACAATTAGTGGGTCAGTTGCTACAGATAGGCAGGCACGGTGCTAGGCACTTTCCATGTCTATTGTCACATCATCCTGACATATCATCATCCCTATTTTAAAGATGCAGAAACAGCCTCATGGTGTTTGACATAAATGGCAGCCAGAAAACAAATTTCTTAAAGATCTGCAGAACAGTAGTTGTTGTTCTGTGTACTGGAATTCCTAAAGGTAAGGAAATTCAAGACTGCTGCAAAGCCATAAAAAAAAGTCCAATGCTTTAACTACGCATGCAGCTCACTCTCATTTTGAAATATGGACAAGGACACTGTTTGAGAATGTTGATCAAATGACCCCTGTAGTCACCTCTACAAAGCTATGATTCTTGTTTCTTCCTTCAAATACAGTCTCATTTTCATGTGGTCAGATGTATGAAAATTTGACAAGCACAAATGATGCTGAGCTTACCGCAAATGCAGGTGGACCCCAGCAGCAGCAGCTGCAGTTCGAGACCATCATGCATGCTCCCCTGCACACCCTCCATGACTCACCCACCCCAAACAGACGCTGGTGCTCAATTCTCTGGTAATCAAAATGGCACGCCTATGTCTTGATAGCAATAAAAGAGGGCAGCAAGGTGAGATCAGAGGCCTAGTTTCAGACAAGACTTTGTGTTTGGCTTTATATAATAAATCACTCTACATTCTCTGATTGCGGTTTCCTCACCTATTAACATAAGGGAAGTTGACTAAAATCAGACACTTCAGAACTGGAAGAAGCCCTACACACACCCCGTTTGATTCAATTCATCTGCTGATGTACACAGAGCACCTTTCAGATGCAAAATTCTAAAAATAACAGCCACGTTTTGACAAGCACATTTTGTTCTAAAAGTTCATTTGTAAATTAGTTATTTGAAATGGGACTGTACTCCTCCATAGAAATAATGCTATTAGGGATAGTTAGGTTTCCATGTCAACCCACAAAAGCCTATTTAACTTGCAAAATACCTGAATATAGTACTACTACAATAATATCACAGCTCACTGGGGTGCAAGAGCTCACCTCCCTGTGAAGACCCCACTGTCCCCACCAAGCCAGCACCACCAACCATCAGAAAGAAAAAAAATCACAGGCAAAAAAAAAAAAAAAGGGGGAACAGAAAATGAGAATAGAAACAAACTAGGAAGACGGGTATTGGGTGGGTATGAAGAGTTGAGGCAAAGAATGAGTCCAGCCCAGCATCATTTGTAAGAGTAAAGTGAAAGGAGAAGAGCAGAGAGAGAGAGGTGTCGATTGCCCTCCGTTCTTCCCCAACCCCACTACTGGCTCTTTCACCACAGCAGACCCCTGTCACCACCAAAGCCACATTATAAGGGAGAAATGAGAACTTTGGAAAGATGGGTCTGAGACAGAGGCACGACATGTCTGCTGGGTCTATGTCAGATGAGTGCTGAATCTGTATAAGAACTGTCCACAGTCCAGAAGTAATAAAAAAGGCATTTCTAAGAGCACAATTTGGCTCATCCAGGGGCCTCATGCCTGGGGTGCCAAATCTCACCCCGTACAGCCCCTCACCTGCCCTGGATGAGGCTCCAAGCTTCCACCTTCTCCATCTACTCCCCCATCTCCATCGCCCACCCTACAAACCTTAGGCTGGGCAAGAGGCTGAGCCCATGCCCAGGACACCATGCTTAGAGGGCCCTGCTCACACTTTTTCCAGCCACATCACATCTATTGCCAAGGAGTTCACGGGCCCCTGGGATGCGCCCCCAGATGCCAGCCCATCTTTCAGACCATACTGCAGATCCCTGGGACCTGCTTCAGTACCTGTCAGGGTCCATTCCCTCAAGGATGGACCACTCCACCAGCTTGTATAAGGAGGCTCTTTGCATAGGGTCCAGACAGACTTGGGACCTGTGGCCAAGGATGTCTACATATACTACAGGGAGATTCTAGACAAAAACTTGAGGAGTCTGAGAAATCTTCAATTTAAATCTGGCTGTCCAGGTCATTAGAAAGGTATTATTTATCAGGATAAGAAGATAGAACTCGATTTATAGATAGATTAACTTGTAACACTGAAATATTTATTTAGACACATAGTATGGGAGCCTCCATTTTGACCCCAGCCCAAGGCCCAGGAGTTGTGGGTGGTCTCTCCTCTCCCTGCTTTCAGCCACCAGGCAACGTGCTATGAAGGTCTAATCAGAATGTTTGCTAATGAGTTGGCACACGAACTTACTTCCTTTCCTAGAGCTCTTCTTAATTAGAAATAAAATGGCTCCCAGCACTGCCCAAACAGAAGATTCTTCAAATCTCACCCCCACTGGGAATTCCCCCCTCTACCACATACCCAGGTAAGTAAGATCACCCCTGTCGCTGCCACACCCATTTGGCCTTTCCCTTCTGGTTCTCCAGAAAAAGAGCGCTCACCAACGCATCCTGGGGTGTAAAGCCCACAAGTGACGTCGCTTCAGTGTGAAACAATGTTCAAGAAAAATGGTCTAAACCACAGGTAAGTCATAGGGACGGGTCTCAGATTACTCACCCCCGTGCAGTTCTAGGCCATGCCACAGCACAGCCTGTGCAAGGCTGATCCAGGACGGGCCTGTCTGCCCACGCTTGAGGTCTGGGCCTCAGCAGCCTTTCGGGCAAGCACAGGTGAGGAATGACATAGTCCTGTTCTGCATTCGGAAGCAGGGTGTGGCGGCGGCAGCCCCCAGGAGTCCAAGGACAGGTCGTCATCAGGCAAACAGAAAAAATGTTTCGGAAATCCCTATTATCTATGCTTATCTCTGGCTAGTTCAGTTTGGTGCAGTTCTTTACTCAGTGAAGAGCAGGTAGAACAAGTTCACCCTGAGCATAGCTTCCCCTTAAACGGCACTGGGGGAACTGATTTGCCATGTGGGACAGGACGGACAGGGTAAGTTAATAAGCAGCCATGTACTATTGCAGGGCTGTAATCCAGTTAAATATCAGATCAGGATACATGATTTCACCTATGCTATGGTTGAATCTGTGCTATGCGAGTCACACTTGGTCAGGTTTTCGATTGTTGATAATAAATCCTACAAGTTATTTGTATCCTAACCTTTACCCTACTTTGCTCAATTACAATTATTATGATCAGTAATCCTGTCTAATCAGGTCACTATGATCAGGTGCCCTCGCTACCTCCCATGGCCTGGGGCCAGTCATTATAGCATTTTATTAATCAGACACCACTCTAAAAATAGCTTTCAGAAAATAGAAACAAGATTAAAAGGCTTGACAATTAAAAAGTTATTAGAATTACTAAAAATTTGATAATGTGTCAAATCCTTTTTTTTTTAAGGCCTTTTTACATACCAACATTAGCCAGTTAGAAAATATTAGGGGAAAAGGTATAAGGTCCCTTTCATAACAAAAATAAGTAACAACCTGGAACCGAACATTAAAAAATTTGCAAACAAATGGTATAGAAGCAACTGGTTAAGATTTGGGGGAGGGAGGGTAATAACTACTCCAAAACATTCACCAAATAAATTAGATCCCCACTCTAAGACATTCACCATGTAGACCTAACAGAGACAAGACACAAAACCATAAAACTATGAGAAGAAAATGCCAGCGAGTATTTATTTCATCTTAGAGTGGGACAGGAATACTGTGTCACTCCTGCTGGGGGGATGCTCCACAACCCCACAGCTCTCAGCTCGGAAAAGGTGCCTCTTCCCCTTGCTATCCCCTGGGATCCACGGTCTTCCCTGCACACTGTCTCCCATTAAGCCTAGGAAGCCAGTGAAACTTAAGCAGCAGAGCAGTTCCCTGACATGGGCCCTGGGGAGGGCAGATCGTTCCAGGATTCTGGGCAGGAAGGAAAGGCCAGGTTCCCATCAGGAAGCCCAACTATGTAAGCTTTTCTGGTCTGCTGCCTATAGAGAGCTCAGAAAAAAAAAAAAAAAAGGAGGGGGGGGGACTTGAATCTCCAAAGCATCAGTGATTTCTTGTGATTCCTTTTCTCTTTCTAATATTCACTTTTGTATTTCTGTATTCAAATTTTATATTTTTCTTAAAGAGAAACCAAGATTGCATAAGCGTTAGGCCCCACAAAACCTAGATTCATCCCCATCTGCACACTTTCTGCCCTGCAGTCAACAAATTTTGCACAATCCACCTTGCCTCAACATAAACTCATTTTGGAGGAGGTACTCAAGAAGTATTCATGTAATGGCTATCATTTATAACATATGTTTATAACTATAGTTAACAGCACAACCTTTGAAATTAGGCAGACCCATGTGAGCCTCGGTTGCCTTTTCTATAAAATGGGGGTTATAATACCTTGCATATTGGGAAGATATGATTAAATCAGGTATACAAAAATACTAAGAACAGTACCCAATACACAGTAATAAAAATTTAACAGAAAGAATTTCTGGGAAAATATGTTTAAAGTGGTTATTTCCAGGTGGCAAGAGAATGAAGATTTTTTCTTCACCTTCTTTTATTTGTATTTTCTAATTTTTCCTTACTTCCTTTTCTTTACTTATATTTCTTAATCTATCATCAATAAGCATACATACAATTTGAGAAAAAAAAAAGGAAAAGGAAAAGAAAAAGTTATTTGGGGAAGATCCTAATTAGTATTAAAGTTCTTAGTGTCAAGTGGCTCTGTACACAGAACAGTTTCAGAGTAAACTACCTAGACTTGAGAGACGATCCGTCATACTGTCCTGTGTGATTCACAAGGACTGAACATGCTGCGGGTGGATTTAGACTAGAGGGAAGGACCTAGGTGTAGATCCTGCTCCTTGGCCATGGCCACAGAGCCCAGTGTTGTCTCAGATGGAGAAGTGAGACAGAGGACGTTCAGCCTACCAGCCCCTGATCTTCCCAGGTAACGGCACTGAACATGAGCCACATGCTCCTGGGGGAACTCAGAACAGGGCTGCTTGTGGCACCCTCACCAGCTGATTACTGTTCTTGCTCAAATATTCCTCATCCTCAACTCTCAGTCACTGAGATTTCTGGATAGGGAAGCCGTGGTCTTTCGATGAAGGATGTTTCATTAAAAAGCTAACTTTGATGCAGCAGAATGAGCAGAAAGAGGTGGTTTGGGAGTCAGAAGGCCTGGGTTAGAGTTCTATTTCTGCCAATTAACAGCCAAACAACCTTGGGCAAATCATTCAGCTTCACAAGGCTTTTTAATCACCTGTGCAATTTGCATAATAGTTTCCACCTATACATCAAAAGAATCAGGTACATGCATGTTCCAGCGAACTGTAAGGTGTCCCAAACAAAGGCAGAAACAACAGTAATGATACTCATTAGCCAGATACAAAGAAAGCGCTGGTTCTTTTCCTCCAGCACACCAGCCATGGCTAATGGAAGATAAGAAACATCAGTGCTCTGCCTCACACTCCACCCAGTATGACACAGATGTCTCAAAAAGGAAGGGCAAAGAGAACAGGAAACCAATGGTAACACAGAGGTCACTCAGGAGTCTCTCTATAACAGGGCTGAAACTAGCACTTGTCAGCTTAGGAAAGAATGAGAAGACTAGCAAAAGCTCACTCACCTTGTCCACAGGAGGCACCCTCTGGGGGTGGAGGCCGACCATAGGAGTGCTGCCACCACTGCCACAAACAGACCCAGTCATCCTTCCACTTTGAACTACTCACTCAAGATTCAGAGTTCCAGCACAGAGCATCCAGCTGGCTGTGCTAGGAGGTGCGCTTGTGGACAGCCACGGCCAAGATGACACGCAGAGGGCACATCATGGAAACGGAAATGACAGCAAAGGCCAAATAAATGTTTGCTCTGGTCTGAACACCGCACTTGATTCAAGCGGAAATATCAGCCACACAGAACTCAGGCTTCTCCACAGTTGCGGGTTTTTCACCATCTCTCCCTCACCCCTAGTTGGTACA
Organism: Cynopterus sphinx; assembly: GCA_030015415.1. Classification (NCBI taxonomy): domain Eukaryota; kingdom Metazoa; phylum Chordata; class Mammalia; order Chiroptera; family Pteropodidae; genus Cynopterus; species Cynopterus sphinx. The sequence continues at coordinate 47,883,649 of CM057381.1, forward strand.
AAGGAAGACAAGCTGGCCAGGCAAGAGCATTCAGGAAGGTAGCAAACCCAGAGCAGGACAGCATCAGTCTAGTATCGCCCTGGGAAAATAACGGGGAACGGAGCCCTCGTGAAGCAAGACTCGAAGTGGGGCCTGTGGCCAGTCATGCCTCTCCCTTCTCTGACTCACGTCTAACCTGGTCACATAAGTCTACTTCTCATACTTGGCACAGAAAGTTCTGTCAGAGACAAAATTGTATAGAACACAGATCTGCACACACTAGGAAACGCAAATATCAAAGATACGCTTTTTCAAATCCCTCTCTGTTATTTAAATGCCATTTATTATTGCTATTTGGATATATTCATGGTTTCAGGGCCTCTGTTTGCATTAAAAACTACAAAAATATGCACAGTATGATGGCACTTGTGCCTTTTGTCCAGAATGAAGTAGACATCACTGAGGCCTCAAAACCACCAATGAGCTTTTCTCTAGTTATCAGCCTGAACAACCAATTCCTCAGCCAAACGTTTCAGCATCAATCTCTATATATGATCATTTCAATTCACACACTCTGCTGAGCAGGAAAACTTAGGTAATAAATCCACAACTTATGTCTCACTCTTTGCCCCATTCGAAGTGTTGGTTTAGAAAAGAATGTAGTTGCTTTGAAAGATTTGATGAAATAAGGTATACAAAAATACTAAGAACAGTACCCAACCCAACACACAGAAATAAAAATTAAACAGAAAGAAGTTCTGGGAAAATATGTAGTTATTTCCAGGTGGCTAAAGAATGAGAATTTTTTCTTTACTGCCTTATTAAAAATATTATATGTGTGCATATCACAACAATAATCTAAATGTACAGTGCTGAACGGATGTGGTGCAAATTATTGAAAAACGAAATTAAAGCTGAAATTCTTTTCATATAATAGTTAATTAGCACAAAGTATACACTGGATTATATTACTCTCTATACACTGTGTGCCTCAGACCATTACCACACTAATATGAATAATTCCTGAAATATCTTCAACCATTTCTCATGTGTCAGAGAAAATTTGGCTTCTAAAGACATGCAGTTCCACAGATGAAACACCACACTCCCATTGTTTCCTCCAGTCAGTGGTTTCACGCCTTAGAAAAAACAGAAAAGGACTACTTTATAGAGTACTGCTATTACCATGTCCATTACAACTATAGATTATGAAGCAAAAAACCACTGCAATTTTTCAGCTGCTGATACTTTCAGGCCAATTTCTTATGTGAGCCAAAAAATGGACAAACGACTGAAGCAGATACTATATGACCCTCAGAGAAAAAAAATCAGGTTTCTAATAAAATGTAGACACCCACACTGGCCTACAGCTCTGCAGTTTACAATTTTTACGGTTTAGAAAGAACTGTTACAAAAGCCATCAATCTCACAACCTCACTCACAACATCTCTCTGAGGCAGGTGTTCCTACCCCACTTTATGGATAACTAGTTGATGCTCCCGTGAAAATGACTCCTTGACGGGATCACTATTTAGTCCACAGGGCCCTCTGAGAAGGCCTCTTAAAGCCGTACAAGACCTGAGTCTTCCTACGGGCTGTTGTGATTTAATGGGTGATTTGGGAAAATGCATCATTTGTTGGTGAGGTTCTGAGGTCAGGATGAGAGAAGAACTCATGAATTCCAGTAAAAGTCACTAGAGATAGCCACAGCATCCATGAACAAAGGGGGTGATTTTTACTTAAAATCTTGGCCTTTTGTGAAACAAAACAGCAGGCAAAGAGCCCTCCTCTGAAGGGGAAGGAAAAGGGGTTATCACGGGTCGTGAGCAATCCCATGCACAATGTTTTTCTACTGGTGGAATTCCTTTGTTCTACGACACATGTTTATCAGGTGTTTATTGTGTATAGCACTGTGCCAGGATCCCTGCACTTAAAAAAAAAATCTAGAAATTAAGTGGTATAGGTGAATGGGAAGGAACAATACCACTTTACAATACACCTTACTGGTTCCTTTCCTTACCCTGCAAATTCTCCCATTCTTAAAAAATAAAAAATACAAATAAAAAATAGGAAATGAAAGCTCTCGTGGCCCACTATCATCCACTTCTTATTGTCCTTTCACTCTTCTCACCTCAGCTAAGCATTTTGAAAGCAAGGTCCATAACTCTGTCTCCACATCATTCTCATCTCGTCATCATCCACTTTTTCCCGGTAGCACTGCAGTCTGACTTCTACTCCTGCCACTCCAACAAGACTGTCCTCACCCAGCTCACCCAGGCCCACTGCTCTACAAACCTGATGTACCCTGTTCAGCGTGGACCTGATGGGCCAAGATGGATTCCAATCAGGCCATGTACTTAAGGGTAGCAGTGCAGCCTCGCCCTATCAACAAGTGATCAAAAATCTCCCATTTAGAAGCCACAGTTAAATGTTTTTTGTTCATCAGAGCTCCTACTACTGTGTGGCAGTTTCAAAACACGTCGTCAAACTGTTTGGTACTCCTCTTATAAACAAGTAGAATCTATGGTCCCCACAGCCCTTCAACATTGGCCCAAGTAACGTCGCGAGACCTCCAAGGCTGTCAGGAAGACCACATCATAGCTTGCTACCTGGTTCTCTAAGAATGAGCACTCTCAGAACCCAGCTACCATGGTATGAGAAGCCCTGGAAGCCCATGAAGTGTCTTAAGTGAAGAGGAACTGAGGCCCTCCAGCCCTCAGCTCCAGTTAAGCTCCCAGTCTACAGCTAGAGTCAACTCATCTGCCATGTGAGTGGCTGTCTTGGAAGAGAGCTCTCTAGCCCTTCCTCCCCACACTCTCCCATCCTCCTCAACCCCTCCCTCTGTGGAACCACCCCAGCCGATGATGTGCAAGCCTTGCATGCCAAGCTCTGCTCAAATTACCTTTCTGTGAATTCGATAAATGACTGTTGTTGTTCTGAGCCACTGTGTTCGGGGAAGGTTTGCTACACAGCAATAAATAACTAATATACAGGACTATAGAAGACTCTGACTTCTACATAAAAATTCTAAAAGAAATACGGTGAAGAGTTTTCTGTGTATTAAACCCATTATATAAAATACAGCACCATATTTTAGAGTCAACTGGAAAACTACAGGCACAAATTTATCAGAATCTGAATAAAATTATGTTTCAAAAAAAAGGTCACAAGCAGTTATTTTCTTACAGATTGTCTAATATCGATTGGGTAATTACTACATGAATAATTTTAGAATCAATTTCTAAAGTAACAGAAAATATAATTTTACATCTTTTCTCTCCAGATGACAGCATTAACTGCATTTATAGCCAGCCAAGTAAAGCTGTTTTTAAATCTTTATTACTCAGATTATCTATATTGTTATAAATTCATCAATTTTTCTAATCTCATCCAGATCCCCAGACATAGATTTCTCTACTTTGGGTCTTAACTCACTATTTCTGCAAAGGAAACATAATGGAAGCTACTTCAAGTGTGATATATAGAACTAGTCAACAGCAAATAGCTCACATTTCTCTTAACTCAGAATCTGGCTACAATTTACCAAAATGAAAAAATAGAAACCATATATAAGAGAGCTTTTTCCTTTATAAGCAAAGCCCACTTGTAATAAACTAGATGAGATATTCAAATTGGCTTGATCATAATAGAGCTGTTTAAAAATACATGGCTGGAATTCTCATTTGCAGTTTGCAGATGGAAAAATAAAGCTATTCTGAATTAATAATTAATAGGTGATCGAAATCCAGTAGGGAAGGGGGGGTGCATTATGCACACTATCTCACCCTTTTTATTCTTCAAACCCTGGATATTCCTGTGGGCTGTTTTGTTCAATGGGTGACTTGGGAACTTAGGTGGAGCTTGTTGGTGAGATAACTGGTATGAGGGATGAATTCATTGGGGATGGCGCAGCATTCATCAACATGGGAGAGTGATTTTACCAAAAACATCCTTGGTTTGTTGTGAAATGAAATGCCAAGCAACAGACCACAGGCTGAGGAAGAGGAAGAGAGATCTAAGTATGGTGGCAAATGCCCCACACTGCGGGCTGTGGGTCCCAGTCGTCCCACCGGGTCCCTGGGAGGTTGGTCCCAGCACATAGGTCAGCTGGTCATACAGAGGGTCCCTCCCTGAATGCCAAAATGTGGGGCATCCAGGCCTCACTGCGTCAGACGTCCCATCAGCCTCAGCCAGCAGGGGCATTTGTACCAAAGGATAAAGTCCACTAGCCAATCCAAACAGGGTCCAATTTTTTAAAAAAATTTACCCATCAATCAATTCACTTTCACCACAGAATAAAACTAAAGAAATTCACTAGGGCTGCAAAGCCAAACTACAAATTCCACAGGTGGTCACCAAGGATACCAGCCATAAGTCCTGCAGCACCAGAGCCCTGACGATGGTCCAAGCCGGGAAGACACCAACAGTTGACCTAAACAATGACCTGGTCTATATGAATAGTTCAATAAATTCTCATTGGCATTGTTATAAATAATTGAATTCAGCTGACCTCATCCTTCTCTGCAATGCAGATAATACAATGTTCTACTTATAATTTGTTCAATGTCTGTGACGATGACAATGGAAATGTGATCATGATAATAGAGATGATTAAAAATGGCAATTTTTCAATAGAGATCAACCAGAAGGGGGACAGAGACCAGAAGATGTCTGAATTCATGGCTGAGAATTTGTATGACAACTCAGAAAAGTGTTGCTTCTGTAGCCACCTAGTACATAAAGGCGAGAAAGGAGACTTTTTATGCAGAACTTTTTACTTGAGTACTCTTTGACATGAAATTCTCCATTGCTCATCCAGAGAGTTTCAATCACTTAAAGGGAGGCTCATAGGAGCCCTGATGAAAGGCCAGCTGTTGAACTGCCACACGGGGTAGGAATCCAACAGAGTCCTGCACCCTGAAAAGGGGCAACCTCCGCCAAATCTGGCAGAGTTTCCCATGGGCAGAAGCAGCACAGTCACCTGACACAAGATTAGAGAAATGCAATATTCCGAGCTCTTTAACCCTCCATGAAAGGCTTGCGCTGCTGCTCCAGTAGGGATCCAGTAGGCTATGGCCCCCTGTCAACACAAGTGAGTCTCCCTTCAACCCTGCCCCAGCCTATGTGCTGCTCCTTTGCCCGTTCACAATTTGATCCATTCCTCCCCTTCCTGACTGCAAACTATCTTCCCAGACTCTCTTACTGACTCCAGCTAAGTCTAGGTGGAAGACTGAGGATAGGAGAGAGAAAAAAGCCAACATATTTCCTTTTCTCTCTGTTTTAGATGGTGTTTCCAACACTGGCTTTGTCTTCTCCATGGTTCCAGCTCCCATCAGACAGGCCTTCCCTCCATAGGCCCATTTGCTACTACTGGGAGCCTCTATGTAGATCCAGCTCTTGGTCTCTAGTAATAACATTCCCATCCTTCTCTCTTTTCACCAATATCAGAGTTGGTAGTGATTTCCTACTATTGTTAATCTCTGAGTGACCTCATCATCCCCTATTTGGCTTTCAAATCTTCCGAAGACTTTTATTACTTGCATTAAAGGCCTTCCATTTGACAACCTGGGCCATGACTAATGCAGCCTCCTCTCACATCTTCGATCTTGATCATGCCTTACCTGATGCTTGCCCAACTAACCCAGCTCCCTATCCAACACTTTGCTTGGGGCCATCTTCTCCTATGAGGAGCCCTGCTCTCATCTGGGTCTTTAGTTCTTATCCATCTGTGATTAACCAGTTTTCATACCAGCCCATATAACTGTGCCCTTACTCCTGCTCCCCCCGTGATCACTCAGACTTGATTCCCAGCTAATTCCAGCCCTACTGGGGACTGGCCAGTCTCTCCTGGCATTTGCTGCCTGTCCCTCCTTGAACTCAGTGATAAAGTTAACTCACACATTGAGGTTCTCAATAAATATTTTACATTGCAAATTTTTTTCGAGGAGCAACCATACACCATTACTGAGTAGGCAAAAGTAAATTTGTAATTTGAAATAACTAACTGGATCCAAACTCACTTGATATTTTCACAACATTTCACTTCCTTTTGACTAGAAAGATACAATAGGTGAATAAACTAGAATGAGAGCACAGTGTTCAAAAAATGATGATGCTACTGGCAACTACCCACATAAGTGCAGAAAGTACAGTATTAATGATGACCCTTGCTTGATGCTTCTTGTTTGGCAGAGAGATCTGCCCCCACTTCAACTCTTGCATTCCAAAAGAAATCATTAAACTATCATTAATGACCAACCTTAGAAAGATCAACTCTCTTAATTCATTTTTCAAACAGGTAAAAAGTTCTTAAAAAAAAAAAGTGAGAGAGAAAACCACATATAACAGAGATCATAGTGTTATTGGTGTGGGATCAGAGCCAGAACTGGAAAGTACAATGACTTTCCTGGGCAGACAAGCACTATATTTCTAAATGTTGCAAAGTGCACTACAGCTTTTGGAAATAGTGTCCATGAGACCTTCTAGAATGGGAAAGGGTATGGGTTTCGTGAAATGTTAAATAAACTCCTAAAAATGATGGACTACCTTAATATGTGGTTCTGAGTCCTTCTGTAGTAACTCAGCTATTCCCAGGTTGCCCTTAAGCAAATGCAGGAAACTATCTTTTTAAAAAAACACATTAATGAAAAGAAAAAAGGAAAAAAAAAACAGGCACAGATTTACAGGTTATTTTCTAAAACAATCTACTGCTCAAACACACAAAGTCCCCAAGAGTTTGTGCTGTGCTGTCTGCGCAACAAAGAGGGGACATAGAGGCACCATGTCTGCAAACAGCCAAAGCCCCTCTCATTTAACAAGCATAGTATACCAGATGCTGAGGAGGCCTTGGGCGAACACAGGTCCCCTATCTCGCTTTGTATCTGGGTGCCAAGAATCTAGCATTTTACATCGCCTAACATTTTGAACAATGACGTAAAGTCCTAAGAAAATCTGTTTACAGAAATATCAATTCAGTGCATTTTTCAACGTACATTGTTATTATTTTCCTAAAATCACAGACTTAATTTCAATTTTCTACAGAATTGAAAATAATTTAAATCATAATAACTTCATTTCAGAAATGAGAATTTGGCCTTTATTATATTTCCCCACTCAAGTTTCTAGACAATTTCATCCCTGAAAACTTACAAAAGAAAACTTTAAACTAGGAAATTTTAGCATAAGAATCTTGTCTTGGTTTAGTCTTTGCTCTGCCACTATCTAGTTGTATAACCAAAAGCGTATTTCATAATCTCTCTCCTGGCCTCACTTTCTTCCTTATAAACAAGATGGTTGGCCCCTTCCAGGCTAAAATGTTCTGATTAAAATGACTGTACAACTGATCCAAAAAGATGTGTGCGCCTCTGTTGATTGCAGCATTATTTTCAATAGCTAAGATATTGTTTGAAACAAAGTTAAGTGTCTGTCAACAGATGAATAGATAAAGTACATGTGGTGTATATACACAATGGAATGCTACTCAGCCATAAAAAAAGGTGAAATCCTGCCATTTGCAACAATATGGATGAAACTTGGGGGTATTATGCTAAGTGAAATCAGTCAGATGGAAAAAGGCAAATATATGAGTTCACTCACATGTGGAATATGGGGGGAAAAAGAACTCATCGAGGCAGACAACAGGGGGGAAATAGGGAGGACAGAGGGTGAAATGGATAAAGGGGCCAACTGTGTGGTGACAGATGGAAACTAGAACTTTGGTGGTGAGCATGCTGAAATGTATACAGATGTAAAATTATAATGTTGTACACATGAAACTTATATAATATTATAAACCAATGCTACCTCAATAAAAAAAATTTTTTAATAGATTAAATGACTTTATAATTGGCTCCAGAACAGTAACTTAGGAAATGCAGGTTTTAATTCAAGGTAAATATGATGCATGATGAAATAAAAACACTGGTCCTCAGATTTCTAAAATTACTTTAGAGGTTACACTGCAGCTTGGGCAGAGATTGTGAATATAAGAGAAATAACATTGTAAAGACAAAGGAATATGGGTGATTTAGAATAGCTTCCAAAAGTTACTAAGGTTTCACATGATGTAATGCACATGCTTTCTTTTTTAATCTTGAGTCAAAAGCTTTATCCTTCGTTACAGAAGATTTTGTAATATTTCTAAATGATCTAGCCTGACAACATCTGAGGAAGAAAAAAAATCAAACATTACACTGCATGAGCTTTCATCCTGTCACAAAGCCATTAGAGCTAATGAAAAACGATGGCATTGTTCAGTTTTATTTATAGTTTCTTCTTAATAAAATAAAAAATGAACCAAAAAAAACACTCAAAATATAAATTTTTAAACACTTTAAAGATCTAAGACCAGTAACAAAATTATGTATTCAGATATAGCTTTAAATAGTCTTTTTTTTTTTTTAATGCATAGAAAAGATTGCTTATGGCTCCTGCTGAGTTTTGCCTTTTTTCAAGGTATCATGAATGATTAGATATCCTGTGGTCCAGGTCACTATTGTCAGGAATTTGGCAACCTAACAATGTGAAAAATATTCTGTCTCCAACTTAAATTTTATATAATCTGTCCTAAACACTACTGACCAATTCCCAGTATAACCTAGTGAAGTAAGATATCATGCACCATATATTTTTTACATCACCTACCTTTAAACCAATCAACTATGCATTATCCTACATTATTTGGCCTAGGAACAGGAAAGAGAAAAATAACATTTGCTTAGCACTTGCTACCTAATGCTTCACAAACTTTATCCCATTTAATCAGACAAGGATGCACAAAACATTTTACTTTTGTTAATACCCCCATCGTAATACATGATAAGAATAACAGTAATACTGTTATTTAAACATCTCTTTGAGTAGGAGTCAGCAAATTTTTCTAGTAAAATGCCAAAGAGTAAATATTTTATGGTCTGTGGGCCAAGAGGCAAAATTGTGGATATTATGTAGGTACTTATAAGAGAGCACACAAATTTCCTCAAATTTGTTATTGACAAAGAAAAAAAAATAACAACAATGGAATATAACATAGATCTACTAATGAAGAAGAACAGAATTCTTAGGGGAGGGATAATATTTCACTTAATCGAGGTTTAGAAACAGTGTTTCCTATGATCATATCAACCGTAAATATTCATCTGAAGAAACCATCCTCAACTCACGGGTAGCACAAAAAGAGGCAGCTAGCCAGATTTGCCTATAGCTGGCCAACTCTGCTTCACACCTTACAAAATGTTTCCACTAATCTTTTATCCAACAAATAATATTCATTATATTTCTTCAGTTATTCTTTAAAGAAATACTTGATGTGCCATGTGCCAGGTGCTTCATTAGACCACGGGGATACAAAAATGGGAAAGTCAGGGTCCCCGCCCCAGGGATACAAGTATGACTTAAACACAGGCCTGCACTCAGGGGGCTCACTGTGTACTGGAACTGCAGTATACCAAATGCCATGAGTCAGGTGGGGGTGGAGGCAGCACAAGGAGGAAGTGGCCGCCTCTGTGGGACATGGCCAGTGGTTAAGAGCCCACAGTCTAGATGAGAATGCCTGCCTTCAGACCCCAGTATGCCACTTACTAGCTGTGTGACTCTGAGTAAGACATTTAACCTCTCTGTGCTTCCATTTCCCAACTGCAAAACGAAAGTGATAATAATGGTGCCCACCCTGCAGGTACCACAGGGGATTGTTGTGAGGACTCAGCAAATTCACAGAGAACATTTACAACAACGACTGGCACACAGGAAGTACACGTTAGTGTTAGCTGCTCTCATTATGACTGAGAGAGCTATAATGAATCTGACTCTTAAATGATGAGTGGGAATTTCCCAGGAAGACAAAGTAGAGAGAGAGCCTTCCAGACAGAAACCAGTGCATGCAAATGAACTCGGGCATGAAAAGCAACCCTGAGTGGTCTGATGTAGCTCAAAAGTAAAAGGCATGGAGAGGCAAGAGATGAAGATGGTGAGAACAGATCACAGAGGTCTTGCATGTGCCACCCATAGGAATTGGTCCTTGACCCCACAAACAAGGGGATGCCCAAGTTTTAAGCAGCTGAGAGAATCAGCATGGTACCATCTAGCAGCAGAGTGATGGACAGCCAGGAGGAAGCAAAGATGAGGACAAAACAACTAGATAAGAGGCTACAAGGAGAGCTGATCATGCATAAAAAAAAGAAAATGGCTGTGCAGGTAGAGAGAAGGTCAGGACCTGGGAGATTTGTAGAGGCAGTTTCGCTGTCATAGTGACCTTTAGCTGTGGGTCACAAGGGAAAGGGATGAGTAGCAGTCAGAAATGACACTCAGCTCTCTGGCCTTGTTGAAAGATGAATGGTGGGACTGGTCTCCATGATGGGACTTCAGACGGAGGAATAGGAATGAACACAGAGGGACTCCAGACAGAACAGTGAGCCAAACTGGCATTGGGGGATATCTGGCCATATTCTCTGCAAGGCACAAAACTAGGCACAAAATTGCAGGATCTGGCAGAAGTAGAACAGAAAAAAAGGACAAGATTAACAGTCAGAAAAATCTAGAGCCAGGACCAAGTACAGCTAGGGTGGGGATGAGCATCAGAGAGTGAGTGGCACCAGCAACCCCAGGAATGGAGCACCAACAAGCACCACACTGTGGGCCCAGCTGCTTCAAGGCCTTCACTGGGGCAGAGAGGTACACAGATGTAAAATTATAATGTTGGGACGTACTGACTCTAAGGAGTTCAGAAGGAGCTGTAAGGAAGAGTCTGGAGGTCAGAAAAGGAGGTCTGGAAATAAAGATTGGATGGTCGACAGAAAGTATGTGGTGGGTGATGCCCCCTCTGGAGAGGGTAAGGCAGATTAGAGAAAGCAGAGAAGTCATACACTGAGAGAACTATCTAAAGAGAGGGAAAATCAAAGGGAAATGGTATCCCAGGAACCAAGGAGGGAGGTCAGAAATGGAGTGATAAACACAGTCAAATGCTCCAAAAAAGTTGAGGAAGATGGAGGCCAAGCTCATCTCCAGATGTGGCGATTACAAAGTCACGGTGAGGGAGTCAAAGACGTTTTCAGGGAAGCTTAAATTTCAGGGGTTAAGGAGTAGATAGGAAGTTATAAGGTGGCAGCAAAATGTAAGCTGTTGGAATCCCACTTCTGGGTATATCCAAAAGAGATGAAAACAGTATCTCAAAGAGTTATCTGCACCACCACGTTTACTGAAGCCATGGTTACAAAAGACAAGACATAGAAACAACCTAAGTGTCCATCAATAGATGAATGGATAAAAAAAGTGACATATCTACACACAATGAAATATTATTCAGACATAAATAGTAGAAAATCTTGCCATTTGCAATACCATGGATGGACCTTGAGGGTATTATGGTAAGTGGAAAAG